>JAUMJJ010000079.1:1170000-2420000 GCA_033556795.1 Tapera naevia | reverse complement strand
TAATAAGATGTAGCAAAACATACTCAGTATGGAGGTCCAAACTAAGACCACGCTCTGAGTTAACAAAAGGACATGCTAGAAGGAATTTTTCACAGGAAATTAAATCCACTTCTGTACATCATCATCCAGTTTTGCCTGTCAGTGATCTCACCTACAGGAAAACCCAAATCATTCTAAGCATCCTGCCTGTCACTCCATCCTTCTCATTTTCTTCCACTTTTCTTTATTCCCCCTTTCCAGGACTTTTAAAATTCTATTTCAACCAAATTTACTTAAGAAAGATCCCAAATATATTAGGTTTGAGTAAGTTTTATTTTTTCCTGAAAATCAGTGTCTGAGTAGTGAGGAGACATCCACATGAGTTACTTCATAGAGAAAAGCTGCTGTTGGAGCTTGGCAACAGACATATCAGATAATCAAGTGATGTTTACCTGGAACAACATTATCATAAACTCAATAATATGACATTTCTATCTAGCAAAACTAACTGCTATAAGCAAAGTAAACACACTATTCACAGCCTACCATAACCCCTAATGAGTGAGCCAAATGGAGAGACTGAGTGCTTTTACTTAAGTGCACTCAGAACACTTAGAAAAGAAAACTGGGTGGGTTCAGAACACTTAGAGAAGAAAACTTGTTAAGTTTTGGGACAGAAAGAAGGGCTGGTGATAATGGAACTGATCGCCAGTAAGAGCAAGAGTCAGAGCTCTTCCCAGTATTAACTAAACCTGAGTTGAAATGACACAATCTGATCCGTTCTTTTCCATCAAGATACACATTAGTTTCATCCATGAAAATAAAATAATTAGACATAAGATTAAAATATATAATTAAAATCTTCACACAACTTTCACCTGGAGAAAGATAGAACTGCTTATGATGAATGCTAATCAAATTGTTTAATATATTTCTGGCATACATTTCAGAACTGAACTATTAATAAAGTAGTACAGAAAGTGAACAGAGTAAAATTCTCAACAGGGAAGATACTTGGCTACTGTGCTAGAAGTTGATTTGAAATAACTATGTGCTATGTGCTAAATTGTCAGGATGGAGCATTTGAAAGAAGAAAAAAGATCAAAGGCTGAGACCATCTCCTTCCCTTGTCCTTTTCAGTGCTTACTCTAAGGACTGGGTTGTTTGAAGGAGAAATTTAGAGCATATGATTGTCACGTTCCTATAGTCAGTTAAAGAAATACAGCTAGGAAAGTAAAATTTCTACAGTAATCTGTGAAAGATGCTTTAAAAATCATGGTTTTTTCAAAGCTGTTTAGCTCATAATATGAAATCCAGAGAAATATGGTTTTCTTTAAAAATAACAAAACAGCTAATGTCATGTGAAGTTCAATCAATTAATTCTGAAAGCAGAGATGAGCAAAACTTGAAAACAACTACTCATATAGGACTAAAGGTAAGACAATTACGTCTGCAGCAGCAGAAGTAACTGATCACAATATTTTCAGATAAGCACATTTGATTCACTGTGCATCAGAGAATGGTATTTCTCCACTGCTCATTATTGAACTGATCCCAATGAATTGCTAGAATACCTACATAAGTCAGAGTAATTGTGCCCTTAACAGCAAGGTTTAAGACAACAAAATGAGGAAATACATTATTTCACAATTCCTTGATATAGGTGCTACCAAACAAACACAGTCATGCATCATATCATGGAGCCCACCCATAGTGTCCTAGTTCTTAATGAAAACCACAATATTTACAGTGCGTCAGTGAAGCAAGAGAAACGTCTATTTTTCAAAACCAGGGAAAAAAGTATAAGGTACAAGATTCTGAAAAAATGGACCAGACTTCTCCTTCAATTGCATTTCTTTGAAATGAAGCCTCTCCCATCAGTGCCAAGGCCATTTATCAGTAGTAGCCACCCTCCACTGTGTATGAGTCACATCAAAATGCAGCTGTCTCAGCAACAGACAAAGTAAGTCTGCTTTTGAATAAGGACAGGTAAATCCTTTTTTCCTTTCCAGACCATCCCCATTACCACCTGTAAATTCATTAACCTAGGGCACTGTATAGAGATCAAGATTGGAAAATGAAAAAGCTGTTACTCAGACCACTACTCAGTGTTGCTACCAAGGCACTGGATTAACTTGATTTGATTAGTTATGATATAAGCAAATGTGCTCAACATTTAAGGCTCCAAATGCTGTGAAGGAGATTATTCTGTTAGCTATGGTGTCCGTGTTTTGCTGAATCACGGCTGTGTTGAAGAGTCCAATATAAAAGCTGACAGAGGCTCAGCCCAGGCTCTCAGAGTTCCCTGAATGTTGTTAAAGCTGCCCTTTCCACAAGCTACAGCTCTGATATAGAAGACAGATGACTTTATTGAACCAAAGGATAAACTTGCTAAATTAAATATCTATTTGTAAAAATGATTTAAAGTAAACCCAGTTCTAAATTATGGTTGATGATGTGTCTATAGACTTAATATACCAGGAGGCTAAGTTATTTATACTTTTAATTATCCTTGCAGAGATCTAAAAATGACATAAAAATCAATGCATGCTCATTAGCTACTAAACACTAGCCAAAATTTAAATACTAAAGTACACGAAGAAGTGCAATGCTTCTATAGCCTAGAGCAAATTCTTTTTGAAAAAAAAACCCCACCTTTCTTCACAGAATCACTGCTTCCATCCTAAAACAAATATCTAAACTCTTGTTCTAATGCCATTCATTATTCATCCTCAACAGCTGACAGCATTGAGGCTTTCCAGAAATCTTCCCTGGGATCTTTAATAGTCGCCTTGTATCCCAAAGCAACAGATACTAAAACTCCTGTGAGTGACTACAAAGGGAAGAATGAAAATTTAACTCACAGTGTCCTTGCAAGGAAATGAGCGAGAGAAGAGGAACATATCAAGGGAAATAAGACAGAGAGTAGTGACCCAAGGACCCAGGTAGGGAGGTGCTTTTTTAGATTTATAGTAAGGGACTACAGTGGTCAACAACAGAAGCTTCATCTCTAAGTTTTAAACCTTATGTTTTTCAGTGCATTGCTATAAAGCCAGAACGAAGTTTTTAAACTGAACTTCTACGTTTCCAAGTAATCTTAAATACTCTGTCCTGTAAAGCATTCTTATAATAAAGATACTGATAAATGAACCTTGCGGTAAAGTTACATCATATATGGAGTATATATAGTATATATACATACACTTTATTAGTATATATGATAATTAATTATATATTATTATACAAGTATGCATATGTCTATAAATTATTATAATATAAATATATATTATAGCTGCATGCACACACATGACCGTTATTAACAGTCTCCTGTATTCTTCTGGGTACTGCATATTTTCAATGGAGCAACAACGTACTTCTGGAGTCTGGTCCACTACAAAAACAATGCAGCAGGTGTTTAAATACTTTGTCCTACAAAATGGAAGTCCTTCTTGAACTTTCAGTTTGTCACCAATTGAAAAGGACAAATTATTTAATACTAATAAGGAAGGCTTGTAATGAAAATTCAAATTCAACCTCACCAGAGCATCATCTGCCCATTGGCATAATATATTTCAGAAGTGCTAACATAAGAAGTATCAAATGTTTTTGTAATACTTCATAGGGCTTTTTAGGTAAAATTATGCTATTTCATTCAACAAATGCTTTTGTGATTTAAAACAGATATTCCATATGCAATTTTCTCATTTCCAACTCCAATATGTCGCATAGATTAAATAATTCATATGAAAAGGTAAATTAAAAAACAGTATGTTAAATTTGTTTGTTTGCATTATGCCAAATTTTCTTTCTTTTGTTTGACACCAACCAACATTTTTATTAGACTTAACTGTCCTACAGTAACTTAAATGTAGCTAAATTGGCTTTGGTACAGTTATTCAAAAATGCTAGTAGCAAAAATAAAGCCCGTGTACAGTCCACAGAATTCAGTTCTTTTTTCTCAAAGTGATAAAGCGCAAAATCAGAAAACCAAACAACTGCATTAGTATATTGTGCCAAGACAGAAACACTTATTTACAAGTAGATTATTCCTCTGAAGCACAGAATGCTATCTCCACATAATGCAATTTTTTTCATGGAAATAAATCTAGATTTTAATCTAGGAGTATCTTTGCCTTGGAGTATGTAATTTCAAAGTAATGCTGAATATACTTCCCCAGACTAAAGATTTTCAGGTGTTCACCAACTGCTCTTCTACATTGCTTTGCCTCCTCCAGCTGGCTACGATGTAATTCCAAAAGCATTAATTTTAAGTTGCAAACCCTATCATCCATAAAATATTTGTGTGCAGTCTCTGCAGAAGATAAAAGGGTATTTCAGCTGCAAGAATCACTAAAATAAAGCTTAAATATCACAGGGAAGGATTAGCAGGTGTTTATCTATTTTGGAACCCTTAGGCTGAAGACTCATAATATCTAAATGAATATAAATATAAATCAAGTAACAATGTGTAAAGCAGACTTACATTCAACAGGACACCTAGATATGTGGGACCATAAACACTTGCAAGTCTACTAAACTTAAAATTCATGACAGTACTCAAACCACACACAGATGGCCAGTGAGTATAACTAAGACATTATCAGCTTTATTTAGTTTCAGCACGAGGTAAGCAAAATAGGCTGATCAGAGCATGAAAACAAAAAGGAATTTTAATTTTGCAGGAACTGACCTTGGACATCAAATCTCAAGCCTGTCAGGTACTTTGCAGATATGTCCTACAACAGTACATAAAGGTGCACACAGTAGCAGCTATATCCACAGAGCCAGCCCGTAACAGTAACTGCAAATAGGGAGAGAAATTCTTTCTTCACTCATCTGCAAATTCAAGAGTCTGCAGCAAAAGCTGAAGCTGTAAAAACAGAAAACTGCAAATTTTCATCAGATAGAATGAAGTTCTTCTTTAGAGCATCTGACTGAGGAATATAAGTTCAAGGAGAACTGCTGGATTTGTGATGCTCAAAATATATGTAGATATAATAGGATGAAAACATGGCAGACAGAATTCAACAGATTCGCCATGTATTTCCTTGAAACCACTTTTTAAAATTTCGTACATCATTTTAGCCTAGTTGAATGCAAGAGCAGAACTCACATGTTAATTTAGAAGTTCTCCTACAAAACCCAAGAAAAGCATAGGAACTTAGCTCTTGCTGGGCACCACCTAAAGTCTGCTGCAACTGCGCTTAAACATCCACGCTATGCAGAATTGCTGGCACAGTTCCAAAGTTAAATTTAATTGCAGACTTCTCAGCAGCAAAGCAACATGGTCCCACTAAAAGGAGAAGCAAATTACTCTCGTAAAAACTGCATGGTCAATGCTTTAGAATGTGCTTCTTCACTTTAATGGTTGTGTTAATGCTTTAAGCTGCAGTTTTGGAATGTCTTACTGTATCCCAGGTGGAAAGAATTCAAATACTTTTGCTGAAAACAATACAGATTACTGTAGCCAGATCACTGCTGATAATTCACCATAGTAGAAGATAGCAGCACTAATGGTCATCACTATCTAGACTAGTAGCAATTCTACTATGACTTTAGTTTGCAGTTACCTTGTATATGCCTGCAACTCAGAACAAAAGGATAGATCTGCCTCCTCCTTAAAATACTTTTCTTCACCTCTAGCACCTCTTAATTCCTTCTTGGATACAGCTTACTCTAAATTAGAACAGATGGCTCATAATTTCCCTAATGTATGGCAATAACTGTAGACTACTGTGCTTGGGATGGATGCAGAGGACACAGCGCAGAGTGCTACTGACCTATTCCCAAAAGCCTGACTGGTGCCATCTCACCTACATGGAATATCAAATGTGAGCAGCAGAAACATTGACCTGAAAAGCCATCCTTTACAGCATGTAGCAAACAACCCAAATTCTGAGTTTTGTTTGTTTTTTTTAACCCTCCAACAGTTTCATGTAGAAAAATAAGGGCCGCTGCCCTGGCAAATGGAAATAAGCCTACTCTAATAACTCTTCTTTCCTGAAGTGTAGAAGTGCCCAGTAGGGCTGCAGAAAAACAAAGTACTACGTAAAAGCTCTTTCATGGCACCTGCTGACATCAATATTGTTACTCTTCAGTAAATGCCAGGTAATTCCACATAGCTTATCCTTGAAAGATTCATGCAATTTTAAGGAAGCATTTCCACCTGCTCATGGGACTTGTGAAGTCTAGTGGACTGTCTGCCTTCCTCAGCAGACTCTTCTCGCAGCTTTAGTTTTCAAGCTATAGCTTTTTCTCATCAGGGGCATCAACAAGAATGCCCTCCTCTACAGAGTCACCTGTTTTACAAAAATTGTGGGAAAAGTATAATTCAGACCATTTATCTCTAAAATTGTTCACTGGGTTTAAAACTCAGGTTGTCTCTCAGCCCCTCCACGCATGATGACACTAGACAGAAACCACAAAGAAAATAAAAAAAGTCTCTGCTATCTCCTGAGCTACACTTCAACCAACCTCTCATCTCTCACACATTGGAAACTATAATGAAAATACAGCAGGCAGACTCAAGAAGAAGATGTATTTACTGATATCAACATACCTTGAGTTTTGAATGCCTAGATACTACCAATATCACTACTCTCCTGAGGTGCTTTCACAACTCTTCATGAAACAATAACCTTAATTTAGAAATCATCAAAATGAGAAGTTATATTGCAGAACATAAAACACATGATGTCAAGTATCTTATAACAAATACAAGAGCCCTTTACCTAAACAGAAAGTTTCCCTATGTACAAACATTACTTTCAGAATCTGAGAATTATTCTACACCATGTAAAATGTGAAAGTTTGATTAACAGGCAATTAAAACGCTCAAATCCATCAAGTCAAGGCATAACAAATAAAAAAATTACATTTTTGAACTAGTTCAGTACAAAAGGTTCCAAAGCCTTCATGAGCAGTCAGTCCAGACTTGGTGGGGGTCAGATGCTTAAGAAAGAGAAAACCCATCTCATTTGAAATTGCATTTAATTCACTTCAGTTCACCCCATCAATTCTCAGATGAGCAAATTATTCAAAGACAAAATGAATAAGGAAAGTTTAAAGATGGAGACAGTAACGATAACTTCACTTTCAAGGAGGAGTAGAACTCATAATGAAAACAGGGGCAGTGAAACAAGCTACACCACCTTAGTAAGGAATTTTATTGGTATATGGGTTTCAAAAGAAACTAGTATTCAATCTCCAAGATTTAAAGACAACAACCATGTTTATAATTCTCAACCTCTTTTAATAATTTTAAGCATCACAAATGTAAGTTCAAAGAATTACTTTATATCAGTTCCTCTTTTTAACTGTGATTGACTTGTTTTCCAGTTTCATCTGTTTGAAATCCTCCTTTGCTCACTGAAGTCAGTCCAAAAATACCTGGTTCACTTGCCCAAAACAGCTACCAGATGATTTCCAAATAGGTAGATCTGATTAAAGTATATACAGAGTAGCAGCAACTGTATCATGTGGACCCAGTTTCAATACTCATTATTACAAAATCTCAAATCTCACAGATGCTGCAGAAGAAAACCCAAAACAACTAAGGAGCTGAAATATAATAAGTTGAGGCTTCATCAGATTTATAGATTTTTTTACCAATTCTGCACCCAAAAATGCAGAATTTTGAATGCAAACTAAATCATTCTACATTAACCAAGGTGAACATAATGATATTCAAAGACAATGTTCCCATTACTACTGAAACAAAACCTAATTATTACCTAGAGCACGGGAGAGATTACATATGCCTGTTGTATCTATACAGTGTAAAAATACAGGCTATGCTGCTTAAAGGTCAGCACCTGTACCTTAATCGATAACTTAGAACACCTATGTGTTTGCATCCTTTCATACAATATTCAGTGTCACTGCCTGTAAAAATGGTAATAGCAGCCCCATTCAGGCTTGCATTTGGAATTCAGCGCTTTTTGGGGATTGGAGTAAGGAGGGGGATCATCAGAACTGCCACCTTGGACTTCCAGAGGGCAGACTTTGAACTGTTTAGAAGCTGCTTGATAAAGTTCATTGGGAGACAGTTCTAAATGACAAAGGAGCCAAAGAGGGTTGAATGCTCCTCAGGAAGGAAATCCTGGCAGCGCAAGAGGAGGCCATCCCTGTGTGCCATAAAATGAGCCAGCGGGGAAGAAAACCATTTTGGCTGAATAGAGAGCTTTGTGTTGATCTCAGGAAGAACAGGAAAGTTTACAAGCTTTAGAAGAGGAGGCAGGCATCCCAGGAGGACTGCAAGGGTGAGGTGAGATCGTGTAGAGAAAAAATTAGAATTAGAATTCCAGCCCAATTGGAACCTCAACTGGCCAATTCGGTGAAAGACAATATGAAATGTTTCTTCAAGTGTATGAACAACAGCAGGAGGACCAGGAGAATTTCCCTCCTTTACTGGATGCAGGAGGGACAGTAGTGATGAAGGATGAGGACAAGGCCTTCTTTGCCTCAGTCCTTAATAGTAAGATGAGATGTTCTTGGGATACTTGGCCTCCTGACCCAGAAGATGGAGAGAATGAAGCTCCAATGATCCAGGAGGATTTGTTTAGAGATCTGCTTGGCCAATTAGACATACACAAGTCTATGGGGCCAGATGGGATCTATCCAAGGGTATTAAGGGAGCTGGCAGAGGTCCTCTCCAAACCCCCTTCCCTCATTTACCGGCAGTCCTGGCTGACTGGGGAAATGCCACTTGACTGGAAACTGGAAAATGTTACACCCATTTACAATAAGGGTTGGAGGGAGGATCTGGGGAACTACAGGCCTGTCAGATTGACCTTGGTGCCAGGGACGGTCATGGAGCAGATCATCTTCAGTGCTATCACACAGATATCAGTGCTGGGTCCAGTCCTGTTCAATATCTTTATTAATGATCTGGACGATGGGATTGAGTGCATCCTTAGCAAGTTTGCAGATGACATCAAGCTGGGTGGCAGTGTTGATCTGTTTGAAGGAAGGGAGGCTCTGCAGAGGGATCTGGACAGGCTGGATTGATGGGGTGAGACCAGTGGGATTAGGTTCAACAAGACCAAGTGCCAAGTCCTGCACTTGGGACACAACAACCCCATGCTGAGTTATAGGCTTGGGGAAGACTGGCTGGAGAGCTGCCTGGAGGAGAAGGACCTGGGGGTGTTGGTCGACAGCTGGTTGAATATGAGCCAGCAGTGTGCCCAGGTGGCCAAGAAGGCCAATGGCATCTTGGCCTGTATCAAAAAGAGTGTGGCCAGCAGGACAAGGCAGGTGATTGTGCCCCTGTACTCGGCACTGGTGAGGACACACCTCGAGTACTGTGTGCAGTTCTGGGCCCCTCAGTACAAGAAGGACATTGAGGTGTTGCAGCGCATCCAGAGAAGAGCAACGAGGTCGTTGAAGGGGCTGGAGAGTAAGTCCTGTAAGGAGCATCTGAGGGAACTGGGGTTGTTTAGCCTAGAGAAGAGGAGGCTGAGGGGAGACCTCATCACTGTCTACAACTGCCTGAAAGGAGGTTGTGACTAAGTGGGTGCTGGTCTCTTCTCAGAAGTGACAAGTGACAGGACGAGACAAAATAGCTGTAAATTGCACCAGGGGAGGTTCAGATTAGACATTAGGAAAAATTTCTTCACTGAAAGGGTGGTCAATCATTAGAACAGCCTCCCCAGGGAGATGGGTGAGTCGCCATCCCTGGAGGTGTTTAAAAGGTGGGTAGATGAGTTTCTAAAGGACATGGTTTAGTAAGGGGACAGGTACAGTTGGACTTGACGATCTCAGAAGTCTTTTCCAACCAGATGATTCTATGATTCTATAAAACTAACTTCTTGAAAGAGCCAGAGTGCATTTAAGTTTAGAGTGCAAAATTTCTGGATACACAGATTGCTCAGAGTGAAAAGAAACTATGTTGCTTTGAAAACGTGCAACTTTAAACTTTCCACTAACCACCCTATGTCCTCTTGTAAAATCTTTTTGCTAAAATTATTAGGTTCAATTTTTTAAATTTAATTAAATGGTCTAATTTCACATCATATTTTTAATTTCCAAGCCCTTGGAAACTCTTAAATTTCCTAATTACTGAAAGAAAACAGGAGGGATTTGAACATAAAGTATGTCATGAAATACATTCCATTTAATTCTCCTTCCAGACATTCCGAGGAGAAGGCAGTAGGGAGATGTTAAACTGAGGTCCCAATAGAGGTATACATGAGTAAAAATTACCTCACAGAGAAAGAACAGAGATTTGGGTGCTAAAGAATGAGGTTAGGAAATCAAATTAATTGTACAGGAGAATTAATCCTCTTGGTAGGGAATGAGGCAGATCTTTTTCATCTTCTGTTTTTATCTTCAGTATCACAAGCCATTTTCTTCTAACGATGATAAAAGTTTTCCATTGCTGGTTCCTCATATAGTGAAATGGCTTTAAAATTCAAGAGATGCCGTTAACTCCATTTTTCTTTTTATATTAGTGGTTAGTAGTAACTTTGGCTTTGGGGTAAAGGGATATGGAGGAAAGATCCTTCATACTTCTCTATGTTTATCAAATTCTCTCCATTTCTTAAGTGCACTGGACTGCCTGAAGAGCAGTTTTGCACTGCATGGCTAAACACAGAAAAGTCTGTGTCTCTAATAAGGAGTTAGATAAATAATCACAAACCCCAGTGGACCTTGTTAAAGCAACATCATAAAATTTTTACACCTCCTCATGAGTTTGGGAGAAAAAATTGTCTACATACTGGTCTGAGCTCATGCTGATTAATGTGGCCTTAGGGAACAACTGTTGAAATTCATGTGTCTAGCCATTGGAAATGGATTTATAGATGAAATTTTGATAAATCAGCATAGGCCTATTAAGGAATGATTATTTTTTTTAAAAAAAATTAGTAGTTACAGATTAAAAGAGAAGACATGTAGAACTAATGTTTAAGTGCTATAAAGCTGGTGTGACAAGTTGGTTCTGTCCACTGTTACCATATCGGAAGGTACCTGCATCACTAAGTTTTAGGTACCCACTGACCTGATTGATGAGCAGGCATGAGATGGCAGATGGAGACACTGGCCTCAGCTGTTGACCCACCCTGGACATCTGAACTTCTCATCACTCATTTCCTAAACTGCCATGGTTCATGATGCAGTATCTTTAAGCAACCCAAAATTGGCAACAACTTATCTTCAACCATATGCTCTAAACTGCAGCAGTTGAGGACTTAACCGTCAAGTGGTCCACATGTCTCTGCTGCAAAAGCAGGGTGAACAGTTGCTACAGTAGCCTCAGCAGCCAAGCCAAACTAACACCATGACTAAAAAGCAAGGTTGGCTGAAGCAAGGCAATCTCACTAAGTTCCTCATCTAGGAAGCGCAGGGAGAGGAGCTGAGAAGTGGTATATGCCCCATGGGCAGGCAGCAAAAGCAGTAAGGAATCCCTTTGCCATAACATGTTACTAGTGGTCACACCACAGTCCCAGTAAAGGCTCTAACCACAAACCAAGGGACAAGGCATTTAGGCACTATGTAAAAATACAGCCCATAACCACAGAGCTGATCTATCACTTTTTAGGACAGAGCTGCCTGTTGAAAACTCTAGGCAGATGACATGAATTATGTTAGATGCCAGCATCTTCCCACCAGGCCTCTCCAACAACCTGCTGCCCAGTGCTTCTCACCACCACTGTCAGAACAGCCAGCAACCTCAACACCGGCACCGAGTACCAGAGGGATGGTGTGTTTGATACCCTGTGCTAACAGTATTGAAACAAGACCTCATTCGGGGTCCTAAACTGGCAACTAACAGTAACACTGATTTCCCTAGCTTAAAGCCCTGGGTTCCCTGGCCACGGCATAAAGCACTTCCCTGGATGTTCTCATGCAAGTTATTCCTACCAGCTGTGCCACATGAAGATTTGCATATGCTCCATAAACGTTAATTCTCTTTTTAAGACCTATTATACCAAGCAGGAGGCTATTTCTGAAGTTGAAATGGGTTTTCAGAACAATATAAAGATGAAAATGTTTTCTGGCCCCTGATTTTTAAACCTCTGGGTAAAACTAAATCACTTCCACAGAGCTGTTGATATTCCATATAGAGGTATTCACAAAATCAGGCACTCCAGAACATTATGCTGAATCCAAAGGGAGAAGTTATCCTGCAGTACAAATAAAAGCTGTAATTACTGTTCACAAAAAGCTCTCAGCTTGCTGCTTTAAAAGTTTTTTCTTTTTTCTGATGTACTGACTTCAGAAGAGAAGGAAAAGGAAATTCAGTATTTCAAAATCTAATTACGTGAACCCGAGGAAAAGTAAAGAACATCACAAATCACGTAACTGGTTGATCCTGAGGATTCACAGACAGGAAAATTTACTATTTCCACTCATTCAATCCAAAGAATTGCCAAACAAAAGCCTAATTACTAAAGTTAGAAATTCACATATGCCATATTTTCCCTTTCCCACTGAAACTGTAATTTTTCTGGAACAGTTTATTTTTATCATCACTTTCCCTCTTCATTGATAAGACTGCGGAAAAATTTGTACAGATGCTAACTTTATGCAAGTATGACACAACACTGACAGGTGTGGCCACAAGTAAAATTTAACAAGCAATTAAATCCTAAATAAATAAATAAATAGAGCCAGTAATCAAGAACACAGCTTCCTTTCCTAAAACACATCCCTAAGGTTTATTCGAAATGCCAAAACTAGCATAGCAGCATCTTTGACATAGGTCACAAACACTCACACTACTTCATTTTACTACATCCCACAGTCCACTTTGAAAACTCACAGCAGACTAGTTGCCAATCTGGAAGGATCAACTTTCTGCTAGCCCCTTTTCCCTGTCCTCAGCCAGTATGTGTCCTCACATGTCTGTCAGGTTTCCTCCATTCTTGGAAATACTCTTCCATAAATAACCCCTCCACTCTTCACAAAACTGTCCCTAGTTTTAACACCTCCTCTCCTCACAGCTGCTTCCCAAGTTTTCTCTTTCAGCTATTCTGAAGCTTTCCCCTTCTGTTACGTGAGAGATTTCAGTGTCTATATGATCCATGCGTAGTTGATGAAGCCCTCTGCAGCACTTAGGTGGCTGTCCTACTGCAGACACGAATCAGAGCCTGAGGAATCACAAAGGCCACCAGACAACCTTCCAGTATAGCACTGGGGGGCTGCGTTGGGCATACACATATACCTTGACACCGCCAGATCACTGGATGAAGATTATTTTGGCTCCTTAATTTAGTTTTATAAGCATTCTTAAAATGTTATGGAAACAAGGGAACCCAGTCTTAACTTAGAATCATGAGAAATGGGGAAGAGACATGCAGCCCGGCAGCTGAGTTCTGGTCATGAGCAAGAGTAGCACTGGAAGAAAAAAAAGAGAGAGAGGAGATTTAGAAGGAAGACTACATCTAGGTTTAGCCAACTGATGCAGGAGTTGATGTTACAGACAGACCAAAATGCAGCTTTGATGAAAGGAAGTACAGTATGAATGGAAAGACTGAGACACAGCCACCAGCTCAATGAGAAGCCTTTGAGCACACACCCTCATTAAAAGAGGAGATGCAACATCAGAAAGCAAGACAGCTGCAGATAAATCCTTTGCAAATAAAGTTAATTAAAATGGACTTCAGATGTAGGAGAATATAGGTAAAGAAATAATGTTGCACATAATAATTACTAAATTGTTGAATAGCAGCCCAATCAAGACCATGGTACCAGAGTGGCTCTGCACTCTACAAGCACCTGCAAACTTGTCACTCTGAAGAGCTTCCAGAGACCAAAACAGACACGGTGAAGGTGAACTTTAAAGTCTTTTGGCAGGCCAGTGAATGTGGGAAAACTGAATCATAAGGCACCTCCCATCCAAAAAGCTCATCTCCCTGTAAGAACAGGTGAAGCATTCCTTTTTGCAATTTTATCATGCTTCAGCTTAAAAGCTATTCTGTTCCTTGACAATATTAGTCCTTCTAGTAGGCTCTGCAGAGGACCCTCACTGTTCTCATATTAGAAAGCTTCCAATCTCCAGACTACACTTTTTCATGATCAACTCTGTCTGTATCTTCTCTCCAACTTCCACTGAAGGCAAACAATGAACATCACAGCTATCTAGCACCCAATACCATACTAGATTCCTGAAGCATTTTGCTGAGTTAGAATTCCATCAGACATAATTTGTGTTACAAGAAACCCACCTGGACAATTGTGTTAAAATCAATGGTTGTAGAGGTAAAGGAGAACTCCAGAAATACTAGAATTGTGTTCAGAATTGGTATGCTGGGGAGCAAAAAACAGCTTCTCAGTAATAAATTTCTTCTTTCAGTAGACAATAAGAATTTCATCAGTTTCAGAAAAACAAAATACACTTTCCAATATGATCTCTCAACTCAGAC
Source organism: Tapera naevia (assembly GCA_033556795.1). Taxonomy (NCBI): domain Eukaryota; kingdom Metazoa; phylum Chordata; class Aves; order Cuculiformes; family Neomorphidae; genus Tapera; species Tapera naevia. Next base: position 2,405,655 of record JAUMJJ010000079.1, on the reverse strand, counting down.
AAAAGCTTGTATTTCTTAATCATCATGACATGCTTGAAAAGTTAGAGGCTTTAGCAATATTAATGATATGCAGCCACTTCTGTTTGAAATACAGCAGCTGAACAACAATTTGCCAAAATAATACGTAAACAGCTGAAAACAGGAAGCAGAGAATATCAACAGACAATTTTTTTAGGTATAACTGAAACTAGTAAAGCTCATATTTCATAATGATATTAGATTCAAAATGCACTAATTCATTAAATATCTGATGGCTCTTCTTAGAGTCCTCTTAAGCCCCCTTTTCAGAAGATGATTCTTTGCATTACCAGCATTAATCCCAGCTAGTCAAAACTATGCTGAATTCTTTTTTTTTCTTCCCCAATTTAAAATTATTTCCTAACTTTTGAAGGAAGTTTAAAATCTGGAAAAATACTTACTGCGAAAAATACTTAGAAGTACTTCAGCAATGTCATCTGTAGGCCATACAATTACTTCTATAACAAGACACTGACTTTGGATACAAATGGGGAAACACATTATATTGCTCAACCATATGGCTTCCCAAGACAGGACAGTTGGGAAGCAAGCCAATAAGGAAAAGAAGTACATACAAAAGTGCATTTGAAATAAAACAAGTTTTGGAGGGTTCAGAAAAATCAGTGTCTACAGGGGAAACAAAAGTTTAAAATCCAGTTTTTAACCAGTTCTGCTACTGATACTATGCAGCAGCCTTGGTCAGCTGAACCCACCAGTACCAGCCGAAAAGCCTCAGCGGCAGCATTGGAAACACAGACATCCAGCTGATACACATGCTGGCAGTCATCTCCCTGAAGAACCATTTTCAGTGAGACACGGTACAATTTGCTTTCTTCGGGAAAGAAAACAAACCCAAGGCCCACAGAATCACTCCAGTTATTTCTGTATTCCTGCCTTTGGGACTATGGAGAACTCCACAACATCAGAATCCAATCACTGTTGTTGTAAAGTAAGGAAAACTTTGAAGGCTTAAGAGGTAATATGGTAATGTGTACACTCTGTGAAGAATGTAAACCAAATGTAAAACTCTTTTACCCTCATACAAGAGGGAAAATGGGCACAGTCAATCCAACAGCTCATGCCACAGATCTAATATTCCTGCCTTCAGCAATTATTTGACTGAATTTTGGCAACATATTTGACTAGTATTCTAAAATTCTGCAGCCATTTCATTCCCAACACCTTCCACCTTTCCAGTCAGATCTCCTCCCTCTTCTGCCTCAAACATTCATATCCATACAGGTATCACTTATTATGACTATATTAGTTATAAAAATTATTTTAATTATAGCTTAAGGCTAGTATTCCGAGAAGCCAGTATGAGAATCGCTTGTTCTCTTTATCCTTGATGCTACAGCATTTCAAATGAGCAACCACCAGCAATATCCTATTGTTGCCACACACACAGAAATGTCCTGAACAACTTCACAAATTAGCCTTCCTTGGTCTCAAGTCATGTGCTCCCAATTTGCTTTAGCGTTACTGATTTAAAAAGTATTGTAAGTAGAAACAACAGTCTAAATCATTTTGTTAATCTAAGTATTGTTAGTTTATGCAGCCTGTCATGGAGAAATACAATAGAAACAGCAAATGCTAATTAATTTAAAACAGCCCAAGATCCTAGAATTCAGTTAATCAAGTTTTGATGTTTAAGCAGCACTTGTCAGTAATCTGTCCAACAGGCTTTTATAAATCTTGTTTTTTCACTGTTGGCTCATTATAGGATTCCTGCCCACTCAAATGGATCCTGTCATTTAAAAGGCATTACAGGAGTTGAGTACTTACAGTTCCCAAGTGAATCCAACAGTGTTTACAACTCTATGAGAAAGAAACTGCAAGCCTCTAAGTGGAAAGCTGCTACAGTTTGACCTATGATCATAAAATTATCCTCAACCATCACTGCTATTGTATTTAGGCTATCTGACTTTCAAAAAAGTGGTGTTATAAGAAAAGCAAGATGAATATAATAGAGATATATACATGTCTTACAGTAAGACTTGCATAGATGTGACACTGCTGTCCCTGTACCAAACTGGCCAATAAATCTAACTCCTAAATGGAATATGCAAGAACACTAACCACATGCTGTAATCCCAGTGCAAAATCTAGGATCCTCATGTCCACTTTGCCAGTATGAATGCAGAACTGCTGTTGGCTAAATCCCCCAATTCTAGATCTTAAGGTAACTCACTGAAACTAGCAGATCAGTTTAGAAGCGGTTAAAAGTACTACACACCAGTAGTGAAGTTTTGGAACTTGCTGTTACAAGAGATTGTGGAGGCAGACAGCACCAATAAGGTCAAAAAGCATTTATTCAAATGGATGGTCGAAAGATGCATGAACAGATAGTGAACAAAATAGGCAGGGCTGTACCCTCAAACACCCTTAACACAACAACCACAGAGCTGAGCCGTACAAGGAAGTGCTGAGGCTTACTCTAAACAACACCTCTGGATGTTGGAAGGAAGATACTGGGCTAGATGGTACACTACTGTGGCCCAGCATGGTTTTTCGTACATTCCTATCATCCTATAAAACTGGAATTAAATACCTGGCAATGCAGTTGTTTCAGAACATTTGAAATAAGTTTCAGATAGGCTTGCTGCATTTAATTCACATTTTCTCCCATCCAACTTGACATTTCTCTCATTGTCATTCCTGAGATTCCCAAAAGTGCTGAGCTATAGCAGTCCGAACCAGAGATAAGCAAACTACCAAAATTGTGCTTACTTGAACTATAGTGTTTCACAAATAAACACAAAGAATAATACAGGGAAAAAAGAGATGAGCTTGAATAATACTTTTTATTCTACCATACAATGGAATCACAAATCCAGATTCAATAGTGTATTAAATGTGATAGATCTTAATAGCATGTTTATCTACTTTTTCTAAAGGATTAGAACATAAGAAGTAGCTAAGCAATAGCACTTACAGTCAATTTCTTACTTTTACACTGCCAATTACTAATTATGTAACTCTACGTTACTATGTAACTATATAACTATGTAACTATGACATACAGCATTTAACACTTCGAATAAAGAGTATAACAGCAGTAACCTGTAAGATGAGTAGTGACACATTAGCATCTTTCATGCTACACAAGAAGAAAAGCCAGCTATTGGTCAGATTATTAACAAATGGCTAAGTGATTTGGGACTGAAAATGCACTTTTAAAATACAGTGGGAACCCTTCCTCCCCTGACTTCAATGGTAAATTTCCAAAGCTGAGCAAAAAAGGCAAGCTAAGCAACAGACTTGGTGGAACGGTAACATGACTAAAATTTTTAGACAAAAATACAAGAGACCTTATTTGGTAAACAAAGGTTTTATTTCAACATATTTTTAGTACTTCTAAGACTATTTAAAATAGGAAAGATTAGATACCAAAAATATGACAGCTCTGTAAATTTGGAAAGATATATCAGACCTGCATGTAGGAACAAGAATGGAGTGCTTCAGTAACTACCACAAAAGGATGCTGCACATGGCATTTCGGGTTTCAATAAAGAAGAAAGTCAGGATATTTCTCCTGAAAGTTACACTTAAAAGTTATGTACATCTTTCCCTAGAGGTGGGAAATGATGTTACCAGTACTGAAAAACAGTTCTTTCTTCTGAAGAACTAGCTAAAAATAATAGTCCTCAGACGGAATTTTCATCTCTTCCTCCAAGCTTCACCCCAAGCATTCAAAGTTCAGAAGGCTTATACCTTCCACACATATACCAAACTCTGAAAAGCTTTCTATTTTCCTCTCCTGTCCTAAAATTTTGACTGGCGTCAGACTGGATCTTTCATAAAGCTTTGCCTGACTGCTCAGTCAGTTCTTTTAAAAGAGGCAATCCACCCCAACTGTGGTGTCAGACCCCTTAGCTGGGTACCATGAAAGAAAGGAATAGAAAAAACCCTATCTGAAACAAAACAGATGCTTCATGCTCCATTTACAATCACATACACTCATTTAATCATTCCAGATATAGCACAAGAAGTTTATCGTACTACAGCAATCACCTTAAAGAGACCACAGAACAGTGAAACATTGGCCACTCCTTAGTCAGTCAACTCTTGGTCTCTGTGTTCCTGTGTGTCTTCTACAGGCAAGAGTTACTGAAACACTAGGAAAAGGTATTCTATTTCAAACATACAAAAATCACTGAAATACGAAACTGTTTGGTGCTTTTATGAGAGGTGAATTACTCTAGAGTCATATACAGAATGAAAACCATTTTTGGGACAAATAAACAACATTTTGGAATCCATCAGTAACAGCTTCATAAACAGCTCACTATACATTGGGACTTCAAAACATCCAGGTTTTCAGTGACAAATTCAATTTTTTAGCTTATTCTGTCCCTCTAAAGTTAATAAAAATGAACAATTTCTGGAAGCCATTTTTTCAGCTCCTAAAAGATAAGCAGCAAATTCTCACATAGGAGAAGTCTTCTGCAAAAGCTGTAAACCATTCAGAGAGACTCTATAGATGTATATGAGAAATAAAAAAGCTATCAATGACTTTTTGACAAAGCTTTGCCTAGCACACTACTATAAAAGGTAAAGTGTAATTTTCCTCTAACTGTACATTCACATATATTTTCTGAGATCAAGTTATGGTCAAACAGCCACGTAACCGTATTTTCAATTTTCTTCAATTTTTTTCTTTTTACGACGCTTTGACTTCAGCAGTATTTACCATTATTACTCCCAGCAGTCAAGGATGTTTGCATAAGGTGTTATCTGCCAAGAACCTGATACTTGAAAGGAAGCGCTCTTCTGTCTGCACAGCAGTTTTGTAGGTGGAGAAAGTGAGCCTTGCTGAGAGAAAAGTGGAGGGAACCAACATAACCCCATACTCATTACCATAAATATCTAAATAATAATGCAGCAGAAAATGCATGAGGCATCCTTTTCTAATGGGACTCTAATGGGACTCTAATGGGACTACACTTATACACTTTTTTTCATAGGTGATAAAAAGAAACGACAACACATAAATTAAATTGTTATAGAACGATTGCTTATAAAGTTCCCACAAGGGCTGGAAACCTAACTGTAGACAGACCTACCCAAAACTCATGCTATCACAGATAACACATACCAAAGTGTTACCAGCCCTGTTTAACAGCTGAAGGATTAAGATAAAAATCAATACAACACTTAAAGGCTACCCTCAGGAAGATCAGAGGAATAAGGCTGTGCAAGGAGAAATGCCAAGAGTTACACTATAAATAGCATGTCCAGATATACCTAACCATGTCTTAACTTCACAATGCCTTAAAAGCTACTGAATATTCTTTAGCAATGCAGTCTAACGTATAGAGAATACCCAGAGTGCAACTGCTAATTCATTCCCAAAACAAAGGCATATGCAGACAGGCTCCATACAATGTATTCTTAGTTTAGTCCTATTCCATATCTCAATCACTCTCCCAAGAGACTGGAACAAGAGAGATGTTTTTTCCATTCACAGAGAACTTGAAGCCAGGAAGGAACATGAGTACACCACATAGTGGAAATCAACATGGCCTGAACAAAAACAGGATGTAAATTGACAAAGGACAATTGCACAAAAAAAACAGAGGAAGGCTGTTTATTAGACAGTAGTCTACTGGAAAGGAACTGATGGTAAACACAGATCAACAAATTGAACATGAACCAGCATGTTTTTGATAAAAACATAGATGCTACACAAGGGGTAATCACCTTCTCAGCAACATTTAGCCTAATTCAGAACACAGTTTTATTAGAGTAGGCTTGGGGATCAGCCACCCCGAAAACAGCTACACTTCAAATGGATTAATTATCCTCATGGCTGGCATCAGTTGGCAGCCAGTAATAAACCATGAACATTTATCCTATTCAAATATTTGTTTCCATTGCATGGTTAACGTTTAGAGCAATACTGAATGTAACGTAAAGCAATAGATGTGTCAGTGATTTACCAGAGGAACAAAATAGAGTTCTGTTGTTCACTAAAGCACAGTATTGGTCACAGGACAAAATTCCAAATTTAAGAGGGAAAAAACCAGTTCCATATCTGAGGAAGAGAAATAAGCATTATGTTAACCATGGAGAATGCAAAACTGTGCTCTGAGTAAAGGAATAAAATGAGTTTTGGACCAAGACCATAAATTTCTTCTAACAACTTGTGAGTCTTGAAAAAGAAGATCACGTATAGAAGCTACTATGCCCCTCCCAAGCGAAATATTCAACTGCATCCCAAGGAATCTGAACCGAAGGGTTACTTCAAAAACGGGGTGCCTAAATATGAATTATTAGGCAATCCCAGCTAGGCTCTGCATGTAGTGGAGGATTTCAAACAGCCTGAGATTTCAAATGCTACCATGAACCATATACTTATCTCAGAGAAAGACGATGTACACTTGTGCAAGCTGACTAAGTACAGATTTTTTTTCTTTTCTTCACCCATGTTTTATACATGTGTGACTATGTTATTATATTTAGATATTAAAAATAATGCTTCTATTTCTAGATTACCTTAAACTGTCTCAACCCATGGCCCAGCTACCCAGCACACTCTGTAGCATCCACAGGTAACAAAAGTGCTTTCCTTCTCATTGCACAGATCAGATTCTGGCACTGCAGGAATTGGACAGGACCTAAGTGTAGCCTTGCAACATCTGAAAAGCATCTCTGTCACACAACAGGATGAGTTAAAATGCATAAACGAAAAAGTATGTTACTCTCCTGTTTAAGGGAGACAATTTCTACTTGTATCAGAAGCCTAAGTTATCTACATGTACCCCTAGAAACAATATAACTCTTTGGTCTACATTTTAATATTACAGTGCAAAAATTTAAGAACTAGATTCTGTCTGTAACAGAAAACAAATACTATTCCTCTGGCATTTTGCTTAAAAAAAAATTAAACAAAATTGCATGCAATTTCAAAGAGATACATCTCTGAGATCAATGGACTGTCCAAAGATCCTCAAAGAAATATTGTTACCCTGAAAGGCAAAATAAACTAAAGATCAGAACCTGAGGTCAGAAAAGGCTGTACTTACTCTTTATTCCTGCTTTTAGAGCACGGCTGGTAAAGGACTTTGACAGCATTCCAGGTCCCCACTGTTCCAGAGCTAGGCATGAAACTATCACCAAACAGTGTAGGAACACTGTGGGAGGAGGAACTTCCTAAAGACTCCACCAGTAATGTGTCTGAATTTAAAAGCCATATCTAGAAATGAAGAAATAATTTATTTTACTGTCATTTATATCAATTTCAATTTGTTCCTTTAGTCTAATCCTAAATCACCTGATACTAAAGCCACTTTCTTACACAGTTTCTAACTAAGTGTTAACACATAGAAATCGACATTTTATTATTCAGCACAGTCGCCACAGCCTCTAGTAGAGAAAAACAGGTTAATACAATAATCTGATATTTCTGTGAGGCTGCTTCTTTTTGTGGCTGTAGCACATTCCCTTTGGTGGTAACAAAAGAAAGAATTTCAAGTTGTCTTTTCCAGTACCAAATGGATTATTTCCGTAATTTCATAGTTTTGAGGAATTAGTCAAGCATGTGATATTGAACAACTGAAAGCTAAAGGACAACTGAAGGCAGACAGACTACCCATGAGAAGTGCCAAAAATAAATTATTTTTAGAAAAAAAAGTGATAGCTATGACTGGATGGAGCTAAGACATGCAAGGGAAAAGAAAACAATCAATGTAGTATAAAAGGAAGGCCAGAATTTACACATGGCTGTAAAAGATACTTAGAAACTAAATCTTTATCAAATTTGATAATGGGACTGGCATTCTTGCCAGCACTATTTGCTCACAGCAATTCATGGGATATTTACTGGGGAGAATTTTGAGAAATTTCAACCTTTTCCACCTTATTTAATCTTTGTGTGATTTTGCATCAGTGTTCCAACTTGGATTCAGGGCTTTCATGCTAAGTACTATACCAAAAAAAATCAGGCTTTTCCTTTATTCACAGCCTGCAGTAGTGAAGTGATCCAATTCACCAATGGAAATCAATTTTTACAAGTCCCGAGCCTGTATGAAATGTTTATATATGAAATATTTATCATAGAAAACAGGATTAATGCAGTGCTGCTCATTAGAAAGTAATCTTCTTCTCATGAACCAATGAGCTTCAAGTAAAGCAAGTTATATGATGTTAGGTAGCAGACATATGATATCCCCTGTGGACGGAGAAAGCCACTGTTAATAGGACACACAGTATGTGTCGTAATTGCATGTGACAATCACAATTTATCAGAGCTCAAGGCTCGGAATGTTACAGTGGCAGCTTCATAAAGGAGGAATGAGATATATTGATAAAGACGTCTTGGGAGGAGATGGGAGGAGAATCACTTTAGCATATGCATATAAATCATGACAAGCAACTGCACTTGGCTTAGCAAGAGGCTGTTCATCAGTTTTGCTCTGGTGACTCACTGTACACATTCACAGCCTAAACTGCAAAATACACCTCATTAACTAGGACCATTACACATGGTGCTTTAAGCCAACTCTTGAAGGGGTGTTGCAGAAAATGGAGGAAAAAAAAAGTGTTCTATACACACATGTCACTGCCAACATGCTTACCTCTAACTAAACAAGAGTTCCTTCCTTTTGAAATTAACACTGTGCTGTGAGGAAGCCTACCGGGATGCTTTTCAGAAGATGAACATCCTTCAAACTAGTCTAGGGAATACTGTAGCAACAGCTGTCTGCCAGAATCCTCCTGCAACTTCCTTTAGAGAAGGCAACCAAACCATTTGATTTGCAACACAGTGCATCTGAAAAGTACTTCCTTCTATCACAAATGTTGTTATGTGGCATCTGACAATAATATTCTACCAGTTGTTCAGAGTATGTCTTTACTCAACAGCAATGCAACAGATCTGTATTATTAATTTAGCACACAAAACAGAGAAAGTAAATGAATTCTTTGCAGGTGGAAGGACACTTGGTTGTGAGAAAATCAACTTCTGAACTGCATTTGCTTCTTTAGGCAGTAATTTCCTTCTTTTCCTCATGCATGAATCATTTTTTACCTTGCTGTGAATGAAAAATCACTAACCAAGACTCTCTGCTGACTCAAAACATTTTATACATGTAATTTCTGGCTAACATAGTTCAAATTTTGATCCATCCTTTAAACTATGTAACTTACAATGCGTAATCTTTCCTTCCTCTCTGCCACTTCGTACAGGAGAGCCTGCACAGAATGCCTTTTATATTAACCTCAGTAAGAAAAGCACCTTTACAGAAAGGTAAATATATAAAGTTTAGAAATAATTCATAGTGCAGACCGATGACCTTTTCTGAAATGACAGCATCGGGACAAAGTGTTTGGGTTTTTGCTGTTTTTTTTTTCTTTTTTTGTTTTGCTACTATTTTTAAAAACATTTTGTCAATAGGCTTCAAAGATGTTCCTTGGAGAAAAGCTAACAAATTTCAGTTACACTTTGCAGGACTTGATCCAAACAGGTGAAATACTATGATTTACATTCTGTGATGAGTTTCCTAAAATCTCAACCTGTGTCTTCAGCATAAATATGTGAACACTTAGGCATCAATTTGAATTTAATGTGGCTAAGAAAGACTGGTTTTCTTCCTTGCTAGATCTTTCTTAGTTATTGTAGGCATGACCATTACTTTTATCATCACACAGGTTAGTAATCAAAACATCTTTCATTACAGCTTCTTTGTCCTCATATTCAGAATATTCAGATAAAGATGTGGTTTCCTCATACTTCACAAAGGAAAAAGCTCTCAAAGAGATCTGAGTGCCTAAGTCTCAACAAGCTACTCATGATCTCCCAACTTCATCATTGCATCATCTCCCCCTCCAATCCTGACAGATGTAAACTTGTTCTGCTCATGTCCTCCAAGACATGGTCCAAGAATAGGTATCTGATTGACAGGTTTCTCTCATTTTTTTACATAGTTTTTTCTTGGGATATCTTCCCAATCCCTCTCTACTCACTCCAAAATACAAGCTGCTTTACCTTCAAAGATTTTTACAGCCTAATCTCACTGAAAAAAACCCACTTCCATTCAGTACTGGAAGACTGGAGTTAGTATTCAACCACTCCAACCTCTACCATGAACCTTTTGATCTTCAAAGATTTATCATTTGGGGTTTTATCAGGTTGATCCCATTCATGGAATGAATTCCTTGCATCTATATAGCCACAAAAATACTTATTTATCTCTTTCAAACCTATCCTTTTTTATAGTACAGAAAAAGATTACATCTATTAAGATGCTGCTATGCTGACCAATAATGTACCATTTTACGTGTGTTCTCCTATCCCACTATCTATTTGCTGTCCTCATTCTTAGCTTGTGAGTCATGCACCTTCAAGATAGGGAACTCTTCAACAGTGGAGCAAAGAGAGGAGGCAAGTGATTCATCTTTTAGAGAACGTGAAGAGGGTAGAGATACAGTTAGGATAAATAAAGAAATCTGCATATGCCACTTTTGTTTTTTCTCCTGAGACAAAGAGACTTCTTAATTTGCATTCTTTTTAAAAAAATTACACATAAGTATTATATAGATTTCAGAAACTTTATCACTAACTTAAACAACAGAAACTCATATTATGGTATCCACAAATACCATAACTAGTGATGTTAACTGATACATACAGCAGAAATGAGGAAAACAATTATATATATTTGTCATTTTTAAAAAAAATTTAAAGACTTGTGAGAGACCTTAACCTTAATTACCACATATACAGCCTAAGCTGTGTATTCATGTATGCAAACACAAACACAGTGAATGAGTATCTTTGGCTCACTGTCAAAACAAACAAGTGGGACAGCTGGTCCATGATGCATCAGTGACAAGACCACTTGTCTAACTTGGCTGTGCACTCACAGCCTCAAGCACCTACATTTTTTACTGTTCAGATGTTTGCAATAATTAATACAAACAATGCTTAAATTACACTTGTGTCCACAAGGTCTCTGAGTACTAAGACTTAGCCCATGACTCCAAACACCTGTTGGTGTGTACACAGTACCCTGAACCTCAGCCTGGACATGAGCAAGGGCTTTCTGATATTAAAGACACACAATAAAAATCCTAACAACTGGCTAATAAAGAGGAAGGGATGACAATCAGAAATGAGTCCCATGCTAATTCAGCCTGTTCCTCTAATCAATACTATTGGCAAGAATTAAGAGGAACAGTAATCCATTGAACAAGGTCCTTCTTCTGTTAGAAGTTTGCTCTGTATAAGCTACTAGACCTAAAAATTAGAACATTACGTAACTTGGAAACACATAAGCTACAAGGAACAATTCATAAGAATTTTTAATGATTCCTCAATTAGATTACACAAAGTAACAATTACAGGTCTGCTAATGAGATTTCATTTTATCATGACAGAAAAAATATTTCTCAGTGGCTGTATAAATGTTATCTTGGCACTAAAATTTATTCAAAAGCAACCTATATTCACTTATCTCATAATCTAGATGTTTGGAAATTACAGAATTTGGACAATGTATATATAAAACAATTATTTAATCAGATTGCCTAGCTCAAAGTGTCTCTGTAACTTCATCAAGGGCAGGAATAAACAATCATGTATTTCCTTATGTTTTTCTCAATGAACTACTTGTACAAACTGCAAAATTACAAATTCTGTGCCTATACTTAGTTCAAGCATAAAAGAAAACATCCCTGGTTATACCAAGCGCATAGTATTACGATAATTCCAGACCTAAATTCCTATCAGGAATTTAGCTGTCACTATTTAAATATCAAGCTTAACCAAGTTTAACAGCATTAGAACATTAAGTATAATAGGCAATTTTATTTTTGTTTCCAATTCATTTTGCTATGCAATGTACTGACTGCTTTAGTAGTATCTGCTGACTTAAGACAATATTTGTGAAAGATGCTATATAATTTGATGAACTTCTGGTGATTAAAGATATGAAGCACTGGAGCAAGAAGATGAGATATATATTATAAAGTCCTTATTTTCTGAATACAAAACATGGTGTTATTTCTGTGCTACTTGTGGTGCATCTGTAGCACTTTCATCACTATATTAGTAGAGAAAATTTCTACATGTACATCTATATAGATTATAAAATGGAGGGAAATTACCTACTTGAACAAAACTCTTCAGAACTACTTCAAGAATTTGAATTTGTTAATTTTCTTTAAACATGCAATCATGAACAGCAGGAATAATACATTTTAGGAGCTGGGAGTCATAGGCTAAACTTTTTCAGCAGGATAAAGTTAAAAAAATAATTAAAAACAAACTTACTAGAATATAGATTTTTCCATCATCTCCTTCCATGGTGAATCTAAACGTGCTTTTAGCAGAGGACAATTCCACAAGACACTGAGCAACCATGCTCTGTATGAATTGAGACCTGTTTTAAGAATTAACCACATTTTATAGTTGCCTTTGCAAAAACTACACAGGTAATTGATATTGACGTAGTACAAGTATACAATTATTTTCATACAGTCATTTCCACTACATCCTACAATCACCTTTTATTGGGAGATGAGGTTTCATTACCTTTCTCTCCCTCAAAACCAGAGGGCTTTCTAATTCCTGCAACAGGATTTTTGTAATAAATCATCAGTCTAAATTGTTCCACATCCTTTGTTTTGACCACACCAAATGTCAAATGCTGAATAAAAGCTTTTCCCTGTTATATCTTACAAATACGAGCGCAGTTCAGTGATGCACATATTTAAAATATACTTCACAGAACGAAAGAGCTGTGACTAACGCATAGTACATGATCCAATATAGCTAAGAACAAGTTCTTGTTTCATCAGTCTTCAAACTGAACTACTTGAAAATTCAAAAATTTCACGTCCAATTAGCCATTTTACTTAATTTAACTTTATTTAATGTAACATTTCCATAATTAGTCACAAGACATCATGTATATTTAAATATTTCAAAACAAATAAGCACAGTATCACTTAAATAGTGAGACACTGTGACAAATTGTACACAATCACTCTCCTGCGTCACACATAAATGCACATAAAGAAAACCAATCAAAGTTGTACATGAGTGAATTCAGACAATTACCTTTACAATCCTTAACCCTGTGATAATTACAGAAAATTTGATAGCATTTTGATATTATACATAATTATTCAAGAAACTGAAATGTTAGTGCATTTCTAGCATCTTTTCTAAAAGAGAAATCTGATCAAATGATTAGATTTTTAAATTTTCGTTACCTTGGTGTTGGGTTGAAACTTCCCTCAGATGGTTGAATAATCACCTCAGTGACATAATATTTTATGGTATCTAAAATGACAAAAAATATTTTTCAAGTACAATTGAACAACTGACTTGTTAAGAATAGAGTACGTCACCATATTACTACACTAATTAAACTTTTGTTCAGCACTCAATTAAGAGGTGCAGCAGATGGTCAGATTCTGTTTGGTTTGTGGGAGGAGAAGCAACTAAGAACAGAAAGTATACACTGCCAGAAGAAAACTGCTCTGAGCTAATTAGATGATCAGTAATTTGTCATTCATATTGATCTTTGTTTAAGGCTGGGAACAATCATCTTGAAACCAAGCAAGAAAGAGCACAATTGAAAGAACTTTCCTAAACCACTGAGGTCAGCATAGCTTACATAAGTATTTTAGTACCCTCTGCTGCTCAGTAATGATGCAGTGAATCACAAGAGACAATTTTAATAACAGCACACACAGGGGAATAATTTTTTTCTTTTCTCAGAGGGTAGAATGGAACTTCTTTCAAAAAATCACACTAATTCAACACTAATACTGCACATATCCAAGTTTCAACGTATCTATTCCCCCAAATCTCCATTAAGCCAGCTTTTAAGACTAAATGGAAGTGTTTTGAGTATAGAATTAAATCCCATCAATAAAATAAGGTCAAAGATGATAATATTGAAGCTCTCAGTCTATGCTACACAAATAGCCTGACCAAGGGCCAGTAGAACAGGTTAAGCACACAGACTAATAAATTAATTCCACTAAGCCTTAGCATGTGAACAACAGTAAAGATTCATCAGTTCCATAAATTTTAAGGGTGGAAGCCATTGCCTCATCAGATCTCTGTCCATGCACACACCAGTAAAACTGGATGAAAGTAAGCATTTCAGAAAGACAGTCTGTTTTAAAGATTCCGAAGGCTTGGTAATCCTAGCCTTTCTCCAGATAAGTATTACACTTTATTATCCTCACTGTTAGGAAATCATATATTACCTCTAAGTTTAATTTTAGTCTGCTCCACACTGTGCGTAGTCCTGGGAGACAGGAAAAAAAGAAGCCTGTTCAGTTACTCCAGCTCTCCAGATGTTACAGAGAAAGGAACCAGTGCTACTGCTGCAAGGGCATTGGGAATTAAGAAGACGTTTGCTTGCAGACAGACAGAAGGTGAAATTTTCCAAGAAAAAGTCTTTTATCTTCAAGACACTGATATCTGCTCAAGAGGAAGCACCAAAGCATGAAAGTCAAGTCTGCTCTCTAGACTCCTTTCAGAGATGATTCAAACTAGCCTTAAAGCATTCATCTCTGGTCAATTGTTTTTATCTGTTCTTTGAATGCTACATAAATTTCCCACAGTACTGAAGAAACTGGTTAAAACAATGGACACACCATGCTACTTCAGCCATGACAGAGAGCAGACCAAATCCCTGCACATCTAGGCAGCAGATGCTAGTAACGGTCATCACTGCTTCTCTCTTGTTAATAACTGCATTTTAAAAAACAAGAGACTCATCTTTACACTACTTCAGGTAAACCCTGCTGATTCAAAATAATGACAGCTTTTAAACCAATATTATCTCATCTCATCAGATGATGATGATGAGAGATAACCTGTTTCATTGACAATGCTTCCTTTCCGTGAAACCATATCTTTAGCTCCTAGTTATGTGTTGATCAAGTACTGAATTAACCTTTCCATTATTCTGTAGGACTGACAGCAAAAGAAACAACCTGTAATTTCTCCTTTTTTACTGGCATTCCTAGTAAACTGGAAGCAAGCATTGAGTCTTCCAAAGCTCTGGAATTACCCAAACACATCACAGAAACAAGGATGAGGAAAATGCCTGCCATAAGTCACCGTCAAAGTCTAACAGTGGAAGCAACAACTTCATCAGCTCCAGAAGGGAAATGACACAAACACACAGGAATCAGCCCTGCAACTTCCTGATAAACTACTTTCCTCGAGTTTTTAACCTGCAGTGCTCAATGGCTGATATACTGAAGTCTAGTTTGGTTTGCACATTCCATACCTGATGACACTGTTTCTCCCAACATTGTCTTGCAGCGCTTACAAATCACTCTGGTATTTTCCTTTGATTTCTGTAAACAAAGAAATGCCATTTAAATGTCACTCAGTTATTCTGAAAAAAAGGAATGTATTATTTTAACAGACTCTCCAGAGTAGATAGTGAACTTTGTACTTGCTTCTGTTCTCTTCACATTTACATACACACAACTTTGCATTCACTACTTACTTCAGCTTTCTACACTTCGACTTGCTTCAAGTTTCATATCAGTTTTAAAATTTGGCAATATATACTGAGCACACAGCACAACCTGCAATAGCTAACAGGAGAATCTCGTAATATTGACTGACTGGATGATAAAGTGGCAAGGCAAATTCAATTTTTACAAGTGCAAAATACTGCACATGAAAAGAAGTATTCCAAAATATATACATGAAATATTACGCTGCAATGTGACTAACAGTACTCATTGAAAGCTTCTAGCACTTTGACAGTTTTATTGAAACACCAGTTCAATGTTCAGCAGAGAGCAGAAAATGTCCACAGAGCATTTTGAATTACTAGGAAACAGCTGAAGAACACTACATAGCATGATGTTACAGGTGGATTCTGTTCTTGAACAACTCCTCTCTCTCAATTAAAGCAGAAACAGAAAAGGTATTGACAAAAAATAATTGTCAGAGGTGCAAAACAGTTTCCATATGTGGTAAGAAAACACAAGTAACAGGAGAAAGCATGAAAGATGGTAAATCAAGGGATATCACTCAGATATATAAAATCCTGAACATTAAGGAAAAGCAAAAGAGGAAAAAAACACTTACTCTCCTAGATTGTGCTATGAAATTATAATCTGGTTTGTACCAAAGCAAAGAAGGTATTTGTCACACGATGCATAATGTAGATTGGTACTCACTACAGGAAATTATTTTTCATATTAAAAGTATACATAAGTTCAGGAAGTCTTCAGAAATTCAGAGAAAGTAATGTTCATCAGGGGCTTATTAAGAAGTTCAAAAAAGTCTCTACACTGGTAAACACATCATCCAACACTGGTCTTACTCTTATGCACTCATTACTGCCCATTGAAAAAGATCTATCTCATTACTGGATGAACTTGTGATCCGGCCTAGTAACAGTCCTACTAATTCCGGTGTCAATATTTAAATTCAGTATTAGTATAAAGATACAAGTAAGCACAACTCTTAGTTTAATCCAAAGTGTAAACTCCAGAATTGGTTCTGGGTGGGCTTATTAACCTGAGTGCAGCACAGTACAGCTCTGGTCTGGAAGCAGTATGTATATACAAACATAATGATACTCCTGGGTTAATAAACCCTTCTGGAGCTAGAAATCCTGAGAACATAATGAGAAGTCACCTAAATTAGATTTTTACATGTGGTCTTTGTATATTCACCCTTATAATTGTTCATACAGTACACAGTGCATAAAAATACTCATGTGTAATTAAACGATTACTATTTTATTGGCTTGGTTTATAACTCCAAACAAATCTCTATCAACTTGAGAAATCATATTGTAGCACATGCCTACAAAAATAATATCTAAATTTAGCATAGATTAAACTAGATGAGAGGAAAAAACTCCATATTTATCTTTTTCTGTAACCTTTGTAAAAGGTGACAACAGTTCCCATGGATTCCAACTGGAGTGAACACACATGCACTGTTCAGGGAGAACAATTTTCCTTCATCACCACTATCATACTCCTTAGTATTCAAATTTTAAAATGGATGATGATGTGTCAGACTGATGTCCAGAACAAAAAGTGGTGCTCTGTGTCCCATCACATTACAAAATTCTTTGAAAAAAAGAGAGCAGCATGAAGTAAATTCAATGTTTCTACCTATGTCAGGTACACTTTGTTTTACAAAGTTAAGTTTGGATGTACATCTATTACAGGCTGTCTCCAGAAACTGGACTGCGGATGTTTAGACTACCCAGATTTCCAAGCACAACTTAAGTCAAAAAATTGAGCAATGCTTTGTTAATTGATTTATTATAATTCAGCTGCATTGAAGAACATGTGGTCTGTAATTGAAAGAGATTATACACATGTCAAACAGACACGCTGGGCCAACTTTTTAAGTTACTCTATGGAAAAGTGTAAGTAATTCCTGCTGCAATGATAGGGAAGGGGTAAACAAGGGAGACAGAGGATTTATACACACCAGTCTGGATCATTAAGTAGGTTGTACTTAGCCTAAAAATCTGCAGTAAAATATAGCCACATGCCAGATCATATATTCAGGAACAACAAAGCCAGTGAGGATAAACTGAATAAATACACAGTGGAAGACAGCAAGAATCAAAAGAATTTAGATGCTGTTAGTTAACCAAACCACAATTATTAATGAGACGCTACAAAAAAAAAAAAGGGCAAATATGATCTCTGAATGTATGAATAACTAAGAGTTGATATGGAAAAAGAAGTTAAAATCTTCAGAATTAGTGAGATTATTGTAAAAATGGATCTATAAAGTATGTTAAAAATTCAGAAAATCGTTTGGAAAACCGCTACAAAAGTAATTTCTAGGATATCATGGTGACCTGATATTGACCCTGGCTGAACGCCAGGTGCCCACCAAAGTCGCTCTATCACTCCCCTCCTCAGCTGGACAGGGGAAGAGAAAATATAAATAAAGGCTCATGGGTCAAGATAAGGACAGGGAGATCATTTACTAACTACAGTCACTGGCAAAACAGACTTGACTTGGGGAAAGTAGTTTATTATTACCCATCAAATTAGAATAAGGATGAGAAAATTAAACAAATCTTAAAAACACATTCACCTCACCCCTTTCTTCTTCCCAGGCTCAACTATACTCCCAATATTTTCTACTTCCTTCCCTCGCAGTGGCACAGGGGCACGGAGAAAAGGGGTTGCCATCAGTTCATCACATGCTGTCTCTGCTGTTCCTTCCTCCTCAGAGAGAGGACTCCCTTCATTCTTCCCTGCTCCAGCATGGAGCCCTTCCCACGGGAGACAGTCCTCCACGAACTTCTCCAACATGGGTCCTTCCCATGAGCTACAGTTCTTTATGAACTGCTCCAGCCTGGGTCCCCAATGAGGTCACAAGTCCTGCCCAGAAAACCTGCTCCAGCTGCTCTCTCCACAGGCCCTTTCAGAAGACTGACCAAGGGCAGGCTTCCCATGGGGTCACAGGTTCCTTCAGGCATCCACCTGCTCTGAAGTGGAATCCACCATGGGCTGCAGGAGGATATCTGCTCCACTGGGGACCTCGATGGGCTCAACGAGGACACCCTGCCTTGCCATGATCTTCACCACAGGCTGCAGGGAAATCTCTGCTCCAGCACCTGGTGCACTCCTCTCCCTCCTTCACTGACCTTGGTGTCTGCAGAGTTGTTTCTCTGACATATTCCCTCTCCTCTCTCCATCGGCGGAGTTGCAGGTTTCCCTTCCACCTCCCAAACATGTTCTCACAGAGGCACTATGACCATCACTGATGGGCTTGGCCTTGGCTAGATTGGCTAGCTCCATGCTACCAAAAGCTTGCCGTGCAAACCCAACACAAAAATAAATACATCTCAGAGCTAAAAAGAGATACAGAGTTGAAATTCTTAGTTTGCTTAATTTAATAAGAAGGTAGCAAAGAGTCAGAATGATTAACCACTGAACAGTTTACCTAGGAATGTGATAAAGCCATCACTTGAAATATTAAATCAATACAGGACGTCTTTCTCAAAGCTATAGCTCAGGGAGAAACGATGGATTTGATGCTAGAAATACCTAACAGAGTTCTCCAATCTGTACTATGCAAATAATAAAATGAGCAGAAAATACCACTCTGGATCCACGAAAAGCAGAAAGTGTCCCACATGATATCTGAGCTTATGATCACAAAGTCCCAGTTGTTCATCACAAACCAGGAATCAGACTAAAAGCTCTTGGTGGGAGCCCAACAGCCTCTGTTAAAGCTTCAGAAAGCTGCTTATGTTTGGAAGTACAGCCCTCTTGTTATGGAGATCAGAAAAAAACACCTGTTCATATATGCAGTTATCCCCTTTTTCCTACCTTGCTACTCCTCTCAAACATACACAGTAAAATGACTTGCTTAACGGGAAGAGGAAAGATAAGTACATGGAGTTTTGCGAAAATCAATATTTGAGTTTGGTACAAATATTGCACAGTAAAACTATATAATATAGAATCATAAAATCACTGAATTGTTTAGGTTGGTAAAGACCTTTAAGATCACCAAGTTCAACCCTTCACCTAACACTGCCAAGTCCACCACTAAACCATGCCCCTAAGCACCTCATCTACATGTCTTTTAAATACCTCTAGGGATGGTGACTCAACCACTTTTCTGGGCAGCCTGTTCCGATGCCTGACAACTCTTTCAGTGAAGAAACTTTTCAAGT
This sequence comes from Tapera naevia, assembly GCA_033556795.1. NCBI lineage: Eukaryota > Metazoa > Chordata > Aves > Cuculiformes > Neomorphidae > Tapera > Tapera naevia. The sequence goes on along the minus strand of JAUMJJ010000079.1, from coordinate 2,385,976 downwards.
CTAAACCACCCTAGCACAACTTGAGGACATTTCCTCTCATCCAATTGCTTGTTATTTAGGAGAAGATACCAAAACCCACCTCACTTCAACCTCCTTTCAGCCGGTTGCAAAGATTGATAAGGTCTCCCCTCAGCCTCCTTTTCTCCAGGCTAAACAGCCCCAGATCCCTCATATAGAGCACTTCCTTGAAAGCCTACAACTTGAATGTGTTTTCCTGACTGCAGTTACAGGTGTTAGCTGAGAGCTGTGCAGTACAGTACCTAAAAAACACCGCCAACTTGTTGTATCATGCTTCAATGGAAAAAGCAGTAGTTTTAGACAGACTAATTAAATCAATATATCTATTTGACAACTTGCAGCTGCTGGCAATCTGCAGATGGAGATGGATCATCAGCCTAATATTTTCTGTTTCTATTCCTAAGGATCCCTGATATGGTGTCAGGGAAAATATTTTCCCCAAGAGATACTATTAGGATCCTGCAAGACCATGTGACATTTAAAAACTATGTTACACTAGAAGACTAATAGATGTGAGAAAAGTGCTTGCAACGGACAGATGCTGTCTTGGTCCCAGTGGAGGCTGGAAAGAATTGTTTAAACATCTCTGGTACATTCCTGCTACTATTTTGGTCATAGGCAAACACTTCCCAAAGAACTGCAATGCAATTAAAAAAGAACATTCATACTGGGGTAGGCTGCAACAATATTCTCTGAAATGAAAACATTTATGCCAATAGTAACCTATCTTGCCCGTGACTTTCTATTACTCATATTATGGAAGAATTTTCTGTTTCAGTATAAGGGGTTTTTTTCATTTTTAGTCCATTTTCTGCTGGATCTTACAATTTTGCTCATTTGCTTGGTAACAGTGATGCCAGAAATTAAGCAAACACAGAAATGAGGATTCGTTGCAAGTGTGAAATATATAGAAAGAGGTATCTGACACCAATAAGGAAAGAATTCTCAACTTCAATCAAAGTTTAAGGAAGCAAACATAAAAATTCATCACACTAAACTACTATTGTGTACCTCTGACAGCATCCTCCCTCACTCGAAAGTTCTGCTGTTGTCCTGGTTTGACCCACATCTCAGTAGCAACTTCGGCCTACATCATTTTATCATGTTTCTGCCTAAAAAACCAGCTCTTTTCTGGCAAACATTCTCTTTGATTTATTGAAGAAATGTGTTGGGCGGACTGTCTGTGGGCAGCAATATGAACTCCATGCACCCTGCCTCTTCCTGTCTTTGTTCCCATTGATCTAAGATCTCTTTTGAGACTACTGAAATAGGAGATAATTAATTTTGGGGACCTCTAGCAGAAAGCATTGTCCTCTTGGAAATTTGGAATCTTCTGCTCATTCTCCTTCTTAAAGATACTTAGAAGTAATAACCAGTTGCCACAGAGTTAATCCAAATTAATCTGCTTCTCCCATGCTGATATCCTTTCAGAGTATTAGTCCTTATTCTCCCCTCCCTATATTCTGCTTTTCAAAGGATAATGGGACAAGAAACCAAAGGGCCCACAGCTGCAAGACTTGCAGACATGGGCCATAGAACAGAACTGTTCCCAAGCAGATGGCTCGCTTGGATGCATTATACCAATAACCACTGAACTACGAGAATCCCAGTGATTTAACCGGGGATAATCCAAATCCCTAATGATGATAAGCAGCAGCAGCAGGAATCAGGGTCTCTGGTGTTACTTCTCAGCAGATTAAAAGTTTCACATTGGGAATCTATACATACCAAGTCATCAGCTGTTACAGACACAAATTGCCAAGGCAGCAACAGTTCCCATAATTGTAGAGAATTTCAGTAATTCCTTCCAAACATGTATTGGAAGGAAAGATGGTATCTGCAGGCCCAAACTTTGTCTGCACAAACACAGACAAGCAGTACATTAAGAGGAAAGGCTTTATGGAAATGCAGGCTTTAGTGAACTAAGTTCCTGGATGTTCTTCTGGTAGAAGAAAAGATTATTGCTTGAACTTCCGTACAAGTACAAGATTTACAAGATGAGTAAAGCACTGAATTTTCTTTCTTCATGGGTTTTATCCTGCCATTGAAACATCAGTATCCCTACATTTTTTTTTTTCCTGGGCAAGGACGTAGTTTGATGTTTCTAAACCAAATTAAAACCTTCTTCCTAGAGGCTCAGCTGATGGATCTATCCCCTCCTGGAACACCTCAGAAACATCAACATTAAGAGTTATAACCTGGGGTTGCAGGTCCCTTTCACTAGACAGAGCATTCAAACAAATTCAATTTCCTTACTATAGTCTAACAGTGTAAGACAACCACATCTGAACCCAAAACACATCCTGATTTTTTCAAGTGTGTCTAAAGTTAAAAAAAAAAAAAAAAGAAAAAAATCACACCTTCCTGTGGTCATATTTAAGGTTATGCATCCACTCATAGTTTGAGAAGAAAAAGTACTGCTACTCCAGTTTTCTCATTCTTCACTCCACTACCCTTTGACAAACACCTAACCCATTACACTTATTATATCACTAAATGTTGATTTCCTTCACTTAGGTTGGTGGAAATATTTGGGTTTAGGACTACATAATGAAACAGTTTCTAATGTAGTTTATAGGAAGAAGTTCTGGCATACCTAGTTCAATACCAAGACCATGGTGCATGCATTAGAAAATTTAAATCATAGCTTTTAATATTTCCTGGCTTCTATACAACTGAATGTCAACAGCTCCCTATGACTTTCAAAACAGTTCTGTAATACATACAAGTTAAATAAACCAGTGGCAAGAGGGTGTTTCACAATGAAAAAAGTCCAAATACATTCACTCAAGAGTTATTCAAACAAAATACTTTACCAAGTTGGAACCACTCCGAGAAGCATGGTGTCCAGTCTCTGAGCAGCACATGGGAGATTCAGGCACATGTGATTCATTTCCTGAATTCAACAGAAAAAAAGTATCTCCAAGAAAACAATCATCATGCTGAGGGTACAAAGTGCTTCTGGCAAAGGGGTCAGGGTGACAACACCACTCTTCAACTAAAGCACTCCAACTTTCACTTGGTAGGGGAAGAACTCTGAGGAATTTCCTAAAAGGGAAGAAGAAAAAAATATTTCAATGTATTATATTATTTTTAAGACACTAAAAGAGAGCTTAGACTCCTTATAAAAAGGTAGGGGAAGTACAGCATTTTTTCAAAAGGAAGTGCTTGACTGTCCTTTCAGTCAAAGGCACTTTGTTTGGATGAATTCTGAGAAAGCAATGACTGAGTGTTTGCTGCCAAGTTTGTGATGAAGCATTTCCCAAGGGTGAATCTCCAATGATTACAAGGCAGAACTTGGCATAATCCTCTCTTTAAATCAATCACATGGCAAAAATAAAACAGTTCTAGCCAGTCATGAAAAATATAACAATGGGTGTTCTGCAATTAAGTTTACTATGACTTCCTGTAAAGCTCCCTTGCATCAAATGTCGATACAAAAAAACCCAGAAACAGACTCCTACCACAGCGTAGGAGAACATGTCCTTTGAAGTCCCTCAAAGTCCGACATCAGACTTTGAAACAGCTAAATCCTGACAAAAATACTACAGCATAGCCTCATTTTTTTAAAAAAAGCATAATGTAATTTTAATTTAGATTCAGATACAACTTTCAGAAATCACATACAAAAAAAAAAAACAATTCCCTTTCTCCTAGACAGCTGTATGGCTCAAGGAGGCTACTCTAGGCAATACCAGACTTTGCTTTCATTATCAGTGTCGTTTTTAATTTACTTTCTTTGGTTACACAGTGTCGGAGGATTTTATAAGCCAAGGTTTGGAATCACAGCTTTGAGTTCTAAAATACATTCTTAAAGTTAGAATATACACGTGACTATATAAACACACTCTTCATGATTATGAATGAGTGGTCAATACCTCCCTGCCTACAGTTCCTATAGCCATTCTGTGATGGCACCACATGTGTATTTATCAAGAATGTAGAAATATCAATGAATACTGTCCACATATTTACACTTTCTTTAATCTGTGTTTGCTAAAAAGCTATTGCACTGGGAAGAAATTCAGCTCCTTTACGAAAACAATGAGAAAGGGTTTTAACATTGTGCATCTCTGCAACAGTTCTCTAGATGTACTGTCTGTTGCAGAGCTGCACTTTCTGCTCTGTCTAGTTTCCTTGAATACTTTCTTTTTGTTCTCTTATTTCTTGTCCTGTTCCCTGAAACCTTTACATACAGTTTCTTGATTCTAATCCTTACTTAAAATTTACAAATACATCTTTGGTCATGGTAACTTCTAAATAAACAATTAAACATCATTTTCTTATTGCAGTATACAGACCACCCCTTTCTGAAGATGCTACTTCTTCCCACTGTATTTTCTTGTGCCTTTTGTATTGCTGAGTGAAAGCAAAATCTTTTACAAAAACTTCCTTCTTTCTAGATCGACAACACATTTTAAACTGTGCTTGCCCCACCTGCAGATGAAAGTTGGAATAACTCTTCCTCTGATCCAGCTTTGCCAAAAATAAGATCATCTCTCAGCACCATCCATCACCGTTTTTACTCTCTGGGCTCTTACATATAAAGCCATAATTCTGCCACAGTAGAACCCTAATTCTGGTGTTGGCCTCATCACTGATGACCTGTCAGCCTTTTACAATAACTTCTAATGCCTGGACTCACACTGAGAAAAAGAAGTCTCCAACCCTACATAGTGCTCTTTATACTATAGCAGCAATGTTTTTTCACAAGTTACATACGGGGTGTGGGTGGAAGACAGAGACTACCTTAAGCTGCAGACTAATGCTGTCCACTTTGATTACATTACCCTTTCTTTACTCTCACAGTCTACAGCATCAAGATCTTAAGCTCTTGCTCAACAAACACACTTGCCCCAACGAGTAGGGACTTCATAAATGGACTCCTCCTAACTTTGAGCTATAGAGAAAATACAGCATTTCCATTATATTTTAGGCTTTTGCCATACAAAGGAGGGAAGCCATACTCTGGATCACTAGAACTGCAAAAATGTAAAGCTAATAAGAATTTAGCTTTCTGGAAAAACAAGAAAAAACAAGAAACTTGATGTTTACTGGGTGCTGACTAACTTGAGGCTGCGAAATACTGTGACAAAACCCAGCTAATGGGGGGGCCCATCTCCCCAAAATTGCTCCTAATAGGAATTGAGTTTTTACTTTAGGGTAGCCACCTAGGCTGCCTTCATAGTCAGAGAAAAATAAACAATTCTTAGATTGGGACCCTTACGAGAAACTTTCTCCTCCATTAAGCGTCTAATATAGCCAGGCTGAATCTCTTCCGGAGATAGTTCTCTGTCTCCAAATAGAGAAAGATAACTAATTTAATTTAAAAAAGTTAAATGCTAGGCACTCGTCTGAAAGAGTTCTGCTATAAGGATGTAATTCTTACGTAGGCTTCCATGCTAAGGTAAATATTTAACCATATAAATCCTTATAAGACTGGACTAAGCCCTGTAAAAATCTCAAACACCACTATGAACTAAAATCCAAGAACATAATAATATTATTCTATCTATGGAAAATTCTGAGAATTGGAAGTAAAATGGACTTCAGACTTTTAAACATATAACTCTTCTGTTCCATCAAAGAAAAAGAGAAAGAAAAAAGATCCAAATGATTTTTTGTTAACAGCAGTTTGCATTATTTACTTACTAACAAACCTTGGACAGCCTAGCTTGAAATTTAATTGTTGTGCTTAAAGCTGTTTATGTAGGAAAAGTGTAATTAGAAGATTTCCCCTGCCATCAGTTTTTCAATAGAATGCTTATGTAGTACAAACTCTTAACATTTGGACTAAGGAAAAGGTTTATTGCTTAAGAATCAATTTTTGAAATTTATTTTTCAGAACACACAGCCTTTAAGAAATTCTTCATGACAAAAATAAAGCCTGAAGAATTATTCTACACATAAGTTACACTTAGCCTAACTGGAAGGAGAGAAAGAAAAAAAGGAAGTATCCTAAATTCTTTGCAGCTCTTAAACCACGGAAGGAAAAAAGAAATCTGATCACGTCCTCCAGTGTGGGTAATGTGAAGGTGATGGAGAAAAATCAGAGAGTATTATACTAACCTCTGAAGACCCACCATATTCACAGAAGGAAACAGGGGATTTCAGAAAATGTAGAGTCCTTGCATCAAGGAAGGATCACTTACATTTAAACCATTCCTATCATACTTCTCTGATCTAGTCTTTAAAATGCTGGCTTCCTATGCAGTCTCTAACATCTAAAAAATAAGCTTCAGAATAGGTACGGTTTGAGGGTTTTTTTTCCGACCTAAATACCTCCTGCTTCAACTGAAGAGTAATGACAACTTCTTTGCAAAGTTCTTACATATTGGAAGAGTCTCGTGTCTTCCCCACAGCCTTATCTAAACTAAATCCTATTTAATTCAATTTCTTCTCAAAGGTATCATTTCCTAGATATCTTCTTTTTCTTATTAAAGATTCTTTCCTCGCAATTCACACTTTAACACGTTTAATAATTTAATTCACATTTTAATAACTTCCCTTCAGTCCCATGGCCTGTGCCACCTTTGTCATGCTGACTCTCCCTGGAGAGAACACCACAAGAATTCTGTAACCAGAAGTACTAACAATGCTACTGCCTTCCTTCTGTAAGTGCTGGAACAGAAGGTTTTCTTAATCAATACTTTTTTATTGATAATATTTGAGGGGCTCAGAGGTTACCTGCAAGGAGAATGTGAGGCAAAGAGCCATGAACATACCTTCTCAAAAATTCTGATTGTGTGATGTTATGGGATATAAAACCAAAAGACGAAAACTCCATGCATATGTATGTGATACGCTGAAATTCAGGAAAACACCCACTCAAAGACCAAAGTATAAAGATGCAATACCTTTAGAAAGCCAGTTTGTAATAGACTTTTTGATGAGACTTCTCAGAAGAGAAAGCCAGGAAATCCTCATTCCATTAACACTCAAGGCAGCCATAAATCCATGTGTATGACAAGAAAGTAACAGGAGTTTACAGAATACATCACATTTGTATTACCATTTTGAGTATTAAGACAGACACAGATTATAAAAGGCTGCAAGTCCATCTCTAACAATTCGAACACATCCAGTTGAAGCTGTCAAAATTTTTCATCACAAGGGCCAGAAAATGCAGCAGCTTTTTACTAAAATTCTCATTCACTCTGAAGACTTTGTAAGGAACAGAGATAAGGCCAAGTCTCACAGCTAAGGAACAGCTCCCACATTACCAAATTCCGCATCCTGAACTATGAGGAGGTTGTCTTTCCTTAACAGATACAAGGGAGCTGTGGTCAACACACCCATTCCAAGCCCCCACTCTACCTACAGCATGATGACTGAACAGAACTGAAGAGGAACCCTGAAGTGCAAAGGACAAAAGAAGTTTAGGTTCAAATTTTCAGTTTTCTTCCCTTCAACACATCAAAGATGTCATCTATCTACTAACAGACTGTATTTTTTAAATCAATGAAAACTAGGAACATCTGCAACACGTCCAGGACAAAATGCTCCAGCATTTTGTTTGTACAGCAAAACCAGAGGCTATTATTGTAAGTGCAAAGAGACTGTGTATGAACGAAAAACATAAATCTCAAAGCAGATATTTCAACCTAAGGAAGTCCAGCTACAAAAGGAAATGCCTCACTCAAAACATAGCAGACAAGCAGGAAAAGAATCCAGATTTCCCAGCTTCCAGGGAAATGCACTAATCTCCCTTTGTAAAGCACTTCTACTTTCCAGTCAGAATGAAATCAAGAAAGAAATTTAAAAACCGTGGAGACTGTTTCATGTAATTTTGCTTTTAGTCATCCACAGTGCTTCAAAAGTGTTCTCATCTATCATTTCAAAATAAATACCTTTTATCTGTCTCTCTAAATACACAAAATAACATGAACACCTATCACTATGGCATTTATTGCTACAAATACAAGACACTGCCGTACTCACCGGTCTTTTACTATGATGTCACCACAGGACTGACAGTAAAAGACATAATTCTTCCAGGGTTTCAGGCTTTCCCTCAAATTAAAAACCACATCTAGAGATAGAATAAAACATATTAATATTCAAAATTGTGTAAAATTTTAAATCACTTACACAGAAGAATCTTGCCAAATACCCCAAATCAAGAAAGATAAGAATTGAACAAACAAACCAAAATGCCAACATTTTAAACATAACCTTAATTTATTTACCTGTAGAAGCAAGTACTGAGATTTAGGAAAAAATCACCATGTCCACCTCATGCCCCATTTTGCTGAGTAGGAATTGTATATGTGAATAACTATTTTAAAGATGGAAATCCTCTCCACAGGAGGAGCTGAGATATTGATATCATTACGGAAATTGCATAAATTAAAATTCAATGCCACTCAGTGATATTTTCGCTAATCAATGTCTCTGCAATATGAGGGTACATGAATATGTAACATAAAATAGCTGAGGAGAGCACTAGTTCTACATTTTCAGGCAGTTAAAATAACAGCCACTGAGTTACCACTCAAGGAACAGACGGTGAGCAGCACCCTCTGCAGGCCAGCAAAGCAAAAACAGTTTCACAGTTGCTCAGACGACTTTTCCAAATTATAAAAGGAGCTATAAAAGCCTCCACAAAATATCAAATAATATTAGATGGTAGAAGAGTAAAACTGTAAGCCTAGCTCTATATATGAACATGTTTGGCACTGTCCACTTTCTCAGACTTAAGAATCAAAGTATATTCTCAGCACTGGAATGCAGTATTTAAGATTTAGGTTGCAACGACAAATAAAAGTACCTTGTGAAAGGTTCCAGAATTTCATATAAGAGACAATTAGCTTTGCATACTAATGTAAAACATTAAAGGTTATCTAAGGTTTTCTTATATATACATCAAAGGCCATCTGGTTCACATATATATTTTTCACCGGTACAAGTTTCAAAGGTAGTGGGTTTTATTAAACTTGATCTTTGATCTTTTGAAGCATACCTCATTAAAAAGACACACTAAATAATTTTGTATAATTCAATTATCAAAGCACATGCTAAATTACAGATTAACATACAGAAGCAACCTCAGCATACCATAAAATCAACAGAGTATTCTAGTGTGTTTCTGGTGCTGAAACCATTGTTGTACATCACATACTTTATTGGTCATCTGTACTTTAAAACTACAGAATAATAATTTAATGTTATTTAATATGCCTTGCTGTGGCACATCCTATTAAATTAATCAAACTTACCGAGCTTGGATGGTGAATGAAAGAAAGCACTAAGCTATCCTACCATGCTTCCTCTTTGTGCAATCACATACCAGACTTGAATTAGCATCATGAAAATAAAGAAGGTAACTTTGTAAACTCTGCAAACAGAGGCCATGAGAACAAGCAGCCCCAAACACAAAACCACAATCCTTTATAATTAAGTGGTCAGTGACAACCTTAGTGTGATAGCCTAGATGAGTCATATTATTGCATTTCAAGCTACCAAACACAAAATAAATGGGAAACAAAACAATTTTGAAGTAATATGGGAAAGCACAAGGAAGGAATTGAGAGCAGTTCTTAACCTCCTACGCAGAACATGTACTCGGCAACTGTGTTTCCCTTTCATTATGCCACTTTTTGCATTTTCGTTTTTTAAAACTGACAGTTTTATTAAATTTTGTCAGTTCCGGTCTAGAGGAGAGCCTTTCAGAAAAAAAAGCAGTGTAGGCACCAATGCAAAACACGAACTCCAGTTGGGCTTGGGTGGGGTTTGTCGTGCTGCAGAGTCTAAACATCATAGTCTTTGTTTGAACATAGAATGGTTTTGGTTGGAAGGGACCTTCAACATCATTCAGTTCCAACACTCCTGCCATGGGTAGAGACACATTCCACCAGACCAGGTTGCTCCAAGCCCCATCCAACCTGGCCTTGAACACTTCCAGGGAGGGGGCAGCCATAACTTCACTGCGCAACCTGTTCCAGTGCCACACAATCCTTATCATGAAAAATTTCTTCCTTATGTCTAATCTCAATCTTCTCCCTTCCAGTTTAAAGCCATTTCCCCTTCTCCTATCACTATTTGCCCCTGTAAAAAATTTCAGCTTTCCTGTAGCCACTTCAGGTTCTGGAAGGTTGCTATGAGATGTTCCTGGAGCCTTCCCTTCTCCAGGCTGAACAAGCTCGACTCTCCCAGCCCATCCTCATAACAGAGATACTCCAGCCCTCTAATCATCTTCATGGCCTTCCTCTGGACCCATTCCAAAAGTTCCATATCCTTCTTATGTTGGGGATTCCAGAACTGAACACAATAGTGCAGGTAGGGTCGCACTGCGTCTCTCAGCACGGTTTCAGGTGTCCAGAGAGCACAACAAAACTGGTGAAGAGTCTGGAGAATATGTCTTACAAGCAACAGCGGAAGGAACTGGGGTTGTTCAGCTGGGAGGAAAGGAGGCTAAGGGGAGACCTTATCACTGTCTACAGCTCCCAGAAAGAAGATTTTTGATCTTTTCTCCCAAATGACAGCTGCCAGGATGAGAGGAAATGACCTCAGGTTGCACCAGGGCAGGTTCAGATTAGACATCAGGAAAAATGACTTCACTAGAAGGGTTATCAGGCACTGGAACATCTGCCCAGGGAGGTGGTTGAGTCAACATCCCTGGAGGTATTTCAAAGATGGGTAGCTGAGATGCTCAGGGATATGGTTTAGTAGTGCACAGGTACAGCTGGACTCAATGATCTCAAACGTCTTTTCCAACCAAATGAATCTATAAGCAGTGATTGGAATTAAAACAAGGGGTTTACGTATATGCGTATATATATTTGTTTTGCCTAATCTATACATTGATCACCAAATAGAGTGTGGATAAAAATGGAAGGCGGGTGGTACTTTAGAAAATATCATCAATTCCATTAGTATACGTAGTAGTAACTGTATTTAGAATTCTCTCAAATGGGTTGTGAGTGGCACGCTTGAGTCCTTGTTACACAGAAAGGCGTGTTGGGTGCCCACATGGATGATACTGCAAGGCATTATTTACTGCAGGAGTGATTTTTAAGCCACCGGTTCTGCGGTAAAAAGAGCACAGTTCTTAGACTGCAATCTGTTAGCTTCAAGATCATTGTTATGGTTCTCAAATTTAAGCAGGACTATCATAGCAAACAGTTATTATGGTTATAAATGACTTAAGTAACTGAAAGAAAAAAAGAACATTCATCTTACATAACAAATCCTTTGGACTTTGTCTGAAGACAAGTAAATATTTCTATAATACTGCCAGGGGAAAATCTCATCATATTTATAAGTCTTCCACTCTGTGGCTTATGGTATCGGCCAACATTTTATGAACTCTAATTTTATTCTCCAGACTTGCGATAATGAAGAGGAGATACAATTTCTTTTCTCATTAAAATATTCCAGGATTGAGTAGATGATAAACAGCTACTTTTTGGAAAGCTGACGATTCCCACTGGTTTTCTGAGGCACAGAGTATGATACTACAGGTTGTCTATTTCTAATTAAGATGATATATTTACATTTATTTTTCTTTGAGGATATTTACAAGTACATTTGTGATTTAGTTCTTAACTGGGGTTGGTGGTGCTTTTGAAGCCAATTAAAAAGAGTTGATCTTTACAGACGTGATGGGACTTCCAACAACAGACTCCATGCTTCAACACGCTCCTGCACTGCAAAGCAATTAAGATTTCTAGGCTTCCCTTTTGCTGATTTTAGTAGTGGCAGTTACACCTCAGAGCTCTCAAACAGCTCTCTGAAATTGTCTCATCAGCTTTATGTGCAGTGGTGTCCGAGCCTGCTGCAGCTGGGACTTTTGTATCAGGCTGTTGCAATGGTGACAATTACTGCTTGCTGAGTGGAGCGGCTGAAACTGTGCTTGAGAGATTGAAGAAAAAAAAAAAAAGAAGAAGAAAAAAGAAAAAAGGAGAGGGCAAAAGGAGAACGGGGGGAAGAAGGAAAAATGGAAAAAATAAAGAAGTAAAAAAAAAGTATATTTATCTTAGATAATTTCTATGATCCCAAAGCAACCTTTGTTTAAGCCCCGGGCCGACCCGTTCCGTTCCCTTCCCTTCAGCCCCAGCCTCACCGGCGCGGGGCGGGGCGCGGCGCAGGCGCAGGCGCAGGTGGAGGCCGTCGCCGGGCAGGTGTCTCGCGCCGCGGCAGGAGGGCGGGGCCAGCGCCAGCCCCGGCGGTAACTCCGCCGCCGCCAGGCAGATGCCGCCGCTCCGCGCCTCCAGCCGCCCCTCCGCCACCCAGACGTCCAGCGGCGCGCTCGGGGGGTCCGCCTGGCTGCGGGACGCAAAGGGACGGGTTTGCATCGGGCGGGAGGGGCAGGACGAGCTGCGCTTGGCACGCGCAGGGGAAAGCGGGTGGGAAGGACGGGACAAGGGACCCGAAAGCGGGGGAACCTAGCCCAGGCCAGCCCGCGCTCCGCCACAGCCCGAGCGCTGAACAGGGACCCACGCGGTGAACCGGCATCTCCACAGGGATGAAAAGCCATGGAAAGAAACAAACAACCCTTCTCGGGAAGCGTTTATTTGCACGGTAATGCTGGCTCTTCCGACTGGCACAGGAAAGGAGTGAGAATGGGACGCGCCGCCGCACGGCATCCGAGTGGCTTGGGTCGGAGGGACCTTAAAGATCGCCCAATTCCAGCCCCCCTGCCGTGGGCAGGGACACCTCCCACTGGATCAGGTCGCTCAGAACCTCATCCAGCCTGGCCTCGAACACCTCCAGGGATGGGGCGGCCACGACTTCTCTGGGCAACCTGTGCCAGGGCCTCCCCACCCTCACAGGAAAAAAATTCTTCCCCATCTACCCTCCCCTCTTTCAGCTTAAAGCCAGTACACAAACACAGCCCCGTGTGTCCCGCCCCCGCCCCATTGAAGGCTGCGGACGCTGCGAGCCAGCCCCGCGCCTCCCCCGCCGGCACCAGCAGACAGAGGCCCCGCACTACCGGACAACCAGCAACGCGCTCTGCGTCTCCCGCCTGATCTCCAACAGGAACCCGCCCGCCATGCCCGGGCGGACCGCCTCCGGCTGCCTGTGCGACACGGCAACGCTCTTCCGTCGGCGCAGGCGCGGGGCTACCGCCCGCCGCAGCGCCCCCTGCCGCCCGCCGGCCGCAGCGCCCCCTGCCGGCCGCAGCGCCCCCTGCCGCCCGCCCGCCGCCGCGCCCCCTGCCGCCCGCCGGCCGCAGCGCCCCCTGCCGCCCGCCGGCCGCAGCGACCCCTGCCGCCCGCCGGCCGCAGCGACCCCTGCCGCCCGCCGGCCGCAGCGACCCCTGCCGCCCGCCGGCCGCAGCGACCCCTGCCGCCCGCCCGCCGCAGCGCCCCCTGCCGCCCGCCCGCCGCTGCGCCCCCTGCCGCCCGCCCTCTCGCCACAGCGCCCCCTGCAGCCCGGCCTGGTTCTGAAAATGCCAGCGAATAAAATCTCCAAGACTCGTTTTGGAGACTTAGAAAGCAAGCATCAAGATATAGAACTGTTGGAACGCGTCCAGAGGACGGCCACGAAGATGATCAGAGGGCTGGAGCACCCCTGCTATGAGAACAGGCTGAGAGAGTTGGGCTGGAAAAGAGAAGGCTTATTTCCTTTCCACATCCTTAGTTAGGATGAGGCAATCCTTGAACAATCACAAATTCTCCCTATCCGATACCTTGTTTCATCCCACAACCAATTTGACCTTAGGTCGATTATCTACATGAGTTGTTTAACTGCTGAGTTCATCATTTTCTTTAGACGTAAGTGTCTACATCTCTGAGCAGTGGCCCAGATGTTTATAGCAGATACTAAATGTCTGCATGTCTGGGCACAGGTTAGGATGTTTGTAGATGATATTATGTGTACCATGTGTTTGCATCTCATGGATCAAGATGTTTGCAGTATATAAGCAAGGTAAATGAGGTGCAAAATACAGTCTCCTTATTCCCTTGGGTAACATGCTGGCCGCATGGATTTTTTTTATTCTCAGCCTGAACCTGTTGTGCACCAGCCTCTGCCTATTGTCTTCTGTCCTTCTGCCTCACCACCACTGCAAGAAGCCTGGATGCATCTTCTCAGGCATGTCCTCACTGGCACTTTGCGGCTGTGATCAGGTACCCCTCCAAAAGCCATCTCACCTCTCAGTACTCAGCCCCAGCCATCCCAGTGGCACCTAACAAACTTGGTCCTGTTTACGGACACCTTCCCTGCAATGGGCAAGGGGGAAAGACTGGACAGTGTCTCTTAGATGTGGTCTATCAAGTGCTAAGTAATGGGGGTTAATCAGTCTCCTTTATTTCTGAACTCTGCTCCAGGATGTTGCTGGCCCTCATTGCTACCTGGGTCAGCTCAGTTAGCAGTGCATCAGAGCCCCAGGGCCTTCCTACAGAGCTGCTCCCCAGCCTGGCACTCCCAATATATACAAGGACAAAAATTCTCCTTGATAGCCAGGCCTTTTGACACAGAGACTTCCTTGGGTTGTATCAAAAGACTTCATCCATTTCCTTATCCTGTCTGGGGGTCTGTAACACACTACCACCAAGCTGCCACACTCACTGGCTTCGCTTCTGATCCTGACCTACAATCTCTGACCCAGATCATATAAGAATTTCACATACCCAAGATACTAATTCACAGAGAGGGCAGTATCATTGGTGCTCATGTGGATAAGCAGTTGGGGGTATCAGGTTGAGGGACAGGCAAGTTTCAACAGTGTCTTTGCCACATGTTTGATCCAAGCTCTCAGCAAGCAAAAAACCCAGACAGCAAGTTAGGTCAGCAGATAGGGTCCTCCATCCCTCACAGCAGTGAGTCATCCACCACTTTCTCCTGGTGGTGCTGCTGTGTGGTTCATGCTTGGTCAGCTGTGGCACGTCCCCAGATAGCCTTTCTCCCCATCATCTGCTACCAGGGCATGGAATCCATATTCCAGTTGCAGATCTGCAGGTGGAATCATAGAATCATAGAATTTCCTGAGTTGGAAGGGACCAAAAAGGATCATCCTAACCTAACATTCACACCATGTGACTGAAGGCATTGTCCAAATTCTTCTTGAATGCTGGCAGACTCAGTGCCATGACTACTTCCCTGGGGAGCCTGTTCCAGTGCTCCACCACCCGCTGGGTGAAGAACCTCTTCCTAATAACCAATCTAAACCTCCCCATGCATATCTTACTGCCCTTCCCTCTAGTCCTATCACAGGTCACAAGAGAGAAGAGATTGGGACCTGTTCCACCTCCCTTCCTTGTGAGAAGGCACTAAACAGCTATGAGGTCCCCTCTCAGTCTCCTCCACGCTGAACAGTCCAAGTGACTTCAGCTGCTCCTCATATGACTTCCCCTCTAGGTCTTTGACCAGCCATGTGGTTCTCCTCTGGACATTCTCCAGTAGTTGTATGTCCTTTTCATACTGTGGTGCCCAGAACTGCACACAGCACTCTTGAGTTTTGTGAGCAACCCCTTCCCCACCCATTCTTGCAGCATTACAAGTCTGCCCAAATTCCTTCCTATTCATGTTCATCCAGCTCTTGAATGCTGTGACACTACACTCATATCAAATGGACTGTTGGCACAGTCATTTGCTGCACTGGGGCAGGGCTTCCTACTGCCTCTTCTGGTCTTTATCAAGAAACTGTAAGCCCACTTTGACAGCCCTGTGTGAGAGGCCCTTAGCTCAGCAGAATCTCAAAGAAATAGATGAAGTGAGGTTAGATTTTGTGGGAAAAATATGGCAGACAACAGTCAGCTAAACTGTCTCAACCAAGTATTTCTTTTTTTTTTACAAAGCATGAATTTATCCAAATATTCTAAGATGCAGAGTGTGCTCTCTGTGTGCCGTTCTACTGGTGGTGTTTTGGGACTTTGTTGTTGTTTGTTTGCTTTTCAAAGGAAGAAAAGTATTTAGTCCACACGGTGGCTTTCATTTCCTATTACCTCACAAACTAAAGTATATATTGCAGGTTGAATTGTTCTGAGCAAGTAGGTCACACATCAAATATAAAATCTGCATAATTATAGAATTGTCTCAGTATTATTAAAGGGCCTTGGGCTCTGACTTGACAAAGGCTCATACAAGGCTATACAGTTATGAATAATCTTAAGTATTCTTAGGGTGTGAGCTTCATTTATTCAAAATTGCCCATTATAGGTTTCTCACCATTTATGCAGTGAAATAATTACACGGAAATGAAGGTGAATGTCCTGCAGAGCAAGGGCACCCAGCATCAGTGATGCATCTTAGCCCTGTATTTATACTTCAATGTCAGCAGAAGGAGAAACTATTAAGGAAGTGCTTCTTAGTGTGGTCAGTTCCCGGTAATTCCCCTGCATCTCTCATTGTATTTGGGATGCTGGAGGGTATAACCCTGCTTGTTTCCTTCAGTGTCCACTTATGGATGTGCTGGCTCTCAATAAGAATAATGCCTCCCTGAACTTAGACCTAGCATCCAAGTCCCCAGCCTCTGGTGGTAGTACATTCTAGAAGTCACGATACGCTTTGCAAAAAAGCATTGTATTTACATGTCTCAAAAATGATCTGCCACTGTTTTCATGAGATGCTTCGTCATTCTCGTACTGCGGATTTGGATTAACAACTTTATATCTTTCATGATTACGTAAGCCTTGATCAATCCTCTTCTCTAACTTCTCTCTCCATATCAAACAGTCTAAGCGTTATTGCTCTCACTGTAAGGCAGCAACACCATCCCTCCTCTGTGCCTTCCTTGACTACATCCTTCCTCAGCTATGAAGATAAGAACTGATGCAGTAATCAATCTGACACTGCACCAGCAGCCAAACAATTGCCTCTGTCTTGCTCTCAGTATTCTTCCTGATAATGTACAATGTTTTGTAGGGTTTTGTTTGATTACCACTTATCAGCATCCTACTCCCAACCCCGTTCATGAGAATGGGCAAACATATTCTACTGTCGACTCAGGAAATGTGACAGACAAAGGAAAACTCCTGGAATACTCTGGAAGAAACTGTGTGCTGCCCAGGACTAAGCAAGACCACTCAGGGGCCCAGAGGACTTGAGACAACAATAACTTTATTATTAACACCTGGAAAAGCACCTCAAGCAACCTGAAAGCCCAACAAACTATCACTTGCAAACAACTCAGAAAAGAAGCAACTTAACAGGCTTCAGACCTACAGAAACTGTGGTTTCACTTGTTACAGACCAGCTGAGATGAAGCTTTGTTTAGTGTGCAGAATAGTGGGAAGGCAAAAAGAGAAGTAAAAGAAAGGAGAGAAGAGGAAAGTGATAGGAAAGGTAAGATATTTTTTCACCTCCCTTGAAGCCCTTAGAGTCTTGATCAGTAGATACATACATCCAAGCTTACGGGTCAACACTGTGGCAGGCTCAGGTCTGTCTTTACATCTTCCCGGCTACCCAGGTTCCGCTTCTGTACCACCCCGGGGCAGGTACCCTATGCACACACTGTTAATTGTTCTGGAAAGTTCTCTTTTGCGTGTGCACTCTAGTTGCCCTGTGTAGGGGGCATCTGCAAAGCGTCAGTGGTCCCACGCATGCTCAGTCTACAATTCGTGCTGCCTGGCGCTTTACCCAACCAGGCTTGCACGTGCCCCTTTGTTCGCTCAGACTCCCTGCTATTTGCTCTGTCACTGTTGAGGGGCAGCTTCTCTACACCCCTCACCCATCAGGAGTTGTGCTCATGAGACACCAAACTGCAACATTGTTTCAGGTTCCTTGTGTCACAGAAGCACAGTTTCAGCCACTCCACTCAGCAAGCAGTAATTGTCACCATTGCAACAACCTGACACAAAAGTCCCAGCTGCAGCAGGCTCGGACACCACTGCACATAAAGCTGATGAGACAATTTCAGAGAGCTGTTTGAGAGCTCTGAGGTGTAACTGCCACTACTAAAATCAGCAAAAGGGAAGCCTAGAAATCTTAATTGCTTTGCAGTGCAGGAGCGTGTTGAAGCATGGAGTCTGTTGTTGGAAGTCCCATCACATCTGCCTCTTTTTAATTGGCTTCAAAAGCACCACCAACCCCAGTTAAGAACTAAATCACAAATGTACTTGTAAATATCTCCAAAGAAAAATAAATGTAAATGTATCATTTTAATTAGAAATAGACAACCTGTAGTATCATCGATGTATCGTGGATGGAAAGAAGGGGACGTAACCCATGTCATGTTCAAAGATGTTGTTAAGTCGTGTAGGAGGAAAATCAGGGAAGCAAAAGCCCAGCTGGAGCTCAAATTGGCCACTTCCGTCAAGGATAATAAGAAGATTTTTTATAAATATATCAATGGTAGAAAAAAGGGCGGCAGCGACCTCCACTCCTTGTTGGATGTGGAGGGAAATATAGTAACCAGAGATGCAGAGAAGGCTGAGGTACTTAATGCCTTCTTTGCCTCAGTTTTTAACAGCAAGGATGTCAGCTCGCTTGACAGTTGGCCCTCTGAAGTGGTTGATGGGGGCAGGGTGCAATATGGCCCTCCTGCAATCCATGAGGAGGAGGTTAGAGACCTGCTGAGCTGCTTGGACCCTCATAAGTCTATGGGGCCGGATGGGATCCGTCCTAGGGTGTTGAGAGAGCTGGTGGATGAGCTTGCTAAGCCACTCTCCATCATCTTTCAGCAGTCCTGGCTCACTGGAGAGGTCCCGGAAGATTGGAAGTTGGCCAATGTGACGCCCATCCATAAGAAGGGCCGTAAGGATGATCCAGGTAATTACAGACCTGTCAGCCTGACCTCGGTCCCAGGTAAAATCATGGAGAAGATAATCCTGGGTGAAATCATGCGGCACTTGCAGAACGGTCAAGAGATCAGGCCCAGCCAGCATGGATTTAGGAGGGGTAGGTCCTGCCTGACCAACCTGATCTCCTTTTATGACCATGTGACTCGCCTGGTGGATGAGAGGAAGGCTGTGGATGTGGTATACCTGGACTTCAGTAAGGCCTTTGACACTGTCTCCCACAGTAGACTCCTAGGGAAGCTGGCAGCCCGTGGCCTAGATGGGAGCACTCTGTGCTGGGTTAGGAATTGGCTGGATGGCCGAGCCCAAAGAGTGATGGTGAATGGTGTTTCATCCAGTTGGCGGCCGGTCACCAGTGGTGTCCCCCAGGGATCGGTGTTGGGTCCCGTCCTGTTTAATATCTTTATTGATGATCTGGATGAGGGGATTGAGTCCATCATCAGCAAGTTTGCAGACGATACCAAGCTGGGAGGAAGGGTTGATCTGTTAGAGGGTAGGATGGCCCTACAGAGGGACCTGGACAGATTGGAGAGATGGGCCGATTCTAATGGGATGATGTTTAATAAGTCCAAATGTCGGGTACTTCATTTTGGACACAACAATCCCATGCAGAGCTACAGACTGGGGACAGAGTGGCTAGAGAGTAGTCAGGCAGAAAAGGACCTGGGAGTGCTGGTTGACAGGAAGCTCAACATGAGCCAGCAGTGTGCCCAGGTGGCCAAGAAGGCCAATGGCATCCTGGCCTGCATCAGGAATAGTGTAGTGAGCAGGACCAGAGACGTTATTGTCCCCCTGTACTCGGCACTGGTCAGGCCTCATCTTGAATATTGTGTCCAGCTCTGGGCCCCCCAGTTTGGGAAAGATGTCAGGATACTTGAATGTGTTCAGAGGAGGGCAACGAAGATGGTGAAGGGGCTGGAGCATAAGCCCTATGAAGCCCTATGAGGAGCGACTGAGGGAGTTGGGGCTGTTTAGTCTAGAGAAGAGGAGGCTCAGGGGAGACCTCATTGCTCTCTACAACTACCTAAAAGGAGGTTGTAGTCGGGCAGGGATTGGCAGAACTAGAGGGCATGGACTTAAGCTTAGTCAGGGAAAGTTTAGGCTTGATGTGAGGAAAAAGTTCTTCACTGAAAGGGTGATCGGCCATTGGAATGGGCTGCCCAGGGAGGTGGTGGAGTCGCCGACCCTGGAGGTGTTTAAGGGGAGAGTGGATGAGGCACTGAGTGCCATGGTTTAGATGATGGGTTGGTGTTAGTGTAGGGTTATAGGTTGGACTTGATGTTCTCAGAGGTCCTTTCCAACCCTGTAATACTGTGATACTATGGTACTCTGTGCCTCAGAAAAACAGTGGGAATTGTCAGCTCTCCAAAAAGTAGCTGCTTGTCATCTACTCAATCCCGGATTATTTTAATGAGAAAAGAAATTGTATCTCCTCTTCATTATCGCAAGTCTGGAGAATAAAATTAGAGTTCATAAAATGTTGGCCGATACCATAAGCCACAGAGTGGAAGACTTATAAATATGATGAGATTTTCCCCTGGCAGTATTATAGAAATATTTACTTGTCTTCAGACAAAGTCCAAAGGATTTGTTATGTAAGATGAATGTTCTTTTTTTCTTTCAGTTACTTAAGTCATTTATAACCATAATAACTGTTTGCTATGATAGTCCTGCTTAAATTTGAGAACCATAACAATGATCTTGAAGCTAACAGATTGCAGTCTAAGAACTGTGCTCTTTTTACCGCAGAACCGGTGGCTTAAAAATCACTCCTGCAGTAAATAATGCCTTGCAGTATCATCCATGTGGGCACCCAACACGCCTTTCTGTGTAACAAGGACTCAAGCATGCCACTCACAACCCATTTGAGAGAATTCTAAATACAGCTACTACTACGTATACTAATGGAATTGATGATATTTTCTAAAGTACCACCCGCCTTCCATTTTTATCCACACTCTATTTGGTGATCAATGTATAGATTAGGCAAAACAAATATATATACGCATATACGTAAACCCCTTGTTTTAATTCCAATCACTGCCTATAGATTCATTTGGTTGGAAAAGACCTTTGAGATCATTGAGTCCAGCCGTACCTGTGCACTACTAAACAATATCCCTGAGCATCTCAGCTACCCATCTTTGAAATACCTCCAGGGATGTTGACTCAACCACCTCCCTGGGCAGATGTTCCAGTGCCTGATAACCCTTCTAGTGAAGTCATTTTTCCTGATGTCTAATCTGAACCTGCCCTGGTGCAACCTGAGGTCATTTCCTCTCATCCTGGCAGCTGTCACTTGGGAGAAAAGATCAACACCCACCTTGCCACAACCTTCTTTCTGGGAGCTGTAGACAGTGATAAGGTCTCCCCTTAGCCTCCTTTCCTCCCAGCTGAACAACCCCAGTTCCCTCAGCTGCTGCTCGTACAACTTGTTCTCCAGACCCTTCACCAGCTTTGTTGCCCTATTCTGGACACGCTCCAGTGCCTCCATGTCCTTTTACTGTCAGGCCCAAAACTGACCACAGTATTCGAGGTGTGTTTTCACCAGTGCTGAGTACAGGGGAAAGATCACATCCCTACTTCTGCTGGCCAGACGGTTTCTGATGCAGGCAGGACGCCACTGGCCTTCTTGGCCACCTGTGCACGCTGCTGGTTCCCGTTCAGCCGGCTGTCAGCCAGCACCCACTATATGCCCACTCCCACGTTTCTCCCAGGCTCGGCACGACAAGGACAGCATCCACGAGGAGTCTCCCGCCCAGCATCGGCGCGTGCACGAACACACCAACGGGTGACGCGGTGTTTTCCGCCGCCCAAGCGCGGAAGGCTCGCGCAGGCACATGGCGGGAACGCGCCCCCGCGCAGCCCCGCGCGTCTCTCCCGCCGCGTCCCGCCAGAGGCCGCTGTGCGGCGCGGCGGCGGCCGGGGCGGGGGCGGCGCGGCGCATGCCGGGAGCTGTCAGGGCGGCGCGGGGGGGGCCGGTGGCAGTCGGGCTCTTCCGCTCGGGTCGCTCAGGTAACGCCGCTCGCCACGGCGCCCCCTCTTTTCCCAGCTCCTGGTGCTCATTCCCCTCCCGTTGCGGGCGGGTGGCGGCCGCTCCCGCCGCCCTCGCCCCGCGCCTGTGTCGGCGAGGGCGCCGCAGCCGCGCGGGGGCCGGCCCTGGAGCGGAGCCGAGCCGAGCTCCTCTCCTCTTCCCTCGCCGGGAGCCGTCGCGGAGGGGGAGGGCTGGGGCCGGGGGCGGGGGCGGGTGCCGAGGAGCGCGGGTCAGCCTGATAATTGACCCGCAGCGATTAACCTGTGGCTCCCGGCTCGCCCGCCCGCCGCTCCCTGCGCTGTCCCCGCAGCGCAGAGCGGGCCCGGGCGGGTTGCGAGGCTGCGGAGCCTCCCGCCAGCTCCCCTGCGCCCCGCCGCGGGTCGGGGGGCCGTCCCCAGAGGGCCTCTTCTCCCTGGGAACTCGCTGGGCCTGGGGCTGCCGGAGGCGCCCTGCTTTGACCTTGAGGGTGTGAGGGCTGCGGGCCTCTTTTGGGTGAGATTCCTGGATGGATGGCTCGACTGCTTGGGTTGGTGCATGTGACGTTTGGAAGGAGACTCTTCTCTCTGCTGACCGATGGCAGGACCCGAGGGAATAGCAGGAACATGTGCCAGAGGAGAGTTAGGTTGAATGTTAGGAAATAGTTCTTCACCCATGGGGTGGTGGCGCGCTGGAACAGCATGACAATATTCAAGAATCATTTGGATAATGCCCACAGACACATGGTGTGAGTGTTGGGTTTGTCCTGTGCAGGGGCAGGAGCTGGACTCGGTGATCCCTGTGGATCTCTTCCAGCTCAGGTCATTCTGTGATTCCATGAGACATTGGGCATGCGGTTGTCCATCGTTTGTGTAGCGCAGGGTTAAATTTCATCTGTTGATGCAGGGATGGCCTTAAACCTTGTGATGCCTGCTTGAAAAGCATAAATATGTGACAATCTCAGGCATTAAGTAATTTTTTTTAGAAATAATGTTTGCATATCTGTAATAATAACTAGAAAAAACAAAACAATTTATCTCTTTAAGTACTTAAAATATACTGTATATGGTGTGCAGGTTTTGGTGAGCTTGTTCTGTTGACTCAACCTTTGCATTTTCATTGCAGATTAGCAAGAACCGTTGTGCTCCTGGATCTTCTTTCTATCTGCAGTAATAGCAAATGCGTTATGATTCTCAGGTTAGCTGCGTAATGCAGTACATGAATGCCAGCTACAGGAGTGTGACGTGGTAGAAAGACTATATCTAGATAGTAATAGGCTAGATGCTTGCTGGAAATAAGGGACATAGTATAAGGTTGAAGATCATGGCCTTTCATTTTGATGCAAAGTCTTGGTCTGTCTGTGTAAAGTAGTTGTGCTGGCCTGGCTGAAATATTGGTAACTTTTTCAAAATCAAGCTGAAATACAGTAGATTTTTTGAAGTCTGAAATGGTGTGATGACCAAATATTATAATTATCCAAAATATAGTAATTTTTTATATAATGTGGTTGAATGTCAGTTTGGAAACAGACGGAAGATCAATGGAATGATTCCTGGGTTTGTTTTAATTAAAATAACTTTAGACGCTTTTGGAAACTAAGCAGCCTGTAAGTAAAAGATAGGGAAGGAGGGACTACATTTCTAACTTACTGAGTGTCTTGCTTTCCCAACTTGTAACAACCAAGAGAGAGTATGAAGTATGTTGTTAAAAAACCCCTATTTTGAAAATTGTTGAGAGAAATAGGAGATAGAAAAGAGACTAAACTAAATGGTACCTGCTAAAGCGTGAAATAGAAAAATGGAAGTAATTTATTTGTATCCACATAAATTGTCTTTTGTATTCATAATCATATAGCCCTGACTTGTGGCTGAAAAGATGAATGATAAATAGAAACGGTGAGGAATGTGTTTCCTTCTGAGAGCTTAGGGAGAAGAAACACTCCAGGGTCAACCATTTTCTCCCAATAACTGAAACAAGACATGAGAAGAAAGCACCAAAGAGACCCAGTAAATTATTTCACTAGTCAACATGTCCCTGTTTTTATCAGAAACTTGTACTTCAGTATAAGCATGAAAAAATTACAAAAAGCTCAGGAATGGTGCTTTGCGTAATTTGATTTCTAGTATCATTTGCAAAAAAATCAAAGGGTATTTAACATTATATTTATCACTCTTCTGGCTTACTTCTGAGACTAAAGAAAGCAAACAAGTTTTGGTCCAGCCGCCATTTTCAGAATAGTCAGAAAAGAATTCTACTTTACACGTGAAATCAGATGCATTGCAAAATAGAACCACATTCTAGGTAATGCATAGGTGTACGTGTTGCACTGTTTCACAATTGAAATCAGAAAAAAAAAAGTTGAAATTTGAAATTTGAAAAGTTGAAATTTGAAAAGTTGAAATTGAAGTTGAAATTTGAAATGAACGAATTAGATTGGAATAAGAGAGCTAGCTAGTTAAAAAGGAATTCTTTTCAGAGGGGGTGTAGTGCCTGTTTGAAGGCATGAGGCTGAAAAAAGTAAAAGTGAAAATTAGTTGCAGCTTATTTTGGAAAACTTGTCTTGTTACTGTGCTCAGACACCTCTAGAGAAGGTAACTATTTGAAATGATGTGCTTAGCTTATCAGTCATTGCTCCGCAGACAGGGCAGTAGCCCTGAAGCCTGGTGGGTGCTTGTGAGAGCTGGGCGGTTCCAATGTGGAACAGGAGACACAAAGCTTACAGTGCTGATAGTGGAATAGGAGCTCGCTCACAATGAAAAAAACACTTGTTTTCTCCTTGCTAATGACTTTTCCAGCCCACTAAACTGGGTGGTTTACCATGGATTTAGCTATGTCAGATAGACACCTTCTATATTCTGATTAGAGTAAACCAAACAGCCTTATTTCTAACATGCAGTCTAAGCACCTTTTTATGAAAGTGGGGGAACTGCTGTGATGTTGCGAGTTTGATT
The DNA here is from genome assembly GCA_033556795.1 of Tapera naevia. NCBI lineage: Eukaryota > Metazoa > Chordata > Aves > Cuculiformes > Neomorphidae > Tapera > Tapera naevia. Next base: position 2,361,314 of record JAUMJJ010000079.1, on the reverse strand, counting down.
GTGAATAGCTAAAAACAGCCCTGTCAACCCCAGGCATAAGCCAGTCTTTTTTCAGCATGGCAATACTTTGTTTTGGTCAAGGGAACAGCAGGTGATACACTATTCACAGTGTTATACCTAATTTCTGAGTAAGGATTTTGTGTTTCTGTTTGGCTTGGCATTGTCAAAGTAACAGGTTGGCTCCAGGAAGTTACATTTCATATATTTAAAAAAAACCAACCCAACCCAGAAACAACCCCAAAACTTCAAACTTGAATATATATTCCTCATTTGGGATTGCTGAGATGTCAGCCTGGAGATTGAAATGAAGATTAATAAAACATGCCTTTACCCAGATTTTTTACATTCCTTTGACAGATGCATTGCTGCTGTAATTTAAATTTAGTATAAAGAAGGTAACTGTGACCTAAGGTGAAATGAAGTTTAAAGAGGAAAGCTTCTGCAATCATGTCATAGGATTGCATGTTAAATTCTAGGGATTTGTTTTGTTTTTCTTTCCTTCAAATGTATAATTGAATAAGAGGGAAATAGTGACCAGTTCTAGGTTGATAGTTGTTTGAATACAGTGGTAAGCAAAGGGAAGAAGATGACAAGATAAGTACTTGTGAGCATTGAAGAGGACTACAGATTCAAGGAAGCATTTCCTCATTTTTCTCTATGTTGTGTTATTCTGACTTAAGTTGCCATCTGTTTTTTAATAAGACATTAGATGTTTTGCCTAATTTTAAATGAGAAGCAGGGGTATCTGGAGTTTTGTTGATTTTAGATGTAAAATCCATGCTGATTAAGTTACAATGTGGTAGGTAGATAACTCAGGAATCATTTGTTCGTAGAAAGGAAAAAAGAATGGGAAAATGTTATTTTAGGAAGCTGAAGATATTTTCAGTTAATGGTTGACCTGAGTTGTAACAAAGAAGATGCAGATCATCATCTTTCATCTACCGAGTGGTGTAAGTTCAGACTTGTGAAATCTGAGTGTTTGATTTCATCTCAAGAAGAATGTAATATTTTAAAAGTAGAAACTTCTGTGTAAGATTCCAGTCTCAGTGTAGTGCAAGAGGCCTTAACTCTAGAAAAGATGATGTCTGTTATACTGAGTATCGCGTTATCACTTGAGCATCTGTTGTATGCCACTACAATGCTTTCATTGGCTTATATGTATCTAGTTTGCTTTTTTTCAGATTTTTGAAATCATTTAACTGTTAGATGTGGTTAAAGTAATTATTTGGCTTTAAGTCAAAACTTATTTTTAACAGAGGAGACCTTTTATTGCTTTATTACAGCAGTGTTTGGAGATCCCTATAGTGAACAGGGCTGCTTTTTTCCTTGTACTTTGCCACAAACAGTAAGACAGACCTGAGTGGTACACAGGCACAGGGCAGAAAGGCCAGAAGGAAAGGAATCAGTAGTGAGTAAAGGGAATAAAATGTCACCCTAAACTCTGTTTTTTAAGAGGCAAATGGAAAAGACATTTGTTTACCAACGAAACTGAGAAGTCTTTGGTTGCCACCTTCTCCACTCCAATAAACAGAAAAACATAGATCTGATATGTTTTTACTTCTGAAAAAATATGTTCCAAAGCAAATACATTCACTTAGAGATTGTTGATAATTATAAATGTGTTTTCTTAAGTAGTAAATAGAAAAGTTGACTACTGAGAAGGCTTGTTCTATGTTCCTTATGATTTTTTAAGCTTGTTACTTGTTCCTCTTTATGAAATGGTGTCTGATGTAGTCAGACTTAGGAAAACCATAAAACAGCAATAGCGGAAAGAACATTTGAAGTACCTTATATATTTCCATCAAGCTGTGCTTGGTGGTAGACTGAACAGTTTTACTCCAGTCATCTTTATTCTGTGACTTCCTATGTATCTAAAAGAAGAAAAAGTGTAGTTAGTATCTTTTACTGACAATTTGGTTTTAGTGTAGTAATAAGCATAACAAATAATAAAGTTGTTTGTAGATCCTAAAGCCAGGAGAGAGCACATCCAGTTGACTACCTAACCTAACCTCTGTAGTACAAGCCATAGTTTGCTGTCATTTAGTTCTTGTTTGAGTGAGAATCACTCTTGTGATTATTTAGAGGTTGCCCATGTGGCTAATGCACAGATTTTTATGCTGATTTAAATGATTGTCAAAGAATTTGAACACCTAAAGTAATGTCTTTTTTTTTCCTGTGGAAAAAAATTAATAAGCTGTTTCCACTTGTGAGTTTTGATTGGATAGAAAAATGTACTGTGAAGTTATTAGTAAGATTTAATTTTGTGATTTAGTGCTCTATGTTGTTGCAGGTTACTAAGGAGGTCATGGCTAATTGTAGTTAATTATACAGTGTATTTTTTGTTTTGTTTATTTGGTTAATATGCCTTTATTTGTGTCTTTCATTACTGTACTGAATAGCAATTGGACAATATAACAAGCTCAAATGGTTCTTATTTTTCAGAAAACATTAGAGACATCTCTTTGAAAAATTCTGTAATAAAATGACTGTGTAGAAAGACAGTTTAGAAATAGAGTAATTAGTTGTAATTGGAAAGTATTTATCTTTGGTGATAGAAGAATATATGTATTTCCAACATGTAATTTTTATCTTAAAAGTCTAGCCTGGGATTTTGCTATTCATGATTTTAAATGCTTCTGAGGGGAAGCAAAGCATAATAAATTACCAAATGACAAGGCTTTTGTTTTCCATGTATTCAAATATGTGTTTGTATTAAGTCTATCAATGTGTTTCTGCGGTTACCAGCTTAGTATGTGAGCACTGTACACTGCATAAAAAGAAATAGCTCAGTACTGTGAAATTTGAATTTTCTCATCTACTTTTTAATTATCTACTAGTTCTGTATGTCTCATAGCCATGCTTGAAACAATAAATAGTTTTAGAAAAGCCTTGAAATATTACGAAGCTAAAACTCTGAGGAATTCAAAGGAAGCAAGTTTGTGAGCTCAGCTTATTACAATACTTGGGACAAATCTTGAAGTGAAATAATGTACGCACATTGATGCTGCACAGCGATCAGCACCTTGACCGGTACCAGAAAGTGACCATTGCGGTATAGCACATTGATGCAAAGTGGACAAATAGAGCACTTCTGTGAAGTCTGAAAAAGTAGAACAGTGGCAAATCAAAACTGAATTGATGCAACTGATATTGGGTGCTTATGAGTCCTTGGAAAGTCTTACAACCATATGATTACATTGAGACAGAGTTTGAATGAAAGCTGCCGTTACTGAGTAAGTGTTGATGAGGCTGCTGTTCTCCATCGAGTTTCTTTAGCTTCAGTGGAAACCATTTAGAGTGTCTGAAACAGGTTAATTGTGTTGATGTGAGACAGAAGGCTCTTGAGCACGTGAGTTGTGAAAGATGAGCATTTGCAGTGGAAAAGACAGCTGTAGCAGTATCATCTTAACTCAGAGGAAAGCCAGTACCACCTCAGTGATGAAGGGAATTGAAGGCAGCACTGTGAACGCACTGTACACAACCTGCAGCAAAGGCAGAGTCATAGTCCCAAGTAGTGGCTTTCCTTCTCAAAGTCATACTCAAAGACTACAGGTGTTCAGATATATCCCAGATTGTGTGGTGTCTGTTTTTTAATCCCCATGAGAAAGTGAAGTAGAAGTTAGTAAGTGTCAAGACCTACTTTTGCAATCACTTCTGATTTAAATACCATTTTATGGAGTAGTTTGAAAGTGTATAGCATTTCTTAGGTAGTTTTTTCTTCATTGATAATAAGCCTTTCTGCTCAGACACCACCGTTCCCTTTTTGTCATCCATTAAAAAGAGGCATGGTCATCTAACAGGTCAATGATTACCCGTGCCCAGACTCATGCGAATGGCTGAACCTTCAATATGAGAACCTTGTCTGATCTCATGAGGTGTATGCCAAGAGGTAAAAAAATCAACAAAAGTACAGGATGGTGCTCTTCATACTTCTGTTTTAAAAGACAAATAAATAAAGAACCTCCCAAGAAAAGCTGGCCCTTGTCCTAATGGTGATTGTGGAATAGCAAGATGAATGGTTTATCCTTTAGGCTGTTGGATGATGTGACAGAAACTGATAATTTTCAATGTGTTTGTTCTGTCAATTTTTTTTATTTGTCTCATTTTTCAAAGTAGTAAACTGTGAAAGAATAAGAGTGTGATACTTACAAGGAGATAAAGATTACTAAGCTTTAACTTTGTATTTAGATCTCAGTGCTGGAAAATTTAATGTTAAATCTGCAGTAAAGATTACTAAGCTTTAACTTTGTATTTAGATTTCAGTGCTGGAAAATTTAATGTTAAATCTGCAGTTTTATTATATATGAAGAGATCAGAAAAGTATCAGTAAGAATATATGATAGAAACAGGAAGATATTAAAACCTAAATTTTGGAATATCTTCACTCTAGCCAAAAAGTAAACCTTGTAGAACAAGTGTATTTTTATGCATGAAAGCTAATAAAAAATGGCATTCCTGTAGTTTTAATGTTCTTGGAATAACAATAGTGCCAGGTTTATAAAAATTACGCATAATATTTACATAGTATCTTTCCTATATCCCTGGATTATTATGCATACTGATATGATTTGGAAGATGTATTGTTTAAAATAGAGACTCTTCATACTGCAAAAAAAAAAACAGGCAAGGAATTCTAATAACCTCAAACTATGTAAATCATAGAGGGTTTTTTTAGAAAGAAAAATGAGACCGTAACCATAGAGTAGTAAGAAAACACAGAGTATGGATTTTTTTTCTCAGTTCAAAAGTTCATAATGATTAAATTTGCTGATAACATATGGATAAATTTATCAATTAGACTAGAGTGAGTTCATCAGTATCAGCTGGTGTGTGATAGACTTGTCTAAATGTATTGGTCATTGAGTCAAAGTTGTTAATGTTTTTTTGTTTTTAAAAAATAAGAGAATATTTTCATCAGTTAGTAAGTCCAGAAACAGTTGGCTGCTTAACCCTGTGTTCCTGCTGGTTTGGTGTAACCTTTGATAATCCTCTCATCTTTCAAGTTTTTTAGCTGCTGGGAGGAAGAAAGCCCTGTTTCCACGTAGCCATAAGTGGCTGCATTGATGCTTTAGCTGGATGCAAAAAGGATGCTGATGCTTTCGTCACTCAAAAAGCATTATTCACTCTGTCAGTTTATTTCTCCATCCTTTATGCCTGGAAAAATGAGAATAGTGCTGCTTTTGTAAGTTGGTTCTTTCTTCTTTTTTTAAGACTTTTATTTTGCTGTTAGAGATCAGACATTGGCAGTTGTGCAGCTGTCTCTTTGAGATATCTGTTGGCATTCTACATCTTTTTCAAAGCAAACCTGATCTCTTTCTGGACTTAAGCCAAAGAAAGATGGTTGTTATAAAATCAAACCACATGAAATACTTTTTAAAATAAGAAGTGAAATCGAAGTGCTTTTCACCAGTAGGGTACTGTGAAATCTGTCAGTTTGGCACCCAGAATATATTTTTTACATAATGGCTTGCATTTCACTTCTGCCTTGGAGACAATCTGTCATTATTAGTCTGCCATCAGAATCAAGAGTACGAAAGGTTTATAATTCTTGGTCTTTTTATTCAGTTTTGCTTTCCCGGCTCTTTCTCCCTTTTTTTCCATGCATTTCTTGTTTGTCGTCTTTCTTGCAGCTTTCCTTACAATGGGAAGAAAGCAGGAGATGTGCAATATGAGGAGAAAGATAGATAGAGAAAATATTAATGCAGAGTTTTGGTTGTCCTGTAGCAGAAAGGATAAATGTGATGGCACAGGAGAGAGGCTGGTTTGGCCCCTTACATGAACCCACACATGAAAGGTTAGATGAGAGGCTTCTCGAAGGTCCTTCTCTATAACCCAGAGTGGCCGGTGTACTCTATCTGACTGAAGCAATATTTTCTAAAGTTCTTCTAGCACTAAAAAATAAAGAAGCTTGGGAGGATTAAAGCGGGTTCTTATAAATTTACCTTCAGAAGCACCGGTTAATTAAAGAAAGAAAAAGGAGTGAGCAAAAATATACCAGGACACTTTGTGATAAACTTGATGAGATTATGATCATGAAATTTTGAGCTTGATTTTACTGCTGTCTTAATTTGAAGATGGTAGAGCACAGCTTGCTTTATTTTACCTTTTGGAGTGCTGAAAAGGTAGAACAGGGCTCATAGAGACTATGGGGCTTGTTTCAAGAACATGGCGAGGACATGGCCTTCAGTAGCTGAAAATTCTGGGTAACCAATCCTAGGATTTTGTTATTCAGTCAGTGGTAACTCCTTATGAGAACTGTCGACAAAGTTTTTGAATAGCAACTTCACAGCCATTTTAGAGAGAACACTATTTGAAGGGAGGGGTGGATATAGTACAAATCAAATAAGGATTTTTATGTGTCCATGTAAAGCATTTTAAATTGATTGTGTATGATAAAAGGCAGAAAAATGTTTATGTTTTTGATGCATCTTGCACAACTGAGCCGTGTTTATTACATGAAGTAATACATTTGTCAGTCTTTTCCAACTGGTTCAACAACACTTAAACTTTCCTAAGCCGGATTTTAAGAAAAGTGCTTTTATTATCTCCATTGAGTCTAGAACCACCAGGAATCAGAATGTCACTTTATTTCTGTTGTATTATTTCATAGGCATTTTTCGTTTCAAACAGTCTGCTGTTTTGTCATTTTGCTGCTCACTGGGAATAGGGCCCAACAAGGCATGTTCTCAGCTGTTTGGAAGGGTTCCCTTAAAGCTGCTGTTTTTCAGCGTGACACTATCGTATGTGGTAGACAGTCTGGTGAATATAGCTTCTTTATAGGTGCTCCATGTTTTGTGTGCTTTTTTTTCATCTACCATGCTTCAGCCTGCACGCAATTTTCATTTTCCTTTAATCAAGACGGAAGAGAGCAGCATCTGCTGAGTGTCAAGTCTCTTCTGAAGCTGAGTATCAGAGAAAACTCCCAAAAGACACCAATTAAAATAGACATAAAAGCTGCCTTTTACAAACTTGCTACGATAGGGTTTCCCATTTTGGGTTGTAATTGCTTGGTGTTAAAGTGTATTTCTTTTTAATAATGATTGGAAATTCGTGAAATATGTGTGGCCTATAAAAGTGTGAGGTGGTCTTTCTGGAACAAAAATAACTTAATTACTTGATGTAGACTAACACGTGTTGAAAATATATAGAGCAAATTATAAAGGCCTCTGATTACAGAACACTGGTAAACATATACTTTTGTTGTGCATGGATGATGATAATATAAAAACAAAGTGAAGTTGCATCACTGCATTAGAATACCAGGTCTTGTAAAAGGAAGTGTTGGTGCATCAAAGTACTCGAATACTGCGTGACTCTTGTACGTGTCCTTCATTCTTGTCTTCTGCCTGAAGTGGGTCAGAAGGATTGATGTCTTCTGCTTTCAGAAAGGTTGCTTTGAGAAAAGGTGGCTTTTTCTGGTGATGGACCCACGAGAAGGGAAAAAAGAAAACAAAAAATCTGTCTGTTCTGTTACTTAGAATAAACAGTGCTTTTATAGGGAGGGGCAGGGCATTATTTTCCTGGGGGTTTCTTTGGGTTTTGGGGAGGTTTTTTGTTTGTTTAATGTTTTTTAAACAGCTCTTGATTACAGTTATTCTCTTTTGGACATGTTAAATATTTGTGTGCAATATATTAACTTCTGTATATTTTTTTGCTGTAAACTGATTTCAGATTGATATTTTGTAATATCTTTGAGGAAAATGTAGTGCTTTTTATAAAATATATATATTTATAATGTCTCCAGAAACACTGGTTTCAGGGTTTTTTTAGTTGTTTTTTTTCCTTTTGACCAGGTAATGTCTGTACATGAATTGCAAGCTGGTATCTAGTGGGGACACTGTGGGAGGATGAACACAGAGGAGCTGGAGCTGCTGACTGATTCCAAGTACAGAAACTATGTAGCAGCTGTTGACAAAGCACTGAAGAACTTTGAATATTCCAGTGAATGGGCAGATTTAATATCGGCACTTGGAAAGTTAAACAAGGTATGGCTGGCAGGTACTCTTGGAAAAGATTCAGGAACTGACAGAGGGTGCTGGTGTCAAAATACAGAAGAGCAACATTCTAGTAGTCTAGTATTCTTGCAAATATTTTAGCAGTCTGAGCCAAATGTTGGGTGGGTGCAAGGCACAAACAAATCAAATGAATGCCTTTCTAAGACTTACAGCTGAACACTTTTAGTTGTAAGTAAAGGAGAAAGTTATTTACATTTGTAGTGGATATAAATGCAACATCTTTTTTATTAATAACATTAACTTCTAAATTTTAATTCAGTGTTGTTGAAATAGTGTGAAAAATAGTAGCCAGTATAAAAATCAGCAGCATTTTTATGAAGCATGAGTTATAAGATGGGGCTCAAATCATTCATTGACCAGAGAATATTATCATCGCAATTCATTTTAGCAGTTAATAAGTTGAATGTGTGACATCATTGTGATTTTTAATAGCAGTTTACAAATGAATACAGATCCTCGTATCCATAAAAATCTTGTTCTAGTAAGTCTTATGTGTTTCTAGGGATCTCCAGTCAGGGTAAGAGAGTTCCCATAACACACATATCTTTAACAATGTGAAGCTTTGCAGAATTTGGCATAGAAAATTACAGGTCTGAAGCATTTACATTCTATCCTTTAAACTTCATGGAAAATCAAAATGAAGACTGACAGTATGGTTGGCAAAGCCAATGGCATAATGTCTTTGTATGAATTTCGGTTTCTTTTTTTCATTGTAGCAGTTTTTGCTGCATGTGTGTATAAAGTGAAGACTATTGGGAAAGAAAAATTTAAAGATGTAAATGCAACTCTGTGTTCCAGTTCTGAAGTGATGATATAGTTTCAGGCAGTGGTAAAGTTTTGTATATTGTCTGACTCTGTGATAGTTTCTTAAAGTTCTACCAAACCCACCACCCGCAGTGTAATAGTTGTCTTTGAGCTACTGGCAATTGATTTTAGCAAATGGAGATAGTAATCTTTGTCCTTAAAAGGATGAGCAAAATGAAATGGACAAGCTCTAAGTAAGGAGCCTATTGCAAGTGAAGTTTTAAATGCCTTGGCAATTCCATCTACAGCAAGTGCACAAGTGTAAGGCATTGCTCCATGGTACATGTTAAAAGATTGTTTTTCCCTTGTGTTGTAACCTAGGTATGTGTTGTGACCATGTTCAGGAACTCATTTATAAAATGCACATTTGGTGTTTAACATGTTTTGTGTTGGTTTGTCAGGTGCTACAGAACAACGCGAAATACCAGGTAGTACCGAAAAAGCTGACTATAGGCAAGCGCTTAGCACAATGTCTTCATCCAGCTTTGCCGGGAGGGGTCCATCGGAAGGCACTTGAAACGTATGAGATAATTTTCAAAATCATTGGGCCCAAGCGTTTGGCCAAAGATCTTTTCCTCTACAGGTACAATACTTTAAACAACTCTATCCCAAATGCATAGCTGACATGCTTTTGGTTTCCTGCATTTTATATTAATAATATAGCTTTGTTACATAGCAAGAATCAAGCAATTTCTTTCCCTCATGTTACTGGAGCTTGTGTAATACTGTTCTCTTGAATATTGCATATCAGAGGATAAACAGATAACCTAAACATTTCTCAGGAGCAAACTTCAGTGATAGAAAACCTGTAATTCATTACTTCTTAATTGAAATAATAATGCATATATGTATAGTAACTGCAGTTTTAACACTTCAATGTATTAATGTTGCACTTTTCTATTGTAATTTAAGTGGTATTGAAAAAGAATCTGAGTACAGTTTATTGCAAGAAGCTTTGTCTTCCGAGTAATGAGATCAACAGAACTGAAAGATTTTCTGTTTTGTTAGAATGCCGGGGGGGGGGGGGGCAAGTACAAAGTCTTTCTCATTGTCAGTCTCTAGAACAGATGATAATGAAAAGGAATGATAACCTTGAAAAATAAGTGTAGTGAAATATACTGATTCTTAAACTTTGAATAGGTCTTGGATTGGATGGGGAAGGCAAGATGGTAGGCTATTGATTATATAAGGCATAGAGGAATATGTGCATATGTGTTTCCACACAGTCACAGATGGTTCTTAATCTTTGGCTGTCCCTGGCAATCAAAATCTCAACAGTTTCAAAAGTAGTGGAATAAAATAGAATTCTGTTTAGATAGAAGAGGTGTGTATTAATGCTTCGAAACAAATTGTATGCCTTAATGTCAGCTATTCTGTCTTGCATTGTCAAGATGTTTATATATAATTAAATTTGGAGACGAGAGGGAGAAGATTGTCCCAGTTCTGTGTTTCCACATATTTTTAAAGATGCTTTGAACTCGTATCTCAGGTTTTTTGCTTGTACAGTGATTCAGTAACTCTAATATCTTATTAACAATAGGTTAATGCCAGGGAAAAGACTAATGTTCCCTTTAAGGCATTATCAAAGATTCCAGTATTTTTCATGAAAGCAGAATGACAGTGTCTGAACATCAAATCCTGAAGGATGAGTAGTAGCCTTACAAAGAAAGACTGTAGGGTAGTGTGCTGGTTATTGAACAAAAAGGCATTTTCTGCAGAATGAAAAAAAACCCAAAAACAATTGACAATGGCAAAACAGCGGTTCTTCTAGATAGGGAAATGCAAAAATGTTTGTAAATATTATTTTTACCCTTTGGGAAGGTTTTCCTTGTAACGTGGATAGCATTGTATCCAAAAAGTTTTTTTTTTTTATATATATATATAGTAGATTTGTGGGTATATATTTTAAGACCCTTGCCTCAAACTTAACCTTTTTTACTGTTGTATCATCATCATCTTCAGCTGTCAAGGGTCTTCTGAGCCGAGTCCTCAATGATTCTGCAGACTGCAGTTAGGTTTACATGCCTTTGATTATTGGTACTGTTTGTAGTAATTTATGATATTGTGTAGCTGATCACGTTCACAACTTTCATTAACTTCTATTTACATTTGTAGTAATCTCAATTTCTAATGTTTTCAATCCTTTAAATGCTACTTCAGGAACAGAGGGTTTACTGTTAGTTTGAGATTCTGTTTTCAGACTGAATTTCTGAAGTAAATACATGCTTTCTTGCTACTTAACAATATAAACGTCTTAAATTTTATATTTGGGTTACTTGAAGAAAAACATTATTTTTATTTTCTTACAGAATAATATTTCTATAAATTTCTCAAATATTATCATCCATTTTTGTTTTTTTCTGAAGTGCAAAGACAGTGTCATTGAAAATAATTTTTCCATTGTGGTATAGTTCACCATGAGAAAAATCAGCATTTTTGTCCTGCAGAAGTGCTTGTGTTTTATCGTGTTTGTTTTATTGGTGAAAGATGCAGTCATCTCTGGGCCTTCAGTGCTTACTATCACAATAATAATAAAGCGCATAATATTAATCTTGATGAGCAACCTGTCAGTCTGGAAGCCAGTCATATTTTATAGTCATTTGTGCCTGTGCAAAATTTCGAAGATAAGAACCTGATACTTATAACCAGACCAGATATGCCTGTGCCAATCCTAAGATATAAATGAAATTCTCATATGAGAAGCTTCCTAAAAAAGGTTACTTTTATTTTTCACAGTTCTGGACTATTTCCACTCCTTGCCAATGCTGCTATGTCTGTCAAGCCAACATTATTGAGTCTATATGAGATTTATTACCTCCCTTTGGGGAAAACTTTGAAACCAGGACTGCAAGGACTGTTAACTGGGATTCTGCCTGGGTTAGAGGAGGGGTCGGAATATTACGAGAGGTAAGGATTGATATGTTAATAAGGTGATATGCTTATTTTGAGAGGGGGTTCGCTGTGACTTTTCATTACATACTTTTTTTTTTTCACTAGATAAATGGTATTTTACTTCATCCACTCATATTAATTGGAATGGAATACTATATAAGAAGAGTCTTAGCATTAATTATGATAAATAATTGTTAGTTGTTCCTGTTATTGAAAGAGAATTATCATTAAGTAGAAAATGATAGGACAAGACAAAATGGCCTCAAATTATGCCAGGGGAGGTTTAGATTGAATAATAGGAAAAACTTCTTCACTAAAAGGGTTGTCTCAATCACTGGAATAGGCTGCCTGGGGAAGTGTTTGTGTCACCATCCCTGGAGGTATTTGAGAGACATGTAGATGTGGCACTAGGGAACATGGTTTAGTGGTGAACTTGGCAGTGTTAGGTTAAGGGTTGTACTTGATGATCTTAAGGGATTTTTCCAACCTAAATGATTCTATGATTCTTGTTATGGATTGAGACATATAACAAATTGAGAACATACCGGTTGTTTCTCTTCCATGGGTTTACTCTAAGATAATACAGGCATATTATTCCTGCTCTAAAATATGTGGCTTAACTGAATTTAACAAAGCTTCCATCATTAAGGGGCATTAAGGGAGCTGGCAGAGGTCCTTGCCAGACACCTTTCCCTCATCTATCAACAGTCCTGGCTGACTGGGCAAGTGCCACTTGACTAGAAACTGGCAAATATAACTCCCATTTACAAGAAGGTTCGGAGGGAGGATCTGGGGAACTACAGACCCGCCAGCTTGACCTTGGTCATGGAGCAGATCATCTTGAGTGCTATCACACAACACATGCAGGACAGCCAGGTGATCAGGCCCAGTCAACATGGGTTTATGAAAGGCAGGTCCTGCCAGACCAACCTGATCTCCTTCTATGACAAGGTTACCCATTTAGTGGATGAGGGAAAGGCTGTGGATGTGATGTACCTGGACTTTTGTAAAGCCTTTGACACTGTTTCTCACTGTATTCTGATTGAGAAGCTGGCTGCCATTGGCCTGGACAGGCACACCCTCTGCTGGGTAAAAAAACTGGCTGGATTGCTGGGCCCAGAGGGTGATGGTAAATGGAGTTCAATCCAGTAGGAGGCTGGTCATGAGTGGTGTTCCCCAGGGTTCAGTGCTGGATCAAGTCCTGTATATTAATGACCTGGACGAAGGGATCGAGTGCACCCTTAGAAAGTTTGCAGATGACACCAACCTGGGTGGCAGTGTTGATCTGCTTGCAGGAAGGAGGCTCTGCAGAGAGATCTGGACAGGCTGGATTGATGGGCTGAGACCAATGGGATTAGGATCAACAAGACCAAATGCTGAGTCCTGCACTTGGGACCAAGCACCAAGTCCTACACTTGGACCACAACAACCCCATACAGCATTACAGGCTTGGGGAAGACTGACTGGAGAGCTGCCTGGAGGCGAAGGACCTGGGGAAGTTGGTTGACAGCTGGCTGAATACGAGCCAGCAGTGTGCCCAGGTGGCCAAGACAGCCAATGACATGTTTGCCTGTATCAGGAACAGCATGGCCAGCAGGACCAGGGAGGTGATTGTGCCCCTGTACTCAGCACTGGTGAGGTCGTTCCTCGAGTACTGTGTTCAGTTCTGGGCCCCTCAGTACAAGGAGGACATTGAGGTGTTGGACATTGAGGTGTTGGAGTGTGTCCAGAGAAGGGCAACAAGGCTGGTGAAGGGGCTGGAGAACAAGTCCTACAAGGAGTGGCTGAGGGAATTGGGGTTGTTTAGTTTGGAGAAGAGGAGGCTGAGGGGAGGTGTCATCGTTGTCTACAGCTGCCTGAAAGGAGGCTGTGGCAGAGCAAGTGTTGATCTCTCTTCACAAGTGACAGGTGATAGGACAAGAGGAAATGGCCATATGTTGTGCCAGGGAAGGTTCAGACTAGATATTAGGAAGAATTTCTTCACTGAAAGGGTGGTCAGGCCCTGGAGCAGGCTGCTCAGGGAGGTGGTTGAGTCACCATGCCTGGAGGTGTTTAAAAAACGGGTAGATGAGTTTTTGAAGGACATGGTTTAGCACAAGAGTACGGTTGGACTTGATGATCTCAAAGGTATTTTCCAACCGGAAGGTTCTATGATTCTATGATTAAGATTTACTCATGATATCTAAGTTGTCATTGAATTATCTACATAAACAATGGCAATAATCCACCGATCTTTATGTATTACTCTGTTTCTAGCAGAGTGGCCTGGTAGGTAATAACTCTTCTTATCCTGCAAGCCTAAGCCACAGCAGAGTTATCTTGATCGTGATGTCTGAGGTGCTGGGTAGAAATTTATAGGATATTAAAGGATAAAGTTACGCTCCAAGGATTTGAGTTCTTGGAGTTGTTCATAAGCTTACATGTTCTTAATAATTCCAACTTCAGAAGCTAGAATTTTTATGACTTGTATGTGAAGAGCAATTTTACATTGTCTTTTTCTATTTCTGCGTAGGCAGATCCGCACACAGAGTAGATGGCATAACAAACACAGAGAACAAGGGCTACTACTTGCTCCCCAAAGCCTCTGAGGGCCTGTCCTAGGGTGCTGCCACATGAGTGGGTAGAAATGAGGACAGCAGAAGGGATTCCTTGAGCTCAAAGTATTGTTGTGGTATTTGTATGCCCTGTTATTGCCGGAAGCACTCAGTGCAAGGAATGAGAGGGGATAAACCATTTGCTTGATTCTTTTCTTCAGTAGCTATGCTTTCCTCTTGTTTCTCTGTGACCTCTGTCTGTACCAACAGTTGGTTTTAAGTAGTAGATGAGGAAGTTATTTGGCTCTTTGAATGTAAGGAGTACATAAGAAGAAGCTATGAGCACACTGAAGCATTTTGCAAGCCATATTGGCCCACATGCTTGCTAGTTGGATCACTGTTCAGGTGTATTCATAAGGTTGATTGTATAGCTTGGACTTCTCTTGGTCTCTCAAAAGGAGGTTTTGACGTTCCTTAAAACTGGAGGCAAGGCAAGGGTTGTGATACGTGCCCTGCTTCAACTGAGTTGATATTCTTCTGCAGAACGAACACACTGTTGGAGAAAGTTGCCTCGGCTGTGGATCAGTCGGCGTTCTACAGTGCTCTCTGGGGTAGCCTCCTTACAAGCCCTGCAGTTCGCTTGCCTGGGATCACGTATGTGCTCTCCCATTTGAACAGGAAGCTTTCAATGGAGGATCAGCTCTACATAATTGGCAGTGACATTGAATTAATGGTAATGTTTTATTCAAATAATGAAGACATTGCTGTTATTTATATAATAATTTACTTCCAGGGAATTTAGGTGTCTTCTCTGAGTACAGCCTTTGAAGAGGTACAAATGCACATTTATTTTGGCTCATTAAAGTGATGTTTTTGTGCATGATGTGTTGCAAAGCTGAGTTACTGTTTCAGCACTGTTAGGTTTTGTATAAAGCTTCTCATTCATGACACATTTCAGTTAAAAGTGGTTGAGTTTTGTTGTATTTTTTGAAGAATATAGTGTATTATTTTAAGATATAATTGCTAATGCAAAAAAGCAAAAGCTTAATGTTTCAGGGAATCTGTGTTGGTTATGTGTTTCCTCAGTGGTGAAACTTTTTATTTTCCTGTTTTTTCTTGTTTCAATTTTCAAAATTTTAAAATAACTTCATTTCCTACACATCACTATTTATAAATAACTGTTCTTGTTTGTGAGTATTCTCTTATATCTATCTTAAAATGATACAGTAAATAACTATTTTGGGGCATTTGCCCTTTCTTCAGGTGGAAGCAGTTAGCACATCAGTGCAAGATACCAGTGTTTTAGTGCAGAGGAGCACATTGGACCTTATCCTTTTTTGTTTTCCATTCCACATGAGCCAGGTAGGTTATTAACATAAGAGAGATTAACTGGCAGACTCCTAAATGTACTCCACTTTCTAAGGCAGTAACAGTGTTTAGTTGGGCTTTGTTAGTAATTTTTTTCCAAGCTTGAACAAGAGTCACATGTAAGAGTTTCTTTGACAGCTTTGGCTATTCTTATGTCCTGGTCTCTACACTCCTGTTTTTTAACTTGATGTGTTACAGAAGTTAAACTTCAAAGTTATATGCAAACAACATAAAACTTCTGCATAGACTAAACATCATTATTTTAATTTGCTCTAATTTTATTAGAAAACAAATTATCTGTTCATGGACAAGTTTCTGATTCTCAGTGTTCAAAAGCAACAAAAATTAATCCTCTTAGCATAGCTGATTCAGAACACTAGAGAACTGAAAATGATTATTGGTTTGGGGTGAGTAGTTAACCCTAGCAGTAGTAGGGGAAAGACCTTACAACTTCTTGGTAATTTTTTTTTTTTGGACTGCATTTATTGTTAGTCACTTTCTGGTTTTAAATGATCCATGATTTATTCTGGAAGAAAACTTATAGAAGATTGATTCTCACCTTGTTAAAAATTACAGAAAACCTGCTCTATCCTGTAAAAAGAACTGTATTCTTACTTGTGGAAGTGGTTTATTCACATTTATCAGTTATAGTAGGAATACTTGGAGACCATTTGGAGTGTCTCTGGTGCTAGAATGGTGAAATTATCACTACAGTATATTTTTTTTAGTATTAAGATTTACAGAAACATGTACAGTAGTAGAGATTGAAATGTATTTAAAAACCTTCAGTCATTTTTTTTTTACAGTGGATTTTAGTTGTATTGGCTTTCAAGGCTTTTGCCTAATAAGCAAAGTGTCTTGTAACAGAAATGAGCTGTTAATGGAGTAAAGTATTTTAGCTGTTCATAAAGGTGAATAGTGTTACCAAGTGTGTTCCAATTAATAATCATATTTTGGTTTCCTAAAAGCAAGGTCATTTTTTCTTGTACTATTCTGAATTCAGAAATGTCAGACTGTGAAATTAATTATGTTTTAGTGCACATTAAGCTGCTGGCATAGAAGTAGTATTACTTTTCGTAGTTAAATTTTGTCGTGTTCCTAACTTCTCCAGGCAACACGTCCAGACATGATCAGAATTTTGTCAGCAGCCCTTCATGTAGTACTGCGCAGGGATATGTCACTCAACCGAAGGCTTTATGCGTGGCTTCTGGGTAGGTTTGTTTTGAATTCATTGATGACTAAAAGTAGAGAAAGGATCGTATGTTCATCAGCAGTATTTTGCCATATTGCAGAGAAAGATTCTTGGAAAAATAGAATACTTAATTTGTACCACGAGGAAGAAAGGCACTGTCTCTCTCCATAGACTTAAAAGACAATGAATGTCATGCTGGAACTCTTTCCTGTTATATAAAATATTGTTGCGTTTTCCTATAGCAGTAGTTATTGGCCACATTCAGGGATAAATCCTGATGCACTAGGCCCATGTAAGTGGACAGTGAAAGGCAAGTTTTATCTTCTTAAACATGAAATGGGAAAAAGAGAGCAGGCATAGTAGAATGTAAGTGGCAGTTGCAACACAACAGCATAGAGGGGGTGAAAATCAAACTGTTGAAAACTGTTCATATGATATTGATGGAGGCTCGAGTATGCAAACTTTATGCTTCATTAGATGTTTGCAAGATTTACAATTAACAAATTGTAAATCACGTTATCCATGCAAACAGAACATTATTTTTAACATCTTTTGAGGGTAAAAATTGATCACTAATGGGATCCATTTTACTCCCACCAAAGGGCAGAATATTAATAGAATATCTATTTAACATTTTTATATAAAACCAGCATGTAATCAGAAGAGGGTAGCAGAGAGTAATAGCTATTTAGGAGAGTCTATTTAGGGAATATTTAGAAAACTAGAAATTAGAAAATTTAGAAAACATTTGCTCTTCTTCAACTGTTATTTTAAGGAAATGAAGCCTGTGGTTGCGTGAATCTGGCTTGTTACTCTTTGAAACGATTTTCAGTCCAGTTTGAGAGAAGTCAGGATCTCTGACATGAGGGTTCCTAAGGGTTCATAAAAACTGGGTGCAGAATGGAGAGACAAAAAGTTGCATTTCTGCTTGAAGGACAAATTGTTTTACAGTCTGCTGTTACCTTTTTTGTTTGGCTTCCCAGCTCACCAGCAAGCACACTTGTGTTTCTCGGGTTACTCTGAGCCTTTCTCAGCAGCTATCACGCTCTTCATCTTTCCCATCTGGTAGTTAAGGCATCAGAGGCAGGTAGCCTGTGGGTGATTGAGGATCCAGGAAATAAGTAAAGGGACTTGAGAGAGAACTGATGTTACCAAGGGAAGGATGAAGTCAGCAACAGTATTTAGCATGAGGGCACTGGAGTTTTTGCTGTATAAGTTGCAGGGATTTAAAGGACAAATATGAAAAAAAAAATATCCCACCTTCTTTATTTAATCGTTTCTCAGGTCAGTGACATTTTCCAATTTAGGGAAAAAAATTCCAGATTAAACGCAGCAGTAATGATTCATTTAAACTTAGTGGATTAGACGTGTCTCTTTGCTGTCATTGAGAAAGATATTTTATGTGTTGAAAATATCGTGCTTTTTTTCATTGTGGAACCTTATTCTACAGCTATTTTATGAACATAGTCTCTGCTGAAAGATAATGTAACTTCAAAAGATAGTCTTACTGTGACGATTCCTGGTCCTGTTTTGTGAACAGCTATGCCTCCCTTTGCTCCATTTTGCTATATTTGGACAGAATTTCTGACAATGTAGCTTGTTTGTTTGGTTTTCATTTGACAGTGTGCTGCCTTTATATAACCATGATATTCTACTCCCAATAAAAAACATGGGAGGAGGAAAGGCGTCAGTTATGCTGAAAAACTCTTTTCCAGTGTTAGCTATTCATTCCTATTGTTGGAAGTGGTCTGTTAATGTTCTCTATACATAAAAATCTCATTATATCTCTTTAAATTTAGATTACCTTACATTGTTAGAAGTGATTGTTTCAAGTTGCTGCTAAACAACATGCAGGCTTTCCTTCCGTTTTAGTCACTTTTGGGCAAAAACTGTTTAAAGTGCTTCCATGGAATTGGGTGATCCCATGACTGACTTCTTGATATTTTTTTTTAATTAATTTTTCCCCTTAAGCCTTTTTTTTTTGTGTAGTAAAAAATTTACTTGGTAAAAGAAAAGATACAATCTTGCAAAATCAAGATCTGTCTTCTTTATGTAATTTTGAAGAACAAAGTTGATTTTGTGGAATATGACTGATATTCTAAGTGCCTTAGTCAAGTCAGCATGATTTTGGTGATCATCTCTTTATATTTAAAATACTGAATTTTGTGTTCTCATAACAACATTAATATTGAAATATTTTTGTGGGGCATTAGGAGTTTAAGATACTTTAGAACTATGTGATTCATGCAGCGTTCGAGAAACATTTTATTTTGTACAAGAAGTAATTTGGTTAGTAATATTACATAAAACTAATGTTTGTAATTTGTGTGCAAACTGCTTGCATGGAAGTATCATTTAGTTTCCTGTATTAAACTCTATAAAATCATCTTTCTCTTGCCAACATTACTTGGACTTCATCTTGGTAAGTTATCAATGCTAGTGTTGATTTCTAGTTTAAAGAAATTGGCAAAATATTCTTTGAAGAGGCAGATACTTAATTGCCTTGTCTTTTCTTTGCTTGAAGGTTTTGACAACAATGGTGCCCTTATAGGACCAAGAAGTACCAGGCACAGCAATCCCGAGGAGCATGCCACTTACTATTTCAACACCTTCTCTAAGGAGATGTTAGTCCAGGTAGTTATACAATGTTTTCTTTTGTGGCATACATCTTCATAAAAGAATTCTGATCAAAGTTACTGCATATTTTTTGACTTGCTATTTCAATGTGATCATATAATTTGTCTGTTTCTGATATTGTGTTCTACTCATCTAAAACAGTCTCAGTGGAAAAATGAAGACAAAGGATAATGTTTCTTCAGAATAACAGTATGATCGGGAAAAATACACAATGAATATCATATACATGGAAGATACTTGATTATAAGCTGAGACCACTGGAGCCTGTTCTTTCACAAAATGAAACTGGAGATTTCTCATCTACTTCCATAGATATGGAAACTTCTCTGTATGTTGGGAATTGGAAGAATTCGATCAGATAGAATCAGAGAATCATTAAGGTTGGGAAAGACATCTAAGATCAAGTGCAACCATGAGCCCAATGCCATGAAACACCATCAACACCACAGTACTCAGAAAATCTTAGTAAGAAGGGTCTTCCTCCCTTCTAGGCAAGAGGAACACCTTTTCTGCAGTCCATTGGCAGTCACGAGTGGTTGAGCAAATTGGTAGTCATACTGTTTAACCCTTAAAGCCTTGCTAAGTTAGCTGAGATCACCTGGCCTCAAGAACTGTGCTCCTTCTGTTGCTGTAATTAAAGCATACAGATGTCTTTCACAATGCTGTAATTCTGATCTTGAAATCAGGAAGACATTTTATTGCTAAGGCAAATCAATGAAGTAGGATTTTTCTGATATTCAGTCAGAATTGTGGTGCTATGTATGGGAATGAGAGTGGGGATTCCAGTATTAGTAGCTGCAAGAACACTTAGCTCATCACATCTTAAAGCTGATATCCAGTATGGAGTTAGCACTTTCAGTTTTATCTGAAGATCATGAGTTCTGCTGTTTTACTGATGAGGAAGAGGCCTCAGAATTCCAGTGCAGTAAGGATCTCATTGGCACTCTCTCGCCTTTTTCTTGTCACCATTCTGCCTCCAATGGCAGATGATTCAGAAATGATACAAGTTTAGAGGAGAGGACTGAATGAGATAGCTTTGAATGCACCTTCTGTATGAAACATGGATTTAGCAGCATTTAGGCATTTGCTAATAGGCTGAGATCTTCCTTTTAAATCTGTCCATCTTTCTGGCTTAATCAGTGTCATTAAAGCTTTTCTGTCTGTCTGGGTAGTTTTTTGGTAGCAGGCGCTATCGCTGCAGTAGAATGGAGAGTGGCCATTTTTTATAATATGGATAATTCACTTGTTTTTTTGCTTTAAAAAATATTAAGGACATGACAAGCAGTAGCATGCTCTTCCTAATACAAATTGCGTATGCCTTCTAAAACTATTTGCTGTTTTTTTAAAACTTGAAAAGCATTACTTCTCCTTGCCTTCTTCCCCAGCAGTCTCTATGTGTGTTTTTTTTATCCAGTCCACCTCCCATCTTGTTCAGGGTACAATGTACTTGAAATTCTGACTTTCTAGAGGCATATTCAAGTGCAGAAGATTTTTATTTCAGTATACTTGCTGGTAATATTTGGTTTATAGTATATAGCAAGGTCGAACCTGTTTTCCTGCCTCTCTTATTTGCTGTCTTTCCTTCCTCTTCTCCATCCTCCTGTAAAAAGAAAAAAGCCGTGAAAGAAACAAACTAGTTTTGACTCAGACAGAAAAGCAAGCCACAGAGAGAAAACTAAGCAAAATCTGTGACAATTTCTTTGGGCTTTTTTTAATACTGCTGATCATTATCTGAACTGCTTCAGTGTAGAAACTCAGTTTTCCCATTTGTTTTGAAGTTGTCATTGCTATCTAGTCAACTTTGTCAAGAAAGCTTTCTGCCACATAGGTGGGAATATCCTAGATTGACAGATTATTATCTATTAAGACCTTAATATCTACATGCTTTACATTCTCAGTTTCTTCATCATTTCATGTCTTCTTTTTATTATTAGGAAATTTTGAATTGCTTTCTGTTTATAATATTTTCTTTTGAATTTAAGTATATAAAAGTTACCGAGTTCTGTTCCATAGAAATGTTCTGTTAGGCAAAGTTGAGCGAATACTTAAGCATGGAGAGAATGAGCTGCAGTGAGATGAAATAATGGTCTCCAGAAGTGAGAATTTTCCCTTTATATGAAGCTTTTATTACAAATTTCCTTCAAAAACTGTTTTCTGCTTTGTTTTTCTTTTCCTGATGAGCTTTTTTTCTTTGTAGGCAATGGTAGGAATATTACAAGTTAATGGGCATGGTGAAGAAAGCACCTTAATGCAGGACTTAAAGCCTTTTCGAATTCTTATCAGTTTGCTGGATAAGCCTGAACTAGGTAATCTTTATATTTACTTCATATTACTTCTGGTATTCAACGTGTTTTACCTGGGTTTGCTTTGAGAATTTTACTCTTTTGATGGTAATGTTGAAAAAGGTGTAGTCTTAATAACAGTCTTAGTACTGGTAGGTTAGCTAGATTGCTTAGATCTTCCAAGCTAATAAATAAATTAGGCTTACATTTTAACAAATGCAAATTCTTCTACACAAGAAACACAGTTAATAGCAGGTTTAAGTCCTAGAGAGAACAGACTGCATTTTTGAAGAAATGCAGATTTGATCTGTACCATTTCCTTAATGAAATAATGACTTTCAGAATTTTAAATCTCGGCAATTGCTTTTAGGAAAAATATGCACTTGTAAAATGCTCTTCCTAGAAGGTTAGTGCAGAGGAGTATGGGACAAAAGTAGATGAGGCAAAAATATTTACAATGATCTGCCTTGTTCTTTGGAGTAGCAGTTTTGGAGGTTACTGAAAAAATCAAAATAATTTTTGAAGTCTGTCCTAAGGTTTGGGGGTGGGATAATGCAGGCAGAAAAATACAGCAATTAAAGGGTACAGCTTAAAGGAAATTGTTAGGACAGACTGTGAGGAACAAAATATCTGAGAAGAATTTGTCAACTTGCTGGTAATTTGTGATTTCTGGGGGTGAGTTTAAATTTCAGAGGCAATGTGTGCATTAAGATTTCATGAGGTAAGCAAAGCTATGAGGATTCTTCTAGTGGAGAGATGGAGTTAGCTAATAGGATTTCTGCTTAACTCAATGAGTGCACTCTCGCTGGAGGCAGGTCAATGAGGCTAGGAGAAAACATGAAAGGATGTGTCACACAGGATCACTGTGTGAACTCCTTTCAAACTAAGTTAGTTTTTTTCTTCAAACTCATGTTTTAGCTCAAATTTGAAGGAGGTGCTGTTTCAAAAGGTGTCTTGCAGACTACATCCAGAGTTAAAGAAAGCCTGCCTCAAATTAAAAGGAAGATGCTAAAAATATTCTACTGTGTATTATGGAAGATGCTCAAAATATTTTAGCTTGGATTTGCATTTTACTATTTGAGTATATTTTCCATGTGATAGCAGTATGAGCTAGCTTGCATGTGTTTGAAACTGGTTAAAAGCTACCTTTGATCAGGAATCCCTGTAGTCACATTTACATGTTACTGATCTAAGCTAATGATCCTTCAAAGACGTGTTGGATTGAACATGGGCAGTACAGATGTGGCTGCCTAGCTTTTGAACTGTGTTTGTATCCAGCTGTCATCGTATACACATTGTTTGGGCAAAGAACCATGTCTGTGCTTTGTATCCTCCCAGGTATTACAATTGCCTCTGTATTTCTGGAATGGAAAAAAAATTCTGAAATTTAGGTAGTTTACTAAATTGAACATAAGGAATTCTTATGAATGACCAAAGCTAGCTAATGATTGAATAGTTCCCAGATGTGGGCTGTTAGCAGTGCTATAATGTGTACGATTGTAATTGCTGGTATTTCTCTGTAGGCCCTGCCATCCTAGAGGATGTGTTGATTGAAGTGTTTCGGACATTATACACACAATGCAAAGCAGAATTGGAACTTCAGGCAGAACCTTCTTTCAACAAAGATCACACACAGCTAAGCAGGTGAATAATGAGTACAATGTGTTTTGTATTACATAGGACATCTTTTTGATGCTGAAACCATGACTGTGAAGTCTGTGGGACTGTGACTTTTTCTTCATGATACAAGATCCAGTGACATTAATTGCAGCTTCTGTGATCAATGCAAAGGTCTGAAGGCCTATCCGCTTTATTGTTTTTAAAAAAAAAGTTACCATAGTTTTTATTCTTTATTCATAACAAAAATGCTTGCTTGACACAGCTGGAAGTCAGTACATCAATGGTATATATTAGTTGTAGCATTACATCTGTGTTCTTGAAAAAAAAAAAAACAACAGAAGTGGACTGATGAGGTTTTTTGCAGTGTAGAAATGAAGAGTGCTACAAGGCAGCCAGAGAGGGGGACAAAAAGAGTTTCAAGATTTGAGTTAAATATCTGAAAAGGTGGAGAGAGGAGGGAAGTTCAAAGCTGTGGAGGATAACAACTGTAAGAATGATCATGGAAAAACAGATCTATTAAAAATGTGGTTGGAAGACAAATACTAAAGAAAGGATAGAGAAGAAATGTAGTAACTACGAAAATACATTGGTGTGAGGAGCCTGCTAATATATTGAGCCCTAAAGCAACAACTGCTATAGGGATGAGAGAAGGGTAATTTGTTGGTGTTAACTGTCAATGGGTGAACTCGCAATGATGTGTTGTTACATAACTTGGAAATGAAGTGTGAAAGTATAAAATGTTCTTTTTATTTTCTTTCAGCAAACTGAGAGAAAACAAAAAAACAGCAGAATTGATTAAAACAGCCAATCTTCTTTTTAATTCCTTTGAGCCTTATTATATGTGGGATTACATTGCTCGTTGGTTTGAAGAATGCTGTAGGTAGGTTATAATACTTAATTGCGGTATAGGTAAAATTTGAAGTTGATTTTCGGTTTATAAGCTCTGTTTCTTCCGAGAAGTTAGTCCATGATTTGTTCATTTAGTCTGTAAGTCTTTCTCTTCCCTGTCCCTTTAATTTTGTTCTTTTGATGACTTTCAGTCAGATGTGATTGGTGGTTTCAGCAATGTGAGTTCTCAAAACTCAATGTATGAGTAAAATCAAAACACAGGATTAGCACCTCTGCTGAAGGGAAGACTCCAGGGTGATCTCAAAGCTAGTTTGTTTTGTTCTCTCTGTACAGTACAAGGATTACTCACTGGATACCTAGCAAACTAGTCAATGTTACCAAGAGTGACTTGTGGAATATTTTATCTTTTGCCCTGCTCTTTTAGGGAAGAAAAAGTGTGGGATTCCTCTACATGGAAAGGAGGGCTATGGGAGGCAACATAGTAAATATGGAAGAACTGAAAATATTATGGAGGGAGGGGGACCAAGGGACCACAGGAAAGCCGGGCTTACTTCTAAGGCAAGGGATAAATGATGCAGGGATTTCAAATGAAGTTTGTAGAATTTTTTTTATTGCTTATGGAATAGTTTAATAGCGTATTAAGATATTTGAGCCCCAACAGTGTGTTATCATTTAGCCAACAATGTGCTATCATAAGTAAAGAAAACTATGTCTTGGGCTACATTAGGGGGAATGTGTTCAGCAAATGAAAGAAAGTTAATTTTCCTTTCACATAGTGTTTCTAAGGTCACATGTGGAATAACGTGTCCAGATTTGGGCACCTCACTTGAGCAGGAGTGTAGAGAAACTAAAATAGGCTGTATTAGAGGGCTGCTAAGATGATCAGAGTCACAGGGCACTGCGTGGGGGGTTGAGGTAGGTGAGTTTGGTTTAGCCTGGCAAAGAGGGGGCTCGAATAGCAGCCTATGAAGGGCACTTACAAAGTTGATACAGCCATACTTTTGGTAATGGCTGATCGTAAAACAAGGGACAGCAACAAAAAGTGTTGACTCAGGTTCAGGTTGGACTTTCAGAAACACTTCTCTAGGATCATTATTCTAGGACTCTGCTAGACAAAAATGTGGGTGTATTTGTCTAAAGTTGTTAGCAATCTTCCTTGGTGTGAGAGGTTGGACTGTATGAAATCCCTTTCAATGTGTCTGTTTTTTTATATTGGACTGAATTGCTAAAGTAAAGAAAGCAATCTACAACCAGCTAGCAAGCCGGTGAGAATTTCTCTATGTATAAGTAGATGTTACTGTAAACATGGATACCAGACTGCCTTATTAATAAAGAAATGGAATCTGGAGAATAGTTTTTGGGTTTGGTTGTTGTTTTTTTTCCCTACATGACCAGCTGTGTTATGTAAGTTGTTGTCTTCCTGTTTAAAAAGATACACCTTTAAGTGAAAACGTAATCAGTGATTTTAAACTGTGAATTGTTAAGTTATTTTTATATCGTGCAGTCTGATTGCTAAATCACAGTTATTACCTTTAAGTAACTTAGATATCTCTTTGAATTTCTTAGGATTTTTCTTATCATTTTCCCCCACTAAAAATTAAAAATACGATTTCTTTAATCTACTGTTTTCTCAGGTCTAAGTACTGCTTGCTGCTATTAAGCCTTCTCTCAAATCTTTTTTTGATAAGGGACTCTGGGTTGAGCTCAAGTCATCCTTTGTAAGGTATTACAGTTCAACAGATCTGTGAGTCATTTATGAAATGGTAGATCTTTCTGGATAAGAGCACAGAATGTGAAAAAGAATTTGTGTCACGACTTACAAAGGGACCATTTCACTGAACTGTAAAACAGGCTGCTAGTTTTATGAAGAGAATTATCTGTTGTTAGAGAGTACAGTAACTGAATGGAGGTATGGGTTAGTAGAGTGCTACCTGTCAAATGTAGATTACTGATAATGCAATTTGAATATGATTTTTAAGATCTTCTTAAAATATTTTTGTTAAATACTTATTGCCGCTGTTTCAGACTTTTTCTGTAATGCTTTTATTTCAAATCAGTCCTTTTTTTTCAGTCTTTTCATATATGTTCACGAACCTTTCTAAAACAGAGGGAAAGGATTAGCATAACTTAACAATTGCTGGAAATGTGACACTGGCCTCACCGTCACTCCCAGCAGAATAAATAAATTGGACAAACAAAATATTATACCTTTGTTGAGAGCCTTTGCTTATAGTATTGTGAGATTGCAACATGTTTTCACAGGAGATTTGTGTTCCATCTTAATTCACTAAGCATATGAATTCTTATCAATAGCCAAACAATGTTGTGAGCTGATGTTGAAGTGGACGTTTAGGAGAGCTGGTTTTATTTTGCACAGCTGTAAAGCTTCATACGCCTTTTATTTCACTTTTCATTGTCTTGTATCTTAAGTGCTTGGTGCCTGGGGTTTGGATCTCATCACAATTACTGTGTTTCCCGTAGTAATTCTGTTGTTGGTGCCCATGCTCATAGTAGTAAATATTGCTGTATATTGTGGACTCACAGATGCAAGTTTCTGTAGCCTGATTTTCCTTATTTTATGAATGAAGACTGGTTTACAGTGAAAGGTTAGTTGCTGCTTTTTCTGAAAGCGTGCAATGAGCCCAGATGTGCTACTTCACAGTAAAATGAGAGTTTGCTTATTTTTTAATAGGGGTCATCCCTGGTATGTACAGTTCTACATTAAGTTACAGAAACATGGTCAGTATAAGGGCAAGGGAAAAACATTGTGAAACCCTATTTGAATTTTGCAGGAGGACATTACATGCCAGACTTCAAACTGGGCCTGGAGGTGGTAGTGAGCAATCTGAGTTGCCCCTGACAAATTTCTGCTTGTTAGTGGATTTTTTGTTGGATATAGTTTCTTTGGTAAGAATTGCTTTATTCGTTCCTAATACTGGGATTCTGTATGTTTATAGTCTACAGAAATACTGTATCTGCTTTATTAATTATTTTTCTTAAAATTGTATTACCATAAATTGGTGGACACCTTTAGAGGAAGCTTTGCTTTCATTTTGTGTTTCTTGAGAGACTGGTTGGGTATAACCGAAGATGATTTTATGATGCATTCACCTAAAAATTTTTGTCTGTTCTTGATTTCTTTTCTCTAATCTGCTGGTTTAGATGTGCAGCATTCTTTAGAGGCTTTTATAAATGTCATGATAAGATGTATCTTCTTTTTCTGTTGCCGTTGCTTAGTGTAGCAAAGACTGTTCAAACTGCTTATACCTGTCTTTCTTCAATTCTTTGCTTTCTCATTTTAAAGCCTACTAGAAGTATGAGAGTGCTGTGTCAGGTATGGCAATCAGTCTGTTTTCTCTTTAATTCTTATTCATCTTTCTTTCTTAAACGTTTACATTAAGGTTATTAAAATAACAGTAATAGCATTCTATAGCCTTATTGTTATGTTTTGTAGTATGTTTGTTGTGTAATGAACAAGATGTAATGAAAAAGAGTTAAATATATTTATATTTATTGGTTCCCCAACTGTAAAGTTAATTTTGTAATTTTTTTTAAATAAAGCATGTTTTTTTTAGTTCTTGGATATTAAGATATTTTTTTTTTCCGTGTTCCATATGTTTTTGAACACAAATGATGGGTACCATTGTTATAGAAGGTAACTTTCAGGGTGAAATTTGGTGTTGCTAATGAGTTTTACCATTACTTTGTTAGGAGACTTATATTGAAATACAGACGGAGCACTTGCCTCAGCTGCTGCTCCGGATGATTTCTGCATTGACGAGCCATCTTAATACTCTGCACTTGTCTGAGCTTACTGATTCTCTCAGACTCTGCTCGAAGATCCTGAGTAAGGTTCAACCTCCATTGCTATCTGCTGGTACAGATGGTGTCCTGCAGCTTCCTAGTGGACACAGCAACTCCATCAAAGAATGGGAAAATAAGAAGGTAACTGATTGCTTTTCAGCATCTTGGAAAAATGTTTTTTGTCTGGAAAGGACAAGTGGGCTTTCTAAGTCTATGCTGAACCATCTGCAAGTCTTTGATCAGATTTAGTTTAATATGCACAATACATGTGAAATTTGGATCATCAAAAGAAATTATAATTGTGTACTTCATTGTGGTAAAATTCCTTGATTCTTAAAGGGTTTTATCTGGATTTAATATCACGCATGTATAAATCACTTCAGAATTAACTAATCAACTAAAGTTTAAAGTTACAATGCACTTAGAGTCTGATCATATAGAACAGCTGGACATTTTTTAAATGAATGTTAATTTCTTTTTTAGTTATAAAACTTTGTTTTTGAAAGAAATCCCCAGCTTCCAAATCTTGGGATTGGTATATAGAAAGAAGCATGCTGGTCAGTTAAGTTACACCATGTATACATCTATGAATTATGATTCCATCCACATTTAATAGACAATTTCTTAAGTCAAAGAGCAGAAATTTGATTGGGAAATTGAGCTAACATTACTAGTATGAATATGGAAGTGGGAAAAATATTTTTTAGGTTATAAAAGTTTTTATTCTTCATTTACAGCTCGATAGTTCACTTTTTTAAGTTGTTTTGACAACTTTTTAAGTTGTTTTGACAATGTTAAATTACACTGATTCTGCCTTCCTGAGGCAAAACTTTAATAGTTGTGGTAGTTCTATCAGTAGTATATCTAGATAGTTATTAGAGTAATATAATTTAATGTGTAATGTGATTGTTTACTTGCACAGTGGGAACTTCAAAAGCGTGATCAGAGAAGTGTGTCCTTTTTCCTACTCTGTCAAGTCTTCCTGTTCTTCTTGGCTGTCACCTCCTTTTTTCTCCTTTGTCTGCAGGCATTTTTTTACTGCTTTATAACTGCAGCAATTTCTGATTGACAGATAAATTTCTTGTGCTTTTGTAGACCGTGCTAAAACCTAAAAATATTAAGAGAATCTTGCTAGACAAAGTGACCATAAACAACCTAGTTCAATGTCCTGCTTCCTACTGGAAGTGAGGGTTTTCTTTGATGTATGAATGCTTTGCATTATGATGCTATATAAATAAATAATACCTGTGCCTGTGCATTGCAACATTCTTTCATAAAAAAGACATGATTATGCTATGAAGAAAATGTTAAAAGCAATAATATTAAGTATTTTACTTGATAAACCATGTGTTTGTTTTGTTTCTGTTATAGTTAGCTTAGCTTGGTCTGGCAAGCTTACTGAAACACCAAACATAATTTGGCATAAAATGCATTTGCATGAATAGATTTAAAACTGTGGAATGAATTTGCTTCTTTCAAATGGAGAAGTGAATAAGTATTTTCTCCATAGGACCTAAATAACCCATTTTGAAAAATCATTAAACTTTTATGTCACTCAGGTGCCGTCAGTTTCACTTGAAAATCCTAATGATGTGTTTGAAGATGGTGAAAATCCTCCAAGCAGTCGATCATCAGAGAGTGGATTCACTGAGTTTGTACAATACCAGGCAGATACAACTGATGACATTGATAGAGCACTGAATGAAGGTCATTGTGCACCTGGCATTCCTATTATTGGTAGCACGTCCTCAGAGACCGAGACAGCATCAACTGTGGGATCTGAGGAAACCATTGTACAACCTCCTTCCTTAATGACACAGGCGACAGCAACTCGAAGTGGGAAAACGATCCAAAAGACTGCAATGCAGTGCTGTTTGGAGTATGTCCAACAGTTTTTAACCAGATTTATCAACCTGTATATCATTCAGAGTAATTCCTTGTCTCAGTCCTTAGGGGCAGAGCTTCCAGTAGACCCCACTAGAGAGCAAGGACAGACCACAAAATTGGACAGAGAATCACAAGTTGATGCTAAGGTGAAGAAAACAAACAAGAAGAAAATGCCAAAAGAATACCTTCCTGCATTTATTGCTGCATGTCAGCTGTATCTTGAATGTTCAAGCTTTCCCGTGTACATTGCTGAAGGAAACCGTACTTCAGAATTACATCCTGGGAAGTCTGAAGTTGGTAAGCCATGCTCTTTGTTCTTTGCTTTTTTTTTTTTCCAATTTAATGTGATAACATTCATGCTTTGTGTGTGTTGCTGTTTGCTCTTTCTCTCAGGAATGTAGGTTTCCTTCTGTGTATCAGTTGGTTTTCTTTTTGGGAATGAAACTATTTTCTCATAGATCTTAAGATCATTGCTGCATGGGATTTTGCTCTTATTAAAGAAACAGTTCTTGCCAATGATTGTTCTAGATACAGTTGCATTGGAAAACAATAAAAATGGTGGATTTTGTGAAGTATTATTATGTCCACAGATAATGAACACATTCAGGTACAGAAATGTAATTAAAATGTTGACAGTTCTGGATTACTGTAAAATGTGACATTTTAGATGGATGATCCTCTTTACATTTTGTAAAGTCTTCAATTTGCAGTTCTAATTTTGACAACTTCTGGTCTGTAGCATGAGAGTTGCTGCCTTAAAATGGTATTGTGATGAATGTGGTTGGAGCTTGCAAGAAATATTTACAATATTTTTTGGCTACTGTCACAGTCATCTTCTGTGATTTTATTTGTTCTAGGAAACTTCATGGTTGCAGATTCTATTCTTATCCACAACTTTAGAAATCTGTTAAAGGCTAAGCAATGGGCACTACTGATTAACAATTTTTTTGGCTTTTGGAAACAAGCATGTTAATTTAACATGACTGCTGCTTCTATTCTTGTAGTCTTTAATACGCATTATGTATGTCTTGATTATACAGCCCAGGAGCAGTTCTTGTCTTTGATTTTGTGAGATCCAGACATATAAAGTATTTGTAAGTTGAAGACGACTTGGTTATGGTTGTTTATTAATAAAGAGTGTTTCAATGCTAAAAGGGTGCCATGTTTTTAGAGGATCTAGCTCAGGATATTTGTTCTTCTATAGCAAGACCCTGAAAAACGTGGTGGTTTGGTTTTTTTCTCAAACACAGCAGCATACAAATGAGTGTTGTTGCAAAAGACAGAAAATATTTAAAAAAATCAGTTTGTTACTTTTCTGTGGATATAGCACTTTTGATTTTTGCTGCCTTGTGACCTCTAAAGCAGAAAGCCTGTAGGGCTTCAGTAGCACGTGCCCCATGAAGGCAGTGATTCTAAGAAACCTTTTCACTTTGTTAAATGTCTTGGACTTGCGTTGCTCATTCAGCATCTGAACCTTCCCATTTATGGTGTAGCATTTGCAGTTTATGAAGCAGTGTTACTGTGAGGAGTAAGGATAAATTGTAGGTGGTTGAAATCCATGGGAAAGATTTTGTTTCATATATAAACATTTGTTGTACAGAATGACAGAGTGGATGGGAGTCGTTATGGGAATGGCACTGCATTGCTGTCCCAGAGTTCTGCTTCCTGTACCAGAGAATGCTGGTGGAACAGACAGTGGAAAATGGAAGACAGTATTTAGCGTAATTTGCCCTCTGACCTTTTATTCTCACCTCTTCATATGTTTTTCTACTGCACAAGAGGCTGATTTATTGAAGTGTTCCTAAATTTGGAACATGTTTTTCATGGGTTACATTTGTGATGTGATCCAATTGCCTTTAATCAAAGGTGAGAGTCATCAGTCTGTTTATTTGAAGGAACCGAAATAATCTGATATTGATAGAACTTAATTGCGCCTAAATTTTGCTGCATACTTGATTTCTCAGAGAAATGTGTACCATTTTTAGTGGAAGAAATCAAAAAGGGAACTGCATCATCCTCAGAATAATGTTTATATCTGTAAATTCTTGAACATTATGGGGAACTGTTAGGTATATTTAGGCTACAATCCACATTGCAAAATTAGCTATTGTGGATATAAATTAGAAATGGCATTGTCCTTCTCTTAATTCTAAACAGCTGCTGTATTTGTGCCTGTTAAGTAACACTTCTTCACTTGTGTCTGATTCTTAAATCATTTGCCTGCATTAGGAACATGATCAATAGAGTCCTTTTGAAGTTCTAAGCAAAAATACTTTGGCATCTCTAAAATAAAAGCGTGCATTATTTGCTTGGAGAGTTCAGTGTGAACTTCAGAGAAAGGCGCTTGCATTATCAGGACAGTGTATGGTATTAACTGGGGGGGATAGGAAGAAGGGGAAAACAACTGCCTACAGTGAAAATGGAGTATGATCTAATAGGATCAAGTTTCTGACACCCAAAACATCAGTTTGCACACAGGCTTTTACTTTTAAAGTGTTGCCAGGAAAATCTCTATATTTTTGGTCAGTTTAAACTTAGTGTGTAGCTATAAATGATACATACATAGGTATAGTGTTTTATTTATAATATAACATATATAGAAAATTATTATATATGTTATTTTTATATGTAATGCTACAGAATTATTCCAGACTACAAACTACAATGTTAAGACCTGATTGCTGTCAAGAATTTTCTGAAGGAGGAATGCAAATGGTAGGATATGCAAACTCCTAGAAGTCCAGTTTTGTCTAAAATATGAAATTGTGTGGATGCATTTCCATAAAATTTTAATATTGCTCAAATTTTCCTGTTTATTTTTGCTTACTAAATGTTTGAAATGATACAGTATTTCATTCTTAATTATTTTAAAATGAAGAGATACATCAAGAAGTATCTCTCTTGCATACAGTTTCTTAAAACTATACAACAGGCAGGTTGAAATATGACATTCAAAGGACAATTGTGCATATGATTATAGAATATAAAAGAAAAAATAATATTTTTTAAATCATTAAATTAATGTATCATCTGTGATTTTTTTTTTCAGACTGTGAACAAGTACAGCCTCCACTGTGGCTGCAGACTTTAATGAATGCTTGCAAGCAAGCAAGTGATTTCAGTATTCAGGGTGTTACTATTTCCCTTGTCATGGACTTGGTTGGATTGACTCAATCTGTTGCTGTCGTCACTGGAGAAAATCTGAACAGCGTGGAAACTGCTCAGCCTCTTAGCCCTAACCAGGGAAGGGTGGCTGTGGTCATCAGACCTCCTCTTACTCAAGGCAATCTGAGATATATGGCTGAAAAGACAGATTTCTTCAAGGTACAATGCAGCATCTCATTGCTGTTTTCTATAGACTTCTCTTCCTGGATGGTGAAAGTCTACTCACAGTTTTGGGCACTTTACTGTCCTTGGTGCGATAAACCAAATTTTCCTGCTGAGTGTTTTGAAAAGTTATAAACGTGTAGGACTCTATATGAAAATAGTAAGTTTTACCACTGTGATTGTTTTACTGACTGCTTAGGTGAAAATCCTGGTTTGGATGACTATTTTTAAAATATGAAAATTAGTGATGAATACCACCACTAATTAGCAAAGCTGTGAAACTTGAGCTGTGCATAATATAGGACTGTGGTAAACGACAATCTCTGCATTTGTGTAAGTTATCTAAGTAATCATTTACAAAAGGTAATCAGAAGCAGAGTGCATCTTGTAGTTGATTATATTTCAATGAAAATTTATTTCTGGATATGCCTGTGAGTTCTGACTCCTAACAGGATTTTTTTTTATGTCATAAATTATTGCAGTGTTTCAAACAGTTTCTTATGTTCATATGAATGAAAAAAAACCAGTTTTATAGATTACGTGTTGGTCGTATGGTATCATCAGATTTAATGTCTCCCATCATTGCATAGAGCTCGAAGTAGTCTAGAGCAAAACAAAGTATGGTTCTCATTCACTTGCATCTCTTGCAACTTTTCTTTTCATGTACAAAGCATATAGCTTTAACTCTTTGGGACCAGTTGGGTGATGGAACTCCTCAGCATCATCAGAAGAGTGTGGAGCTCTTCTACCAGCTGCACAACCTTGTTCCATCTTCTAGCATTTGTGAAGATGTTATTAGTCAGCAGCTGACTCACAGAGACAAGGCAAGTTGTTTGTATATTCACTAAAAGATGACTTAAGTATATAACTATAGACATATATTTAGACGTATATTTAGAAAAGAGGGCGTGAATAACTTCGGCAATGAAAAAATGTTGCCTTATGTTGATTGTTTCAAACATTAAACATACTCATATTTTACTTGCATGTAGAACATAAGATTTGTTCACCATCTGACATTACCACTCTCTTTCCTATATTCCTAGTTAAAAGAAACCTTAAACTTATGTCTGTAGTCGTTGAGCTCTCTTTTCATGATGTCGGTGTTTCACAAACCTAGAAAAGTGTTTGTAATGATACTAATTGAATATAGATCTTCTAGATTCCGTTCCAGTTGTCCTAACCACTCTTCTTTGCCTGTACAGCTCCATCAAACTCAAGGCACGCTATCTTTTGCTGTTTCCTAACCAACTGTTGCCAGTCCTCTGAAGCGCTCTCTCCTGTTTCATGTAACTGTTGCATCTT
The DNA here is from genome assembly GCA_033556795.1 of Tapera naevia. Classification (NCBI taxonomy): domain Eukaryota; kingdom Metazoa; phylum Chordata; class Aves; order Cuculiformes; family Neomorphidae; genus Tapera; species Tapera naevia. Next base: position 2,326,798 of record JAUMJJ010000079.1, on the reverse strand, counting down.
GTTTAATGATTTATCCTAATGTAGCATCTAGAATTTCTATTTCCTTTCCTCCATAGATCTCGGAGAAGGAGCAACAGCCACATTATTGTCATTGCTGTGTCTCTGTTGCTTTTCTTGCCAGTGGGGTTAGATTGCTTATTTAAAATAGTCACGTGTGGTCTCCTTTATCTTTCTATCCTTTTGCTTTCTCTTTTCTCTCTTTCAGCTGAGGTGCCCTTACTGCCTTTCCCTTTGTGTCACCACCTTCTTTTTACAGTTTGACATCCAATTCCAATTCCATTCCCTTTTTGTGAGACACGTTCTTAGAAGAGTCTGCTACATTTGATATTATTAATTTGCTGCTTCAGCCTTGATTCCATTTCACTTTTAAGCAGCAGTGAATTGGTTTTCTTTGGTCTTTCTGACCATTTTATATATTTTCTGATTCTGGCTCTTTTTCTAAGAGTTAATGTAAATATAAGACAAAAGAGGGTTTGTAATTAGTAAGATTTTATTTTATTTCCAGGTCCCAAGAGCTGTGTGTGGTGGGTTGACCCTGGCTGGATGCCAGGTGCTCACCAAAGCCGTTCTAAAACTCCCCTCCTCAGCTGAATAGGAGAGAGAAAGTGTAATGAAAGGCTCATGGGAGATAATTCTGCAATTACCATCACAAGCAAAAGATACTTGTCCTGAAGAAAATAATCTAATTTATTATCAATCAAATCAGAATTGGATAATGAGAAACGCAACCAAATCTTAAAAACATCTTCCTCCACCCTTTCCCCTCTTCCCAGGCTCAACTTTATTCCTGATATTCTCTGCCTCCTTGGGGCATGGGGAATAGGAGTTACAGTCAGTTCATCATACATTATCTCTGCTGCTCCTTCCTCCTCAGGAAGAAGACTCCTCACACTCTTCCACTGCTCCAGCATGAGGTCCCTCCCATGGGAGACAGTCCTCCACAAACTTCTCCAAAGTGCGTCCTCTCCGTCCTGTGGGCTACAGTTCTTCATGAACTGCTCTAGCATGGCCTCCCCACAGGATCACAAGTCTTGCCAGCAAACCTGCTCCAGCGTGGGCACCTCTCTCCACATGTTCTGCAAGGAGCCTGCCCAAGAGCAGGCTTCCCATGGGGTCACAGCTCCCTTTGGGTGCATTCACCTGCGCTGAAGTGGGGCCTTCCACAGGCTGCAGGTAGATACCTGCTCCACCATGGACCTCCATGGGTTGCAGAGGGACAGCCTGCCTTGCCATGATCTTCACCACAGGCTGCAGAGGATTCTCTGCACTGGCACCCAGAGTACTTCCTCCCCCTTCTTTGTCACTGGCCTTGGCATCTGCGGAGTTGTTTCTCTCACATATTCCCGCTCCTCTCTCTCAGGTGCAGTTGTTTTTTTGTGCAGGATTTTTCCCACTTCCTAAGAATGTTACCACAGAGGCAGTACCACTGTTGCTGGTTGAATTAGCCTTGGCCAGGGGCCGGTCTGTCTTGGAGCTGGCTGGCCTTGGTTCTTTTGGACATGGGGGAAGCTTCCCACAGCAGCCACACTTGTTAGCCCCTGACTACCAAAACCTTGCATGCGAACCCAGTACACTGTGCTGTGTGTTTCTGATCTCTATCTTCTAACACTTGTCTTGGTTATTTATTTCCAGCTGAAGTGTTTCTGTCAGATTCCTTTTCCTTATTGGGGAAAGCTGGTCAATAGCGGGATATTTTTGATGAAGAGGCTTCTGTACAACAATCTCATGTGGCCCTTATAGTCATTAAAAGATTTGGTTTCTGACTGTTACTGCTGTGTGTGCCAGTTCTAGAAGGCAACTAATGAACTGCTTGACTAGTAATTGACAGTTTTCTGTGCGTCTTTGTGGAAAATGTGCTTACCTATTCTGGATGACGTGGCAGCTGGATTGTGAGCTTTCTGTGAATTATGTAGCCACTGAGGCTACTCTTTTTGTGAACGTCTTTACTCTCCACGTCTGTCTCATGTCCAAAGCCATGGACTGTAATTTGAGCAGAACCTCTCGAATAAGTCAGAGAGGTGCTTCTTTACCTCTGATAATGCTATTTTGTCACTTGTCCTGTTTCCTGTTCTGCTACCAGAGGTAGTTTTGTTTGCTCATGACTTAGCCTGGTGGCCCCTGACAAAGGGGCCTTTTGACATTCAGCAACAGACTTATATTGATGAGATTTATCAACATTTATGCTCTACTTCCCCATATATAAAGCACATGCTTAGCTTTTATTATTGTTAGTAGGAGTTCTACTTGTCGTGACAGTTACTGTCTTTTTCTTTTTTTTAACTCCCCTAGACATTTTTTTCAGATTGAAGCTCTCATTTTGACATACAAGTTGAGGCTTTTGTAGTGCCTTAAATTTTAGATATATGAGCAGTTTTCACAGCCCCACAGTATGAATAACTGGGAATTACTTGCTTACACACTCTGACAACTTATGGTTGTGTGACTTCAGAAACAGTTACCTTTTTACCTTTCTACCAGACAGTAACCAGGTCAACAAAACTGAATGTGAGTCAGTCTGTCAATCACAGCTTGTCCTATTGTTAAAACTGCTGGTGATTTATAGTTTCACTTATTAGGCTGCTCTGTGAACTACTGTAACTGTGGTTGTGGCACTCATTTCTGCCAACCTTACTGTGAAAACAGTAATTTTTGACTGCTTCCCAGCATGGATTGCAAGGGCTTACATGGAGTCATCTGTATGGAAGGTGTATTTGAGAATTACTTTTTTCATTCTCTGTTCAGCAGGTGTTACTGAATTGTTTTGTGTAACTGTATGTATTTTGCAGCAGTGCTGTGAGATTTTTTTTCCCTGGGAAGCATTTTTTTTTCTAAATACATGTATTATTTGCTTTGTTTTCCAGAATACTACTTGGATTTTTCTAATCTTTTCTTTTTTTTAGTTTGTCTGAGTGATCTGTCTTGTGCCCTTTCTGTAATTTTCAGGTTTTATAGTATTATGTTGTAACTTAAGTCTGCAGGTGTGCCAGATTGTCACAATGGTATTAACCGTTTTTAGTCTGGTCCCATTTTGATTAGAGGTAAATATACCTATGTTCGTTCCCTATGAGCGTATATTTTAAGAACAAACAAGCAACAGTCTTCATCCTCTTGTCTCTGCTTATCCTTTTTGTAGTTTAATTTAAACCTTGATTGTATTTGAAAGTATTTTTGATGCTTTATTCATTATAACCATGCTGATTGCTGTGCTTTGTTTGTTCACCCCTACAACTGCTTGGTAGAATAACTCATGGCCTTGATCATCCACAGTAAAGAGATAAAGCATCTTTTAATCCCATTTTCAACATTAAATGTTCTGAATTTTATTAGTAATTGTTAGAAGTCATTTGGGCAGTAAGCAGGTCCTGTTTGTTCAAGTAAACCTCAAAATTCAAAAGCCAAATTTGGCATGTTAGTGATGAACTCTATCTACGTCATACCTAGGTAGAGAATTCTTAGATCTCTAGATAGACAACTTATTTTCATTCCATTATTTCCATGAATACTGTGTTTAAACCTGTTGTTCCAGACACTATCTCTAAAAATTTCTCCTTCTTTCTTTGCTTTTCCTTCTATCTCTCTATGCTTGAGCTATCATATTGAAAAGTTTGCATGTTTCTTCCTGCTCTCTTTATGATCTTTTCCAGTGCCTTGAGAGACAGATAAATTCACCCAAAACAGAGCTTTGCAAGTATAGAGAGAGTAAAATAAGTATTGTTCAAGCTATCACTTCAAATGCTTAAAACTTTTTCAAGCTAACCTTTGAAAGTAAGGCAGCCAAGATCAAGATGGAGGAGAATTCTTTCGTGTTACTGAATGGTTTGCAGAGACCTATTATTGCCCGTTACTGTTTTCAGTGTTAGAATTTAACATTTGATCACATAGTCAAAAGAGTTAATTTTAATAATTTCATTATATCTTTTAAGCTGCTCTGTACTTCTCTTTTTCCGATTCTTATCAGAGGCTGTCTTATAAATCTAACTTACAATTTGGTTCACAGAAGGTAAGAATGGAAGCTCATGCAAAGTTTGCAGTGCTGTGGCATCTCACCCGTGACCTTCATATTAACAAGTCTTCTTCCTTTGGGCGTACGTTTGACAGGTTAGTAATTGCAAGCATGATTCAGTTTAAATAAAGTCTTTGACTACATTATACTGTCACAGTCTAACTGCGAGAGCAAGGAAGGACAAGAAATGAATCAATGTTAAAGAAAAGCTGTAACTTAGCTGCAAGTTTTTCTGGTAGCTGTAAAGAGTAGGACAGGAATGGGCATGTAATTCATTGACTGTCACTGTTGTTTAAACATTTGTGTATATTGAACATAGTGTCTGAGTTATTGTTGTGATTTGATTAAAAAAAAAAAAAACAAAACAGGAGAGAGAAATCAGCCCAGAAGTGATTTATATGAAAATGGAAACTGACAGTAAAGAAAACTTAAGAACAAAATTGTAAGTCAGCATAAGATATGAAAGTTTGTTTGTTTGTTTAATCTGTTAGAAAATCTTAGAAAAAAATGAATGACCGAGACTTTAAACTGGACTCGTCTTCCTCAACTAGCAAAAATGTGGAAAAGTGCTTATGTAAATTTCCTAATGTATACTTAGCTGCAGGAAGCAGAGTGAAATCATTGTTATTTCTTTGACTTGATACTGTCACTGACTGCAGAAGTGGTGATAAATTCTGTACTGAGAGCTAAGAGCTTCTGAACACTTACTACTGAAGGATGTAAAAGAGTTGGTAAAATTCAGAGTCCAATATATATTTCCCCATGTCTGGAAAGGATTCTAAAGGCTAAAACTATTAAAAGCAGGGAATAATGACTGTAGCAAGTGCTGAATTGTCAAATATACTTATTGTCTCTGTTCGTAAAGAAAAGAACTTTGAAGGAGTTATCTTCTCATTTCCATGTATTTGTGTAGATTGGCTTCTAAATTTTTTATCCTTTTGTTCCGCGGTAACTCTTAGTAGGCAGCCAAAGCTTGTTATGCCAGTAGGTGAGCAAATACTTGAACTGACTGTGCAACTGCTGCTGTTAGCTACACAGCTGTCTTAGCGACTTTATTACCAGCCCTTCCTGGCCATTTCTTCATTAGGCTACACTGAAATATAAACCTGAAGGCTGCAAAGTTTAGATTCCCAAGAAAATACTGTTTTGTGTGGAGAAGACACTGGAGTATGTACTGACACTGAAATTTATCATATATTAGATTAAAATGGGCTTATTCTGTGGGTAGCATAGAGTATGTGCCAGGTTCATTCTGCTTTCTATTCTAGATCTTTGTTTATCATGCTGGACAGCCTTAATAGCTTGGATGGTTCTACGTGGTCAGTGGGACAAGCCTGGTTAAATCAAGTGCTTCAAAGACATGATATTGCAAGGGTACTTGAACCTTTGCTCCTACTGCTTCTCCATCCAAAAACTCAACGAGTTTCTGTTCAGCGAGTGCAGGCTGAATGTTACTGGACAAAATCTCCCTATCCCCCCGAGGAAGAAAACGAAAAGCCTTTTATGCAGAAGTTTAGCTGTGCTGACGGTACGTATCCCAGAAGACTGTAGCAAGTTCCTTATTTTATTTCTTTGTTATTTACATGCAGCATTAAAAACAGTAGAAATTTTTGAGGGTAACTTGCAAAGCGAATTGATGGAATATCTGCTGTTTTTCTGTGTGTTCGTGTATGTTTTTTCTAATTCAAATCTGGGTGTCCCAAGTATCATTGAAGTTTTATTGTTCTCAAATTAAGATCATTTGCAAGTATTTTAATGCAGTGCATTAACTTATGTCTTACTGAACTTCAGTAGAATTTATGAATATGGCTTGAAGCTTAACCAAGAAATAAAATGCTTTTTTGAATTAGGACCACTGATGTGGGGCTGGCTGAAAATATGGTGATAAGGTTTGAAGGTGTTTGCATGCATTGTGTAATTTTAGTAACATAATAAATTCTTTTTTTTTTATGAAATCTAACGTAGGTAAGATTGCATAAGGTTTCACAAGGGAATTCTGTTTTTTTTGCTAAGGCCTACTGCTAAAGTAATCTTGCTTTGGTTATGTGTATATGTATCATTTGCATATTAACATTATTTTTTCTGCTCTGAAATGGAAAGACTATTCACCATGCCTTTAAAATTTGAAGTCTTGATAATAGATTAAGTCTAAATTTTAATTTTAAATTCTTATTCTGAAGAACAAAATCTTATACGTATAAATTTGTTTTTCTTTAAGCATTTTCCCATGTGCCTGTAAGCCAAGAACAACTTACTATTCCTAAAGAAGTCAATGACAAGCAGCTTGCTATGGATGAAATGGAGAACTTCAGCCTGACTGTCAACCCCTTGAGTGACCGACTTTCCTTGTTAAGCACCAGCAGTGAGACCATACCAATGGTTGTGTCTGATTTTGACCTTCCTGACCATCAGGTTGAAATACTGCAGAGTTCTGACTCTGGCTGTTCTCAGTCATCCACGGGAGACAACATCAGTTATGAAGTAGAAACAGAAAGTCTAAGTGCTCAAGATAGTTCTCAGACTCTAAGAGAAGACTCACCTGATGAAATTGTGCAACAAGTTGTTACAGATCTTATATGCAAAGTTGTAAGCAGTCTAGGAGAAGAGACTGAACCAATTAAACATAGTCTACACTCTGAGGATGCTTCATGTAAGCTCAGTCCTTTGGATAGCTCCATAGAGATGACAAAAAGTGAAGATCAAAATATTCAAGGTAGCCAGAGTAGTTTGCTTAGTAATGACAGCTCCCAGTTGCTATCTGCCTCAACTGAGACTGGACTTGAGAGCTTAAGAGATGAAATTTCAAGAAATAACTCTTCTCCCTGTATTGCAGAAAGCCAGCAATCTCTCTCTGATCTCACTCTTGCTTCCACTGAATCGAAGTCCAGAAAGCGAAGCCACAGTAGTATTCAGTTCAGCTTCAAAGGAAAGGTACCAGAAAAAATGTCAGAAAAAGAAACAATTGTTAAAGAGGCTGGTAAGCAACCAGGTGCAAAACCAAAGGTGAAAATAGCCAAAAAGAAAGATGAAGAGAAGAAGAAAGCACAAACAGAAAAGCTTAAACAAACAAATGTCTTCTTTAGTGATGGTCTTGATTTAGAAAACTGGTACAGTTGTGGAGAAGGAGAAATTTCAGAAATTGAAAGTGATGTGGGGTCCCCAGGAATGCGAAAGTCTCCTAACTTTAATATCCATCCATTGTATCAACATGTGCTGCTCTATCTCCAGCTGTATGACTCTTCAAGGACATTGTATGCTTTTTCTGCAATTAAAGCAATTCTGAAAACAAACCCTTCAGCTTTTGTAAGTGCTATCTCCACGACCAGTGTCAACAATGCATACACTCCTCAGCTTTCATTGCTGCAGAATCTTCTAGCCAGGCATCGCATATCTGTTATGGGCAAGGATTTCTATAGTCACATCCCAGTTGATTCTAACCATAACTTTCGGAGCTCCATGTACATAGAAATTCTTATCTCATTGTGTTTATACTATATGCGGAGCCACTATCCAACTCATGTTAAAGTAACCTCACAAGATCTAATAGGAAACCGTAATATGCAAATGATGAGTATAGAAATTCTGACACTTCTTTTTGCTGAGTTGGCAAAAGTGATAGAAAGCTCAGCAAAGGGCTTTCCTAGTTTCATTTCAGACATGTTGTCCAAGTGCAAAGTTCAGAAAGTGATCCTGCATTGTCTGCTGTCTTCTATCTTCAGTGCACAGAAATGGCACAGTGAAAAGATAGCTGGAAAAAACATAGTGGCTGTAGAAGAAGGTTTCTCTGAAGACAGCCTTATAAATTTTTCTGAAGATGAATTTGACAATGGTAGTACTCTGCAATCACAGCTTTTGAAAGTACTTCAGCGACTGATTGTGCTGGAACACAAAGTAATGACTGTGCCTGAGGAAAATGAAGCAGGCTTTGACTTTACCATAATGGACTTGGAGCACATCGGTCCTCAGCAGCCAATGACTTCTCTTCAATATTTACATTCCCAGCCAATAACCTGCCAAGGCATGTTTCTCTGCGCAGTGATACGAGCTTTACACCAGCACTGTGCCTGTAAAATGCATCCCCAGTGGATTGGCCTTATCACTTCTACGTTGCCTTACATGGGAAAAGTTCTTCAGAGAGTGGTTGTTTCAGTGACTCTTCAGCTTTGCAGAAACTTGGATAATTTAATTCAGCAGTATAAATATGAAACGGGATTATCTGATAATAGGTATGTGCATGTGAAGCTGTATAATCTTTTTAAGAAGATTTGATTGCGTTGAATTACTTTGCAACCAGATTAAACCATTTGTAAAAAAAAATTAATCTCTTCCTTTAGGCCTCTCTGGATGGCATCAGTTACTCCCCCAGATATGGTTCTTACTTTGTTAGAAGGGATCACAACAATAATTCATTACTGCCTCCTGGATCCATCTACGCAATATCATCAGGTAAACTTACTTGGATGTTTGAGAAGTTCCTATATATCAAATTAAAGACTGATTACATTTGCAAAATTGAAGATCTGAGTGGCAAAAATACCAAATATGTTGTCTTGGCTATAAGTATGTTTTTTGTTGATAATATACACATCTCAAACAGAAAAACATTTTTTGACTAATTAGAATTTTAAGAGAATAGCCGTAGAATTTTTTGTTTGGTTGTTTTTTTGCGATTTCTTTGTTCCCCTGAAATAGCTAAAGTAGGAATTCCTTAAATTTCAGACCTCTAGAATGCCACTTCCTAGAGCTGCCTTAATTTGTGCAACTTCTCAGACTGACACAAATTCTGTTACTTTCTGGCTGGCCTATGTTCATCTTGCTATATGTCAAAACATTCTCTTTCTTCTCCTTCTGTGTATTCCTAATTTGTCTTTTTTGTCAAAAAGTATTTTTAGATCTGATATCTGAGCATAGTTTCTGTTAAGAATTTGGGCCAGAATCTACAAGAAAATGTTTGCCCTGCTCTCCATGCAGTCTTGGGTTTGCGCTTTTTTTTTGTTGCTGCTTTTATAAAACTTTGCCTTCCATGAATTTAAAAGTAACCGAAAAGTGTTTACTGTTTGTGCAAGTAAATAATTTTGCTTACAGTAGTAGGTACACTTAAAATCTGAAGTAACTGTTTTGTGAAAGTATGGGCAGATGATATAGAATTGATTGCTGTAGGCATGAGGCCTCATATGTACAATATCAAACGTATTCTGAACAACTCAGACAAAATATTCTTTAATTATTCTTTCTAACAAACTCAAAACCTGTACACAAGAGTTATTGAATAACTGTTTTGAAAAAGAGTTAATGTTGAAGGCTTCCATGTCCATTAAATCTCAATTTATGCTATTTTACTTATGCTGTTTATGTAGAAATTTAATGCTGCTCTTCTCCTCTCCCCTTCAAATCCACTAGCTTTTGGTTAATGTAGATCAGAAGCACTTGATTGAAGCACGGAATGGGATCCTATCTATCTTGCATATGATCATGTCTTCTGTGACTTTGCTGTGGAGCATCCTTCACCTTGCAGATTCTTCAGAGAAAACTACTGCTGCTGCTGCATCCATTACCACTATTAATCTTGGGTCAACAAAGGTCAGAACATCAGGGATAGTACAGTTTAAATTGTTCATGAACACCTTTGTCAAACTAAACCCAATTCCATTCTTTAAATGTAAATTGAGTTTTAATATCTTTGTCATCACCTAGTCATCCATGTCAGAAACAGCTCTTTTATAAATGGATTTTGAGTCTGCTTTTAAAGTCAAGTGTGTCAACTGAAGGCATCTCATCTCTTTGCTTTCTACAAAGAAAATGAAATCAATCCTGAAAAAAATTTAAGCCACCCTTCTATGCCTCAAAAGATATAAAATATATAAGCTCTTAACAAAAGAGAACTCTCCTTTTAAAATATCTAGTACTCATACACTTACGAACTAGTTTCTTTATTCATTTGGCTCCCGTACAGCGATGTCACTGTGCACTGTCCTAGCAGATAGTGAACTAATAATGGTAAAGAAGTGGACTTGAGAAAGGTTAAAATAGGGCTATACCAAGTGTGCTGCCTAGCACTCTTATTGGAAGCAGTTCTTTTGTGCTTCAAATTATTAAATAGGAAACTGTCATAGATACTGTTTGTGAGGATGCGGTGTTTTGTCTGTTTCAACTTCTGTCATTCATATTGAAGGAATAAAGAATAACTTATCTAAGACTCCACGTCTTTGCACAGGCAGCATTCATGGTCATATTTGTGCTGCCCATAGGGCTTTGTAATCACTGAAAGGGAGGAAGTCCATGCTTGTTGATGGCCTATAATATTATGCTGCTTCTGTGAAAAACATAAGCTTTTGTACTCTAGTTAATTATTAGTACTTCTGTGCATCCTGTTTTTTCTTTAATTTGCCCAAATCCATAGTATTTAAAGAGCACTCAACATGCCCTGTATGTGAAAAAACCCAGTTTGAATTTGGCTTGTTTGGCGTAGTATCCTGACAGGTTGTTTTACTTTTTCATCTCTTTGCTTTTGGGTAATGCTTTTGTAGCTGCTTTGTGGAGTTGGTGGATGTGGAACAAAACTGTGTATTTAAAAGTGAAGCAAGCTTTTTAAACTACATTGTTTTTTTAAAATAGATTACTTTGGCAACCACACTCTTGACAAATGCATGAAGTGTATATTCAAGGTCTGGGGTTGTATGTAGCAGTTTCCTGCAAGTTTAGACAATTCCTACTAAAATATCTCTGACAAAGGTGAAAAGAAAGGCTTTCAGAAAACAGGTAGAATATGTGTTTTTCTCTGAAATCTTGCTGTCAGAAAAAACAGGACAAGACAGCTCGGGAAATGCATTTCCTGATCAAATATACCTCAATATATTCTAACGTGCTTATAAAACACATTATTAGGAGTTTCTACAATTAATATTTCGGTCTCCCAGAGTAGTGTGCTTTCTTTTAGGGTTTCTCCACCACCCCTACTTTTTAATCTTTATCTCACTTTTGCTACAAAGCAAGTCCATCACTACTTTTGGCAGATAGGAATATCGTCTTCCTGTCTTCTTCCTAATTACCTTGTACACATTTGATAACATACCTCCAACTTGCATGTTTTCTGCTGACTTTACAAACCCATTTCTGCCTCTTCTTGTAGGTAATGTTTCATATCACTGATCTTTCTTTTTATAGTTTGAGTACTGTCAGCTTGTATGACACTTATTGAGGTAGTGTGTTGTCATGGTTTAACCTCAGCTGGCAACTAAGCACTACACAGCTGCTTGCTCACCACTTCCCCAGCGGGATGGGGGAAGAGAATCAGAAAGGTAAAAGTGAGAAAGATTGTGAGTTGAGATTAAAACAGTTTAATAATTGAAATAAATGAAAAATAATGAAAATTATAATAATGAATTGTAATGAAAGGGGAAATAACATAAAAAGAGAAATAAAACTCAGAAAGTAGAAGTGGTGCAGATGAAAAGTGTTCACCTTCCGTCAGCTGATGCTCAGCTAGTTTCTAAGCAATGGCCTCCCCACCAACCTTCCCCCTAGTTTAATTGCTGAGCATGATGTCATGCGGAATGGAATATCCCTTTGGTCAAGTGGGGTCAGCTGTCCTGGCTGTTTCCCCTCCCAGCTTCTTGTGTACCCTGAGCCTGCTCACTGGTGGGGTGGGGTGTGGTGGGGTGGGATGAGAAGCAGAAAAGGCCTTGAGTCTATGTAAGTGCTGCTCAACAGTAACTAAAACATCCTTGTATTATCAACACTGTTTCCAGCACAAATCCAAAGCATAGACCCATACAAGCTGCTGTGAAGAAAATTAACTCTATCCCAGCCAGAAACAGCACAAGTGTCCAAAATTGGACATGGTACATGGTATCATCTTTTGGGGGAAATATTTCGTGTGTTTCATGACATTCTGCTATTTATGAACAATGTTTTCCCCTTCCTTGAAAGGTTGTCATGGTGAGTTTGTGATCCACTGTTCCAAGACTTTTTCTGTAGTACTGCTGTCTAAATAGTTTCTCATCCTGAATTGCTGAAGTTGTTCATCCCCACAGTTGCATGCAAAGGTCAAGTCTTTATTGCAGTTTCTCTTCTTTGAGGATGCTTTTTGAGTTACTTGGGTCATTTTTGGTTCTATACTTTTCTATCACTTGATTACCAGTTCCTAATTTAGTAAGTGTATTTTATCTTCCCTTATCTTAGTCATGAATAAAATGATTGAAAAGTACCAGATGTAGAATAGAGCTTTATGAACACTCTGAGTACATCCTTATGTTTTGATAAAAGTTAGCGATAGCTACCATCCAACTGTGCTTTATAGTGGGCCTTTTTGAACATAATGCTGAGGTGCTTACCTAGAGGTGTTTGTGTTCTGCTTCCACATTTCAGAATTTGAGGCAGCAGATTCTCGAGCTGTTGGGTCCAATTTCGATGAATCATGGTGTTCACTTCATGGCTGCTATTGCATTTGTATGGAATGAAAGGAGGCAAAATAAAAATACTTCTAGGACAAAGGTATGTTTATACTACAGTGATCATTTCAAATAGTAATAATAGCTTTAAGTGATTTAGAAACATTAAGGAGAAAACTCAGACATTGCAATGAAAGAATACATATTATGAAATATGGAGAATATTTATATTTATAATTAGCAACTGTACTGTCAGGGAACTAAAAGTTTATTTTGGAATGGCATAGTCTTCCTGAATTCTAAAGTAAAATAGTGATTCCAAGTCCCTAGATGAGCTATTAGTTACTAACATTTCAATCCCATGAAGCCAGTTGCCTTAATTTAGGCATAGGCATTTTCTGTGATGATAATCTTTGACGTAGATTTGATTCCTTTAGGTTATTCCTGCAGCAGGTGAAGAACAACTTCTCCTGGTTGAGCTGGTTCGCTCTATCAGTGTTATGAGAACAGAGACTGTTATACAAACTGTGAAAGAAGTTTTGAAGCAGCCTCCAGCCATAGCGAAGGACAAGGTATGAAAACAATCGAGGAGGTATTGGTTTATTTAGTGTCATCTTACTGAAGCTTAGAACACTGATAATAAGGATACTTCATTTTCAAAACTGAGGAAGTAATTCTGCTTTTACTCAGTACATCGTGTATATTTTCACAATATCCAATAGACAACTGAACATTTGGAGAGAAGACATATCTCCTTAAGTTGTTACCATTTACTGAATGACTTCAGAATCCTTTTTACTCCTTCTGTACATGACCATGTTTTGTGGGAAGAGGCTGCATACCCTGGTATCAGGTTGATTTTTCAGGTGGGAAAGGGAAGTGAGAAAAAAGGGAATAAAGAAAAAGAGGAGAATAACTTTATAGAAAGATGTCGAAGTGAACATTTGTAATTTCCTGTTAATGAAGCTATATCTTCCAACAATGCAGTAACATTATAACATTGTCAGTTTTGCCCTTGAAAGTGAGGGAAAATAAGTCAGTTTCTTGTTCCTGATAACACAGGGTTTGTATCTCTTTCTAGAAACATCTTTCACTGGAAGTCTGCATGTTGCAGTTTTTTTATGCTTATACTCAAAGGTAAGACAAGAAGTTAAATTTTATTTCTGTCATCAAGAAACAGGTGGACAACTTGAATATTTTAAATCTTTTTATAATCCCTAGGATGAAAAATAGCCTGTGCAACATAAATCATGAAGGAAGAATGGTTTTGAACCATAGGTGTTATAAAAAAGAAAGGAATTTATTTTGTGAGTTCCCTAGTTCTGCATCACCTTTCTTTCCTCACCTAAAAATCTTGCAAGAAATCTGCCCCCTGCCCAAGGAAAGCGAATCTTAATTGTGCTGTATTTCATTGGTACCACTCCAGCCTTAGGCTGAAAAGCACGTCTTTAGAGTACAATGTTCATCTGCCTTCCTTCTTAATGACTTGATGTAACCACGTAGTATTAAATGAAAAAAAAAAAATAAGTAGCTCTGTGAGTGTTAATTCAGAATATGGCAGGAGGATTGAGGCAGAAAGAAAATGGGGAATACCCAAGGGCAATGGTGCTTTTTTCATTGCCATCGCTGTGCTCTCTCTTAGGATTCCAGTGACCAGCTTAGTAGACAGCTGGGCAGCACTGCTGCTTCTGCTGAAGGATTCCATCCAGGTTGGTCTTCCAGCTCCAGGACAGTTCCTTATACTTGGGTAAGTGCTCTTGATACTTGCCATTTCTAAGGAAGGTTAAACATAAGTGTCAAACCATGCTGAATTGTTAGTGTTTTCAAATCTCTGACTTATTTTTTGAGTGGAGACAAATATCTGTTCCCTGAGTTCTGTGGGTTTTATAGAATTAGTTGCTTGTCTGAGAAATGGTCACATATATTAAATTTTATATTATAATATTGATATAAACCACAATCTTACCTTACTGATTTTTGAGCCATTCAGGCTCTTTAAATTGTAGGTTAAAATTCCTGATTTTACTTAAGAAATAGTCATTAGAGCTATTTTCTAGGTAGGTGTAGGTTGGCAGCCTGCTAGAAAGGATTCATTCCCAGCATGAAAGCTGTTTGTGAAGTGTTAGAAATAAAACATTGAATGTGGTTTCTGAATAAAGCTTCAAGAACCATTTCCTTGAATTTCTGGAACTTATCTTCCCTAGTAAATTTTCTCTAAAGATATTTGTGTATAGTCTAGCAAAACATGTTCTTGATAAACTATTTTGTTATGATCAAAGTAGCAATGACTGAGGGTTTAGATTTTAAATAAGTACTGTGAGGTATTGTAAATTTCTTCAGGTTTGTCCTAGCTTTCAAAATTACTGAATGAAATCCATATCTACTTCTATATTTTTTCAGTGTTCTTAATGAATTTATTATGAAAAACCCAAGCCTGGAGAATAAGAAAGACCAAAGGGATCTCCAGGTAAAAAAATTATTGTATATATGTCTCTTCTGAAAATATTAAACAATAATGCATAATTTGAGAGAATCATATCAGTACAGTGGTGTTCCCAGATGGTTTTCTTTAAAAGTTTTTTTAAGCAGTTCATAAGTGCTAAACAAATGAAAATATTTATTGCTTGCAAGTTAAGTGATTTATTTAGCATAGTTTCCAAAGGAAGTTAGGCTCGTGTGCTGTCTGTCTTCTACCACCCCAAGGAGTGATGACCAAGCTGAGTTTGATGGAAGAGTAGACATCCTAAAGATATTTTTGTATGTGTTTTAAAATTGACTGTTAGATAGAAGAGGAAGATATCACTGCCCCGCTCAAAGGAGAGATAGCAGCTGGACAGCATTCAGGTGCTACCAGCTTTACAGCCAAACAGTGTGGGAAGCAAGAGGGAGCTGCAGGGAGCAGTTATCGGGAGATGAAGTGTGAGAGATGTTAGAGAGCCACTCACAAGCAAAAGGGTGGCACGGCTGGAAGGTAGACTGAGGGAAAGAGCAGTGTCGAACACGTTCGTAAGAAACCAGCCTTTATTAACATGCTGGCCAAGAAACAACATGCTCTTTATTTGTCTTAGTATTTCTTTTACTCTAAGTGTATGCGTATTATTCTTACTTTGATGGGGTGTCTCTCTTCTTATTTTACATATTACTACAGCCAGATGTGTGTTTAGAACTGTAGTCAGTTGTACTGGTTTTGGCAGAGTTAAATTTCTCTTGAAATCAGGACAAGGGTATATGTGGTAGGAAGGCCCATTTTTGTCGCAGAAAGGTGTAGTAAACATGTATTTTTATTAACTTCAGACACTTTCTCAAATGTACTAGAATTGTCTGATATATCATTTCTGTAGTCTGAAAATAATCTTTAGAATCTTCTACTTAGCACTATTGTAATCAGTCAAAAAAGATCTAATTTTCTGGAAAGTTATTAATCGCTAAAAATATTTAACAGAAATTTGAAAGCAGCTCTATACTTAATTAGTTACAGATTTACTACAAAAACATGTCAGGTCAACAAATACAACCCTTCCTCACAACACTCTTGAAATGCTTGGGTGTTTTTTCTATCAGGATGTAACGCACAAGATAGTGGATGCCATTGGGGCAATTGCTGGTTCTTCATTGGAACAGACTACTTGGCTAAGACGAAACTTGGAGGTTAAGCCTTCCCCCAAGATTATGGTTGATGGAAACAACTTAGAATCAGATGTTGAAGGTAGTTTCGTTTTTCATCTTTGTTTTAAATAAGACATTAACTATCAGGACAAAATGAACAAAGAGGACAGATTTACCCTATTTTAATACATTAAAATTCTTCAATTTTGTTCAGGTGTTGGTACCTTAGTATATCTGGTAAAGTCTGTGCATCTTCAAAATATATGCTATTAAAATATGTTTGCGAGGTATAATGGCTTAAGTAAACTAACTTTGGACATTTTTTTATTATTATCTTCATTTAGATATGTTGTCTCCAGCAATGGAAACTTCAAACATAACTCCATCTGTTTATAGTGTCCATGCATTGACCTTACTTTCTGAGGTAAATGTCTCCTCAGATGTAATAAATACTGTCTTATAGCAATTTATACTATAAAGTATAAAGCTTTGGACTAGAATTTTGAGGCAAGAAGTTAAGTTTGATGGGAAACTGATGCCAGTGGATTCTGGTTCCTGTCATGTAACTATATATAACACTTTGTTACTAAAACAGTTGTAAAGATTGTGAGATGGATGAAAGGTGAAGCATAGCTTTTCAGATGTATAGTACGGGGAAACTTCTGGTGGCAAACTGTGCGTTATTATTGGTGTGTTATTTGCTGCTGATAATCAGTCTACCTTTGAATTGTTTGGTTTTTTTTTTTGGTTTGTAGCTTATTCTGTAGAATGCTTTGTCCAGGAGCTTATACTTCTGTTTGTTTTAAAAATTACGGGATAGTTATACTCTGAATTTTGTGTAGTACCTGAAATTTGATCACTTCTATGATAACTTGAACATTGAGTAAACAGTGTTACTGTTCAGCAGTTTCTGTATAGATAAAAAGCAATTTGGGGGTGCATGATAGCATATCTTCCTCTCCTTTTGTAGGTTTTGGCTCATCTCTTGGATATGGTTTTCTACAGTGATGAAAAAGAGAGGGTTATTCCTTTGCTTGTAAATATTATGCACTATGTTGTTCCCTACCTCCGTAATCACAGGTATCTTTATAGTTTATTGAATGTATGTAGATTTCTAGAGCCAGTTGAAATTTGGTGGGTGATGCTTAAGTTGAAACAGTCATTATAAGGATTAGATATCTGTGAAACTTTCTAAAAAGCAACAATTCAAAATTGTCATGTTGAATTTCTGGTTTTGGTTTAGTGCTCACAATGCATCCAGCTATCGAGCCTGTGTTCAGTTATTAAGCAGTCTTAGTGGGTATCAGTATACAAGGAGAGCATGGAAAAAGGAAGCCTTTGACCTCTTCATGGATTCCAGCTTCTTCCAGATGGATGCTTTGTGTGTTAACCAGTAAGACCTTCTTTTTTCTGCTTATATCAATGGCTGTTACAAATTTTATGTATACCATTACAGAAGGTATGTAAGGTGGACCAAAGTTCCCCAACAGATCTCTGTTGAGAGAAATAGAGGGATGTTCTGTGTTTTAGATTATCACAGGAAATGTGAAACTATCTTACATAAGATATGTCTCTATGCACAAGTCCATTTTTTTCAACTTCAGGATATTTTTTTTAATTTTATGAGGAAAAGTGGTTAACATTTTACAGTTTCAGATCAAATTGCACTGAATAAATGGTACGTATGCAGCAGAGAACTTGGATTGTAAGCCTTAGCAAACATGAACCTAAATTAGTTAAAAGCGCAGCAAAAGCTCTGTAAATAGTCCTGTAAATTTCTGTTTATTTCTTGCTTTTTCTGATTTGTGTACAATCTTCCTCTTACAGTTGGAGAGCTATTATGGATAATTTGATGACACATGACAAAACCACATTCAGAGACTTGATGAGTAAGTTTTAATTGATGTAATGACTTTTTACCAAGGGAAATATTAAAAAAATGAAAAACAAAGTATCATGAAGAAAACATTCAACATTTATTCCAATCTGTTTGAATTATTCACTGTTTTTTGGTTTTTTCAACTGCTTCTTTCTGGAGATCCATAAATAAGATCTCTTGAAGTGAGAGAATTTGAGACCATCCTGGCCCACAGTGAATTTTGCCTGTATTGCAAAGTTAAGTAGTGTGAGTGAGGGGTTTGAGGCAGAGGGAGTTGTGGTTGGTTTGTTTTTTGGGTTGGTTTTTTTTTTAGGTCTGACACTATCTCTGCTTAAGAAAAATTTATTCTGCATGTCTCAAACTGCTGAGCATCTATACCTGCAAATTGTCTTTAATTAAAAAATGACTAAACTCCCAAAAGCCCCCAAACTAAGGCACAATTGTGTATACTTAGGAGTTTTCTTTCAACATGAATCTTAAATCACTGTGGTTGAAGCTACAAATTGCAAAACATGCATAAGTCTAATGACCAATGAACACAATGAAGGTAAGAATTATTTGTACCTTAAAGTGAAACAGAAGGAAAATCTGAAGTTCATCTCTGCCCTGTTCATTTTCTCTTTCAGCACGAGTGGCTGTGGCTCAGAGCAGT
This sequence comes from Tapera naevia, assembly GCA_033556795.1. Lineage (NCBI taxonomy): Eukaryota > Metazoa > Chordata > Aves > Cuculiformes > Neomorphidae > Tapera > Tapera naevia. Next base: position 2,308,268 of record JAUMJJ010000079.1, on the reverse strand, counting down.
TCACTCAACCTGTTTGCTAACAGAGAAGCAGAGCTGGAGCAGCGTGCTATGCTCCTGAAGAGACTGGCTTTTGCAATTTTCAGTAGTGAGATAGACCAATACCAGAAATACCTTCCAGATATACAAGGTCAGTAAAAATGTATCATTTAATGGACTTCTGGAATCTGATGTTGACTGAGGAATATCTGTATTACAGGGTAACAGCAGGTAAATATTCCAGCAATAGATATGAGAGGTGGTAGAAGCCCCATCATTGGAAGCATTCAGCGTCAGGTTGGAGCGGCCTCTGAGCAACCTGTTACAGTTGAAGATGACCCTGATCTTTGCATAGATAATTAAAAACCAGAGAGTAAATGAGGGAAGGAGAAATTACTGGTTGAAATTACTCTGGACTGAGGAAACCTTCTTTGCTTTTTGTTTCAGAAAGGCTGGTAGAAAGTCTCCGTTTGCCACAGGTGCCCACCCTTCATTCCCAAGTGTTCCTGTTTTTCAGAGTATTGCTTTTAAGAATGTCTCCACAGCACCTTACCTCGCTTTGGCCTACCATGATCACTGAATTGGTGAGTTGCAGTAGCATTCATGACTTGGAAGACTGGTCCAAGTTTGAGACCCAACCTCATTCCTCAATGTTTTTAAGAAAGTCTCTTCTGGATAACGTGCATGTAAATGTACAATGGACACAAATTGGATGCTGACTTATATTCATAGTTCTGGTGTGTATTTTTTGCAACTAAATAGAAAATCTGTTAAGCTATTTAAGCTCTTCAGGTGTCTTCAGAGTTAAATTTGCATCTATCCTCATTGTACCCCACTGTCTCCTACCTCAATTTCTGCCTACATGTGTGTGCTCATTCTGGTGTTCCTGCCCTGCTCTGTGTTCATTGTTTCTGCTTTCTTCGTCATTCAGCCCTCTTCCTCCATTAATGGGAATGAGAAGCTGCATAAAGGAGGAGTCAGAATCCATGTTGATCGGTTCTGTCAGGTTTCAGTTTTGGCAGTGGGAATGGAGGTGGGTGGTTGGTGCATCATGTGGTCCAGGTAGTTCCTAAAGGGCTGGCTAACATAAATAGAATCACTGCTGTGATTTTTTTTTTTTGTTCTTTGTACCTGTTGGCTCCTAACCTAGCCCTTGGTTAATCATAGGTCTAAGCAATAAAAGGAGAACAGCTATATGAAGTATTTTAAGCATCAAGTTCATAGTTTTAGCAAAAGATGTATTTAATTTTAAGCCTGTCTGTCGTGGTTTAATCTTGGCTGGCAACTGAGACCACACAGCTGCTCATTCATCCTCCCCCAGTGGGATGGGGGTAAGAATTGGAAGAGTACAGGCGAGAAAACTTGTGGGTTGAGGTAAAGATGGCTTAATAATTAAAAAAAAAAAAATTGGATATCCCTCTGATCAGCTGAGATCAGCTCTCCCAGTTGTGTCTCCTTCCAACCTTGTGCACCCCCAAGCCTACTCACTGGCGAGGCAGTCTAAGGAGTAGAAAAGGCCTTGACTCTGTAAGCAGTATTCAGTAATAACTAAAACATCCCTGTATTATCCACACTGTTTTCAGCCCAAATCCAAAACACAGCCCCATACAAACTACTGTGAAGAAATTTAACTCTATTCCAGCCCAAAACACTACACTGTCAATATCATAAATAGTAGGAATCCCATTCTACTCTATAAAATCTGCTAAGAGCTGGGGGCGGTGTGGCACTTTGATTCCTGTGCTGTCCCCAGCCTTTATGCATGTTACTTCAGTCCTGGGACTACTTTCAGTGGACAGAACTGTGTTATCTCCAGGAACTCACACCTGAGTTTGACTGCTCCTCTATGTAAGTCTTTGTTCTGAGTTCCTTCAAGTCTTGCTCTCTGAGTAGTGAAGGGGATTAGCCTGTAAGATCTTCTCTGGCCCAAAGAGTCTTATGTTTCATATGACTCTGGTGCTACTCAGGCTATATAAGGGATGAAAGTGTTTCAGGTGCCAGTGTTGAGTCGTAGTTCAGCAGGTTATTTCATCATCCAGGAGTGGAAGTAAAGGTCCTGTCCCTCTAAAGCTTATTACTCAGGACCCCCACAGCATTTTCTTGAGTCACAGTCTATTAAAAATGTTATTAAAATGGATCATTTGATCTTTAGGTACAAGTATTTTTACTGATGGAACAGGAGCTCACTGCTGATGAAGACATTTCCAGGTAAACTTATGAACTTCCCACTTACTTAACTTGATAACAGTCTCCTGGCATGCTGATGGGCAGTTGAGTCATTCTTTAGAATGATTTGTCTTAGAATTATCTAGCTCAAATGAAACAGGAGGAGTTATTTGCCCAAGTCTAGTTCTTCACTTTTTTCTAGATTCTCTTTGTTCTTTTGAAGAATTTTTCTCTAAAAATAAGTATTATCGACATGACATCTCTTAATTTGGATGTCTGATGGGAGTGAGATAAATCATAACATGATTATTATCTATTATGTATTAACATTTTAGTTTATATATATAAACATACGAGACTCACCCCATTGCACAGACTTAACACTATTCTGGTTTCATTTATGGATTTGGTATAAAGTTGGAGTTTTGTGTTCGTAAAGGCAAGTAAGAAAGATGATGTTCCCATAGTGTCAGAAGGCTGTTATGCCTCATCTGCATGCTATAATTTATTTTAGAACTTCTGGCCCATCTGTTGCTGGTCTGGAGACAACATACACAGGTGGCAATGGTTTTTCCACATCCTACAATAGCCAGAGATGGTTGAATCTGTACTTGTCTGCTTGCAAATTTCTGGACTTGGCCCTAGCTTTACCATCTGAAAACCTTCCTCAGTTTCAAATGTGAGTAGATGTTGTCATTGAAGTTTTTGGATGTTTGACTGTGCCTCTCAGTGTATTTCTAGTGTATAAAAATCTTTATTTTCCTGTTTCCTTTCCTTTTCTGGCCTTTGCCCTGGGCAGCCCACAGTTCATTCCCTCACAGTGTCAGAGTGGCCCCAGAACAAATGATGGTACACATCAGATAAGTTCAGTCTGATTTGGCTTAGCCCGTGGGAAGAGATTCTCCACAGTTGTGAGCTAATCAGTAATTTATTCAAGTATTTTCTTTTAAAAGTATTTAGTTGCGGTAATGTCTAAGAACCGAAAATAAACCCACGTGTCTCAGTGACTAATGCATGAGATCAGAGGACTGTATGTTGTCTCAGCATGACTCACTTAAATCACTCCTTCGTGATCTGACTGCAACGGACCTCCTTGTGAAGGAGACCCCATGGGTTTTTCTTGGTCAGTAGTCTTCTTGTGTGCAAACTGCTTCCTCGGTGCCTCTGCAATCCTGTTTTATTGGAAAAAAATAAATGCAAAAATGACATTTGACGAAGACCCTGGAAATAAGAGTCCGCCAGGGAAAGAAGTATCTCATGTTTTCCTTTACACCACACTGGTGACAGTATGAGAGCTGCTGCCCTGGCACAGCTCTGTGGACATTTGGTCGCCTCTAATTATTCTGTTATTTGAAAGATGTTTGTGTGGGCTGGAGGGAAGAAGGACTTGCACACGCTGTGTCAGTTTGTGTAGTATGTCTGAATCTAAAGCCTACATTGAAGGTTTGTTGATTTATTATCTTCTGGGCATTTGGCTCGTAATTCTTGTTCAGTCTCTAACCTGTCCTAATCCCCATTATTAGCCAGCCCAGTTTTATTTAGGTCATTACCGTGCATTTGTGGAAAGACAGTAGTCATGCTGAATCACACTGTGTTTTATGGTGTTCTCATAAAGGCTTGAAGTTTTAAGTGCAGAAACTTTGATTTCTTTTATAGTTCATAATGCAGGTAGCCAGTCTTTGCAGTGCAGCAAGGTAGGGGGGAAGGGAATGCTCCACTAAGTCTCATTGGCCTATAAATAGGCAAAATAAATGAATTTCTGTTACCAACATGGTTTATTGATAACATTTTGTTTGTTATGATAAGCATTGCTAATATGCAGGTGTGTTATAGTAAGCATTGGAAATACTCACCAAAAAGCATTGTAATTTATGTGTTTCTTAATTCAGAATTGCTTTCAGTTCCCTTGCACACAATGAAGGTGTAAATACTACTGGATTTAGCTTCTCTGCCTTATCTTACTCTCAGCAACCTTAAATACTTAAGGAACCTTTAAAGGAAAGAGAAAACGCTACATTCTCAGCTGTGTTACTTGCTGCTTTTCTGAATGTGCTTTTTCTATTCTTTCTTGTCAAAGACTGGTGGTTTTTGGATACTTCACTAGATTTCCTCAGTTCACTCATATTCTTACATCTAGAAGAAAAGCCTGCCTATTCACTAAGGATAACGTCTGCTTGTGTTATCTCGTGACAGGTATCGTTGGGCTTTTATTCCAGAAGCATCAGATGATTCAGGCTTGGAAGTACGAAGACAGGGTACACATCAGAGGGAATTCAAACCGTATGTGGTGCGTCTGGCAAAACTGCTGCGAAAAAAAGCAAAGGCATGTCACTTTCTTCCAGTTTTGCTTTGCATTGAAAACTTTCACGTAGGGTAACTTACAGCACTGTTTCATTTTGGATAAGAATGGAAAGGAGTTGTCTGGTGTGAGAGATCCCCACTGGAGTAATCTCAAGTCGGCATTGTATGAAAACAACATGTAGGTGTACAGAACAAAAAAATCCAAACCAACTGACCAAACAAAAACCAAACCAAACGAAGAGCAAAAAACCTAAACTTGCTGTGGTCAAAAAAGATTATGGTCAGTGACTTTGGAGTTTCCAATTAAAAGTATTATCTGTATTATTTGACTAAAAAGTAAAATATGCTTCAGTGTCTAACGTATTTTCACATAAAATCACTTTCAGATAGCCAGTTGTATATGTAGGTACTAGTATAGCTAACTTTTTAAGTAGTAAAGTGTTTTTGTTAATAATAATCGTGTTTAAATATTCAGAAAACTGTTGCATTCCCAAATGTAATAGAACCAAGAGTTTTGAGACTGTGCAGAGCCAAGGAGGGTTGGATTTCTTCCCTGAGGCGGTTACAGTGAATTGAAGAAGACAGAGAGCAGTAGAAACAGTTCTAAGGAAATGTTGCGTGCACAGTTTGAAGAGTGGGAGGAGAATCAGGGTGTCATTTTGTTGGTGCATTTTAAAACCTTAGTTTGGGGGAGGTGGAGTAGAGGCATGTTCCACTGATGAAGCTGAAGGAAGCTGGCCAAGCCTTGTCCCAGGGAGTTCTTTTCTGCTGCCACAAAGTAAGAAAATTGCTGTCAGATCCTTTGCTGCTTCTGCTGTGAGGATGGAGGCACTTCATCTGGGAAAGATTACTGGGAGGGCCAGCGCAACATGGAGGAAGCTCAAAGCCATATGGGAGAAAGCTTTGAAGTTTGTTTCTTGGGTGACCATGTAAACAGATGAGATTGTCAGGGCTGTAACACTGCTGTAGCTACTGCATTTACAACCTGTAATAAATGTTTTTGCTGGGTACTACCAACGTACCAAGTAGCTGATTAAAATTTAGGGATAACTTAGTTGCAGGCAGATCTGAACTGTTCAAGTGAGACTCACAGCTACAGGGGATGAAAGAAGTATCTGAAGTACATCTGCATGTACATCTGCATTCTTCATTTTGTTGGTTTTGAACCATGAAGATGAGACTGTTTCTCTTCTCCCATGTATAGAGGAATAATCAATTTTAACTGTCTGCTAATCAGGCATAGCCTCTAACCCTGATGTTCAATGTAGTGTGCTATACCTTTTAGGAAGTTGTCACACTCCACGTAATCTCTTTGCATGACTTATAAATTGCATACAATGTATGGTTAGTAAGTACTGTATATTGAGATAGGTGTCTGAAGTCAGGACTTCCACAGTATGCTTCAAGAATACAGAAAACTTCCTGGAATTTCTGGAACCCCTTAGTCATAGCAGCAGTTGCACACTGTGAAGCATAGCTAGGGGTGTGATGATGAGATAAACATGAGGTAATGAATACTGACTTCCAAGCCATTTCTTCTTGGTGCAGAGGAGAATACTGTTGCGTATAGCTGTGGGTTTTTCTTAGAAAAATGTTCCAGTGGATCTTAATTTTCCACTCTGACTAATGCTCAGATTCAGAGTAGTATGGTATTGCTCAGGCTCTGTTGTCTGAAAGATATGTGCTTAAAAATCTCCTTCAGGACTACTGCCAATAAACAGAAGAACAAACTGGCAGTGTTGTTGTTGTCAGATGGTGTCTTGGCCACACTAGCCCCAGAGTCCATTTCTGGACCATGGAGTCTTTGGAGTGGGTGATTTTCTAGCTGAAGCACAGCACCCACCAAGCAACTGCACAGCCTTCACGGCAAGGTATTATTTTGATGTTTGAAATGCAGTCTTAAAGTTCTCCTCTTTCCTTCCACAGGACAAGCAGGAGGACTTTAAGACGGTGGTTTTGGAGGGATTGGAGATGGCCAAGCATCAGGTGAGGGTGGCCTTTGATGCTTGAGTTATGAAATAAGCTTGCTGTAATAATACAATCACCTCAGAGCCCTGGGCAGTATTTAGTTTTCAGTAAAACTGAGAGATATCAGTCTTGTTAGAAGACAAAGTTGTGAGATCTTTGAAGTGAAAGACTCCTGAGTGCCCTTATTTTTATAGATAAAATCTTATTTTTAAGTTGGTTTCCTACATGTAATAGATTATAAAAAGTGTTAGTTCTAAGAAGAATTATAATTGCAAATCATTATAAAATGAAATAATAGAAGAGATTTTGCCAAATGGCAGGTGTGAAACACACAATCCCTAGTCTCGTCTCTGTCAAATTAACTTTTGTATTAAGTATCTGAGGAACTAGTGGTGTTTGCTGAGATATTACCGTGAGGAAATGGCTTGGACAGATTGTATTTCATTGCTCAGAGAGAGAATTTGTGTTTACACAATTCACACCCCATTTGACTGGTTGCTGTGTAACACTGGCTCTTGCTGCCTGCTCAAGGCAATCCATGCTTACCACTGGTCAATTCTAAGTGTGGCAGAGAACCAGTACTGAAAAGCCTCTCTTGGGTGAATCCGATGTGAAACTTAGAAGTAGAAATTTGAAAAACCAGTAACTTCGTTAGAAGTAGGAAGCATTAACAACTCTTTCTGTGTTGGAATGCAGACTTCCCTTTATTCTGGTTCATTATCAACCTTTTTTTTTCTTGTGACTTTGTAGAGAATAAACAGTTGAGCTTGAATAGTAATGTCTTGTAACAGGGAGCCAAACCATCAGATTAAAATACAGAGTATGCTTTTATTTAATTTTAATCTAATTGGTTTTTTTGAAATGGATGTTAAGTATGCTTCTGCATTGCAAAAGACAGGTGCTTCGTATGAAGGGCAAAACCTGTGTTTGCCAAAGTATCATCTGTTGAAAAAATCTGTTTGTTCAAAGGCTGTGCAATCAATAATCCTTACCTTATGCTCTACTCCCATGGTCCTTCTTTCCCCTTTATTCTCCTTGCTTTTCAGGAGCTGTGTGGCCTGCTGGGGTCTCAGACCCCTGCCTCTGTGGAGGCATAGCCAAGGCTTTAGGAGGGAGGCGCTTGCCTGAGGCAGATCAGGAGGTGGCTCTCCATGGTGTGGCCTTTGTGCTGCTTTTCTTCTTCCTCACAGAATAGAAACCAGTATTGCTGGAAGTCTGCCTCATGGTAGCAGCTCTCACATAATGGTTTGTCAATAACAGTCCAAACAAGGTGTTTCCAGTGGAGGTGGTACCTTATTGTCTAGATTTGACTATGGTTTTTGACTCCAAAAAAAAAAAAAAGAGTGAAGGCTCCCATATAGGCAGCTGGATGTTGGTGCTCAGGTATTTTAGCTTGCAGATATTTAAGGTGACCCTAAACAGGGCTACAGCAGTGTACTTACACTGCCTGTAAGCATCTGGTGTGTGAATGCTGCCTTTGCTGGTGGGGTTCCTGAAATTCCCTCTCCCTTCACCTTCCCCCCATGAAATGGAAGGTGGGTCACTGAGGTCTTCTGAGAACATCCAATGAGTAACTGAACCATTTTCCTTTGTGAGATCTTCCAAGTGTCTGCTCAGAGCCTCGAGATTGTAATTTCTGGAACTTAAATCAACCTGCTTTGGAAAGCAGCACACCGTTTACCTGATAAGCTGTAGTGCTGGCTGTCACCATCTTGGGTGCTGATATTTGTTAGCCAGCAGAGTGCTGCTCCAGGAGCAGCTCTGCAGGGCAGCACAGAAGGTGCCAGGGTGGGGCTGCCTCGCTTTGTGGAGTCATGCGCTGAGGCAGTGGACTCAAACTCCCGCTGCAGGTTTGCCCTTGGTGTCAGCTGGCCGGCTGCCGGCCCGGCTGCTGCCCGCCACCGCTGCTGCGAAGCTCCCAAAGCCGCTCTGCAGCACACGAGCGTTTCAGTGATTGGACAAATGCTTTTGGAATATGGGAAAAATTCTTTATTGGGCATTACTCTCATTTTTACCTGTGCTTTTCCTGCTTTGTCCTGTATTATTTCCCATTTCTCTGTATTTACAGAAAAATCCAGAGGAGGACAGCTCAGGGAAAACGCTAAGTTGGGAACCAGGTCATTTGCTTTTAACCATCTACACCGTTCGCAGCATTGAGCAGCTTTTGCCTTTCTTCAATATACTCAGCCAAGTTTTTAACAGCAAAGTCACAAGCAGATGTGTTGGACACTCAGGGAGCCCTGTCCTTTACCCCAACTGTTTTCCGAGTAAGGACATAAACATGGAGAACCTCAAGACCTTCTCCAGCAAAGCAAGACAAAAGATAGAAGAAATGGTTGAGAAGGATTTTCTTGAAGGTGTCATAAAAACATGAACCAAACTGGTACCTTTCAGCTTATATGTAATTATTTAAATTGAATACTGTATCTTTCCCAGCTGTATAATATTCTTTTCTTACTTTGTATGTAATGAAATACTTAATGTTGTATTTAAGTTAAATATTTGTAAATAAGAGAAAAATTCTGGATGTGGCCTGAATCAAATTTAAATATTGGTGGCTCATATTGATTATGGTGCCTACTATTTACAGTACATGTTTTGTTGTCTTGAGTTCTGTCTTTAAAAAAAAATCCTAAAAAAATACAAGGTGCACATTTTTTCAATTTGCTTCCAGTTTATTTTTGTCTTTGATTCATTGAACTTGTGCTTATTTAGCAACCTGGAAAATGTCATCAGGAGTTAATACTGGACTGCAAAGACAAATACATTTATATCAGAGGTGTAGATACGCTGAATTGAAATATGTGGATGAGGGATGCTTGTATTTAAAATGTTATATCTCATCGGCCTGCCTCTTTGCACTGCCAGGAACTAGTGAGGACCACAGAAGACAAACTTGTCTCTGTGCCTACCCTCTTAAAAGTGATTATAAATCATATTACTGCAAATTGCTTTCTAAGCAGTATTTCAATTTCATCTAATGAAGATATCATTGCACTCATATGTTAATATTTGTAAATATTGGGTTTTTTCATTATATTGGTTCCGCCTTGAACAGAGGTGAACTGAATCTCAAGCCCAGTGCCAACCTCTGCCTTATACTGTTTGCCCACATGTGATTCCATTGCTGTGAGAAGGTAGGGATGATATTTCTGCAGTGGTGCCCTGTGATGCAGCTACTGCCAGTACAGTCACAACAGAGCTGGCGTCAATCATAGAATCATCTGGTTGGAAGAGACTTCTGAGATCATCAAGTCCAACCGTACCTGTTCCCTCACTAAACCATGTCCCTAAGAAACTCATCTACCGGCCTCTTAAACACCTCCAGGGATGGCAACTCAACCATGTCCCTAGGCAGCTGTTCCAATGCCTGAACACCCTGTCAGTGAAGAAATTTTTCCTGATATCTAATCTGAACATCCTGGGGCACAACTTGCAGCCATTTCCTCTCATCCTCTCATCTGTCACTTGCAAGAAGAGACCAGTACCTGCCTTGCCACAACCTCCTTTCAGGCAGTTGTAGACAGTGATGAGGTCTTCCCTCAGCCTCCTCTTCTCTAAGATAAACAGCCCCAGTTCCCTCAGCCACTCCTTGTAGGACTTGTTCTCCAGCCCCTTCACCAGCCTCATCACCCTTCTCTGGACATGCTCCTCAATGTCCTTGTACTGAGGGGCCCAGAACTGCACACAGTACTCGAGGCGCTGCCTCACCAGGGCCAAGTACAGGGGCACAATCACCTCCCTTGTCCTGCTGGCCACACTGTTTTTGATACAGGCCAAGATGCCGTTGGCCTTCTTTGCCACCTGGGCACGCTGCTGGCTCATATTCTGCTGGTTGTCAACCAACACCCCCAGGTCCTTCTCCTCCGGGCAGCTCTCCAGCCAGTCTTCCCCAAGCCTGTAACACTGCATGGGGTTGTTGTGTCCCAGGTGCAGGACTCAGCATTTGGTCTTGTTAAACCTCATCCCATTGGTCTCAGCCCATCAATCCAGCCTGTCCAGATCCTTCTGCAGAGCCTCCCTTCCTGCAAGCAGATCAACACTGCCACCCAGCTTGGTGTCATCTGCAAACTTGCTAAGGATGCACTCAATCCCTTCGTCCAGGTTATTGATATTGAACAGGACTGGACCCAGCACAAAATGCTGGGGAACACCACTCATGACTGGATTGAACTCCATTTACCACCACCCTCTGGGCCTGGCCATCCAGCCATTTTTTTACCCAGCAGAGGGTGTGCCTGTCCAGGCCAATGGCAGCCAGCTTCTCAATCAGAATACAGTGAGAAACAGTGTCAAAGGCTTTACAAAAGTCCAGGTACATCACATCCACAGCCTTTCCCTCATCCACTAAATGGGTAACCTTGTCATAGAAGGAGATCAGGTTGGTCTGGCAGGACCTGCTTTTCATAAACCCATGTTGACTGGGCCTGATCACCTGATTGTCCTGGATGTGCTGTGTGATAGCACTGAAGATGATCTGCTCCATGACCGTCCCTGGCACCAAGGTCAATCTGACAGGCCTGTAGTTCCCCAGATCCTCCCTCAAACCCTTCTTGTAAATGGGTGTAACATTTGCCAGTTTCCAGGCAAGTGGCACTTCCCCAGTCAGCCAGGACTGCCGGTAAATGAAGGAAGGGGGTTTAGAGAGGACATTTTCCAGCTCCCTTTAATACCCTTGGATGGATCCCATCTGGCCCCATGGACTTGTGTATGTCTAATTGGCCAAGCAGGTCTCTAAACAAATCCTCCTGGATCATTGGAGCTTCATTCTCTCCATCTTCTGGGGCAGGAGGCCAAGTATCCCAAGAACATCTCATCTTACTATTAAAGACTGAGGCAAAGAAGGCCTTGTCCTCATCCTTCATCACTACTGTCCCTCCTGCATCCAGTAAAGGAGGGAAATTCTCCTGGTCCTCCTGCTGTTGTTCATACACTTGAAGAAACATTTCATATTGTCTTTCACCGAATTGGCCAATCAAAGTTCCAGTTGGGCTTTAGTTCTAATTTTTTCTGTGCATGATCTCACCTCACCCTTGTAGTCCTCCTGGGATGCCTGACCCCTCTTCCAAAGCTCATAAACTTTCCTCTTCTTCCTGAGAACAACACAAAATTCTCTATTCAGCGAAACTGGCTTTCTTCCCCGCCGACTCATATTGCGGCACACAGGGATGCTCTGCTTTTGCACTGCCATAATTCCTTCTTGAGGACCATCCAGCCCTCATGGGCTCCTTTGTCATTTAGAACCATCTCCCACTGGACTTTATCAAGCAGCCTTCTAAACAGTTCAAAGTCTGCCCTCTGGAAGTCCAAGGTGGCAGTTCTGCTGACCTCCCTGCTTACTCCTCCAAGAACTGAGAATTCTATCATCTCGTGATCACTGAGCCCCAGGTGTCCTCCAACAGTCACCTCCCCCACAAGGCCCTCTCTGTTCACAAACAGCAGATCCAGCAGAGCACCTTCTCTAGTCGGTTCACTCTCCAGTTGTGTCAGGAAGTTATCTTCCATACACTCAATGAACCTCTCAGACTGCTTCCTTTCTGCTGTATTATACTTCCAGCAGACATCTGGAAGGTTGAAGTTGCCCACAAGAACTACAGCCAGCAATTGGGAGACTTCTCCCAGTTGCTCTTAGAAGAGCTCATCATTTTCTTCGTCCTGGCTGGGCAGCCGATAACAGACTCCCACCACTGTGTCTGGCATTTTGCATGTTCCATTGATTTTAACCCATAAGCACTCTCCCTATCATTATTGAGTTCTATGCAATAAAAATGTTCTCTAATATAGAAAACAACGCCACCACCTCTCTTTCCCAGCCTGTCCTGCCTGAAGAGTTTGTAGCCACCCATGGCAGCACTCCCGTTGTGTGAATTGTCCCACCATGTTTCCGTGATGGCAATTAATTACATCACAGTTCTCTTCCCTCACACTGGCTTCCGGCTCCCCCTATTTGTTGGTGGTGCTGCGTGCATTAGTGTAAATGCACTTCAGTTGGGCTGTTGTTCCCTCCTGTTTCCTGAGTGGAATAGCAGTAAGTCCTAAGTGCCTTACAGCTGTGGTTTGTAACCCAATAATTCCCACTGAATCCTGTCTGCCACCTGGAGTGCTATTCCCCACTTCCACTGCTGTGGCAGACCAGGGGCCCTCAGCAGTAAACCGTCCCTCAGAACCTGAGGTGCCATTCCCATGCTTTATTCCATCAAGCCCAGTGGTGTTCCCCTCCCCGTTCCAATCCAGCTTTCTTAATTAGCCCTACCAGCTTCTTGGAAAGTGTCCTTCTGCCCTTATGGGACAAGTGTTCCCCATTGTATGCCAGCAGGCCTGGCATCTAGGCCAACCTATTATTGAAGAACCCAAAGTTTTGTTCTTTGCACCAGGTTCAGAGCCAGGTATTTAATTCCTGGCTCTTCCCGTTCCTTCCCTCACCATCCCCTATGAGTGAAGGGAATACCATCTGTGCACCTGAACCATACCATAGGTCCTAAAGATCAGAAGTCCTTTTTAATCACTCTAAGGTTTCTAGTTGGCTTTCATTATTTCCTACCTGAAAGATGTGCAGTGGATAATAATCTGTGGACTTAATAAGATTTGGGAGTTTTCTTACCACATCACTGACAGAGGCCCCAGGTAGGCAGCAGACTTCCCTATGTAATGGGTCTGGTCTCCATATTGGTCCTTCAGCTACCACAAGTGCGCTGAGCATGTGGGAGTTGGACTTCAGGCACAACATGATGATAATCTATGAAATAAGATGTGTAGGGGGCAGAATTCCTTCTGGGTACGACCAGGCCCCTGGCTGCCAAAGAGCGAGTCACCTCTAAGTCACTTCAGAAGTTAGAGAAACTTGTGGGGGGCTGTGGGAGAGGGAGGGGTGCATTCAGCAGCAATTAAGAGGTTAAGTTGCTAACAGAGGTAAAGAATAAGCAGAATAATCTGATCAGTTCTGACTAATCCTTGCTACTCTCGGGAAGGTTTGGATATGCCCATACTAGTAAATGGTACAGAAAGTAATATTAAAAAAGTAAGACAAGTTATGGGCTTTAAGTGCAGTTGTATCGTTTGTTATATAGGCTGGGGTGGTGCTCCTCTTCCTCCAGCGAGGTGGTAAACAGCCAGGCTTACTTCATGGGCGAGGGCATCTGCATTCTCCTGTGGAATGTTTTAAAAGTTAGTTACATGGGAGTCAGCATTGAGAGGGTGAGAGCAAATATGGGATATTAAGGCAGGCATTGCTGGTCAAATGCTGTGTTCCCAGTATTGCTTTGTCATCCTGAGGTATCTTCTGCCTCTGTGGTCATGCTGGCAGGAAGAAGAGGCAGGAGCATACGAAGGAGGAAGAGCAGAACCACTGCTTTTGCTGTCAACTTCAAGCTCACATGTGGACTGATTCTTAACAGCAGCCAAAGTTTATTTTCTTTGTTTTGCCTCTTATGAACTCTTGTGGATACTGGCTGCTTTTGGTAAGTTTCTTCTTAACTCTCAGATTTTCTTTCCAAAATCATCTAGTGTCAAATCTGTTTATGTATTTATCTTTTAAAGTTAAACACAAACTTTTACAAATAAAAGAAAATCCAAAGAGACTTTTCATTATCACTAATTCTTTTCTCCAAATTTAGCACCTCTTAAATAGCACCTCTTAAATGTGATTAAATGACAAGTATGTAAACGTACTTCTCCCTCCATCATCCAATGCTAAGCAGAATATTGTTTAACATAAAAAAATCCCCCTCATATACAAGTTGTTTAAACTCTGACCTGTGTATCTGCTTCAGCATATATTCTGACCACATCTTCTGTTCCCGATGGACGGACAAACGCTCGTGACAACTTGTACTTCTTCACAAGCACATCAATTTTCTCTTGTAGCCCTGGAGGTGCAACTGCACGCCTTTCTGCATCGGTTGTGTCAATAACTCGCCTGTCTGCAACCTGCAGCATCAGAAACAGACACTTTATTTGAGTGCTGGAGCTGTATGATGAGAGTTTCTGAAAAAGACAGAACTTCAGGTTTTGATGTGTTGAGCTTCCTGAAGAGGAGCTCAATCTGGGAGCTCCCTGCTTATCTCAAACACTTTGGGATCCCTAAGATCCCTGCTCAGCTACTGCTCAGCATGTATTAACCTACTCCTGATAGGACTCAGCTGCTTGGTTTAGAAAGAAGGTCAGTTCTGAACATGACTCTGACCTGAAGCTGCTGCTTCTCCCAGTAGATCAGAAAGCTTAGAACTCTCTGGTTAATTTAGAGCCCAGAGGTCCCTTATTGTGGAGTCTGTTCTGCTCAAGTTCCTTGTCTGAATACTGGAGGAGATAAAGAATTAAGAGCCTAAATGTTCAAATTATACAAAGTAGAACAGCAAGAAGAAATAAAAAGATTTTTCTGATTTGAAAGTTAAAAGATTTCTAAGTTAAAATTCGAACATTTCTGGTCAGGTTTGTTTTTCCATTTAACATACTTGCTACTATTTTACCATTGTATAAGTCATATTTTTATTTTAGTCCTAAGTGAAATACTGGTCCCTCCTCTGGGTTGTTTCATGGCTTATTTGGCCTACTTCTGCCCTTCAATGGACTGTTATAGCTTTAAAATAGAGCTTGTCTTTATATGTATATGCAGGCAAGAGATGCTCACAGCAGGGTCCCAAGAGACTGCTGTAACCTGAGCCTGGTGGTGTGTTACTCACCTGAACTTTGAGCAGCCGATTTGGAAGGTCAGTGTAGATGGCGTCCCACTGTTGCACAGTCAGACCTTTCAAAGCCAGGATTGCTTCAATAACCAACATGTCTGAGATAGCATCACCTACTGTCTGTAGCAGGATGGGAAGAAACACTGGACCAGTCAACAGTGAAGAAATGAAGGGACGATTTGGTCAGTAAACTTCCAACTAAAGAGAGTGAAAATGCAGCCAGGCTGACTCTCCTCAGTCTGGGTAGGAGAGCGAGGCTGGTTGGTTGGTTTGGTTGGTAGATGTGGAGGGGTGTGTTTTGTTCTTTCCTCCTTGCCACACTAACCCTGCAGCAAGGAGAACAGCAGCACACTGGTACAGCTCTGCCAAGGGCAAGCACTAGTCCTCTCCTAAGGAGGGCTGGTACCTCACCTTTGTTCTGGAGTCAGGATGCATAAAGCTGGCCTGTGGAGTACCATTTGGCACTACCTCAGATGAATAACGTCCGCGCGCAGACAAGGAGACCCAGGGCTGTGTGGGCATGGGCACTGGGCCACCTCATGCCTTTGTACTGCATAGTTCAGTGAAAAACACCAGATGAACGACTACTGGCTGTTGAATCATGAGTAAGTCACATCCTATCACTAGGTCTCCATGTTATCCCACTCCTTCTTTGGGTCCTAAAGCCAGAATTGTGCACCAGATAAAAACATTCTACATCCACTTGTAAGAAAGTATTAAATCTTTCAAAAGACTGTCCCTGACCTTTTCTTCATGGCACCCTACTTCCCGCTCCAGTGGTCCCTGGCAGTAGCCTGACAGGTACTCACAAATGGAGTTATCCCCATGACTGTCAACATTGTGACTTGTTTCTCTCTAGTTTTACCTGATTAATCACATCAATCAAGTTTTCAAGCACCCTCGCTGCTTCTCCTTTTTCATCATCTTTCTCCTCTTTTGCCAGTTGTCTTATTTTAGTTTCAGCAGCTTTACTAAATAATACCTAGAATAAAAAGATGGGACCTCATCAAGACCGGCCTACATCACCAACCAGAATATGCACAGAAACGAGGAAAAAACTTTTACCATTAAAGGCCAAATAATCATCATTAATGTTTGCCACCGTGAATTCCCACCCCCACAAAAAAAATACAGAAGAGTTTGTGGCAACTCTGTGATAAAGACAGAAGGGGAAAATAAGTCTGTTCTCAAAAAAGGAGAGAAAAGTCGTTTATAAATGTAAGCAGAGAGGGAAATAAGACCTCCTTCCTCAGCTAATCCAACTAAAATTTTGTACGTATTGGCTGATCTTATGCATTACATGCTCATACTTACTGTACCATGTCCATTTGCCTCAAAATAAACACCAACGTCAAACTCCTGGGCCTTGTGATGCAAGTGTTTCACTCCTGTTTTCACACAGTGCACAGGTACCTGCAGCCCAAGGATATGCAGAGAATGTAAACTCTGTTATAGACTCTCCTTAGTAGATAGGAACTGCAGGTAAAGTGCCAGGAACTGAGCACCAACCTGGACAGACTGTTACAAACTAACTTGTGTTTCACCACTACTGACTCCCCAGAGCTAAAATGATCCACTATTTCTGCAGACCTGATTAAATAGAAAAGTGGAAATAAAGGCTGATTTTTTTAAAATAATAAATAAAACCCCAAACCAAGAGAAACCCAATTCATTCCCACTTCACTTTATGGTTTCAGGGAACAAACCAAATTTGTATCCAAACTAATACCTCAGCTCAACTCCCCAAGTGAACAGTGTTTAGCTTGTTGCAGAAAGTGAAACAACCAGTGTCAAAGCATCAAGGTGCCTTTACCAAGCTTGGTTGCAAAGCCAGAAAGTTCTCAACTTCCCCCAGAAGTAACAAGGGATTTTGTTTAGCTTTTGCCAAAAATTTTTTTAAAACTAGTAAAAGCTGACTAGAACATTTACAGCTTTGCTATTTTGCATATCCTTTACCACCAAGATTTTAGTCACTACTGCAGGTTTGAAAGAGTCCTTTATTTTAGCCTACTTTAAGTTTCCCTAGCAATCATACTACAGTAGTAGCTGTTATTCTAAAAGTAAGAAAATTTGCAGTAAACAACATTTGTAGAAAACTGTCAGGAAAAAAGAATGGAGAATACCTTCAGTGTTTCCTCAAGGTAGCGTGTCGAACTCCCATTGGCATACGCTGTTTGTATCACTGCCATCTGTAAGGTCTCTCCCATCTGAGCAAATCAAAAAGCAATGTATTTTACTGCCCGACAGGCACTTAGCCAGATGAGTAGGATAAATAGAAAGATAATCAGAATTATTAATCCTATGTTCTCTTTCAGACACTTAAAACTCCTGGGCATCAGAGGAAGGCACCAGCTCACAGAGAACTTCTGTATGTTTCAGACAACACAAATTCTGTTCAAGTCTTTATATATATAATCACGCTTCTTTTTGTGGCTGGCTTGAGGCAGCTCTCCAAGCTTAGGCTTTCCAAGCCCCCTTTTCAGATTCAGCACACTCAGTGCATTGGTCAGACACATGGCATTATGTGAGCCCATACACAAAGGCATTAAAGTCAAAGCTTTCAGCACAAAGCAAGCAAAGGCTGGTGGCAAGCACAAGTCCGCCTTACTGGCCAGCTTCTCTGCCACAGTGCAGGCAATGAGCTGGTCTTCAAGAAAACAAAACCAGGGTACCTTGTTCAGATTTAAGCATCAGAGACACCAGGTCTAAAAGGACTGCTGAAAAGAAAAGCTTTTTCTCTTTCTTCCCTGTGGGGAGAGAGTGCTATGTGGCAGACAGTGGGTTTAGAATGATGATGTACAAATCCCTTGGCTGCCACAACCAAGTTCTCATGCAAATAGGATGCCCAGCCTTCATAAACTACCTACTGACCTACTTTTAAACTGGGTTCACTTTAGGTAGAGAGACTGCATACACACGAAATAACAAAGCCTCCTTACACTATTTTACACTGCACAAATTGAAGTGTCAGTATTCATTTCATATGTCAGATTACCTTGGCAAGAAGTTCTTTAAGGAAAATACTAATTAAAGTTGCTATTTTATCTCCATCAATTAGGTGAAAATGGCCAGTTGCGTCCTTATAGTAATAAACAATTCTATCTGCATCACCATCAAATGAGCAGCATCTCTCATTGGGCTTCATTTCTAGCCCTAGTGCACACAGAGAAATTGAAGTTAGAGACAGAAAAAGACAGAAAAGGTTTAAATTAGCCTCAGTGTGGATCTCATGTGGAAATCAGCTCTCTGCAGACACACACACACACACACACACACACACACACACAAAACCACTGCTCTGAAACAGACATTGCTTTTAATAAGAAACTTGCTAAAGAAAAGCTGTATTGAATAGTAGTTGAAAAGTGCATATTCAGATAAAAAAATATATATATACTAATATAAAAAATTCAGGTTCTCTGAAAATTCATTTTGCTACACCTTCTTCCCAGATGTGTATGGAAACCAGTCTGAGAACTACTGTGTGCAGTCACATCTCTAACCTATGGAAATAAGCATAGAATGTCAGTTACAGTACAAGGTTATAAACCTTGCAGCAGAAGAACACCCACCCCTTTTCTCCCACACTTAGTCACATACTGACTCGCACACATCACCCACAGACTGAGGCAAATCGCCTTCCCCCACTGCGCAGAAGGGCAAGACAGCACCTTGCAGAGTGACAACCTGACAGGAGCCTGAAGCACTGAGAGGCACCCAGCTGACCTCAGCTGGACACGGGGCGCTCGCCCAGCCCTCCCTTACAGCTCCGTTGAGCGTGACCACAGCACACTGTGCACCCCTGGGTGTGGCGGGAAACCACACCCGGGCAGCAGGAGATCCAGAGCCATGTCATCTGCATCGAGTCCAACCTATGACCCAACACCAACACCTACTCATCATCTACACCATGGCGCTAAGCGCCTCATCCAATCTGTTTTTAAACACCTCCAGGGTCGGTGACTCCACCACCTCCCTGGGCAGCCCATTCCAATGGCCAATCACCCTTTCAGTGAAGAATTTTTTCCTAATATCAAGCCTAAACCTCCCCTGACGAAGCTTGAGACCATACCCTCTAGTTCTGTCACTGGTCACCCTAGAGAAGAGACCAATCCCTGCCCGACTACAACCTCCTTTTAGGTAGTTACAGAGAGCAATAAGGTCTCCCCAGAGCCTCCTCTTCTCCAGGTGAAACAACCCCAGTTCCCTCAGTCGCTCTTCACAGGGCTTGTGCTCCAGCCCCTTCACCATCTTCGTTGCTCTCCTCTGGACACACTCCAGCATCTCGACATCTCTCTTAAACTGAGGGGCCCAGAACTGGACTCAAGGTGTGGCCTGACCAGTGCTGAGTATAAGGGGATTATAACTTCTCTAGTCCTGCTGGCCACACCATTCCTGATGCAGGCCAGGATACCACTGGCCTTCTTGGCCACCTGGGCACACTGCTGGCTCATGTTGAGTTTGCTGTCTACCAGCCCTCCCAAGTCCCTTTCCACCTGACTACTCTCCAGTCACTCTGTCCCCAGCCTATAGCTCTGCATGGGGTTGTTGTGTTGAGTCCCCTCAGTCTCACTTAAAGCCAGGATTCAGGTGTGACACACAAGCATCCATCCCCACAAGGCCTGCTGCTGTGCTGCTCCCCTTTCTATATTTCTTCAGCACCCAAATCATCTGGCAAAGGGAAACGACACTGTACCTTGTGTTTGGATGTGGCCAGCAGTTGCAGTGAGGCTGCAGCTGTCAAACCTGTATAGCCTCAAATAACCTAATATCCAAACTAGCCTCACTGGTTTATATCACTCAGGCAGTCTGCTGGCACCAAGCTGTTAACTATGCCAGCTCTTCCTCAGGAACCCAGAAAAGTGTCAGCAACCCCAGCCCACAATGTAAATTTTTCTTAATAACAGAAAGAGAAGTAAAGTGAATAACAGTAAGGCAGACCTGACTGATCTTTGGATTCCACCAGCTTCACATTCAGACCAGATTGTCAAACATATTTTAGACAGTCGGAAACATGCTATTCTGCTCCAAACAATTTAGATCAACATCAACTGGGGATGTGCAAACCCAGCCATACTATCCTCTTTCCACTGTGCAAGCAGAACCACTCATGCAGTCACTTAGTGCGAAACAGGGAGCTCTGCTTAACCGAAGACAATACGCCATGGCTAGACCCTGCACTTCCAGATCTGGAGAGGAGATAAAAGGATATAAGATTACCAACTACATACCTGCAGGTGGCTTCTGGTGAACTTTCACAAAATCTGCACCACATAAGTGATTAAGCTTCTCCTTGGTTCCATCATTATAAAGGCAAAGAAGCACCTCCTTTGGAAAGTAGGGCTCCATTTCTGATAGTTTCAGGGCTCCTATTCCATTGGCACAGTCAATCTTCAAGAGCCTCTGACTCTCTCCAGAGCTGGGAGACTTAGCACAAGAGAAGGAGCAAAATGAACTCGTACTCTAGTGAAACCACACCTAGAGGCATGGTGATTTCAAAACTCCAGACCCAAACAGGCTAAGAAACAGAAGATACTGATTTTGTACAATTGCATGAAGAAGACAAAACTCAGTATTTACCTGTTTTATCAGTTCTGTAAAAGCTTTGCATAATTTTTCATAATAACCTTCCAGCGTGGCTTTCCCATACTGCCCGTGGGTGTTTTGACAGCACACCATGTAATGTAGCTGTGGTGTTGTCACCAGACCATAATCTAGCATAAAATAAAAGGGACACCATTCAGAAATAGAACACTAAATTAATTCATCCTCAAAAGTCGCACAATATTTGTTATTCTTCAATAAACAGTCAAATGCAGCACAGGAAATCCATAGGAAATTTTTCAAGTTCTGTTATGAAAAGATGAACCCCTCCCTGCCTGGCATTAAAGCCATACAGCTACCCTGAAAAAAAGATTGTTACAAGCAAAAAAGAAAATGGTGCCTGGGCTACTGTTTTAAGTCTACATAACACAGTCACATTTATATAAAAACTTGAAATCAGACTAGAACTGCAAAGGTTAACATACCGTGGTACTGACCACCTAGAACCAAGATACCATCTATTACTGACTGTGAAAGCTTCTCACTGCTTGGCCTGAAAAACAAAAAAATACAACTGATAACCTTTGCAGAAGACATTTATTTATGTATTTGGGAAGGAAGCACAGGTGGAAGAAGACTCCACAAGCTTCCTGCCAGTGGACTCAGATTCAATATGAAAAAATCCATACTTTTTTCTATTGCAGCAGTCTCCCAATAAATGTTTGAAAGCCGCCACCCCAGAGAACTGGAAAGACAAATAAATTATTGAACACACGTAGACGTCACACAGCAGCCACAACAAAAATACCAAGCCCACAAGAAAGCACCCCATTCAGAAACAGTGCTAGGAAGTCCTCATAACTATCAGGGAAGATAACACAGCAACAGCACTGGAGAACTTTTCCTTATTGTTATAATCATAAATTACTTTAACAGGTAGTAGACTAGGCATAAAAAAAACAAGCATTATCTGGCTGTGGGGGACAAAACATCCAAAAGCACCCATGAACAAAATGTTGGCACTTCCACAAAAGCAGCACACTTCTGCCACATTTTTTAATTACCTGGTGTCTCTACCAATAAAAACCGAAGCATCTTCGTGCTGGTTCACTGATGCTTTTTGACAGATCTTGGATATTGTCCTCTGTAATTCTTGCTCTTCTGCATTTACTAGTTGCGTAGCATACTCTTCCCAAGAAGGGTGCAGCATTTCACCAAGAGGATCAATCAGCTTTACACCATTATCTTCCTTAGAGGGAAATGGAACAAATCATACTAAGTCTGAAAATGGAGAACTTAAGGCAGTTGACACATGGTTCAATCACATTGCTTCTTTAAATGTAGAGCATTTCTGGAAGCAATAGCTTTGCTCTTTATTTAAAACGCTAATAAGCCCAAAAAGCAATGTAACCAGCATATTAAGTAATAAATATTTTCCCATTTATAACTTTGGTATGAAATTAATTTGACATTAAAATGACATAAGGGGAGGTTCTAATAACCTGGGTTGCTCCACAGCAGCAGAAGTCTGAACGTCTGGTTTGTAATTGCTGCATCTATTTTTAAACTAGCAGATTTTACTCGAGGGTTTATCTCTTCTCAAGGGTACTTTTATCTTGCCAGTCTTACAAATTTCACACGTTACAGCATTCCCACATGACAGAAAATGATGCTCCTAAGTATAGGAAAAAGTAATTTCAAACATGACAGACATCGTCTTTACAGAGATCAGTCTAAACGTATGCTTTAAGTAGATCTAAGTGCCTTTAGGATCTGGTCTCTTAGTACCATAAAGAGCTTTGATTCCACCAGACTGATCACACCTATTTTCTCTTTAAAGAAATGGTTGTTCTTACTTCAGGATTGTGAGATGCTGTAACCATGACACCAATAGTAGATATCACTGCTTTGGACCTGAGAACTGCCAGCAAGCCCATGCGGAACATGACGTGATCAAGCTGTTCGGCCTTGGTGCGGAATCCAGCGGTGCCATACTGAAGAGTGAGTCCAGCAGGTTTAGGATGTAATGCCAAGTATTTTTTAAGCGCCTCAGAATCCATTTCTGCAGAGGAAATTAATACTAAGTGAGAGAAGGCAACTCATTGCAATTAGCTTTGCATTTTGCAGCCCATAGCTATTTTAAACTGGCACCAACACAATGCCATCCGTATCCCACAAATCCCTTGCTGGGACTGCAAGGGGAACTATCACCTTGAAGGAGCCTCTACGCTCCCACTGTGGCACTAGAAAGCAGAACTCGGCCAGGTGCCACCAGATCACGAAGGGAAGACAGGAGAGCCAGGATCCTCCATCGGCTGGATGCTCACAAAGTGACTGTAGAGTGCTGGCCATTTCCCACTGCGACACTAGCCATTCTGCGCACCGGGCCACGACTTTGTACGCTGACTTTCGAGTTTAAAAGCAGCCTGTCCTCCCTCTCCAAGCCCTTGCAGCCTCAGGGGAAGCCCCAGCAGTGCCACCTGGATGTTTCCCCTTTGCTTTGCCAAGGTGCTGTGTAAGGACCCACGCCTTCCACCCCGCCCGAGGCACCGGAGGCGCTGACAGCAGCACGCACGCCGCAGTCAGCGGCTCCCGCAGCCGTCTCCCCGCACGACTAAGACCCCCGGAGCCCCCCGACCCCACTCGTGAGAGATCGCAGCCCCACCCCGCCTCTGCCGCTGCCGCCACGCTGCCCTTCCGGACCCGCCGTGGCCACGCCCCCAAGCCTGCGCCCAGCCAATGGCAGCGCGGCGGGCAGGCGGCCGCACGGAAGCCACACCCACTCATCCTTCAAAGCCCTGGGCTGGGGCGGGGGCGGGGCCCTGCGCTCAGCCGCCGAGGTCACGCCCCCAGAGCAGCCCCACCCAATGACAGCGCGGCGGGCGGTCACGCGGCAGCCACGCCCTTCCGCCATTCAAAGCGCCCGGGGAGTAATGGCAGAGGGAGGAGAGGTGGAATGGTTTGGGTTGGAAGAGACCTTACAGACCGTGCGGTTCTAACCCCCCTGCCACGGGCAGGGACACCTCCCTGAGGGTGAAATTCCTCACGCTGAGGGTGGTGAGGCACTGGCACAGGCTGCCCAGGGAAGCTGTGGATGCCCCTCCCTGGAAGTGTTCGAGGCCAGGCTGGACGGGGCCTTGAGCAGCCGGGGCTGGTCCCTGCCCACGGCGGGGGTGGAACGGGATGGGCTTTAAGGTCCCTTCCAACCCAAAACACGCTAAGAATCCATGGAACGTTGGGGAAAGCGCCAGCACGGTGCAGCTCCAGCCCCTGGCCCCGCCCCCCGAGCGCGTGCGCACCCCCTTTCCAGCAATGGTGGTGGCGGAATGGCTGGCGCCGTGCAAGAGTGTCTGCAGCTTCAGCTGCTGGAAGTGGAAATGCTCCTTTCCATGTTTCCCAAAAAAGGTGAAGTGAATCTGGACGAGGATGCTGTTCCCGGCGTGCAGCGCTACCTGGGAAACCCTGACGGAGCTCTGCCCCCGCAGCTCGAATATTCGATTGCTTTTGATGTAGGGGAGGAAAAGGTGAGAAATGCCACGTAGCTATTTCATGGCTTTGTAGACACTTAAAAACTCTGCACTGAAAAAAAGGAGGGGGGGAACTCCTCCTCCTAATATCTGTTTCCTTTTTTCAAGAGTAACAAAACCGAGGGGAGACTTAATCGCTGTCTACAACTCCTTGAAAGGAGGTTGTACCGAGGTCGGTGTTAGTGATTTCTCCCAGGTAACAAGCGATAAATAAGTCGAGAGGAATTGGCCTCAAGTTGCGCCAGGAGAGGTTCAGATTAGATATCAGGAAAATTGTCTTCACCAAAAGGGCTGTCAGGCACTGGCACAGCTGGCTGGGGAGGCGATTTGCATAGCCATCCCTGGAAGCATTTATAAGACGGGTAGATAAGGTGCTCCGGGATGTGGTTTAGTAGTGTTCAGGTATGACTGTGGTCTCAAAGGTCTTTTCCAACCAAATGATTCTATGAAAAAACTTGGCTTTAGCTATTTATTTGAGCCTTAACTTGATTTGGGTAAGACAAGCTAATAGAACCACTTGTAGTAGTGAGCAACTGACATCAGTGGGGTGAACAGTGTTCACAAAAGCTTAGCTAGGCTTGTACTTAACATGAGGCTTGTTAGTTTACTGATTTACAAAGAGTTGTGTGTTACAAAGGCAATGCTCCTGTCATGGCAATACGTATGTTGGACAGCATTCTAGCAAAGCTGGCAAAATACTGTTGAGTCATGCAAACACTGAACCAAAAACAGCCTTTGAACCTCAATACAAAACTTAAAGTATAAGGAGTTTTAATAGTTCATCCAATTGAAGAAAAAGTTGCATACAAGACTAAGTGATGTAAATACTTGCATAGAGAACATAGGAATTAGTGTTGGTAGGATAATGCAATGGCTGGAAATTGAAAACCAACAAACTCAGCCTAGAAGTATATGTATTTTCCTAGGAATATGAAACATTAGAACAATTTTCTGAGTAACGAGGTGGCCTCATGTTTACTTGGAAACTTATGTACAGGCTTAGGTATATTTCTAAAATGACCCCTTCACCAGCCTTCAGAGAGAAGTTTTATGAACTACATAGGGAGGGCTTCTGCAGGAAGAAGTTTTTCTATGGCAGATTGTCAAGGGACTTGGAAAGATAATCTTTTCATGGTTCACTTTTCTCTGCAGGAGTAATAATTTGATTGTATACTGTAGTGATATTCCCCTAATGGTATGCAAGAGCCTCAAGCAGTGAGGATGCATCAATCCTCTCCTACTCTTGGACCAGAGGCAGGGTTTAGTTTCCAAAAAAACTGAGGTGATCTATTTTAAGACACTGTAAGAATAATCGAGAGAAATTCAACAGCCAGTGGTTTGGGAGATCAGGCAAGATAATTTAGAGTTTTACTCAATCTAAAATGCACATAAATATTTTTGTTCTCTACGGTCCTGAGAATGCTTCTTCTGTAGGGTGACTATTTACTTAAAAATAATAATAACGCTGCCCCTATGTGCAATATGCACAATCATAAACACCATTTTGTGTAACTTGTTTTTCTGGGGTAGATCCAGCCACTGGGCTGAGTTAATTGAAGAGATGTGTAATTGTTAAGGGACAAAGTTCTCAGAAGCCACTGGCCCTTTGACTCTGACAGGCTGGTAGTGGGTTGCTGCAGCAACACTGAGCACATACTGAGACTGTGCAATAGAAATATTCCTAGAAGGTAATTGTGTACCTTCTTCCTAGCCATACCATTATTTCTCTAAACAACAGAAAATAACATGAGATATGTCGGGGAAGTCCCAGCAGAAGTAATTCCAGTCTTTAGGATATTGCAATCTTAATTACATCTCCTCAGAATCTGCCTTTGACAGGGAAGAAGAGTCTAGCATGTCTTTTAGCAGCTGCAAAATTAATTTTCTTTTTTTGTGTGTGTATTTTGTTTTTAAGGTAAAAGTGGAATTGCAGGTACTGCTACCTCATATGTATCCGCACGTAGCTCCTCAGCTTTTTGCAAGATCAAATGCACTGCGCCGACAGCAACAGTTGCAGCTCAATACTGGTCTCACTTCTCACATCAGCTCTTTGGATTCAGGTGAACTGTGTATATATGAAGCTGTGCAATGGGTGAAAGAAAACAGCCTGCCTTACCTGGAAGACAATAAGATCTCTTCTGAAAGTACTTCGGAAGAAGTTGTGGTTAAAGAAACATTGCATCGCATGTGGATATACAGCCATCACATATACAGGCAGGAACTGAGGAAGAAGATTTTTGACTGTGCAAAGAAGTTAAATCTGACTGGCTTCTGCCTAACGGGGAAACCTGGTGTCATCTGTGTGGAGGGACTCAGAGAACACTGTGAAGAGTTCTGGCGTGTTATTAGATATCCCAACTGGAAGCATATTTCCTGCAAGCATGTGGAGAGTGTGGAAATGGAGGGAAGCATCGATAATCTTCGTCTCTTTCATGATTTTGAAGACCTGCAGTTTCAAGCACATGGTGATTACGGCCTGAGGAATGACTATCACATGGATCTTGGCCAGTTCCTAGATTTCCTGAAACAACATCAAAGTGGACACGTTTTTCAGATTTTATTTGGTGTTGAAGGCAAAGTTTCAGACAAATAGGAGAAACTGTGTCAGGAGTTCAAATTTTGGACAGCAAGAGATGATGCTAAAATTGAAATATTGTGCCTTGTATCTACTGTCAAAAGGGAAACTTTTTAATGTATGAGAAGAATGGTTCAAATAGTTAATCACTTCTGGTCTGAATTGCCACATATTTTTAAGAGGTGTTCTCTTTCTTTCTGAGACCCTAAAATTGTCATTTGTCACTATGATCCCTGCCTCAGAGTGCTTGCAAGGTGATAAATAGCCTGTCCTGACTACCTCTTTCTCCTCATCTGTACAGAGCTGTGTTACTGAGCTGAGCTGCACACCTGTAGTTAACTTCTTGGCATTGCTGTGGGATAGCAAAGGGGCTGCACTCAGACTAACGTGGTTTGCTAATACAAAAGCACAACACAGCTCAAGGATATCTTACTGCTACTTTCATGACTTAGTGCATACAATGTCTTTTACTGCTTCACAAAGCATCTGCTCACTTCATTCAACTAATCCATGAAATGCAAAGGCTTTCGTCCAACCACAGGAACAAGTTTTGCTTTTAAGTAAAGGGGAAGGGGAAGGAGAAAGAAATCCACATCACCCATCCCCATGTATGCTTTGGGTAGTATCTATACAATTGGACTGCTAGTGCCACTATTTTCGCAGTCCTCTTCCTATCATCTCATTACAGGCTGGTTATGTTAATAGAAATTTTTCAGCTGCTTAGGTCATGGCACTTTATATTTACATTGTTAGGCCAAGCGCCTTGGAAATGTGTAAGATGAGACAATGTTTAGTGTTTTGTCTGTTAGATACATTATGTAAAGGAAATACATGTAAAATATAGGAAAATGAAAAAATGCATATTCTATATTAAATAAAAATGCATATGGCTTTTCTAATCTTTTCTATGTAAAATTAGTACTGAGAGATGATTTTCCAGCTGATTGTTACAGGAAATGGTATTAATAGCTAATTGGGCAGTGCTTTCCTGTGGGATAGTGTGCTGAGTGTGTATTTAGGTAGTGAATTGCAAACTTGCCTTAAAGAACCACCAGCTTACTGCCTTCCATTTTGTCATTGAGCACCATAATATCAAAATTGGTACTGAGCCATAAAAGCAGACTTAAACTGTTGAGCTGTGGAGTTTTGGCTGTTCTGATCTAAAAACCAGGCCATTTCGACAGCAGCTATGTAAAGACAGTGTGTCAGTACATTCAGCTGATGACTAAAGAAATAACATAGTATATAATTTAAAATAAAACATGAGTTGTTTCAGCACTTGTTTCATAATCGAAATAAATTGAAATACAGAGAGTGGCAACATTTCTGGTTGCTCAGAATGATGATTAACATATGTTCCTATACTGTGGTAAGTATATTGTTTGTATGAGCATGACTTTGGACAAAAGCACAGGCAAAAAATGTTTACAGGTTCCCGTTATGCAATGAGAGAGAAAATGCCTCAGACCTGCAGTCTGCAGCGTTGCAATGCTGAGGAGCTGGACAAATAAAATTCATTTTTGGTTTCGTAGAGATAATGGCTACAGCATGATAGTGGAAAAAAAATGGTGAAGTACACTCTGTTTCCAGAACTGTCCTTATACTATGTTACATTTTTCTTGGAGTAGTAATCCTGTAACAACTAATAAGTGTTTGGGATTTATTTAAACTATTGATGCATTCTTGCAGATTCCATATGATCATGTCTTAAAAGCCAGTAAAACAATTTGCATTGAATCCTGTTGGGAAAGTGCTGAATGATAAACTTTCTCCTTTAAAGCAGCAAAATAAACCAGTTTAGAAATAGGCTTTATCCATGAGATTTCAGGAAGGAAATAGGAAAGATGACACTGGCGTAGGTTAGAAAATCTGTGTAGGAGCCTGGTAAAACAATTTGGGGTTAGGGCTGTCTAAAGCTTTATTTCACCCCAAGCTTTATTCACTTGCTTTTTCTGAAGGAGGAAGCTGCTAATAGTACAATCCAGTTGTGTATTCTCCTAAGGAAAAATCACAGCCACGTGGCTCTTAGTTATGGTAAAGGTTAATTATGAAACCAGAATGATGCAGGTCATGAGTAGTGTCCCTAGAATAAGTCACTGCCGAGTACCGCTTTCGATAACAGGTTGACAGATGAGAAAGGGTAAACAAAAGTAAGTTCTGTTGAGATTAAATCAGCATGTAGATGAACATACTCAGATCTCTGAATAATCAATGAAGTTGTAAAAACTATTTTAAAGACCATGCTGAAGAAACAGCTATATCAAAATATCAAAGAATTAATAAAATGTTTTTGTCCCCCCCTCATAATGATACACTTTTTCCCCATAATAATAACTCATCTGGTAGACATTGACTAAGTGGGCTGGAAGTTTGTTACAGAGAATACTACTTTATCACATATGATGTCTCTTTAAAAATAACACTGGCCTCAAATACTACATGAATTCATTAGGTTTAATAGGTAAAACCCCTGCTACTAGCCAGATAACTGACGCTTGTAAGAAAATATTTAGTCAAAAAGTAGCTTACTAGCATCTTTATAGAATTTTGATACTCCCTTTTTGTCAAGAACAGGGAATCCATACAGTTACATGAACTTTAGGCCAAACAATTACAGCATACCAAACCAGCAGTTATCTTGCTTGGAGAATTAAATCTTTAATCATTTACAGGACTTCAGCTTAGCTAAGTAACATTGAAGTATTCTAATTAGATGTAAACAAAAGGTTCTGCAGGTTCAGTTCTTGTTAGAAAATTTTCATTACTCCACACAGGCTTTTCTTTCGGGGAAAATATTCTAAACTTACTGTTTAAAGTTTTTCTTTCTCATTGACATTTGCGATGAAACTCTCAACTCAAGGTACATACCCTCATTTCAAATAAGAAAAAGATCAATAAAAGTATAATGTAGGATCTCTCAATTAAAATAAGGAATCCAAATAACTAAACAACACAAATATATTTCTCAGAATAATTTTTATTTTCTGATGTATAATTAATAGGATTTCTTCATCTCAATTTTTGACCACATACTACAATTTAGAAAAAGTTTTCTGCATCTTAAAAAAATTAGCTATTCTTAGGCTTCCTATCCAGAAATGTTCTCAATATTTTAATGCTTTTTAACATCTTGCTAGTTTGTTCATTCCTTATTAAATATTTACAGTTTCACTTTCATGGCTTCTTCAGGCCAGGTATAAGAGTCAGCCAGAAAGCTGTTATAGTCAGTACTGTAAACCTGAGAGCGGATGAAGGCTTCTAGGTCCTTGGGCTGAGGATAAGTGGAGGCAGTGTTATTCCTGTAGGCTTCTTCTGCAATCTAGAAAGATACATGAAAATCCTAATTAGCACTGATAAACCATTTGAGTACATCAAACAATATTTAAAAGGAAGAATTAGTTCAAAACCTAAATAAGACTTCATCACCCGTGGTGCTGACAGTCACCTACGTTCACACTGGGTCCAGCCTAGTATACAGCGAATGAGACTAGGAATAGGATGATGTGTGCATTGAAGTGAGTCTGACTCCTGCTACTCTTGAACATGATTAGGTCTCTCTGCTGTTACAAATATAGTGCTTCTCCTCATCCAGTAACATCTTAGCTTTTATTGTGCAGTGGGGGATAAAATATTTCACAGACCCCAAGCACTGAGATACAATTTCTTCTTTTCCATCATCACCTTAGCCTGGTTTACGATCTTCTCCAAAGCCCTGTAAGAGAAGCGTGATTTGTTCAAAGCCTCCATGCTCCCTGCATATTAAGAAGTTTATTATTTGCCATAGTTTGATAAGATGCTTCTTAAAGGTAAACCCACAAGAAAAGTTTAGTCTGAGCACACAGGTCTAAATCTAGAGATGATTGTGGGAATACAAATATTTTATTGCTTTTTCCTTACCCTGCCCATACCTAATTGAATCAATTATGCATCACAAGTATAACTGCAACAAAAATGAAGTTTAGAAGTGGATGGAGCCATTCAACACATCCAAGTAGCCTCTCATGTCTGTAGAACACCTGCTTGGGAAACGTGTATCTTTAGACTGAACATTCATCTACGAGACAAAAGAAGTTCAACAGAGTGGTTTTGTGCAGCAGAAAGATCTTGCCAAATTCAAACTGGATTTGGCAAACAGAAAAATGCACCTACCTTGAATAAATGGAAAAGGGTCTCTTTTCTGCCCTCCTAGCTCTCTCTCTTAAGAATAAGTGTTTTACCTTGGAGAGAAGCTGAGGCCCCAAGTTACCATATTTAGACTTCCTTTCTGGGATTAATCTGAAGCCCAACCCAATTTGACTGAGAAGAATTTTAGCTGTTTATGTAAATAGAACTCATCTTTGGGTCCGTGTGCATAATTATCACAGTTGAATAAGTTATAAATTTATACCCCACATTTGGCATTTCAAAAAATTTTCACAATATTCATCCCCTAGAAAAGGCAGCAGCCATATCTGAACCTCTTGGGCTGAAGTTT
Organism: Tapera naevia; assembly: GCA_033556795.1. Lineage (NCBI taxonomy): Eukaryota > Metazoa > Chordata > Aves > Cuculiformes > Neomorphidae > Tapera > Tapera naevia. Next base: position 2,277,056 of record JAUMJJ010000079.1, on the reverse strand, counting down.
TGACAGAGATTAGGCAGAAAGAATCACTAATATTGGTAACATTTTCCTCTTTCATATTTTATGCAATATGTACTAGTACAGGAGGAATTCTGTTACTTTGTTTCTGACAGACACACAGGCATTTTGATTTCACCTGAGGAATCTAGGTAACATTTTGACATCTACAGAACAGTTATTACTTGCCTAAGAAGACATGCAGTGTGAGAAGGAGTTTTTAAAAAAATATACAGAATGAGTGAAACTAGGGGAACTGTTTCATGCATGAGGGTTCCTTCTTATCAAAAGAGTATGCAATAAGTGGAATTATTCACAGTAAAGTGACCAAGAGAGAAAACAGTAACTGGAGAAAAAAGGTCACAGAAGACCAGCAAAATAGTCTCCTAAAATGCTGAAAAATAACCCCTAAAAAAACCCCAGAACATGGGGGGAACTGGGATAAACATATTATTTGAAGGCTTCCCTTCTTCTCTCCAGGGCAGCCATGTTTCTTGGAAACTGCAGGTTTAGGTCAGTTACTGAAAATCCATCTGCATCAGCTCTGTATTTGCTAGTAAAAACCAACCATGCAAACAATGCCTGACCCCAACCAGGTACACTGGTACAGGCAACTCATAATCATGAAGGGCCAAAAGCCTTCAGCTGTGCAGCGTGCCTGACTGTAAGGCTGGGGACCCACTCCTAACTGGTGGACAGTACAGTTCGGGCTCTACAGACATAAATACTTGCTATAGTTCCACATCTTTCTATCTTCTATTTGGATTACTTGTACATTTATTAATTTAAATTTAATTTTGAAACTGCTACTTGTCCAAGATTGACTGATGTAAAGCAACTTCATCTTGTGTGTAGGTGCGTCAGTTGATCAAATCAAATGCTCAATTATGTAGAGAGTGCGGGAAGAAAAGAAGCCACAAGAGAGTGAAACAACTTACCCTCACAGCAATTTTCAGTGACACATGCTGAATAGTGACTAACGGAGGGTACAGACGACCTTCCTGTAAATTCTCCTCTGAAACTTGCTGAGCTATTACCTAGAAATAAAGCAGACATGAAATGCAGATGCAGCTGTAGCTATATTAGAGAGTGATCTAATCTTAAGCAAAGAAATGGTTCTGCTTTGGCAAATCACGCAGATACTGCTTAATCCACCTAGGGAGTGGTTTTTACAACCAGCCTTATCATTAGGAAGTTGCTACACAAGACCTGAAAATTTAGGGAGTTATATCTTTTTCTCAGACAATAAGACTTATTCAAGTCCTGAATCTTAAATCAGGAAATAGTGCACTGTGAGATATAAATTCTAGCCATGAATTGCAGTTGAGTCAAAGAATTCTAAAAGTAAAAAAAGCACATGTTATTGTTGTGACAGTTTTCAAGTCATCCTGCAGAGAACAGAGCTGAGGCCCTGAAGTGTAAAATGCTCTGAATAAAATTACCAGTGGCTGAGCAGGCTTGTTGTGTGTGCAGCTCACACATCCAGCCTGTATGAGATCATAGAAGTAAGGATGGTCAACCACAGAAAAACATAAACAGAAGTAATATTATCCAGGGTCTTTTATAGCCCTGATGATCACTGCAGCCAGATTAGAAACAGAAGGTCTGATGCTAAATTCTGGCTTGCTGGGACAGAAAAAAGACTACTGCTAGAAAAAGTCTGTCCATTCCACTCGAAGACTACGGTAGGTCTGTCACCTCGACTATACCAAATAACTAAAGAAATTATTTTGCTCTTTGCTTGTTTTTCTATCACCGGACTGACCAGTGGAAACAAGGAATGATACAGAACTTCTGATGCACGTCTGAGAGAAGCATCTCCCCAGTGGCCTGAATATGCTTGCTTGGTCCTAGCAAGACTGGAAATGTTTTGTAGTTATGTCCATCAACAAACTGATCAGGAAAGCATGGCAAGCTGGAGAAGTTGTTTTTTATTGCTTCTTCATTGCTCATATGAAAAACTTTCCATTACCATGAGGTGTGAGGACATTCTCCACAGACTGAGGAGAGACTTTGCCTGCACTAGACAGTCAGCTTATGGGCTTAGCTCATGAACTTCCTCTATTATAACAACAGATACTTTTTAAGAAGAAAAAGGTCCTGGGGTTGCTTTTGGGTCTAATATTCCTGTTGTCTTTAGCTAAAATGTGTTTGTCGTTTGGGGATCTGAAATAGAAAACATAATTTCAGGGTGATCCAGACTGGGAGCTGGGGAGCCTGAGGATCAGATGATGCAAGTTCATTAACCTGTATTCTATTTTGTAATCTCTTCAGTGGACTGTATTTAATGACCCATGTTCACACCTTCTAGGGAGCTACTATTTTGAACCAAATCTAAATATCTTCTAAGCAAACTAAGCACAAAATTCATATATCAAAAATGGCCCTTTATGCAGTTTTTCATAGCTACCTTCACTAACATTGTCTACTACAATTCTCAAAACAAATTATTAAAATATTAAGAGACTTTTATATGAGCAAAATCCAAATTTCAGATTTCTCTATCTTGCTTTGGGACAGAAAGGAAATAACTCAGGAGGAAGGAGCAGAGAGGAATGTCACTTGTGCTTTGAACAGCTGGGAACATACAACAGTCACAAGAAAAGGAGGTGCAAGTGCAAGCTCATACTTCTTAAATCTGCTACAGTTTATAAGCAGTTTCCACTGATATTTAGCACATTAAGCTTGTTCCTGGAGTGTATCCTTCCATTTGGTTTCATCCAAAAGGAAACCAGTCCCTCTCCCCTCCCAAGACCATGTTGCACTGTGGACCAAATGGACAATATGTAGGGACAGGAGGTATGAGATGTGCTCAAGACAACCACTGTGATGCAAAATAAAAGAGTAATGTAGTACTCCTAGTACTGCTGTCAGGAGAAAAGATACATTTTTTTGCGCAATTACAGCTTGGATAGCAAAAGGTTAGAACCAAATCACTGACTGATGCAGGGGATACTACTGCATGATGTGACTTTTAGGGGTGCTCTGTGGATGGAAGGAAAACTGGTCTGGATAGCATCTGGTGGAGCCAGGTGTGACCCATACAGAGGTTCTGAAAACACCAGTGACATGAAACGGACAACACGGCCCAAAGAGAAAGCAAGAAGTGCCTTTGAGGGAACATACTGGGAAGATACTTGGAACAGAGCACAAATGGCTTCCTACAGTTCCTGTTCTATGTGGGAAACAGAAGCTTGTGTACATTGCTTGCAAACACTAGGACTGCATCAGAAGAGACGCCTGGTTATCACCAATTCTTCCTTTCTCACAGAAATATGTGAAAAGTTTGAATTAAAGAGCAAACATTACAGTATCTCCAGGTTCAAAGAGAGACAATGTTCTTTTCTGCAATCTACCCAGCATGCTGGTAGGTGTAGTAATTTTTTCCATTCTAAGTGGAAATGCTAACAAGCAACAAGAGATTATACTCTTGTTAAATATAACAAGTAAAGGAAAATTATTTATTTACATTTTAATCTGATATTTAGAAATGCAGCAGAGATAATGACCCACTAGGGGGAGCTAAGACAATGTAAAATCTAGTTTTCTTTCCATAATAAGAACTTGATTATTTTAAGATTTAACACTGACCTTTGATATAACAAGATGAGCATCTCATGTGTAAAGAGGAGCTCATCATGAGAGTTTTGCTGTTGGTGTAATGCAACACTGAAAAAAAAGTTTCAGGAGTAGAGCACTTCTGATTTGTGACAGAGTTGATACAATGTGAGCCACAAAACATTCAGGCAGTGCTAAAGGTGGGAGAGGTAGCAAGCTTAACCTACACAGGTGCCATGCTATTCCTTCTGACATACTCCTGTAACAGCAGTAAAAACCATGCAAGAACACAGAAAAAAAATTCAGAGAAAGTAACACCTTCTTCATGCGGTCTCTGAAAAAGTTCCTCGAGAACACCAGTTCAGAGGCAGGGTTAAAAATGATTAACTGATATTTTCAATTGTTAAGAAAAAAACAGGTGACAAAAAAGGTAAGTATGCCAATATCTAAATCCACAATATAACAACACTTTGAATAGTGTGTGTGTTTTCTGCCCGTAGAATGGCACAGAATCATGAAGGATATAATGAATAACGAGGACTATCAAAACATTATTTTTTTTTTACAAGGAGACAAAACCCAAATAAAATACATTTGGTGGGGAAAAGAGAAGACCGAAAGAAAATAGAAAAGACAGCTCAAGGTGAACACTTCTCACAGCACTATAGAGAACTCAAATAATCAGACAGCAGGAAATAGAAGGAGAGTTTCTTTTTCCAGAACTCAAAATTAAATTGTGACACTAATTGCCAAAAGATGCTCACATGTATAAACACGTTTAAAAGCCAGTAGGCTCATTTATGAAAGAGAAGTCCATACAGGGATAAATCTTTCATCACAGGATGGCCACACAGGACAAGCTTCCCGAAGCTGAGAAGCCATTTCAGCAGAAGGATCGCTTTGTCTTTCCTTCCCTGTATTTATCCTCTTTTCCTTAGCTTCTTGTACTGTTTACATTCACAGGAAGATACTGGGCTGTTTGGATCTTAGGTCTGACCCAGTGTGGCTATTTTCACATTTTAAATTTCAGTTGATTCAAGTTTTTAAAAGAGAAATTAGCTAAGCCTTACTGCAGCCAATGAAAAGCACCCAAGATGGGACAAAATGCATAAATTTAGCAAGCAGGCACATCTTGGTTTTTGGAGGACGTATCCTCTATAACAAAAGGACTTACCAGGATTATCTCTGGAGTAACTTAACTGTAGGTCACACATGCCAAGAATATTTCATTATTCAAAATTCTCTGTCCCTTTTGTTGTGTTTGGTATGACTTAGAAGAATAGGTAACGGTTCTTGTCATCACAGAGCAATTGCTGGCACTTAAGAAGTATTACAACTTACTGTATCCTAGATTTATCACCCAAAATCAAAGTTACATTCTATTTTATTTGGCAGGAAGAAAAGAACACTGAAAGCAGAATTTGTTGTAGTTATAATAAGCTGTTTGTGACTTTTATCAGAGTTAACTGGAGAAGTGGCAAAGCGAGAAGACAGAGGGTGCAAGCATGCAGCCTGGGCTGCTTATTTTTTTCACAGAAGCTACCTTCTATAATCTGAGAAAGTCCCTGTGTCTAAAATGCACAGGTTTGGAGCTTTAAATTGTGCAGCATCTTGGTGCTCTCATTTGAAATGGAGAATACTAACCACTGTTCTAAAACCCTCGTGAAACTATTTTGAATTTATCCATCCATTATAAAAAAAACAACAAAGAAAACAAAACAAAAAGCACTTTTGCCTTTGCTTTGTACTGTAATTTCAGCTAAGGGCCTAGGCAGCCCTCCTGGCCTTTGCACCCCTGACTCTTCTGGCAAAGACTCCTCTGCAATCTGTCATTTGTCACCTTGGTCAGTAACGGGCTGCAGCTCACCCAAGCCCCAGTCACTCACTGCCTCTCACACAAGTAGGGAGAACAGCTGTGACTGCTCTTAGCTCCAGCCATAAGGCAAACAGCTATCCATCGATCTTGCCACCAACAGAGACTTTCTATGCAAGAAAATACATTTTTACATATCAAACTTTTCTAGGGATTTTACTAGAGGATGGCAATTCTATAGCAAAACCTTTTCCAAAAAAGAAGAGTCATGAGAGAACCTCTACCTCAAGGAAGAAATTAAAAGCTTCCGCACAGTTTCTGATACCATTTTACTTCCTTGACTGTGATATTTCTTTGTTCGGTTATGTTCCTTGCACAGAACAGATTTTTTCCTGGCTTAGTAGACTGCCCCTTGAAACATCATTCAATCCATGTCTATGTTACCCTGCATCCATCATCCCTCTCTCTATAGGAACCATTTCACACAAACCAAAATGAAGCAATTTCTAAAATGAAATAAGACAACTGTTTAACACAGCAAGCAAAGATCACCATATCCAAGTGAAATTACAGGGAAGGATTTAAAGGGAGGATATAATTATCCAAAGACTTATGAGATGGATCATTGCCCTCCTAAGATGGTTGAAACCGGTGGAGACAGTCTGGACTTTTTACTAATTTTAAAGATGGAAATTGTGAATATTTTTTTTTATAGAGGGCAAGCTGCTCACAAACTTATTTTAAGGCTGCCCTAGTATGTACCTTTAAAAAAACCTTCAGAAATCCAGTAAGGGCAGCATGCAAGTGCTCAGCCCTTAAGAAAGCTTCACAGCACATACTGCCAGTCACAGGATCAGATTGCCTATCAGTTGCCTCCAAGTGATAGTAAAGGGCCATTTACTTCTCTTTAATCCATGAAGAGGAAACAAAGAGCAAGAATCCTGGAATGCAATATGCCTTAAAGAGGGTGCAAGAGTTCAGTCAGGCATTCTTACTACTGCTAATTGGGGCAACTTTTTTTCCTTTTTTTTTTTTTTAAATCATTCCATAATAGTTACTAATTGCATTGCTTTGATACTCCCTGTGTGTGTTACCTACACTAACCATGTATTTCCTAGCATGCTTACAAAGCTTCTTTGAAGATTAGGATGCTGCATTTTCAGTACATAGTAGTTTATATGAACTGGACTGGGCAGAAATTACCACTGAAGTGCCTCTAGATTAATTAGAGCTAACTTGGGAAGCTGACCCTAGCCTTTTTCCCTATTTCCATACCTTTTCAAAAAAATCCCCTTAGCACCAGGCTTTTAATGACTTTGCATGGACATGGTCAGACCATCATGCACGGCTTACAGCTATCTGTACTGAGCCTGGGCTCTCTCCAAGCAGGATGAGCTTGGAAGCACATCCCTGGCAGCAGAGCAGCCAGAAGCTTGAGCATCACTGGATATCATATCACTCAACAGGAAAGAAGCTGAGGTTCAGTACGTTGCTCCTGGTACCAACAGAGGCATAAGAGGATACAGGAACTCCAGCACAGGGTAGGAAGAGGGTTAGATGGAACAGGTTAGAGGAAGCAGTGGTAAGGATGCTATGATGAGGAGCAAAGATGCTGGACCTAGAAAAGCACAGAAAGTTACCATTTTCTTACGTGAGAAGCAGGTATAGAAAGATGGACTTATTGATTTAAAAACAAAAAAAAATTAAAGAATTGTGTTAAGCATTTGATTTCAACCACTGCTAACAATTATCTTGCTTGAGAAAGGGATTCTAAAGTAATAGAGGCCAAATTCTTCTCTCATATGTATTGAAGAGACAATCCTTTTCATTCATGTCCTACTGTAAGACAGTGGATGTCAGATTTTGAACAACCACTGGTGGTGAATGACTCCTAGAACAAAAAGCATTTGCTCTCTGTTCATCTCTTGCCCAATTAGTGTAAAGGAAGAGAGATCACATGTTGGATAATGTCAGAATAAGAATCATAAAAAATTGCCTGAAAAAAAGAAAGAACCAATGCAGAAAATGATAAGAAAGAAAATGGGATGAATAAAATGGCAATTGTGTCAAACTGTGGTGCAAGAAACCACAAGGCAATGGAGCACTTTCACCAGCTGTGACAAGAGAGGTCCACAAAAAAATATGCCACCAGCTCTATGCAAAACCACCAAAAAGCTAAAAGAAATTCTAATGATTTTTGCAAGAAAACCATCCACAAAAGTCACCCCAAAGCCACCAACATCAAAACATAGCTCCTTTCAATCTAAAATCAAACCTACATGCATGTGTATGCAAACGGTACATATGTCCATTTACCTGTGAAAATACAGTATTTTCTTTTTTCTGTTCCAACAGTAAGCACAATTTTTCCAATTTAAAATATTTTTAAATCTTTCTGTTTAGTTGCTCATTATTACCAAGTTAATAAATTAAGGAATTTAAATATTTATAATACAATACCTCAGCAGTTGTGAGGAACACATCTTCACCAATATGTTTCAGTCCACATGAAATAACGCCAAGGGCTACTCCTGGGAACACGTAGGCATTGTTACCCTGCCCAGGATAGAGAGTTTGTCCACTTGGAAGAGTGACAGGATCAAAAGGACTTCCACTGGCAAAAATGCCACGTCCCTAAGTTGTAACAAGAAAGCCAAAGAAAGCACATTAGTTGCAAGGATGTTGTTGAAGCATTTCACACATCTCTTTAAATATCTGTCACTGCAGACACTGGGTTACATCTATTTAATATCTCTTCTGAGAGGGAGTTCGAGCTACTTAACTGAATTTGCCTCAAGAGCGTTACGATATTGATCCCAGAGACCACCAGCAATTCTCTGATTATCTGATCTCTAAATCCCTTCCCAGAACCCAAACACAGGCGTAGCTCCATGCTGGCACACAGCACACAGGCAGCTGAGGGGAGGAAAAGATGCCTGTGGGGTAGCCCAGATGTAGCAAAAGGGCTCATATTGCTGTGAGGCAGCTGCAGGTCTGATGGAGTCTCCTCATCTTCTGTGATGAGGAACACTCCGCTGGGAGCAGATGTTGACACCATCAAGTGCTGATCAAGAATGGCAGAAGAGGCACATCACAGGTGACTCACTCGCAGCACTACTATTCAGGTTCTCCCCAGAGCACCTGATACACAGGGAGAGAGAAGGAATTTCTACAACAGGCAACAAAGTTTTAGACTAATGAGGGGAGTGACATTGTACTGGCTTTTGCTTTGCTCGGGAGGGAGCACCCTCGAATTTAAGTAGTAAATTTAGATGGGGAAGAAAAGCCAGCCTTTATTTATACTAGCACTGCTGAAGTGATAAATGTCACTGTTAAATACTTCAGAAGCGCTTTGTATCAGAAATATCAATGCCTATTTTAGAGAACTGGAAACATGCATTTTAAAATATGCAGCTCTTCGGAAGAATATTCTGTTTGGTTTGGTGTCATGCAGTATTATCATGGCCAGTTTATTATACGTTTTGGTGACAGATCAAATACTTGAGTGTGTCTTTTGCTCTGCCTACCAGATGTCATTATCCACTATAACCAACCCTTCATGTAGGCCACTTCCCTGGCTCTTGCACTGTACTGTAATTGTGTGCTGTGCAGCGGGGAATGTGCAAGCTAAATTTGTCTTTTAAACACTTAGAAACTGTCATTCAAACTATTTGACAAATCCAAACACAATCTGCTATGAAACACATACAGTCAAGTATTCATACATTTCAAATTCTAGACTGAATTACAGGATAACATTATTAGCACTTCTATAATGCAATAATAATTAAGCAAGCACAGTTCTCTTAATTTTCACCCATGTTTCTATAATAGAACTCTTTGTAAAAGAGTCCATTACCCCAGTTCTTAATAAAGAATTACTATAAAAATCCTATTTTCTGTATTGAAGTATTCTCTTACCCTAAAGAATGAAAAGAATGTCACTGTCTATACATTACCCAAAGTCGTACCGTTAAAAACCAGGCCTTAATGATTGATGGTTACTGACGCTTTGGTTATAATAAAGACTTTTGAGTCTTGCCTGACACCAATAAAAGCTAATAAATGTTTTTATCAGGGTGCACACACTTCAGTGAAATTGTCCTGATAAAATCTGAAAAAAATGTTGCTTAATTTCACTCATTTTACCTACATATAGAGCCATGATTAGTACTTGTGACTCCACCCTCCGTCTTCCTCCCATTTTAAATTTAATTTCAGATTTACTTTTCCCTACATATACAGGAGAGATGTTAATCTTTGTTTACCTCTGTATATTTGTAGCACTGCTCAGCAGTGCATTCTGCTTTGCTGGTTGGATTGCTGAGAGCAAAAATAATAGGACGTTTGTTTAAAGCAGCCATATCCTGAAGAATTTGTTGAGTAAAAGCACCACCAACTGCCGCAACTCCTAAAGAAGAAAAACAAACATATAACAAAGCAGACAAATGCAATCAGTTCAAGGTAAGACATGCACACCACTTTTAAAAGGGCAGAGCTCCTTTTACTGCGTAACTCCCGCTTTAAAATGGAAATGTATCACCTGACCTGCAGGAGGGTCCCGTAAGGATGAAAAGGTACAACACTGTTCCCTGAAGTCTTATGCAACTGACTGGATAGTTTCTCCCAAATCCAGTGTGTTTGATTTCATTTTTTTCTGATGATGAGTAAAGTCTGCTTTCAACAGCTGATCATTCTGTCATCTCCAGCCTGAGATGACGCATAGTCCCAATTTTGAGTCTAAGGCTTTCCTGAAAACAATAATTGTTTTGAACACACCCCTTTCCTTCCCACCAGATACTTTTCTATTCTCCATACTGTACTCACAACCTAAAACCAGGGTGTGTGATGTTTCTGAGATGCCAATATACGAGTGTTTCTGCTTAACCTACAAGTGCTGAGAATCCAAGGATCAGATCCACACCTTCAGTGAAATATAGATCAGCAGACCCTGGAGTAAGCCTAAGAATCTTTATGTTCAGGGAGGCCCCTGTCACTTGGCTTGTAGAGAAGGTAGTCTCCTTCTTGCTCAGAGTAACCAGTGCCTAGCTCCCTGCTCTGCTTTCCACACAGCATCCAAGTTTCAACAGCAGGAAAACAGTTATTGTTTCTTCTCTTGGAAGAGCAGAATCACAGAATCATAGAATCATCTGGTTGGAAAAGTCCTCTGAGGCCATCAAGTCCAACTATACCCGTCCCCTTACTTAACCATATCCCTGAGAAACTCATCTACTCGCCTTACAGAATCATAGAATCATCTTGTTGGAAAAGACCTCAAGAGTAGGAACAGATTCAAACCAAGGCCAGAAGAGAGTCTCTCTTGGGTCAGTACTCTAACCTCTTGTTACTCATGCACATATGAGCATCCCAATATAGGCCACTCTAAAATGACAGGTTGGTGTACGCCCAAGGAGAGCACAGGGTATGTGGACGGAGGTGAAAGGTGTCCTCACCTGGCAGAGCTGGCCAGAAGGTCATACACGCTCTAGGCCTAACATTTCTTAAAAGTGCTCGATGTATTTTCTGACTGATTCTACTTGAAGTATTCTCCACACTGTTGGGTCTCTGTCTTGAAGTCATATCTTTATGGAGTAAGCTTTATTTACCTCATTCATCATCATCAACAAAAGCAGATTTTACTGAAGAAGGATCATGTAGTCTAGGCAGAATTTAAAGGGTAGCTCTTAAAAAGTAGGATAATTTTCCACTCTGGCATTTCAGATTTTTCAGCATCTGACGAATGATTTTACTAGCCCAATGTATGATTTCTCAAGTCTTACACATGAGAAGAATCATTTAAGAGTACTTGCAGTTCATTCATGAAATTGTCACTGAACTATAATAATGCAACTGTAGAGAGTTGAGCAATACTTTATCAAGACCCCAAAAAGAAAAGGTCTTCGCAAAATCTGAGTTCTGGTCTGCATAAAGGACTGGTGACTAAGGACCTAAATATGAGGAAAAAGAAGATTCAGCTGCAGGATGCCCATATTTGCAGAGCTTTACATGTGCTTAACTTGGTTTTCTCAGTCTAAGTTTGAGGTTATTTGTATTACACCATCCACATTAAATCAAAAGTAAATTAGAAAGGTGATAAGGTTCTCCATCAGATGTTTAAACCAACTCAGATTATTCTCCCTGTAAAATGGATGGCTTGGAGTGAAAGCAGTGTTACATGCTTGGATAGTTACTATTTGTTCAGTTGCTTAATAGAGTCCATTATGCACCTAGTGTTTTCTAAAAACAGACAAAGGTAGACTCTGTTGGGAGGAACTTGATCTTGTCTTCAGACAAAGCCACATCCACATTTTTTTTCCAACGAAGAATAAGGTCATTGCTTTAAAGTAACAGAAATTACCTATTAGCACAGACGGTTTTATATCTTTAATGATATCTTCTAGATTTTTCATTTCACCATGTTCATGGGCAAAACGTTGTTTCTCAGATGTTAATGAGGCCCGTCCCTGAATAAGGAAAAAAAAAGAAAAATATATCTATGCTAAGTTTATATGAACCTAATATTCTGGGATAGTCAGTTTACAAAGTATCTGGTTTAACACGTCCTATTTTCATTTCTACTCTTGCGTCTATCACCAAATGCCACATTAGAAAAAGGAACATTGTGTACAGCTAACAAAGGATAATTTTGGACTAATTTATTTCTTTAAGCAGTAAGTAAATTAAATTCAAAATTTTTACTTTAAATTCATAACAGCTGCATCAAAAATATATGAAAGCATTATTAATTTCTTCTTTGAAGGATTCTTAAAGCAGTTTCACCCGCAAACATTTGGTCAAACACTTAAAGTTACTAATGATAAAGCATAAATATATTTATATGGCAAACAGTATGGATGCACCAGGGCAAGGGAGATTGATAACATCACAACACAAAAAATTTCTCCTAGCTTTTTCAGCTTTGCTTTTGTCTAAAAGTAAAGAGAGTGTATGGGGATATATATAGAGTATAGAGGAGCCTATGTTTTGCTCCATGTTTTTCATATTTACATAATTCATTTTTAAGGATGGAATAAAAATAATTCTAACCAGATGTCTGGTAAATAATTTGCTTTAACAAAACGGATTCGGTTGTGAGACAACTTTTGTCCTGATCTATACTGGCAATTTCCACTCATTGATGCCCAACAAGGTTACCAAATGGAATATCATAGATGAAACAAAAGGGACTTTAGAATATCATTGACATTGAGCAGGCTGCAAACAGGATTTCAGCTCAGTGGAAGTAACGTGGATGTGGGGCAAGAAGCGGCCAGAATTTGTGAAAATTATATTAGTCGTCTTTGTACATGGACCTCTGTCTGCACACAAGCATCTGAAAATTTCTGCAGAAGAGTTTAAAATGTGTACACCTCCACCCTCTATTCTATTCTTGTGCCTGCAGAAAATGTTATTGCAAAGGCACTTTCCAAACACAAATCTAGAATACAGTGTCAGCCCTTCAAATATCTTACAATTTCAGACAGAAAGAAGCAGATTATACAGATACATATGGAAGCACACCAGGAAAATAGAACGCTAAATGTACTTTTGACTGAATAGTGAGAACAGATATATATCATCTTCCCAGCCACATCTTTTCCAACTGATAAGATGAAAGTTTCTTTAGTCTTACCAAGTTAATTAAAATTGTACTGAAATATTGGAATAGATTCCATTTCATGATTCCACCAAAGTCTATGACTTTCACAATTTTGGCTCAATTTAGGTCTGTGTGTACTATCAGATTCAAGCCAGGATTAGTTTTTAAATAGCATTTTTGCTGAATTTTAACAAAAACTAAACATGCTATTCTACATTTCAGACCACAGTTCTGCAACGTGGCAAAGTGTGGCTGTGCCAGTCACATCACTGAAGCTCCTCTGCTGGTCCTCAGACAGCCGCCGCAAGAGCTGGTAGACAGAAGGGAAGGCCATTTTTCATTTCCAGCTGCAAGAAAAGCATTTCCATCCCGAGGGTACCAAAGGAAGCTGCGGAAAGCTGTTATGTGGTCGGGGCTGACTGAGCCGGTCTGCCTCACAGGATGCCAGCTTCTTTTGGCTCATCTGTGATTACAAGGAATTTCCAGAGATTTCTCCTCTTCTACAGACTTTTTACATGACCAAAATACAGAGTTTTAAAATTAAGAGGGTTAAGTCTGGGTGTGCTTATATGGGTCCTAAGTGTCCTCCTAGAGTGATTAACATGGAAATACTGCGACACTGGCATCTTGGTTTACTCTGCAGGTAAAATGTGAAATTCTCAGCCTCTATAGAATGCCGCAATATTAACATTTTTTGGTTTATTCACACTCGAATCATTCCACTGTCAATACACGTTTTGAAGTCTGCCACTTCCTAATATCCCAGCAGATGTCCCCACAGTCTGCATAGATATTTTAAATACACCTCATTTTAAAGCAGCAATTTTCCTTAGCATTTTCAGGGGAAAAAAAATGAGGTTTTTTTTTCAGTCACCAAAGAAAAAAAATGCATTTATGACTACCAGACCCAAAGCTTCTTGCTAGGAATAAATCAAAATACTACAATAAGAGCCACTTTTCAGTCTGATCTGCTGGTTGGTTGAAATTGAAACGTTCAACGAAGCCCAACTTGGAGGTAGGTTGTCTGGCGAGCTAGGAATGGGTGCTTCTTCAGTTGGTTCCTTAATAGCTTATCAGGCTGCTATTGAGGAAGCGATTTTTTTCAATCTGGTCTTAAAATCCAGCCTCCAGGAGACTGCTCTGGTCTAACAAGAAAAAAGAAATCACCTCTAAGAGCAATGACCAGCTTCTTCAGACCATGGCAGGCTAGCAGCTCTGAAGGTCTCCAGGATCTGTAAATCCGGGCTGACCTCTCAGGAAAGGTGATTTCCAGTTTTTCCTACAGCTAAAAGGCCAAGATGACATCTTAGTAAAGAAAAATGTTGATATTCTTTGATTTTCTTTTTTAATCAAGACTAATAACCAAAATCCTGCATGAAGCAGCATTACTTTTTTATACAGTTTTACTCTTGAATGGTTTTCAAGGAGGTATTTCAGCATTTTAAAATTAAGATAATGGCAGAGCTGCTAAAGCACTTACTGATGCAACATCAAGAATTCAAAGTCCCATTTCCTACTGATATTGACAATCGCTTCTCATTTAATCCACTACAAAGGAGTACTCAAACAGTGACCTGAATGTGATCCACTGCAACCCTTTCCAGGCTGCTGGCTAGTGAGACTAGTGCTAGTGAGATGGGTCAGCTTAGAACAGATTGATTCACTTCTGCCCTATCTTTTTATATACCCTTAATTTCACATAGGGCATTCCATTATTCTAAAAAAAAACCCCAAAATAAGCCAAACCAAAACCAAGACCCAACCCCTAAACCAAACTGTAAACTACTTTAATTTAAATTTATTTCTTTATTCAGCTTTGGTCTGAATTAGTTTATCCTGTTAGTCAGAGTGAATCATGTCTCCAAGTAAATATTTTTGTAGTATATTAACTAAGAATGAAATATTAAATTCTGTGGCTTAGCAAAAGTAACAACAGCTATGTACATAGAGATTTCTGCTTGGGAAATGCTTATAAAAGAAATTCCATGGGTAGGTGTTTTTAATATATATCTTTAAATAGATTGTCAGAAAGGGTCCAAAGGAGGGCCACGAAGATGATCAGAAGGCTGGAGCACCGCCCATATGAGGAAAGGCTGAGAGACTTGGGCTTGTTTGGCCTAAAGAAGAGAAGGTTCTGCGGAGAGCCTTAAAGGAGCCTTCCAGTACTTCAAGGCGGCCTACAGGAAAGCTAGGGAGAGGCTCTTTATAAGGCAGTGAAGGGATAGGACAAGGAGTAATGTTTTTAATCTGAAAGGGGGAAGATTTAGTTCAGATATTAGGAAGAGATTTTTTACTCTGAGGGTGGTAAGGCACTGGCACAGTTTGGCCAGAGAAGTCATGGATGTCCCACCCCTGGAGGTGTTCAAGGCCAGGTTGGATGAGTCTCTGAGCAACCTGATTTAGTGGAAGGTGTCCCTTTTCATGGCAAGGGGGTTGGAAGTAGCTGATCTTTAAGGCCCCTTCCAACCTAAACCGTTCTATGATTCTATGAAATGTATTTTAATTGTTAATTCAGTGATCCTAAAGGAGCTACGTAAAACCTCCCTAAAAATTGTATCTGAAATTTCAAGACTAGCCAGTTCATCTGGCTATGAAACTACAGTAATTTAGGGGACAGTGCTTTAGATAGCATTTTTTCTCCCCCAAACAGGCAAATTCTTAAGTTCAAAGTAGAGAGGCGGCAGCAAGAGCATGCCTAGCTTTCCTCTGTGCTCTGCCAGTGGGCCAGCAATGACTTGCAGGAAGGAAGAAACAATTCAGTTTCGTGCACGCTTAACCTCAGACTAAAGGGTTGCCAGTCCATTTAGTACAAGCTTCCAGACATCCGTCCCTGAATGCCTACAGTCGGAATAAGAAATCACAGAGGTTTTGTTAGTCAGCAGAGAGAAGAAGATCGAGCCAAAATGCATAAGTCTCAGTTCTGGATTTGTGTGGGTTTGTGTCTTGTCTCCCTCCTGACACTGGAGCACAGGGCCCATCTTCTGACATTCCTATTTCCATCTCTGGCTTAGCTGGCTTTTGTACTCTGGCTAACTGCGGATAGGAAATGAGCCGTGGAGGATCAAGCCAAGGCAGCATAAATCAGAAGCTGCTCTGGTCTGCTTGCATCTCTGTAATCCTGAGATTGGCACACAGCTCATTGATATATCCCTTCTCATTCTAAAAGGAAAAAGCAAAATTTAAAATACTCCATACTGAGAAAGAATTTGAATAAAGTCTCAGGTTCTGTGTGTGAAGTTCTGAGTCTTTTAAGTAGAAACATCATCTTCAGTCAAATTCATATTTGTCCTTTAAGTCCACTGTCTTGCTTCTTTAGCATTATTAAAAATTCAGTCATCCAATGAAAAGGGCTCAGAAAAATCAGCAATCTAAAGATGTGCCCCTTTCAGTGCGTCAAGCCTTAATGCAGTCTCACTGTTTCACTGAAGGACCTCAATGCTTGCCATGCAGGGAAGGAATTTTTCCAGGGGTTCCTTCCAAAGCATGTTTTTACACCATTATTCAAACAGCATTATGAAGACATCTAGACCAGATAGTAACTGTCCTAAGTTATATTTTCTATGATGTATAACAAGCATCTTTCCTGCATCAAGTGACACGCCCTAAAAATAAAAAACTCTTTTGCACTGAAACCCACTGATGAACTAATAGATTTGACATGATACCTGTGCAACTATTCAGAGAGGAGGATACAAACTCACAAAATCTTTCAGGAGATGGAGAAAGGCAAAGTTAGAAAAAGAGGCTATATAACCTTCTTGCTTTAATTTTGCAAATGTATTCAGCATACCAAGAAAGAAAAAAAAAAGCATCAACATTCCATTGTATAACTTTCTGCAATGCTATGTATTCTTACATTATTTCCTTATCGTTTCTGGAATCAGTATTTGCTAGGAGCATTATAAGAAGTTTGCTTGAATAAAAGGGAGAAACCACCTACATACTAAAGTGCCAGGAAGACAACCATGCCATCTTAATGCATACTCAGGCTGCCTGAATAAACTGTACAGTACACCACTAAAATGCTGAGGGTGAAGAATATTAAAAACACTCAAAAAGATCAACAAACCTTAAGTCCAAAGACTCAGTGAAAATGTCAGAAATTACTGCGGAGGGGAAAAGTATTGCTGCTATCACAGTAACATTCTGTACCAATAAACCTATGGGATATTTTGGATTTGAATGAAAGAGAACAAAGCAACCTGAAAACAGATATGTTGCTATATTAGAAGTCACTGTGGTATCTCAGATGGAAAGAAATATGAGCCAAATTCTTTGTTAGCAAATGAGTTACAATGTGGACTGTGTCAACTCAGCAGATGAAGTACAGAGATAAAGAAACAACAGCAGCATTCTGTGATGGTGACATTATATATGAAAGATCTTGGCAATCCTAAAACGTTTATACTCCCTAATGGATGAGAGTCAATGGTATTATATGTTATTATTACAAAAGTAAAACAGAGTAATTTAGAGACCAGGACCTTCTAATTCAAGGAGCAATAGGAAGCAACAGGACTCAGTAGTTAATAGTTTTATGAAAAACTTTTATTTTGGATTTGAACTGAAAGCAGTTCTTAGTTTTAAGGAGGGTTCTTAAGGTTTTAGTTGCAGAAGCTCTTCAACAGCACATGAAGCAAAGGAGATACTGGGATCAGGCTTAGGGAAATGTACATCACCGTTTCCACAGAAAGTTACTCATATCATCATATTATAGAACTGAATTGAGGCTCAGATAAGAAACAAAAACGACCCATGAATAAAACCCCCAAAAAAATCATAGAAAACAGCTGTAAAAACAGGAGACCAGACTGAACAGCAGAAATCTATATGGGATTGTACAAAACATGAGGCAAATCTTACAAATATCACCAATGTGAAGTCTAATGCCACAGCCTGTTTGAGCAGGTCCTGCCAGGGCTGCCCCATGAACTGTAGCTAAAGAGCAGAGCAGCTTCATGTCAGTGAGGCAAGAGAGGAAGGCCTGGAAGCTCTCCAAGATTTACTCAT
The DNA here is from genome assembly GCA_033556795.1 of Tapera naevia. Taxonomy (NCBI): domain Eukaryota; kingdom Metazoa; phylum Chordata; class Aves; order Cuculiformes; family Neomorphidae; genus Tapera; species Tapera naevia. Next base: position 2,259,081 of record JAUMJJ010000079.1, on the reverse strand, counting down.
CAGCTGGGAGGCAGCTGAGAACAAGGCAGAGCACCCTGATTATGGCACTGCCCCACATTAGAGGCAGTGCTGGCACTCATCTTGTCTCACAACAAGGGAGCCACAAGCCTATTTATATAAACACTTGCCTACATTTGACTGTGTCAACTGCGGCTTATTTAAACAAGAGAACAGAGATCAGTACACAGATAAATTACAGATAAATTAAGACATTCATGTGAGGTTCTTAAATATTGAAGACATGAGAACCACAAGACATGAGAACTGTAGACCAAAAAGCTAAGCAATTCATTAGTAAGCTGAGTATTTCCAACTGCAAAATATTTTAGTTCTTTTTTGGTTTCACAGGAAACTTGCATGTTTTCTGTGAGTTGTCTATTGCAGAGTCAAAAGCAAAACAAAACAAAACAAAAAAAGCAGTTGTTAAAGCATCAAGGAAGAAGAGGATAAAGAAGGATGTGGTTAAGAGTCATGGGAAAATGTGGTGAAACATCTCCCTATTGGGAGATGATTTCTACATGGTTTCTTATCTCTTTCATTGCAAAGAAATCCCTGGTCTAAAGGTTGTTGATAAACCATCTGGAGAGCTCTAGGCAGGAACTTTACATAGCACCTGGCAGCTGAGGGTCCTCTTTGGGGAGTCCCCCAGAATCACGAAAAGGAAGGGGCAGGAGTGGCACAGAGAGCGTGCTGGCAGGGACAGGCCAGGCTGCCCTCTCTAGCCAGAACTACAGGAGAGTATCAGCTACGAGGAGCTGCAAAATGCCAAAGAAAAAGGAGGAGCAATGGATATGGACTCACCAGTCAGAGGTTACTGAAGTTCAAGGGCTTGCAGGTGACAGGCACTCCTGCACTACCTCGTTTCAGAACCAAAAAGCAGAGACATACAAACTCGCCCCAATCTCTATAACAAGGCCCTAATTATAAAGTGACCGTGCCTCGTGGTCAGGGCCATCACTAGTATGCTCTTTAATCTGTTCTCTTCAAGAGCAGATTAAAACGAGATGAGGCAACTTTGACACAGAATTAATAAAGTTTATTGTCCCCTGTGTGAAAAACCACATTTTGAGGAGATAAGGTTATAATGGTTGGCAGAAAAACATACTATTTAGGTAACACATGAAATTCTGATGTTGACTTTAGAATATATTGATGGAAGATTAGGGCTGTTTATTTAAGTAAAATTTACAAAATACCTTTTCCATGTAAATTAGCACACATGGTTAACAGGCAGGACAAAATTTATAAAGACAATTATTTCAAGAAGCTAAGATCTGAGAAGCAGAGAAAGTCAGGAACCAACAGAACAACAGAAAAAAATGAAGTAAAATAATCATTATTTTCAATAACAGAATGTGAACAAAACCTTCTCATCAGTACATCTAATGTACGTGATATCAAAGAGGAAACAGTTACATGCTAAGAAATTTATCATCCAAATTCTTGGAGGTGTCTCTTTTAGAGAAAATAATGTGGGCATTCTTTGAGCACACAGCACCTATCATCCTTTAGTCTTGTCTTCTTTTGTTTTTGTATATTATTGGCTGAGCATGAGTAATGCCATGAGTGTTCAAAGACAAATTAATGTTTTCCTTTCTGCAAAACTCATATTTCATTAGAACAAGATAAACGCAAGATGAAACTGCACAGATTAATTCCCCATATATCAGAATAACTGACAAACCAAAAAAAGGATTGCTTTGGTGGGAGAGTATTTGAGTAAAATAAGGCAGAAACTGCTTTAAGTGGCCGTGGCAACTTGGAGATACCCAAGACATTGCATCTTTGTTAAAACACAAAGCAGTTTTTTGGCTCAAAAAGTCATAGCCACTTGCAGTTAGCCATATATGAACTGATCAAGGACAAAAGTGAAGAGAATAATTGACTGTTGATAAAAAGAAAGCCAGAAATAATGAAAAGCTAACAAAAGAGGCAGACATAATATGAAGTGGTAAACACAAGTTAACATTAAAACAATTATCAAATTACTATCTAGAATGAAATCCAAACATTTTTTTAAAAGTGATTATTGCTAAAAAATAAGAAAAATTCTGTAACTGCATCACAATGTGTTCAATATTGATACTTGATTGTGAGCTCTCAAAGCCCTCTATGTATTATATAAGCTCTGCTGACTGTAATAGGAACAACAACACCTACACAGCATTGAAATTCTGGTATCAGTCCCAAATGTCCTCCCTTCTCTAAGTAAAGACTGAACTAGGCATGCATCCAGCTTTGACCAAAAACATGAACTTTAATCAGGGTCATATCCACTGCCAGTTAATTGTCTGTGAGAGCCTTTTCCAAATAGATTGTCAGGGATATTCAAATGGAGGAAGGAAAATGTAAACATTTTAGAGGATTATCTACAGGATTACCTGGATATCTCCTCTCTAATTATACAGGACAACAAATTGTTAAACTTTAGGGGTCTACATCAGTTTTCTTACACAGACTGATATTCTGAGGCCTCCAACTATAAGACTTGCACTGCTCTTGTTCTTACTGTTCAGTTTGGGCTTCACTCAGATCATCTGAATTGTTACAGAGGTTAAGATCACACCTCTAATGGACATTTAAATACAAAGCACTTGTTTAGACACAAGTATTAATGTACTGAACTAGAAAGCATAGAGTACAAAACTGGCAAAAGTAACACTGTTCCATGCTGACATACTCTTCTTAAAATTGAGGATTACATTCATATCTATGTGAGGGAACTTCATTTGTGCACTGGAAGTCATGTGGTATACAAAAATGTAATGCTGTCTTGCAAATTATAGATAAACTTGACCCTGAGAGAAGGATGTTTGGCAGCCAAGGAAGGAAGAAAGGAAGGAGTTGCATTTGCAGTGTGTTACTAAAATGCTCAGGCAGAAGTAAACCTCATGAATATCCCAATAGAGTTTACCATTTCTGCCTCTTTCCAGCTACTTGACACAAATGAATTTACTGTCTCTGAAGTTCATGGGTGAAGATATGGCCACTAATTTAGCTAAGCATGACACCAGGGCAGCTTTAAGGAAGATACAAAATGTGCTCATCACACACCACTCATTTATGTATATTTGTGTGATTAATAGAAAAAAAAAAACAGGAACACTAAGACTATGGGAAAGAAAAGGAACGTGGGAAACATTACCCATCAGTGTGTTCATATATCTATTCACTAATAAGACAGAATGTCACAATGTGACAATTCAGAATTAAAGACAAATCCCAACTGCTTAGGCATAATCTCCAAGTGCACAAGAGTGCAAAAGCAACTTTAGAAGTTGAACATTAAAACTGCCATTTAAATGCACTAGGATACTTAGGCATTTCAAAAGGAGTGCTATCTGCTTCAGAGTAGAATCATATAGCTCAAGTGGCGAATTACAACATTATTATGGTCTGCATACCTCCTTCATCCACCGTTGAAGAAAAAATAGTTCAGAAAGGTGAAAGCATACTGAAAACACCTCAACAAACACAAATCAATATGAACAACATTATAAGGTATCTAGAATGAAGTAGAGAACACGACTATAGACAGTAAGACAAACATAACCTTAATCATGAGGTCTTTCACCACAACATAGCAGAAAAATTGGTCATCAAAGTTGGTTTAATGAAAAAGACGGTTCCCAGGGAAAATATATTAACATGAAAATGAAAACACAGCTGCACTTGAACAATTAAAAGGCCACAAAGAAAAATCAGCTACAAAAGCCTGATAAGTGACTTCGTGGCAGCTTTTGGGGCAGGGGAAGAAGAAAAAGGTGGAAACAGTTTGCAGTCAGGCCAATAGAAGTTCTAAGGTTATTTTTCTCTGATTTGCACCGGTTGAAATACTACAGAAAGTAGATGAAAGGAGAAACAATGTTTAAATCTATAATCATGCAGCGCAAAATTAATGATCAAAGGACAGCACAGAATAAAAATGATGTAAAAATTAGTTAAGTTGGACAAAATAATCGCTGAGTGTTCAGAGTTTGTTATTTCTCATACCTCTAAAGCAACAGATCAGAATACTGAAAATGTCTCAGTGTTTCAAGAAAAATTATTTTGATCAGGCAGTATTTGATGAAAAAAATTTTAAGAGACTCTTGTTGAATAAGTTTCCACCTATTCAATTCCCTAGCAATAAGCAATAAAAGTCAGTTTAGTTTAAGCAAAAGTTGTTTAACTGGTGGTGTATGCTGTTTCTTGGCAAATCTTATGTTTACAATAATGAAAAGGTTTCTAACAATAGAGTCCTTCCCATGGTACTTTTTTTTCATAACTTTTCCTCATGTTATTTCTCTTACTTCTATGAGTTTGGAAAGTCCTTCAAGTCTTGCAGTGCTTTTCTGCAGTCAGCTAAATTCAAAATAATTTCTTAAGTGGAACTGAAGTATAATATTCTCTCTAAGGCCAGAAAGAGGAACGACAAATAGCTTAGTTATCTCCTTGCTGTATATGACTTCTCATCAGCTAAACTACAAGCTGCAAGAGGCTTATGTTGTATTTTCTTTCTTCTTTTTTTTTTTTTTTTTACTTTCTAGGGGGAACACTTAGCTGCAGAAGAAAGCTAAGAGAGGACTTGCAAAGCCCTAGAACAAGGATGGGTTTCCTTATACCCAACTCAGTCCTCACACTGAAATATCACCTAGGTACAGCGGGCTCTACACTCAAAAACAATGCAGCAGTAAGAACTCATTGTTCTTCAGTTCCCCCAGGATGGCTAGACAGGAATACTGGTGTTCCCAGGTCTTCCAAGAATACCAACAACAACCCAAAATGCTCGCTGTTGGCTCCCGCTGCTTGTGTCAACATCTGCCTGTAAATTTAGCCCCACTCTATCTCAGACAGCTGTTATGTCTGGCCATCACGAACAGTTCGCAAACATATTCCAGGCAGAACATGAAATTCAGTGGACTGCTTTTTGGACAAAACCCAAATGAAAGCGCTACCAAGAAGAATAAGCAGAGGAAAGGAACTTAGAGGCTGTGTGAGACGCTGATTGGTTTTGGCCCTGCTTGAGAGCGCTGAAGCTAGAGGGTGGTGAGGAAAGAACACAGTCACTGAGTCACTAAAAATTTAGATACTGTGAAAAGAATGAGTCACTGTGTACCAAGAGCACCAACCCAGCTTCTCGGCTGACTAGCAAATTAGCAGCAAGAGGTGTAAAAGAAGCAGGAAGAAGAAATGAGCAGGAGAGAAGAAAGGCTAGTTAACCACCTTGGTTGGATGGACACGCAGCCGAGACCCATGTTAGTGCACTAGGGTTGCAAAGTTGTGCCCCTATTTGTTTCTTTCCTTAACACCACCAGGAGGTAATTTTAGTTCAATTGTAATATTTGATAATTCCAGTCTCTAAGGGGGAGGAAACTGCTCAACACACCATTTTCACTAGCAACAAAAGATACGGAGGCTTTCAGTCACCTGTGTTTGGACATAAAAGCACTTTAAGATTATTAGTTGTAAACCAAAAGGATTAGAAACACTCCTTAAAACCAAAACAAAACAAATACAACCGACCAAAAACACACCAGAAAAAAAATCTGTCTTAGTAGCAAACACCAGTCTTCTTCTGTACTTGACGAGGCTATTATTGTACTTTCCAGCAAGGGATGTCCAAAACAACCTTATTAATACTCTCCCATCTCAATGTCTATGATCCTTCTCTTTTCCTTCAACATTATGAGTGAAAGGTGCTGCGATGCTGTACAATAAACCAACACAGACACTGACTGCAGAATGCCTGCTCCTGATGCAAAAGTATGCGAACTACAAAAGATCCTAAATATTAGGCACTTAAAGAATGCTGTGCAGGAGTGAATACCAACAGAGGTGACCATAAACACCACTACCAACAGGCAAGGTGAAAAAGCAAAGCCAACAGGCCTCTCATCCATGTCTTTCAAGGAGCTCACAAACTATTAAATACATAACCACCTTTTAAAACATAACAATTTCTTTATTCTGGCACATGGAATTCATATGTTTTTTTATTTTAGCACATGGAAGGAATGAGGTAAGGATGACTGATGAAGTCTCTCAGCAGCTTCAAATTCTGACCAGTGTTGATAGCACTGCAAACCACAACATCTGCAACATGAGATATATCACCATGCACAGAAACTATTGGATGCAATATATCTCAGTTCATGCAGAAGAATGACACGTTTGCAACACCAGGAAAATATCCCGTTCTAAAGTATTTTTGTTTCTTTAAAAATATCCTCAAATGCTATCCTAATAATATATCTATACATCTTTGTGCAGCATTCTGCTAATAAATAATAGTCACATTAACTTGGGGAATACTAAACCCACAAACTGAACATTTCTTTCCTACACTTTTTTTTTTTAGTGAACTGCTGAAAAATTATCTTCTTTTTGTGCTCATCTCTAATAGAAATAGAGCAGGAACTCCAATTATAATAATGCCCCCCTCTGAAGTAACATGGACGTCTGTCATTCATTCAATACACTTTAGAGAAGAAAAACAGATTGTTATGTCAATAGAAATTAATTGTAGTTGCTTTCAAAAAGAATATGTTCTTGTCTTTATCTACAGACTGCAAATAACTACCATAATATTTAAAAGAATCATAAAATTATATTACCTTTACTATTAATCCTTTTGAGTCAACCATCCATATCCTTTTGATAGCTGAATCTTTAGATACCCCTTCTTTTTCCATAGCCATAACAATGAGGTTTGCTATCCCCAATGCAGCCTGAAGGAAAGAGGAGAATAGTATATGAAAACAGAAATGAAAGAAAACCCTTTCTCATTTATTTCCTTAACCCACTATTTTAGATAATTTTCTTTATTTAATAATAAAGCTGAATAATTTTTTTTCCATGAACACTAATGAACTGTTGCTACCATTTGGTAATTAGAAGCCATAATGCAGATAAATAGTACAGATAAAACTTAAACAATATAGATAAATCATAGCATAGATAAATCTTAAGATGGTATTTGCAGTGTGGAGAGAATAATAACTGTTTAAATCCACACAATCATCTCAGAATACAGTAAATATTTTTTCTTCTTTGGAATTTTATTGAATTATTTATTTTTTTTTCGGAATTTAAACCAAAGGAAACCACACACTGCATGCCAGAGAGTAAAAAGCAGTCCTAAAAGATTTTTTGCTCTTATCTTTTTTTAAAATGTCCATCAAGAAGAAATTCTCCCTTTACCTACTATGCATGTGTTTTGTAACTCTAGACTTGGCTGTGCTCCCAGTGAATGCAGGGGCAAGAATAATGCACTTGTCAATATTTTGCTTAAACATCTATCATTCTTACTGGATTTTATAATACTTCATCAAACAGATCAAATGCCATACAGGTACAGATTGAAAAACAGGCAACAAAATGAGCCAACGGACCACTCAGTATTTCTGATTATCAACTCATTTGCATATTTATAGGTTTGATTCTGTTTCTTGTTCTTTATTATTCAGTTTCACTGAGAATCAAGTGATATTCTCCTTTTTTTAGCTAAGAAACAAGTAGTTTTATTAGGAATGACTTCTCATGGCTGGGATGGTATCTACCATTATCTCTTTGCAGCAAGAGACACACTGACAATATTAACAAAAAAACCCCAACATTAGACCATGGATTCATCTGTCTTTTAAACATGGAGCAAATCCAGGGGAAGTAACTTCAGAGAGATGGACAGTCTTGATGTACAAAGGCACCGACATGCCAGACACGAATGCAATTCATACTGAAAACTATAGACCTGATCTCAGTAGCACCAAATATTGAATCACATTAAAGACATCTGGACTACACAAAAAGGATTAGTATATCAAACCTATACTGGGTTTCGGCGACCATGAATAACATTTTTCAGAATCCTGCATCGCGTTGTAGACCTCATACTGAGATAATAGCTATCCACACTGCAGATAAGCACAGCCTTCACTTGTGTGACTTAGAAATTTATACTGAAAAATTAGTCTCAAAAAATAGTGTGCAGAAAAATCTTCAGAAATGGATGATCTCAACATGCAGGATACTGAAAAACTATATTTAATGACAGAAAGAATCAATGAGGCACCATTTCTTATTAAATAACACTGTTAAATAAATTGTATTTCATTTCTCTTTGGTTTTGTTTGTTTATATTGAGAACAGTTCAATAACTTACACCTGAAGAACTGAAACCTGAATTTTTAAAAAGAGAACAGACTATCCACAAAATGTCTTATGAAAAATATGAGGCTTGACCCGATGATCAGAATTTTCTGTAGGCTTACATTTGAATTAAGAACCAACTTTCATCAGGTGTTAGTGATGATTCTACTTGATTATCTTCTTTTTAACTGGGTACATATAACCTGATTAAATATTATGAAAAATCTTCATAGTACATTTTTTCCTGTATAACAATACACACCTCTCCAGCTCCCTGGAACAACACTGTGTGATCTGATAACCTATTCTTGGTGATACGCAGAGCAGCAAGAAGACCTGCAACAGCCACAGATGCAGTTCCTGAAATAAAAAGAATGAATACATTTGGTTATTGTGGAAATCATTACAAAGTATTACATTTTAAATACTTCCACAGCATCTTTTGGCTGAAGAATACAAAAAGTTCAGTGGAATTGGACATTACTCTACTTTGTACTTATAACAGTTAAATGTAAACGGGAATATCTTCAGAGTAATGTGAAATAAAATATGACTGATTCTACTGGATGGGCATAATAGCCGGGCTATTCAAACTATTATAAAATATTCTGGTTATGATGTTTTTCAGAAGGAGAGGGTTTCAGAGCCTAGACAGAAGTATTTTGAAGGACTCCAGATACTGAAAATTAAGATACTCATTCTTCAAATACAGTAAAATACAAGACTAAAATAAATCTTTATTTCTCCTGGGAAGGTTGTCAGAGTAGAAGAGCAATCTGTGAACATTTACAGCTAGCTGAAAGTGTCTGAAAGCCATCAGGACTCCAGTCCACCGTGAAAGGGGTTCCAGTTTACTAGCACTGGAACTACCTTTTAAATCTATCATTGAGTTATACTACACAGTGAAAAAGGCTAACATTTCATTTTTTGATTTAGCCTGTAGAGGCCTTTCTTTTCCAAATCAGAACCACAAAGAATGAGATACCTGTCTGTCTTTGAATGGAAAGAATTTGGTCCTTATCATGAAAAACACCTAACAATAAAAGAGTAGGGCAATAAAGAGATCTCAAGCAGGTATCTGACCCAAACCTGTTCACAATAGAAGGATCAACCATACCTCTGACTGATCTTTGCCTAACTTGTTCCTAAGATCTTCTTTTGAATACTCCTGTGATCTGCTCAGCAAGCTATTCCAGTGCTTCAGTATTCTTTTTGTGAAAAATTTCAAATCTAAATGTTCTTTCCTCTTCTCGTTCTATTTTGGCCTTATCTACCACTGGAAAACCTTTTCTTTTCTTTTTGCAACAGGACATGTGTTATTCTTGAAGACTAATGGTGTCTCACTCTCCTTTTCTTATGTGGAACAATCCCTATTCTTCTGCTAATTTTCAGAAAGTTTCATTTTCTAAAGCACTTAGCAGTCATTTCTCTCCTCTTGACTTTATCCATTTGTTTATTATCTTTCTTGAATCGCAGCACTCGAATCTATACACAACGCTGCAGCGGAATTGTTAGCACTGCCTAGTCTAGCTGTCATCTTCTGTCATGCTGAAGAAAGTTATATTCAGTCATCAGGACCTGATTTAAAGACGAGTTAATCCTTCTCCCCCACAAGGTCTGCTGGAGGCTGAAGGCCTGACTTCAGGTAACAAGCTCATACTTTCACAAATTATCATTGTCACTAAAGCCAGACACAAAGCAGACCGAAAAAAGACAGTCAAACTCTTTATTCCTGCAAGGAACTTTGATCCATTAAGTACCATTAAAAAACTGAGAAAGTGCAGCAGGTTTCAGCAAGTTCGTAGAAACCATAAAGACATCCTGTGGACAGGAATAGTAGTGACATAGATGGTGCCAGTAGAAAACTTGTGCGCAAGGTGCCTTTTTAGAGGAGATTCTGAAGAACTTACAGCAGACAACATCGATTTCATCAGGACTGAAAAAGCTTTATCAGCCACTTACAATTAAGTATTGAAAGTGGAAAAATAGGTTTCAACAGTCCTTAAAGATTAATCATGTCCATCTGATTCAAAAAGAGCTAAATTACAGGGAGACAAACACGGGTCCTGAGATGCCTCCCCTTCTTCAGTTCCGGGAATAAGAACTGAAGTGGCTGCCATTGACTGACCCAGGGAAAGCAAAGATGAGGCCATAAATGGTTTAGAGAAGTCTGAGAGACCTTGTAAGGAGAAGATCTGCTGGCTCCTAAGTTCTGTTCTTGATCACCACAGCCCCAACCACAAACGTCTGCACATTGCTATTGATCTTCCCTTCAGAAGAAATGTTGAATAGGCATGGATAGCCCTCCAAAAGCACTTGGCCCGGAATCTGCTCTCAACATGCAGCTCTTCTGAAGGATGTACTTTTGCTATTCACAAGTCTACTTTCTCACAAGCAAAGTGAACTTCAAAGCTCACATAGCACTAACCTCTACATTAAACTTGAGATGTTCAAAACAGATACTCATACTGCAGAAACAGAGACCAATAAGCTTCAAATACATGTAGCTAAGAAACTAAAAGAACAAAAGTAGAAAGAAGCCTGGTACTGGGTAAATGTCTCCTTAAAAGACGGCATTTGGATGTTGAAGGATGCTTTGAATCTGAGATGAATCTTGGATGGGTTTATATCTGAATTTCATGAAATGGCTACTTTTTCAAAAATAAAAGGTAGTCTTAGTAAAGTTTAAGAACACGTTTTAAAGTTAGAAAGTCACTTAGGAAGTCACTTCTTGACATAAACCCACCTGAAGAGTTCAAAAACATGTTTACAGAACTAGAAAATTTGTTACGTGCTTTTGATTGTGACTTTTGCCTTCAATCACGAAAAATACAGGACACCTTGTTCTTAGCCCACTTAATGTTTAGACCATACAAATTTGTCATTTTTAGTTATTTAGTCATTTTTATGACTTGCTCTGGGAGCTGAGATCATTTACTCTCTTCTCACTCATTTCTAAATAAAAAATCTGAAAAATGGTTTCTCTGAGCCACAGCTTTGGGAACAACAAGTGTTGGGCTGAGACACTTCCACCCCACAGCATCTAAGAGCTAGCTTCTTTCCCAGACAAAATTGTCTTCCTCTGGCAACTGCCAAATTGGCAAGGACCAGAAATGGCAAAAGAGAGAAGTCAGACCATGTTCTCAGTTTCCCTTGGTACTCTACCAAACAACCCTCATAAACAGCAATAAAAAAATCCCATCCTTTCGTCGGATGCCAAATGCTTTCTTCTATTTTATATTAGGCAGCTGTGCTTGAAGGGGAGGAGGAGGAAACCTATATAACACGGCTTATTCCTAAAAAACATCAGGAGTGCTGGTCTCTTGAAAAGCAAAGCTGAGCTGGAGCACTGTAACATCTTGTTTCCAGCCTCTGATGCCAGAAGCTGTGGCTACCGCATCACCCTGTCTTCACCAGAGGACTTCTCAGACAGTCAGGAAAGCTGCTCTTCAAGCTACTTTCTTGTGATGGAGACAAAATGAAATCCTGTAAATTAATAACAAATGGGAATGTGGGGATTCTGCTTATCTTCATGGCTGATGTACTGCTGCTAAGTTTCTTAGTCAGAAAACAGACCAGGATTATGTATGACCATTTGTGATACTTTTACAAACTCTACTACAATATCATCTTCTGTTTCATGGAAAAAGAAGAGATAGGAAAAAAAATACTATGTTGAATGACAATAACATTGTGCATTGATTATTCTATGGGTTGTGAGTTATCGTTACTTCTTTGTTCATTTTGAGGGTGATTCAGAACAAAGATTATAACAGAATTATAAAGGCTTAAATATGCATTTCTCAAAAATCACGATTTGTACAGAAGAACTGCTCTAAAAATGGTACTTAAAAGTACCCCGCATTGTTTTTTTTCAGCCATTTGACTCTAAAAAGCATAATAACCCAGTTTATTAGATTACTGAACCCACTATCACTGCTGCTGGCAGTGACTGTCATCACTCCTCGTCAGCAGCTTCCCTTATTCCTTCCTACTGAAAGTGGAGCACCGGCAGCGTGAATAGCAGATCTGTTTAACCGGAACTGCTCTGACTAATGGCATGACCTTAAATTTCACCCTAAATACTGACTCAAGTTTTTGAAAAGAATCAAAATGCAATTCACATCCAGGTGCCAAAGACTAACCACTTCTCATGGACATTACAAAGCAGAAGTAGAATCTCAATGCCTTTTCCTACTGTCATCGCTATAGGAAGGAGCAAAATGGCTTCACCTCCCTCTCCCACAGAGCACAGGTTAAATCCGTTGTGTGCAGAATAAGATAGACATTATTCATGGATATGATTTTGAAAATTGATTCTGTTTCCCCCAGATTTCTAGAAGAATAAACACAGCAAGGCTAACAAAGGATATTTTTCTAAAGCAGTTGCAGTTGCTGTGACAGCAAACACTTCATTATAGTTTTCTGGGAAGGTGAGTCATATCTTATAAAATATGGCAGATGTGAAATTTCAAAGGACAGTATTCTTTATCAAGTTCTTGTTTCTGTCCCACACTCTTTAGCGTTACTTGTTACTGTAAACTGTATGACTGAGCATTAATATGTCAAATGAAATCCTAGAGACCATGGCCTTTTGGGGTTGGCACATTATAAATGCTTTGGAGCACAGAGCCTTCTTTGAGCAGATGTAACAATTAAAGAAAATAGGGGGGAAAAAGCCACCAAACATGAGGAATGAGAACTTCATTTTTACTGGATAAAATTTAATTTAAATTAGCAAGAAATGGCTTATGGAACTGAACTATTTGTCCTTTATTTAAAGGTGCAAAAAAATAAAACTTGTAATCAAGTATTAGTAGTTCCTTCCTTTATGTCACTTTCCTACCTCATCTTAAAAAGCTACGAAACAAGAAGAGGAGAGCAATTTCTACAGCACATCCTAAAATCTGAGCTATTCATTCTGGACTAAAAGATTAGGAAGTGGTAAAAGTAAAGTTCGTATTTCTTACTACATAGCAGAATAGAAATCACACATTAACACAGCCAGTCTTCCAAATAACACTGCACAGACTGCCAGGAGAAAAATCAATCCATTCCCCTCTCCTACACTTTCTGGGAAAAAAAGTGAGAGTAACAATCCTATCTAAAACCTCAGTTGTTAGTGAGATAAATGCTACAGGTGTGGGTAGTTCAGAAGGACACTCTTAAAAGAGATGGGAGCTCCTTCTCCTTGTCACTAACCATCTTTTCAGAGTCAGTGTGCATGCGCGCTGCCTGGCTCTGCAGCTGGCAGGCAGTGCAAAGAGAGGGAAAGGCTCTAGCAAAGGGAAAATTGAGACCTTTGAAAAGAGCAACCGTTTGGTGTATTTGAAAAGGCATAGATTGTACCAGAAGCACAGGGTGGCTGAGGCTGGGAGGTCACATGGTGCAATCCCCCCAGCCCAAACAGGGCCAACTCGAGCCCGTTACCAAGGAACGTGGTGAAAATGGATTTCTTTTTATGAGGAAAAAAATGAAACAGAAAAATACTTGTAGGTACCTGTACTTGTATATGCAGAGATTTGTATATAAATGTGGAAAGTATACAAAAGTTACAGTAGCGGATTTACTTGAAATCCTACTGTTTTGAATATAAATTTACCACTGAGTAACAAGAGAGTTAATATCCTGGATGTACTGGAAGAAAACTATATTTCATATAACCCTACAGTCTATGTCTTCATAATTTTTTTTTAATTATTTTATTTTAAAAATCCCAATGTCTTTTTCAGGTGGAAGCAAATGTTGTATTATGAAAGAGGTTTTCTACATTTTGCACATAGTATCAGAATTTGAGATATACGATATCACATACGAGCTGTTACCTGTCATTCAGCTTTGTCTTTTCCAAATTCTTGGTCAGGGAATGAATCGGAAGCCCTATGCCCATTAACAACCACAACAACAAACCCCAAACTTTCTCTATAACGTGATTTAAAGAACTGGAATTTCCAGGCAGGGAAATGTATAATTTCAAATGTTACTGACAAAAAGAATTAAATCTAAAAAAGGAGAACACTTGTGACAGAGAAATTCTGATTTTTGAGAATGGCACTGACTTAACGTTGAATTGGTCATAACATAACTCCCAGGTATAATTTTCCTAGCTATTTAAACAGTCTGCTGAACATGTAGCATGTATTTTAGATCAAAACACAACACGTAAGAATAATAATCTTAATTTATATATGCTCTACATTTTTACTTTAGATCTGTTTCTTTTCATAACATTTTGATGCAATTAAAGCGCACAGCTGCTAAAAAACTAATGACATGTAAGGTTATGATGGATACCAAAGTTAATTCCAATCCAGGGCAATCTCTTCATGCAAATATTTTTGTTGGCATAAAACACAGGCTCTGTGCCCATAACGGAGGAAAGTATTGCAACTGTGGGCACAGAGCTATAACACTAGAATAAGAACTTAATATTACACTGCATAGAGAAACACTTATTTTATGTAGATTGGCTTATTCTGCAGAAGTTTGTAATTTTCCACCGAGGCAATTTTAAAATATAGGGGTGGAGAAAAAATCAAAACAATTGAAAATATTGAAATAATTGGCCTGCATGGAGACAAGCAATGACTATAATCAGCTACCATGGGATAAGCTTTGAAAGACTGGTATAAAACAAATGCATAGCCTCTACCATGTGGGAACTTGCCTTAAGCCACTTACTGTGCTCAGCTAGCAAAAACTCTTCCCACAGACATAACAAACCTAAGATGGGTGTAGAAAGGGAGCACTACGGCACTCTGCATTACCCTAGATGGGTTTGATAAGACGCAGGCAGGTACAGCCCGAGCCAATCCACCCCTGAGCAGGGTTTCAGACACTGCAATTCTAGACTTGAACCTAGAACTTCTTCTTTAACTGATCTTAAGAGTTATCTAGCATGCCCACAGCAGGGAAGGGAACGGATTAGCTTCTCCAATGAGATTTTCTGCCTCTGTAACCATGAATCCCACCCTGCCTCCATCCGGGGACAACCAAGCAGAGAACATCTTCCATCCTAATAAATAGTTTGCTTTGGTGACACAAGCCCCAGTTCTTCTGTCATTGGTCCCTTTCATGGCAGGGGTTGGAAAGGAAAAAACACCTCACATCTCATATCTTGATGAAAATTCTACCCTGTCTTTATTGGTCCTCCTTCCTAAGTTTACTGGAGATGAGCAAAGTTAGCAACCTAATCTAATTCAAGTATTTTTAAATGTTGTGAAGCTTGACATTGATATATTAATTAACATTTCTCTCAAACAGGAAATTGTGATTAAAAAAACAAGTTTTGGTAAATGTTCTCTAGTAGTTAGAGAGAACCAGATAGAAGTATTAATTTTTAACCCAAGGACTTCACTGATTTTCATTTCAAAAAATCACATTCTATATGTCTCAGAGAAGAAGAATGAAAGTACTATCTTGAGAAGATGATGGCAAATCAGGTGTAACATTGTGTTTGCTTTTATTGGCCTGATGCTGCTTGTCGACTTAACTGCTCTAGAGGTAGAAAACACAGCTTGCATACAGACAAGGCCACTCTTTCAAGCAGCCATTTAGAAACTGAAAATCTCTTAAGGAGTCCTAAAGAAGTTAGCACCACCTGTTCTCATTAAAGTTGTCAGGTGAAAGATCCCTAGGGTTCAAAGAGCTAGAACAGAAAGAGGGAGAAAAGATTACTGGATCTATATTCGGGCTGTTATTCCACTGCCACTTTACAGGGAAAATGACATCCTACAAAAAAAGACACTGAAGGTATTTACAGGTATGATAAAAGACCGAGATCAAAGTAGGCTAAATGTATCTGCTTTCACCTCTTGGAAACTATACAAGAATTAAGGATGGAGATCACCCCAAAATCCCAGATGTTTATGAAAATATCAAAAGACCCACAAACACAAACTAGATTACAGAAGCTAAAAAAAAATGAAGACTACATATGGCTACACTTTTAAGGCAGATTGATAGCTGCTACGGCAAAAAACAAACAGACACTTTCCAACAGTTTTGAACGTCAAGACACCTCCTTCCAATATGTATCAGAAAGAATGCAGTGGCTTTAAAAACACATCTTGGAGATACTGAAGACTTTCTCAGCTTAATTTACCCATTTTTGGTTGCTTTTGTTGTAAAGCTTCATTTCTATTTCTTTAAAACTACATTCTAATCAAGTATCTTTCTGATTCAGGGTGAGGACCTTTGTCCTGCAAGAAGAAAGAATTCCCTGTGAGAGCGAGTTCTCTGAATGACTAGGGAAAATTCGAGATGGTGTTTGGTCTGCTATATTGGACTGTTATAGCAATGGCTACATTCAGACCCTGCAGGGTAAGAAGCATCATGCTTCTTTCAAAAGGAAATGACATTTTATAATTAGTTTATTTCCCATCTGGGAGTTTGGCTTCCGTAATCTGTTTCAGCTGCAGGAATAAAACTCAACTAGGCTTGTAACAAAAACACAGTTCATGTGGCCAGCCAAGTCCCTAACATCACAAAGATAGGGCTATTTGGATCCACCGCCATACATTTAGTCCCTGAAATAAGACCGAGGTCCCAAGAATGACTCAAGAATGACTTATGGAAAACTCAAGTTCCTAATGCTTGGCTTAAAGTGCCACTGCCAACTATTAGAAATTAAGGCAGTTAAACTCCTATTTTTGATCATGTCACTGCTGAAGAAATATGAGGAAGGTAAGAGGTAGCTGAGTGTCCACAGCTCTCCTAGGGTCCCTCTCTCCAGGAGGTCTGACTTTAGTCTCCTTGCAAGGACGGGAGCCAGTGCACTTACTGCCCTTGAGAAAGTTATTTTCCAGTGCTCTTTTCCCAACAGGAAATAAAGCAACTCAAGGAGCAGTATTCAAGGCTTCAGATCTGTGTGTCTTTCTTCTTGGGAGGGAAGGAAAAAGAAGCCTGTCTAAAGCAATCACTAGGGGAATCCCTCTTGCTGACGTTTCCCACCCTGGATCTTTTCCTTTTGCCAGCAGCTACAAATGATTGAGATGAGAAAGCAGAGCCAGGGGAATAACTTCCCTCTAAAACTGAATGCAGCTCTGAGACTGCAAGGAAAATTGGAACTATATTTAACTAAGTCATCAGTTTAAGAATCCAAATAAAGTTTGACTTTTATCAAGCAAGCTCTGTTGCACGGAGAAACAGTGGAGCAGTTGTCTCTGCAGTGACAAAAAAAATGAGGGAAGTACAGTCCAGGCTTGAGCTTTGACATTTGCCCAAAGATCTGAAGTTAATAATTTATATATGAAAGCCATTCACACAGTAAACTATTATAAAACCCCAGAGGAGTGAACATCTAAATAAAACATGAGGCACAAATGAGACGGGAAAAGTTAAGAGCAAAGACAGCTCACCAGAAACCCATGCTGAGGAAACCCAAAGCAAAACATGACCCATACTGAACATTTTCAAGTGTCACAGGCAAGCTGATGCAACTTTCTCCCTATGGAACATCAATCAAGGCTCATTCTTCTGGCTTGTAAGTAAAACAAGAGTGAAGAGAAGAGAAAGAAACTGTTACCTTGAATGTCATCATTGAAAGTGCAATACTTGTTACGGTACTTATGCAGGAGGCGGAATGCATTAGCATTAGCAAAATCCTCAAACTGAATGAGGCAGTTCATGCCATACCTAGAAAGAAAAAAAATGCACATTACATTAAAAATAATACATAATTGCATATTAAAGAGCTATTAATGTTTGCAGTCAGATTTTTAATACAAGTATAATGATTTATACATCTACTAATATGTTTCTGTTATATTGTGTATCTTTAAATTCATATAAATTATCTAGAAGGCATAATTAGACTACTAATATGCTATACTCAGTTCTAGGAATAAATTATGGGAGAAAAGGTCTTCAGCTCTCTGCAAATAGCTCAACAGCAGTCTTCACTGAGCAATCAACTAGGGATCAAAAAACTGGCCCCATGAGGAAGGTAATACATTCACAACATGGATTTTATTTTATTATCCTTATGCAGGTCAGCAGTGCAACATCACTCACAACACAACACTCAACCACTCTTACTATAAAAGAGGCATTGATCAGAAACATGGTTAATCTGGAACACTTATAAACATGTGAGAACACATTAAGGAAGGAAAGCGATAGCTGCAAATGTGAATTGAGTTACACTTGGCTAACATACACTAAGACTTTTAAGTATATGCAGAAATGAGTTGATCTACATTTCTTAGATTTACTGTTACAATGGATTGTCAAAACTGATCTTCTCATATAAATACCAGATGTTTCTTAAACAGTATGCTAAGAATCAATTTGATCATCCATTTCAAAGTTTTCTCATCCTTGTTGCTAAAGAAACAATTCAAATTGACACTTCCTATAGTACTTTGGAATTTCTATATACTATATTTTCAAAATACATCTGACACAGTTCCGTCAGATGAACAATTTCTATCATTTAGCTGATATGACTATCTAAGTCAGTTCAACAGCACACGTAAGAAACGTTTGATGAACCTTGTGGTAACAGTCTCACTGCATATCAAGGCTGCACCACCATCAGGGATCACGGAACAGCACTTTCCCTGTATAGATAGGTGCCTATGCTGACTTACACAGGCATAAGGCATGCCAAATACATCTAAAAATCACTGAAGAGAGGAACACAGGCTTTTTTTAGTGTAAGGAAACTCCAGACTCCTGGCACTAGACTCATAAACCAATACCTAGCAAGTAAAAAACTGCCCTGGTGTGCCAATAAGGTTACTCCTAAAATTACGGTTAATAATAAGCTAAATTAATTTATAATTACTACTATGCATCCTCCAGTCCTTAGATGCATCTCATGCTATTATCATCTCTAGATTTCTTGCTCAACGTTCCCATATGGCACTCTCAAATACTTCATTAAAACAAAACAAAACGACAAAAAAATCCCCATAAAAACATCATAGACATTTCTGGACAAAAACTATATAAAGACTGAATTCAAGCTCACAGCACACTGGCAACGGGGGAAATAAAGCCATAACCCGAATACTGTCAATTTCATAAGCGGGGGGGGGGGGGGGGGAAGAAAAGTTTAAAATACAGTCTTAATAAAAAGCTGTCGCTACAAGTTTGGATCTAGAAGTATCACAGAAATGTTCCCATGCTGGAATAATATGACAAGAAAAGTTATTTTTAAAAAAGTATGTTAAATAAACCTAATGGCAATTTCCACTGACTAAGGAACCATTTGATTAAAACTTTAAAAAAATACGATACTAAGGTGACAATAGGAAATTATTACCACTAGGGTCTAACAGGCCAAGATCTCTAACAGGACATACATCCTGTTTGAGTTTAAAGGAGGTTTTTCCTCATCTGCTAATAGCACAAATCCAAGAGACAGTCAAGCACTTCCTGCCTCATCCAGAAAAGCAATACATACATATACTGAGCAGTTCAGTGTAAATAATCTGTTCTAATGTTAATTGAGTTTTTCTTTAAACCATACATGTGTTTGGCAACCACCTTAAGTAAAAACATCAATATATATATAAAAGGACAAAACATTCCTGTGACTAAACTAATTTCCATGGAAATCACGTATTTACAGCCATATTACAATTAGGCAAAACTACTGGGATTCCACTGGCAGGAATGGTAATCCCTGCTTAAAATAAATACATCTTCAGGTTTTATGGAAAAACCTGGACTTCTTTAGCAGTATAATGACAGGTAAATCTTTAAAAGAGAACCTGGCAAGTCAGTAATTCAGTACAGTAAATTACAAGTGAGTTAAAATAAGAAACTAGAGCCACATTTAAGAAATAATTAAAATTTCTAACCTGATTCAGTATCTGACATGAATTTCTGTGATTCCATAAGGGTCCAGGAGTTGGCAGTTGGATAATAACATGAAACTAATGAGACTAACACTCTGGAATCTTGGAGCTTGGTTAGAAGTGTTTCTTGCATATCATTAAGCCAATGTCTGTTTCTCTATTTTACCATATGTAACATTCCATTTTCTTACCTGCATTTGATCTTTCTTCATTTTGTTACCCATTGCCTTTGTAGAAACAGAAAAAAACTCCCTGTGAATTACATTAAATCAGTGTCCCTGCAGAAAACACTCATCCTCTACTGGGCACACTATCTATACTAATTACCTGAGCAAGGTACCATGGCTCTTTAATTAAAATGGAAAAAAATGCAAGCAGTCTAATGCTAGGCCTTTGAGATTTTGGTATTATAGCACAAAAATTTCTTAGTGGCATTCTTATTTGTTGCAGGCATTGTACAGACACCCAGTTAAAAACCTAAGACTTCAGTGCTGCCCCTGATCAGTAGTATCTCATAAGATTCGTGAAGTTTCATGTCTGACACAAAAAAAAATGAGACTAACTCTATAGCTCAGGAACCAAGAGTGGGAGGAGAGAGACAAAGAGATGGTTACAGAACATGTTCTAACCTGTCACAGTGAGACAAGGCTCAACTCGATCACTTCACTCAGTGTGAGTGGACACATGTTCAAACATAGATGTTTTCTTACGCTGGGTTGGAAAATGTCAATGGGCAAGAGTGAACAGCGACTTAACATTGAGTTTCTTGTGAAACTGAAGAAATCTGCAATGGAAACTTTTCAATTATCAACTGAGGTTTATGATGAAGAGATCCCAAAGATCAAGGTGGTGCTCAAAGGAATCCATTTTTTTGTCGGCAGAAAAATGTGAAAACAAAAACAATGGAGGTCTTCAACAGCCCTTCAGAAAATGCTCCGCAGACTTGCTTTGAATGTTGGCAGCACCACATGCAGCTGTGTATCAACCCAGAAGGGAATTATTTTGAAGGAAATAATAATTGATTTTCTTAATTTGTTACATAAAAAGAGTTACAGACACAGTCTTGGGGTTTTTTTTGTGTCTGACCTCGTATGTCCTCAAGAAAGTCAAATCATATCCAGCCACTGGGTACCCATGATAGACAAGAAAACGACACAGTGTTTCTCTGCTTGGAGTATTCCTGTTTTCTGAACCACTAACAGATGTGACAAAGAGATGAGGTAATTCAAAATAGTTAATCTCTGACATTCCAGAAAATCCTCTTGAAATAATGAATTGGCTACAAAGGTGCCACACAGTTCTGGAAGCAGTGATCACACTAAAACAGTCCTCAATTCTTCTATGACTTCCACATCTTACTATCACAATCACAGCAGAAAGTTGATACAAAACCTAAAATGAAGTTCACAGCCAACAGCTCAGTTTCACTTTCTGTCCTGTATTACTCTGCAATAATGTTCCACACCTATAACACTCTGGTGGACAGTTTCAGGTTGTAGTTTCTCCACTATAAAGGCAAATTGTTTGAAATTACTCTCATGAAAGCAGCACACGGCATCTCTGTTCGCACCTTATACTCTATTGACATCACAAATTTTTATTTTGGAACTGCATCTCTTCATAGGTAGGTATGGTAGACAAATGACTGCTGGATGAGAAGGGAACCAAGCACTTTATTGCTAGCCCAGGTACAGTCATCAAATCCTGCTATGCTTCCAAACCATTTGAATTCCAGCAATTGTGAGCCACTATAGTGCTGAAATTCATATTATCTTTGAAATATTATGGAAAGAAAAAAGAATGCATACAGCCACTCTAAAATACGACAATCAACAACTATCATCAACAATTTATACCAATACAGCACAGATTGACCCCATTGAGTTTCCTCAGATGACACAGAGTGACTGATCAGTTAAGTCCAGAAGTAACTGAGATGTGCCACAAACAAAATAATCAAATTTTAAGACACCTCTGAACGGTTGTAGTTGACTTTTACAGAGGACGTGTTAAAAGAAAAAGGCCTGCAGCTGAGTGCCCACAGAACCAGGCAGGACAAGAAGATCAGGAGGCAAAGTAACAAGGAACTGTCATGGTAGAAAATGTTGTAGAAGTAGTAGACTACATATCATTATAGTGTGAAATAAAGGTATTAACCTGTGTACTGCTTATATAAATACTTAAACTGGATCATCGTATACCTTAGGAGAATTTCAACTTCCTATTTGAAATTTTAAGGCATACACATTTAAAATGTAACCTAAAAGCCTTTCAATTTGACTGTGTCACTAACAATAGAGTCAGAAGAGCAAGCAAACATTGTATACAGTTACAATGCTGCAAACACGAGTCACATACAACACATCACGCCTTATCGCTTGCCTGAAACAGAGACATTTCTCTAGCTCTCACTGCTCTTAATCCAGAGATACATAAGGGATAATTGGGGAAATGGAGAAATGTGTAACTAACATTATTGAAAGGTGGTACAGATAAACAGATAAGAGAACCTGTCCAGTGGGCATCAACTATCTTAACCAGAACACCGGAAACAATGATGGACCTGGTCCTACACTACAAAAACTAAGAAAATAAATGAAAATCTGAGAGACATTCCTCTTCACTATGCAACCATAACAAATGCTCTGGTGAATTCTAAAATATTTTCTTGCTCTGAAAAACACTTCTCTGACAGCAATAGCTTGGCTTGAGTAGCCTGGCTAGCACTGCTGTGAATTGCTCTCTTCCGCCTGTTTGGGATCTGTCACTGTGGTAGCTGATCAAACATATTTAAGTCATCCCTAGAAAGTGATAATCCAGATCACTGGTCCCCTTCATAAATCCTGTTTTGTCACCCACATCTTTTGTGTGTACTTGCATCTTAATCTGCTGCTCCAAGCCATACAGCCAGTCTAAATGAAGATCCAATCGGACAGAATTTCAAATCCATCTTTCCCTTTTCTGTTATGGACATAAAATATGGACAGGAATGGTGGCAAGCATGCAGCAGCAGATTTGTCATCAAGTATGGGAGGTAAATGCTGTTCAATGGATTAAAAAGAACTGTCACACTAAATAACAGGTGGTTACCAAAAAACAGTTCCCAATATTTCTTCCAATTTACAACATATTTTGTGTGACAGTCTTAGCTTAGTTTTCCCTACTTATTAATAAAGTTATATTCAACTGTCTGTGACAACACTGTTAATCTTTCAAATCATTCTACAGATTATATCTTTATGTAATAGGCTGGAGAAAAATGTCCATAGCCTTTTAACTAACCCAAATATACAGTTAACAGCATTTTGGCAACCCAGCACTCTTAAGAACCTCAAACAAGGAAAACCATCAAGCATCCAGTGGGAGTTATAAAAGTTTGGACATCATTTTGAATTCAAACCATATGATCAATAAATCTGTGCTTACTTCTACAGCTAAGAAATTTTTCTGGAAATATATTTGGATCATTTGTTCTTACTGCCAGCCATTGTTTTGGAAAGCTTCCTAAAGGAACAAGTGGTTGCTTTTTAGGTTTTTAAAGCTTCCATTCCAAAGACTATTTTCTTTGTTTGTATGAGCCTGGAACTGAAACAGTCTGAGAAGCCATCACAAGTGGTTGCTGCCACCCATTCCTAAGAAAAAGCAAAACCAAAATGATAGCAACATTGGCAGTGTCTCCCTTAACTCGTGCGTCATGCAGCCACTCCACTAGCCAGAAGCATTTATACTGCACCAGGACAAAGTGGAAATCAGCTCCTTCCTCCCCACTCCAAACACTGTAAGTTTATTCATTTCCATTTATCCCACTGCTCAAAACAGACTTGAAGCAAAATGGCCATTGCTGTAAAGTCCTCTTCACCCTGTAAGGGCTTTCATGAAAGGCTGTCTTCCTACTTGCCCTCTTGACAGCTCTTATGACCATGATGCCTTCTTTTCCTGCTCTCTCTCAAGCTATCTTTAACTTTATTTCATAAAGCAACTAAACTGCTGCAATGAGGTCATCATTCCATCCTAGCACCTCTTTCAGTACAATTTTAACCTGCTGGTTAAATTCAACCAGAACTGGCTGAACAGGATAGAGTTTCCACAATAATTGCTACATATATTTTCTGTGCCAAAAAGTGGCCAGGAGGAGAAACCCTCCAGCAAGCACAGCAGCCGCTCTGCAGCGAGTGTTACTACTCACGCTCCTGCCTAACAGCCTGATGTGCTGCTACAGCTGCACAGGACAGAAATCTGTCCAAGGTGTACTCAGCTCTAGCCAAGGCTACAATGCAAACACCTTCCTGGAAGAGGTATCACTAAATTACAGGTAACTTTCTCTCTTTGTCCCTAGCTGGACGAGCAAGTTGGAGACAATACATTCTGCATAGAAAGAGATTTTCTAAAGAATTTAATAGAAAATGTCAGCATCTCCATTTTCCTCAAGAATGACCCTAATTAATTTTTTATTTTTTACCTGGAGGCAGCCATTGTTTTTATTGTATCTAGAGAAAACATATATTTTCTGTATTTTTCATAGCCATTTTCTGTTTCCAAACCAGTCCTTGCCTTGATGAGCTCAATACATATCTATACTGGGGGTAGGGGAGATGTCAGCATTTAGCACTCATCAGAATATAGAATAGAACCATAGAATAGAATCACAGAAGCGTTTAGGTTGGAAAAACATTAAGATCATCAAGTCCAACTGTAAACTTAACACTGCCAAGTCCACCACTAGACCATGTCCCTAAGCACCACATCTACTCATCTTTCAAATGCCTCCAGGGACGGTGACTCAACTTCTTTCCTGGGCAGCCCGTTCCAGTGCTTGACAACCTTTTTGGTGGAATATTTTTTTCTTAATATACAGTCTAAATCTCCCCTGGTGAAACTTCTAAACATCCTCTGCCTAATTTTTTTGCGCATTTTCAAAGTGCTGGTAAAGCATTAATGTCGACAGTCACTAGAGAACCTGAATTAAATTTATTCTACTTCAGCAGCTGATTGAATTAACTATCAGATATCTCACGGCTGTTAAATACAAAAGATGTGGAATAATTAACCATAAGTTATTATTGGTGTAAAGATTGCAAAAATATTAATGTTTTATTTTGGATTTAGATATTTGTTGTAAAGTACTTCACAAAAGAATGTTGTCAAGAACTGGGCTTGATCATAACTTGGATTTTTCCAGCGTACCTGTAGAGAGTCTTACAGCAGAAATACAGAGGCTGGTATAAATGGATGATGAATGGAAATGTATGCACTACTGGAAGCAGTAGCAAAACAAAGGTTAAAAGAGTGGCACATATGAATAATAAAGGACAAAACTGACTGCAGGAAAATTCAAAAAGTCTCATTCACATCAAGACAAGCAGGCCTGAGCTCTGCTAAGGTCACAGCACAGCCAACTCTTTCACCAGGGCCCTGTGCTTCAACAACACAGAAGAGCAACAATAGTAATTTGCTATCACAGCACGTCAAATATGCCACTCCTGATCATGTGGGCACAGTAAGAAGTCATATTAAAGTTTGAAGAAATTTAACATGAGGTCATAGAGGCAAATGTGCAGCAGACTTGTCTAAAATTTATGGAGGCTGAAGTAAGCAAAACCCTGAGGCAAAACAACCACACCTTAATAGTTGTGGATTTCTAAAGGCATAAAATACCTGTAAAAAACAAGCTTATCACTGCTCATCACTAGGAACCCAGAAAAACCACTGAGGACTTGAAAGACAGGGTCCTTTTGCTCCCGCTGTTGTACATGAGCAAACCTGGTCAGACAACATGAACGCGTACATCTTGATGCTTCAAGTATGCATTTATGAGACTGACTGATAAAACTCAACTTGTTTACAGATTTTGTAACATAAAACCACGTCTCTCTTCCACAAGAAGTTGAACTGAGTGCTGAAAAATGAATTTCCTATTGACTGTGTCAAGTTGCCTCCTCTCCGCTGTGAAACAGTCCACTCAGCAGGAAGGTGGCTGGATTACACAGTACTGAGATACAGTACAATGCGCTTATACAAATAAATTATACTTTTTAAATTTCACAAAGCCAGACATGAGCCAAACTCTTATACTTAGTTCTTGGTATACACAAACATCAGCCCCAGCAGACTAGATCTCTGCCACCAAAAAACATAGCATGAAAAATTCCACAAACACAGAGGTATGTGGGCTTGGCTAATGCTCAGGTTAAATCTGAAGAGGGAAAAAAATATATTGTAAATTTTGATAGTGTTCCTCCTTAAAAATTAACATTTCATGTGGACTCGAGGCAAACAGCAAATTGAATTACTATGACGTTTTCTCATGAATTTGTATTGGTTCATTTGTTACCTGATCCTGACCCCACCTAAGTCAAAAGTAAAACACTGGGAGCCTGAAAATGTAATTCTACCTCTCCTAGCTATTCTACTGCTTTTTCCATTGTTTCTGCTTAGCTGCTTTAACTGTGACTTAAACCAAAGAACAATCTCAAATTACCTTCAGTTTTATATTCACTTAAAAGACATGAGTGCAGATTTGAGACAGATGATCTGAGATATTTTTTTTTCAGTTTCTCCACTTCTTCTTTAGAGACTTGGCACTGTGACACTTTTGGCTGAGGGAGAGAAGGGTACTGAAGAGATGGATTGGTCAAGTGTCTGAGCAGGCTAAATCAGAAAAACAGAGAATCAAGAAAAGCCGTGTCAGCTAGAAATAGTGAGTAGCTTTATTCCTCCCGAATCTTTAGCTGTAGATAAAGGTGTGTGTTACATCTTGCTCTCCCCAATATATAAGCCCTTCAAGCTTACTATTTTATTTTAATTAAATGGCTTTACACTAAAAAAATAAGAACTGCCGTTATCAAAAAAAAAGAGCATACAAAATACATTACACTGTATAATAAGTCACCCTACACAGTTTAAATCACTTGAATCTGTTTTCAAATTAATGTTTCCCGGTCACTTAATAACTGCAATCTTTAAACCTTTGTTTCAAAGTCAGTGGTTATTACTATCTGTTTTAGATTGTCAGGAATTCTACTTTGTGAGGAAAAGGATCAGAAAGCCACAGTTGTGAGGTTTCCCCTATGCTGGCATGCACCTGCACATTTTACAAATAAGAATTTTAATGTTCTAAATTTTGAAAAAAGTTATCAAAAAGAAATAAGCACAACAGCACTCAAGCAGTGGTCAACAATAGCATAGGGCTGTCACAGGGAAGCCCTCTATAGATAATTTAGGATTGAAAGTCCCATGTTATATATATCATCATTCAGAATTGCCGTGATTAGTGGAACCATCTATGCCAAAGAAGCCTGGATTTCTAAATTTGGACATGATATGTTTCTCTGGGCAAGTCCTCAGATTTCTGTATTAAAATGAGGGCCGCATTTGGAAAAGGTAGAGGTTTGGCTGCACAAATTAAGTTTGCATTGACTATGTGTACTTTCAGGTGGCATTTTGATTATATAAGCTGCATGTTAATTTCTTGAGAATGAACTTTCATATAGTCACTGCCCAGACACCAATGATCCCCACTTTCCAGAAATGGAAGAGGGATTGCATTACAGCAATAAAAATAAAGAGAGACCCTTGGCTGATAATTCTATACCAGAAAGTTTCATAACAATTTTTCATTCGTATTTATTCAAGTGTGTCTAACAGCATTTAAAAATACTACTTCAATAAATGCTAATTTATTAAGGTATTTTCTTAAACATATGAGAATTCCAGCATGGGTCAACAGGATTATTCCTTTGATTTAACTTAAACACATGATTTGATGCCTCACTGAATCGGGTCTGAGCGATTTATAGCAAATGCAATGCCTTTTTTGAAAAGATATTGTGTCTTTTGCCAGATACTAAAGATTGTTAAGTGGCTTTAGGAGATTAAAACAAGATGCCTGCATTTGCTAACATATTTGATTTTATTTGTATGAGTTTATATATATTTTCCCTAAAATAAAAGATGCAGATGGATAGCCGAATTAGTACGAAGCCTAGGGCAGCACATCTGCTCTTTTCCCCTGCTCCTTTAGGTATAATGAACAGATGGAAATCTTTCTTCCATCACTGACAACCTTCACCTTGACTGTTAAAAGGCAAAGAAGTACTGATCTTTCAGAAATGTCAAAGGAAAGCTGGGAACAGGAATACTTAAAGTATTTCCAACAGATTAAATGGGCTCCATAATCTTTGCACTGTTTGATCATCTATGAAACACACTTCTCCCTTTCAAATTCTTGATGGTGTTTTTAAGGCATTAACATATCTTATTTACCTACAACTCAAATTAAAATTGAGAAAAGCAGCATACTGGAGCTGAGATAAAAGAAACGGAGAAAGCAGAATTTAAGGAAGAAGGAGCTTAGTATTTTTAAAACATTATTTGGACAGCTTGCTGTTTGATTTGAGGAACTGTGAGTATTACAATCGAATATCACAGAATCAGAGTATCGCTGAGGTTGGCAGGCACCTCTGGAGATCATCTCATCCACTCCCTGCTCAAACAGCAGGCTGTGCAGGACCAATCACATCCAGACACCTTTTGGATATCTCCAGGGATGGAGACTCCACAAACTCTCTGGGCATCCTGTGCCAGTGCTCGGTCACACTCAGCACAGAAGTTTTTTTTTTTCTTAATCTTTAAGTTCTCTTACATTTAAGCACAAAATTTGGGTCTATTTTTTTTGTTGTATGCTACTGCACAGTGCTTATAAACAGCCTGGTTCTGACTTCTTTACACCTTCCCTTCCAGTATTTGTATAAGCTGATGAGATCCCACTGATCTGCTGCTTGTCTGGGGTAAACAGCTCCAGTTCTCAGTCTCCTCACAGGAGAGACGCTCAAGTCCATCTTCTTAGTGGCCCTTCACTAGCCACTCTCCAGTCTCTCCTGTGCTGGAGAGGTCATAACTGGATACAGTACTCCAGGTGGATATGGATGATAAAATATAACTAACCATATAATATGTAGAATATTAATTATTTGACATAATACAAAGACCTATTTCTTCTCCTACCAAGCAAGACGAATTTTGCACTGTGACAATTTATATGTAGATAATGAGACTTAATGAAAATGAGGATAGGGCAGTATTTGGCTAGTTTTTCAGTGTCAAATCCACTTTTATTTACATTAATGTCTTTAGAACTAGATCTAGATGATTCCAATTATAATTATGGAGAACGTACTTTATTGTACACAAAATCAGTAACTCTATTAAGCCTAGACTTGATGCTGGTCTTTACTCAATATCAGTAACTGACAGGGAAAAAAGAGGTTTCTTCTGTGTACATATCAGCCAGAACAATTACATCTCTAAGGAAATCTTTGGCTTTCCCTCTCTTCCGCACTACAATAACTTCACTGTCTCTCTATACGCCACACTTAACTTTAAGGGGTTAGGTGCCTTTAAATGTCTCGGATGCCTCGAGTTGGAACTACCTGACATGTCATGGGTTGGATCTGAAGAACTGATTTCCTTCTTTGACAATGGTTCCACAGCGAACACAGCAAGCTATAGTGCCTTTGCACTGCAATCCCAATCATGTATGAAACCTTGAACTGGAAACCCCTGTACTTCACAATGGAGCTACTATTACGCTGGGTAGAAAAGATTTACATTTACTACATTTATTCCAGGATCAACTTCAATGGACAATTGCCAGGATCAGACAAATTCCTGGGACTTCAGGAAGGATATCTGAGAACCCATTTGAGATTACATACTCTCATGGTACTTGATGATAAATAAACTAATTCTTTATGTCTTTCCTCTTATCTCCCCGAGAATGGGAGAAAGTAGGTTGCAAGCGAATGGGTTTTTTTTGGTAGGTCTCAGGGATTCTAATTTCAAGTTCCTACATTTAAAAACATGAAAAATTGCAGTTTACCTTGTACACAACAGAGATCTTTCCCAAAAAGCTCTGAGCATTAACAATCACCATTTACCTATGGGAAAATCATTCTATGCCCCTAACTGGATATCATGGTATATTCCGTAAGCCAATCCTTATCTTCCTTGGAGGGAAGGGAAGCATATAACAGAAATTTAGCTCAAGCATCCAGAAAGGAGAGCTGAGACTGCTGAGTGTCCCAATAACCACTGACTTCTACAGTATAACCCAGCCTAGTCACTGCTAGCCACTATATTCTAGCAGTAATAATTTATGCTATAAACTGTTTTTAGCATGCAGCCATTTCAAAACTGAGGAAGCAGAAAAGGGGATCTGGAATCCCTTCAATCAAAACCAATACTCCCAATTCATGAAAAGAGGCTTAGTTACATGAAATAATCTTCCTAGATGGGTCAATGCATGTGTCACTAAGTGCCATTTCAGTAGGAAAGAATGGATCAGGTTAAAAGGAAGTGTCACATCTCATACAAGCACCCTGGGACAGAATTGTGTCTTAGGTCTCGGGCATTTAACATAGTCTTAGGCACTGTGGGATGAATGGCCTTGCAACCATACACATGGAGAGAAAAATAGTAGTATCTTCAGATGCTACTTGTGGTTGTATGGAATTCTTTATTTTGGACAGAAATACAGCAGCCTGGACTCTTGTGACAAACTTTCCTTTCAAAGCCTACAGGATGCCTGCTTAACAGACTGCCCTCTCGGAGCCTTTCAAAGAAGTGCAACCTCAGCTTCTAGTCATCACACTAAGAGAGGATGCTGAAGGACCAAATCTCAGGAAACTGTGAAGGACTCGACCTCAGGAAACAAAATCTCCGTGTCTGCAGTGACCTCCCTAGTATGCAGGTTAGCAGTGTCAAAGACTGTAAGGATTCAAGGCTTCATAGGAAAAGCAGTAAGTCCTTGAGCACATCTAACTTTCTGATCTGGAAGAGGACGGGAGATGATCTATTGCAGGCAACTCTTAAGTTCCATTCTGACTCAAAAGAGAAAGAAAGCAGCATGGAACTTCTTCTGCATTGGTAACAAGATTCTTTATGGGGTTTATGCCCAGCACTACATTAGAAAATGTCTGCCTAGACAAAACCTGAACTTACCGTGCGTGGTTTTAAAATGCTTCATAATCATGCCATGATGATGCAATTTCTGCCACCTTCTTGGTCACAGTTATTTTACACATCAAGAAATAATATTGATATTTACAGTTGTCTGAAGTCAATCTCACTGTCTTAAGGGATGGAGTTACCCCAGAAACTCAGGGGATGTTCCACAAATCCTGTAGTCTAAATCTTGTGTCAGATACAGTCCCAAAGGACATCCAAATTCCAATTTCTCTTTTGACTCTTTTCCAAGAACACCACCTACACAGGCTCTAGTATGTTCTTCTGCAATGTACTTAAGCACTTGATCTTTTTTCCATTCTTCCTTATCTGGATTCTTAAGATCATTCAGACAACTTATACAACTAAACTTCTGCTCTCATACAATCTAAATACCATGGCAAGACAGGTCCAGGGACAACTAAACAAAAGCAGATTGGAAGGAAGAGAAAGTAGCATTTATCCCTCTGCTTAAGCCCTAAATGAATTCATGCATAGGTATAATGTTATTCTGTATTTTATAACAACAGCTTTGGAAAAAAATAAAATCATTACTAATTAAGTTCACATATGACACAAAGATTGGGGTTGTCATGAACTATGAAATAGGATGCTCTCTTGTAAGCTGGGCAAAGACAGAAATTTATTTATTTCAATGTGGCCAAGTAGAAATTGATAAAGCAAGGACCAAAAGTGAAGAATCCTATATGGAAAAATATATTTCAAAGAAAGCTATATGTAATAGATACATACCATTGCTCAACAAACATCACAACCAAACTGCTTAAGGTATATTAGAGTGGTACAGAGAAGGAATATGGATGGAGTAATCTTACCTTTATATTTGGCATAGTACAACCAGTGCTATAGTACTTTGACCATTTCTGATGTCTATAATTAAATAATTAAATAGGAAAAAAAAAATTTACTCCAACCAAATGCCCCATTCTATACAGAAGGACAGACTAGTTGACAAAAATGTTTTCGGGTTTTCCAAGCTTGCTGAACATGTCTAGCAGAATGCTTAAATAACATAGAATAAATCCCCTATTCACTTCTAACCATTCAATTAGGTTGACACACTCTCACACTCCGCACTCTGTGGGATGATTGAAAGGACTTTACAAAAGATAGGTTTTGAACAATAATCTGTAGGAAGCAAAAAAAAAGTTTGTAGATAACACCAGGCTGGGTGGCAGTGTTGATCTGCTTGAAGGAAGGGAGGCTCTGCAGAGGGATCTGAACCGGCTGGATCGGTGGGCTGAGACCAACGGGATGAGGTTTAACAAGACCAAATGCTGAGTCCTGCACTTGGGGCACAGCAACCCCATGCAGTGTTACAGGCTCGGGGAAGACTGGCTGGAGAGCTGTCTGGAGGAGAAGGACCTGGGGGTGTGGGTTGACAACCGGCAGAATATGAGCCAGCAGTGTGTCCAGGTGGCCAAGAAGACCGATGGCATCTTGGCCTGTATCAGAAACAGTGTGGCCAGCAAGACAAGGGAGGTGATTGTGCCCCTGTACTCGGCACTAGTGAGGCCACACCTTGAGTACTGTGTGCAGTTCCGGACCCCTCAGCATAAGAAGGACATTGAGGTGTTGGAGTGCGTCCAGAGAAGAGCAATGAGGCTGGTGAAGGAGCTGGAAAACAAGTCCTATGAGGAACGGCT
This sequence comes from Tapera naevia, assembly GCA_033556795.1. NCBI lineage: Eukaryota > Metazoa > Chordata > Aves > Cuculiformes > Neomorphidae > Tapera > Tapera naevia. The sequence continues at coordinate 2,226,476 of JAUMJJ010000079.1, read as the reverse complement.
GAGGGAACTGGGGTTGTTTAGTTTGGAGAAGAGGAGACTGAGGGGAGACCTCATCGCTGTCTATGGCTGCCTGAAAGGAGGCTGTGGGAGAGTGAGTGTTGATCTCTTCTCTCAAGTGGCAGGTGATAGGACAAGAGGAAATGGCCATAAGTTGCACCAGGGGAGGTTCAGACTAGATATTAGGAAGAATTTCTTTACCAAAAGGGTAGTCAGGCACTGGAACAGCTGCCCAGGGAGGTGGTTGAGTCACCATTCCTGGAGGTGTTTAAAAAAAGGATGGATGAGTTTTTAAGGGACATGGTTTAGTGGGTGATGGGTGCGGTTGGCCTCGATGATCTCTGAGGTCTTTTCCAACTGGAAGATTCTATGATTCTACAATTCCATACCATGCCTTGTTGTTAGTGGATCACAGATTCTCTAAAGATAAATGCACCAGGTACATTTGGGTCATACCAGAAGATTACCATTCTGCATTAATAAAAAGCTTTTCCATTCAGATCTGCAAGTGAAAGAGCAAGCCAAGTTAATAAATAAACATTTAATCTGCAGCAGCTGGCAACAGCAAGCAAAAGGAAATCTTTATTTTTCATAAGAAAACAAAAATTAATAAAAATCTAGAAAGCTGCACAGGCTCTACGTAGTAGCCTTTAAGAAAAATTCTCCTAGATTTGTGATGGTTAGTCTAAAGCTTGAGCACTTCTCACTCAAATATGGAGTACTTTCCTTTTCCTAGCACAGGTGGTGTTCGTGTTCTGACCAATAACACTGACATTACAAAACTGTATTGCAGTTGTTTGGTTGCCCTTCCATTTCACGTGATGCACAACTCTGGTTATTCTAGACCAGGAAAGGGAGTAGTTCACGCACAAAAAAAAAACATTTTTAAACCAATGACCATGGAAAATTAGGTTAGAAGCATACCACAAAGTTTTAAACAAACTTTTAAACAAGATCTAGTACTGATGAGATTCAGTATTATGGATTAAGAAGTAAAATAAAATTGAGAGAACAGTTTCCTAAAGTGCTCAAGTATTTAGCAGTTTTGGAAATATTATCCAGAATTTAAGGGAAATTCACATTTTATTACTACCAACTAAATTAAGTTTTCTACAACTTTCCTACTATGGTTTATATATCACAATACTCAAAATTCCACACAAAGAGTAAACCCTCAAAGACACTCTTTTCATGACTCTTTGATACTACAATAGTTGCCACCACCATTAATATATAAATAAAGTCAAGACTTCAAATTCATTAACTTCAAATTCATCCTTAATTGGATTTATACTTGGGAAAATCGGAGGAATGTTTATAAACTTTGCCTTAGAAGTGGAATACTCAGCTTATTAAAATGGTATATTTATTAGAGTAATGTTTTTTTCAGAAGTCATCCTGAAGATACAATAGCTGATCTTACTTTCACTGCAGAAATAAGAGATTTTTGAAATCTCTAGAGAGAAAGGGAAAATATCAGCATTGTATTTTACATCAAAATACTGGCAATGCTTTCAGTTGACCAACACTGGGCATATTATTGCAGTCTGTTCTGGTGGCTATGGTTACATTTTATCATCATGAATTTAGCTCTTTGAAAAATTGCCTTTGAAGCAATTTCAATTTTTTCAGTTCAAACTGTCTCACTGGTAAACTTATATTCAAATATTTATTAATAATGACTGGAAAAAACATTAATTGAAGACTAAAGGAAGACCTCAGAAGATTTCTAGCTCTATTTCAACATTTCAAACAGGTGTTAGAAGCTTGAGATGGCTCCTCCTCGTAGTCTCTACAAATATTCAAGATCCCAGGGATTACATGACTGATTTTGAAATAGTAATGTATAAAACTATAGATTTTATAATTGAGGAGCAGGTGAGAAAAGGAAGTGGCTGCACAGTCCTAAGGATTTTTTATAATCCTCTGGTAAGCCAAATGCTATCTTTCCTTTTCACAGCGGTATTTAAGCCTTCCTCAGGGAACTTCAGGTGTGTACCAAGTGGTATCCCAATTTCTGGTCCAGACTGAAGTAAGAAATTGATGCTTAACACGTTATTTTAGGTTATAGAGGCAGTACACCACTGAGAAGCAGTTTCTTCTGTGATTTTATTTCATGCTGTTTAGAAACTAATGATGTATCTACACTAGGATCCTTGGATACAGCTGTAGCATATAGGCTTTGCAGAATATACATGCACTTCAAGTTAGCTGGCACATTTACCAGCTTCAGTTGAGAAAGTAAGATGTACCAAACAGTTTAAAAGAATATTTTTTTGTTCTTTCTAAACTATATTTCTATATTATTATCTATATTATTTGCTTTTTTGCATATAACTCCAGTTTACTTATTTCTTGTATTTCTGAATAATAATTAAAAAATATATATATATTTTACTGGACTCAGTAAACTGCTTTTTCAGAGATGAGATTCTGGAATTCCTACTGGATTCAATCACGACCGAAATTTCACAATATTTCTGCAACTAGATCCATGCCCCACCTTTTTGAAAGGACTGAAGGGAATAATGAAGAAAATAAATTTATACTAATTCTAGATTATCTTATTTAAGTGTTTAAAGCAAAAATGTCCCTGTCACTTGTAATTACTGGTAAATTGTATGACTAATCTTTCAAAGTTATTCATACATACGTATTCCCATGACTTCAGAGAACTGGACTGTGTTAGTAGGCATGTTCAGGATATGTTGCTTTAAAAATAACCTCTTGGTTATTTCAGTAAGTTCGAATCCCCTGTTCATGATATATTGATCAGAGATCCATCTGCCTTTTAAGTTTTGTTAATATTCCTTTTCACTGGCCCACAATCTGACTTGCATTCTGTCTTGTTCCAGTCAGCATTAAAATGTTCACAACCATAGTTAGAACTGGCTTGGTCAACACACAATAACAATGTCGAGTACTCCAGAGTTATACACAGAACAATGTATAACTGAGATTGGTCATATTGGAGCAGTTTAAGAATGTCAGTTAATATAACTTACTCTCCTTTACAGTTATTCATTCACAAAATTAATAGAATTGGATTCTCCAGTCTTCTAAGGCCACCAAAAAGTAGCACCCTAAATCACAGAAAAAAATAAAAGAATATTGCATGGGTGAACCCCCCTGTAATCCAAAGCCAGTCAGAGACTTAACTTCTGGATTAAGGAAACTGTATTCAAGAGTTTTTTGCAGAAAAATTATGTGGATGTGAGAAAAATAAGGCAAAGTTTTCTATTCCCGTGCAATGCCTACACTACATAATCAAGGCCATAATAAAGAAAATCAAAGTAAAAAGACTTTTTTCTTCCTCTAGTGCCTTCTTGAGAATCAATAAGTTCAGTTTAAGCTTCCTTAGCATGGCAGCAATTATCATCATGCAGCATAAAGCAGAACACCAGAGCTGTTTGTATACTTCCTACGACCAAGTTTTCTGAAAGAGGTCTGATAACGTATTCACAGAGTTAGATCACATACTCTAAAAAAGCAACCAAAGGTAATTATGCTTATTATATAATAATAATTTTGTCTGTTTCTTTCAACTATTTGTCTGAAAACTGTTTTCTCTGTCACTCACCTAATACACAATATCTTTTCAAAGGCTATGGAACAACTACATGTTCGGATGACGGCCAGCACAGAACATCCATGGAAGTACTGTGAGATCAAACAGTCTAATGACTGCCTGTAAGTGACTGAACATGCTCACTCTCAGCAAGTAAAACTGGATAACTCTCTAAATACTTGTTTTTGGAAAAATGTGGGGAGGAAGTAGGTGGAAGATCCTGCAAATACACATATACACATGATCATTCTCAGAAGGAATGTTTACATGGGAAAAAGCCTTATGAAGAAATGAATTAATAGAATTGATAATGCTTCCAGGTTGTGCAGTATCAGGCACATAAATGTTCACATTAAATATTCACTGTGGTATCTACGGTGGGACCCAAAATCCACCCCTCACTCTCTGTGGTTCAACAGATGCATATGATCAGTAACATACTAAATATAATTACACTGTCAAATGTTGTTCCTCTCATGTAAACTGTCATGTACTATCAAAGAAGTTCATCTAGACTCCCTTAATGAAAATTACTTACTGCTATTTTTTTCCCTACACAAGATAAAATAGCTTGGTCCCTAAGTCTCCAAATTCCGTATCTCTGCAAGTTAAAGATGGAGTTAAAACTTAGTTTGATTAATATTTTTACTTGTTCATAGGCTTTAGTAGCTAAAAATATAAAAAGGATCAGCGTGATTATATCATGAGATTTGCACATACTGGCAAGATCATCTGTATACTAAAATAGAAAAGAAAAACAGCAAACATCTCTACTTACTGTCAATAAACAAAACTGTTTCAGAACCATCAATCATGTTCAAGCAATGCATAAAGTAATGAAAGGGCTATTGCTTCTACTTAAAGAAACTATGAAAGAAAACACTAACTAAAAGTAATGACACAAAACAGAATGTGTTATCCTTTGAAGCTTTTGAAGCTGCATATTTGCTTCAAATTGCAATGTTCCATTTAATAGATCAAAAGAGAAGCTGATATAGGAGCATTTGGTCAGGACACTCAGGCTGTCCATCTACTCTGCTATTAAAGTACCTTGTATTTTCATGATTTATTTTTGTAAGCTCTAATAATCAGGCAAAATTATGATTTATATGATTTCTATTAATCAAAATGATAAATTGCTGAAAGTATTTTTCACAAGCTTTGGAAAAGCTGCCATCTGACCCTAACCACTTAGTGAAAGGACAGCCATCAAACATGGAGACAACAGTTAGCAGCAGTTACAATGCCATTGAACATTCTTCTTCAGGATGCTGGAGGAAACTCCTCCAGAATTCGGGAAAATTTCCTCTTACACAGAAATGCAGCCGATTTCTTTTTGTTTCAATTTGTCTCAGGGCTATGACAGGCAATGATAAACGGAACTCAAAATTAGGATCAGATGGTGAACTGAGATTTGTTCTGTAAACTTCTCACAATTTAACAATGCTAGCGAAAGAAAGTCTCTTCTCATTCTGTATCTCTCCCCTATATGATTTAGGAAGCTAGATCATGTGGACTAAGCCATTAGCTACTCCAATCAGCAGATTTTTTTGTTGAATTTATTCAGTTGCTCTTCCAAATGATCAAAAAACATTGACACTGGGATGGATTTTCAGTCAGGAAACACATATCCATTACACTGCTTCTCTCCCCACACTTCCCTCAAGAAGGCCAAGAAAGATGTACAATAACTGTAGCTGTCTGCAAAGTCTCTTCCCTAGAGATGGGAATAATGAGCTCTTGGAAATGTTTAAAGTCTACTAAATAAGAAAAGCATCTAGCAATGATCTGGTAAAACAGTTTGAACGCCATGAGACTCCACTCAATATCTCCAGTACTATTATTTTTAACTGAAAATCTAGGACTACAGCCAATTTTATACTTCTGGAATTATTACTGTTTTACAAATTTATACATACATGCGTACACGTATCTTTTAAAATGTCTACGTTTCCTGGCACACAATGTAGACAGCTAGAGCTTTAAATCGTGACAAAATTCAGCTAAGTAATCAAGTCCTCACCCACTACCAGATATTTAAAGTAAGATGTGTCCAAAATATTTTCAGGTTCTCTTCTTTCCTTTGAACTATTGAAAATAAAAAGCATCAATATTTTGCAAATTTATAAATATTGTACCATTTCTGGGATAACAACTCAGAAGAATGAGATTTTCTCTAGGGAGACCTCCAAGAAGTCCCTGGTTGGGAGAATGAGCAAGACTGTGAAAATAGTCGTGCCATTTAAACATAGAGAAGGGAACTCAACCTCCACACTCAAAGTCAGCTTACAATGGCTAGCAAGTACAACTTACTGCATAGTATGAAGGCTAACAATCCCCACACAGAAAAATTCTACCTATAACAGCTCTGGATGCCTATTTGTCAACTTCCAGATATTGTTTATTGCCCTTCAAGCATCAACAGAGGCTGGAAGCACCAGAAAAGGTAGCAAGTGCTAGCAAAATGTGACCAGAGTAGGGTTCTTCAGTGTAGTCCTCAGCAGCTAAATTTTGAAAAAGTTTGGTTCAACTGTCCAGCAAGAATTCTAGAAGACTTCTGAAGTCATGAGTAATAATGCCATGACCTGAGCTTCAAAGGACTCTCCTCTCCGTGAAGAAGAGTGACACTGTGGCTTTCATTCTGCCCTACAAAAATTTCCTCATTAACTCTCAGCTTTCATCTCTAGTCCAAGAAAATCTCTAGCACGCATTTTGTAGTTTCAAAACACTTTAAAGAACTTCTTAATAGGTCAAAGTGGATTTTAGATGCTGGAATCTAGTTTTTTTTCTGATATTCTTGTAGTGTTTGCTTGACACAAATTTGAACATTGATCCACTAAGCATTCCAGTAGGGGACAGAATTATTTTTATATCAAGAGACAGACAACTCTCTCCCCTAGAACAAGCTATACCCTAGCCAAGACTATATAGACCATACTTGATGTCTGAAAAATCAACAATTGCTCAAACTGCTACATTACAAACTATACAATTCGTACTTACATTAATATTGAGAACAGTGCCTTGCCATATTGCATCATACAAAGTGAAAAACATGTACTTCTCTCAACAAAGCCAAAGTTCACAGAGAACAGAATAGTTCCAGTTGGAAGAGACCTGCAATGATCATCTAGTCCATCTCAGGGCTTACCAAAAGTCAAGGCATTGCCCAAAAGCCTCTTAAACACAGACATAATTCTCTTTGGTCCAAGGGACAACTAGGAAAGAGAAAGGACCATGTTAGAGCAGAAATGAGGCTTCCTAAAATTTACTGGTTAGCTTGATCCCTTTATGTGCTTGGTGTGTCATTACTCAACCAGAGCAGACCTTACTGGGAAAGAGCTAGTATGGTGAGAAAAAAGGGGCTGCACGCCAGGTATTGACACCAGATGGTTGTGACATTGAAAACAGGTGAGATCTGTCACTGGAAAGGAGCAGCTACACAAAGAGAAAAAAAAGGCATACAGAGCAAACCTGACTTTCTCAAATACGCTCATATCTATTTACTGCAGAACTCACTGATAGTGACCATATGCTTTTGAATATAATTTTATGTTGCAGAATCAACATTCAAGAAAACTTTTATATCGAGTTTTCACTTTTTATTTCTTCAGGGTTTTTTTGGTAGGGTATGTGACTAAATACTACAGATTTGGAACTGGACCAGAAAAACTAACAGGAGTGTGAGAGCAGTCCTCGGGACAAGTAGGATACGTGGCTAAACTCCTAAGTTAGTATTCACCACATAATCTTTTTTGGATATTTTGTGGAGTTTAAATCATAAACAGATGCTTGTAGAAAGAAACTCTGTCTCCTCTTTCTTACATACTATGTATTAATCACTCTAAAATAAGACTATAAAGATAATATCTTGCTGAGTCCTTAGTACTTAGCAAGGCTACCAAATACTTCATTTACATCCCGTTTGGGACAAGGCTTAAGAAGCAACATTTGAGACGCTTTAGTGATCTATAAAAACAGTAGTAAAAACAATTTAAATATTTATGCTCTCAAGGCTGACAAAAGAAACTGATCCCCCACCATGCTGGATGGTGGCAGAAGAAAGAATCTCTGCCTTCAAGAGCTACGGGTTGAAAGAAAAGAAACCACCCTGTTCCCTTTCTGAGACTGAATATACAAGCAAATTAGTTTGAGAAAGCATGAACACAATTTAGCTAGGTTATGGCATTGTTTCCTTATTTTTAGTGGGGACAGTGACAGCAAAGAAGTAGTAAAGAAGCTGAAAAGCAGCAGTTATTGTTTATCATCTGTTTTACCTTATTAAGAGACTGGGAAGGGTGGGACCTGTGCTGTGCTATGACAAGAGCCAGCCAAAGAACCAAGGTTGTGGGACATAGCATAGCCAGCAAGAGCATGACAAAGACAGCAGAAGTTAGGAGATCATGAAATGAAGTAATTAAATATCAGCATTTTTAGAAAACCTCAGACTCAGAATCACGAATCAACAATCCAGAAGGATATGAAGGAGGGAATGGCTGTGACATAGAAGGATTAGAGATACTTACAGGTAAGAACAAAAATGGGAGAGAACATAGGTAGGATTAAGTTTGAACAAACCTCTCCAGAGAGAAGTGGGCAGCAAAGGAGGAAGCAGACTTAGAACTTACAAAAGTCAACCAGGAAAAAAGGGCAACAGGATGACATACCCACTGGTAGAAGACAGCTGTAGGAGGTAAGCAAAAACAGATATATAAACAGACAGAAAACGTGGAATAAGTGAGTCAATGCAAAGTTGTAGACTGTTATTACGTGCAAGCGAGCATTTCAGAACCTTTATGTCTGATTTCCACACTGACTTAAAGCTCAGGCATTGCTCAGACAGCAAAGATGCACAATATTTTGTACTAACCAGCTGCAGGACGTGGTCTGCTGCAGACACCATGAGGGCTCATTTTCTCATTTGCCAGTGAGGTAGGGTGCTGTCATGTTACACAAAGAATACCAAAGCCACATCACACCAGACAAGGTTATTGTCTTTAACAGCTTCTGCCCTCCCAAGAAAGGAAAAAATCAAGCAGACCACAAATAATTGTGTCATGACATTAAAAACCTAACTAAGGTCTATACCATATTTGGAGAAAAAGTATGCAATTCGTCATTCTTCCATCAGCTGCTGAATGAGGAATGCTTAAATCCACAGAATCTGGCAGGCTTTTTGGGTGGGAGAGGGGGACATGCCTTCACTAATGTTAATCTTCAGCATTGCTGTGATAGAAGTTGCAGTCATTTAGTGGTGATGTAATTTGTTCACTCACAGTGGTCCCTACAGTCAGTGGTCCCTATCATTTAATAGCACAAAAAGTATAGCCCACCAGTGGTCCTCTCACACAGCACATGGAAGAGCAAAGCATAGAAAAAGGGAACATCACATTTAGCCCAGCAGAGGAGCATCTCCTCTAGTCCTATCACATTTTCCTTTTGAGGATGTAACAGTCATGCCTGCACTAGTCTCAAAATGACACCTTTGACCAGTACAACATTGGACTTAAGTGTCTAACAGCTAAATGAGAAAAAAAATCCCAAACATTTAGCTTTTTATAAATTAAATCTGTAAATTATAAATTTAATGAAAATTATAAATTATAATTTTACAGGTTCCTGTAAATGTGATAAGTTGAACAAAGTCTTCAACCACAGGTACAATCTGAATCCAAGCATCAGGCACTGTAAATGAAGAGTGTCCCTAGCATGGATGGTTAAGTTTATGACTGCTATAAACTGAATGACATTTCACAGTGATAAAGCAATGTAAGCCAGGTCTATTTTCATAACATCAGCACTGCTCAAAACTTCAAAATTAGTACGTACAACTGCCTTGCCTTATAACTGACAAGTGGGTGGCATGCACAAGTGGGTGGCATGCTAGCATGTTTTCTGCTTCCTATTTCTCCCAAAAGCCAGTCCCTTTTATTGTCATAACATTGTAGTACAAAAGAAAAAAAAAACCTGCCTAAAATTGAGAGCATTTTCTTTTTTCATTAACACTATTACAAGAAAAATGGAATTGCTATCCATTCCAGTTATTCTTATTCAAAGGAGATATTTATCAGTGTTTATACACACAGTGGCAACCCAACTTCTTTGGGCCTTGTTAAATTGGGCAAGGGAATGGAATTTGATGTCTTCTCTGAAAAAACACACTTCTTTCTTTGGGAATAAGCACAAGTTAGCCTTGGCCATCTGTCTTAGAATGATCCAACAGCTCCCAAGTCACTTCTGTAATCCCAGAGAACATGTGCAGTGGAAAACACCTTAATCCTGTGCAGTTTAGTTGTTCTTTATTTTTAATTTTTATTTTATAGAACTGGGCCTTTGTTTAAAAGTCTCTTCAAATTTTAATTACATATTTATCACCTTTCTTAGTTTGTATCTGTGCAGTTGAATTATATAACTGAAACCCCATCTAAACATCTATATGCAAACAATAGTTTCAATGACACAAATAATATGGCATAGCATAGTACTTAAACTCTTCCTGCCCATAGGTGATTGTTGAGGTTTGAGCTAAATTAGAGTCAGTTTTCTGACTCTAACTCAGTTTCATTTAAGTAACTTCATTTTCTGAAAGCAAACAGCGTGTTTTTGAAACTGTGTTCCTCTCTAGAAGTGATAACACGGGGCATTGGTATGCAGAAAGGCCAGTGCTTATACTTATTCCTATGGTAACCAAGGCCATCCCTGAGCTGACGAAAAAAGGCCGCACCTGCAGGGAGGTGCAGACAGGACAGGTGACCCCAAACTGACCAACAGAATATTCTATCCCATATATGTCATACTCGGTACAAAACTGAGAGATTGCAAGGGTCTCGCTCTCTTCTGCGATGTCTGACGTCCAGTGAGGACCTTGTCTGTCTGATGGCTCCTGATTCCAGATCTGTGTGTTCCCAAATCCAGTTCCTGAACTCAGCTCCCTCCCAGCCATGGACTCATTCCCTCATGTCTGCTCTGCAGCATTTGTGGTGATGTATAGCAATTGAGTGGTGGGGGCGTGATCTCAAATATGTATTTTATTACTTTCTAATTATTATTATTGTTATTATCACTACTTCATTAAAACTGCAGTTTCAGTTTCCAATCCACAGTCTTTTTTTCTCTCATTTTCCTTCCTCTTGTTCCCTTGCCCTGGGGGTGGGGTGGAGGGATTTGGGAGCCCAGCTGCACAGTCTTAGCTGCCGAAATTAGCCATGTTGGGACTAAACCGTGACAGGGATATCGCTACGTTTATCAGCCAGAAAAAAGTAACTTAGGTACATTTTCCCTTATTTTTCCAGTCACAGCAGGACTTCTTTCAAAAAAAAGAAGGCAAGGTGAAAAAATATGATAACATTCAAAATCTTACATAGTATAGTGTGGTAGTACTTACTGAAGCTGAAACTAGTTTAGTGGTTTTCTTTCGAGCACAAAATAAGATCTTTGTCAAGAATCTGTTTTGTCCCATGTTCTGTGAAGCAGTTATTTGACATTGCCTCTGTTCCTTAAGCTAAACCTGCTGCCAACAAGCCTCAACTGAGAAAACACTATAGCCCCAGTAACCTTTTCAGCTGCTTAAGTGCATATTAACTCCTTGTTCTCAACCATCTGACCTCCTGCTCCCAAGAACAGAGTAGAAAAACCTATTTCAGCACCTAATTTTAAAATGAAAATATGTTTTGCAGATACCTGAGTCCTAGGAAACACAGCCATTTCCCTGTCTCCTACTCTCAAGTTTTCTCTATAACGTGCTTTTATACCAATAGCTGCAATTACAAACTCCTCTATTCTGATATTTTGTAATAGAACAAAAGCCCAGAGAAGCTGAATGATGGCTACAACACATCCTGTGGAAGAAGACATTTTCCACCAATGCTGAATATTTGCAGAAGGTGTCTTGAGTTCAAGGAGGGCGTATGGGGAATGACTCCAAGGGAAGTATGACAAGATTTTCTTTGCAAAGTCACTGTAACAGGAATATTGCTGAATATAATTTCAGGACAAAGTATGTCAATTTCTTTCCTGAGGAAAAAAAAAAAAAAGTCTCTGGGAAGCCTATGTAAAAAACAAAACAGGGTTTTCTGGAGACTTGGGCAAACTCAAAACGATTCTAAGCAAATCTCTTTTTTATATGCTGTAATGTCGCCATTCTTCATGTACATAATTTAGTCTGTCTCCATAACATTGAATACATCTTTTTTAAAATAAAACAAGTAAAAAATGCTACGGCATGTTTTCATATTGATAAAATCTGCCTTTTAAAGTTTCCTGATTTATTAAAGTTCATGTTTAAAAGAAAAAAATATGAAATCGTATTTAGCCCCTGTGATACTTATTAAACATAAAAATTGCATTCAGATCAAAGAAACATGGCCCAAGTCTAAATCAAAGACCTTATAAACACAGTCCACTGCAGCCCTGCGTTTGACTTCCAATATAGATTTCTTTATTTCTTTGTCAGCACCTCGGTTGAAAAGGCAGGTCGTGTTTAAAAAAACTGTATCCCACACTCTCAGTGGATTTAAAACAGCAACAAAGGCCACTTAGCTCGCCTTTTCTTACCTCCATCAAAGTTTTCCTTCCTGTGCCAAAGACCAGCATCAAAGCATAACTGCCTATAGAGTTCAAAGGAGAAGGTATTTAGGACAATAGCAAACTGGTGCCAGTTCTTATGTCCAGAGATCAACACACAGGAGCCACCTGCTCAGATGGTGGTGTCTGCTAATGCAATTGAACAGCACAGCTGCAAGTAACTGTTTAATTCAGCTAGAAAGCTTGTTGAAAATGCACAGTGGATGCTATACACCACAATTCCCTCAGTTTTATTTTGGATTTTTTTGGCAAACAAATCACTTAAATGTCGTTAGGATAGGGGCCTGCAGCATTTGAAGGTTGTGCTGTGACCAGGTGGGGATACTTAGCAGCTGAATCTGACATTAAGATCATACGCAGTATTCCTCGTGTATATTATTTCAAAAATGGCCATCGTGCGACAAGTAGCATATGCTGGCATTTTAACTAAGAGCAACAGATGAGCAGCTGGTTCCCATTTTGAAAACTGACTTGGAAAATACACCACCCCAGCTGCACTCAGTTTTCTTATCCCGAAAATACTGTTCTTTAAAACTATTTTCCATATATAATTTATAGCTTCTATATTTTCTGGCAAAGAAAAGAAAACAAACCAAACTCTAACATTGTGTAGTCTGGCTCAAGTCAAAAAAATCACTTTTTAATACAAATTTAGGATCATTAACAAATTTAATAGAATGCTTCTTTGTAACAGCTATAACATTCTTAAATCAGCTGGTATAAATGTAAAGGATCAATGACTTAACTAGCTGCTTTTTTTCCAGCATAAATTCAACAGAACCACTGCAGTCACACAGATGAAGAAATGTGGTATTCCAGAAGTCAAACACATGCTCAAATCATAATAAATTTTTAAGAAAAGATTAATCAAAGACTTTTTATTAAAAACTTGATACTCTAAAAAGATCTCTAAACATCTGGACCATTAGTCCTGGCCACAGAAATGGATTCCATAGGTTTTCAGGTTACACTAGGACTGGCAAATGTCAAACCTCTAACAAGGCAGGCTTTCTATTCAGCACCTACTGAAAAAAGCTAATAAAAAAATAAAAAACCTCAATTAATTGTAATGGTGCTAGACCAAACTATATGTAAGAGGACTATATGTAAGTAGCCTTAAATATTATTGCTAAATTTGAAGATTCTCATAGCTTGTTAAAGCATGTGAGATACAAGATTACTGTGAGAATTGTAATATTTCAGTGACCGGCACCACAAGATTTCTATCCTTAAGTAAGGAACCACAAATCCAGATCACATTAAGGGAAAAAATAAGCTTGTACAGAACCTAAAAATAGTATAGTATAAGTTTAATTATATGTGGCACCTAATGGTTTATTGAAAGAGCACTATTTTTTTCCAATATTTTTTTCTCAATATGCTTTCAGATTTGCACACTCTTCTGTTATTAATAACTATCATTACAACATTTGTGTTTATCTAACAGATACAAATAAGCTTGTGCCTATTGATATGTTTTGTAAAAGGAAAAGTAACTCCTATGCATGTTTTCTAGATCAGAGATCTATCCCAAGCAAGAGCAATGATTCCAAATAACCTATTCGATTAAGGTCTTAAAAAAAAGGGAAAGTAAAAAAACGCCAAACTTTTAGCAGTAGGAATTAATCACAAAGCAATTATAATAAAATGAGTTATTCACAAAGCAATTATAATAAAATGAATTTTATAGTATCATTTAACTAAATATTCGTAGAAATTATATCTTCTATGATTCCATGAGTCTAGAAAGATGCTTTAACCTTTTTGAGCAGTAACAAACTCCATTTTTATTAAAATCCGCTTAGTTTATCTTCAGCAAACCCTGCCACCAATCTCTTTGCAGTAGCCATTTAGGGTTGCTACAGACCAGCAAGTAAATGAATGATTAACTTTGATGGTAAAATCCACCAAATTCTGAAAAAAAATTAGCCAGTTAAGTGATACTTCTGTTGCTGTTTCCAACGCATAATGTTTGAAACAGGTAACTCTCTGGTTTTGTACTAAGCTAAATCCCATCTTTAGAAGGAGAAATATCAAAGTAACATTGTGCTGGAGATAAAACGGTAAAGAATTTCCTTTTGCAAGAGCCAATGGAAGGAGAGCAGTAGAAATTCTTCCCTCTAATTATTAACAAGATCTAAAAGAGTAAGAGATTAGAAGAAAAAGATCTTCGAGTCACTGAAACTCTAGTCTATTTTTCAAAATGTGTTCCTTTTTTGTCTCATATACACCCCCAGTTATGTAAAGATGACCTAAATAGATAAGTATCACCTGCTTCTGGGGTCACAATCAGCTTCCCTTGGAACTCTAGAAATTCAGTTATTCAAATAAACTCACTTACAAAATTGCAAAAAAACTTTTGTAATTTCATAATTAAAAAACACATTAGCTAAACAGATTATATGATTTATCCAGACACTGTTAGCACTGGCACCCCTGTGGGCGTCAATATAGTGTCATTTAACTGCAATCATATATAGTAATGCGTCTGAAGTGTTGTATTGCATTTTTCAGCCATTTCCAGGCTAATATTTTTTACAGTGGTGTATAAACATTAGTGATTGCTAATGCAGAAGTAAGATGTGTATCTGGAATTTCCAAAAAGTCCCCAAAATTATGCAGATACCAAATAGTGTACCCTTACCTGCTGATTAAAAAAAAAGACAATGAATCAGTAAAATAAATCAATCACATGATCTCACAATTAAAAGCAGCAGTCTGTAGCTCTCTTCAGTTCAATAAGGTCTCAGTATGTCTTATTGGCACAAAACTGGTATAGAGAGGCTGCAGGATTAGAAGGAGAGGGACAGTTCTAAGCATTCAAAACAAGCCAAAAATATGCATGCAACCTCTAATTTTACCAAAATTATATCCATATGAGAAATTGGTCAGGGACAGCTGTATCAAGCTATATCAAGCGTGGCATTGCTGGCTGGTCAAGGAAGGTGACTGTCACACTCTACTCTGCACTGATGTGGCCCCAGCTCGAATCCTGTGTGCAGTTCTGGGCACCACAGTATAAAAAGGACATACAGCTACTGGAGAGTGTCCAGAGGAGAACTACGAGGCTGGTGAAGGGTCTAGAGGGGATGTCGTATGAGGAACGGCTGAAGTCACTTGGTCTGTTCAGCCTGGAGGAGACTGAGAGGGTTTCTCATAGCTGTTTAGTGCCTTCTCACAAGGAAGGGAGGTGAAACTGGTGCTGATCTCTCTTGTGATCTATGATAGGACTAGAGGGAAGGGCAGGAAGATGTGCTAGGGGAGGTTTAGATTGGGTATTAGGGAGAAATTTTTCACCCAGCAGGTGGTGGAGCACTTGTAACAGCTCCCCAGGGAAGTAGTGATGGCACTGAGTCTGCCAGCATTCAAGAAGCATTTGGACAATGCCCTCAGTCACATGGTGTGAATGTTGAGATTGCCCAATGTAGGGATAGGAGTTGGATTCAATGATCCTTTTGGGTTCCTTCCAGCTCAGGTGATTCAATGATTCTATGATAGGTGGAAGGTAACGCCAAAGGGTATTTAAGGTACTCTTCTATTTGCTGTAATCTTCCTGTGTCACACTAAGAAGATAAGAGCTACTGTTTGAAAGCCTTTGGTTATCTAGAGATAGCCATTGGAGTTTGGTATAGATACTCAAACACAGAAACCTAGTGGCATCCGAGACACTCGGGTATCCACAGCACCTGCACAGAGCTAGGAGACAAGATTGGAGACATGTGGGGCAACTAAGGTATCGGCACCATCCACTGGAGGCCATACAGGGTATGACACTGGACCTCTCTGTTTAAGCAACTATATTGTGCCCAAGAGGACATCTAAATCCAATTTTGCCATAGGCTGCTCTAGTTCCCACGTATAAAAGGGGAAAAATTTTACTCTGTAGCAGCTTTAAGGACTATAAAGAGGCCATACGGCTGGAGAATGCAGTAACAAACACTGGACATGTTTATTCTACTGAAAAGATGCAGAACATGTCTATAAAGTTGTTTTTGACATACAAAGTACCTAATTTAGGTAATTATATTATTTTTAGATGGATCATACTTACTGATAATGATAATGTATACAACTCCTGAATTCAGTTCTGAGGTGCTTTCTGATCCTAGTCCCAAATTGCTAGCAGACAGTTCAAATCACAAGGTTTACATAGCTGAAAGGCTAATATGGCCATACTATCAGGATAAGGTTAAATACTTACATTTTACAACTCAGCATTTAAATCCACAGTTAAGCAAAAAAGAGAAGTATCCCTATTTTCAGAAGTGCCATATTCCCACGCTTCACTGCTATTCTCAGGCTATATTGCTACATAAGGACATCTGGATTACTACTGCAGATTCTTCGATGGATAGGGAAGCCACTGAAGTCTCCATCACAATTTCCTTAGAAGACTGTACAAAAGCTTGTTTGTGAGCCCTTGATCCTAGCAAGTGCTCTGTCTTGCTGAAATCTCAAGGAACATGGATAATTAAATTCTGGGAATATTGTAGTTTATCTAATCTGGGAATACGGTTATTTATCTAATGTCACTATTGATGTCTAATACAGTGATGACAAGACTTACAAAAAAAACTTTCAATACTCAGGTATGAAAAGATCTAAAATAATTTACTCCAGTTCCAGGATATCTACTGAAAATCCATGGCAATGTACCTATTCCCTCTGCTAGGTTTTGTTAAAAAAGGACACATACAATGAAAAATAGTCTGAAATACAGTTATACGGCAATTTGGAAGTATTTAACACACAGAACAGTGAACCATGATGGGTAAGGTAACAAATTCAGCTTAGACTGAAACAAATATTTGATATGCGCATATATGCACTATACATTAGGATACTTAATCAGAGAAAACAGATACACAAACACCACAGAAGCATTTGAATACTAAAAGCACAACAGATGACAAACATGAGATGTTGATACTGTCATCTGTTTTCATGAGCCTCAGGATGGAAACAGGCAGGACACAGGCCTTGGCTGAGTTGGGGCTGCGCATGTCTTGGGGACAGAATAAACTCCCTTCAGTGTCACCTCCTGCTGCAGACACTACTATGGGATGAAGTTCCTTGAAGATATGTCCTTGATGCCCAAGAACATTGCCTTATGTTCCAGCTTAGTACAAATGGGATGCAAATTGTTGGTGAAAAAGGTCTTTGTCTCCAGTTACAGCTCCCTCACCCATGTGAGGGAGTGCTGCAGCAGAGGCACCACAGGCACCAGCTGATCTGCTGCCATGGATAACGAATCTCAAGTGGCAGCAGATGCAGTTTGGGTGAGATACTTCGTGTAAAGCATGGCAGGGTCACTGTCTGGTAGGGGTAAAGGACCAGAGAGGCATGAAGCACTGAGGTACCCGATCCTATTAGCCAGACTGACAGTGAATGACAGTTTTCCCGAGAGCTGATTCTATGTAGAAATAATTCTTGGCTTCTAATGGGAAAGAGACAGAGCTGGGATAAGAGGGACAGACATCTTACTACTTTCTGATGTGAACTGCTGCCAAAAATTTGATATTTTACTTTACTTTATTAGAGTTTCTAAAGGAAAAAGAATAAATTAAGAAACTGCTGCTTCTGATGGCCAGGAAAGCTACTATACTTCTGTAACAACTATATAAAACTTGTTAAAATACTACAGTTGCACAAATTATTCAAATAAATCAACCTTCACTCCATTTACAATACAGTGGCACCAGCTAAATTCTGTTGAGAATTCTGCCCACCATTTGTTGAAGCTATAAAAGAGGAAGGAAAATAACTGAGATTACTCAGGCCTTTTCCATTTGAAGAATCCCCTCTTAAAAATAGTCTGGAGAAGAAAAGACTGAGAACAACATGTTCTTCAGTTCCTGGGTTTTGAATGACTGCAGCAAGTCTGGGACATAGCTGAGCACTATTAGAACATGGATATATCCAATTCTGAACGCCAGAATCAGTTTTGGTATAAGAAGCATATTAAAAATACTAAACCTATTCCCTTCCGCACTCTATCTTGTCCCACAAAAACAAAACAATAACCTTCTCTCTCAGTACTGTGTTTGAGGATTTCATTACTTTTTGTTTTCTTTCAGGGAAGAATGAGGTTTTATTTCTTCAAGGCTCTTCTGCTGATCTCTGCTAAAATATTTGCTTGGCCAATTATACATGCCTGCTTGGCCAATTAGACATACACAAGTCTACAGGGCCGTATGGGATCCATCCAAGGGTATTAAGAGAGCTGGAAGAGGTCCTCTCCAAACCCCTTTCCCTCATCTACTGGCAGTCCTATCTGACTGGGGAAGTGCCACTTGACTGGAGACTGGCAAATGTTACACCCATTTACAAGAAGGGTCGGAAGGAGGATCTGGGGAATTATAGGCCTGTCAGATTGACCTCGATACTGGGGAAGGTCATGGAGCAGATTATCTTGAGTGCTATCACACAGCACATGCAGGACAGCCAAGTTATCAGACCCAGTCAACATGGGTTTATGAAAGGCAGGTCCTGCCCTACGACAAGGTTACCCATCTCAGAGTCCCCTGGATTTGGCAACCAAAGGAGCAGTAACTGCACAAAAGCATTCAACCTCAAAAGACAGCTAACCTACTTCTTTTCTCCTTACATAGGTAGGCAAGGACAACTCCAAGCAGGGTATCCCACTAAGCACTAAGGCCTAGGGAAGGGTTCAGTTGTTCTCAACATTAGATAAACGATACTTAGCACAAAACACTGCTTCAAAGTAACACACAACGTGAAATGAAACCCTGCTACCATCTGTGAATAATGTAATGAGGCAAATGAGGAATAATGACTACATCATGGTAATTTAGGACAGAAGATACTGAATTACAATTGTCAGCAGCTTGGTTTATAGCTCACAAACTTGAGAAAAGCACAGCATATAAAAAGAGTGGGGAAGGATTTAATTAAAACGCAATTTACTGAAGAGAACGTAAATGACACATGATACAACTTTTAAACAGTCCACCACTATTATTTGCATCTTGACGTGAAACTGAAAACTCACCATCACAAATGAACAGAAAGATGATTTCAGTGATATAGGCTTGCTCTTATGCATCACAAATCCATGGGCTTTAGCTTATAAGAGAATAATAATTCTGTCTTACTCTTTCGGGTTGTGGTAGGTGGGCCAGGAAATAACCTACAGGAATTCAGCAGATTCCTTCCATTTTCTGAAAGTTTCCTATCTGATCAAAGACCAGAGGTGCAAGTCAGTATTGCCTCCCCCTTGGGGAGGGAAAATCTACTTTTTGCATCAGATGAGGAAATTCAAGACCCTGTCATTAAAAAGGTTCTTTTTCCTTCTTGCTTCATTTCTTGTTCCATCTCCATTCTACATATTTTCCCCTCAAGTCTTTCCATAATCCCTTTACTGTTGTACATGAATGCCTCTTGCCCATCAATATATTTCTTTTTGCATGATTGCAGGCAAGTAGGGAAGAAATAGGAACTGGAATAAAAAGATACAAGTTATTTCCTCTAGTTCCACAGGAAGCCTTGGTGGATCAATCCCAGCTACCAAAGCCTTGCTTAGCACTCCCTCCTCTCAGAGTTTCCTCTGTAAACATAGATATTTAAGAACAACTTGTCATTTGGAAACGTTTACTTCTCTGTATAAAATGTTTTATGACTCATTTCTCCATAGGTCAGAATCTTCACAAACATTTCTGAATTCCAGTTTGATTTATGTTCTTCAGTGATGAAGATAACTGTCTATTTTTTTTATCATGTTATAAAACATTCCTTACATTTAGAACATTTGTGTTCCCCTAAATTACCACACCAACACAAAAGCAAGAAACACCTGGTATTGCCCAAAGAAATTATAGCACCTGCCCTCAAAGGTCAGCTGCTGGCACTGGTAATACATAAATAAATAGATAAATGTATACATATGTAAATAAATAAAAGCTGTTCACTGGATTTATGTCAACAGAACTCCAGATACTTTCCATATGCTTCTGCCTTCCCACATCTGGGAAAAATCACATGGTACTAGTTCCATTCTGCACACTGGATACTGCACCAAAATCCTTCAGCAATGGATAGTTTAAGTTGTGTTATTGTCTTTCTTTTAATCCTTACTCTTTCATAAATAATTTTGTTTTATAAGAAGGACTTTTTGGAGGTGAACAGCAGTGGAGGCTGAGAAGAGGGAAGTATTGTAGTTGATGAAACCATACCTTCATATGACATACTTTTTTATAAAGCGTTTTCTTTATTATGCGTCACGACATTTACTGGATAAAGGTGATGTTTCAACACGAAACACTACAGGTGATTCTGCATCAGCTTTTAAAAATCTCTATTTTCAAAATTTAACAATCAATGAAGATGATGTGCATGTATCAGAAGATACCCTGGAAGCCAATGAAAAGCCTGTACAAAGTGCAATGCTCTGTATGGTTGCCTACTTCCTGCTTGTTCCCAGGCAGCAATGCGAAAACCTGGCTCTCACTTCTATTTAATTTGTCTTCTCTGAAGGATTATGAGGGCAAAAAAGATCTAAACCAGACATTTAACATAGTTTTCCATCTTGAAAACATTTGTCATCACCTGTCTTTGAATTTGGCTTATTAAAAATACAAAGCCTTGTGCTTTACGATGTTGATGGTTATGCACATCTTGGAAATGAATACTCCACAGTACTGAAAACACAAGAAATATCCCCAGCCCTTCTCCTATTATTGCAATTGATTAGACAATGCTAGGTAAGAAAGCCCCTCCTGGAGTACTATGGCAATATCTAACAATACATATGACTAACCTAAAAAGTAACAGACCAAACTCAAACGTACACCTAAGATTAGCAAAGCAAAAGTACTTCCCCTGTGAAACAGTCAGCAGAAGGCTAAGAAAAGTGAAAAGAGGAAAAACATAAAAGAAACTCTCACAAGGAAAAGATAACTAGCATTTAAGAAAAGTATACAATTAACCAGAATACCACAACAGCTGGCAAGAGAAACTCACCATTCCATTCACCTTAGCAAATGAGTACTATAGTTAATATAGGAGTTACACTACAGCCAAAACAATTCACAAATAAACCACACAAAGTTTCAACTATAATTCATAAGTGTTCCACTTTAAACATTAAATAAATGACACCACTGTAGACCATGACAGATTTAGTTGAGAACAAAGTGATCTTCCGCAAGGTCAAGCAAACATCAATTGCTCAAAATTCCTCAAAATTACAGAGTTCTAAAGATGTTTAAGTAAAAAGAGCTTGTCAACCAGACCTTCAAACATTATTGAGATAACTGTCTGCTTGACTCAGATGATTTCCTTCAGTATGATGAACCGTGGTTCATTGTAAAGAAAGGGTGAATTAAGCATTAAGTTAGAGATTCTTAAGATGTGGTCTACAGAGGAATTCTTGGCGCCCTGAACTTTCTATTAGGAAGGTGAAAATGTATCAATTTTATCTGAAAGGGAATACTGAGAAGAGGAGCAAACACATAATGGGGTAAAGCCAAACCAACAACTTCCATACCAAGATTAGGAACAAAAGGGTGTCAGTCAACAGGACTGATAGGTAAAATTATGGTAATATATGAAGGAATATGTGCTTCAGGCACGGAAATTAATATAATATTTTTTTGCAAAGGAACTAAGGTAGGAAGATTGTGCACATCCAAGTAAGGTCCCAAAATGGAGTCAAAACACAGATGAGGCACAAGCCACGACTGAGGAGCTGGAAAGTATTTCAGGTCCCACAGCTTAGCCCCAGCTTTTGTTGCAGATGCAGAAAACATACTCTTCTAAGGATCCTGGCACTTGGGCTATTTTAGGTATACACACTGAATGCAGGGCTAGAACTCAAAATATTTTAACAAACAAGGAAAATATAAGTAAACATGTTATGTGACATGTGAGAAGAACTATTTTATATATCATGTTCTAGTAATAAATTTAACTACTTGCTGTATAGAAAAACAAGAAGCAAGAGGAAAAGCTGACTTGGTATAGATCCATACTATGACATTTTAAACAAAAACACTGAAACCAATCCTGTCGTACTTTTGGTTGGGGCAGAGGCAGGAGTTGCTAAGTATGACAGCTTCTTTCAGGCTGCTGCCATCTCACATATGAAATTAAAGACACAGAGAAAAACACATAATGACAGCACTTGGCACAGAAAATTATTAGGAAAATAATAATCTTGAAAAAATTGTTTGAAAAAACAGTTCACTCACCTCAAGATGAGTTTTACCACTCATGCAGTGAATTCCTAAAACTGCAATATTAAAGGCAAGTAGTCCAGGCAGTTATAAATTTATAGAATACTATGCTAAAAATAAAAATTATCAGGAACCTAACAACTGTCTTCCTTTCATAAGGCTATTGACCATTATCTCTCCCAAGATGTTCACCAATGAATAACACAGATACATCACATACCTTGAAGTCACAGCTTCCATGAATTCGTCAAGAAGATCATCATAGGCTTGACCTCTGATTCTCTTGTGTCTCAGCCCAATATATAAAGGATCTTTCAGCAAAGCCTGTTTTAAAAAAAATGTTTGATCTATTACATGAGTAAGTTACATACATAATATGGACACTAACAATACAGTGTCTACATACCACATGCTCCACAGTCCAAATCAGCCTAACTTATTCAATCTCCCATAAATCTTCTTCCTAAATTGATTTGCTCTTTTAACATAGTCCCACAAGCTTTTTATTAAATAATGACTGTTGTCTCATTTTGTAAAACCATGCTTAAAATTGGGGGTAGCGGTGGAAGAGCTAACTTTGGTCCCTTTATTTTTTAAATCCCCAAGACATTTCCAAAACACTTTGCAGTCAGAGTCGTGCTGATTCCTTGAAGAAGTCAGCTTAAGTTGGGCAGTGATTCCGTGAAAGTTCAAGAAAAGCAGGTGTTCAGAGTTATGCTGTTTAAAAAGTGCTAAACAAGCCATGGGTCTGCCTTGAAACACAGGCTTTTATACTCCTTTTGCCCCTTTTGCATATTTCCTATCTATGAGCGCTTAAATCTATAGACAATGCCAAAACTCAGAACTCTGAGACAGTTCCATTTATAAGACCTCTGTACGAATTTCTCCACATATCTTTGAAGCTGCAATTTAATATAGAATATTTAAAACAATTAATACAATGTTTCTGGTGTATGTTTAAACTTCCAGCCTGGGAAGTCTTGCAAGCAGAGACAATTAATTCAGCGGCACATCTCTGATGAAAAGCTTGGCCAGCTATATACCCAGAGTTCAAAATTCCTTTACAGCTCAGTGCATTCTGCTTCACAAACGTTACAGTTCGACAAGAAACAGCCCCCAAAAGTTCCTTTATAGTCCTGTTGGGAACAACGTATGAAGAAACCCGGGGCGGAGACAAAAGACTGAAACATTCAGCAAGTGAAAAGAACAGTGGTCACGTCTGAGCCCTGAGTGGCAAACTATTGTGGAGCTGCTCCCTTTCCGAAGGGCACTGAAGAATGAATAAGCTGCTTAAGCACATTATCCCCTTATTCAGGTCAACACCATGCAAAACCGGTCTCCGGTGGTTGTTTTTTTTAGAGGGTTCACACATCTTGAGAGATTAACATTTGCTATCGACTATTTCATGGTTTTCAAAACAGATTACCAAAAAGAAAGTTCCATCCTACAATCGAGTATGTCAAGCTGACATGATGATTAGGTACTTTTCCTCAATGACTTGGGTTTCTTTTGTTCCCCAACTTGTTGTCAAAGCTTAAACTTTGTTTTGTTATTTTGGAAATCGAATCTCCTTCAAAATACAACTCTGCTTTTTTTCAGGTTAGTGGGTTTGCTATGTATATTAAATGATATTGAAAAAGCTGATGCTGAGGTTTTTTTAAGACACACTCTAAGGCTAAAATAGCACCACCTCTCTTTGCACTTCAGTTTCTTGATTCTTCCAGGACATCCCCCACAGGAGAGGATGCAACAAAAGATTCCAAAATAATAGGCCAAAAGATGGGTATCACAATTAGTTGTGTAAAATAGCAAAAATAGAAGCACCACCTGAGCATATAAAAACTGTAATGACCTTTGGGTTTTAAGAAATAGGCAAGCTGTTTATGTCATCTTACTTGTGCACACTTTTAGTAAAGAGATCAGCCAACCATCAAAGTTCAAGCAAGGTTTGAGCTGTGCACCTGGTCCTAATTTAGCTACAAAAGCCAAACCAGAGAGAAACAGAAAATTGCACACTTATATATTTCATCAGCTGAGAACAAACATGCTGAAATGTCATCTATTCTCAGTCTTGGCACTGAGACATTTCTTTGGAACAGGTACATATTTTAGCAAACAGCTTTATGGCAAATGGGAGGTGAACAACTGCGAGACACTTTGCCTTTCCTTACTCTCAAAGATGGCAGCAGAGAGAACTTCTCAGTGCCACCTAGAAAGTGTTTGGTGTATCGTGATGCTTCAGCGCAGCAACTCCCCCCATGCCATTAAAATGACAAAACCCTCCAGCAGTTCTACAATGGGAAATGATTTGCATTAGAACCACAGTTATAAATTAAAGGAGAACTACGTTTGTATAGGACATTAAAAGCTTTGGGACAAAGACATGCCACACGTCAGAAATTAAATACATTTCAGAGTATGATTGGTCTAACAGGGCATGCAAGTACCAGGAAAACCAGGGGAATGCTGCTGCTTTTTCAAGTGTTAGTATTTTCTTACATTAATACACTATAATTTCTTTCTGTAAACAACTTCTTGTTTCAGTTTTCACAGGCTAGTGAGCACAGGGTAATTTCTGTTCTCCAGGAAAGTCAGACATTTCAAACAGTTTTCTTTTTTGGTTCCACAAGACTGAAATTTCATTCGATATGAATCTTTTTCCAATAAAAGAGATAGCCAGTCAGGAATAACACCAACACTTTGGACTTAACTTCCACTTCTATCAAAACTAATCACCCAGTAATCTGTTAAACTTTTGCATTGCAAGCACTAACATGCTGAATCACAATTTTCTGTCCTGCTTACAGCTGCAAAGTGTTTTTTATGGCATTAGGAAGAATGTATAAGATTTCAATTTATATTAGACTAGGAAGCCTCTTTTTTTTCTTTTAATAAGCTTATTTTGAAGTCTGAAATACAGGATGAAGCCCTTCAAACCCGTAACAGAATCTGTGTTCCCAAATGCTGACTGTATTTTGGATGTCCTGAATGCTGCAAGTAACACTGATGCTAATTGCGTTTGAGGGTGTAGAATACTTTGCAAAACAAAGCTCCATAATCAAACAGCTGAAGTGTTGTTAAAATTTTGTGTTCTTTTAAATACTCTGCCCCCGTGACACATTTACTGAGAAGAGATCGTGACCCCTCCTATCTATAGACTAGATTTTTGTCAACACATTTGCAAACTGCAAAGGGCCTGTTGCACAAGAAAGTTTCTCCACAAAAGAAGGAGATTTCAACTTGCAGAGTCTCAGCTAACACGGTATTTGGACAAACCCAACAGACAGGTACTGGCATAAAGAGCACCACCTCTCTTTGCACTTCAGTTTCTTGATTCTTCCAGGGCATCCCCCATAGGAGAGGATGCAACAAAAGATTCCAAAATAATAGGCCAAAAGATGGGTATCACAATGGGTCATTCTAAGTATAAATAAAGGAGGAAAAACCCCACACATGGGACTTGAGTTTAAAAAGTTGAGCCCAACTACATTAGACTTGCCAAACACAAGTGGCTGCCAGTACGTGAGAGGCAAAGGTATTGTGTATGCAGATAGCAGCTGTACCATAATTAACATTTTCCCATCCCTAAGCCTAAAAATATCACTGAAAACTGTACATTGTCTGTCCAGACAAAATTCTAGACCTGTGATAGTCAAGAATATAAAAGATAATACATTCATAATGTTCCCTTGACATTAATCCTAAATACAGTCACTGAAGGGAAAAATTCTGGGGGAAAAAATAATAGCAGAAAATATTACCCATTTTGAGACAGTTGAAAATATAAAAAATTATTAATACATTGATGAAGCAATATCCTAATATAACAGAAAAGAAGTCACAGTATTTCAAATTCTGTTTAGAATAATGTAAGATTGTGCTAAAAAATATAAAGAACACGTTCTTTTCCATACGTGTGTAGTGAACCTCTAGTTCTGCACAGCTACACCAGACGTTTTCAGTTATTTCTCCTTAGAGATAGGCTTGCCTTATCCAATTCAAGTTGTTCTTTCCTTTCATAAGGTTGTTTATCTGTCAGTTTGACCTCTACATCCTTTGCTTGCCTTCTTTTCAGGAAGCTTACTAATTTCTTTTCTTGAAGAGAAATTACCAGATGTAGCTTCTACTGCACATTGAACCCTGCTTCTTATGTTCTAGTTATTTCCCATGCATGGAGACAGCTTCACCCAGTTGAAAAATAGTCAGCTCCAACAAACTTTAATTTAACAACAAAATAAAAATCACTCTAATGGCTGGAAAGAATGCTTCATGAAGGAATCTTGTAACACACAATGAAATTACCACAGCCTGTCCCCAAGCAAGAAACTGCACAAAGCCAGGCTGTGCCAAGGACATTCTGTGGGCTGCTGCCGGAGCATGCATGTGGCACCGAATAAAGGCCCCAGTGTGCGAGGGCTGTGGGCAGACAGCATGCTGCATGCCGAGTGGGTGCCATCCCTGCTGCCCTCTCACACAGCACACTCTGCCTGCATCCCTCCTTCCCTTGTCATGGGGACCAGACGGGCTGTACTAGGAAGTCAAACTCATTCCCTTGCAGGAACATGTAAAGCTAAAGACCCACCTCAGGCTAACATTTATATATATCTAAAATACATAGACTAGCACAAACTATGAGAATCATTGTCAGCGAGGGAGCATCAACTCCAAAATCCAAAGTGAAAAAGTTGCTGCAGCAAGAGGCAAGATGCACCTGATTTTTTTAAGAGGCAAGCTCTGGCAGCTCTTCAAGTCACACAGTGTGTTGGTGTTTGTGTAACAGAGCTCAGATAACAGCTGGCTCTTCTCGATACCTATTTTTCTCTCTTCCTTAGACATAACACATTAGTCCCATTGAATACTGCTTTCTTCCTCTTCCTCTTAAGAGTTTAAAAATGACTTTTCAACAAAAGGGCATCACCACAGTGTCTAAGGTTGTACTGCTGCACTAATTCAGGCTAGCGTGCATCACATGACCTGCTGCCAGAACTGTATCTAATAGAGCTGGTAAGGAGATCAGAGAGGCCTAATTCATTGTGTATTTTAAGAAAAATAACAAAAAAGGAAAGATAAATACTCTGCATTATATTCAATAGTCTCAGAGAACTCATCTAACATTAACATCTGTCTGCAGGGATAAGGAAGATGCCAATTCCGCAAATGCCTGTAAATTGAGTTGGAACTTGGAAGACGCTCAGGACTATGGTTTTGGAGCAACATTTCATCAGATGCAATTTTAGGATGCATAATAATTTGAAACAGTAAAACTTAAAACAAATGGTTGTCTGCATGCCAGTAGCATTTCTTGAAAAACTTAATCCTTGCCTATTGAGAAAACAATAGTCCTGACGAATCGCACATCATTTAGGACTTCAGCAGATTATGCTGCATATAATCATTAATATTTTAACTCATAAATAATAATCAGAAAGCAAAGAAATCGGACATGTCTCTTGTATTTTATTCATATAAACTTCAGAGCTCCTAACAAGAACCCTCCTAAATCTCCTGGCACCTTCTTTCTATAAAAGCTTTTAGTGAAACACAGAAAAGGCTCAAACCAGGCACTAAGACCTTTCACAGCTGAGCTTCAACAGCTGTCATACAGTTAACTACTATCATTTCTTCTTCATGAACCCCAGCAGATACATGGCTAAAATCTCAACCTGCATGTCCTGTCATACATCAAGAACCTTTAATAACACTCTCGATACTATATTTATAGCTGATACATAATGGAAACTGCAAGCTATAGAAATAGATTACCACAGCTAAACCTTCAAAGATTATTGCTCTCAAAAAACATAAGGGACGATGTGCTGACCCTACTCGAGGGTTCAGCAGTAAGTCTGTATAAAAAAAATCACATAAGGTGGCCAAAACTAGGAAGGGCAAAATAAGACCCAAAACCAAGTATAGTATTAGTAATTTTTTTTTGTAGAAGTTGGGGATATTTTTCTTTTCTTTTTCTTCCTCCAAAAGTATCAGGAATGTAACTCTCTTACTAAACTGTCTTCTTCATCCAGAGAGTATGACAAGATATAGCTGCTTGAGGTGGTTCAACTACTTTGAATAGATAAAGCATTCCTACACCATTTTCATGAAGCAACAAACACACACACTCCCTTTATTTTCATCCACTTACATTTCCAAATTTCGTTTAGAACAGGTGGCTGAAAATGTCTAAATACAAAAAGTCACCTCTAGCTTTTGAAACCAGACCAAATAATGAACAACAACGGAGATCAACCAAAACAACAACAACAAAGTGAATCTTCTTTTGAAGAAGTCATCAGTCAAGTTTTTCTGTTAAGCAATAATACTAAGAAAATTGCCATCTTAATAATTTTTCTTCATCTGGCAAATGAAAAAGATAACATAAACTTAAAAAAAGGTCCTACAGATATCATTTTCATTCATTAATATTCTATTAATAAAAAGGATTTTGCTAATACCGTATCAGCTCACGCATTTAGACAGCACACAAATTATGTCTTGAATCTATCACATAGTAAATTGAACAGATATTTATCATATCAGCATATATACCATTTAAAAAATTAAAGTCTTGTTCTGTGTTATGAGTTATCAGTTCTGTACCAACAGTTCTGATATTTTGGTTTGATTTTTTTTTTCCATTCATGTGTAATCTCCATCACTTGTTGTAGCCTCCTCTCAGCTCTATTGAATTTACATCTATTTATTTCAACTGCTTTCATAAGGTACTCCTACACAGTCCTTCATTGTGACATCCGTGTCTCATGCTGAGACTCAAACATTTTCTTTACTAGAGCCAAATGGGTTGGGCCTCTTCCTACACAAACAAGTCACATCGACAACGTCCGTTTGACTGATTGGCAATTATTAAACAAGTACAGTGATGTTTCGGTGCTGGCACATCAGCTGTTGACTATGCTTCTGTCCAAGCACCAGATGAAAAAAGAGAAAAGTAGTTCTGTGCAAAAGGAGATCTGCAAGCGCAAGGCCAACATTTGTAAGAGTACTTTTACAGTCAACAGCTGGTATGTTTCATCTCAGACACTGGGCTGACTTCTGTGGAGGTGCAAATGATGCCATCTTATCCCACATTTTGTGGTAATAGCTATATTTATGGGTCACTCTGTCTCTTGTCTTCTCTATTGCCTGTGAAACGCTGAGGAGGCAGACAGCTAGCAGTTACTGTCTCAGAAAGAGGAAGCCAAGCAAAACAAACACTATCTGTTGTTGTCTTCTCAGTATGAAGAGTTGGAAATGTCTAATGTATCTTGAAATAAAGTCTGCCATCAGTTTGGTCTATGGAAATTCATGCATGCTATCCAAAATAAGCATTTCCAGATACTAATTTCTGCCCTCTTTTATAGATCCCCTTGCGCTGAAAAGTAAATCAAGAGGAAATGAAATGGACTGACAGAATTGCCGGTAACATTGGTACACAGCTCATTCTTTCTAACATTAGCTGAAACAGAAACCTAAATCATGTGTCACCATCTATGTTTTTTTAGCTATATCCCTCCCCTCTTCAACCTCTCGGATTTTAAAAATCATTGCTGATACACTGTTTGGTAAATGTGAAAATCTGAAGCACCACCTGGCTTGATCACATTTTCTATGGTGTGATGAAACAGAATATTTCATAAAATAAATATTCATAAATAGTATATTTCATAAAAATAAATGAACATTCTCAAAAAAAAGAATACCACATATTCCTAGCCAAAATGGCAAAGTTTAAAGGATGACAATGGACCAAAAGCAACAGACAATTGCTGAGGCCTTCTCACACTCTAAGTGGTAGAATAGCATTTCTCTGCTGAAAGAGACAAAGATTTCATTTAATATAAGGCTAACGTATGTTCAAAACCAAGCTCTAGTCTTCACAGAACCCCCATTAACCACACAGCAACATGTCATATGCTGGGAAAAGCAAGTGAAGTACAAACTAAGTATGAATTCATGTTACCTAACTAAAGAACCTATACTGGATATTTCAATATCTAAGATAGTCTAAATCGCTTTCACAGTCAACAGACAAAAAAAAGTTTTAAAATACAATTCATCTGAGCAGTTCAAGACAGCAACTCCGCAAGAAGCAGTGTCTGCTCTTCGTAAAATTAGCCTAGAATGATTATCTCAGGTTCAGATGACTTAAGCTCCATGTCTCATTCTCAGTCATTCTGAGCTTACCTTGTTTGGTTATGATTTTCAACACTAATAATTCAAACACAAGACTACAATTGTTCATTCCATTGAATCTTAAGTATGGGAAAGATAAAAGACAACAGGCAAAAATACTGCTGCCTAAGCGGCATAATAGAAAATTCCAGATTTGGATTTAGTTCACAGGCAGCACAGCAAGGCTGGATGGTTACAAGAAGATGGCAAACACTCATCTCTAGTATTTTATGAAAGTATAAGAGGACTTTAAGCAGAGGTAAGATAGGATGATGGTGGATGTAAATCTAGCACTGAAATATACAATAATGTATTATTTTATACTACATGCATATTAAAAAGTTTCCTTTCATTTAATTGTATTAGAACAATCAGATGAGTTTTAAAAATTCAAGTAACCTTTTGTTGTACAATGGCAGCAGCAAGCCCTTGGTGAAAAAAAAAAAAAGATATCACTGTTGGATTTTTATTTATTTAGGAAGGCCTGAAAGTATTTTTGCTACCAAAAGGAAATGAAGATCACAATATTTTTCATCCCCATATTAGGGCAAAAGAGACAAGCATTATAACAGTAGTAAGGTAAACACAGAATGACTTTCTACTGTAAATAACAAAACACATTAAAAATGAATGCAGCACTGAACAAAATGCTGAGAGCGTACACATTACAAAACTGAGAAAAATATTTAAAGATAATAAATGTTTAAAAAACAAGTTTATTTATATTTTATTTTTATTGGTAAAATTGCTGGTACTCATAGCTGCTGAGTTATGCCTAGGAAAATATGAGAAAGGCATCTGAATTAAAACAAGGAAAGTGGTGTAATACATTCCCCTGGGAACACCATGGTAAAGAATAGAAAATTATCTTCTATGTTTGCAAATAAGTCAAAGCAGTTAACAGCTTTAAATATTATGGAAAATACTTCTCCCCTTTGTACACAATTATTTCATAAAAGGAGTAAGCCATGTTTTGTTTTTCAGCTCTCTTAGCACATGGTTAGTAGAATGCATCCCTTAGGAAGCACAAGACATGTATACAGTCTTGTACTGAAGGTTTAATGCAGCCAAGGAAATGCATAGTAAGGCAGAAGACACAACTGAAATAATAATTTAAAAAATAATAATTTGAAGATGAGTATGGTCAAAACAGAAGACAAACTCAAAGATTCTTCAAAACACAGTCTTTAAAATAATGAAACACACTGAAAACCTCAGTATCATGGGTAAATTTAGGCTCCCAAGGTTCACTGCCTGGAATCCCATCTCAACCACATGCCAAAGTCACTTCAGGCAAGGGCTTTAGGCCATAAAGGGTAAAAACCCTCTTGACTAAAGTCGCATGAAAATTAATATCTGATTCTTAGATCTTTAATTGCAGAATTCAATTCTGAAATTCATCCAATATTAAAAATAATGAAAATACTTGTATAAAAGACACCACTAGCAAATTACTTTCTAATTTCTTGCAAGAAAATCCTGATGCAAGAGATCTGTTTGAATGTTACTGAACTGTATGTTTAAGGCTATCTAACAGATAATGTTAACTGGTAACATTGGTTTCTTTGGCATTTGCTGAAAGCTGAGGTCCACCTCAGCAGGACTTTAAGGTGCTTACTGGCTCAAGACAAAAAGCCAACAGAAAAGAATTTTCCTTTCCTAAGACTAAAGACAGCGATTGTTTGGCTTGTGAGCTTTTATGTTCTTTTATATTTTTTATTTTCTTGCAGTTATCTGTTACTCTCCATGAGCATTGCTAGATGTATCTTGTCAGTGACTATGCCTGCACACATCACACTGGATACGTCTGGGAAAAAAAGAGAGTCTGTGAAAATTGTTTATAGCTCTCAGAATAAATCTGGGCAGAAGGTAAAGAAACATACGGAGAAAAAAAAAAAGGGCAGACAAAAGTTAGATGCAGCTACCAGGCAGACTAACACATCTAACAAGATTAAAACAGGAAATCCGGTTTACAAATAAATCAAAGTATTTTAAAATATGGAATATATCCATGCAATAAAGACCTCTCTATGCAGTAAAAATTCACCATTTCTGTTGATGACAAGGTCCTCTAAAAACACGCAATTTTCTAACAGCTCAGATATATTAACTCTATGTATGATGTAATGGATGGATCTGTGCATGCACAAACACCTCCACATAAATGAATGGAAAGTCTGAATATCCACCTATGGCTAGACTGAGATGGGAATATTTAGCATTTAGTATGATTATTGAAATAATAAATAAATAAAGCAGAATTCTTTATAGCTTCATTTCTCCTTTGATCACATTAAAAAAGCAAGCTACTCAAGAAATACTACCTAACTTTGTGTGATGCAATATAATGGGACCAAATATTATAGTTTTGATTGAGATCTGATTAGATACACCTTTGGAGACTTTTATTGTTCTGATTCATTATTTGTAATAATAACGAAGTCCAACATGAAATTTGAAATACACAGGAAGAAAATACAAAAATGATGATATATATAAAAGCCCAAAGAAAACCTGAGGGACATAGGGACATAAGCATTAACCAGTGACATGCTTCTAACATGCAAATGGATGAAGCTCGAATATCTAGGTAAAACTCCTCTGTATTAATACAGTCAATAAAACCAGAATAAAACTGCTCTGTATTAGTAAAAATGCCGCTCCATTTGTGTATTTAAAATAGTTGTTTTCTTTCAGTTTTTAATTAATTATCTTTCCAGTGTGTATATTCATGACTAACTGCATGATTAACTATGTCATTCACTGAATATGCCACCTAAAACCTTTTTCCCGAAATCTGGAGCACTTTGGCTGCAAATTTTAGCTTCAAATTAAAAAGCAGATGCTTCATGATCAAAAGTAAATATTTTTTATCACCATATTACAGTTTAAAATAACCACCTTCAATCGCATGTATAAAAACCCATGCAAACTATCCTCTCATTTTGATAAAATTCAACAGTTTTGATTAATAGTTCCTTCTAAGAGTAGACTAGGCTTATCAAGCTATTGCTTTGGATATAAATACACCACAAGATCACAGACATAAACCTTTGCTTTTTCAATTTATTTCAAGTTTCCCTTGAAGCAAGCTTATTAAATGTAATTTCTTGTCTGTTGCCTAAAGCCTGTGATTTCATTTACTCTTCTTCATCTGTTTTATTACTTTCTATGTGCTCCACTGACAGTTCAACTTGGTGAGCTTACAAGACAATACACGAGAAATAGAAAGCAAGGAATTTGCAGAACAGACTAATATAAAATAATACTTGTCAACAGTAAAAGCAAGCTACAATTTAGTCAAAATACTGAGTTCAAAATGTGTCAATAAAAAATCAGCAGTGTAGGTCAGAACCATATTCAAAAGGTAAATCTAAATTCATTATTACCCTTAAAATTCTCAATATGTCTGAGTTAAAGTACTGAGTTAAAAGAACCTTTGAAACTTTCAAGTTGTGAATGTATTACCAGACATATTGTAACTATTCACTGAGAGGACATTAAAGAGCAACAAAAAGACAGCTCTCAAAAAATTACTGCAAAAGGTTCGGCTGCCAGATACTTGTGATCCACTCAAGTACAACACTCAACCACCCCAGTGCTGAGGGGAAATGGTGGCTTTCGTAAGCACCATCTCTTTCCCAGCTCATTCTTCAGGTCTGCAAATGTCATACTCATGCTGACACGGTTTCAGGTGTTCTTGTTGTTTAAATAAAGCATGTTTAGGAGTGAAAGGCAATGCCATGTTTGATTTAGAGATAGAACCTTCTGAAACACACTGGAAAGACAACTCTAAACCACCCTAATTTTAGAAGATACATCTATAAAAACAGATGGTACTTGTCTCTTCCCTCTTCTCACGCTTATTCAGTTCATTTCAAATATCTGAACAGATTTAAAAGGAGACTACCAATTCGTGCAAATTAAAAAAATGTGTTTTTTTTTCTTCTGGACAATGAGCTAGACAGAATTATAATTCAGAAATTACTTTACTTTTCAGTACTTCTAGACACTGTAAAGAAAAAATAAAAAATTACTCACGACATTGAGTCTAGGAAAAGTAATAGCCTACTACAATATTTTCTTGCCAACTGGCGGCAGGGAAACGGGAATAAAAGGGAATATTAATGTATTTCCTCCTTTGTTCAAGTGCTAGCAGTGTTCTGCCAAGGAAGGACCTAGCAGCAAGACATTCTAAAATAGAACTTCATTGGTGATTAAGAGGCAATTATCTCTTACCAGAATGGCACACACAGGCAGTAGCTGAACAATAAAAAAAACCACAGCAAATTTACTCCATCAATAATTTTACAGATTTTCATGCCTGGAATTCAGTACCACTGAGCCACTGCATCACCTCTGAGCACTTTCCCCAGCCTAATCGTTTTGTGGAACATAGAAAAAAAAGCCTCTCTCAGTCAACCAGGTTAATTTGGTTGGTGAAGCTTAGTGATGTTAAAAGCTGTGTATCTGGAAACCTCCTGTTTTGATGACACATAGTGTCATCTGTATTTCAGAAATTCTCAAATACTACGGAACGCACTGGAGAATATAACTTAGAAATGAGATTCCCTAATATTCACCAGATACAAAAACAGATCCTTTCTATACAGACAGGAGTAATCTCTATTCATAGAATTCAGGAAATTCTACTACTATTTTACAATAAAACCATCACTGAAATGCTCTCTCTAGCTCTAAAAGCTATCACTCAAAGGGAAGGCCTTCTTTAAATTCAGAGAGCATAACCATTCAGTAACTCATTTACTACAAAAAAAATTCCCGTGTAAAAGTGCCACTCATCTACATATGAATGCAAATTGTTACTGCTTTTTATTTCAAAATCCCTACAGCTGTACACGAGTTACACAATTGGTTTGATACGTTTACATCTTTAGATTGATAAGAAATGAAATTGCAGGTTTCCTTTATACTCAGCTTTCTTCTGTCCAGGTTTCTACTTTTGTTGGAATATGAATAATAAAAGCAGGTTTGTTTCCATTTGCACATTCATAGGTAGGTACTTTTCAAGATCATGAATCTTGGAAGGTTCACATCAGTTCTTCTGGCAATTGGAAGTAATTTGGGGAAATGCAGAAAGGTAACTAGCACAAGCAGAAGAATTGAGCTTGAGTTTGCACCTCAGCTTTTCTGGATTCACTGTGCCACCACAGATGCCCATCATTCCTCCAAAGAATTTGAAGTACCAGCCCAGTCATGCTCACTGACCTATTTATGGCAACTGTGGGAACTGTCACATTCCTACATTCAGATATTTGTACTAATTGAAGGAAAAAAAAATATTCCAAAGCAAGCATGCAGGAAATAACTTGAAACAGCAGCTCGTAAGTCCCTCAAGAGAGGCAGATGAAAGAGTAGTAGTTGCCCTAGAGCTGCCCCTCAGGTTTCTCTCTCGTGCACTGTTCAGCACTTATATGTCTGAATTTGGCAGCAATGTGAATAAAGAAAGGCTTCAGATACACATCTGCAAAACGTGAACTCACCATCATGATTAATCTGTACATTAATGGCATATATCTATGACCAGCCAGCTATTTAACTCTGCCTACCCAGGGCAAGAGAATGCTTCCATTGTCTGGCTTCTTTGAAGCCATTATGGAGTGCCTTCTGACACCTGAGCAATCCTGATGGCTGGTGCGTGGTCACTGTCCCAGCGTTCAGAGCATGAACTTAGGAACCGCCTAAGTAAAAAGTTCTTACAATACCAGCTATCTTGGCTCTTCCACATTGCGTGAAAGTACTATTTAGAAGAGTTGAATGCTTTCTACCTAAGCTGAAATCTACGGTAAATGGTTTATGCTTAAATACTAACACACAATTAATCTTTCTAAAGCTCCCACAATTGACATTGACAGTTATGAATTTACACATGTGATCACTCCAGGATTGCTCTGGCAGCTCTGAACTTGTCAAAACTTCTCTTGTAAGGTACCAGAAAAACACAGCTCTCATTCCTCATTCCATTCATTATTAGATTAAGATTGTTACGGTCAGAAGAAACCCTTTCACCACTGATTTGACTTCTATATAACAGAAGCCACCCATCTTCCTAGATTTCATTCCTGCTCCAGCTGGATAATCAAAAATACTGCCTCGAAGTCATTTTTAAAAATATCAGACATTGCAGAGCTGACAAAACCCACTGAAATACCATCAAACCACAACATTTTATTATTCCTCACAGAAATATATATTTCAAATCACATTTAGTAATACAGGAGGCCTGGTTTATTTTTGATTGGTCCAGTTTCTTAAAAGGAACAGTCTGAATTCAAATGAGTTACTGAAGGTAAAAAAAAAAATTAACCAAAAATCTGTAAACTCACACTAACATTATATCAGCAATAGTTATTTTACCTTCAATTCTGAATTAGTCAAACTTTCTGATTTTACTCAGTTCTCAGGTTAAAGCAACCAGGATCACTGGATTTTAAATAACAGCCTTAACTTTAATCCCATCTTCCCATACTTCACAATTCATCACAAGTAAAATTAAAAAAAAAAAGAAACAAACAACAAAAAAGCAGTTCTTCCTCCCCACCCACCTCAGCATGGTCCAGAAATCATCATTCACATTTTGCTGAGCATATGTGTTTCAGGTAGGCATCCATTAAGTTGCAGTTGCTTATACCTTGACAACCATTATTTTTTCTTCTGCGATCTGTTTCTTTAAACCACTTCAGTGTGATTAACGTATAAGGTTAAATAAATGCCTTGAATCCAGAGATTACATCACCTCAGGATTTCCAACAACACTTTCATACTGTTCATACTTCCAGTACTGAGTAAGTTTTACCTGGTTTGAAATCCCACCTAAGAAGCACCATCCTTGCACCTCAAAAATATCTGGCAAGTGGATAAGGCACAACTTTTAGAAAGATTGTCACAGACATTAGTAAACAGTTAATAATACTCCAAATAATGTTTCAAATGCTTTGGATAAAAACATCCTATGAGCAATTACTTGCATCCAATTTGTCAATGACTTATGAAACAAGCATATTATTTTTGGCAGTGGTCAACATCACTTCTTTTGGATGCTCAGTCCCACACTGACTACATGAAATACTTTACTAGTTTGGTCACGCAAGTCTTTCTACTAGGTCAATGTTTACTCATCAGTAAGCAGTTTCCATTTCTCTTGCTTATTATCCAAGCAGTTGTATAAAATGTTTTATTCACCTCTCTTCTCTTTCCTTGGTTTTATGAGTAGCAGGATAATATCGCAGCAAAAAATACCTCTGCTAAAAGTAACAACAATATGGCTTTTACTAATCATCAAAAATTGAGTTGCTCCTCAGAGTTACTGTCTGGGGTCCTGTACACAGACAAAAAGGTGGCACAATAATTCGTGAAGGTTTTCTTCCAATCTGCTTTAGAAAAAAGATTGACTCTTTCTGGAGAATTTGCAAGTTGTGCACAACCGCATTATAGTTGCCAAAAATGCGTATTTTAAAACTTATTTTAAAGCACTGAGGCCCCCACAGAAAGGGAAAAGGAACTAATCTAAATAGAAAACATCTGCACATTTCAAAAAACATGTTCAGTGTAATTATTATTTATATGTGCTCAAGTTATGAGAGTGATTTCTATTGTGACTGATCACAGAAAATCCTGGCTAGAGTAAGAAAATGTAGCATAAAAATACAGTTATTTGTTCAAGAGCTTTAGATTCTAAAACAAGGAATTGCAATGCAATTCCAGAGCAGCTTGACCTAATATAACCACCTTAGGCAGCAAAATATGATTGCTTTTTGGTCAATTCAGTTCTCTGCAGTGGCTCACCACCTGGTTACACGGACACCAGCATTAGGGCAGGAACAGGGTTGTGTTGCTGGGGGAAAGGGACGCTATTAAAGGGAAGAAATTAAGGGAGCTGGTAGTCCAGGATCCCTGATTTTGACTAAGCTCTAATTCATGAATATCACCAGGCCTATGCAATGTCTTCAGACAAGAGGCACACCAACAGAGTCCCACCTGTTCATAATCCTACAGCAGAATTCAGTGGTCACATTCCCAGTTACAGCTGTTGGATAAGTGCTTAAACATCTGAGCAATCAGTCCCCACTGAAAAAAAACAAATGTCTGCATTTTGAAGTGTAGCATAGCACAATCTTGAAAGAGCAACTATGTTACCTCTAGAGTTAACCATAACCTAACCATGATTCACAGCCTTGATTTTGCTCATGCTGCTGACTTCTCCTGCAAATACCCAAACAAGCAAAAACACCACTGATACGTAAGCTAATATAATTCCTTGCATCTGCTACAGTACTGAAAAAAAGCACAGCAAAAATGGCTCTTCACCCAACCTCCTATTGATTCAAATGTATTTTAAGGTCTCTTGTACCAGTAAATTTAGCCAGAAATTTTGGACTATTGGACAGCACATGCATGTCTAAGTGTGATACACACCTAGGTAGGAACAAAAAGCACCCCAACAGAAGCATTCCTGTCCTCCTCAGCTAACCAGCGTGCTGGCTGGGGACTAAAACACACTCAGCCTCTTATTGCACTGTACAACTAAGCTGAAGCAGTTTACAAAATGGCCCTAATATAATAAGTCACATGCCAAAGTGGAAAAACAAAAGGCACTTTCTGATTAGAAGGTATTTCAAAGCATCAACACACCCTAGCTCACTCAGTTTTATATATCTTGCAATACTTTAGGTTTGCCACACTTTCATATGTATTGAACTCGACATTTAGTCACAAGAAGAATTACATGAAAGCTGAGCTATTATGGGCATTATTTTTGAGCTATCATTTTCAGTATGCTTTATTTATTTTTGTGTGTATTATACATATCTTTGATATCTTTCAAGGAAATAGTATGCCATGAAAAATCAAAAACTACAATGAAACTCAAGAAAAAAAGCAAAATGTAAAGCCTACTGAAGTGTCAGAAGTAGCTGATGCAATTAACTGCCTAGAAATATTCAATAATATATTAGACAACTGGCCCAGTTGCTCAAACAACAAATAAAAACATTTTCTAGCTACAGTGTGATTTGATATGGATATGTGTTAAGAGTGTTCAGATACATTTAACAAGGAAGTCTGTTCACTTTCAGCAAAAGTTAATGTACAACTGAAGTACATAGACATGCATTCCAGCACAGAATTGGGCTGCAGCTTCAAGATTTTCACCAAAACAATGGGGACAGTCAGAATTCACATCTGAAATCAATAAGAGGAATTGTGCAGCAGAAGTGGAGAAGGACTGCTGCTTTATATTGTATTTGTAACTCTATTGTCCCCCATCTTCTTGAGATCTAATTTCCCATACTACTTTTTAACATGTACAACGTATGCAGCACATTGTACATTAAGGTTTAATTACTTGAGCCCTACAAAACAGTCTACACTGTCAGGATGAATGTATCTACACTGTGTATTAGAATGAGATTTCTTCCATAGGGCCCTTTAGTCAGCACATAATCAAAGCCAGTATCATAATGAATAAAAACTTTTTATAATTTAGCTTTTTATAATTCCCTTCAAACAGCTAATGCTCAGTAAAATTCAGAAAAGTATTTACCTCATTATCTGTTCCCACATCCAACATTACTGGGAGACACTCGTGAGGTTTTACTCCTCCACATGCTGTATAAAGTGCCAGTTTACCAACTGGAATGCCCATTCCATAGCAGCCAAGGTCTCCAAGACCAAGAATACGTTCTCCATCTGTCACCACAATAGCCTTGAGGAAGAAATAAAAGCACTGTAAAAAACCCACTTCT
The DNA here is from genome assembly GCA_033556795.1 of Tapera naevia. Classification (NCBI taxonomy): domain Eukaryota; kingdom Metazoa; phylum Chordata; class Aves; order Cuculiformes; family Neomorphidae; genus Tapera; species Tapera naevia. The sequence goes on along the minus strand of JAUMJJ010000079.1, from coordinate 2,186,202 downwards.
TTGCTTGTAAGTACCAAGTATTCCATTATCTTCTTACCATCATTTTTTAATTTGCATATAAAAATTCTAACAGGTACAAACAAATCAACAGTACAAGAAATGCCCAGAACTGTTTCCCTGTACTTCACTGCAGTTTTGTTACACTACTTCAGATTCTTGCTTCATTGTAAATGGGACTTTCATATAAAGCTTTTAAGGATACAGGAGAGATATTTAATATTACAAGGGAACTGGCATTGTTTCCTCTTACATGTTTCTGTCAACAGTAAGAAAACAGAATAGGATGGGAAAGGAAGCTACACACAAAAAAAAAGGAAAGAGAACAACCCTGGACTTCTGGGTTTTGTCTTGGTTGTTTTCAGCAGAACCAGACCCGGTTATTCTTGCTTGGCCTTTAACAGGACTGTCTACAGCCATCCGGTTATTTCCCCTTCATAGATGTATTTCTTCTTCCCTTGAGCAAATAAAATATTCCATCATACATATAAATATGAGGAATTGTGTTTTCACTGACAGAAATACAGTAACTCAGTAAACCCAAAAAAATTGTCTGCACTAAAAAGGAAGATTTTTCATAGTAAAGAGCAGACGTGCTCAGTGTGGGAAGCAGTTGACAACACAATGATTTCCTCATCATATTCTGTGACAAGCCCTTCTGGTTGGAAACTCAATATTTTTTGTGAGAGAAATGCATTCAGGTATTTTTAATGCATAATATTCAATGTTATACTGACCAATTAATCTGTAAACTATGCCTATAGTTAAGCAGGTAAGGATTTAAAGCCTCAAACTTTGGCATAACAGCATTGTTTGTATGTGAAAAATTAGCTAAGAAATCATTGAAATCTAATTGATAAAAGCCAATAAAAATATCTTGATCAAGTCACTTTAGGTGCAAAACAGCGTCATCTTTGTCATTGCAACTAAAACTGAACTTACCTTGACGATATTTTCTGGCCAGGATTTAAGCATTGTAGCAATGTGTCCCTGGTCATGGATACTAATAAAAAGGCCTCTGCACATAAAAAAAAATACTTTTCACATGAACAGGCAATTAAATACTTCAGTATAAATCAATTAAATAAAAATTAACTCTATGCAAACACATTTTCAACATATAAAGGTTCAGTCCAACAATAAGTTTTTTATGAATGAGTAATTTAAATGTCTGCCTTCACAGAATCACAGAATAGTTTAGGTTGAAGTCAGAGAATACGCAAGTCAGTAAAGCTTCACTGAGCAGTAAGAACCTCTTAAAAGTCATTTCTGAAAACTGCTAAGCTAGATCTTAAAGCTCAATGAGTACTTGATCTGTTCAAATGTGTTCATTAATTGTCCCAGACCAAAAAACATGTTCATCATATGACAGTGATCACTAGCAGTTCTAATGTTTACAGACAAGAATGAAGTTTTAATCAATGAACAAAACCTGAAATAAGCAATATATTAGCATAACATAGAATAATTCAAGAGCATTCAGTAACGTGTTTAGAAAATAGTCTGCCTATCTAATTAGATTGCCCCTTTGACACCTACAAAAGAGGAAAATTACTGTCTCTATATGAAAATATCTTTGATTTGAAAGTGAGTAGCACATCCTACAGTGCTGAGTATATCGAATTTTTACTTTGAAAAGTGTTTGTAAATTGGTCTTTAGTTCCACCAACACAGAAGAATACAAAACAAAATGACTGAAAAGTGTAATACTCATTTTGGTTTTTATTTATCATAGAAGCAAAATCAATAAGTACCTTATCCTACTCTTCAGAATTTTATTATTAATTTTCTTTTTACTTGACTTGTCAATATACATCCAGGTCTACTCAGACTTAATTAAATTCCATTTCCTATCTACTCTACTCCTGTGAGTGACTACAAAAAGTTCTCCCACTAATTTCAGTCTCTCAAAAATCATGAAGAAAATATCAATGAAGAACACAACAAGGATGCCTTCTTGAAATTCAGCTTTGCATTAGTAAGTATAAGGAGATGTCTTCTAGAATTATTCTAAAGTATTTCAACTACCTATTATAAAAATCATAAAATAAAAATTAGACAAAAGTATTGAAAAAATAATTTAAATCTAAGTCTACTACATGGGTATATGTCCATGTGTGTCTAACTAAACCTAGTAACTCTGGGAAACTGTTGTCAGATATGACTGCAAGCGTTCCAAGTCAAGCAAAAACTTCCATGCAGTGTTAAAAAGTACATTAGTCAAGACACCAAAATGAGTCCAAATATTGTAATTTCATATGTTTATAAATTTCATACCTATTAGATACGTATATATTATATTTTTACATAAAATTTATGAGGTAATCTATATGCTTATATTGCATTTCATATTTAAATTCTTCCATTCTTTGATGTAAAAAATACACAACTGAAATTGTTTATTATTTTGGACGAAAGGCATTGTAAGACATTGCAATTAAGCAAATTTTTTCTTAAAGCTAATGATTCAGAAACAAAAAATACAACCTCATATAGCTAATTAAATAAAAAACCTGCATATTCCAGAAAAAAAAATTATACACAATGCATAAAGGAAGAAAACAATCAGTCATTTCTGGTTAGATATTTGTAACTGTTTAAATTTCATTTTAGGCATTTCCCCCTAGAACAGGAATTTTTCTGGTCCTGGCATTCCCAATTCCCTTCTGGGTCCATTCCCCACGCTCAGAACAAATCCACCAGGCTGGATGATTAAATCTATCTGTTAGTAATGCCTGTCAGTAGATGTATTCCACCACCCCAGCAGAAGCGAGAGTCCTTGGAGGCAGGAGGGTTAATATTTACAACATTTTACAGAAGTTGTGGTACCTACATCCTGTAAGAATTACTATTTGTGAATCAGCTATATGAAAAAAAAATATAGCCCTAACAGTGAAATGGCATAAAGCAGCAAAGTAAAATAAATGCAGATGTTTCCTTTCTGGTGTATTGTACAGTGAGTATACTGTTTAAACTGTTAAATTATAAAATACAGCTTATCAAAATTGCTTGCCTCAGAGACAGTTGAGAGATGAGAGTGTGAAAGAAAATTAAAAGTGTGTAAGGAAAGCCGTCTAGAGGCATCACTCCTCTCCTTGTCCACGCCCTCCAGTTTACATCGACCTCATAGATTCATGTTAAATGAAGCAAGATTTTGTATTGAATTTCTAAAGAGATTGAGGCCAGCCCACTGTGGTTAATTGACCTCTTCCTTGCAAGCTAGGGGGAGAGGTCTCCATAGCATAAATTCCCCAGAAGAGGAAAATAAAGGCAAGGTGGCTGTTCTAGAAGGAATTCTGTTAGAACATTTGTAAGGACTTTTGAATAAGTATTGAGAGTGTATTTGAGAAATCTGTCCAAGCAGGATACATTCAAACAACAATGGAAAATAGGGCTGAAGTGTAAACAGTCATGTCAAAAGCATTTCACTCCCCTCCTTCTCCCCTTCCTTCCATTCTTTCTGTAGATTAATAAAACATTCTGGATGCATTGTCTTGACTGAGAAGAAATCCTTGGATTTAGGGGCACAGAATAAGAAATAAGAATCTTTTATTCTTTTATCTGGATCTGTTTACCTCAATCCTTTATTTCTTTAATTAAAGTGCTCTTCTCTTTTAAGGTGTCCTCAGCAAGAAGCTACACAGGGTTGCAAGATGAAGCCCAGCTTGCAACAGTGTCAGCCACAAGACACATAAGTGCTACATTACTAGTACTCAACTTGCTGGCAATTCCACCTGCAAGCAACTACCGAAAGGTAGCACTATGTATTTTTTCATTTCCATGAGGTCATGCTATCACCAGGGAAAGCACCAATAGGGTGACACAAGCTGACAAGGTAGCCAATTATTTGTTACCTAGCAGACATAGTTATGTTTTGGCTGTCATGTCCAAGAAAAGACTCAAGAAAGAGGAAAGCTACAGAATTTAAATAGGATTAAATGAAATATGTATTTCAGTTCAGAAATAAAAGGCGGGTAGATGAGTTTCTTAGGGACATGGTTTAGTAAGCGGGCAGGTACGGTTGGACTTGGTGATCTCAGAGGTCTTTTCCGACCAGATTATTCTATTATTCTAGTAAGACAGAATTATCCATTTGAGTATAAAATAAGTTAAAAATAAATACTGTCAGGTCAGTGAAGCACAACCCGCCTTGCCAGACACAGAGCAAGGGACAGCCTGAATGACGGGCATCTGTCTGACACAGGGCTTCACGATGGGGCTGCGACAGCAGATGGACAGGTAATACATTTCAGCACAGGGAGAAAGAAGCAAGATGTAGAAAATAAATGCCTAAAGATAAGGTTTTGTAAAAAAAAAAAATGAGGAAAAATAAGCTGCTCGTTTTTTAGCACACACACATTCACATATCTAACAAAAGAAGCATCTCACGGGGTATTAGGCTTAATTTTTCCTGTATGCACTTTCAGAGCAGCCCAGGTTGGTAAGCTCAATGTGAAAGCAAATGTAGTTTCTACAAGACATTTCTATTTGAACTGACATCCCACTTACACATATTATCTTTTCGTACAAAGCAACAAATCGAGATCTGCTGAGGCTTGAAAGGTCAATCAGCAAAACTCTGACTTAAAACTGACTTGACGCTTGCAGCAGCAGATTAGTCATCAAATCAGCATGTTCATTTTGAACCTGGCACAATGGAGATTCACGCAGAACTCTGCTGAGTGCATACGCAGATAGGATCATCTTTAGCCCCTTTAGCCCCGTCAGACCTTTGCTCAGCGCTGGTTTATACCAGCCAAGCCATAGGGATCACCTTCAGACAGAGAGATGATATATGAAACTGCAGCAGAGGAATAATAACACAAAGAAGTAACTATGCCTGCTTTCTTCTTCTCACAACACCACAAAGACCAGAGCCCTGAAGAGTGAGGGGGGAACCCACGCTAGAACATCGGGATCCACTCAACAAAGGGTGGATGTATTTCGGGTCACTGAGCTCACTACACTGTCCCAGATTTTACCGGTTATGTAGAGGTCATTCTGCATCGCATAATTTGGTTCTGTTTTATTAGAACTCTGATCTATGAGAATAAAGCAAACAGAATTAAATGGAGTATTTGTTTATTATGCTTCAAGGAAACAATGTTCTACGAGCAATTTATTTCTTTATTTTCTATTAAAGCACAGTTCAGAAAAATGTACCACAGTAACAGAATAATGCATTCTTTCCTCTTGTAATAACAACAGGAGGTAATCTAAAATATCTCAGAAAATGCCAGATTTTTTAATGAAAAAAAGTTCAAATTTTTCTCACAACCCTACGTGTTCAAAGCTGTTATTTGAATTATGAATGGTACATAGAATTATAATAGAGGTGACTTCACTCCCCCAGGCAGCCTAAATCAACAAGTTAAAAATTATAATAATGAAGTATCTCAGGGATCAGTCTTAGTTTATTTCTAAGCCTAGACTTTCCCAAACCTCTGCACTTTGCAAGAAAGTAAACTATTTCCCTATCTCCTGTTGAAATTCCCTCCTTTTTTTCTTTTGTTGATATTACAAAAAGTGGTTCAATACAAACATTGTACTAGAAACTAGGAGTAACCCTGTCCCCCCAAAAATAGTCAGCTCTTTTTTTTCATCAAGAAATACTAACATTTCTCATTGTAACTGTTCAGTATGGTCACCTGTCATCACATAAAATGTGCTCTAACTTTTAATTACATCTTACCTTACCTCTGAGGCCTAACAAATACAACTGACGGACTGATTTAAGAAATGGACTGATTTAAGAAATGCAGCTGTTCACAGATTTATTTTTTTTACCTTTCACTCTTTACAGGGTGAATTTCATTGCTTTACAATGCACAAGTATTTCTTTCAATAAATAAAATATTTAATGCTGAAATCCAAGCTGCTACTGACCCTCATCCTGAATTCACTGGTTTTAAAGAAACCAGGGATTTACATTTTCTAGACATTGTATACTCAACAGTTCATAAAACAGATAAGTACTAACAGCATATGAAAGACAATGAGGAATGAGATACTAACCCAGAAAAGACATAAAAGTTTGTAATTATTATGTGTTCTTTTATGCTTGGCTTATGGTGGCCTAAATGGTTTATTATAAGTAGTTATTTTTTAGAAGAAAATTACTTCAAATATTCTGGAAGATGGATGCTAACATCTGCCAACTCCCGTTAGCTACACTTGAGCAAATAATGGAAGCCTCAATATAATTTTTTAAAGTGACTTAAAGGCCAATTTGGCACAGGAGTGCAGGGCAATAATTAAAATACAGAAAAAATACAGTGTTCACAATCACTGTAAATTGCTGATGTTGAGGGGTCTGAAAAGTCAATCTTCAGCTATTGGAACAATCAGCATTTAGACTTATTTCAAGATTCCCTGCTGAAACTGTTGTTTCATGACACTATTTACAAAGTGTTGGTAACCTGTGTAGCACTCTTTGACATGCCTAAATCCATCAAAGCTGCTTATCAATCCCTGTCACTAAGTTCAGTGCTTTAAGAGTTACTAGAGTTAAAAATAACATCTACATAGCAGGGACAAGTAAGTTCAGGGCATTTATGGAATAGTACAGTCTACAATGTGAATTAGCTTTAAGAGCAGAAAAGTGATGAATGTAACCTGAAAGACAGCGGGATAAGCCTGGCATTTGAAAATACGACCTCAGGAGAATGAGGTTTCAGAAAAGAAAGGATAGGGTTTGAAGGAGCAAAAGGTATTTCACTAGTGGCACAAAGATTCAGATGCTGTGGGGTCTTTTAGTACAGATGTTAAAACATTATTCAAAAATAAATAATAATAATGATGATAGAAATAACAACGATAATGATATAATTTATTAAATTAGGGGTAGGTAGCTAGTTAAGATTATAATTTTTCTGGTGCAAACTTCAGCAAGTTGCAGTGTCCCAGATGCTGCACATACAAGAATAAAACTAAATACGGTATCTGCACTGTGCTTAGGCCTGCTCAAGAGCTTTGATCAGACTCCATGGCTCTGCCTTGTCTCTTCAGGTAGCACTACAGTCAGAAGAGCTGGTTCATACAACTCCATGGGCTGCAGGAACTTCCAGATGCACTCCCTTTGCCCACACCTTGCGTTTTATGTCCAGCAATCTCAGCTGGCAAAATGTCATGACCCAGCTGGACTGGGTGCATTTTCAAAACTAGCCAGAGCTGCCCCGAAACCCAGCTTCAGGTCTCAGCATGTTCCTTCTTCCACCCCATGTTATGTTAGGGAAGTGGGGAGCCAGGGGTTGCTGTTCAACAATTTGCAACACAGTGAGCCACAACACTCCTGATCCAGCAAGGTACAAATCACACAAACATTAACCCATCTGCCCTTCTGCATCTGAAACGGGCTCTAAAGCTTGCATACAGCTTATATATTATAAATTGCAGCACAGAAGAGTGAGAGTTAAAAAAAAAAAGAGATAAATTGCCTATAGCAGAACAGACTGAAGGCAAATGACAAAGGAAAAGAGAAAACATCTGCACATGGATTGCTGTCCTATTACTTTCATCCAACAAGTCTGAATTCTCCCAGCCCTCTGAAAGACTGATTCCTGCTCCCAAAGAGTCTAAACTCTACATTGCTACTTTGAGTGTATGCAGACTTTTGCAAAAGGAATATTTTTTGCTTTAAACATCCTACTTTCACTTTGTCAGAAAGCCAACCAGGTAAATTCAGTCTCCAGAACTGGGCAAAGAAATCAGATCTTTGCACAATATAAAGCAACCCAGTGAAGTAATTCCTCAACTGCTCTCGTTCAACACAAAAACAATTACATTGTTAAAATAAGCTGGGCGAAACATTAAAAGCATTACATAGCAAAATTTTAAACCAATTTTACTTGTTACATAAAGCAATTACAGCTTGTCCCTTTGCTAATAATCCAAGTCTCCCCTTCATTTTGAAAATCATAATGTGCACCTCAGACTATTTCAGATTAAAATTAAGAATACCTCATAGTAAAAGTAACACTTGGTGGACTTATTAATTGCAGACTTTTTGCATCAATTATGTAACTATTGTATATCTAGATAACAGTTTTTTAAGTAGTGCCTCACTCCTTTAGTGATAAAAGCAAACAGCACAGCACTTCATGATCTAAATATTCAGGCTTTAATGTTGCATTCTTTTCATTCAGCAACAGAGTAGATCAAATCATCTTCTTCATATGCAGTTCATAAAACATGAATTTGTTGGTTTAACTATACTCCTAATGCATCATTTATTTAAACAATCAGCTTTTATGCGCTGTTGCTTAACCAACATAATGGCAATTCAACCGGATGTGTTTGTTTCAAAATGAAAAGGCAGACTTTGAGAAATACTGAGTTTTAAGAGCCAAAACTGTTTTGCTCCAGAAGCCACTTAAATTCTTCTGACAGTTGCTCAATAAATAACTTAATTACTTACACTCTAATAGACACAAATAGAACTATTTGAAGATTGTGAATGAGAGAATGGTTTACCAGAGCCAGACCCATTCATTTTTAAGACAAAAAATAACCCGCTGTTCTGCTTCAATAGCCATCATGTTTGTATTATTTTATGCTAATATTAACTGCATAAACAACCATCAACTAAACAACATCAACCATATATCTACTAGGAATCCTACAATGCTAATGATGCTTTTTAAGAAAAACTTTCAAATCTTATTTAAACTATGATGTACTCAAGGGAGATCACTGTCCTATTTTCTTCAACAACTTGTGCTGCCCTGGCTCACTGGAACATGGAAAATTTCCAGTTTTAGACAATAGTGTCCTTTAAGCCAGTTTTCACTGACCTTTAAATCACCATCATTTGCTCTCAATAACCATTAACAAGGACAAAAGTGAAGAGTTATTAAAAAGGCTTCTTCTTACAGCATATCCTACTCAACTTCCACTTTAATGAAGAAGTCATTTCTGAAAAGAGTCACTATCTTTCATTTGTAGAGCTGACCTTATCAGCTGAAAAGGACCCAAGGAAACGGCTCAATTTACATTGCAGTGACAGAGCAGCTCCTAATGCAAGGAGTTCCAGCACTGAGGTAAAAAGTCAGAAGGCAGGCAGGCTGATGTGAAAGACTCCGAGTTAAACTTGTCATAGAAGATTAGTAGCAAGTATGCTGGCACAGAGCAAGGCTGTTTCAGATGGGTTTGAGCTGTCTTTGTACAGCATTTGGCGACATCTCCAACACCCACATCCCAAGTGTGCAAAGATCACAGATTACTGAGGTTGGATGGGACTGCTGGAGGTCACCCAGTCCAAGACCCCTTCCCGAGCAGGGTCAGACAGAGCAGTTATTTTGCCTTGGCTTCTCCTTGGGTAAAAATTTGGTATGGACCATGAATTTTCCCTAGTTTTTTGTAAGGAGTGCATGCAGTAAAAAAAAAATATCTGTTCTAGTGGAGTTTGCTGTTCTGAAGATCAAATGCTGTTTGTATGATGCTCCACTCCAAGTATGTGCAAAAAAAAATTCCCTCTTTCAGTGGAAATCATATCAACAGATAATGATTAAAAATAAATCTCCTGCTATTTTAGCACATAAAGGTGGGCAAAACACTCTGAAAAAGTAAAGATCTCAATTTACCGTCTCCAAATTTAAAGACACATGCCCTCCAATTTAATCTTGGGAGAAAACCAAACAAGCTTTCACATCAGAAGCATTACTTTGTGCAAGAGAAGTAACAGAGACAGCAAAGAAGTTATTGGAATCATTTTTAAAACTTTGCAAAATTTACATCTTCTTCCTTAGAAACTTTTACTTTGACCAGAATTGAATATAGGTACAGCATGAGTATTGTGCCCTACAATTATCAAAGTAGTAGAAGAGATTAAAAATAATGCAATTTGAATTAAAACGCCAGCAATTATTCAGCCTCAGTTATTTTACAGACTAGTCTATCATTCACAGAAATTGCTTTCAAATAATTTTCTTTTTAAACTTCAATTTTAATATTTGACTCACCTGCTAGATTTCTTATTATTTCTCAATAAAAAAAGGATCGGCTTGAGATTATTGCCTGCTGGAGCATACAGCATCTTCCTTGGGTTCTCATAGTGAATCAGTGATCTCTCAGAACATCGTCTGAGGGGGAAGCTTGAAGTCTTGCTAATGCAAAATAATCCATTCTAGATTTTCACACATTCACACTAGTTTTAATATTCCTGTAGGTTACTTGTTGCAGTGGTTACTATGGTTGGCTTATATGTGCCTCAACTCACCATTACACAGGGTAAGGGCAAGCATGGCACAGAGAGACCTGCAGGAAAGGTAATTCTCCAGACAGTAGCAGCTGGAGACACAAAGGGTACCTAACTGGTGTTCAAAAACCATTCAGGTCTGAAAAAGTGCTATTTTAAGCAGATGAGATCATCACCGTCGCAGAACCTGCCCAAATGCAGCACTGATGGCAGGATCAGGTGCCAGGAACACAGTGGGAAGATCCCAGAAAAGTCTCTACGCATGTGTTTCCTGTTCTGCCCCTATCACATTTTGGACCTGCAATCTTCCTCATGCTAGACTCTGAGATCAGCCTTCCTGAACCTGAGCTACTGCTAAATGCCCTGGAAAACTATAAAGTACTGCAAAAGAGGATTCTGAGGAAAGAAAGAGAGTTCCCATCAGATGTTATTTTCTTCAGTTTCCCACGCCCCAGGAGTGCAAACCCTGGCACACCAGGGCGCTCTCATCCATTCCAAGGGATACAAGGGTGTATGCATCGGTGTGCACTCTCCTTCCTCATGCTTTCACCCAGCTGCTCACATGCTTCTACACTACCCATATATTAGCCACATTAATTTTGATAATTAGTGGGAAATTTGTGCAAGACGTACAGCATCAAGCTTTTAGATAACTATTTGAGTAAAAAATGAGCATTTGAAAGCAAAACATCTGTTATAAAAAGGTGATGAAATTAATTTTCAAATAAACAGTGTTGTGTTGACTACAACTATTTCCTTTCTACTATAATCAGCAAAGTGGAGAGAACAGGCATAGTTTACTTCTGATCCTGAACAAGAAAGGCACTTAATTGATATTTGTTAAATGTTCACTCAGTACAAAAACTGTTCCACTCTTGCAAGAAAATTTATTCTCTTGTTCTGCCCTCATGAACAACAAGCTGGGATTTGACAGCTACAAGGGAACACAAGACGCTTTAACAGCAGATGCGGAATTTAAGGCCTGAGTTACTGTGTCACAAAGTTTCTCCACTAACAAGTAATCCTATCACAGATCTGACTTCTCAGGTTGGTAGGGTTTTTTTCACCACATGAAAAAATAAGATTATTGCTTATAAATTTGCATGCAAAATATATAAATCATTGTCTGCTTACAATGTGACCAGTTTTGTATTAAATTGCAATTATCTGGGATATCACAATATCACCATAAGAAGCTATTCATTATGATTTTTCAATTGGTACTTTGTTCATTTACCCTTTTTGCTTATTTTAGTGGCTCAGATCATTGAATAGGTTGATAATACAATTTGAAAAACTTCTTAGGAAACTTAGAAACTAAAGTAGCTTTAACCGTAATGTTTTAATTAGGCTACATATATCCATAAAAACTTTCTAAAAAACAGAGCTAAACCTGACCATGCTCCAAATCAAAGTGTTTGACTTATTGAGAAACAAATCCTTAAAAAGCATATAATAGCTGAGATCTCATAGATTAGTTTAGTTAAAATCTGTGTAATTTTTAAACACGCATCTTAGGCTAAAATGTTTGAGAAATTTCAATGGAATGCTATAAGAACTGGCCAAAATATAGATCAATTTAGTTTGAACTCAAAATGCCGTGGTAGTAGGTTCTTGGCATAAGAAGGATTGAGCTGTATTTCCATTCAATATCCAATTTTATTGGGGTTTTTTGGCCTTTCAGTTTTAACCAATTTGTTACAATTACTGCACCTGTAACAAAACCACAATAATTTCCATCATTTTGGGTCCATATTTCCCATTTTCAAAAATAGAAGCCTTAAAACCAGAAAAACACAAATAACTTGATGAGCAGTACTATTTCTGCTCTTATCTTCTGTTAAATGTACAACATGTATGAATGCATGAGACAGACAAAATGTTAAGGACTTTGTGCAACAAGATTTTTTTAACACAAGAAAAAAGCTACAGGTCCAGCTCTATCTCAAACAGAGAAACCAAGAGGTGTATGTGATTATTTTTAAGACTACATTATCTGGTGTTACCCAAGTTCCAACACACCAGTTCTTTTCTGAATTTCAATCACAGAAAACATTAGTATCAAAACTTTACCAGAAAAACTCAGGAAAGGTACATTATCTATACAACGTGTATTTAATTATAAGGAATGGGGTATATTTAAGAATAAACTAATGATTTCCTGTCTCAATTAAAAACTACTAGAAATATTTTAAAATTTGAGAAAAAAAAACACACTACATAGAGCCCCAAGGTTGCATCTGAAGCATTAAACATCTGGAATGCATCTCACCCACTGTTACAAAAAGTAACCTCATCCTTTAGTGGCGAATGGTCTTATACTTCCTCCTTTTTCTACACATTCAGCCACGACCCATGTAAAGTTATTCATTAAATAAAGTTAGTATCAACATTTTAGGAAAAAAATGCAGCATGCAATGACATTGGCTCACACAAACAGCTAATATTAGTGTTAGATTTTGCCATATACCTACATGAAACAAATCAGCACAGGATACAGAATGGATGTAGTGAGGAGTCTTGTAGGCAGTCTTACAGGGTGATAGAAGTATTCAAAAAGAATCACCTAGCAGTCACAGAAGTGCTTCTGAAACATTATTTGTGAGCTTCCTACCTATTCAAGAAACTTGAAAGCTCAAGTTCAATGCCAAAAATGAGGCACAGGCTTTTTGAGGACATTGCCATTGAAAGTCTATAGGCCATACTTAAAGTCATCTTTCAAAGGTGACATTTGTTTAACTGTAAAGCTTGAATGCAATGTACCAGCCATGATGACCATTCTCAAAAAGAATGCACTAAAGTATTTTTACATTCTGTGTGAAGCTTTAAACTGAAAATAGAAACAGGTACCTTTCTTGAAGTAAATGGAAACAGGGAAATAGGAAACCTTTTCAAATCCTCTATTTACTTGAGAATCACAAATCCCTCATACTCATATTCCAGTTATTTGTGAATAAGCCATTAATTACTTGAACAGAAAGCAAGTTCTTTGTTTTTATTTTCACAACCAAACATCTACATGTCATGTTTAAGGAGTTCTTTCTGTATGGCTAAGGAAAACCCTTAAGGACATACTGTTTTACAACCCACCATATGGTGCAGCAAACCTGTACACTTGTATGTTCTTACAATAAATCTAAAGAACTCCAGCAGAAAAGTTAAAATAAACAAAAGCAATACCTTCCAATACAAGAAAGCTGCCACAATATGGTGAACTTCTATACATTGAAATCAACTGCTGTGTCTCTATAAGCTAGTTTAGAACTTCATCTCAGCAACAGTAAGTCGCTCTCTTAGACAGAGCACTCCGTCACTAAAAGGTGGAAGCAGTAGTTAATTTATTCTAGAGTACACTAAAATAAAGTTGTGAGATCTCCTACATTTCTTTCTTCCTTAAGACTAAACGTAAATTCCAGGTAAATGTTGTTGCTCTGGGAATATAGGCAAAAATGACAAATGGCTTTTGACCATCTAAGCTAAAGACATAGGTTCTCTTTTAGCACAAACTGAATCATGCTTTCCTTTTTTTCTTTTTAATATTTCACAGTACATGGTTGCGTGAAGTCCATCCCCTTTTTCTGCCAATTGATTTATGCCTTCCACATCAATGTCTACCTCTGGCTAGAAGTCCCTGCTTTTCTTACACGAATTACTTGCTTTGTTCAATTTATATGTATTTGATCTACACTCTCAGCAGCCTCTCATACACCTACAGCTGAATTTTCTGCATGTGGTTTAAACTCTTAATACTCGTTAGCAGAAGAAGGCTCTTATACAAATTAGAACTGACTTCCAAGGCCACCACTTAACTCAGAGAGCAGTGTTAAGGATGGTAGATACCTCACTAACTTTTCTTCACCTGACAGCAAATTACACTAATGCTGCTCTATGATAGATTCTGTAAAGTTATTATGACGTGGTCTTCTTTAAGTTTGTCTTAAGCTTACTACACTTTTTGACACTACATTTGACACTTTTTATTGTACATCATACATAAGAAAACAGTTGTAGAAAACTTTCCTAAAAGTGACAGAATTGCCAGGCAAGACATAAAAGTGTTCATTTCTACCCCAAAACTTTTGCCCCTTGTTTTCTCCAGAAGCCTCATATTAGCTGTCTCAAAAAGCAGCGTGTAAAAAGCTCCCAGACTAAAAGCATCTAGCTGTAAATACAGAGAAACACCAGATATATTAAAGCACACAATCATCCCATTGTTATGCTCTTAATGGCTGAAGATTTTTATGCCTTCTTTTCACTTGCAATTTTCCATTTTCAGAAAGCTTCTAGACAGAGACAGAAAACTGTGATGTTAGAATACCTAAGCCACTGCAAATTTAGAGTGATTTTTCTGGGTTTTTACTTCTTCTTTTGGACTTTACCAAATAAAGTTACAGAAATACCTTTTTTTTTAAAAAAAAAGCTACTATATCTTGCATTGAAAATGCAACAATGAGGCAATGTTGGACTACTAAGTAATGAGAGTATTTCGAACAGAGAAGCTGCTGAATGTGTAGGCAGGGTATTTGGGTGGTGCCAAAGGACGTGAAACAAATGTACAGAAAAGGAGAGCTGGAGAAATTCCAGCATAAACACACTGCTAAAAGAAAACACCCTCTGGGCATGGGCTGGGATATATACAGAATGAACTAATAAAGCACTGTAATATTTCTAATTCACTGGAGCTTCATTTGAAATACTACTGGTACCTCATTTAGCAATATCAGGAGATATCAATGGGAATTACTAGGGACTTGGATAAAGCTCTCTGCATAGAGGCAGGAGTAGGACTCCTCTATCTCTAAGAAGATCTCAATCTAAATGTTTATCATTCACCTGTAATAGTTCCTTGCTATATGCTCATGTTGCCTACGCGTACATCCCTAGTAAAGGTGATAGCTATTTGTAAACGTATGTGGCAATACCAACTGTTTTATCCCACAGATATCTGGAAGTAAGCCCTTTCCCTTCCACAGCATAGCTCTAGGAAGGGAGAAAGAAGCATGCGCTTTTTTCTTAGTACTTTGCAAGTAATGAATTGCAAGTTTAAAGAGCACATGGAAGGGTGAGAGGATAGCCTGTGAGTGCACTCACTTCACATCTCTGAGAACAGCTAACAGCTACAGAAAAGTAGCATGTCCTCTTCCCTTAAGTGTTTCTCCATGTGTAAATGCACCCTAATAAACAATCCCAGCAGTGCTTGCTTTGGGGAGTGCTACCTCCTCTAGGAGGGTAGCAGAATAGGCACTTTTATAAAAACTAAGGACTGCCATCCAAAATGCTAACAACTCTAAGTCCTCAGCAACAGCAAGTTCACCATACATGTTCAACAGCCATTAGTACTGATGTCTAGTACAGAAACACTCAGCATTCACAGCTGCTGATTAAGCTGAGAATCATCATCTGATTCCAGCTGTGCAATGAACAAGAATGTGGGGAGTGTCCTATGTAGGAATAGGGATAGAAGTTGGACTCAATGATCCTTTTGGGTCCCTTCCAACTCCGCTAATTCTATGATTCTATAAACACCACTTATTGATAGAAAGTGATTTCATTTTAACTGCTTCATAGCATCCATGCAATTGTTGTATCCTTTGATAAAAGAGTCCCTTAGCTGTCTCAGCACACCAGAAGTTAACATATAAGTCTTCTAAAAGGCCTTTTTTTTTTGTCAAAGGCTAAGCATGCTTGACACTGAAGGTCTGCAGAATAAGCCAAATAAATAGGTTGTGGCTTCTCCTCCCCTCCTAGTATTTTTTCACCAAAAAACCAGGCCATTTATTCTCCACAGATAAAGTAGTTTCTAACTTTACCATTACTGTCTGTATTTGGCTGCACTGAAAGATTTACCTTCTGCAGGACATCAGCTGCATTGCTCTAGAGAGAAGTCTAGGAATAAACTAGTGTATATGTCACAGGCAGTGATGTGGAGTCCTGGAGCAAAATATGGGGCAATTGAGACTGACAGCTGAAACATTACTAAGCATGCTAACAAAGATTAAAATTACCTGTTCGTTTCCTGAAAGTCATTCCAAATGATGAGAGTTTGAGACACTTCAGTGCGAAGCTGACATCGATATACTGAAGGCCATTAATGGCAAAAAAAGTGTGAGTCTCCAAGACAAGGGGTTCAGATCTTAAAACCAAAATTATCACCTGCTTTATGCTGGAGCCATCAGATCAGTGTTGTGTCTTGCTTTACTCCAAGCACTCTTAGAGGATCTGACATTACTAGGATCATTCCCAAAGGGATTCACACTCTTTGGATAAGAGACGCTGAAAATTCAAGTTCCTGTTCCAAAGGCTGATCTAACACCTGAAAAACTCTTGGATCATCCTGTTCCTTCATGTGGCATAAGCTATTAGTTGTCTGTGTTGTCCTAAGTAAGTGCTAGAATGTTGCAGAATTTCAGCCCACTGATGTAACTACTGCCACCTGCAGGCTACAACTTAAGGGCTGCCCAAAGACCCCCAGTCCAGAAGGGAGGCAATTGTATTTATTTTTATTTAGCTCACAAAATGTAAATATGAACAAACATTCACTTGCAGACATTGTGCGGGATTTGTGAATCTGTCCTTGTAAAGATGTTGAACTAAGGAAAATTCTGGCTCTCTCATTGAAGCAAGTGACTCCTCAAAGGTTTGATTTACAGGCCAAATGTTGTTGACTGTTAGGGGGTTGTATAAATCTGGCAGGTTGCCAGGGGTTGATTCATGAGAGGAAAAATTTGGTAGACAAATATTGCTTGAACAGGGCAGGACAAAGCCAATGAGCAGACCTCTCCCATACTGTATTGCCTGATAATTTAGTGTCACTCACAAGTCTTTGGCCAAGTTGAAGTGTGAAAGCTACATAAAATCTCTGTCCTTAAATTACATTTCATTAAGGAAGGTACTACTTTGGGAAATCTGGAAGCTTGTAACCAGAAGGCAGTATTGTGGGCTGGCATAGAATCAAAATCTCTCTAAAAATTCATTAAAAAAGAAAATATTAAAGAATAATATGGTTATAAATTGGCACAAGTCCTAACTATGCAACTACATGATATGCAATTATAACTTTCCAAAAGAATATTGTTATTTAAAAATGCAATAATGCAGTTTATTTGTTAAAAAAGTTATAGCCTACCTTTTATACGGTATTGGCACTTGAGAGAAAAAATTAGTCAAAGACATTTAAATTGGGATCACACACTTTCTGTCCAGTTTTCTGCATGTAGGTCCACAAGATGATTGTTTAACAAACCAAACGAGAAGGGTGTAATAAGCACTGCATTAATAACCATCATACAAACTGTTTTTCTCATGTGGTGGAAAGCCTCAGAAAGAAACTTCTTTGTTTCAGACTCTCAGTAGGATGCATAATGAGGAAGATGACCATCATAGGCCAAAACACATAGAAGTGTAAGTTCCCATTGGCTCAGATGGCAGATGTCCTTGAAAAGATAAATTTGAGTCACTCAAATTTGCAGAGGAGGAAGAACCTTCCGTTCTCATCTCGCAAAAGAGATGATGGAAAAGTGTGAAAAATAACTGTATAAACCAAATGAGGACAGTGATCCCCTGAAAATATTCAGGATAGTGTGAAGGAAGTGGACAAGGAAACAGAGACAGGTATTGCCAGTATGATAATTTTGCACTCTTCCACAGAAACCAAGGATGGCTTTGTAGAAGGGTCCTGAGGCTTGCTAGCTGTCTTCCTCAGAAAGCTGTGCTAAGAGGAGAAACGAAATGACCAAATGACTTCTGTCAAACATGTTGAGAGTCATGCTTTCAGTAGGAATGGCCTCATTTCCTCCTGCTCACAGGACAGACATACTTGCTCCAGAAAAAACAGAGTACTTCAACATCAGAAGTACAAATTTAGGTCTAAAAGCAGAAATTCCATGCTTGTGATGTGTTTTAGGACAAATATTCTTTTATGACCATGATGAAAATCCCCTAGAAGGTTACCTGCATAAGAAATCATCTGTGCAGCTTGTGAGAATAAGAGGCTAACAATAGGTAAATCTACAATTCAGATAACACCAAACAAAAGAAGAGCTCAAAGTGTGACTTCTGCAAACACCATCCTTCTTCTATTGCTGTAGGTAATACCTATGTGCAAAGACCAAGTACGTACAAAAAACAGCACCACATGGAGGACACTATATTTCATAATGCTAGGTCAGGACTATATATTCTCAATTTAGTACAGGCTAATTATTCATTATTTTATTTTAAAGTACAAGTTTAATAAAAAGAGAATAATTCACACTGTAAATAAATCATGAAACTTATTGCCAAAATATTACCAAAATCCATGAATTTAGCACAGATCAAGAGAGATCAAATGATTACACATATATAACCTAGAGAATATCTTAATGTTTTCAAAATCAAGATGTAACTTCTTTCTCATTCACCTACTTATTAGAATGAGAAATTGCCTTAACATTTACAGAGCACTCAAAAATCAAAATGAGGCTAACTGACATCTTCCATGCAAGATTCTCAAGACTTTCCCCTGCAGCAGTGTTACTGGCTGCTGACAGACCAAGTTGAATACACCGTGGGCAGAATCCAGGAGAAGAGAGGAATTCAACACTCATGCTGTGCCAATTCTCCTCTTCCAACTTTTTGGCAAATGTTATTCTAGGAGCATCTATTAGCCTTACTTTCAAGGCGGGGAATCAAGAGTGTGCTAAGCTAAGTTTAAGTTTGAAAAAGGTAATCAAGCAGAACAGAATGATGCCAAAGAGTAGAATTACTGGGTGACATGAGACATCACAGTGCTTGAATTCCAACAGAAAGGCTATAGAAAAAAACAAGATACAAAACTGTCTGGAAAATGTAACCACTGTCATCTTCACAGGAGACAAAAGTGAAAATTACGAACTCCAACCACTTCACCAGCCTTGTCGCCCTTCTCTGGACACACTCCAACACCTCAATGTTCTTCTTGTACTGAGGGACCCAGAACTGAACACAGTACTTGAGGTGTGGTCTCACCAGTGCCAAGTACAGGGGCACAAGTACTTCCCCTGTCCTGCTGGCCGCACTGTTTCTGATACAGGCCAAGATGCCATTGGTCCTCTTGGCCACCTGGTTGTTAGCCAACACCCCCAGGTCCTTCTCCTCCGGGCAGCTCTCCAGCCAGTCTTCCCCAAGCCTGTAACACTGCATGGGGTTGTTGTGCCCCAAGTGCAGGACTCAGCATTTGGTCTTGTTAAACCTCATCCCGTTGGTCTCAGCCCATTGATCCAGCCTGTTCAGATCTCTTTGCAGCGCCTCTCTTTCTTCAAGCAGATCAACACTGCCACCCAGCTTGGTGTCATCTGCAAACTTGCTAAGGGTGCACTCATTTCTTTTGTCCAGATCATTAATAAAGATATTGAACAGGACTGGACCCAGCACTGAACCCTGGGGAACACCACTCATGACCAGCCTCCTACCGGATTGAACTCTATTTACCACCACTCTTTGGGCCCAGCCATTCAGCCAGATTTTTACCCAGCAGAGGGTGTGCCTGTCCAGGCCAATGACAGCCAGCTTCTCAATCAGAATACTGTGAGAAATGGTGTCAAAGGCTTTACAAAAGTCCAGGTACACCACATCCACAGCCTTTCCCTCGTCCATTAACCAGATAACCTTGTCATAGAAGGAGATCAGGAGATCAGGAGAACAGGCTGGTCTGGCAGGACCTACCTTTCATAAACCCATGTTGACTGGGTCAGATAACCTGGCTGTCCTGCATGTGCTGTGTGATACCATTCAATATGATCTGCTCCATGACCTTCCCCAGTACCAAGGTCAAGCTGACAGGCCTGTAATTCCCCGGATCCTCCTTCCAACCATTCTTGTAAATGGGAGTTACATTTGCCAGTCTCCAGTCAAGCAGCACTTCCCCAGTCAGCCAGGACTGTTGATAAAAGAGGGAAAGGGGTTTGGCAAGGACCTCTGCCAGTTCCCTTAATATCCATGGGTGTATCCCATCTGGCCCCATAGATTTGTGGACTTCTAATTGATTGAGCAGGTCTCTAAACAAGTCTTCTTGGAACACTGAGGGTTCACCTTCACAGTCTTCTGTCTCAGGAGGCTTGGAGCCTAGAGAATATCTTGCCTATTAAAGACCGAAGCAAGGAAGGGATTAAATACCTCTGCCTTGTCCTCATCCTTTGTTTTTGTTGTCTATCACTGAACCAGCCAGTTGAAGTTCCAGTTGGGCTTTTGCTCTTCTAATTTTTTACCTACATGATCTCACCTGCTGCTTGCAGTCTTCCTGAGATGCCTGTTCCCTCTTACAAAGCTCATATATTGTCCTATTTTACCTTAGACCAACACAGAGCTCTCTATTGAGCCAAGCTGTCCTACTTCCCCACTGACTCATTTTATGACACATGGGGATGGCCTCCTCTTGCGCCGCCAGAATTTCCTTCTTGAGGAGCATCCAGCCCTCATAGGCTCCTTTGTCATTTAGAACCATCTCCCACTGGACTTTATCAAGCAGCCTTCTAAATAATTTGAAGTCTGTCCTCAGGAAGTCCAAGGTGGCAGTTCTGCTGACCTTCCTGCCTACTCCTCCAAGAACTGAGAATTCTATCATCTCGTGATCACTGACCTCCAGGCGTCCTCTAACAGTCACCTCCACCACAAGGTCCTCTCTGTTCACAAACAGCAGATCCAGCAGAGCACCTTCTCTAGTCGGTTTACTCACCAGTTGTGTCAGGAAGTTATCTTCCATACACTCAATGAACCTCCCAGACTGCTTCCTCTCTGCTGTGTTATACTTCCAGCCGACATCTGGAAAGCTGAAGTCCTCCCATAAAAACAAGGGCCAGGGACCACGAGAATTCTCCCAGTAGCTCATAGAAGAGCTCATCAGTTTCCTCATCCTGGCTGGGCGGGCGATAACAGACTCCCACCACTATGTCTGACTTACTGTGGGTTCCACTGATTTCAACCCATGAGCACTCAACCCTATCGTTAGCATATTTTAGTTCAACACGATCAAAACTTTCTCTAACATAGAGAGCAACCCCACCGCCTCTCTTTCCTATCCTGTCCCACCTGAAGAGTTTATAGCCACCCATGGCAGCACTCCAGTTGTGCGAATTGTCCCACCACATTTCCATGATGGTAATTATATCACAGTTTTCTAGCCTTACAATGGCTTCCAGTTCCCCTTGTTTGTTGCCCATGCTGTGTGCATTAGTGTAAATGCACTTCAGTTGGGCTGTTCTTTCCACCCCTTTCCTAAGTGGAGTAAGCTCAAGTCCTGACTGTCTACTAGCGGTGGTTTGTAACCTACCGATAACCTTTGAATTCTGGCTGTCACCTGGAGTGCTATCCTCCACTTCAACTGAGGTGGCAAACCAGGGGCTCTCACCACCACACTGCTCCTCAGAGCCTGAGGTGCCATTCCCATGATTTAATCTATTGAGCGTAGTGACGTCCCCCTCTCCCTTCCAAACTAGTTTAAAGCCTACTTGATTAGTCTGACCAACTTTTTAGAGAGTATCCTTGTGCCCTTATGGGACAAATGTACCCCGTCGTTTGCCAGCAGGTCTGGCGTGTAGGCCAAACCATTGTCGAAGAACCGGAAGTTTTGTTCTTCGCACCATGTACGGAGCCAGTCATTCCCACTCCTTCCCTCACCATTCCCTATGACAGAGCAGAATACAACCCACACTCCTGATTCCTTTACCATTTGACCTAAGGTCCTAAAGTCCTTTTTGATTGCTTTGAGGCTTCTAGTTGGTTTTTCATTATTATGCACCTGTAAAATGAATAGTGGGTAATAATCTGTGGACTTGACAAGTTTGGGAAGTTTTGCCATATCACCAACTGAGGCCCCAGGTAAGCAACAGACTTCCCTATGCAATGGGTCTGGTCTGCATATTCAACCCTCTGTATTCTTCAAGTGGGAGTTGCCAATGACAACAATCCTCCTCTTCTTTACAAAAGCCGTCTTAATTGATGGCTTTGGTTTGCTTAAACTGGTGGATGTTTCCAGGCTGTGTGAGTTGTTGGCCCTTGGAGTCGGTTCCACTTGCAGGCCTTCATATTTATTCTGCAGTGGAATCTGCAGGGCCTTGTTAGTAACAGGGGATATGCATCGATTGTGATGCCGCTTGTGATGAGTAGAAACCTGTTGCCATTCTGCTCCATCTTCCACTTTACTTACTTTAGTTGAGTGGATGTGGGATGGCGGTTCCTCTTTCATACAAGGCTTGTCTGCCTGTTGAGGCTGTGACGGGGAGCATAGTAAGTTATTCCAGTAGTCAATCTCCCTCTCACATTCCCTGATAATCCTCAGCCTTGTTGCTTCCTCCCTGAGTTCAGTGACCAAGTGGAGGAGTTCCTCTACCCGAGCACAGCCCCAATAGGTAACTTTGACACTGGCATCTGATACCAAGGCAGGAGGGGGGCACATCCTGCAACTTGGTACTTGGGTGGCAGCATGTGCCCACTGGGGTTAAGTATGGCAGGCTGCTGCAGTCATGGCTGGAGCAGAGCTGGGAGATTTCTTATTTTTCTGGTGGGTGGTCACCATGGTTTTCTGTTTTTTTTCTGTTTGAGGTCCAGTGCCCTCTGCTTGCTCACCCTGCCTGCTCACCCTGCCTTAGCAAACTGCCGACCACGCCCCTGTTTGCGCACTCCTGTTCTGGGTGCTCTGGGTCGTGGTGCTCCCTAGGGACTGTTTAAATCTCCCGCTGTTCCTTCCAGGAACGCTCCCTCCACACCAGCCGCGGGGGCTGCCGGTTCCCAGCTGTTCTCTCAGCGGTGCCATGCTTTTCCCTGGCTCAGGAAGCCCTTTTTACCCCCTTGCCACATGCACAATCTGCGGGAGTTCCTGGTGCCGCAGCTGTGCTCCTCGCCAAGTGAGTCAAAAAAAGTCAAAAAAATTCAAAAGTGTTTGGTGAGAGGCTGCATCTGCCTTCATTGCCAGGCTTTCAAAGTCAGTAGGAGTAAGATTGTTTAAAACTAGAAGTGCTACAGCCATGCTAATTCTCTGTGGTAATGCCAGAGTAAGTTACCACCTGAGCCATATTGTTTACCACCAGTGCCTTTTGGAGAATGGAACTCCTACAAGCTATTTTCAAAGAACCACTTTGCTGTGTTTTATGTCCTATTGCAACAGATTTTGATTTCAAGACATCAGTTAAAAAAAAAAAGTCCTTTTTCTTCACTTTCAGATGAAAAATTCTGCATAGTATTCAAAGGAAAAGTACTACAAAAAATAACTCTGAAATTGCTGCTTTGCTAATTCTTTTAATATAATTTTATGTTACACAATAATCAGTTTTAACTAAATGATACTAAGATAATTATCCACAGTAACAACCTAATTAAGAAAGTCTCTAAAAAAATTTATCTGTTTTGCCTGGGGAAAAGAACATCTAGAGATGTTCTAGAGAAACATCTAGAGAAAATCTAAGGGGACATTTATACTGCTGAAGAAGTTAGGTCACATGAATCAAGATCTTCTGGTCTCAATCAAGAAAACACGACGTATCTGTGGGTGAGACAGTCACAAACAAGCATCAGGAACTGAACTTTCTTGGCTCATGTGATCCAGGAGTACTTAACAAATTTTTGGCCTCCTGTAAGCCACATATGCTTTCTGAAGAGACTTGGATGTCAAAGGCATCCAATGGAATTAAGAAAAAGAAAAATCCAGCTCCAACAAAAGCCTCATTAAAAAAACAGGAAAAAAAAATGAAATGTACCACAGGATCAACCTTGTGCTGGCAAAGACTACAACTTCTGCTGTGAAGGTCGAATGTTTTGTAAGTTCTGTCACAGAAAATAAATATTACCCTATTCCCTGATTTATTTACTTTATAAAAGAAGTGATGCTATCTTACGGCTGACAATCTCAATATATGACTATGTCAACAAACAAAAAGAAGTCACATTTGCAGTACTTGCATCCATTACAATGCATCTGAACCACTGTAAATGTAAATAAACACAATAAATGCAAATGAATATATTCCCTTTGGAATATGAGGAAAGGAACCGATCTCAAATTTGTATATGCTGAGTCAGTCCTACATTTCAATGAGGAGGCAACAGGGGATAGTATCAGCACTTGCAGACTGAGTATTAGACATGAGAAATTGCCTGATGAAAAGCTGGTACTAAAGACTGTTAATAACATTCAAAGTTATATTAAAAGAGGTAAACCAAACATATTTTGAAGTACTTATTAAAAGTCAGTTCAAAATGTAATCTTGTGTAGACTTTGGGCGAATAAGAGACTTCCAGATATGCTATGTCTACTCATTTGTGAGGAAGGAAAACAAGAAAACCAGATGGAATTGAAAGAATTATTACAGAAGAAAACTTTTGTGAGAAGACTTTGCTGAACAAGGTCTGATTCTATACGGAAAAAGAAAAAGAAGGGGAAAGGGGGAAAGAAAAAGACAAAGAAAAAGACAAAGAGAAAAGCTAAGGCTTGCATATTTTGCCTCTTAAGAGACTGTACACCGCATCATTTTCAACACAGTTGCTTTAAAAAAGATTCCTAGTCAGCTTGACAGTGTGTGACTGCATTGAGAAGTTATTTCAGAGGAACTTTGCCATGCCTCTGTGACTGCAATAGTTACCGAGGCTTGCTTTGTTCATGTTCTGTTTGAAATAGCTTTGCCTTCTAGGAACTGAAATACACAAACACTCACCAAACATTTTAACAACATCCAAAAGCTTCAGCACAGCAATACTTGGCAACTTTTCCTCCCCTCTCTGAATGCTGAGTCTACCCAAGAACCTTAAACTCCTGGGTGTTCTCTATACAATGTAAAAAGTTGATTTTGGATTCTTAGAGGAAATTTCCATTGAACTTTCCCATATTTATTCTTTTTGGATGAATAAAGTACTTCAAAGAACTGTCATATTTCAGAAACCCATTTATAGAAAATTATTCTTTCTTGGTATGTCAGCAAGAGTTGTCATATGTATGTGCACGCTTTGTGCAACTGAAGAATTTTTTTCTGCAGGAATTTATTTTTAAGTGATGGATAGAAACTCCACAGCAAAGAGTGGCCTAGTAGAGATTCTGAGATAATGTTTTTAAAGCTACGCAATCACTGCAATTCCCAACATAAGCCTTTACAGTTTTTATCTGTACAGGTCCAAATTCCTTCTCTGACCTAGCCCCTGGAGAAGGCTCTTTCTTCCCTCATACTCCTCAACAGCTGTGAGGAAGACCAGAGACTGGTCTTCTAAATTATGTTTCTGTATCGATGTGCTGTAGATAGGTGCACTTTACTGTCTAGGTAGACATGTAAGATATTTATAAAAGTCCGTTTTATTTCTAATCCTGCACTGTAGGTAGATGCACGTACTGTCTATTTCCAGAATAATGCTCTTATTCATTAAACTTGTGCATTTTAAGCTGAATATTCGCAGTGAGTAATACAATTTTGAGTTTTAATTTTACAAATTACTTCACAGCTGGTTCTCTCGAGAAATGTTGCTTAACCAGACAGTGAGCTAGACAGCCAAGAATGTCCATTCTATAATTGCAAAACTCTGCTTCAGGATGCAAAATATCTCGCCTGAACCACAGTGTCCTTCTAGAAATGTAGGCACATAATGTGAACTCATATAGTCTTCTAAAAATATGTAAGAGAGTCACAGAAGATGATCTCATTTAATGATCCCATGAGACATATCTATTTTTTTTTAGCTCTAAATTAATTTTCATTTTTCCTTGCCTAATTTGTAATCCATAGGCTTCACTTCACAATATAAAGCAAAGTAACGGAATATAGAAAACCCTCACAGATTTAATCTGAACAAGAGAACATTGTCTTGCAACTTCCGATGTGATAAATATGATCTGCAGTAACTGGGTAATTTTTTTACTTATTTACCTATATAAATAATTCTGTTTCTAATAGGATCTTTGTTTAACTATGACACATCAAACATTTTCTGAGCTGTGGGAGGAGACAGCAATAAAATCATTCTGAAAAAAAACATTCTGAAAGAAAAGCATTCATTTATCAGTAAAGGCAGTATTTAGATGTGAGTCAGCATAAACCAGATACACAGAGTTCTTACAGATAAGACTTTTTTTAAGGTATGATAAGATCGTATTTTTTTTCTGGATTGTTATAATTGAAAAAAATCAACTAATAAAAACCATGAGAATGCACAGACTGGACTAAATTTTATGTTTTTTACTCTTTATCTCCTTCTTTATGTAAAACATTCATTGTTTCTTCCCTATAAGTTCAACTTATAGAGGGTGCCATTTATGAGGGATGCTGGTATACATTGTTTAATACTAAATGGATTACACTCTAGAATATAATTTCAAATACATTAAGTTGATTGGTTTGCATAGTTGGTTTTGGAATAATTTAGAAAAGGTTTTTCTTAGAAAAAAAGAGATCTCTCTCTAACAGAGATCATGAAGTATAGTATTTCTTAAGCAGCCAAGCGTCTGTCAAACAGAAAACTCTTAACAGTCCTTTTTTTCCAAGACCTGTAATAAACATTGGCATCAGCTGGATGGTGAGAAAAAGATGAGAGAAGGTAGTGAGATAACATGAACATAGCAGCTGGGATTTTTACAGGGAACATTAAACAACCAAATTGGCAGATGATATTTTGTTCTTAAAAAATATTTATGAAATCCTTATTAGGCAGAAGATGACTATGTTTTTCAGCCATCTTTGCTTCAATGTCATTACACTCTTATTTGAAAGTAGTGAGGTAATTCATCAGGATTAGTAATAAACCAGACTTTTATAAATATCTCACATGTCTACCCAGACAGTCACATATATAGAGCACATGTAGCTAGGGAAGCGGTAGACAGATGAATATAGACAAGGCTGACTCTAGTAGCTCAGGAATACAACAACTGAATACCAAAAGACACATCAGTTAAAACATGATTTAATATGGTTTTAAACATCATTCATTTATTAGCAGCTCAACTGCAGTGAAAAACACAGCATGAAATAACCAAACTGTGGAATGTCCTATAAAGCTATATATTTTAGTTAAATGATAAGGGAAAGAAATTTAAGTAGTATAATCTGCCTTGAATTTGCTCATTTTCGATAAGGAAATGAACACTTCTTTTGAAAAAAAATATCAGACTTCATTCCAATATTGGTAAATAAAATGTTTTTAAGAACATATAAATATGAGGATGCTCAATGAGCACTCGGAATGTTCAAATGACCACTTGTCAAAATAGCTAAATATATCATCAGAATGGAAGTTCATTATCTATTTGCCAGAATAACAAGACTTTTAAAGTACAACAGAAGAAAATCTATGGGGAACATAGAAAGTTAGTGCAATGTTATTTATACACACTGGTAGTTTCATACTGCAGTCATTTGCTGAGTCGAGAAAGTTCAGCTTGCTATTTAAAGCCTGCACAATGTTTGTACCACTGCTATTACACCATTGCTTTTGAAAGTGTTTTATATAATATTTGAAACTAAAAGAAAAATAATACTTAAGCTTGTGGTGAGATACATTAATGTTACTAACAAATCTATAAATTCTTGCAGTCCATTTAATTCTCATTACAGGAGAACCTGAAAGGTGGCTCAGTTGCAGAGTTGAGACCTCAGAATTCCTCATTTCCCAGTGTATCTGTACGAACTGCATGTCAATAGCGTAATTTGTTTCAAGTTAACTATATGAATCCACAAATTTATCCATGACAGAGCAACTTAATATCTACAGGAGAAAGATTTAGGGCATCTAAGTCCTCTACAGACAAAAATTCAAAACCAAAAGGTTGAAAATTTTCCTCTATCTGACCCTGCCTCTGAAATAATTTTTATCCCCATGTGTTAGGATCAGACTGAAGAATGGACTTCAAGAGCCTGAAAATCTCTACAGGGGGATGGTGGGTTGTTTCAGTTGCTGTTGTAAGCTGTGTCTCAGTTGCAGACTGACACTCAGCTGAACTATCTAATTTAATAAGGCTTTTTTCTCCACAGATGCTCCACAGGTCTGGGGAGAAAGTGAGAAGTACATATATAGGTAGAGGTGCACCTTGTTCAATATCCTATACATCAATGGATATCAAAACAAGAAATGAGACTAGCTTAAGCGAAGACTTCATTTCCAGACATACTTAGCACTTCCTGGAAGGCAAATGAAATCACCATGGTGGTAAATACTGAGGGGGGAAAAAGAAAATTACTTCTCTTGCTAGGGGAGGCACCTAAAAGCCACAGATCATTAAACAGGTTCAAGGAAGCATTCTTGAGGTCTTTTTGAACTCTTTAATATTTATAGAAGTGGGAATTCTTTTTTTCTGCAGTTGGCCAGATGGTCCTGACTCATTCCATCAGTCACAAAGCCAAAATGATTTTTACATTAACAAAAACAAAACCTTGAAGCCATAAGTCTTCTCTCTCAAATACCTCCCTGATGAAGAATTTGTGAGCAGTTATTTGTTCCCTTTCATCTTGCAAGCTTCTGTTTTATCCTATCAATGCCTTGACTGTGAAAACCCTATTTCTGTTAACAGAGCTATGCACATGCAGCTCATTTATTCCTTCCTTTGCCAGAAAATTGTACAGAAGACTCCCAAAATGTTGTTTCAGTTTGCACTTGAAGATACTGGTATACAAAAGTTCTCAAACAGCAAGCACCACAAATTTCTTGATATTTGAGGGGGAGAGTGAAAACAGAGGCTTCTATGCTTCTTTCATAGCACTTCCTCATCACTCTATAAATACAGAGAATGAATACAGAACAAAAGCACTCCAGTAACCAGCCTATGAAATAACAAATTATTAAGCAGTGAGACAGGCACTTTGATGATTATGGATTATCTTTAAGATGTCTGTAAGTACATATATAATGCATCCATTGTTTGTATACATATTATTTTTATATAGGTATGTATAAAACACCTATAATATATTTATATATGTAAGTCTATGCTCTTCAGGTTGCTGAGACAAATCTAAGGCTAAGGATCCATTCTTCCCTGGTCTTCAAAAAATCCAGTTAATGAGATTAAAAATTTACCTATGTTTTAATACAAGGAAAACAACCATTTGCTCTCTTAATGCAAAACAAATTATCATGTATTTTGCATTAAAGCGCAGTTTGCATTATCTCAATTATTACAGTTTTGGCTTACATTCAGCTATGTTAGAAAAACCCTGCAGAAATCTGCTAAGAGGAAAATAAGATGCAATTACTTTCATTTGAAGTATAAACTTACATACCTTGGCCTCCGAAATGCTAAACCATATTGTTGGCAAGCCAGTCCCACCGTGGGAGTATAAACAATAGGCATGAACTTCTCAATGTCAGAAGTCAGCACTTTATAGAAAAGTTTTTCATTTCGATCCTGAAGACTCATTAGTAGAATATATCTGTGGAGAATTACATACAATTAGACAGGGATCAAGTGAACATATAAAGTAAAATCAGAAAAACAAAGGCACTTAGCTAATGTATTAAAACCATGTTTGTTCTATTACAGCCTCTTTCTTGTTTACAGTATTTAAATTCCTCCTTGTCTTAATAGCACAAATAGGTCAAACATAAAGGATAACAAACTAGTTGTGACAGAGGGAAGCTGAAAACATCACAAAGTTGACAAACTACATAGTCAGGAAGATAATCCCTCTCGGGTATAAAACACTACACTGCAATTGAGCATTTGGTCTGTCAGAACCTGATTCATACATATCATTGTTCCACTTGAAATGAGACCATCGTTAAATAAAACTTAAACAAGATTACTTTCTTACACCAAAAAAATTAAAAATGTTAGCTTTTTCTGCTCTTGTCTCAATAGAAACTTCTCTCAAATCCAGTCTAAATTTTTAATAAATACTGCATCTGAATACTGTAAGACAAACCTTTCAAAAAACAAAGCATTCACATGTGGCCTTTCATCCCTGAAGTCTATGTTTGTAATGAAATCTGCAATGTTTCATCTCCTAAAGGAAATCAATTTTTTATTGCATTTGAATAAGTTTTTTATTTATTGAAAAAGAATACCAATGAGAAAATAAATGTCAAAGAAATGAGAGGAGAAAAAAGTTCATACTTAGCTTGATCTATTTTTTACTATCATCACTCTAATATTGCATAAATACACTACTGCTCCAAGATCCCTACTAGGAACCAAATTTTAATTATGACACATGATATAGGACTATGAGTGACTTCAAGTTATACTGGTTCACACAGGCATGACTCTGGTCATTTTATGAACATTTAATATTCAGGAATTCAATGATCCAAAAACTCACCTCTCTATTTACTGATTTTCAAAAGGTTGACTATTACTTTTAAAATTAAGTAGTCTTCTATACCAGTAGGCTTACATAAAAACTTGATTTATGTACACAATTTATATAGGAATTTTTTTTTTTAATTTAGAATGGGTTACTGATTATTTATACCCAACAAGTTTAAGATGTCCGTCATTTTATGAACAAGTGTTGAGGAAATGTATGCAACACATTCATTCCAAAGGCCTGGAGGTTTGTGTGATAAATGCTATTCATATTAACTTTCCCACAGCATACTCCTGCATCACAGGCACCAATAAAAAACTCAGCTTGTATATCCCTGTATACCAGGGAAGCATTTCGTGATCTGCTGTGTAAACCTTCAACAAGCACTATATGCAAGGCTCACGCAGCCTGTTTGGCAGCTGGTGACTGTAATGAAGTGACAGAAGTGAGGCAAAACAGCGTCCCTCCACCCTGTGTCACTAAGGGTACTTTAGACCCTAAACAGACAACAATCTAGAAACCTAAGAGTTGAAGTTGTACTCTAAATACCATCATCATGAGACATCCTGAACCACCCTTCTGCATACACATTAGTTTGAATGTTCTCCAAGGTTAAATTATATTGTGAACTTGTAGTTCTAAGCTACAAATACACATACATACTAATTTTCTGTTATATTATTGGATTTCCCTACTAACTTTTCATTTTCCCAGTATTTCGTTATCACATACCATAACCTTCAATGTCCTTGAATTCTTGGAGTATTTTCTTTATCAAAACCTTTTTCCTGAGGATGATTATCCTATCATTTACCTTTAAATACAAACTCATTCACATGTAGTTGTGAGTATATTTGAAGGCTTTCGTTTTGCTTCCAGGGGATCTTGAAAGTGATGTTAGAGAATACCACGTGGATTCTGGGCCTGCTCTATACCAAAGACTACAAGCATTCATGCAAACCACATCACTATGTTTTGAAGCAGTTGCCAGTACATTTTTTTTTCTTCTTATCACTTTCATTTCAAATGATATGTGGCTACTTGAGACTTTAAAATGCCTTTTCATGACCCTTCCTTATTAATTAGATCAAGCCTGCATTTTAAATGGGGTAAAGAAATCTTTTACAGAAGAAATGAAAGGTTTAAAAAAAAGGTTTCCTCAAGGGCTTTGAATCAAAACCAATTTACTAAAATTCTCCATTTTGTTTTTACTGTCCTATAGCATTAAATTAGGGGTTTATTTTCTTATTTGCATTTATCATGACACGTTTCTATTCAGGGTATGGTAAAGAAACTGCATGCTACTTATAATTATATTTTCAAATATTACATACTTGGCCATATCCAAATCAGCATAAGAAATACTATTATAAAGTCAAAAATATTTCTAGAGAAGTGTAAGTTTGATCAGAAGACTACTATTCAGTGGCAGATATAAAATCTCTCTTCTTTCTCAGCATAGTAACTTCCTTAGGGATATCAACTTTCTCAAAAATTCTTTCTTAAGGGGAAAACCAAAAATGCTTCATCCTCAATCTGGTGCTGGTTAGAAGGCATTAGACAAACAATATGCATCTTTTAGCAACACTCAAGTAATCTACACAACAAAAAGCTTGAAGTAGTATTCAGCATTGTGTTTAAAAAAAAGATACATTTAAAATACAGTATTTCATGGAATTTTTTCCTGAAGTCGTATTTAATTGAAAACACAGTGAAAACAAGCAATAAAACACTGAGAACAATAATTTGTGCTATAAAAAGGGTGAAAAATATCTGTCCTCAGACAAGGAGTATTGAATGAAGATTTCAGGGAAGAATTTCAGAGGATGAAAACTAAGGCCTGGCAAGTAAGATAGAGGGGATTGCCAAATATTTGTATTTCAGTATGTCACTTTTCCCTTCACCTAGGAAATTTTCATGCTAGCCTGCTATTAAGAAGGGAAGGAAATACAGTAGCAACAAAAGAATATAAACCAAACATCATCCAAACCCCAAAATAAAACTAATATAACCACCAGCAAATTACTTATTTTTTAGTATAACTGGCCCTACTAACACTGGCATATGTTTTACAAGGCAAAATGGAATGGTAAAAAAAAACCCAACCAAACAAACCAAAGTGTATTTGCTCTTATCTTGTAAAACATGAAAGCAAATAAAGGAGGAGGAAACACTATTATTTTTCATCTGTGTAAGATACTTTCTTCATTACCTTGCAACACCAGCATCTAAACGGAAAAGCCATTAAATACAGAAAAAAAACCCAAAATATAGCATTCTCAGGAAAAGCAATTTGATGGTCACCCATCCAGTATAACATTTTACCAGTGTGACCCTTTGAAGAAAGAAAAACCCAGATGGGAGATATGGCTGTGCAATGGGCAACGATTTCACTGTCAATGCAGAGCAAAAAGGAAGACAATAAAGAACATATGAGAAAAAAAAAAGATTAAATTACTCGCAGAATCCATCACAGCTTTTCCAAATTAAGTTAGCAGAATAGAATTATTTCCTTTTATTGGCTCCTTTTTGCTAAGCATACCAGGCAATACATTTGCTTCTGTTTCACATTCACATTGACTTTGTATATGAACTTTTGGTGTTTCAGAGTATGGTAATTCCATGCTGCAAGTCAGCAAAGGAGGTTCAGCCATCCCAAAACATGTCACACCATGGCACTATCAGCTGAGATTTATTAATTTACACACACACTCTCTTTCCAATCAAAATCAGGGCAAGGAATAATCCTGCCAGTATAAGATGCTGTCATACACAGCATTAACATTTCATCAGACAATACTCTTCTGTCTAAGGTACTTAAAAGCTCCCACCTCTGCAACGCGCAAATGCTTGTACTTAATCTTTTGTATCTGGACATAAAACACGTTAAGTATACACACACTATCAAACACAGCTCTAGGAAGGAAACAACAGCTTCTTCCCTTTATCTCTTTTCAATCACTACTCCTTTGCCAGCAAAGGCTATGCATACTGGAAGAAATGGTTTTTTTTCTAGAATTAGTACATTTACATACGGGAGACGGCAATAGCTGTGTGCTCTCACGCAAGGCTGTCCATCAGCACCTGCCTGTACAGCGAGCGCTTGAGATTTTCTTTCAAGTTCCATTTTACATAGTCAACGTCTTCTGCCATTCCTGATCAGTGAAAGTATGCAAGGCGTAACTATGGCAAGATCACAGTCACTCTTCCTTTTAAAATGCTTCAGTGTGAGCAAAAATACAGACCAGAGTGCACATATTGACTTGAAGGACTGAGCTCACGTACCTGTAATGCACACTTTCTCAGAGCAGGTTCTCTACTGACATACCCCAATAAAATTGTCTGACACTTGACTTACAAACACAAATTCAAATCACATTCTGCATCCTCAAGTCTTTGAACAGTCAGTTCACATAAGTGTTTTATCTCTGCAAAGGAGCCCAGGACGTCATCGTTGATAGTCCTCAAACGAAGTATCTTCTGTACAAACATTACAAAGTCTTTCAATCAGTGGTCTTAAATGTAAACCCACCCACCACTCCAAGGACCTCAATGACAGACAGACAGACATCAAAAAGAATCACTGCTGGAACGAAGGGTGGTGATGCTTAGCACTCGCTCACTCTCTTTTTTCTTTCTCTGTTTTGCTTCTTCTCTCCCGCAAACCAATACTTACTTTTTAATAGCCACAGCCATAGCCTAAGACAATATATCTGTCCAATAAAATCAATTGCTGGTGTCTTTATCACCTTAATTCAAACTAATTGGATTTATGAACCTATTAGGAACTTTTTAAGGGACCTAACAACATGTAATGCACAAACGCCTTAATTTTGATAAAACCAGAGAAAATAGGACTACTATATAATGCCCCACTAATATAAGAGGAAAGTATTTTTTAATCAAAGCATAGCATGACATGAATAGTCGATTTAGGCCTGCTGGGTATTCACACGGAACACAAATATGATTTCTTAAAGAAACAGTTTCATCGACGGGAGGGTCTTGTGGATTTATGTCAGTTTAAGTGCTTGAGGGCCTAACTTTAAATAGTTTCAAGTTATTTATGTGAGCCAAAGACTTACTAGTTTCCTCAGCTTAAGTACATCTCTAAAATCCTATTAACAACAACATATTGGTTCCGCAAAACTGCACAGTGCAATACAACATTTATACTAAAAAAAAGGCATTATACAAAAAAAACTGGCTTTATAGTATAAAAGAGAAAACTACAACCTAATGCTGAAGACACACGGATATAGCACTGTAATACTTGTGCTTCTGTTTTAAGAATGCCTGGCCACAGGAGCAGGAAAAAAAAATTCTTTCTTACCCAGTTATTAATTTGGAAATGAGAAAATGCAAAAGAAGATTCTTCAGTGAGGAAATAACTGTATTTAGGTTATGTTTAATTAATTATATACAGACATAAAGCTTAACAGGGACAGATTTGGAAAAAAGCTTATCTGAAGAAAATGGTTCCTGTAAAAACTTATTTAGATTTATTTGTCAACATATTAATATTTATTTATATTTGTGTATTATTTGTACCTACCATACCTGGAGTAAGCGCATCTTAAAAAAAGATTCCTTTCCTCTCTCACCCCAAGGCAGACAGATTTTTCTCCTCTTCTCCCCTCCTCTCCTCTCCTCTCCCCTCCCCTCCTCTCCCTTCCCTTCTCTCTCCTCTCTCCTCTCTCTCCTCTCTTCTCTCCTCTCTCTCCTCTCCTCCCCCCTCCCCTCCTCTCCCTTCCCTTCTCTCTCCTCTCTCCTCTCTCTCCTCTCTCTCCTCTCCTCCCCCCTCCCCTCCTCTCCCTTCCCTTCTCTCTCCTCTCTCCTCTCTCTCCTCTCCTCTCTCTCCTCTCCTCCCCTCCCTTCTCTTCTCTCCTCTCCTCCCCTCCCTTCTCTTCTCTCCTCTCCTCTCCTCCCCTCTCTTCTCTTCTCCCTTCTCTCTCCTCTCCTCTCTCTGCTCTTCTCTCTCCTCTCCTCCCCTCTCTTCTCTCTCCTTTCCTCTCTCCTCTCCCCTCTCCCCTCTCCCCTCTCCTCTCCTCTTTCCCCTCTCCTCTCCTCTCCTCTCCTCTCCTCTCTCTTCTCTCTTCTCTTCTCTCCTCTCTCCTCTCCTCTCCTCTCTTCTCTCTTCTCTCTCCTCTCTCCTCTCCTCTCTCTTCTCTCTCCTCTCTTCTCTCTTCTCTCTCCTCTCTCCTCTCTCCTCTCTCTCCTCTTCTCTCTCCTCTCTCGTCTACTCTCTCCTCTCTCGTCTACTCTCTCCTCTCTCTCCTCTCCTCTCTTCTCTCCTTTCTCCTCTCCTCTCTCCTCTCCTCTCCCTCCTCTCTTCTCCCTCCTCTCCCTCCTCTCCTCTCCCCTCCTCTCCTCTCTCCTCTCTTCTCCTCTCCCCTCCTCTCCTCTCTCCTCTACTCTCTCCTCTCCCTCCTCTCCTATCTCTTCTCTCTCCTCTCTCTCCTCTCCTCTCTCTTCTCTCTCCTCTCTCTCCTCCCCTCTCTTCTCTTCTCCCTTCTCTCCTCCCCTCTCTTCTCCCTTCTCTCCTCTCTCCTCCCCTCTCTTCTCCCTTCTCTCCTCTCCTCTCTTCTCCCTTCTCTCCTCTCCTCTCTTCTCCCTTCTCTCCTCTCCTCTCTCCTCTCCTCTCTCCTCTCCTCTCTCCTCTATTTCCATAATAGTCAGAGACAGCTATTTTTATTTGATGATTCCTATTGCAATCAAGACTTCAGTATACAGTATTTTATAATACTTCAGATGGCACAGCACTCAAACTTCTAACACTCTGTCATTTATAACTGATAAATTACTTCTTTTTTTTATTTTGGTGAAGAGCCATATTTTTTTTTCTAAAAAAATTAAGAATTAAGTTTTGGACATACTGCTTCTCTCAAATTTCGCATAGCTAGACCTGTACCTTTCAATGTGTGGTGTTTGAAAAACACAAGTGTTTTTCTTCTATGACTTGAAGTAGAAACAAAATTTGTTTACTTGTTAAAAAACACATAAAACAATACACATATAACAGTAGGTAAAAGGGCCTTTTTAAGTTTCAGGTGAATAGAAATTCTAGCAATTCAAGTAGACACAAACAACTGAAACAGCCTTAAAGTCTTAAATGTCCTGAAAATAATGGAACAAGGAGCTGTATCACGAAGGGGCTATTTCAAGGCAGAGTTAAGACAGGGACTGAAAACCATAGAAGGTTTTCTACTGTGGTAATAGTCAGTGGTTGAAGCTGGGATGAAAATTTAAGCTTTGCTACACACAGGGACTCAAAAGCTACTACACTGTGATAACTGATAACACCCTTCCTGAGAACACTAGAAAAGATATCAAAACCATGAGCTCTTCACTTTGAAGGAAGGCTGTGCTCATCTCATTCTGTCTCCACAAAAACCAAAGGTTGTTGCAACTTTAACCAACAGACAGGTATCAAAAAGACAAATATTGCATACAGATAACAAGACAAGTAACAACAAAGAAAAGCAAGGCACAGGGGAAAAACTAAAGGAATAGCATTTTGATCAAGGGCACATAAAACAATTTAAAAAAGTATTCATAAATGTTTAAAGGCTTCCACAGCTCTTTTCTTAAAAAAACTTCAAACACAACAATCATATTACATATTAATTTTTTTACATTTCATAAATTCTATATATTTCTTTTAATTCATAAACACCTATATGTATGTAAAAACATTAATGACTTTTAGTTTCACATGAGTTCATCTGCGTCTGATGACCTTTCTATCATTTGGTTATTGAAATAGTAAGCTCACATGAACAGCATTGGAATATTACAATTTAAAATCAGGAGCTGATTTTTTGAAAAAAGTATTCTAGCAAAAGTATATATTTAGCTTAACGATTCCAAATCGCCAACAACACTGTTCAAAAAAACCCACAAAATTTCAACTGTACTACCACAAAATAAATAAATAAGGGCCTCATGGTTTGATAACTAGGATGAAGTTTCATAGGCATATTTTACCTGTCTAGGTCAGATGTCAGCCTTTCAAAGTTCTTAAGAATATTATACACCTGGGCATCTTGACCAAGAAAGCAAGGTGGCAATAATCCATGAATATTCAACTGTTGCCTCTCCTCCAAGGTAAAAGCCATGCCCTGAAAAAAAGAAAAAACAAACAAAAAAAGCATATATATATATATGAGTCATTTCTCTTTTAAGGAAATTCTGCAGTAAAATATATCACAGGTAAAATCAGCATCAGAAAAATTTTTTAACAGTAAACAAAATTAAAAATTATGCAATGATTTTGGAATTTTTTTTAAATTGAGTTATAAGGGAATAGGGCTGCACAACGCAATAACTCCATCTAAGCACAGAGTGAGTTAAGGGCTTCTCACACTGCAAGACTATTACCTTCAAAATTATTAATTCACAAGTGAAGAAGAGAGCAGTAGCATATTCTCACTCATTTGTTTGGCTATCTTGTAAACACAAAGCATGGAAAATGTTTTTAGTGTAAACATAATGCTTTTATACCTGAAATTTTTTCAAGATCTTGCTTATCTCAGATGTTCATGTGAATTTTTAACAGACCTCTGTTGTACAATAAAGTCATCACTATATCTTATAGTGAATAAGCCTGTTCCAGCACCTAGTGAAGCCAGCCAACAGAAACATGGCTACAGCAAGTTGAATCCAAACTTGGATTCACATTTATTTTGTTTTTCCAATTCATATTCAGTTACAGTAAGAAAAATCTGCACAGACTCACTAGAATTCCTTATTGCATCCAGAAAAGACATTTAAAAGTATTTAGTATGTTACATGGACAGTCACAGTATCCTTAGCACTTAAATCCAGTTTGTGGATTGGCAAAGACTGCCACATAGCTGCATTTTAATGAGATCTGTCTGTCTAAAATATCTTCAGAAACCACCCAAGCTATTGTAAGAAAGAGGATGCCTTTAAAGTAGAAGCATAACCATGGGTTTAGCACACCAGTATTGAGTACTCTACTGAAGGTTTACTTCGCTGTGGTAACTACAGCCAGTCAGAACAGACCTTTGACAGTTTTAGGAGGTAAAAAGGAATGTCTGAGGAGTTTCTTCCAGTTATAACCTATGAAACCTATGTATTTGTTTCACACTATAGCCACTAGCTAGTGACTCCACAGACATGTTACAGCTCTCTCTCCTTTAGCATCACAGCTGCACTGTTTCCACTCAAGAATCATTACTGGCAGACCTCCAAGTGTCTTTGAGGTCTCTCTTAGGTTGACACCAAAAACCATAGAATCACAGAATGGCTGGAAGGGACGTTAAAGATCATCTTATTCCAACCTCCCTGCCATGGGCAGGGACATCTTGCACCAGACCAGGTTGCTCAAGGCCCCATCCACCCTGGCCTTGAACACTTCCAGGGAGGGGGCACCCACAGCTTCCCTGGGCAACCTGTGCCAGTGCCTCACCACCCTCATCATGAAGAATTTCTTCCTAATGTCTGATCTAAATCTTTTCCCTTCCAGTTTAAAGCCATTCCCCCTCGTCTTACCACTACAAGCCCTTGTAAAAAGTCCCTTCCCAGCTT
Source organism: Tapera naevia (assembly GCA_033556795.1). NCBI lineage: Eukaryota > Metazoa > Chordata > Aves > Cuculiformes > Neomorphidae > Tapera > Tapera naevia. Next base: position 2,147,226 of record JAUMJJ010000079.1, on the reverse strand, counting down.
TCTCGTAGGCCTCATTCAGATACTGAAAGGCTGTTATGAGGTCCCCCCAGAGCCTTCTCTAGTCCAGAACAACCCCAACCAACTCTCTCAGCCTGTCCTCACAGCAGAGATTCTTCAGCTCTCTGATCGCCTTCACAGACTCCTCTGGACCACTCCAACATTTCCATATCCTTCTTATGCTTGGGATTCCAAATCTGGACACAATACTCCAGGTGGGGTCTCGCAAGAGCAGAGCAGAGGGGGAGAAAAACGTCTATAATCTTTGCAATATGCTTATCACGTAGCCTAAACATATTCAAAAGTTAATGTACTAGAGGTTAGTTAGCATTTATTACTTCACTAAGAAGATACGTGTGTGTGTATACATATATAAACAAGACACTACACAGTTGCTTGATGTACCATACTTATCCTATAAAAATCTACAAAACGCTTAGTTTCTTACGAAAAAAAATATTTCAGAAAATACCTTAGGAGATATGGAAGTGAAGAAATGGCAATGCAGTGTTTCTGCATTTACTCTACTCCCTTGTGGAAAACAAGTACTACTAAGATATCTTAACAATTACCTCTATAAATATACTTTTAAAATGTCTTTGTGCATGCTACCATTAGAATTATCTGGGTCAACAAATGATGGGAAAAACAGGTAAAGCAAGAGCACAAATACAAAAGGCATCTTTCAGTATATATTTGCACTACTCCTGCCTTTTCAAGAGAACAAATCCTTTAAATCCTTACTGCCTTTTGCACAACACCTATAAGGACACAACACGATAAATTCATATCAGATAGTTTGATTACACGGACAGGCTTCATCTTCTTTTCACAAAACCTTGCAAGACTTATTCTTACAGAAAAAAATATACTATAAATCTTCCTGTCTCTTACTACTCCACACTTCTTACATAATTTTTTAATCAAAATAATTTTCAAGTGTTGCTTAGAAAAAAAAAAACAAACAGAAAAAACCCTCTAAGGCAACCTCATCACACTTTCTGCAGTAAAATGCCATTAATCAAGCTCTTACCCTTAAGTGACATGATGACACAAAAAAAAAAAAAAAGGAAAAGAAAAATTTCATAACGAAGACTTTACAGAATATTCAAACATTTCCAGAACATTCTTTTCCCACACACAGAAATGAAGGAAAAATGAGTTTAATAAAGGTCAATAACTGTGTTGCTATAGTTTTCCATGCATGCAAGACTTCAAAGGCTTCTGAAAGTGTACAGAAAACCTGTTTTTTCTTGTCCCTACATGAATTTTCCATTGCCAGATAAGTGATGAGTGTCTTTAGCTTCTATTACATTTTGAAAGACCACAGAAGAAGGGAAAAGTCAGTGCTCTTCATGAATTTATTCAAAGTTGATCACTCTTACTTACAGTAGACATTTTTTGGCTTGAAAATACCACATAAAACTTGTGCATGTGTGCTCACATACACGCACACTTTAGCATCAGTTTCAAACGGTTGGACTTTAGCAAGCTGCATAGTTCTAGTGGATCTCAGCACTAGTGATAAAGTGGCAATTCAATTATTCTCGCCATCTCTACATTCCCTTGTTTTTATTAGTCAAATTTTCTGAAAGAAAAATATCCAAAAACTCTATGTTTGCCTTCACTTCAGGAATAAGGCACAGACTTTAATTACTATGATAGGGTTTCCTCTCTTACTGGAAAATGTATTTTATTTTAAAACAGGCTTATGATAAGTTATATATCTTCCCAAGCCTCTTTTATAAAGTTTTTTGTCTTGGAATAGTGTGTTTTCCACATATTGCTACAGCTTCTACAGTAAATGTTAACTTCTTCTCGGTGGTACTACAAAAGCACAACACCCATCTACAACTCCTACGCTATACATGGTTTTAAAATTCACTTCCATAGCTTTCTTTGGCACAGATATTATGAATGTTTCAAATTTCTAAGATGGCATGTTAGTTCCTTTTTTCCCCCTCACATATCGTACATGCTCAAAAGTAAAGAAAGATCATTAAAACATACTGTCTGATGATTTAATGAGAAGCTATTTTATGCAATAGGTGTGTGCTATTTCATCTTCTTGTAACAGGATGAGATCAACTACATGAGTTTTGTGGTTTATGTCTAGATTTCTTGCACTAGCTTCTCAGATTTCCTTTTCTACATCAAAATTCCCATTTTTTCCTGTTTGAAGTGTTGTTTCCCAGCCATCCAGCAGAGAGGGCTCTAGGTCCAGCTTGGTTTACATGGTCCTTTCCTGAGAGATGCCTTTTATGCACACCTGGATAGGACAGGCTTCCATTAGCTACAGTGCACCACAACCATAATAAACGATGTGGACATTTTTCTTCTGTATTCTGTGCTACAAATAAATTGTCCAGGAAGAACCACAGTGTGACAATCTGAACGCAACACAAGGGCAAGAGACCACAACCATAAGCATTAAACTTCGACTAATTTGTGTTGATTTGTTCACTGTTTTATGCATTAAAAAGACAACACATACATCATGGAGATGACAAGTATAATAATTACTAAGCCTCCCTCCCGGGTAAGTTTGCAATTCTTGAAGATTTGTGTTCCACATGCTTCTTTATATGCTCTGGTTTTGCTAAAACTAAACTGTTCTTCCGCCACCTCATTATCTTCCTATCTCACAAGCCCTTTGGTGGAACTATTTTGGGTTTTATTTCCTTTATTTCTTTTTTGACACAATGGCCCATTCCTATTCTCAATTGCACAGAAAGCTCTCAGAGTCTGTTTTTTTGCATTTTCAATTCATTTTGCAAGTTCAATTCATTACAAATACATTTAATTTTGCATTCATCTCTCCATTTGTTATGATGTGAATTTTTTTTTTACTTTCAGCAGGGATTTATATTACTGCACATTTCTCAATAGTCTTCCATTATTTAATACCTGTTGGTTTATCAACTTAGCTCTTAACTAGAATTTGACCTCTGCCCCACTTCTATCCTTTCCCTCTATGCCCCTCCATCACAAAGTTCTTTCAGTCCAATTACACACACATTAATTCTCTTGTTCAGTACTGAAAAGCTATAAACAGAAATAAACAGCACAACACCATATTGTATCAGACACTATTTTGCACTGGCTTTTGACTGAATCCTCAAGTAGTGCTAGAAAAGACAGAGAGCATCTTCAAAATATTTCAAGAGCTGCCCTGTTCACAGCCAGCAAAGAGACAAATCTTATCTCTCAATACAAATTAGACTGCATTGACACATCTGAAGCTCATCTAATTGCTAAGTTTATATAAACTTCTCAAGGAAAAGAGAGTGCACCAAAGTAATGTCTGCATGCCAGCTATGTGCTACTAAGATTCAGCTTCACTAAAGGGTAGTCAGCACCATCTCCAAACAATACTCACTGCAGGGATCCTCCTGCAATTTCTTTCAATACTTCACTATCTTTTGCTCTAATAGATCAAAATTTCCATTTTTACAAACACTTGTTCATTTAGAAAAAGCTTATTTCCTTTTGTCAGCCTCAATGCAGGTATGTCACAAAGCTATTAGCTTGACAGCATTCAGAAGGGTGCTGGCTAAGAAGAGGAAACCATGTCCACATCCAAGGTTCTCAGACTCACTAACTACTTCCTCATTCTGTGGCAAGAGAAGACCCAAGCCCCGTAAGACATCGGGGTATCAGGCCCTGGCACTCAGGATACAACCACTAATACATGCAAATTCTACCTGCATGTATTTGTAGTTCGACACAAAAAAACTGACACTAACCCTAAAGCTCTGCAACCAAGCGTTGGAGTGGAGAGACAAAAAGATGGTTACAGAACATGTTCTAACCTGTCACAGTGAGACAAGGCTCAATTCAATCGCTTCTCTCAGTATGAGTGGAGGCCTGCTCAAATATAGATATTTTCTTACCCTCAGTTGGAAAATGTCAGTGTGCAAGAGTGAACAGCGAGTTAACATCAAGTTTCTTGAGAAACTGAAGAAATCTGAGATGGAAACTTTTCAATTATTGATTGAGGCTTACAGTGAAGAGATCCCAAGGATCAAGTGAGTGCTCAAAGGAACCTGTTTGTTGTTGGTAGAAGAAAACGCAAAAATGACAAGAAATCCTCAACAGCCTTTCAGGAAATCATCTATGGAATCATCTTGAACACTGGCATCATCGCATGCAGGTGTGTGTTAACTCAGAAGGGAACTATTTTGAAGACGATTGTAGCTGATTTTCTTAATTTGTTAGATAAAAAGAGTTACAGATATAGTCTCAGGCTTTTTTGTATCAGGCTTTTTTGTATCAGACCTTGAGCAGAATGAATCTGTGCAGGGGGAAGGAAGAAATGAAGAAAGTAAAAAGGTGTAGCAGGGAAGTATACTTAGAAGCACCATTTTTTCTACAAGAAAAAAAATCTCTGGGTTGCTGATCTAAGATACTACTAGAGAAAAATCAAAGTTTCTAAAGTATTTTGGGGACAAATAGGTTCATCATCTCAGAGTCTATCAAAAAGTAAAAGTTATTAAAAAAATCACGCTGTGTATCTAAATGACAAAAATGCAGTGGAACCATTTCAGCAGTATCCTGAAAGAATAACCCAAATCTGAGGGACTCAGATATGCACAACATCTGCTGCCATGGCTGGAAGGAGGATTGCTGGCTCTACACCACCTCTTGCAGCCTCCCTTCACAGCAGCTGGTAACACTGATCAGGGTAAAAGACTGGGAAGCACTCTGCCAGAGAAAGTTCTGAGAAAACACCAAATGCCTGCAATATAAGTCTGCTCAAGATCTAAATCAATTATTTGAATAAATCGATTTACAGAATCCTGTAATTCCATATTCTTTTTTTTTTAAAAAAAAAAAAGGGAAATGCAAACAAGACGAGTGCTTTTGGCTGGAAGACCAAAAACATTCTCCAATTACTGGAAAAGAGTTTTTGTCCCCAAGATGTCCCAGATGAAAAATTTCTGGCATCACCAGTCACACACCATACCAATATTGCTCATGCCACTTTATGCACATGATTATCTCCAGGAGAAACTCAACTGCAGAGCTAGATGCAGTCCTTAGGAAAACGATCTTTGACTGTGCAACCCTCTGTAAGAGAATCTTTTGCTGTTCAAGCTTTTGCCATCACGGATTTTGGCTTCTCATACTACTCCAGTACCGTTAAGGAGGAATGCAAGTCAAAATTAATAAAATAATTTTATTTTGCTTTATTTCAAGGAAAACTTCCTAGGCTGAATTAGAAGCAAAATGTATGTATAGTCCTGCTAGGTATAAACTACATGAAAACAGCTTCACCTAAAATATCATAAGCTCCTTTAAGACCAAAATATGTAAAAAAACCCAAATCAAATCAAACCATAACTGCAAAATTTTACACATCCAAATAAGTTTTAGAAAGTCTCTATAAAAACATGGCACACGTGAATTTTCAATTGTTTTAACCTACATTTAAGAGTTTCATGATCTGCAAATCCCTTTGAGGTATTTTATATAATTTGTATTTTAAAAATCCCATCTTACTAACAGGAAAAAAGAAAGTTTTACAAGCATTTTCCCTCTATTTTGCATTTTTATTATCTGAATATGATTTCAGAGAAACCAGACAAATGCTTCAAATACTGCACGTCCAACACTCATTTCAAGGCACATTACCGCTGGAAATAGTTAGAATACTTAATCTGAGCACATGCTGTGTAGTAAACTCATTCTGCTGAAAACAAATGTGGTTCGTGGCAAAGCACTGAGGCTGGAGCACTACATATGGCTAGAGGTTAGTGTTAATTTCTCTACCCATTTTGTCACGACTGCCAAAAATCATTATAAGCATAGGCAATTAATGCACACACAGTTTTATGTCACCAGGGATCTTCTTGATCTGAAGAAAAAACTGCCCTATAAACTGCCAATTTACATTAACTTAGAGCTCTATGTTTCTTCTTAGGAATGATTTTTTGTAAAAACTATATGCAAATGAAGGGCTTGAATTGCAGAATACAATTTGATTTAAAAAAAATAGGATTATTACAATCTTTGAGAAAAAAAAAATCTTTTATATGACCCTAAGGAAGACAATGGAGAAAGATGACAAATACAATTACAAGTTGATAGGAAGAAAGGATATGATCACCAACAGAAAGTTACCACAATTGAAGCCATTAAGCATTGAGTTAAGAAACAAAAACTGACCATGAAAATACAAGCTTTCTGTCACAACCCTCAGGCAACACCCACAGAAAAAAGTTCAATGAATTTTCAGGAGGAGAGAAGATCAGTAACCATGTGTAATGCAAACATTATCTAAGGTATTATTAAACTGCAAGTAGAAAAGTCCCTGGTGAGACAGACTTGCCACCTTTCAAAAAAATGTAATTTTCCCCAAAAACTATGCTCAGATCCCCATTCGGAATTTATTGAGGTACATTGGTTAGCTCTGGATCAGGCAATCTGGATCAAGGTTTAAAATCAGTATACAGAGCATGATTAATGACCCACTGACTCCTTTTGCAGAGGAACTGTGGCTTTGTTGTCTTTATACATTACCTAGAACACCAGGACCATGGCTCACAGCTGCGATCCCCTAAAATAGCAGTGAATCCTGCTACTAAGGGCCTGCATGGGAGTTTGAAAAGCCAGCCACATACAATTAACTACCCTGGCTCAGATGAGGAAGGAGAAAGCCAGAAAAGGAGAACTGGTGAAATGGAAACTGTAGAACCTAGTTTAGATAAAGCACTTGTGCTCTTTTTGATAAGCCCTTGTGAACAGGCGTGCATCAAGACTTGTGAGCCTGTGAGATATGCTAAAGGTAAATGAAAAAAGTACAATATAGTTCATGGGCACAGTGCTGGCCATATAAGAAAAGAAAGAACTGTCCCAGTTTTAGCTGTAAAATGCCAAAAAACACAGGCTCTGTTTTATGCACAATTTTAAATACAGATTTTTAACATGTATTTACTTGAATAGCTATATCTTGACATTTGACATAAGTTCCAAACTGTTCTTCTAGACTTCTAATAGACCTGCTGCAGTGTGCTGAACAATATTTTTACAGTTTTCAAGAAAGCCGAGAGACCTGAAGCACATTCACAGCCTAATTCAAAGTCCATAGGATTTTAAAAATCAAACTTAAAAAGTGAAGTCAACAAGGAAAACTGAAATAAAGTCAAAACCAGCTTCCAACACATAAAGCACAAATAAATACAGTAGCTAATAAACACACCCAGGGACTTATGACTCAAAACAAACCCAGATGGCCAGAAAGAGATCAGACTTCTCTTGGCAAATTCATCATGGGAATGTGTGGGCAGCTTGGCAGCCTTGCAGTGATACAGTGATTGCATAGAAGCATGATTCATACCAGCACATTAGAAATGACACATCACAGCATTCTTATTTTAGCAATTTTCTTTCAACCTACTGTGAACAATTCTGTAAGTAATTAAGCAAACTTCTCTTAAGAAACTTTTTGCATATATTTTTGTTATTATACATATACATAAGTCAAACCTTTTTGCTTCGCATAATCTCTCCTCGCCGTAAGTATGTGATGGCTCTGTTACACAAACACCAAACAATATCAAACTGAACAGTAAAAAGTCATCAAGATAATAACATATAAAAATATACTGCATGCTGTGGTATAATGTAGGATGGGGCTGAGTCTAGTTAGACACTAAATTTAGGTGTTCATACGCAATCTAGGCACCTATCCTTCCATGATAATTATAGGATATATAGCACTGATTAAAATAAAAAGCCTAAAGAAGGATCCAGTTCACCCTAGAACATACCTTGCAGTCACTAATCCAAATTGCTCCCATGACTATACTGACTATAGACAAAATAACAGATTTGTAGACATAAGCAATTTCTGCCACCTGGAAAGCTCGAAGGTACTGGGAATTATCAACATAGTATAGCTCACTACGGCAATGATCAACCATAAATCAACTGCATAGGAGACTTGCACACCAACAGATAAATGCCAGGGGCACAACAGTCTACTTTATCTCAAGGGGCACTAGTTGCCTATAATGGGCTGCTACATCTAGCCCCAAATCTCCTTTAGTCTCTTCAATCCATATGTCCCATTAAAAATCATCCTACCCCAAATCCTTCATATTACTACAGGAATTTTTAATCTCAAAGCAACCAAAAAATTTCTAGAGCTGCATTTGTATGCTTTCAATCAGAACCAGTTGCCTTAAAAACAGATTTCACGTAATTTTAAGATCATAAAATCATTTACAAAGTCCAACATATGAGGGCACAGAAACACTCAGCAGCCCACCTCCCAGACTCACAGTCCTCTAAGTTTAGAGCACCCGCAGCTGAAGCGATTAAGATGCTCAGAGAGAGTTGTGTTAGAACAAGATCTGCAGAGATGCCTTTTCACATAAGAAGGACAATTCTGCAGTTGAGCAGGTGTGAGATGGTGTGGATGTGCTCTGTAAGTCCCCATGTCTGTGGATGAAGAAATAGTTTCCAGTAAACAAAAAGCCAAGCTGTGCCTGCTGAGAGGCAGCATCAGAAGTCTCCCAAGACCTGTAGAGCTCCAGAGACGGATGGTGCTGCTGAATCCATGAGAACCATAAGCTCAGCACACTCAGAGTCAACAGCTCTGCATGAGGCTCCCAGCAATGACTCCACTGAGGGACCTTCTGAACGCCCACCTCAAAGCCACTGGTGCATCAGCATGAGCCTCTGCCAGAGCTGGGTCTGGGTCTGCCTTCCCTGCTGGTTATTCCTCCTGGGAGATACAATGAGTGTGCATGTGAGCAAACTGCAAGCAGGCTCAATAGGCACAGTTATCTGCTGTTAACAGTAACACCTTGATTCTGTTAGTAATAATTAATAAAAGACACACTAAACAATATTGGTTGTGATCTACATCTCCCCCAACTCGATGCCCTACCAAAGACATCACACCAGTGCAGAGACCAGTCTCTGGTCTCTTGGTGGCTGCTAGCAGGCAAGACCAAACAGCAGCAAAAACCAGTTCAAACTCTAGAGCTATAGAAGCTGAAAAAATACGCAAGGTTTTTTTGACCCCCAGCTTTTTCTGAGCCATTTTATTAGTTTAAAACTCCCTTGGGATGTATTTACCCTGAAAGATGCCTACTTAGGAAAGCTCTGGCTTTGTGAACCATTCTGGAAAGAGACAACAGCAGTTTGCAACATCACTTTCAGACAGACTTGTTAAGTATGTTCTTTGACAAATAGGACACTTTAGAGCTCTAATCCCCTGGATGAATCATGGTAACAAAATTACTCTTGTCAATTTCTGCCGTTGTCAATATTGTCTTTCTTCTACAGATGCAACAATGTGCAGCTGTACATTTAGATATATAACTTATAGCCACAGAAACTAACATTTAATGCACGACAGTGATTTTTTTTTTTTTTAAAAGAAGAAGTCACTAAGTTTTACTAGATCATACCTGAAATTCTACGTAAGTAATTCACTTCTACAGTAGACACTGTGAGTCAGTACTGGTAAAACTCTAATAATGTTGCTAACCAGAGTAATGCCAAAGAAAAGCTAAATAAAAGGTCTCTAACTGTAATAATTTTATACATAAAGTACAGTGTCCAAGTATGCAGTCTCCAATATGCAATATTTACATTTGCAAAATCAGATACGATTTGAGAGTCAGTCAATATTTCCATGTAGGTAAAAGAGGAATTTCAGTGCCTGCCAAAAATTCCATCTGTCTAAAGTAAGTACTTATCCAAATACAGGTTTGTAAGCCCCGAAATCCTGAGAGGATCTGAAAAACCTGATATGCTTAACAGATTTTATTGTTGCCTTTCAGAGACTAAAAAGATTACCAACTACTGTATTTAGGGCTTCTGATAAGAATAAGCAATTAATTTCTCTTAACAGCATGAGAAATAATACAAATAAATATTTTAAATACTGTAAGATAGAGTTGCTTAGAGAGAGGCAGAGGCCAATCTCAAAATTACAGTCTTTCTCTTCCGGTATGGTATAAATGGTATAAATGAAATCTAAAGAAACAGTCTAGAATAAAGCCACATAAAATGATGTGAGCAGAAAAAATGATAGTTGGCTGTTTCTGCAGAACTACTGCAAAGAAGGTGCAGACTTGAGGTTTGTTTAGTGGGCAATTAAAAAAAACCCACAGCTTTTTGATATGCATAGCTTAAAACTGTATATTTAGCATCCTCCTAATTATGACAACTCAAAACAAAGTCAGTCTTTTCTCTGATGAGGAAGCTGCTAATTGCATACTTGACTTGCACTTGCAGACACACAGAAGCCTGGCATCTACATTTTCATTCCCCCCCCCCCCGCCAGTTTCATTTTGGGTAGATGCTTCTCCTTGAAACTCCTTATGGCTGCTCCTACCTGCACGGTCCTCAAGCAGAAAGGTTTCTGTTTTACAGCAGCTCCTTTCAAACTTTCAACAAGTAACAGCGTCATCAGCTCAGGAGGATTCTCCCTATTGCATCAAGGTGGTGACAGGGAGACTGGCCAGCCTGATGAAATACAAAGATTTGACCCGAGAGCTGATAGCATTGAAACGTGCTGACACTAGGTTACTCGTGGGTAGCATATGTTTCACTGTGTCTAAATGTTACGCTTCTACTTAAAATCAGCCCTCTGGGCACCCTCCACAGGCTATGGAGAAAGGCTGAGCGGGCCTGTAGGAAGTACTCCATTCTCTTTTGGACTGTAAAGAAATGTGAACAATTATTTCAGCCTCAACGCATGAGATGAATACTTTCTGTTGTCATAGGTTACAGTCTACCCACTCTAAGTCCTACGGTCATACACAGTCATAGCATATCTTGCATACGTATCATTTCACATTCTACAGATTGCAACTTACTGTTCCTTTTATCATCTCAGTTTAAGAGATGGCAATTCATGTCTACATGAAATCAGCAAAGTCTATCCAAACCTTTTATCTGGGGAGCTTGCTTCATCCAATCTTGGCATTTGTTCTCAGAATTCAGCAATACATTAAAATCAACCTAGAGCAACATACCAAATTTACACTCTGAACGCAGCTGATCTATAATAACAGCTTTAACTGCTATCCAGCAGGTAGGTAATTGTTTCAGTTTTGCTGTAGCAATAAGCACTCTACTTGCAACATTCTCTTGTAAACTATTTTCCTTCTTGCTGAAAAGTCACTGAAAATTCATGTTATTAATAACATGACAAACTGTCAAATTAGGACTTCGAGTAAGCTGGCCGTGTATAGTAGCAGATTCTCTCACAACACCATATTTTTTTTAAAAGAATGAACACACTTTAGGACCTAGGTTCATCTACTATCAGGGGACAATACAGCATTTGCTTCAGAAGACATTTAGCAGGGGTTTCAGCTGTGGTTCTATTCTATATCATAGTGAAATTAACAGAAATACTTCATTTTCTTCAGCAGAATATGAAATAAAGTTTTCATTTTTTAAAATTCTGTATTCAGTAGGATTTAATTACAGTATGCCAGGCTTTACCTCAAGGTGGTATCTATTTAATGTAGCCTGAAGTTTTGCAAGAGCTTCGTGGCATATATACACAATATCCCACCACCACCTGCTCTATGTTCTATCAAACCTGAATTTAGATTTGCATGTTGAAATAGAAATATTAGTCAGAAGTAGCTCCTACATGCCTTTGACAGAAAGATACCTTTAATGAGAAAATGCTGCCCATACATTTGTTTTCCTTATTTGATTTTTCAGTGTCCCTATACTGTGAAAATAATGTTGTTCAATGAGCTAGGCTCAAGAAAAGTATCATGCTACAGAAATGCAGCACAGCTGAACTCTTCATGTTCTACTGTGTGTGACTAGGATGAAGGTGCAATTAATTTCTTAGGCATTAGCTTAAAAAATAATATTTCTAGCTGGGAACAGATGGGAACTATTGCCTGCTCTCCTGACCCTCCCACTCCCCAGTACCTGCACAGAAAGGTTAGAAAAGCAGCACTCCCTCATTTCAGCACCACAAATGGGACTGGAATGAGCCTGGGAGCAGAGAAGAGGTGGTGTAGAGGAATGCTTAGTCAAACAGGACAACATAAATGGTAAGAAGCACAAAAACATCAAACTAAGAACCAACACACCCCTGTTGTGGGATACTGGCCATTGTGACTCCTTTTACCTGGTTCCTAACAAGCTCAATTGAAAAGAAACTAACTGGTCTTTCTCTTCTCAGATAGAAAATCAGAGATCCTTACACATTTTGCCCTTCGATACAAGAGCATCACACAAGTTTATTAACAGTTTATTAACAGTTTAGACTGTCTTATGATTACACTATACACTTAGAAGCAAAGAGATGTCAGACTTTGTAATGTCATTTAAGTAAGCCTCTTCCTCCTCCTTCTTCCACATATGGTTTGTTTTAGGAGGCAATTCCATCCCAAATTCATAAGACAAAAATAATTCTGACCACAGCAAGATGTAACTATTCAATTTTTTTGTAGTGTGAGTAATTTTAAGTTTTATGCCTGAATTTAGGGATCACCACAGACACACTATCTACACTTTGCATACATTCAACTGTGCTGTTCTGATTACACCTGTTTTCGGAAATTCAACTGACCAGCAATTAGGTGTTTGTTGTTCATCCCTTTGACCACACGGGAGTTTAGACCCCTGGAATAAATGCTGACATGTAGATTTAAACATCTTAATTTCAGATAATTCTCACTTTTTTAAGCTATAAGGCTTTTGTCCATCACATAATGCAGTAGAGCTGTAAAATCCTAAGTATCAAATCGAAACATGGCTTTGTACCTGTTCAAAAGTTTATCGAGCATTCCAGGGAATGAGCACCTTAATTTTCAAGCAAGAAATCAAACACAAGACGTAAATGAGTACAAAAGGGCAGGACATCTATATTTAAGTTTATCCAGTGTGATTTCTGTAAAGATTACACATGGTACCATTTCTAGATAAGCAAGTGCTTTCTATTCAAATTAATGTAATTGTTCACATGAATGAAAATACGCTTAAACTTACCTTCAAGTTGGAAGAACAAGATCCATTCCTGCAATATATAGTTATTTAATTTGATCACTGTTGCCTGCATTCTAAAAATGCAGTGAAATTCTAGCATTGTCTTTCCATAAAAATCATTCCATAGACTGTAACTTCTAATTTCTGGTGCAGAAGAGCTTCGGATTGTAATGTTAGGGGTTTTTCTTAAGATCAATTTAAGTTTTGCCATTGATCTAAGCAAAACAAAAGTCAGAAGGGATCCTACACAATGAATGAAAACAAAACCCCACAGAAGTATGTAGTAAAACTTTTTTAGTCATCAAGTTTTCACAGCTTCTGCCTGAATTCATACTATTCTAGACGTATTATCTGAGATGTAGTCTCAGATTATTTTGGTTAGAAAGAGATGAGTCAACTATTTGACAAATCTTCCAGTGAGAAAGGTCACAGTCAAGTAACCTCAGCTTCCTTTGAGTTAAGCTATTTAGGCTGAGCTTCTTCATTGGCTTGAAAAAGCAAGGATTTTAGAACTCTTATTTAACCTTTTGTTTAATTTTTCTTTTCAGGAAAATAAAAGACAGACAAGAAGACAACAGAGGGCAACAGAAGACCTACATGTTCTGCTAATGTCCGTGCTGGCATTTTGCTATACAAATTCTTCCATCATCAACCCAAACAATTTATTTTACTAATAGCAATACTGAATTGAACCAAATTGGGTGCAACATGGATATTTTCTTGCTGGAATTTCCCCTGCGTGAAACATATCTCCTGGACATATCAAGGCTATGCGACTCATTAGAAGAAATGACCAGCTCCAGTGACATCCATTGGAAAGCTAACATCAAATAAAATAAAATAAACAAAAATGCATGTACATCTGATTCCTGGTATAAGCATCAGCACAATGACACTTACCATAAAAATGCAAATAAACTACAAGCAAGCAGTACAGTCTTGCAGACTAGAAACAAGAGGGAATAGCTCTTAAGTAACACAAGTATCCTTATCTCTGAAAGAACCATCCACAGACATGTACTTCTCTTAATGCCAATGCATATTTGTCAGCATTGGGATGTGGACAAGGCTGACAAGAACACTGCAGTTTTAACCCTCAAAAGATATAAAAGTATATATGCAGAGTTTGTAGGCCATTCCTTGAAAATGTAATCACCAATTTTTTGCTTCCCTATTCAGTGTCCACAAAATTTGTTGATGCTCTGAAAAGTCCCTCCTTCTCAGGTCTCCCCAGCTGAAAATAGATTTGTATTGTAACTGTGAAGACAGAAACAAAACTTGCTGCAATTAAGACATACAGAAATGAGGGACAGGAATACAATCATACACTGAATAATCTTGGAAAGAATTTAAGAGATTAATTATATAGTGTGAAGCTGTAGTAATGAACCACTCTTTTAACTCAGTTGACTTACACTTTGCTGACATCCTAAATCCAAGCAACCAGCCAGGTCTTGCAACATACAAGAACAAACTGTGGGCTTACAACCTAACGAGCTATTTCTGGATCAGCATTGAGCAGCCATTAATTTCTCTCTCCTTAAAGGCAGTATCACATAACCAATTACTACAAACAATAAATTGCACTGCTTTCTTCATTAAGTAGAAATCTTAGACAACTTAATTGGCTTAATATAGAATTAATGAAAAATATGGTACAAGATTGTATTACTAGGTCATTATACTTTATTGTCTGATAAACTATGCTAGACAGACTTATATTACCTAAATTGTCATTTAATTTTCTTGGCCTCAACGTTTATTTTCCAGACCATGTCAGATGGCTATTCAAGAATGTGAGAAGAATTCTATGTGAATTATACAGAAGAATTATATTGTGAATGGTTTTATCATGTTTAATGCAAGAAAATCCTTAAATTCACTATAAACCTGTGCCAAATATGGAATCCTTGAGAGCTTTATGAAATTTTGGAGGCTATCCTAATCCTACCACTCTATTCTCCTTTACTAAGTGGAATACAGTTTAAGTATAAAGGCAGATGGCTACTGCAGTCAATAACTCAAATATTAAGGAAAAAAAATGTCTTGAGATAACAGACCCATTCCTATCACCTCTATCAAGGGCCTCACAGGATTCTGACCATGCATAAATCGAAGCACTCACAAATGAAACAACATTGTTTTGAAGCCAGAAATTCTTCTTTCGAGGAAAGCACATCCCTATAATCAATAGTTTTCTTTATATGTATGGTTTGTCAGTTTTGATACATATGTATCAATGAAGCACCTGTTTCATGACAGGATCTGTTTCTATATTTTGAATTCTTAAACACTCACAGGAGCCATCGATAGCCACTCTCACTACTCGAACTACAGGCAAAGATTAGCACAGCATTAGAAACAAAAGGCAGAACAGTGCACATAACTTCGTCATACAGTTAATATTTATATACCTTCCTGAAAATGATAAGCTTCTCTGAACTTTGCTACTGATTTCGTTTGGTTCTATCCCTTTAAACAAGATGTGAGGAAAAAACATAAAGGACCAGATTGACTAAGAAAGCAAAAACTATTAAAACAAACCAAAAAAAAGGCAAAGTAGGATAGAATGAGCCCAAAATCTTAGAGCGAGCTCTTATTTTGTTACCTAAACCAGTAACCAGTTAAAGACAGAAAGCAAAGTTATACAACAGCCTTCCACAGTATGGAAAATGTCAGCTGATCAAAGGAAAATTTCTACTAATGGCAGAACAATCCCTTTTAAAACTACTGTACCAGATGGATTCATACAGCTCTGCTTTTCCAAGATACAACCTGTATATCTATTGTATCGGCTTAGAATCTGCATAGGAAAGACCAGACTGAAATAAATCACAGAAAAAAGCTGTGATAAAACGGGCTGTGTCAATTTTCTTTTTATTTGACTGCTGTCCAAAAGATCTATACTCATCAAATCAAATACTAGATTAAAAATAATTAATATTATGGAAATAAAATCCTAATGGTAGTTAAGGAAACCAGCCAATATAAAACCATCTGAATTTGCTATAAGGCACACAAGAGTTCTACCTGAAAGAAAATTCATGAAGGTGAAAAATGCCAAGAATCCCCTCCCTGATTCATTTCAAATTGCTACCATTTTCAAAGCAAACCAAGGATTTATTCACCCTTTCCCCAATCTGTGCCATGCACAGAAACTCGTGTCTAAACTAACATGAAAACAAAAAGAAAAAAAACAGAAAAAAACCCCACTACATTACTTTAAGAAAACTATTTCCAAGCTGACATTGAAAAACGTATCCCAGCATTAACTATTAAACTCAAGCATAGCTGATTAAATGTTAAGAAAATGTTGCCCCTCTATTCCCACCTTTCACATATTCTAGTATCTACTTATGCATCCCCTTAAAAAGCATTTTCTAACTACGTAACTGCCACTTCTCCTAATGGAAATGATCCTTGTATAAAATCAGAAAAAGTATATTGTTTAAACCTCATTAATTTGGGGCCAGCATTAATCATAGCCCTTGATTTAAGGTTGCCCCAGATGCAATAAGCTAAGAAACCTATAAATAAGGCATCTACACAAAACAGTATGAGCAATCGATAACACAGAAGAGGAAGTAGTTTTGAGATAAACTGGAAAAACATAAGATTTTCAGGCTAATCTATAATGTTTTAACTCCATACATGCCCGTTTATGCAATGGAGGCAAAGTATAAGACTGTGACAGACCTAAGGATACATTTCTAACAGCGTTTTAAGTCTTACAGGGGACCCTTAAGCTTAAGATACCTATTTGTGACATGTTTCAGTCAACAGTGAGAGATCTACTTTGGCTAAGAAGGACCACCAATTTTCATCGCTTCCATAACTAGTTAAATACAGAAAGGACTGTCCACTTCCTGAAACATTTCAACAATCTACAGTAACATGAATCAGACCAGTAACACCAAATTAAGTCCCTTTCAAGGAAAACTGAACAAAAAAAACCACAGTAGAAAAACAACTCCAAAAAGCACTTGGGTTCTATTTGTTTAATAGCCTATTACAAACAAGCAACAGAAATTAGTTCCTAAAGTTCAAATGGTATATTCTCATTACACATTAAAAAAGATGGAAATATGCAAGAAGCCTCACAATTAAAGAAGGCCATAGAAAACAAACTATCTTCTCCACCAAAGTCCTATATGAAATCCATGACATAGCAGATCAACAGGACATGAGAATGCATCGCTTCTAGCCCTAACCTCCCTGAAAGCCCAAGGAAAATCTCCCTTTAGTGTGCATTGCCTTTCTGAACATTGTTACACAAAACTTTTTGGGGTTTGGTTGTTTGACATGAAAGGTGTAACCCTTTCTTTGCTGTTCTTATTGAACAGTTCAATGCTCACAAGGTATCTGATGGTTAGAAAGCAGAGTACAAAAGTATGGTATAGTTCTAGTGCATCTAGCGCACGCAATGGAGCTGAAGGCATTACTGGAGATTTTGTTTTATTAGTTTCACTATTTCCACCCATATTTCGAAGTATATCTTATTTCCAGTCTGGCAGTGGAAAATCTTCAAATGGGTTGGCCCACACTACCACGGGAACTCCGACGTGAGTATGTTAAGGTCTTGCAAGGTATTCAAAGGCAAAGAAATAGGGAGATAATAAAAAGAAACAAACAAAAAAAACCCAACACAAACATATTTCAACATCAAGGTAAAACTTTCTGAGCATCAAGCTATGTCTCTAAAAGATGAAAGGATCACAATAACATTAAACAACAAAATACACACATCTATTTTTTTAACTCAAACAGTAAAACAAACTGTGTTTCAAACACAAAAGTGTTTCAAAAGAGCACAAAAAGCTGCTCTTTAGCTTTAATCATTCCAATTGCCTTTTTGGGGCTTATGGACAGCTTATGGAAGAAACCTGAAATGGAAAATGGTACACATTCACAATAGTTGTCTCTGCCTTGACTACCTACACTGTAGTAATACTGCCAGACATTATTGACACCATTTCACATGAAGGTATAGAAGCCTTCAGATGTTCACAATCACTCCTGATGCATAGGTAATTGGAGCCTAATGTCAATCTAAAAATCTTTCATTAGTTCACTATTAGTCCTGTTTTACCAAACGTACCACAACTTGCTGCGTGAAGTGGCAGTGGCAATCTTCCAAACCAGAATAGCTGGTTTCTAGAGGGACTAGTCTGGCTCTTCTTCTCCAAAAGGGCTGATCTAAAAAATAGGTTCTGGTATTATACAGAAGTGTCAGTTTTAAGTCTCTCAACACGGCAACACAATCCTTGAAAGGAACAGATTTATTTCATCAGTACTGGCACTCAAAATAAGACCATATGTCTAAGCTGTAACATTTTTTTCTAGGAGGAGATGTGATTTGTAGGAGATAAATGGATCTTTAGGATTCTTTGCAAGATTCATGAGAAAAACTGATTTCCTTACAGTAAAAAAAAAACACTTCTGACAGCTCACAGGAAGCAAGCTTTAATTGCTAAGTGATTAGCCTTCATGGGGACAGACCCAATTTAGTTATGTCTATCTGCCTCTTACAGGAGCCAAAAGAAGTAGCTGACTTTTAAAAAAAAAAAAAAAAAAAAGTAAAAACAAGAAAGGCATAATAAGGAGTTGCTGGAAACTGCTGAAAGAGCCCAAGAGAAAGCAGAGAAAGAGTGCAGAACCGAAATGATGTGATTGAAAGCAAAGGAAATGGGAAAAGTTACGCAGAAGGCCCGAGCAGATGGAGATTGAAAAGCCAGCTAAGAAAGTGAAACAGTAACAGGATTTATT
This sequence comes from Tapera naevia, assembly GCA_033556795.1. NCBI lineage: Eukaryota > Metazoa > Chordata > Aves > Cuculiformes > Neomorphidae > Tapera > Tapera naevia. The sequence goes on along the minus strand of JAUMJJ010000079.1, from coordinate 2,128,482 downwards.
TTCTATAGATAACTGAAAAAGAACTCAAAGGTAGGAGTCATTGACAACACAAAGCAAGTCCCATCTGTGCATGGAAATGCTAAAATCAGGGAACAGGCATGATTGCAAATGTGAAGGCTGAAGAAATAAATCTCAGAAGAATACAAGAATGAAAAAACAGGTGCTGAAAAGTAGTCATGCCAAAAGAGCTTTGGGTTGCTACAACTTGCTTCACACACAACATGTACACACACAAAGCACTCTTACTTTGCTGTCTGTTCATAATTATGCCTGGATGGAAAGCTTAAATGACATAGCAAAAAGTAACATTTCTTTTCCCAGGCAGAGGTGGGCAGCTTCAGCAGTGAAGGGGATGAGCCCTCCATTGGAGAGTGAGGCAGAATTCTCTGGCAGTGCCGAAAAAAACTGTGGTGAATGAGTGGTTGTAGTTATGGGCATTCACTATACTGGAAATGATGGACTTGGCCAAGTTACTTGTTCCCATCTAGTAAACACAATCTAAGTTCACCAGTATCACCATCTCCAAACTTTTATTATGTATCTTGACAGAACAAGTATTCATGTACAACTTTCATTTTACACCTACATGCACCCTTCCAGCCTGAGTCTCTGTCAGAAACAACTGAAACAACAATTTAATGACCTGCTTTCACTGGGCAGCACAAAGCACACCTACTGACTCCAGGCTTAAGAGCACATCCTTGATTCATCAACATGGGAAAAGCAACTACTATCTGAAAAGGCATTGCAGGAACAATTCTCCTGTGTTGCAATATCCCACTGAAAGTTCACAAGGATAACCCCTGGATCCCAGTTGGCTTTCAGGGTGAATTACAAATCACACACTCAAGACAGGAACACCAAAGTCTCTCAAATAAAGCAGGTACCCAAAACATGTCATCCACTGGGAATGCATTTCCCAGCTTGGCAAGTTTTTAAAGCTGGAATCTTCAAATTACTGTGTTGAACCAGAACTATTTACTAGCCCTCTGCAAAATGAACGTTCCTCTTTAAAAGCTTAAACAAGCCTATTATTAGTAGTACTATAGAAAAAAATAAAATTACCCTACTCAATACTCTAATTTTTCCCACATGTGGGAGAATCAGCAGAATTTAGAGATTTCTCATCTTTTATATTATAAAGCAGGGACACAAGTTGTGGAAGGTACATATGCAACTCCAATAAGCACAGATAATTAGAAACTTCTGGATTTGTGTGCACACGATCTACAACATTTATCCTGTTACACATACGGGCATATTCTTGAGAAACCAGGTAACTTCCTCCCTAGACGACACACTGACAATGAAGAATCATCTTTTAGTACAAACAAAGGAAAACGCAATGTTAAAGTAAAAATAACTAAGTCCTAAAGCTTTTGTTTGGGTTATTACCTCTGATACTATGGTATCTAATGTCTGTCATTTCTGGAGTGCCAGTGACAGCCAAGTCAAAAAACTGTTACCTAAAACTATGTCAGGAGAACTTCATGGATGGGCTCGCTTAGCTCTGCTCTTCTTCTTCTCATTTTCTTTCCCAGTGGACCATGCACTCACAACTGTGTCAAGTTTGAATGCCTTTTCATTCTCTGCTTTCAGTTACACTGTTAAGGAAATCTGCCTTACTCAAAACAAAAACACAGCCAACTCACCTCCTTGTTTGTTTGTTTCAGAGAAACATCACATGAAAACATACAGCATTGGCAGAAGTCCACCAACAAAACCCCACAAATTTCATCATACTTTCTAACCCATTAAAGCAAAACTTTTATCTAGACCGTTAGGTATCTTTTCACACACTTCTATTTAGATAATTACACAACAGTAGTAGTCATTGTTGCTTATTAATTTAAAAAAATTAATGCTTATTTCTTTCTCCTTTTTGATGTGCCTAAGATTCCCAACCATTTCTACTGATTTCAGTTGCACAGTCTGACTTCAGGTTTGTTTTTTTTTTTTAAATAAAGAAACCGATTGTTAAATTCTATAAAGAATACTGTAGACAGCTGGGATAAAGCAGAATCCATCTAACTAAAATTACATGATTATAGAAGACTTCTTCTCCCTACTCCCCCCACGTCCACCAAACCAAATGACATACTGGGCTCTGAAATGGTAGACCAGAAATTGATATTATCTGCTTAGGTTAGCACTATTTGATAGATAATTTTCACTTGAGAGGGAATAGGTCTACACTGGTTTCTATTGTTTGGTTTCTCTTCTTTTTTTTTCTTTCTGAAGAGAGGAAACCACTAAAATACATTCCAAGCTTTCTTCAAAACTGGATGCCAAAAGGCCCACATTCGGCAGTTTTAAAGAGGCCACAGTTCACATGCCTAACATATGCTTGTTCTTACATACATATTTATTAACTGGAAAAAAAAAAAACAACCAAAAACTTGTTTCCCCCTTTGACAAGAGAACTCAAAAAATGTTTTTGTCATAACTTTGTAGTTGTAATGAATTCTCACATCAATGATTATTTCCCTGGCAGCTTAAGTCCACCATACAGTAGTTACAAGATTCACTTCTAAAGGGTTTGATTTAGAAAAACTTCTTGTCCACAAATTGATAAGATAACCATGAGAGACATAAACTTTAAACTAATCCATTGATAACACAACACTGGGTCAGAAGAAGAAGAAAGACAAGGCAACTGATAGGAAAAAAAAATGGCACTCGTGTCATTAATTTCCTTTGTATCATCTAACCCTGCACATATATGGCATTTGGCTGTATGAAAATGAAAGAGAGGTTGTGTTTAACCACAGGACTGTAAATTATTTGTTCTCATCCATAAAACCAGCAAGTGCATATCTAACAGCTGAACTATTCTTAGCTGTTTAAGTCAGTTTTCATAGCTCCCTAGAAGTCAGATGTCACTACTATGAAACAATTTGAGCAAAGTTTTTTTTTTAAAATACAGGAAAAATTCTCACTAGCTATTATTTTAAGTGAACAAAATTTTACATTCCAGTTAACCATGAAACTAAATCCATTATTATATGCATATAGTTCATGATAACCACAAATAAACGAGCATGTAGATTGCAAAGGACTTGGGGAGGTCCCCTGGCCCAGCCTCTCCTCACATCCAGTCCAGCAGGGCCAGACAGCTCAGGGTCATCTCCAGGTGAGTACTGAGTCTCTCCAAGGATGTAGATTCCAGCTCTCTCCAGGCAGCCTCCCACTGCACTCAACTGTCTTCAAGGTATTTGGAATTTCCGACACTCCAACTTGACTTTCCTGCTTCTGACCCTGTCACCATAAACCTACATTTTCTCTACACCATCCCACTAGGTTATTTGCAGACAGCAGTAAAGTTTCCCCCAGACCTTCCCTAGGCTGAACAAACCCAGTTCCTCAGCTCCTCTTCATACATTCCACGCTCCAGCACCCTGGCCATGTTCGTGGCTCTCCACTGGACTACCTCCAACATGTTCATGTCTTGTAGAGTGGAGTTCCAAGCTGGATGCAGTACATCAGATGTAGCTGTATGGAGCAGAAGAAGCACTTGCCTTGGCATACTGGCTACACTCTGCTAACTAGCCCGTTTTTCAGTTGTACACCTTTGCTGCAAGAGCACACTGGTAATTCATCTTCAACTTGTTCACCAGGTGACCCAGGCATTTTCTACAGAGGTGCTTTCTCTCCACTTGTTTCCCTACCTGTACTGTTGCATAGTGTTATTCCATCCTAGTCGCGGGACTGTTCATCTGCCTTTGTTGAACTTCACGGAGTTCCCATCAGCCTGTTTTTCCAGTGTTTCTACATCACTCTAAAAAATACCCTGCCTTCTAACACACATAGTTCTCAGGCTTGCAGATAGCGTAGTCCGTCTTATCACACAACTTATCAATACAGATGCTGAATTGTTCAGCCTGTTATGTTTCAACCACAGTATTTTATTAATTGAAATAATTTTATTCTACTTCCTAGCAGAATAGTAAAATGTAAAAGTTGTGGTCTGAACTAAGTATCTCTCAACATTGCTTCTAAATCTCCTCCCATATAAGTAAAAGTCAGAACAAGCCACGTGTAATTTACTCCATTGCAATACTCAGGTAAGAGGCTCACCCAGGATCATGAGCAATTTTTTTCAGCCGGGAACCATAGAAAACTGCCATAGCTTACATTTTCTTGCATTAGAAAGTAACTATTAACCATTACTCCATCCAACAGCAAAGCAATTTTAGACTTTTGTAGTTTAATCTTTAGAAAACCATGTTACTGCACAGTCCATCTCGGAATGCTGCTTGTCATTCCTTCCATCTTTCCTGTCGTACTTGATGGGATTTTCTAAATCATAGGGCTTTTTTTTGGAGGGAGGGTTGGGGTTTTTTTTTATTTTAAGTTGAAAGGGACAGTCTGAAATAATTCTGCAAAAAGGCAGATAAACAAAAATGTTGCAGAAATATTTCTTGAAGACAGCTGGAAGTATTTATTTTCACATTTTCATTTTAGAAAATGACTAAGAGGTTCTAATAAATGCTTCCTCTTCTAAATGCATCATTTTCTGGACAGAATCTAGCAGTTAATTTATTTCTCTGTTCAAGGGGTGGGTACTTTTCGTCACAAAAGAAAGCATCATAAACATCTACTAATGTACTGGCAGCTTATCTGTGTTTATTTGAACCAAACTTTTTCATTTTAAGATCATTTTTTGTGGTAGTATCTACTGGTTTTCCACGGGAAGCTTTTAGTTGAGATTATTAAACGTGGGAAGATTCATCTAAACTCTTTTTCTCTAATTAACAATCTAATTTTATCTCTGGTTTAATGTGAATGGCCAATAGCTGAAAGATAAGTCATCTCACTGTCCTAAACACAGTTAATACTGCTTCTAAGTTAGGTCATAGAAACATTTATAGCACCATTGTTTCAGCCCATCACAGATAATTAGAGACAGGCAAACATTTTTTTTTCCTTTTATTTCTAGTGCGTTTACTCATCATACACTATTTTGTACAGTCCAAGCTTTTCAAGAAAGACATTACCAGAGGGATTTTCTCAGGTCAAGTCTCACCCTTGGACAGTTCTTAGCAAAAAAAGAAGCACAAAAAAAGCCAGTGGACACTGCAGCAACATTGAGTACACTGATTCTAAGAAGATCATCAAATACACAAATATTCTGTTGTTAAACTGCTGGATTTTACACAGTTCAACAATAATTCCTTATAGTATCTGTTAATTGATCAATATGTTTTTAAGGTAAACTAAAGAGATGAATACCAGAAGGGATCATTTTCATCCACATACAGAAAAGTAATTCAGTTATTTATTATTTTAAAAACCCAAACAGACAAAAAACCCCAAAACACTACAGAGTGCAAGATGCTTCAGCAACGGAGGGGAAAGAGAGAATCCTCTCTCTCACACTGTTTTAGCTGGAGCTCTGCAGATACCAAGATCTGGAGGATCTCTATGCATGCTCTTGTCCAATATAGGATGAGTCCACATTGAGCCAACAGAGACGGTTGTGTCAGGCTGGATCATGTGGAGGAAGTCACAAACTGTAGCCAAGTAGTTACATGAGCAACAGCCCTGATGTATGTGCCAGCAGAAGAATGCTTCTGGAAGATCAGTTCATGTTGCTTAAGTCAGTAGCAAAGCTATGCTGACAAAAAACTTCCTCCTGCAGGAATGCATCCCATCTCCATGAGAGGGCTCTACTGACACGGCTGCATCAGCAGAGGCTCTGATGCAGCCTTCCACAAAATCACCGCCCATTCCTCCCCAAGAGGGTCTTCAAGAACAACTCTTCACATCATTGCCATAAAAAAAAAAAAAAGTCTGGCTAAATAATTTTAGTCTTCATATCTTGTTTCTGTGTGCAAGCAGCCCTTTAAACACATACACACACCAAAAACTGCTTCAATCTCGTCACTCATTTGTAACAAGATTTGTACCAAATGAAATGGAAACTAATATATAACCCTGGTTAATGCAGCACCACAACTGAAATTAAAAGCGTTGGTATTCTCCTTGCTGAGTGAGAGCATATAGCAAGGTCACACAGGTCATTTCTGAAGCGGGGAAGGGGAAACGGATCATCAGTCAGGACACTTTCCAAACAGAACATATTTAGAAAACCTGAAGTGTTCCAGCAACTTGAATGAGGTGATTCATGCACGCACTTCATCAACTTTCTCTTGTAGAAATACAAGAGAAAACAAAACTATTCTTGCAGTAAGAACACTTTCCAGAACCCTTTCAAGCTGTGTCACATTAGGAAAGCTGAAGCACACATCTCATTCTGGCTTGTTTTTGAAATCTACCTCAAAACCCCTATTGAGACCTGCTCCATATCCTACAAATGAACCTTTTTAATTTTGTCAACGATTAGTTAGTGTCTGGCAACCAGAAAGATTTACATATCCATGCAAAAAACAATTTCCCGAATGATACTCCTGCATAGGATTTTTTACTCTAGGAGGAGTCTTCTCCTAATATATACACATAGTGAAACAAATCAGAAGAAACGTTACAGATATCAATGAATACAAATACTATCATGTTCTTCTGAGTACCTTCTAGGAGAATTCATGGAAAAGCTGGCCTGTGGTTGGTCTCACAGGCTATCAGAGGATGCTTTACCTAAAATGCTAGTTCTTTGTTCTTCATTTCCACATTAAGCCAAAGCAAGCTTTAAGGATCCCTCTATCAATTTGTTTTATCGGGTTATGCCTTGAATGAATACACAGAAAAATGTGTGAATGGGAGGAGCTGTAAATTTTTTTCAAAGTCAATGGAGTTTGGGAATTTAAATGATGTTGTGCATCATTTAAAATTTGCATTTAAGTTGTGCATTTAAATGAGTTGCTGGAGACCAACTAGCATCCTGGCAGCAGCTCAGCAACAGGTAAGTAAGGCTGGGAGACTCGCCCCCATTTGAACTCTACTTCAGATACCACTGTCTGCATCTTAATCGATGCTATGCAGTAGTGAGAGAGACCTTGTATAACAAGATACTACCAGCTTAACAGAACAAAGGCCGTCAGATGAATTATTATTTTCAATATATATTTGATATTATAAAATAGTATTTTATGAAGATGTTACATGGGAAGACAGCAGTAGCCAGGAATTTCAGCATTAGGCTATGTTACTACATGGTACTGTAGGTACTTTACTTTTTTTTTTTTCTTCCAAATATGTTTGAAGTAAACACACAAAAACACATTGGTCCAAAGACTATCCATCCAAAGAGTTTAGATAAAAGTCAAGGAAAGGAAGCTGAAAATGTGTTTTCTAAGGGTCTAATACACGTAGTATACAAAACTTTTGTCAGGAAGGAAACAGAAGGCAACAGTCAGCTCTGCCTTTCTTGAAACTGAGAAGAAACACAGGACGGATTGCTGGCACCACCGATCTCTAAACCAGTTCTGGATCTTCAGGATTCAATGAGTTGAACCACATTCACTTTTTAGAATATTAGGTAAACTGAGCTCAGTGTAAACTTTTCCATCAGTCTGACTCAGAGTGCGAAACTTTTTAATGACTGTTAAGAACTAGACCCTGTCTTTGTATCTACACAGACAGAACAAGTACTGTTGTCAACTAAGAAGGTTATCCCTAAGCTATTTCTAGGTATAAGTGTAAAGACACAAAAGCATGTTACACATAGGCTGATCTACAAGTCATTTCTTTGACTCTTTCACAATTGTATTCTATAAATAACATATTTCTACCTGAATACACATTTTAGGGGGAGGGAATTGGGAGGACATTCCTAGGAAAGTGCTACTTGCATGTACATGTCTAATTTCACTGATCTTATTTATTTATAGGTCAAATTCTCTTATCTGTTTGTTAGCAGAAGGACGGTTGCTCAAGTGGGGGAAAAAAAAAAGAAAAATTCCCAGTAGATCAGTGCTCACTTTGAACTACAGCAGCTTCATATATTGGGTCTGATAAGCAAGTGAAATTCTCAGAAAGGTTACTGTCTTCTTTTACATGGATCTGAAGCACAGCAACATCTATATGCATTTAAAACACTCTATGAAACATCTCCACTTCTACAGAAGTGCGAAAGCCCAGACAATTTAATGGTTCAAATGATTTGTTTCTTAATAAATATACATTAGATGCATGTATAAGGGTTTTTTTGTTTAAAAACATACTTCTGAATCAAGTTTCCTGATTGTCACCACTCACTGTTTTTGGCTTATATTGTGGAATAGTCTCAGAACACTTGAAGTGAATTCTTTTTGGCTAAAGAGTAATTAGAAGACATGTTCCATGAATTCATCTAATATGCCTGAGCTACAGGCAGGCATTTAGTCCGTATGATGAGACTATGATTAGCCCAAAAGTAAAAGAAAAAAAATACTCCACATCTTCCCCTCTCTGCAAAAGAAACAAACAAACCACCACAATTAAAATCCAGAAAAAACCCTCAAAAAACTAAAAAAAAATCCACGTCCCCAAAAAATTCAAAATACATTTTTAAGGAGCTCCAACCCCCCATATCACCTAAAAAAATCCTTGAGAATGTATACAGTGGGCATCTGGTCCAGAGATCAACACTATCTGCTATAGTGTGCTACACAGGCCATAAAGGGCAAAGTGTTTATTACTTATACCATTTGCACATCTATTTATGCACATGCATTAGTTTAATTAAGAAGTAAGAGTGGAAACTATTCTAACATAAGCATAGGGTACTGCAAGTGGTCTGTTTTTCTCTTTAACAGAATATAGAAGAGAAAAACGTCACATTCTTTTTTATGGTGCACTTGTTATATTTCCACTGACATGTTAACATAAGCAAGAATAATATGATTAAATTATTCTGAATTGTGCAGTCATAAAAAATTACACATGACTGAGGAGAATTGAAAATTGAAAACAAAAGACTGTAATTCCAAGAGGAGAAGCAGCAGATTTTGGCTTTCTCCCTAAAAAGAGGTTCCTGCTCAGTGAAGATTCTGACTCACCAAGACTTTTTTCTATTTCATTATCATTGACTAGGTCAGGTGCAGCCCCAATACGTCTTCTCTATCGTTAGCCAAACTTTATGGTTTCTTCTTATCTCTTGTAATCTCCATTGCTAGTGTGGCTCTAAAGATGAGTTTCTTCTCCAGTTGTTGAGATGGCTGAGCCTGCAGAGCTCCAGCCTGTTTCAGCTGGCTAAGACCACAGCAAGGAAGGTGTTTAGTTAGCACGTCAGTGCCATGGAGGTCAGTTTAAACTTGGAAGTCAATGGCACATTCGGCGTCAGTGCACTGGGGCAAGCTGTTCTCAGGAACCTAAAGCTAAAAAGCACATAGGCAACCCCATTTCCTATAAGCTATAGGTCTACCAGACAACATTTGATCTGTTTTCACTCCATTCGCACACACTGCAGTATTTTGAAGTTGTCTCTGTTTTGAAAAAAAAGCTCGACCAGAGAAATTGTAGGGGCCTCTTCCAACCTAAATTATTCTGTGATTCTGGGTCTAAGCTTCCAGGCTACTCTTAAGGCATCCACAAACCACCAAGAATCCAAACAAACCTAAAAGCTGTAAAAAAACTTTAAAACAGGTAACTGGTATGGGAACAGCTGAGATATAAAAATGGACAAGAAAAAAAAAAAAACAGAGAACAAAAGATTCCAAAAATCAGAGACAGAAATCTAGCAAGTTTAATATGAACTGTCTCATTTTCCAGGTGAGATAATCAGTTATGACAGCAAGATGGACCATCCTTCCTTCCTGGCTTGAATTCTCAAGTATAACAACCTACATGTAAGGTAGCTAGGCAGCAGTTTCAAGTTGCCTTTTTTAGCTTTCTGTGCTGGTTTTGGCTGGGATAGAGTTCATTTTCTTCACAGTAGTTAGCTTGGTGCTATGTTTTGGATATATGCTTGAAACACTGTTGATAATACAGGGATGTTTTAGCTACCTCTGAGCAAGTAACTAAACAGAGTCAAGGCCTTTTCTGCCCCTCACTCCACCCCAGCAGAGTAAGCTGGGGGAGCACAAGAAGCTGGGAAAGGACACAGCTGGGACTGCTGACCCCAGCTGACCAAAAGGATATTCCACACCATCATGCTCAGCATATAAACTTGGGGGAAGAAGAAAGAAATGCGGAACATTCAGAGTGATGGTGTTTGTCTCCCCAAGTAACCATTATGCACGATGGAGCCCTGATTTCCTGGAGACGGCTGAACACCTGCCTGCCAATAGGTAGTAGTGGATGATTTCTGCTTGTATGCACAGTTTTTGCTTTACTTATGAAACTGGCTCTGTCTCAACCCACAATTTCTCATCACTTTTACACTTCTGATTATCTCCCCTATCCCATGGAGGGTGAAATGAGCAAGCAGCTGTGTGGTACTTAGTTGCTGGCTGGGGTTAAACCACGACATTTACGTATTAGTTTCTTTAGTAACACAGATAGACCTGCTTTAACAATTCACTCAGCTGGAGCAAATGACAGCTTGAAGCAGTTGGTGTGGAGGCTTTTTAAACCTTTTTATTTATATATCTCCTCTGCAGCACACTTGGACAGTGGCTTGCTGTTAAATTTCCATGCACCAAAACCTGAGAGACTTAAGTGAAGTGAGGCAAGTGAAAACAACTCGGGTATGGGGGTGGAGGGAGGAAAAAAAAAAACAAATCATCACAGCTGATTTGCTCTGCAGACATAGGCAGAACGTTTTCAACAGGAGAATTGAATTTCTTTTATGATAATGAGATTGTCCACTTGTAATTATTAGGAGCATTCTTGAAATTAATATTAACCATTTTGCTTTAGATGCAGCCCCAGATAGCCTTCTCTCAGGCTAGACAGAGCAGCATGAGATGAGAACTAGAGTTCTGCTGGACCTTTCCCCTGCAACAACTACTCACACAAACAGAACGAAGCTCTGAAGAGAAAGCACTGCCTTGGGTTTGCCTGAATAAATATTTCCCAGCTTGTCAAGGAACTGTTTTAGTTGCACTGCATTTCCTTTACAGAAGTGTTGACAGCTCTTTGAAAATTCCACAGATAGCAGCAGAGGAACAAGAGACACAATAGCTTCTCTTTTTTTCTAGTATTACAAAACTTGTACGATATTGCCAAGAGACTTATATCAACAGAATTTACAAGTTTGACAGAGAGGTCACGCACATGAGCTATATGTGCGCAGATATTTCTTCCTCCTCCTGCTATTTATGTAGGGAGAACATAAATGTTTAGATGAATAACTGAAATCTGACTGCAATAGATATGACAATAGTAATCAAGTATCAGGCTGAGGAACTGTCCTTGTTCCTTGAGTAATCTAGAGTCCCCAGATCACAGTCCCCTGTTCTTAAGGCAGACTTCTTGACCTCTGCTGGAAGAGCAACGTGACAGGACACAAACAATCCAGGAGACTACCGGAGAGTCTTAGGGAAGACATAGGAGATACTGGTTGAGCCAGCCAGGGGTGATGCAGAGATGGATTGATTCTTCACAAGTAAGAAAGAAACAGGGAATACAATAATTAATCCCAGCCGAGGGTGAAGCGACAATGGACTAGTACAATTCAAGATCCTAAAGTGACTGAGGAAGGCAATTAGGACATTACAGACTGGACTTACGTAAACAGTAAATCATCCCAGATAAACCTGATTGCCTTCTATGGTAAAACGTCTTGATTTACAAACAAGGAGAGATATCACATATAATTAATCTCCCCTCAAGCAAAGCTTTCAAAACTAGCTCCCAAAAAGTCTTTGCACCCAAGTTGGGATGCTGCAGTCTAGACGGGTGGACAATAGTTGGGTAAAAAACTGTTGTTGGATGATGGGGCTCAGAAGGAAACAGTTAATGGGTCATAGCTAACCTGCAGGCCAGTAACAACTGGACTGGCTCAGGAGTCTGTAATGGGACCTGTCCTGTTTAACACTTTTATCAATGACCTGGAAAAGGCAATGGAGCATCAAGTTTGCAAATGACACCAAATAGTGGCAACCATGGATACACCCTGGAGCAGGGCTGCCATCTAAAGGAACTTCACCTAGAAGAATGGGCTGACAAAAACATGATGAAATTCAACAAGGTCTGACTAGTTGAGAGGAGTAGGTCTGTCAAAAAGCACCTGGTAGACAGCAAGCTGAGCAGAAGCCACCGGTGTGCACAGGCAACACAGGTGGCCAACACTATCCTGGGCTATCTTAGCAGCAGTACAGCATACTAACAGGAACAAAGATTGAGGAAAAGGAATATGCCACATCTGACATAACTACTCAATTGTTAACTTGCATTTTCTTCTTTAAGTGCTCATTTCAAAGCAGGGTGGAATAACAGCATCTATGATCTAGAAAGGTTGAGGCTCTTTTCACGATATGATTCAAAAACTTCCAGACACAACAGGTTCTGCTCCTGAAAACATGTACTCGGTGTTGCAAACAGAAATTCATTTGCAACACATGTTGTCAACTGAAGAATGGACAGGACGCATAGGAAAAATTCCTGTTCAAGTCATACAACCTTCAGCCCAACTATGATTTCTCACAGTGCGAGTACTTGGATTCCAACATTCACAGCACCAAAATGAGATAAACAAGGGGGTTATTTATTATTATTATTATTATTAAGATTTGATGTGGATAAGATTCACAAATGCTGAGCAGATTCATCATAACACATACAGCTTCAGTTTTGTACAGCTTTATGTCCAGCTACTGTACTATTGCTCTGTTCTCCACAGAGCAGCTTCGCCTAGGTAAAGCAATGAAGTGTAAGTACAAAATAAATGGAGCTTTTATTCATGTGCTATGGTTCCTCAGAGTATCTGCAAGATTATTCATACATATTTAAGTAAAAAGATGCAAGTGAGTATTTTCAGGGCCAAAAAATGCTTATCATTGTATACTTTGAGAGTTGCACTGCTGGCAATTTGGAGCACAGCCAGACAAGGATTACCTTTCTGCAGTTACTTACATAGTTGAGTATTTTCAGGATCAGGTTCACAGGCATTAATTCTTCATGTAGACTTTCTGGTCACTGACAAAATACCATAATATATAAAAGTAATCTATTCCGAAAAAAAAAAATTATTTTAAAATATGGGAGAAGTAAGATATGATTCCATATTTTAACATGAAAATATTAATTTATTTTTAAACCTTCATCGAGTCCTCTTTCAAAGAAAGTCCTTTTTGGGGGATATTTACACTACAGAATCATAATTGCTAAGAATATCATAACAATTCATATGTAAAGAAAATGTAAGCAGATCTTTCTGTTTAGAGGATATATGTGTGCATTGTTTTTAGCATATTTTAGAAAGGAAAAGAAAAATCTTTGAAAGACATCTTCATGCACAATAGTCAGCTGAACTGCACACGGTATGGCAGGACTTTATTCAGTCATAATAGTCGTTATTAGTCATTTTCTGTGCAAGACATTTTCTCTAGGGAATCAACATCAGAATCCTAAGTGTAGGAAAAGAGTTTATTTCACATTTGTATCGCCTTTGCCTATGCAATAGCAACCAAAGGGTTCAGACACTAAATATAACCTTAGAAAGTGAGCCTTCATTAACATAATCACAGAAGTATAAGTCCTGGAGACATGAATTCTAGCTTCTTGAAGAAACAAAATTTCACTGAGATAAAAACTGAGTAGTGGTTAGCTGAAGGTATAAATAGCTTTTCTTGCAGGAAGTATTGGCCTGAGCTTCCTCAGGAATTCAGCTGATAAATACTGAACACTTCCTCACCTCTTCTCCCCACTAAGCTGGAGTGCATGCAACTCTTACCAACACTGCCCAAGACCAGGAAGCTTAGAGGAGGCAGCCAAGGGTCAGCTACGCTTTCATCTAATTGGAACTAATCTGCATGTGGTACAGCATGATCTGAAGCCAAGAGCAGGTTTAGCTGCACAGATGGGTGATTCCTTTCTGCCTATTCAGATCTTCCTTGCCCCCCCTGCATTCAGCACTGGCCACAATTTGCAGATCGGCCTAATGGATTTTCACGGATCTAGGAAACTACGTGCGGGATACCGCACATCCACGAACACCCTCTCTACCTGTAATTGCACTAAGGCAAAAGGGAGAAGGACAAGGACAAAATACATCAGGACTGTACAGATTAGACATGGTTCAACTTAGATGCGACTTTAAAAGAAATAGCAGCCTGTTGACAGATTACTGCAAAAAACTAGATGATTATTCACCCCACCAAGGAAAGAAAATTGTAAATAGAAACTAGATTACAACAATGCAAAGACAACATAGCAAAACATTATCTAAAAAGACTAATCATACAAGACCAAGCACTTCATACTAGTTTTCATCCTCCAAATTTCTCAAATGCCACTTGCCTTTTCAGATGAGAAAACTAAATGACTAGGATTTAATAATCATCACAAGTGCATGACCTAGTTTCCAGTCTAGTGCCCATTCTACTACAATATTTTGTCTTTCTTACTAAAGTAGAGCTCACTAATTAAATGGGCGGGAAAAATGTGTGTACTCATACTCATTACACAGTCCTGAAGAAAGACAAAGAAAGCTTCAATCATAGGTTTAAAGGTTTGTGATGCGTACCTCAAATGAAACCAGAAAGGATATCTGTTGGTCACAACTGTTTAAACTACCAGGGGAACACCATGACAACTAAACTGCATTTTCCTATATTCATCTGTTCTCCTCACCTGTGTTTTACCCACTACATCCTTACAGCAGAATAAAGTTAGAGAACTCATTAACTATAGACGGAAGTTATTTCTTGCCCCATAAACTAAACAAAACTAAGAAATTCAGGAAATAATGTCAGTTTGAAGGGTGTGTCTTTATATTACAGATCTTTTTTCCCCTCGGAATTGCACCTCAGAAAGAAGCACTCACTTTTTATTTTCTACTTTGAGTTTATCCGTGTACTTGGAGAAGCACAAGAGCTCAGTACCTCAAATGCCTGGCAAGAGAGCAGAGGCTCCAGTTTCAAGCAGACTTCTGACCTGGAACACTTCTACTCTTCCGGCAAATACAAGGCCAGTGGCTATGACACAGAGCCAGACCGGTCATGTTTCTTCAGGTAAGATGCAAAGTGAGATGTTCTACTTTTCCTGAGCTTAGATGAAATGTTCCTTTCAAGCTGATTCTGAGGGCGTATGGTGAAAGACACTTTTGATGCAGAAAACAAGCAGTACAGCGAGTAAGACCCCTTTTCTGATACCTGTTTACACAGACTTGCTGAATATATTTATTCTCACCTACAACAGATGTATTTAGTTCAATCACTGCAGTGTTCCAAATGCAATAAAGAATCTGTATGCTGTATGCAAAGTAAAAAATAAAACCAGAATTATTTTAAAGCTATTTTAAAGGTTATTCCTTATTTCTTTACCTCACCCCTGACTGACCCAATAAATAGACAGCCATGCCCTATCACATGAGCAAGAGGAAGGTTTTATCCAGCCTTCGCTTAGACTAGAGATAGCAACGCAATTGGTAAGCCTTATCCTCAGAGAATTTGGCATGAAATCTTGTCTTAACAAAAACCAACAACACAAAAAATAAACCACACTGCTTTTATGCTATCGTAAGACTATAAATTTGTGTGCCTTAAAGAAAAACAGCAGATGTCTTCGTGTCTAGAAGTCTGTTAAAAGTTGTATTACTTCAACTTGTTACATATAAGTTATGCGTAGAAATAACAGAACAATGTTCATTGCCTTAAAAAATAGATGTTCATTACAGTCAAAGCCTAGTAAGTTTTTTGTAAGAACTTCAGTGAATACTCTATGCAGAGGAAAATCTTTAAAGCATAGTGGGGAAACAATTTTCCTTCACCAGACCTGAAAGCTTTCAATGAAGTGTGTAAAATGCGATCTATGCTCAGCAGCCTGAAAAACAAGAACTCTAGTGAGAAGAAGGTGAAATAGGAGCATGACTGAGCTTCAAAACACTCCTAAGATACAGGTGACCTAAACATCCCAAGACTGAGTTGTGTTGCAACAAGGACAACTGTCCTGCTTGGGCTCCAAACAAGAGCAAGAACTTCAGAGAAAGCTTGGGAATGAAGATGTCAAGCAGTCCCCTAAAATGTATGGTCTGAGGAAGACTGTGCCTCGCTGTGCCTGGGTTTTTCAAACTGCTGCAAGATCTCACTCCTACAGAAGATCCAATAGCCTGAATCCCCATCTTCTGGCAGAAGGCTCCTCATTCTTCCCCCAGCATTGACTCCTAAGATGTGATAAACTTTTAACAATGGCTTATGCCTCAGCAACACCAAAGCTACATAAAGCTAATGTCCTTAAGGAATTACTCCAGCTACTGCTGCCTCACAAAATCAAGAGTTTGAAATGTATTTCTATAGTAACTTCAGTTTGCCTATAAATGACAGCAGATAAATTTACCTTTCAACAGTCAGTATCTTGAAATCCAATGAGGATTTTATTCTACGTATTTATTATGGATTAAAACTGCTGAACATGTCAGCATTAAGGTTCAATATTATGTAATTGAAAGAACTCCAATTTTTTTTCAACTATTAAATTACTCTTCTACTTCACATAAGTAAAGTCTTTTATAAGAATTATAGGACCATACGCTTAATAAGCCACCAGCTGGTGAAGTACCACAATTCAACACATCTCATTTTTAATCTGACTATATTAAGTACATACTATTCTCTTCAGATGTTAACCAAAGACGGAGTGGAGCAGCATGTGTGGAAGAAGCAATCATGCAGGAATATCATCAGTACCTTTAAAAAGGCATCTACCTAACAACTAATATATAGAGGCTTTCTCTACTTCAGGTGCACTGCTCCTGACCACCCTACCCCCACCACCAGAAACATAAAAAATAATAACTCATACAGGACTTGAAGATACTCAAGACAAATCAAACCAATATTCAGCACTTGGCAGACTCAAGTATTCATTTTAGTTTAGCAATACAGTGTTCTCATACTCTATCTGTAACTACTGAGATCCTTTGTACTATTTAGGTAAAGAAGCTTTACTGCCTCTTTTATAAATACACCTCCACACACAAATCTGCCTTCTAAAGTCAGGTACCTGGATGAACAAATCGGATAAGCCAGCTAGAGACTATTACTGAACACATTATAACATACTTCATAACAACCACTCATTTCCATGACAAACTTAAAGTAAAGATTTTTAAATCATTAGTGAAAGTCAAAATTATTTTTGCCTTTGTGGGAAAGAGAATGATATGTTTCGTACCTATTGTTCTATTTTTGAAAAGCAGTTCTGTAATTTTCTATGTCCACACCAAAAGCAAACTTAAAAGTATATCACCCACAAGGCACAAGGGGAAGAAAGCTCAATTGTGATAACCATCTGAACTGAATGCGAAAATCATTTCATACTTCATAGCACCTACACAATTCCAAAGATAACACACAATCTATTAATAAGACAGATGGATCTAAAATACAAAACCCAAGACTGAAGACTGAGGTTTTTCATAAGTTACATTGAACCAGAGGTGCTTGAAATTTTTCAAACCACTAGTAGGGATATTTATTTTATGAATACATGAAAAAAAAAAAAAGGCACAACAGTGACTTTAGTTTTAATATTACTTATTTATTAGAGAAAAAAGTTTTTCTAACCCTGAAAGAAGTAACAGTTCCTACCGAAAAGTAACATAAGCAAAAACCTAAGCATAAACACGCAATGATAAAATGCACTGCTGTTCTGTGCCTCATTTTTAAGAGCAAAACAGTGATCAGTTTGCTTTCTGAACTCTTATACCAGATGCGTAAATCCTGACATATTTCTCCACCTTCAGCTGAAAGCATAAGTATTCAAAGCACAAGAGAACAATGATGCCTTTTTTTTTCAGTTCTCTATTATGTATGCTTTATGTATGTATAAAGTGCTTACTCTGCAGCTCCTCTGCTTCCTCTAGGTTGTAAACAACCTCAAGTCCTGCACAGTGTTGTGTTTCAAACAGGAATAGGCACTAACAGTATGCAAGTAAATTACAGACACTGATTTCAACAGAAGTACACAGTGCCTGCAAGAACTGCCTCCAGGGTGC
Source organism: Tapera naevia (assembly GCA_033556795.1). Lineage (NCBI taxonomy): Eukaryota > Metazoa > Chordata > Aves > Cuculiformes > Neomorphidae > Tapera > Tapera naevia. The sequence continues at coordinate 2,110,502 of JAUMJJ010000079.1, read as the reverse complement.
CCCGTGACCTCCTTCTTCTAAATCAGGGGGTTTGCTTCCTGAATTATGCAACAAATTACATTAGCAAAACTTAAGTTTTGAAAAGACTAAAACTTGTTTTCTTATGCAAGCAATTCAGGTTTTTTAATTAACTGCTAAAAATATGTTCTGAGGAATAGGTAAAAAATTATTTACAAAATCAATTTGGAGATTTTTTTTTTTTTAACAGAAACATATTTAGCTTTCTCCACACTTTCAGATTTCTCTGAAATCACTGAAAGATTTGGATTATTTAAAGTCATCTTAATTACTCCATCAAAAAAATTAGATAATACAACATTAATAACTGTAAATAAAATTAGACTGCAGTCTCAGGAAGATCAGACTGGCCAAAAACATTTATCTTGCATACTGAACATAATATTTCAAAAACTCCTTCTAAATGGGCTAATAGGAATCAGGTGTTAAGTCTGTGGAGGTTAAAGACACTTAGATTCTCCAAGTGACAAGGAATTTGTTTTTTCGAAGGATTAATGCACCAGTGCTAATTTCATGCCTGTTCTGCAGCAGCTTACCCTCTTGCCTCCCTTTACCATTAATTATACACTCAGCTTTCACTACTAAAATCAGTATCAGAATCAGGTCCTTAGTCATTCTCTAATATCACACAAATTTACCATCTTCATAAAAGCCAGGAACTTATTTGTGGTCCAACCTAGATTCCACATGACAGTGTCACAGCAGTCCTGGCTACTGGAGGTATTTGTAACGTGCATAACCCCGACAACTCTTTGATGCAGTCTTAAAATTCCTACTATCTTGTTACGTGTCATGAAATTATCAAAATTAGTCAAAATGATAACCCAACACGTCATAACTACACACACATTTTCTTACCTCTTTGAAAGTGTATCATTACTCTGCTGTTGGCTCTGAAAAAAAAAAGTATTGAAGTATTTCTAAACTGTAAATTCATGGAGTTCCAATATGCTTGACACAGCAACCATCTACCTCTCAATTGAAGGTATAATGCTTATTTATAAAAATGGTATTGAAGGGGGGAAAAAGAGGAAGACAAAGAGTGACTGAAATAAAAGTACAATCTATGAGGGCTACACAGGATGGATATTAACAAAGACAATTCACCTGTGTTTAAACACTGTCTTGAAGTAACGATTAGATGGTTTTGCCTACCTTGCTTGACTTCACCCATGATTTTGATTGTTTTTGAAAATGAACAGATATGCAGCATATTCCAAAGAAAGCTTGCACAGTTGCAATTTCAGAACCACGATTCATAATTACAGAGAATAGGACACCCACAATAAACAACACATCTTAATATACCAATTTAATAAAGCAGATTCTCATGTCTGCAAGTCCTGCTAGAAAGTGGTGTTGCTGACTACGCAGGATACCCTTGTCAATGAATAATAATGTAGATTATCCTAGTGTCAAGGCAAATTCATCCTCTGCCTTAGAATTGCTGAATGGAAACCTTCAACATTTTTAAATAAAGATTTTAAATGCTATGTTAGGTAAAACGCTGGAAGCACCAAAGCATTCACCTCACTTCTGACAAATGAATGCATAGTCTTGCTACTTCGGCCTGTTCATGAGGAATTTTACTCCAAGTCCCATCTATCCCAGTTTTGCAGACACATCCAATTGTTTCAAATTTTTCTGCAGCTTTAACTGCTGTACAAGAACTTGCAACCATGTATTATATATTGGTAATCATAAAACATTTTATTGCCTTTTTCCTATACCATAGGAATAGCTCCTTAACATTGTGGTGAAGCAATGGAAACAATCACTGTAAAACTATAACCAGTCATGGGCCTGGCCAGCACTGCCCTAGCACAAAATAAAGAGAAAGCCACTCCATGAAAGAGAAGGACATTCAAACAAAGCTTAACTAACAGCTAGTAGGGTCAAACTACTACTGTTTTAAATTAAGGCAAAGGAGAGAGTCAGAAAAATTCAAACATGAAGAGGCCTAAAAGCATCAGCCAGAGCCCCAGCAACATGGCACCTCATCAGCCAGCGCACATACACAGCACCAGGTCTTACAGCATCTGGTGTCTGCTCATAGAGACGCAGCCTTTGCATCCACTTCTAAAGAAGCTAACTCTGTGGATAGCCACAGGATGTGTTCCCAAAACTGGCACCTTGTTTAGTTATACGATACCTTTGGACATCACAAAACCTCCTGCCAAAGACAGATGATCCCTCATGCTCAGAAGCTGCAAAACTAAGCCTTCCTCCAACGGCCTCAGTAATGTCACTGGAGAAGTCTTTTTTAAGTAAGTTCATAAATCATGATCTTTGTAACAGATCATGCGTGTATATCAGCATAATCAAATACAGCATTATTCAGGATATCCAAGGGTTCCTGAATTTATATCCATTTACAATCTAATTAATTGATGCTTGAAACATCTCAGTGCTACTGTAATATCACAGCAAGTACATAAAGAAAAATACACACAATTCTTCAGTTCCATGCAGTAAAGTCATGTTGACACCTCTGGGTCAAAAGTCCACAGGTACTTGTCTCATTGGGAGAGGATTAACTCAGTGCTGAATGAAGATGATGAATGCATAAAGATGAATATACATTCAATTCTCCAAACTATACTCCAGCTGGCATTTAACGGATTGCAGGTCTTTCCTGACACCATACCTGTGCATAGGCATCATTCTACTCATTTTTTTTTAAAGCATCCCATCCTGTCCAACATTACAAAATCAAGAGAAGAAACAAAACAAATCACTACAAGTTTCAGTCTCACTCCTATTAATGCTCATTGAAGACAATTTCCTGTCTGTTTCAGTGAATGAATACCCTGTGCATCTCGTTACCCAGGCACACAAACCCAACAACTTTCATATTTCTGTTCTTTTCCGCCCTTTCCATGCTTCTCTTCCAGCCACAAGGGGCCACAGAGCTGACAGGCAACCACCATATATTTGCTACAGCCAGAGGAGCACAAAGGATACCTTACGAGAGAGCTCTTCAGATTTGCAGAGAACACAAGCCTTTTGCTACTGTGGCTGAAATCTCAGAATTGCATCCTCCATGAAATGCTGCTTTTTATATTTCTTCGAAACAATTCTCCCTCTGTAAAATTCTCTAACATAAACTGCAAAATCCTCATTGAAGGATACTGATAATCTAATTTGGACCTGCATCAATAATATAACGGCATCAGACCACATGCATCAAAGCCTAGAGCAAGAAAACATTCAGTGTGAATCGCTGCATCAGCCCCTGCAGGCATGGGCTACAGCAGCCACAAGTGAGTCACACACTGAAAACAGAGCTTACCTGGACAGGCAAGAAGGGAAAGGCATGCAAAAGTAAAGATGGCACATTTTAACTTGGGGTCATGGGTTAATAAAAAACGTTGCTGTAACACGCATTTCACTTCCTCCTCCCTTCAGAGAGGAAAGCAGGGCTAGGAGAGAGAAGCTTGTGCCTGCTATGGTCATAGGTTCTTCCTTTTTCAAGAGACAGCTCGGTGCAAGAAATCTGATTCAGCAGAACTGTATACATGAAGCAAGAAATGCACAGTAAAAACTTACATGGTTTGAAATACGCTTTCTGCAGAAAGAACAAATATTCTCTGCAGTTTATTTCACCTAACAGACCTAACAGTCAGCATCCATTGATAAAATAAGATAAAATAATTAAACTAAAATAAAATAAAATTAAAATAATATAAAATCAAATAAAATAAAATCCAGCATAGAAAAGACCATTTAACCCACTCTAAATATACAAATCCTATTTTCAACGTGCTCTGTGCCAAGATTAATGTTTCTATTCAAGTAGCATTTATACCAGGTGGACACAGGATTCCATAGTCTAAATAAAAAGGCCATCTTCTTTCTGTTCAGTTCCTGAAGTTCACTAAAAAAATTACACAACTGAAAAGTATTTTTAAAGCCTGAAATAGCTTTACAGCAAAACAATTCTAGGTTTCAGCTTTTGCGACAATTTAGACTCATAAAATCATAGAATCTTCTAGATGGAAAAGACCTCTGAGATCACTGAGTCCAACTGCACCCATCATCCACTAAACCATGTCCGTTAAAAACACATCTATCCTTTTTTTAAATACCTCCAGGGATGGTGACTCAACCACCTCCCTGGGCAGCTGTTCCAGTGCCTGACCACCCTTTCAGTAAAGAAATTATTCCTAATATTAACTCTCAGCCTCCCCTGGCACAACTTATGGCCATTTCCCCTTGTCCTATCACCTGCCACTTGAGAGAAGAGATCAACACTCACTCTCCCACAGCCTCCTTTCAGGCAGCCGTAGACAGTGATGAGGTCTCCCCTCAGTCTCCTCCAAACTAAACAACCCCAGTTCCCTCAACCATTCCTCATAGGACTTGTTCTCCAGACCCTTCACCAGCCTCGTCACCCTTCTCTGGACACACCCCAACACCTCAATGTCCTTCTTATACTGAGGGGCCCAAAACTGAACACGGTACTCGAGGTTTGGCCTCACTAGTGCCAAGTACAGGGGCACAATCACCTCCCTTGTCTTGCTGGCCACACTGTTTCTGATACAGGCCAAGATGCCATCGGTCTTCTCAGCCACCTGGGCACACTGCTGGTTCATATTCTGCCGGTTGTCAATCAACACCCCTAGGTCCTTCTCCTCCCGGCAGCTCTCCAGCCAGTCTTCCCCAAGCCTGTAACACTGCATGGGGTTGTTGTGCCCCAAGTGCAGGACGCAGCATTTGGTCTTGTTAAACCTCATCCCGTTGGTCTCAGCCCGTCGATCCAGCCTGTCCAGATCTCTTTGCAGCGCCTCCCTTCCTTCAAGCAGATCAACACTGCCACCCAGCTTGGTGTCATCTGCAAACTTGCTAATGATGCACTCAATCCCTTTGTCCAGTGCATTAATAAAGATATTGAACAGGACTGGACCCAGCACTGAACCCTGGGAAACACCACTCATGACCAGCCTCCTACTGGATTGAACTCGATTTACCACCACTCTTTGGGCCCAGCCATCCAGCCAGATTTTTACCCAACAGAGAGTGCGCCTGTCCAGGCCAATGACAGCCAACTTCTCAATCAAATACTGTGAGAAATGGTGTCAAAGGCTTTACAAAAATCCAAGTAAACCACATCCACAGCCTTTCCCTCGTCCATTAAACAGGTAACCTTGTCATAGAAGGAGATCAGGTTGGTCTGGCAGGACCCACCTTTCATAAACCCAGACTGGGTCTGATAACCTGGCTGTCCTGCATGTGCTGTGTGATACCATTCAATACGATCTGCTCCATGACCTTCCCCGGTACCGCAGTCAAGCTGACAGGCCTATAATTCCCCCGATCCTCCTTCCGACCATTCTTCTAAATGGGAGTTACATTTGCCAGTCTCCAGTCAAGCAGCACTTCCCCAGTCAGCCAGGACTGTTGATACATGAGGGCAAGAGGTTTGGCAAGGACATCTGCCAGCTCCCTTAATATCCTTGGGTGTATCCAATCCGGTCCCATAGACTTGTGGACTTTTCATTGGTTGAGCAGGTCTCTAACCAAGTCTTCTTGGAACATTGAGGGTTCACCTTCACAGTCTTCAGAAGCCCAGAGAACATATTACCTTCCCATTAAAGACTGAAGCAAAGAAGGCGTTAAGTACTTCTGCCTTGTCCTCATCTTTTGTTACTACCATTCCCCTTGCACCCTGTAGAGGGGGGAGATTCTCCTTGCTCCTCCTGTTGCTGTTAACATACTCGAAGAAATATTTCTTACTGTCTTTCAACAAACTGGCCAGTTGAAGTTCCAGTTGGACTTTAGCCCTTCTAATTTTTTGCCTACATGATCTCACCTGCTCCTTGTAGTCCTCCTGGGAAGCCTACTCCCTTTTACAAAGCTCATATATTTTCCTCTTTTTCCTTAGACTAACACAGAGCTCTCTATTGAGCCAAGCTGGCCTACTTCCCCACCGACTCATTTTATGGCATACAGGGATGGCCTCCTCTTGCAGAAATTCCTGTTTGAGAAGCATCCAGCACTCATGGGCTCCTTTGTCATTTAGAACCATCTCCCACTGGACTTTATCAAGCAGCCTTCTAAACAGTTTGAAGTCTGCCCTCCGGAAGTCCAAGGTGGCAGTTCTGCTGACCTCCCTGCCTACTCCTCCAAGAACTGAGAATTCTATCATCTCGTGATCACTGAGCCCCAGGTGTCCTCTAACAGTCATCTCCACCACAAGGTCCTCTCTGTTCACAAACGCAGATCCAACAGAGCACCTTCTCTAGTCGGTTCAGTCTCCAGTTGTGTCAGGAAGTTATCTTCCATACACTCGATGAACCTCCCAGATTGCTTCCTTTCTGCTCTGTTATACTTCCAGCCGACATCTGGAAAGTTGAAGTCTCCCATAAAAACGAGGGCCAGGGACCATGAGAATTCTCCCAGTAGCTCATAGAACAGCTCATCAGTTTCCTCATCCTGGCTGGGTGGCCGACAACAGACTCCCACCACTATGTCTGACTTACTGTGGGTTCCACTGATTTCAACCCATGAGCACTCAACCCTATTGTTAGCATATTTTAGTTCAACACAATCAAAACTTTCTCTAACATAGAGAGCAACCCCACCGCCTCTCTTTCCTATCCTGTCCCACCTGAAGAGTTTATAGCCACCCATGGCAGCACTCCAGTTGTGCAAATTGTCCCACCACATTTCCATGATAGCAATTATGTCATAGTTTTCCAGCCTCACAATGGCTTCCAGCTCCCCTTGTTTGTTGCCCATACTGTGTGCATTAGTGGAAATGCACTTCAGTTGGGCTGTTATTTCCACTCCTCTCCTAAGTGGAATAGGCTCAAGTGCTGACTGTATACCAGTATTTTATATCAGTATTTTATACCTGACTTTATACCAGTATTCAGTTGTTGTTACCTCTATATAGCTTCCTATGTAACGTCTCCTTTGTTTTATTTGCTTTTAATTCGAGTCACAGAATTTTGTTCCCAACTCACTGTCTCAGCACTCTTTTTCATAACTAAAAGCAAAGAATTGGAGGCCAACAGAAAGAAAAGAACATAACACCAACCACAGCCACTTGCCAGGAACAAAATACTACGAAGCAATGAACGCTGCAGGCTGTATATAGAAAATAGAAAATGATGGCAAAATAATTTGATTGAAATACTTTCTGCTTTTCCCAAGACTTTTTTCTTATTAATAGTATGCAGGACAAATCTGCAAAACATCACTAAATTTGTTTTTAAAGCCCCTTCACACCTACTGTAAATAAAAGCACTCATATAGATGCTATCCTGCATCCCAATTCCTCCCTCACACCCCAAGAAGGTGAATTCAAAAAGGGAGAATACACTGACAATGTTATAAGCTCCTCATCCAGCACTGTGGTTTTCACTGGTGAGCCACCCCTGAGCTCACTCTCTCACCCAAAACCCAAGCATATGAGGTAGCTGCAGTTCTGTCAGTCTACAACTCATGATCCCAATTGTTAAAGAGCAAACAGGTCTGATATGAACCAACCTCCTGTTTTAAATTGCCATTCTACATAATGGCAACTCGAGCGTCAGAGATCCCAGTAACAGATCAAAAATGCAATGCTAGTGAAACACAGAGGCAAAAATCAAGATAAATTCACTCTAAAAGGTTTCAGACAAAGACCGGATTGATTTAGCTTTTTGTGCTGCCATAACCACTACAGTATTCATTCTTGTCAAAGACCAGAAAAACATGTACTTAAGCCTATCAAGAACTGCTCTGCTCAGTGATCTGATAAAGATAAGAACTGGGAAATATTACTGTTAAAAACTACAAAGTTGTAAAGGGCAAAAAGTTTATAGGAAAAAAGGAGATAGAAGAGAGTGATCAGCAACTGTACCAGAAAAATTTCCTCAAATTATACCTTTACTTTCACATGGAAGTGAACATCTTCCAATCTCGAGGATGCTTTCACACCTATTGCCATTAAATACGAAACTATCTTTTACAATAAAGTAACTTCCAGAAAATCCTTTTACAATAAAGTAACTTCCAGAAAATCCTTTTACAAATTAATATAGATACTTCCAGTATGCCATTTTAAGGTGTGTTTTCCTCCTCCGTTACCAGCTTCATCAGTTTGCTTCCCAGAACATCTATCTACAGCTAAAGCAAAAGCAGCACTCAGTGAGCAATGGCCACTGCAGACGATCCAGCCAAAGTGGACACAAGTTTAAGATATGACAATATGAACATAACCAGTGGAAGGAAAACTATTTCTACTGCTTGATATTTGATAAAGGAAGAGATTTAGAGAAGCTTCTTTAACGTTTATTCTCTTTTAGCCATTAGATATAGAAGATCTCACTGAAATCCTTCTGATTTTTTACTGAGGTATGGGTTTTCTGAGCCTGTTACAGGGTCACAAACAAATGTAAAAGTCATAAAACTTTTTAATGCGTCACCCACATCAGTCACATGATTATACTTCCTCAAAATTAGAATCAATTTTAGTAAACTAATTAGATGTACGCAGAACAAAATATATCTGTATTTCCCAAGCATTCTCATCCCACAGTCTGAAACATAAGGGCAAAATGGGAAGTCCATGCTTCTCTTTAGCTCAGATAACAATTTCACTTGAATTAAAAAAAAAGTTTACAATTGCTTTTAGTAAGTTAGTATACATAGTTTGTATAATCTGATAGGAAAGGCAAGTGTTCATATATAAATAAACACCCTAATAAACTGCTCATCCCTCAGCCTGGAATGGATTATTCTGAGAAAGTAACACTAGAGGTGGTCCTTTGCTCTTTTACTCTTCCTGAGGGATCCAGTTTGGCCACTGTCAGAATAAGACATTGGGATAAAAAGACCTTTGGTCTGTTCCAGAAAATCCTGTAGCGACTCAGTGGACTCGGAGCCAATAACTAACATCATTGCTTAGTTGAGAACCCGCTTGGATGCAGGATGGATCACATACAGGCGGTAAGGATAAAACAGCAACACCATTGCAGCTAGGATCAAGACTGGGAACTCTGGATCCAAGGAGGTCTGTTATGAAATCCTCCAGGGCTTCATGCAACTTGAATAAAGTGAAAGAAAAAAAGAGGAACCAACAGTTTACAAGAGCACTACACTTAGCGATGGCAGTCAGTTGGAGAAAGGAGTTAAAATTAAGCAGCTGGGGAGGAGAGAGAGCCCTCCAGCACTTAGATTTAATAGAATCACTTATTCCCTCCTTGCTGAATTAGTCTGCAAGAAAATGAAAGCAGCCTGGAAACAAAGTACGCATCTATTGGCAAAGTTTCTCAGTTGGCAAAGTGTTTAGACTTGGTAACTAATACAGGCTATTGACAAAGTTTGGTATTAAAATACGTGTTTGTATATCTTCACATTGAGATTCTGAAAATAAGCAGCTTATGGGAAATTATGATTTGTTTAAACAATATTAAAAAGTAAAAAACTAAAGATCAGGTAAGAGTTTAGTGTTAAATGATTTGCATGCCTTGCAATCTCATACACTGAATAAAGCATAAATGAGATTTATAGTAATAGAGCAAATTACTTTCACACTTTTGTAATTCATTAGTTTAAAGAGCATACAACTCCCAGCCAAATGTTTCTAATACACTCTATTTCAGTGAAAAGAACTGAAACTCTGTTTGTTTTCCTTGTAATTGCTATTTATACTGTGCCTGAGGGGAAAAAAAAAAAAAAAAGACAATTACCCAAAAGGTTCTAAATACCCTTTTAAACACTACAGACCTAAAATCTCAGACAATAAAGTGAATCATAATTATTGTCCACAAACTTGGACATGTGTCCTCAAGTAATTAAATTTGGTGTGTTACAATCTGCTGTTTCTCATCATTTTTCATGCATCACTGCTGCTAAGATGGGCCAAACCATTCAGTAGCCTTGTAAAAGCAGCAATGGTTTCATATGTAGGCAAAATGCCCTGGGGTAAGGGGGGACATGGGATGACTAACAAAACATCCAAACATTTTCATTAAACTTTTCCTCAGTGAAGTTTGTACATGTTTGTGAATTACTTAAAAAGTAAAGCATAAAAGATTTAAGAACAACATTGTCATGAGATCCAGCATAGACCAGTGGATGCTCTGGAAATTTTTCCATCCAGGTAGAAGCAGAGGTCAAGTGGAAAAGAAGAAAATTGGGTGTTTACCCAGCCCTTTCTCTCACTTCTCACCGGCCATCGAGATTAAGTGTAAAACGCAATGTGTGCACTGAGTATGCAAAAATTAATCTTTATTGTTGGATGAGTGGAACACTAAATGGAAAGAGGTATTTTTTTTAAAACAACTAGCTCCTTATTTCTTACCTGTTTTTAAAGATGCTCAGGCATAAAGAGCTCCCTGTAAAATTTTCCTTATACTTGTCTGAGAAAAGGAATGCAACTGAGGATGTAATCCTAGGCTTCCACATATTAGAGTACACTTCAGCTTTACCTGCTCGACAGCTCCGCTTGTCTTGGCTTAAGAGACCCTGAAAATATCCTTTGTCTTACTTCTCTCACTGCTAGATACCACTACTCAGCACTTACAGTCTATTTTTGCCAAGTATATGCAAATACAACTACTAAAACTGGCACTGTGTCCAAAAGAAAGTGCTGATACTGAGCAACTGCAGCTCTTAAGGCTCAGGAGAGAGCAGAAAGTTCTGGCACTTCTGCAGAATTGCAAACAATCCCTGTACTTTAGAATCATTAAAGGAGATATTTTATCTACTTCAAATTGAATTCTCTGCAATCTGATGCCTGTTGAACTGCCTTGGCAATAGAAAGTGAACTGGGAATACCAGCTCCTGTGTGTGCAGCAAGGCCACAAGCTATCAAACTGACAACCACGTAGGCAGTCCTCAATATACTTGATTTTATTGTCAAATATACATATTTGACAACAAAACATACATCTATTAGGGAGTGTGTGTGTGTGCATAGGTCTATATGAATATATAGTAGGGTGTAACACATCCACACCCACCAAAAACTGCCTATCTCAGTCAGAAAACTGGCTTATCCATTCTTCGTCATACCAGGACCAGACTCTCCTCACAGACATGTAGGCCAGAGACTTCAGCTGATCTTTGCTAACAGCAAATTCTGCATTAGCTGGATAGATGTGGCTTGTAATGAGCAACTACTTTTTGCTGCTTCTCTGATGTACAGTACATATGTGCTGTACCGTGGCTGAGGGAGAAGGGGAGAGAGAAGCCTAAACCAGGGAATCAGGCGAAACCCTTCTTTAGCATCTCACCTCCAGTGAGGCAAGATGTATGATGTTTGAGGGGAAAAGGTAGCAATAAGCCTGCTTTGCCTCTGAGAGCTCTTTATACAACAAGCTTTAGAAGAAGTCCTGTTTTTTCAGTTGGTTGGCTTTCCTGGTTATTCTGAATCGGAGCTTCTTCGGTGAATACTGCAACTGCTTAAAAGCAATCCCAAGTTAAACAGCCTCTCATTGGTTTGTTCTTGGGAGTTTTAAATTTTGGTTGGTTTTCCTTTCACCTGACCTCAGAGGACCTTCTCAGGCCAGAGGCAAAAGACAGGAAACTTTGTAGGCAAACACCAAGACTAATAAAAGCACTATTCATCTACCTAATATATGGAGCTTTTACTGATGAGTCAACCTATCCAGTAAAACCAGAGACACAGTTTTTGTCAATTTATACAACTCAGCAGTAAGTATACTTACTGTATACACACTTTAATTCAGAGGTACAAGTGAGAGCATCAGGGCTAACTATTAAAAGCAGTACGCAAGAACAAAGTTGGAGCTGAGAAATTAACCAAGCCTTCATGTGCTAGGTGCAGTTTATCATCTACCTTTGACTTTACCCATTTTTTCTTTCTAGCAGCAAATGCAGGGCCTGTCACACCAGTAAAGCATTTTACTACCTGAACTTTGCATCTTTATCAGAGCTGTACAAACACTAAGCTTTTTTTCCCAGATTAATTTAGTTTAGAAAGTTTTATCATGCTTAATTATCATCCTTAAGCGAGTTAGAGATACGATAAAGAGGTTTTGCCGTGTTATGTCATCTCTCAAAAGCTGACTGCATTCGCTGATGCAGAGCAGGGGGGCAACTGGAGTCGAATTTTACAGCTGCAAGTGGAATAATGGTGATAAAATGCCTAATTCCACCTGTCAGGCTTGCCCGTAGGTAACAAGGTGGGACACCCGTAGGAAAGAGGACTGGAAAAGGAGGAGGGTACCGGGAAAGCACAGGCAACACAGAGGGAACTGCGGCACAACTTTTAACAGCACCTTCCCCAGGCTGCCGCCGCTTCTGTTTGCTGATGATGCGGAGGCTCCGCGGCCGGCGGGCGGGGGCCGGCGGGGCGCTCCGTGCGAAGGAAGGAAGAGGAAGCGCCGCCCGGCCCGCAGGAAGTCCCGCTGCCCCGTGCCCGCCGCCGTCCCCGGCCGAGTGAGCGCTGCGCGGGGCGGGGAGGGGGCGCGGGAGCTCCGCGGGCGCGGCGCTGGGGGGGGAGGGGGTGGAAGCGGGGACGGACGGTGCAGGCGCGGCGGCCGCTGCGCTGGCGGGGAGGAAGCACGGGCACCGCACGGGGCTGGGGGGCGGCACGGGCGCGGCGCCGCGACAGGTGCCGGCGGGGGCGAGAGGCTGCTCGGCAGCCCCGGCTCCAGCGCCGCGAGCAGCGCCCAGCAGCGGCAGCTTGCGCCCCGCCCGCCCCTACCTTGTTGAGGTGCGGGTCGCGGAGCACCTCGTAGCCCCTCTTCATGGTGACCTGCAGAGGCCGGCCGGCGTCCCGGCTCGCGGCTGCCTTCCCTGCGTGCATGGCGAGGCTCGCGGCGGCCAGGTCGCTGCGGGAGCGGAGGCAGAGCGGCGGCGGCTCCTCCTGCTGAGGTGACCGCCCGGCGGGGTGGGATGATCCTGCCCGGAGGGAGGGGGCAGGGCAAGGCGCCGCCGCCGGGAGGGGGGCAGCGGGGCGCCGCGGCGCTGAGTCACCGGGAGGTCCCAGTGCCCAGGTGCGGAGGGGGGGCGTGGGGGGGCTCCGGCTCGCCCCGCCCTTTGCAAGGCGTTTGGACCGCTCTTCGTTTTACCGCTTAAGGGAGCCCCTCCAGCCCCGTTAGAAACAGGCTGGTCTCTTAACCACCTCCTGAGGGAAAACTGCGCCGCCGGGCCCCGCGTATCCCGCCGAGTTTCGCAGACAACCTGTGATGTTACCCAGTGCAGGGAGCAGAGGCGCTCAGCGCTTACCCGCATCGCATTGCGGTGGAGTTCCTGGACCCCCAGGGCCGGGCACAGCGCTCCGGTGGGACCTCGCACCCATCGGAACCTCCTGGACTCGGACACGCGCAGACGCGGGGCCCGGCGCTTTAATAACAGTCGGATTTCACTTTCGTCCAGTTATTAAATTATGAAATCCAACCTTTGCCGAAGAAGATGGGCTGAATAGCTTTGTGCAGTCAGGAGCAGCAGGTGTTTGGTGTAATTGGCTTTGGATGGGAGCGAGGGGTGTACTGGATTCAACTGTGCAGGTTGAGGTTACGCCTTGTTGGGGTGGGGAGCACTGGGGCAGAACAGGGGTTCTGATTCGTACTGCTTTCACCAACATTTGTTTGCAGTGTTCTGAAACTATGTGCATATAACCATTGTGAATAATAGGACTGTGGGTTTTTTTTCCTGCATGCACTCGATATTTACTTCCATACAGATATTGTAACCCTGCTAGAGAAGTTACATGGCTTTAAACGTGTGACAGCAAAAGTATTCAAGGATAGATGGGTTTGCTCTCTGTTGCCAAGCAGCAATGAAATTTTGTAGCTCTATTATACTTACCTCCTCCCATTTGATCTATAGGCTTTGTAGCCATTCTGCTATCTCATGTTTTATATTAAAAATAAAAAAAATACACATAATCTGGCTTATCCTGAATTTCCTTTTCAGTAGCTCCAAAAAGTTCACTTGGGGTTAATTAACAAAGGAAAGCTGGAAGGGTTCCAAGCCTGTATTTCTGGAAACTTGATGAGCAAGCCATCAGAAAAGTCACTAAATAAACCTTTCTCTCTACCATCTCAGAAAGAATTATGGAAAGCAGTATTAGTAAAAAGTTTTGAACAAACTTTGAAGTGGGATCTTTGTGACTGATTATCCAGCCTTCCTTGGATTTGTCTGGACAGCTGAATATCTACTTACCAAGTGCTGAATTTTATTTTTAGTAGTTATCAGGGATATCAAGGTGGTATTTCAGGTCTTTCTTAGTCATCATAAAAGCAACACAGAAGCATCCTCTTTCCTTTCTTTGTTGGTACCCTGAGACTATTCTGATGGATTGTTAACCTAAATGTGATATTTTTGACCAAGAGAGAGCAATGTGTACTGATGCAACTTTTATCTTAGTGTTGCAACACTGTCTATAAAAAAACCCACTTTGATTTATACCAAAACTCATTGCAGCCACTGACTACCTGTTCTGGGGTCTGACCCCTGCTAAGGTCTTGTCCTGGCTCACCTCGCCCCAGTTATAAAAGGTATGTAAGTAAAGATTTAATTCAGTGAAGTCCATCTGGATGTATATTTGTTTCTTGTATAATCAGACTTCAGAAACTGGTTACTACTGTGTTTTAAGTACAAATCCACTCCTTGTCTTCCTAAAAATAGAATGTATTTTTTTCTTATTTTCAAACACTAATAAGAACAAAATTGTAACTGTCAGTTAGGATAAACGTGTCCTTGAGTTGTAAGAATGGCAACAGGCCTTCTCAGCTCAAAATGAAAACAAAAGAAACAAGAAAAAGCAATGTCACTTGTCACCTGTAGAAGTCTTGAGGCCTGAACAGTTTAGCGTTAGATGAGACTAGTAGGGATTTATTTGCCTGGATCTGCTGCTAGTGATTGGTTTCCTTGCTAGGGTTTATGATCTGTCAATTTTGCTCTGCCATTGTATCACCTTTGCAGAATATCTTTGAGAAAGAGTGACTCTTAAGTAACTATATCCGGAACCTGGTAATATTTGAACCACAAAATGAGTTAAAACTGAATCAAAGGAATAATGTTCAGTAATTACATCTGCAGTCAGAGGTGGTTATTCCAGAACAGGACTGCATTGCACAATAAAGCTATAGTTACAAGAATATAAATAAAACCTTTTTAAGTGGCAGAATTATATTATTTTGTCTGTGTTATGTGATACAAGTATTTTTGCAAATATTAGGCCACATTCAAATAAATGATTAGTGACTGTCAAACATTTTTAAGGTGTTTCTGACAGGATGTACAGTGACTTTCCCCTCTGGCAGGCACCTAATTCTGTTTCTATATGGTACACTTTTAAGACTCCTACTCAAGATTTTTCATAAGTACCTATATATCTGGTTTCCTCCCACCCCCTCATACTCTAATGAATTAATTTGAAACTGCTGGTAACTTCTCATGTCTCTCAAATCTCCCCAGGTTTACTATCAGTATATGAAAAGCACCACTTGAAATAGTCCTAGGAAAAAAAAAAAGACCAGAAGGATTTTTTTGTCATGTAGCGTACCTTCTTATCTCAACCTAGTGTTAAAAAGCTTCACACTTCAGACTTCACTACATGCTTTGGCAAGCCAACAGTGAAGAGAGAGAGGTAAAGGAAAGAAAAAGTTTCCTTGTCGCTGAAGCAGTTAATTAAGATGGTTGACTCCGTTTAAATATTTAAGAATGGAAATATCCCTGTGTGGGATATTTTGAAGCATTGTTTAACATTGTGGAGTCTGGGATATCTGTATCCTGCAGCCCTGTTGTAGCACTGGGGAGAGGTTACCTTCAGGGCTAGTGGTTTGGAAGAGGAGAATGGGAACTTCCACATCCTTGTGAAAGCATCATATAAACTACTTTCCTAGAGTGGTATTTGTATTTTATGTCTGACTTATCCTGTCAAGTTCTGTAGTCAACTATCAACTGATGCTAACTGTTGGGTACTCGTTATGGGTTACAGCACTCCAGCCGAGACCTCACCAGCCCTGACTTGACTGCAAGCATTACTTCACATGTTTTACTGGTGGCAATTCTGTTTGCACTTCTCAGCACAACGTTTGCTTTTTTTGCAATAGTGCAACACCATTATCTCATGCTGGGTTTGAGATCCAGTATAACCCCGTGTCCTTTCCTGTGGCAATACAGGCTGAATGATTTGGGAAGTCAAATTTGGCAGAAACACAATGTTAGCTTTAAAGAAGGCAAAATGTTTAATGATTTAAAAATAGAACTGAAGTATTTCTGAAGTCCATTGTGTAAACATTTTTAGAGTAGTGTTAGCAGTTCAGATTTGTGCTTGATAATTTGAAAAATTAATTTGTTGATCATTGGGAAGCATAATTTTAGTTAAGCTGAAGGAGAAGCAAAAAATAAAACAGTACAAGCAGTACAAGGTTATTGTTTAATTGTAATTTTTTTTGTGTAATATAAAACTTATTGGTTTGTAACACAAAGGTTGGGTTTTTTTAATTTTACTTGAAACTAGGTAATGCATTCCTGAAGTTGAGAGGAATCAATTAGTAGTTTTGAAATGCCCCAAGTATCAGCAGCCTGAAGGCCCCTCCAGTCCTGCCAGCAATAAGGCTTCCCCAACCCTGCCCACCACCCAGGACCCCATTTCAGCCCCCGAGAGCCATCGGTCCCTACCCCAGTGATGCCGCAGCAGTGCTGAACCCCAGCTCCCGGCAGCCCTGTCTGTATGTGGCCATGGGCCACACTGGCTTGGACCCTGACACCTGTGGGCTGACTTCCCAACCTGGCCTCAGTTGGCCTTGTCGCTACAGACTCACTCAGCCATCACAGGGCTGTATCTGACCTTGGTTACCCTCACTGGGCCTGACCCTGCTTTGTTCCCCTTTTACCTCTGAGTACTGCAGCACAGCTGGACAGGGGGTTGCCCCCGGCTGCCCTCAGCCTGACCTCCTCCTTCACATGAGCCCTGGCTGGTAAGACCCTACCACGCTGGCCAAAAGGGGACCCCCATGTACCAAGAGAGCCACTGGCCCCCACTGCACCCTGGCATGGCAGACAGTTGCTCTTGTGACAGATGAGGAGTGCAATACCAAGAGGCAGCAGTAGCAGGGTGCACCTGGAGAGTGTCCACTTGGGCTTAACGACAACCTTTTCCAGCAGAAGGGTGGTGAGCACCAGCACAGGCTGCCTAGAGAGGTCAAGGAGTTACAGACTTGGAGATTTTCAAAACTTGACAAGACAAGACCCAGAGCAACCCTGTCTGGCTTAGAAGTCTGGCTTGTTTTGAATAAGAGATTGGGTTCAATGACTTTCAAACATCCTTTCCAACCTGGACTGCTGTGTGGTTCTGTGGGTAGTAGACTGCAGATAATGACAAATTTTCTGAACATGCAGACATTTCTACAGGAATTTCATCACAGCCACAAAAGGCTGCTCATCCTCATTAATTCACCTCCTTTCTGTGATCTTGCTCATCTATGTCTCTTTTTCTACTTAGATGTGTATCTGTTCGGCCAGTGGGATTTTTACTCAGATTTATCTTTGTACGCCTCACGGTTTGCCCCTTTCTTACAAGGATTTTATTCTGCATGCCTTAAATCTAATTAAACTGTTTAACAGCTGGTGGTAAATATCTTAAGACTGCAGTTTTGGAATCCGATGCTGCATTCAAGGAAATACTAAAATGATTTTGGTGTAACATATACTGAAAATAGAGATTAATATAATAAAACAGTAAAAATGCCTGTTTCAGTTTTTATTAGTTGACATTGCATAGTCCAGGCATTGCAGGAAAAACGCCTTATCTGGCCAGCACACATTGTTGGATGTGTTAAAGCACTGTGGTGGTGTATCTGCACAAACATAGTACCATTAGCAACTTCCATCAACTCTCAAGACTGCTGTAAAGTAGGGAGAAGGACGCATAAAAGTAGTTGCATGCTTATATAGCCATTCATTTGTGCTGCACACTGTGCCTGTGGTAGAATGAGAACGGAATTCTCCCTCATCCTAGTGTTATTGTTTTGATTTGTAGACCATGTCCTTCTTACTATACTAGATCTGGCATGAGGCAAATAATAAAACAAATGCTTCAGGTAAGCATCCAAACTTTTTTCAGCATTTGTCCAACTAGTGCAGAGATTCCTAAGAATTTTCCTATTTCTCAAAAAAAAAGATAATAATTCAAACTGCATAGGCCTAACTACTCACTGCTTTAGTTGCCACTCGATTACACAAGAACAGATCCAGTGTGAGCAGTAATAGATTTTCAAAGCTGATCTAAGATGCTTCTGTTTTGAATATAGAGACATTCTGGAGTGATTTAAATGACTTATATAAAAGCATGGAAAATCCCTTCTCTCCAAACTATACAAAATTCTCGCAGCAAATCTTCCTCAAAATATCCTTTTTAAATTAATTTCCTGAATTGGCTGGTGACGAGGAATGTTAAATATTTCTAGATTCCTGAACCTGCTTATCTGAAAAATATGAAGTTTTGATAGTGCTGTCTTTTCATCACTAATGCAGATTCCTTCATTTAACATTACACATAGTTTTAGAAGTTTAGATGTGCACACGTATTTCCATCTCAGATATTTAAGAGATAATATGTGCAAGAATGTTTCAGATTCCTAGAATTTAGGTTTTTTAGATTGTTTGGTTAAGAGACCCAGAGTAAATTTTTCTTGGCTCCATTTTAGTTGGGCTAACAATGAATTTGAACCTGAGGATTATTCAATGCCAAAATGAAATTACTATGACTTTATGGTATGATTTGTATCTTAATACTGGGAGTTCACTGTCTTGCTAGGAATAATAGGATTTAGAAAAAGGCCCCAAATGGCATTTTTACTTAAATTACTGTATCAGATGTATGTTCCAGCAATAAGAGTGGTAACTCTGCAAGAATCCTTTCATTGTTTATAAAAATGGGGTGAATTCTTTCAGCTCTGCCAGTTAGATGTAATTCCAAACAACTTCAGCACCTTTAGGATAATTTTAGAATAGTATTAGTGAGTGCACTTCCATTGTTTGCTACCATTTACACCATGGTTATGTCTGCAACAGTAAATTTAATGGTTTAGCAACTAACAAAGCATGCTTAGAAATTTTCCCTTTTAAAATATTTCTTCTCCTATATAAGGGTAGATGATGTGGGGAGGCTGTAAAAGGCTTCTTCTTTTCCATGTGATAATTGCTATAAATATTTTGGAGATTATCCCACAAACTTGATTTTGTTTTCTGAATCACTTGCAATGTTAAAAACAAACCTCCTGACAAAAATGTTGGCATAAGTTCAAGCACAGTTCTTAGTTCATCAGAAACCCTTCCTTATGCGAGGGGAGCTGTGTGGGGTCCGTTATAGGCAGTTCATTTGCCAAAGCACAAGAGGTTTAGCACATTAGAGCCCAACCATGCTTAGATTTTTTATGTACAAATCATTTAGACAAGAAAAAGTTAAAGTCAGCTAAATCAGCAGGGAAAAAGAATGAAGCAAAAGGTTTTGAGACAATGAGTTGCTACCCCTTTGCTTCAAGAGGAACGTGTAGGCTGGGTACGAAGAATCATGGGCGTTAAGGTCTATGATGCCTGGCCTGTTAATATCTGTAAAAGGCCTAGTGACACCATGAGTACGAAATATAAGAACAAAATAGTATTGTTTGTAATTTTACCAGGCTTAGCACCTAAAAGAAAATACTTGAGTAAGGGCTTGTCAGTAGTCCCCAGAGGTGATTGTTTTCAGTTCACACCTCACTAGAGGATAAAGAAAAACATTTCTCTCCAAGCATTTTTGTGCCAGTCTCAGCCTTATAGTTACTTGGGTAGTAGTGGTCCATGTCCCATGAATTTATTCATTGATAGATCTGTTCACCTTCTCATTCAAAGAGCCATTCTGCATAACTCTATAGAGACCCTCAGAGGTCTGGATACTGTAGCTTTTATGCAGCAGTTATGCATACCCTAAATTCTTAGCAGAATGATAACAAGCTTCTAACAAAAATGCACAGAGCTGTATTCCTACACAGATAGATAACAGTAACTTGCCATACCGAAAAATCCAAAATATTGCCATATTTCTAAGACAGTCTTTTAAAGATGAAGTAACGTGGTCATTTTGAGTTTTGACAGTATTTTCCAAATGCCATTATGTGCTTTTACAAAGTTACAATTGTTTCTTCTTCAACTTAATTTGTTAAAATGTCTAATATTATTTCCTGTCTTGCCAAAGAAAGGAAATAACAGAGACTTTGTTTAAGCAGCAATTTTTTTAAATTTAAAATGGTCATACACAGGATAATTCACCATTACTGTGGATTTTCAGTTACAGGACAATGACGACAGGACTTCAGAAATAATGCGGCGTTCTTGCCTCTGCATAGCAATTAGTTAGTGGCCTAGTTCAGATGAGAGTTTCAGCGTTATATAAAATGTCCAAAGAATAGCTGTCCCAGTTAACATAATTAACTACAAGGGACAGCTGAAGGGCACAGTTTATTTATTTCAGGAAACATTACTGAAAATTAAACAAATTTGGGCTTTAAAAAAGCTGTAGGGAGAAATACAAGTAAATGGGAAATTCTAGGTAGAGTTCATAGAGTGGACTGATAAAAGAATCACCATGCAAAACTAGATGTCTTACCTGGCAAATAATCAGATGTCTTCTTGCTTAAATTTGTAATCTGTTTTATTGATCACATTTGTAAGAAGCAAGAAGAGGTCTCCTAAAGAAAAACATTACTCAAAACATTTCTAGGACTGTTTATATTTAAAAAAAATGAACAACGAACAGTCCTAAAATGTTTTAATCCTATTGAGAGAGAGTAGTATGGCTAAATAACTACATAGTTGTTAATCTATCCTACCATTACTGCTTGTAGAGTACTCATAACTCTTGAGGGAATGTTTACACCATGGATTTCCCATATGTCATTACCCAAAACCACTAAATACCCATTAAAAACAGAATGTTACTTATTTTCAGCAAATCTCACTTCTATACGGCCTATGCAGTCTGTGCTGCATCATGCTTCAAAAGGAAGGCACTGCAAGGGGGAAGAGAACAGCAGAGATCCTGCTGAAACAGAGTACCTTCAAGACTGCCCTTAAAGCTTCATTATATGCAAACACTGAAGAATCTTATTATCTTCCATCACTTTGTGTTGCCAGAATGTGGACACAAAAAGCATCTTTTTATGATTAGCTGTCTGGGCTCTGCCTAGCTGAGGTCTAGCATCAGGTCTACAGCCAGAGAACCTACAGCATGCAAAACCACTTGCCATTATCCTGGTGTAGGTGTAGGGCTTGTTCAGTATCCCACAATCATATGGGCAATAATACCACAGTGATCAGTATCCAAATTATTCTGTGGGTAGACATACAATTTGCCTAATAGGTGAGCATAAAATTATGAGTACTGTCACACTTGGTCAGGCTAAAGGTTCATCTATCGCAATACCCTGGTTTTAAGAGCAACAGGTATTGGTTTCTTTGGGAAAAATTGTAGCAAACGTAGCATTCCTTGGCATCCCCTCTCAGCTCATGGCAATAACTTGCAGGGTTTACAAGCAGACCACCACATTTAATAGGCATAGATGTTGTCTGATTCTTTTGTTTTTACAGTATCCTGGTGAAATGTGTTTTATAATTAGCAAAGTTTTGTTTCAAGATGTGTGGTGATGTGTG
Organism: Tapera naevia; assembly: GCA_033556795.1. NCBI lineage: Eukaryota > Metazoa > Chordata > Aves > Cuculiformes > Neomorphidae > Tapera > Tapera naevia. The sequence continues at coordinate 2,088,881 of JAUMJJ010000079.1, read as the reverse complement.
TTTTCAGCTCTCGTGATAATTTTGTGGGATGACCTCTACTTTTACAGTATGATAAATGGTAAATAATCATTGCCTAATTATACCCTTCATAACCAGCAAAATACAGAGAACTGTGTTTTCTCACACTGCAGCAACCTCTTTTCCAAACAGAAGTGTGAAACTATTTAAACCTTTTTTTTTTATCTCACCCCACCCTCTATACTTTTTCTAGTTTTTGCTGTAACTCTTTGGAGTTGACATGACCACTAATGCAGACAGTGTCCAAAATGCAAGTGTACTACATATGACTTCATACAACATCACATTCATATTCTATCTTTTATTTTCAGTTTCTGTGTATAGTTTCTGAAATTTTATTCACTGTTTTTACTGCCTCTAAAATTCTGAGCTGGTTTTAGGATAATTATTTACAATGACTCAATTGCTTCTTTTGTAAGTGGCCTTAAGTAAATCAGAGTAATCCACTGTGTTTGTGTAATATTCAGATTAAATATCATCTGCCCTTTTTTTAACCCACTCACTTGGTATTGCAAGGACTTTTGAAACTGAGCCTCACTCTGCCTCCCTCTTGCAGCTGTGAGCATACAGTCAGATTTCCTTTTGCCAAGCTCTCTGACATAAGGACATAGTTTCATGAGTCAGAATAGACAAGACTTTCTCAAAATCCCGATACCAAGTATTATCCTTATTCCCTGCAGAGTGTGAGCTCCCCATTCTCTGAAAGCCAGAGTTTTTAGAACTCTCTGATGCCCATAATCTTTGATCAAACCAGAAAACCTCCACTGCTGCAACTATTTTAGTGGTTGATTGGCCAACATTAACCAGGATTGCAGGAGATTTATACAGTTTGCACATAGCTATACTTTGCAGCACAGTGAAAACTTTTCTCTGCACTAACAGTTGCTCAGATAGATACTTACAAATCAACAAGTCATTTTAAGCCAGCTTAACAGTGATCCTACACTATTATGCTAATTCTGTTGTTTTAGAAGCAATGCTCTAAGAGAGGCAGTTATTAATTTATTGCAACTATCCAGCATGTCATGGATAATTAATTATTGTTTTCAAGCCCTGTGTGTTGTAGTCTCACTAAATGTTTATTCCACCATAAATTTTTAAGCAGGAATAGATCACAACCATTTACTAGTTTATACCTTAGTAGAAATCGTAAGAAGCAAATAGAAAATCGAATATGAAGAGTTTTGACAAATGCATTCAAATATATTTGCACGAAAGATGAGAAAGGGCAACACACTTCTTGCAATGCAGACCAGTCCCAAAGCAAGTCCAGTTAGTGTGGAACAATAACTGTGGGCTGTGGTCCCAGAAATCATATAGTAGCTGAGATGGTGGATTTGGACATGAGGAAGCCAAAAAGGGATATAGGTGGTACTATTAGCGTATGTTAAAGAGAAATGTCAGCATTCTTGATCAGATAAAATAATGCTTTTCCATCATAAGGTGACAGCTCTTGACTCATAAAACAGGCACCTAAAAGTAGTGGGCGTTTTTTTTCCCTTTTGTTACCAGAATAACCGTTAAAAAAAAAATTAATTACTTCCAGAGCAAGAGTAACCAAATTTTTTTTTCACTGTGTCATGTAGATACAATATGAGTTAGTGAAATTTAGGTGGTTTGTAGAGAACAGGAGGTCACAGTCCACACAGTGCATCCATGAAATAGATAACTGAGTATGCAACATTTTCCTCTGTAACTCTTATTCCTCTAACTGGTATAGATTTTTCCTCATAATGAAGTTCTACTACACACTTACTTTGAATTCTCTAACCATGAGTGCTAAACTGAGCTAATTTGATTTCTTTCCTGCTAGGAATATATTTTTTACAGCTGATTCAGAATCCGGTGTGTGTATTAGACCTGGATCCCAAAAGGAATTGTTCGTTCTAAGGATCAGCCACATGGGACGTGCAGTGAGTCCAGACTTGGGTCTTTCAAAATTGTTCAGCTGAAAGGGGGAGGATAATTTTCCTGTACTATGAGGTGTTCATTTTAACTTCTCTTCAAATAATATCTCAATTCAAATGGTACAAAGTTGTTGCTCTCAGGCCGTTAGTTGATATGTTCACTCTTTGAGGATATTTTATGGCTGGGTCAGGAACAGAAGTTGCCAAAAATGTAATCTCTGTCTCATATGACCACCAGTATAATTATGGTGTCCTAATAGCGTGACAGTGCAATGAAAACACAAGTTTTAGTAACACACAGCCTTTGCCTAACATTTATTCTCCAAACTGTTTTGTAAAGATCAAGTGAATAATCTATCTGTAAACATGTAGCTGCCCTATTTTGCTTTCATTTTGCCAAACATTATACCAAGTAAATAAGCATCCATTGTACAAAGTGCTGAGCACCCTAAATTTCTTTTCACCTCCAGAGTGAGCCTATGGCTTTTCTAGAACTGTACCTTTAAATCATTGAGCAGCTTTCATAGTGAATATTTAATGACTATCTGGCTATTATTTAATTTTCTGTGGCATTTAGGGCTCTAATCTAGAGTCAAGACATGCTCATGTATACTAAAAGACATAGTGCTTGCCCCGTTGAGTTTAAAAACCAAGGTACTGATCCAGAAAACATTTTTTGAGTATTGTGTTTTTTATATGTGTGAGAGGTTCCCATTAAACTTCCACTGGGAAAAATTTGCAGAAAGACCACACCTGCTGAGCTTCAGCCTTCTGGCAAGTGCACTATAGAGGCCGAGTGGGAATTCACAGAGAAGAAAGGTTGCCTGCATTTAGAAAGGGTGTGAACCTTCCAAGCTCTCAGGGTATGTGCAAGTTTATATTTGGATAACCCAACAGCTATGCATATGAATTGTCAGGGAAAATTAATGAATGGTGCATGTGCAGTGTATCAAACGTCTTGGTGTCTCAAACAATATTTTCATATGCAGCAGAGTGCACATTCCTTACTGAGGGTTATATACAATGAGACATGCTTAAAGTTTAAAAAGCCACATTATTTTAATGTATCTCAATGCAGAAACCAGTGACCCACTTTCTTTAACAACTGGGAAGCTCATTTGGTGTTGTCATGTATTTCTAAAGAAAATAAAGGGGGTTGTGCTCTAGCAATCATGAAATAGTTCATACTAAATTTAATTTTAAAGTTTAAAAGAAATAAAATGGAAGTGCTTATCTCAGCCATGACTTCAGTTTCTAATTTGCTTCTCATCATCACATTATTTTTTTTCATGGAACCTATCGTAATGTCATGTTTTATATATGAAAAACACTATGAATGAAGTGCTTCTCCTTTATCTCGTCCATGGATTCCATTCTATAACTGTAAATCTCACATTTCTTCTTTATTATCTATTTCTGATGACTGATATTAATCTCTTCATGCTGGTTTTGGCATAGTAGGTATTATTTATGTCCTAAAGTTGTTAGTTGTCTTAATGAGACCTGAACACTCTACAGCTCTTGCCAGCCTTGCAGTGGTTCTCAGTCTCCCATTCCCTTCCCACCACAAGATCCTTGCGCAGCAGCTTAATCCGTGAGCTGAGAGGAGAATGGCAAACAATTTCAGATGTATGGGCATATGTTTTTCGGGAAAGGTAAAGTTTTGGATCATTTAACTGGCATAGAAGTTCATGGAGGACTGTCTCCTGTGGGAGGGACTCCATGCTTGAGCAGAGGAAGAGTGTGAGGAGGAAGGAGTGGCAGAGACAATGCTTGGTGGACTGACTGCAACCAACATTCCGTGTCCCCTTGAGCTGCTCCAGGGAAGGTCGTAGAGAAACTGGGAGTGAAATTGAGCCCGGGAAGAAGAGACAGGTCAGGGGGAGATGTATTTTAGAATTCTTCTTATTTCCCTTATGCTACTCTGAATTGATTGGCAATAAATTAAATTATTTTCCCCACACTGAGACTGTTTTGCCTGTGACAGTAATTCTGAGTGATCTTCCTGTCCTTAGCTTGACTCAAGAGCCTTTTATCATGTTTTCTCCCTGCTGTCCAGCTGAGGAGGGGAGTGACAGAGCGGCTTTGGTGGGCATCTGGCATCCAGCCAGGGCCAAACCACTACAGCCAGTAAGATGATATTTTGTAAGTGCAGTCTATGGGCACGTGACAAGAAAGCATTTGTAATGTTATCCTAATAATCTGTAGTGATTTGAAATCCTATTGTAGTTTCTGTATCACTAGCTTTATTATTTGATTAAAGCCCAGCAGAGCATTATGGATTACATTTGACTGAGGATGAATGATTTACAATTAGTTAGAAAAAATAAAGGTATTAAGGAATGTGCCAGGTTCATTTTTTTGACAAATGAGTGTAATGCTACTTACAAAAACACTTCAGAACATAGCAGCATCTGGACTGTAATATATTTTGTAGAAGCGATGAAGAATTTAATTAGTTTAAGAACTGTAAGAGCAATACCAGGAGGTATAGCTAAGTCTAGCTTACTAGGAATGCAAGAGTTGACTTCCGTGTACTCCATACTTCTGCTGGGTCCCTCCTGTGACTGACTTGGTGGTGACAATCAGTACTCTGAGGAACCTGCAGGTAGGGAAGATACAAGTGCATGCTATACTTGAGAGTTCAGGCGTGGTTTGGTGGCATTCAGCCTGTGTTTTGTATCAGGGGGATTTGTCATAATTAATTTGTGTTAGAATAACAGCTAAATCCCCAACCATGTTTGATGCTTTTGGATGGAGAGGACAAAGCATGTAAGATACAGACCCTGCCTTTAGGTGCTTAAAGTGAAAGGCCTTCATTCAGCAAAATACCCAAGAATGTGGTTCTCTTTTTGTAGGAGCTGAAGTTGGAGAAGGAAGCAGGGCAGCAGAGATGAGCCAAGATGGCACAGTTGCACACGTAATTGCTGGCGAAGTTGAAGGCAGAAGTCAAAAAACTTCACGCTCAAGAGCTGTATAGACCTCCCAGTATTTAAGGCATATAGCCTCAGCTGCTTAAGAGCATGCACTGCATGCATACAGATTGATTGGCCATTAATTTTCTTTCTCAGCATTTTTATTTGAACATAGAAAGTATTTGACCAAGAAAAAACATAAAGCTCTGTTGTATGAAAACCATTTTTCTTCATGTTCCAATAATTTACTGGATTTACCCCTTAAATTTGAAACAAAATTAATCTCTCAGGTAGGTGAAAATGTCAATTTGAATTCTCAGAGGTTTTTTGACAAAGAGTCTTCACCAGGAAAAAAAAATTTAACGATAACCAAAAAGTGAGATGCTGATTTTCTGTAATGCAAGGAAAAATACATGCCATGAGCATTAATCCAGTATTGACTATTGTATTGCTGTATTACAGAGGGATTAAATTAAGGATTTAATTGATGGTTTGAAACTGATGGGTTGCAAATGCCAAGCTTCTTGTATTTTCCAGTTGACATCTGGCTTTTTAAAACACTGTGCTTTCTTTTATTTGTGTATATTCACAAGATTTGTTATTTCACAGTAATATAGGAAACACCCAGTGGGGGCTGATTTAAGCCACTTGTTGTCTGTTTTAATTTGATAATGATGTTGTCGTGTCAACAGGATCAACAACATAATATGCAGCACTGCAAACATAAAAAAACTGTTCCAGAAAGCCTAATTATGCAGATTTATATCTGTAGATATTTGTTAGCTTAGGCTGTTGACTTCAAATATTATAAAGTGTTCATATGTTTCATTTTATATTACATACTTCAAATATATACTAATTGTTGGTGTTCTATTTTGGCAGTCCTAAGCATTTCAGTTAAACTTCTAAACTTTGATGAAAAGGTATTGTTAGGCTGCTGGCCACACTGAAGTGGGAAGACAAAGAGCTAGTAACCCTTACTGCTCATAATACTGGATCCTTTCTAGCCTCCACTAAGGACAACGTAGCTTTATCACAGGTGCTGTTACCTCTTTAGCTGGGATTTTTTCAAGTATCTTTTCAGTGGATGGGAAAGACATGCAAGTTATGGGAAAGGCAGTATAAATGGAAAGTATATCAACTCTTCAGCTCATCTGACAAATAAACAATGATTTTTCCACAGAAGCCGTGCAGGTAATCTCTGAACCTCTGCTGGTCTCATCCAGTGATGTATGCTGCAAACACTGGATCTGAATCCCCGCTCCTCTTTGCAGGGCTTGGGGCTTGATGATGGTGTTATGGCTTCCTAAAGAAAGTCCTTTTTTTTCCCTTTTCAGTCCTTCACTCTACTGGGAGCTGCATTTCTCCAAAGAGGTAGAAACACCTCTTTTAATAAGAAAGGAGTGCACAGCTGAGAACATATTTAGAGATTGGGCAGATAACTTCCTCAAGGTATGTCTATTTATTTATTTTTGTTTCTCTAATCTCTACTTTATAATTCTGCAGATACTGTTTTGAATGTGGCTAATAGCTCCAATCCACATAATATCCTAGTGGTTACTGTAGTTACCAAGTAATTATGAGCCTTGGGCTCACCTCCTTTCCGAGCCACGTGTGTCTTGATGGCTTCATGGTATCTTTCACATCTTCCTTGTCTCACAAGAGTGCTTGACTAGCTGGGCTTGACCAACTGAAACTGTGCTGCAAATAGAGCCAGGGAAGGCAGAGATTAACTTTATTTTCCTTCAAGTTCAGGTACTTCAGGAGAGCACTCAAATGGACCTCAGGTGGGCAGGATTCTTCCATCTACAGCTTGATCCAAACTTGCTCCAAAAATTAGGCTCACTAAGTTTTTCTAAGTTGGAGTGGGACTGCATGAGAAGCTACTCATGTAATTCCAAACTCTGGGCCCTATCACGTAAGAAAGCACTTAGACAAATAAAAGCACTGTAGAAACTATGCTGGGTCAGACCAAAGACCCACTTAGTTCTAAATACATTTTCCAAATGTGCGTATTGAGCACATTAAACATGATGTGCAAAGACCATTTCCTGCAGCTTATGCAGGTGAACAAAAGGAAGCACAAGAAATAAGCACTGGTGTTCAACTGAAACGCTAGCCTGCACTGCTTAGAGAAGCGTACTTTGTGACTACCGATGGCAAAGAGCAAGCACTTCTGGAGGCAATTCCCCATTAATTGAAGACAATACATGTTAAAAAAAGACCTCCTTTCACATAAAAAAATAAATTATGATGCATGGTATCTTTTGTTATAGCTGCATCTTACAAGATTCACAACAGCTCACCAGCTACTGTGCCTTCTGTAGAAAAGAGATGTGAAGTGCCCAGAGCTGTTTTTTTACACAGCTTGTTGCATTTTTGAGAAATTCACTGAGATAATCTGTCTCAGTTCTCATAACTCTGCTTTTATGTCTAAAATATGGCAATGGACATCTTCCACTGTAAGGAAAACTGTACTCTCTGTCTCTCTTCTGCTGCCAGCAAGAGTCAAACCAGGTTAAAAAACCAAACTGGTGGCTACTAGCAATCATTCTAGTGACAGTTCCCAGAGTACTCTCCCAAATGAATTCTGTCTCACAAGCAAACTGAGCTAGAGTAGTGCATTTGAGCTAGTGGAGGCACATTTGCATTAAAGGCTGGAACAAATTTTTCTTCCATGAGTTTGTCCAAACCACTTTTGATTCATGTGAACTTTTAGTAACCATAACTTTATGTGGCAAGGAGATTCACAGGCTAACTATGTACAAGTACTCCCTTTTGTTTCTTTGTTTCCTGTCACCTGCTTGTTTCATTTGATGTCAGTTTTATTGGAAAAGGCAACGAAAAATCATTCGCTATTTCCTATCTCAATGCCACATAGGATTTTATAAATCTTTACCTTTTTCTTCTAGATCAGCTGTTTTCCAGAATGAGTTTTCTGCTTTCTTCTATTGAATCTGTTTTGTACTTTGCATCTTCTTTTTTTTTTCCCATCCCTTGTTTTATTATATCGTTTCTGAGATGGATGGAGAGGACTGCTCATGATATTCAAGATATGGGGACATCTTAAATTTATTTTATTGTAGCACAGTACTGTCTTCTTTTTTTTGCTTTTTGTTCTCCTCTTTCCTAATAATTCCTAACTTTCTGTCTGCTTTGACGGCTGCTCAACACTGAAGTGGTATTTTCATAGATGTAGCTACCTATATGGTGTGATTTCAGACCATGATGGTAATTGTCTGCTCTGGGTCCACCACTGTACATGTAAAGCTGAAATTGTTTCGTCCCATACATACCGCCTTACAATAATCTCTACTTGATTTTATGTGCTGCTTTATTACCTAGGCACTCAGTGAGTATCAATCACATCATGCTTATTTTATCCTTTTGCAGCTCTTCATAATGGCTCTCACTTTTAATTTACTTCAGTGAGTTAGTACATCTGCAAACATTGTGGTATCTACTTTGTTCCTGAAGGACTTTTTTGGATTTGGCTTATATCGTAAGAGTTTGAAAGAAAAGGGCCTATTGAGAAAGGAAACATTCAAGAAACTCCTACTCAGGGGAAGAAAACATTCCCCTTCCATGCTGGATTCTGGCTACATTTAGAAAGGTAGAGACCTCATGGAAACTCAGAGAAGGACGCTTAGGTACCAGTGGTAACCTTTCCTATTTATTCCCTAGGTAACTGGATCTCTTCTGCAGTTAGCGAGTCTTCATATATCATCTCCATGAGCTAAATTGCCAGGATCTATGTATGATCTAATTTCAGAAAAATTCCCTGAGAAAACAAATCATTTATTTTCCCAAATGCCTGGACTTGAAAATTCAGAATGCAATATCCCAGGTAGGTAAGCAGAAAGCTAAAGGCAAAGGTAATGTATTAAAACTTGCTACCAGTAAATTAAATGAGAATTTGGCTGTTGTTGACTGAAAAAAAAATCCTGTGGTGCTGGAGAGTTCTCTTTCTTCCAGCATTCAAGTTCCATGATTTTTTGCTTACCCTCTGCACCAGCTTTCTCAGTCCTTTCCCCTTTCAGCATGGAATTAATGCTAACCTTCTACAGGGAAGCCAGTTCCTTACATCTCTTCCTCCCTTATCCATCAAGCCCTGCAGTCTCTTAACAAAAAACAGTATGACAAAGATTTCCAAAACCAGAAGTTCTCTTTCTTCTGAAGACAGGAGCCAAAGGGGAATTTCCTACTTCTTCCTCTCAAGTAGGTATGTATTCTCCTCATGGGATTTAGCCTTTACTAATACTGTGCATGTTCTCAGGCAGATTCCCAGACTCATGAGTGTTCTCTGGCTCCCTTCTACTAGGCTGTGCTGCGTTCAGTGCTTGACCCAGTATCTAATTTAACTAGCCATAGCTTTTCTTGGCAAAACTGTAAAGGGTCTTAATTTGCTGATGTAATTTGTCTACTTAATTAGTGTGTTTCAATTTTTCCCTGTAATTGATGACCATGCTAGAATTGCTATAGCTATGAACAGAATTGTGGTTAGTTCATTAAAATAAAAGATGTTGAAATAAGTTACGGTATTCTGCTTTTGCACTTAATTATGAAAGTATTTTATATAATTTCAAATAATTTTTTATTATGTGAGAAGGAGTTTGGTAGCCAGATATAGTAAGAATATGAAGGCATTCCAAATTCAGATCAAAACCAATACTGTTTTCATGTGAAACCTGAAATTACAAGTCTAATTTTGACAGGAAATTCTTACCCACAGAGACAACTAAAGGAACTTACGTGTTAAAGCAGCTTATGATATTCTTTGTTCATACTCATTTTGTGTCTCGTTTTCAGCTGCGATACATCTGTGATAGCACAAAGATCTCATAGTTGTAAGTCAAATCGTAGTATTGGTGGAATGGCAAAAAGAAGAATCCTTTCCCCCAGGTAGAATTTGAGGTAGGATATCTGGTAGATTTCTTTATGAGTTTCATTTCTTAAGAACAGGTCAAACATGAATGACATTTATGTGGATTTTTTGCATTCTCCAAAATCATGAGGTGACAGGGTAGGCCTATAAACTAAAGATTGCTGTTTAATTTTCTTTTTGCTAGCAGCTGGATGTTATGACATTTTTTAAGTTTATATAGACCTTTCTCAGCTCACAATATAATGTCTGTAAAAGCTACAAGATCATGTGCAGTCTTACTTTTGTTTTTCTTTATCTTGTACTGGAATTCCAGAAGAGTGGAAAACAGAAGAAAGCGATAAGAAATAAGAAACTATCATGAGAAATACTGGATTAAAAAGATGAAAAGAAAGAAATCAGGCCATTTCTGCTAAGGTAGCAAATATGAAAGCTCAGAACTCAATGTTCTTGCAATGAATTTAGATACATGGCTTGTCATAGTATGACAGCACAGAACACCAATGTCTCATTTTTCATTGTAATTGATAAGATGGAGAAAGGAAATTGTGTAAATAACCACTGCTCAAGTACTGGTATTTTTCTCCTTTCAATCTACTTTTTCTTACAGAGAAATGTAAAGTAGTGGCATGGGAAAACAGAATGATGAAGATGGAAGTTTATTTATTGTGAAAGATTTGGTCTCAAGATACAAGATCTACATATTTTTAAAGCTAGAAAATGCACCTTCAGTCTTCCCATACAAGACAAAACTTTGGAAATCATGGAGAAACTGTTTCCACTTTACATAAAGGTCTGAATTATAGTTTTCGTTTACATAAATATTTAATAATTAGAGTATCCTATAAAAACAAATCAAAGGAGACATCAGGAGCACAAAATTTGAGCTTTCAGACTTTATTCCAAAGATCTTTGGACTTGAATCGCAGTCAATTCCCCATAAGACTACAAGGTATCTTAAAGGATCATCAATCTAAAAAATTGGTATTACCTTGCTGCTGGGTTTTTTCTTTTCTTTATCAAAAATATTTATTCTTCTAATTCTAAAATGATAATTTTTTTTTTGAAGAAACTATGTTTCAAAATTATTCTCAACTATACTTATTCATAACCACCATCCAGGGAAAAAAATCATATTCTTCTCTAGTTTTCATCAGTGGAACCCAGTTGTTATGAAATGGCTTATGATTCAGTGCACCACTGAACTGACACTATACTGAGAATGGGATTTACTTCATCTAAATTTAGCCACCTAAAAATCTGGATTCTGTGAGGCATTCCCAAAAGGTATCTTTAGCCATTGAATCTAATCTTTCTATGTTCCCACTATAGTGTTCTACAGATTCAGAGCCAAAAAGCCTAATTACTCTGCACTGAAAAACTTAGTAAAAGCTTCTCCTTTGTCCCACATGCCTTACTAGCCCTCCTTTACTTTAATCTCATCATAAAGTTTCCTTTTGTATCTCCAAGAGACAAAAAACATCCTAAAACAGATGGAGTAGACAAAGCTGACAATATTGTGAGCTTGTAGCTTGAGTTGCTAAATCCATTTTCTGGAGATAATCCAGAGGAAGCTGATTAATTTAATGAAAGATAAAGAAAGTTTGTGTCAGAGGTATTGATGGTGAGTAGGTTAAGTCTATGTCTCTCAGAAATCCAAATTGAAAACCTGAAAAATATTTAAGATGATAATTTGTAATTATTTGTACTGTGGCCCTTTCTTAGCTGAAATGAATAAACAGATATGTACCAGGTTTAAGCTTAAGGTTTAGCTTGGACTGAAATAGCTGACTGAGAACAATGAGTCGAATGAACAATAATATCAGTGAGGTGTCTCATTCTGGTAGTGTCTATTTCCATGTTCTGATATTGACAGATTGAATGCATGAAAATGGTATGAAAACAGTCAAAAAAAAAAGGAAGAGCTGTCTGTCATTAATTTTTAAATTAAGGCCACTGCACACAATTAATTTAATTATAGTTTTTTAAAGAAACTGATTGTGATAGTATTCACTCAGTTATTTTAACATTTTTATGGAAACTGTGATTTATGACATGCTGTAGCTATAGAAGTTCTATAGGCTCTTATTCTTTAATGCTAAAGCTACTATGATGTCAATTCATGTGCAATTCCATTTCTAAAGAATAAACCGGGGAACTGACAGCTACGATAACAGACTGTAAGAGGAATAGCTTAAGTGACAGTTTTTCCTTGGCTTATATTTTAATGATTTTATATCGTATGGAGCTTACATTGATAAATGTAAAAGCAGATCTTTGCTATTAATTCTTTCTTATTAATTGAGTGTAAACCATACTGTGTAAAAATAAGCGAGGCTCTGTATTTTCTCCCTTAGCTTTTATGCTTGGTGCTGTGATGGGGCTATTGAGAGCAGGTTTGTTCATCTGATTTCCAGTATGTTCAGGGAACGCAAGATGCTTTGGAGGGTTAATGAAAGACTTAACAATGAGGCTTGCAGCTGTTTCTATGAGCTTGTGACGGCCTTAAACAGGACAAATGCCCATAGTATATCATATGGCTATCAGCTATTTATTGAAAATAAGAGGCCATTTTCTGCAAAGGCAGCCCTAGGCTCCCTCCGTTCCCTTTTTCCCTGTGTTCAAAAACCATATGATTACAGTAGTGACCTTCCCACAGGATTCATCTGAACAGGCCTTCTATCTTTTATGGAAGCAAAATAGGAACATTTCATAAAAGGAGGAATATTCCTGGAGTCGTCTCAAAAAAGATCCATTCTAGAATTATTAAATGAGAGTTACCAGTTGCAATTCTGTATGTTTTACTAGAAAGAGCTGAGTCAGTGGAACAGAATCCAGTGTTTCCAATTCTTTTTGGCAAGTGAAAGAATAAAAAGGCAAGAAAAGAAGTCAGGATCATATTCTGGTAATACCATTGTATTTTTCTAGTTAATCCCACTCAATAAAATCTAAATTGAATATTTTGGAGTTAATAATACTGCTAAGCAGGAATGCAATTTGATGAAGTCAACAAAAGCATGACTGTGCCAATGTACACAAGAAAAATTCAAAGACATTGGTCTTGCCCATTAGTCTTATCATTTTAACTTTGGATTTTATTTTCTGTGCTTTAGTTTTTAATCTCAGAGTCATATTGATGTATTATTAATTCGCTAATAATTGTTGCTTGAAAAGCTTGGGCTTCTGTAGCCCAGTGAATAATCTGGATGAGCAGTTTACCTCCCCGGGGAGATTTTCCTATGCGGAAGCTAGTGTGACCTTCACTCAAATACTTTGCATATATAATTGCATTTGTGATGGGGTCTGCTTGTATACATCATTTGAAAATAATCAGAGGGTTGTGGTGAGTTTTGTCTGGAAATTTGACCCCTTACATTTTCTTCTTTAGTTTTATGTCACTGCTATTAGTAAGTACAAAATGCATTTTTGTGCCATGGGATGCTCAAATTAATGAAATAATTTTTTATGCACTTAACCTTCTTACAGAAAACATATGTGTGCGTTATTTGACCTCCTTTGCAAATGTACACGTGTTGAGTGCAATGCTCTATTTTTATGCATAGTTATGCAAACATGAAGACAGTGGTTATCCTGTCCTAGGCCTGTTAACCATACAGTTTAGAAAGTATGAATAAATTGCTGAATGAACCTCAATGGCGATTAAGTTTGTGAGATTTACAGAGGGCAGACACCCCTTTCTAAATATTGCTAGCTGCCACATTCAGACACTCAGCAGGTTTCAGGTAGGAATGTAAACATATTGGTCATAATTCAGATGTATCCAACTAGGGAAAATGTTGGCATTTAGCAATCCCTGGTCATGTGCTAAATCCAAACCCAAGCCAGCCAGCCTGGGTCTCTCCTTTTGGACTCATCCTCTGTTGTTTGATGGATCTTGCAGTAAAAATGCAGAGGAGTTGATTGAGATGCTGACAGTTCTGTAGCTTCAGTTAGCTGCTCTGAGGTTTGTAGAGCCCATCGCAGGCTGGAATAAAAGTCTACACACTCTAAGACCTTCCCAGGATTGAGAAAAGGGGAAATAAATTTGAACAAGGAATTGCAAACAAACCAGAAAAGGATCTCTTTGACTTGGGACCCTTATTCTCTGGAAAAGTTTTACATTGTTCTAGAGGACTCCCTTTTATTTTCCTGTTAGCTGCTGGGAAGCCTTTCTCCTGGCTGGGTGCTTGTTTAACTTGGAAGGCCAGTGCTTCTGTAGTAAGTATGTAAATTAGGCATATAGTCTTCTGCATGTATTTGCCAAAGTAAATCAAAGGCTGGCATTTCCATATGCTTTTTGGCATTCTATATTTTTTTCTGTAATCTCTGTGACTGCAGCCAGTGGTTTCCTACAGCTACTCAGCACTGACCATCAAAGGGCAAGGAAGTACAAAGCCGATACACAGTAAACAAATCATGTTTTTAAAAAGCTCATTTTAGAGATAATTGAAACTCATAACAATGTCACTAGTCATTTTTGAACACAGAAAAAAATGGAAGCATGTTTTCTGTAACAGCAAAAGTATCTTTTGTGTTCTTAGATAAAATTTCTAAACTAACTAAATAGATTTAAACAGGAACTGCTTCTAGACTGTAGCTTGAATGCCAGCTTTCAAATGAGGATGTATTTTTACACACAGTTCATGAATTGCTAAACCCGAGATTTTCGAGTGGAAATGCAGAACTGTTGCTACAACAGTGTGCTGTCAGTAATTGTGATTAAAACCTGAATAGGTACTGGCATAAGCAGAGCAACTGCATCTACTTAAATCCCTTCCAAACCCACTGTTTTTTACTGTGGCCACTGAAGTAGTGTATGTGCACTTGCACTTCATCCCATGCTACAAAAAATCATTTATTATTCATGTTATTATTGCTTATAAACTCTCCATCCTAAACTGGGACACTAAAGTCATCTGCTGATACGTATTGTAAATGGGATACAGACAGAAAGGAAACTACAGAGAGCTAATAAAAGGATGATGGTCAGTTAACTTGTTTTCAGCCCACCAATAGCTTAAGTGTAATAAGTATTTTCTAGGTGTCACAGAAAGGGAGAGCTTTAAGGAAGAATTTGTGGGGACATCGTGAAGTAAAAGAGAAGCTCCTTTTGAAATGAAATGGAGAGCAGAGAGCCAACACCAGAAGCAGGCAAAGCATGATGTTGTTTCCTCACACACATAATGAGTAGAAAATACTGGATAATCTTACAGCTAACGAGAGGAACGGGCACTATAATAATAAGCAGCATCTTAATGAAAATAAAATGGGGAGGCAGAAGCCATAGATTAAGACAAATAGTTTATGCTTGCTGTGACAGAGAAGGATTATGCAGTGCGTAGTCCCACAGCTTCTAGTAATAATCAGAATGTGTATAAATGTTTGCCTCTGTTGAAAACAAGGTGAGGTCCATACAAATACAAGAGGGAGACACACCCCTCCTCAGGGAGTTTTGACTAAACACATTGTTAATAAAGATTTGGTAACTGAGTTGTGTGCAGTTGTTAATTTAAAAATCTTGGCTAAGCAGAGGTATGTGGATGGATGGTAATTCTTAAGATGAGTATCAGCTTTCCATTACAAGTTGGGCTATAATTTTCCTTTTATTTTAACTTGCATGAAATTCATCCTAAAGTTAATCTTCTCACATCTGTTTTGCTTTAATACAGTCAAAGTATGCAAGGAGACTATGGGCTATAGAGTTAATCAGAAGCAAATATTGTAATGGGTAGAGGAAGAGAATCTTTGTGGTTATTAAATCTACACCATGATTTTCCTCTCGAGACCTGATACGAAGGCCTGTGAAGTGAAAAACACAACTTCCACTAACTTGCTAGGGCTTTGGGTTTGTCTCCCATACCTTATCAGTTGCATCAGCAAGCAGACCAAATAAATCAACCGGGATGAATATTACATTGGTATCAATCCACAGAGTTGTGGAAAAAAGCTGCCAAAGACGGATTTGTAGTACATTTAATTCAAGAACTATTGCAAAATGAAAATTGTGGATACAGTGTGATAACAAAGAAACCCATATACTACTGTTGATTCGATGATACCTCTGAAAGTACTGGTGTGATGCAAACTGCCTCCAAATGTCGCACTGTGCTGCTTGCATTCCATGTTTCATTGCAAGCGTTACAGCTTGACAACTTTCTGAGGCAGGAAAGAACAGCAGCAGAACTTTCTCTCATAAAAAATTCAGCTCACATCATGATTGATTCAGCTCTTCTTTTAATAAGTACCCTCCAGACTTACCCCCAAATTTACAGTTTTCCCAGGCAACATCTGAAAAAGATGACAATAACATGTTTTATAATTTCTATTGTCTTTTTTTTGTCAGGGAAATTAATGTAATTTGTTAATTTGCCTGACACAGGGGAAAAATGCATGCTGCAGCTTGCTCCTTCTGTCTTTCCTTTGTCACAACATCACTCCTCTGAGACAGGCCCCTGTGAGTCTCTTTGTGACTGCAGGAGGAGGCACCTTGCCTGAACCTGGAAGTGTAATGAGTGACAGTGAAAGAGGTTGTGCTAGACAACAGTCTTAGGACATGTCTTTACTAAGATAAATGCCAAATTAGTTCAGGCTTTAAAAAAAACCACACACACACAAAAACCACAACAAAACCAAACCCTAAACCATCCCTCAATATTCAAATTCACGTTTATCTGTAGTTTCCCTTTGAGGACACTTCTGCCTGTAACCTCTTGAGAATATCTCTAGCCTGCCAGAAATCCTTAGGGAATAACACAGCCAGAATGACAGACAGGAGATGTGATTCTGTGCAAATACTACTGCAGAAGTCAATACTGAGAAATTGCAAAGAGAAATCTAATTAGGCTGAAGTGGTTTTGCCTTCCCTCTCCCTGTTGAACTATTCACAGTGTTGCTGCCATGTGGAAATGATTCCACCAGCAATCTGAAAACCTACAGCCAGTATTAAAAGTATTAGAAATATGCAGAGATTTTTGGAGCCAAGAAGCACAGTTCTGAGTATTTACTTCAATCTCCTGCATAGCATCACCCACAAAAAAGATCCCCCCTTACTTTAGCTGCAGCTGTACTTCCCTTCAGTTACCAACGTGACTGAGTCCTGCCTAACGCAATGGGGGTCAGTGAGAACACATGAACAGAAGATGCAGAAGAGAGCTATGTGCAGTGAAAACAGAAGATGGAAAATTGCATTAAAAGTGTGTCCTGGGTGATTTTTGGTCCTTGTGCTCTGTACAGCAACAAGGCATACTTGGTAACTGCAACACTATATTCATCATCGGTTTTGGCAATAAATCAAATGTTGTTTTCCTAATAGTAATTATGGCTCTGAGAGGTATAAAATACTTGTGTGCATTTCAGTGGAATACTAAGTTTTAAATCTAAAGTGAAACCTTAAAAATTCCAACATTAGTAGCTATTACTCTGTTAATAATTTTAGCAGAAATATCCAGCTATTTCAGGGTTGTGAATGGAATTTTGCAATGGTATCACCACGTTTTCTTAGAATCTGTCTTCATACCTACAGTTTATTAAGAATAAACAAAAAAATTTTACCTTTTGATGCAATGTTGTTCTGGCATGTGGTTAAGTAAATTATTCTTTTAAGGTGTGCTTTTCCCTCAGTTTTGTAGTTAATTCATGAGTCATGCAGCTTTGGCTGAAAAATTAACCTTGTACTCTCCTGGGCATGTTTGCAATGGCAGTAAATTGTTTATGGTCACCTTCAGTTAACACTGACGATAAAGACAGTATTCCTTACTACTTATGGATTAAGGACAACATCCCCTCCTCGCTTTTTTTTTTGAGCTCTTGAAAATGCAGGTTTATTTGTCCATGCTTCTAGAGGAAAACTGCTTCAATATTTGGAAGTACCACAGGCACTCAGTTTTACACCAAACATCACATTTTCTCTTGTAATGTATTGCTGTTAATTCCTCTGATTTCTCAGATCTTTTAAGATGTGCATTTCACGGCCTCTGAACCTCTGTTGGTTTGAATAGCAGGATTAGGCACCATATCCCTCGCCAGTTCATCTTTCCCTGGAATCTCTTTCCTCTCTGCTGGGTCAATCATGCTGATGGTAGCTAAAATCTTTTTTTACCTAACATGTCAATGTCACTCTATTAATTTCCTCAGCAGTAAGCTGTTTCCATTATAGGAATTTAGAGGCTTGGGTCAGGTAAAGTTGGGTATTTTTCCAAAGTTCCTCAGAGTTTCTGGTCATGCAATTCTTTTCTCCTCACATCAACATGTCATTTATCCATATCATAGTATGCTCTATAACATCTACAGTTCACTGATTTTCCAGTAAAGCTGTTGGAGCACTGAGCAGAATGGGAATGCCAGTTGGAGAAAACTGTTCCCTTCAAAGCAGTATGCTGACAAAAATGGTGTCAGGTTTTTTTTTTTCCTTAACAGTACCTGCTTGCAACCTGCCAACACATCGTGTGTATAAAAATATTTGCCATCTGACACATCTCCAGAAGTCCCTCTCCTTCTGGAAATTTTCCTTGAGGAAAATTTTCACTTCATATATAATCTTCATGATGCTATACATAGGTAAGGCTTGAACGTTTTGTTCTTTCAGCAACAATGACTGCACAAGCAATTCTGCTTTCCTATTAAACATATGAATGTCAGAACAAAAAGCCTGCCCAGCTTCATTTTCAGTTGTTGTTGCAGGAGATAAAATCGAGGAAAAGCAGGAGTTAGGTGGTGGCTGGGCCCTTAACTCACTTTCATTCTGCACAGTTAGGAGAGCCTCTCTCCTATACGTCATATGATTAGACATATCCACATTCATTTTTGCTTGCTGCCTCACTGAAAAAAAGCATTCTATTGATTTGGCTACAAGCTTGACAAAGTTTTAACTCGAAAATTGGACTTTATCTCTTTGTGCTGCTATGAAGTGTCTTTTCTCAGTTTTTTTTTTTACCCACATATCTATCTCATAGACGCACATTGTGAAAATCAGGTCACAACTAGATGCCCTGAATTTCACATCATCTGTAAGTGCTTGTGTTGATGACACTGCACTCCTTGCTAATATCCTTGTTTCTGGCACCATACTCCCTTATACACCTATATTCAATTTAAAATTAATGACTACCTTGGAAGCTCATAGCTGTGATTGTCCATTGATCTATGCAGAATCCTCCCAAGATAATGATGCTGTTGTCTTCCTCTTTTTTCTCACTGTGCGCGCTCTTAAAAAATGAGGCAATTTATTGCAGTTCTTGCATATTTTCCAAGTCCTCATAGCCAGGGTCTCTAACAGAGGTCTGTTTCATTCAGCGTTTTAGTCTAACCGGTCAGCATTGTGTCACAGGAACCTCTGAACAGCACAATAACCAATCCCAACTGGACCACAAAACAAAAGGGCTTCTGTGGCAACAAGCTGCCACAGAAGAGACACTGCCATGGAGACTATTCTTGATCCTGTAAGAAAGATCCATTGTATTTCACATCCCTTTGTTCTTAAACCAGTAGGAATTATCTCACATTCATTCATCATGAGCCAACGAGTTATCCCAAGTGTAGTATTTGGGGACTGGAAAGCGTTATATCTCATAAAAATTGTCTTCCTGGGAGAAGTAGAAAGGAAGTGAAACATATGATATCAGCTGAATTGGAAGAATATCTACCTGCAGCTTCAGAAAGTGTGAAGGTAGGGGAGCTACCTGCACTATCCAAGTAACCACTAGTTTTGTAATAAAGTACATGTGTACATATATATTTTTAAGTACAGGAAGGACTGATGAGCAGAAAGGAAGAGATTAAGAGTATGGCTAGGGACCATGCTCTGAATTTTTATTTGGTTACAGGCATTTGCATTCTTTTTACATCTATGGAGCTTGTTTTGGTTTTCCTTAGTTGCACCTGCCTGTTTTCTCTTCCCTTAAGTCATACATGAAAGAATATTTTGTGGATTGGTATATTTCCTGCTAAGGCACAATGCACTACCTGGAATACAATTCGGAGATTGCAAACAAGGCATATTGTTGCTGTGATCAAACATTTTTTCACACGTGTGCAAGATCCACAGGAGAGAAGAGAGTGTTCCTCCAGCATCATAAAGTTAGATGATATGCCAGGACTGGCTGCTCAAGCAGTACATCCACACTCCACACATGTTGCCCAAAGGGAAAGCTGAAGCTTGAATTTCAGATTTCTACCAGAAAAAAATCGAGGAGGATCTTATTTGGAAACATTTTGTAGCTCATTTTGTGGATTATCTACCCTAAGTTAAGAATATGAATTCACTGAAATCCAGGGTGCAATTCTGATGGTTAAAACTTGCTTTGTTTCTCTTTATTTTCTTCGTAGGTATGCAGGAAGAATTTTGATAGAAGACAGTATGTTCTTGATGTTAATGCTAATTTGCTTTTAATTTCTCTCTTTTTTTAAAAAAAAATAGGTGTCAGTCTTTCAAAGCTCAGTTTCAAGTGAATATCTGTTAGTTGGTATATGATGTCAAACTTATTTTTGGAGCATACAGAAATACCAAAAGGGCTCACTAATCTTCTAATGAGATAAAATTACTTCTGAAGGATAAAATTAGCATGCTGGAACTTTTCCAACAATTATATTTTTACAGCCCTACTATGTATATTATACAGTGTGTTTTTAAAGAATCAATATTATAAAATATATATTCCTCATGTCTTTTGCAAACTATATTTTAAGGAAATTTTTAATGTGATAATTATTTTAAAAACCTCTAAATTTTTTACTAAGCACTACCCAAAATATATAATCTTATTATTGCAAGAAATAAAATATAATAATGAAATGGGATTCAAGAAAAAATGGTTAAAAATAATTAAAACCCAGAAATATGAATTATGGTCATAAATGTATTCGAATTTTTCTAAAACAATTTTTTACAAATGTTCACTTATCTTGAGAGCTTTCAATGAGCGTTGTCTGAGAAGACAGAATTGTGAAAGCAGAAATCAACTCTATTATTATTAGTCAGTATTTCAGGTAAAAAAAGAAAAAGCATGAAAGAAATAAACGACCCAGCACAGATTCTGAAAGCAGGGCCAAGAGGAGTGATACAGCACAAGCATGCTGATCCCATCACCTGGAGTTCAATAAACAGAAATGAACCTCTGCTAGCCTAATTTTCTGAAAGACAGGAAACACAATATAGCGCTAAGTGATCAGGTTTTATAGAAGTGATAATTTACCAACAAGAATCAGCTGTGCCCTGCACTACTCAGCATATTCATAAATGATCTGGAAATGGGATGAGTAGTCCAGTCACAAAGTCTGATGAAGCTACCAAGATATTTAGATTAATAAAGATGAGACAATCTTGAAGATATGCAGACAAGTTTATGAAAGGGAGTGACTGAACAATGAAATGGCAGATGGAGTTCAATGTAGATAAATATGAAGTGATGCACAAGGGAGAAAATGGTCATTATTTCAGGTATGAAAAGGCAGCTTCTGATCTGGTCATTACTTTTCAGAAGAAAGAGGCCTGGAGTTATGAAATTGGCTCCATGGGAACACCAGTCTGGTCCTCAAGAGCTGTCAAAGAGAAAGAAAATTAGGAAGTTTTAGGATATCAGTAGAGAACAAAACAAAGAATATCTTTTTGCAGCTGAAGAGATTGGTATTTTGTTTTACATCTTAAGGATTGGTTAATAATCATTGATTGGGAGGGACCTCTGCAGGTCGCCAACCTTCCACTTGAAGTAGACTATTGCCAACACCAGGTCAGGTCAGCTCTGGCTTTATCTAGTGAGTGGAAACCACTAAAGATGACTATTCCACAACCTGACCAAGCACCTTGTTCTGATGTTGCATGATTCTTCTGGTGAAGAAAGTCTTCGCTGACATCCAGTC
Source organism: Tapera naevia (assembly GCA_033556795.1). NCBI lineage: Eukaryota > Metazoa > Chordata > Aves > Cuculiformes > Neomorphidae > Tapera > Tapera naevia. Next base: position 2,067,306 of record JAUMJJ010000079.1, on the reverse strand, counting down.
TGATCCACCCAAGCTGCAGTTGTTGCTGCTCAACACAGCTGCCCAATGCAAGCAGGTTTTGCTTCATGTCTTATACTTGCCACTGCGAAGAAGAGTTTGGCCACATCACCCTTTGGATGCTGTTCTGATCACTGCATGTCAGCAGTATGACAGAAAATGGGAATGTCTTTCATGTTAAGCACAGCTATCTTAGCTAGAATCCTTCAGGGCAAGAGAGAGCCTATAGGGCCTGTGATTAAGTCCTATACATTTGGAAGTAGCTTGTAAAGGATGTATCATCTGACAAAAAAATAGTGAGCATCAAACAAAGCTAGCAATAGCCAGGTTGAAAATACACAAAAGGAGGCAGGTTTTGGCACAATGTGCGGTTGATCTGTGGAACTTTTCACCACAGCAGGTTGGAGACACTGTGGGTCTACAAAGGTTTAAGGGAAGATAGGCAAGTGCCTGACAGAGAAATCTGGCAAAGGTTGCTATGGGCATAGAAACTACATCTGCCTGAGAAAATCTCTGAGTTTGAAATACTGATGGCAAGAAAAGTGCTGGAGGGGACTACTACTACATGGCCTTGGCTTGTACTAATGCAATATAATATTGGTCTAGCAAAGCCCTTGGTCTGACCCAGTATGAAAGCTCTTAAGTTAAAGAAATTGCTTGTATAACTTAACTACCTTACACTCATTTCTGTTTTGCCTTGTTAATTAAACTGGGAATTCTTGAGCTCATTTTCTAAAGCGCATGAATAATTATTATTACACTTTGGTTTTAAGTTGTATAGAAAAATAACAACAAAACCAGATCTGAAAAAAAAATCACAATTTTGAAGAAATCAATCTCAGGCTTCAAAATGAAACTGCAGGGTGTAGTTGCTGGCCAAAGCCTTATTTCTAACCTATTTATATAATTGGTTCCATTGAATTTCAGAAGTCTTTGGAAGGAAGGATATGTCTATGATTGAAACTACAAAATGGCACTCTGGAGATTTCGGTTTGATCTCTTAGCAAGGCCACAAATTTCCTGCCACTTTTGACAAATCAATGAGACCTCATTTAGTGCGAGCTGAGTTTTCAGCAGATGAGCTCACTGAAAGAACTTAGGTTAAGCACTTGCAAAAGTGTGACTGAGCTTTTCACTGTGGGCTTCTGGGAGGGCCTTGTAGTGCATAAGATTGATGCACGGAGAAGAGACCACCATGCAAATCTTTCAGCCTTGGGAAGGGGAATGTAGAAAGAGAGGGATGAATAGCAGTGAGAAAATGAAAGAGATGCTCACCTGGCCTCTGAGGCCCTGAGAGAGAGACTAGGGAGGAACGCGGTGTCCCTGAAGAGTGGGGTGTCCCTGAGGAGTGGGGGATAGGAGGAACCCTTAGGAGCAGGGTGTCGCTGAGGAGTGGGGACAGGAGAGTTCCTGAAGAGTGAGATGGTCCCGGAGGAACGGGGACAGGAGAATCCTTAAGGAGCGAGGTGTCCCTGATGAGCGGGACAGGAGGGTCCCTGATGAGCGGGATGCCCCTGAGGAGTGGGGATAGGAAGGCCCCCGAGGAAGGGGGACAGGAGCGTTTCTGAGGAGCGAGGCCAGGAAGGTTCCCGAGGAACGGGATGCCCCTCAGTAGGGGGAACAGGAGGGTCCCCGAGGAGCGGTGAGGGGAAGGCGGGGGCTGAGGCGCAGGGCAGGCAGCGATGCCGGGGGCTGGCAGGGCGCCGCTCTGCACAGCCCCAAACCCCATTCCGGCCAGCAGCCGCTCCCGCCTGCCCCCGGAGCCCCAGGGCAGGTCCCGGAGGCTCGTCCCTCCTCGCTGCCGGCGCGCCCGGCAGCCCCAGCCCCGGCCCCGCGCAGGTGCGGGCGGTGCGCGCCGGGCGCGCCCTCCCTTCGTTCCGCGCAGGACGGGGTCCCTGCGCCTACCCCCGCTCGGCTCCGTCTTTCTCCCACCCCACCCGGCAGCCTCTCCCGCCCCGTGTCCCTGCACCGATCCTCCCGGCTCTCGCTGCCCGGGCGCAGCCTCTCCCAGGGCTTCCCCGCCCCGCAGGCAGAGCCCCCTCTTCCCTTCCCATCCACGAAGACACCGGGCTCTGCCTCCGCTGCCCTCGGCCCTCCCCCTCTCGCCCTCCTCCCTCTCGCCTCCTTTTTCGTTCTCTTTTTTTTTTTCTCTCTTTTTCCATCCCCTCCCCCGCCCGGGAAGACCTGGCCGCTCCTCTCGCCCCGTGCTCAGTAGCCGCGGGCGCCGGAGCCGAGCGGAGCGGGGACCCCGCGCCCCGGGGCTGCGTCCGCTTTCCCCCCGTTCGTCCTGCCAGGTATGAGGGGAAAATACCCTTTCCCACGCCGTCCCGGGATGGGAGAGGCTGCTCCGAGTGACATGGACGGGGAAGTGCTGGGTGGGCAGGCTAGGAGTCGGGGATGTGGGCTTAGGGTGGCCCCCGGGGACAGAACAGTTCCAGGGAAGTGGTGGTGTCACCATCCCTGGAGGTAAGACGTGTAAATGTGGTGCTTAGGGACGTGGTCTAGTGGTGGACTTGGCAGCGATAGGCTTTCGGTTGGACTCGATGATCTTAGAGGTCTGTTCCAACCTAAATGGTTCTGTGATTCTGTAATGCCCATAAGGTGATCTTGGGGTTTTTTTGCTATTTCGTTCTGCCTGCACAGGTCGTTTTATAAGAAACGATGAGGCTGAGGGTTCTGAGTACCTTGGGCTTGGCAGCCGAAGGGTTTGCTATAAAGCTCCTGCCTCTTTAGCCCGAGGGATATGTTTTTGATAGACTAAAACATGACACGTTCCATTGTTTTTCTTTATATTATTATTACTTCAAGCTGGGTTCACAAGGCGGCTAACGGGACAGAAGCAAGCAGCACAGTTATTAGGCTTTCAGGGATTCGTGCTTATGCTGTGTCTTCCTCGGGGAGCGGGGAAGAAGCCTCTTTCACCCTTCAGAACACCTCTCCCCTTAGTTCTGATTCATCGCCTCAATATTCGCGCTACCATCCCCACGCTTTTCTGGAACTGACACTAATTTAATCCAGATTCATCACTGCTGGAAGCAAATTCGTCTTGGAATGGCAGGAAAAAAAAAAAAACAGCACAAAAAAAAACCCAAACAAAACCAACCCAAAGCAGCGCCAAGGTATTTAACTTGCAGGCTCTAGAGAAAGGGGGAAATCCTTTGGATCAGATGCGGAAAGCAGGAGCAGGGTTAAAGAGCTGGAGAATTAAAGCCTTGCTCTCCAAACCTCCTGTTCCTTCCAGGAAGACCCTGGACTTTACCGTGCTAATGCACAGGAGCGGGCGCAGAAGCGGAGAGGGCAGTGCAAGAGCGGCCAGCCCAGCAAAGCCCTCGCTCCCAACGTTCTTCCTGGGCTGCTTCCTGTCCCGTGCCCGCCCGCTCCCGTCCCGGCTCGGTCCCCGGAGCCGCTCAGCGGCGAAGCAGCTTCCCCCTCCGCCCGCGCCTGCTCCAGACCCGGGGAGAAGAGCCGGGCGGCGGGGAAGATCGGGAGGAGTCGGGGCTGACGCAGGGCCATCCTGGGATTCCGGGATGGCAGGCAGAAGGTTAAGCGGGACCGGCCACCGGCTGTCCGGGCGCGCCATCCCGCGGCCGGGAGAGGGAACACCCTGTGGGAGGTGTATAGCCCCGCTCCCCGCTCTTATTCATCCCTTCTTTCTTTATTTCCCTCTGCGTGTGTGATTTCAGAAATCTTCTGTCACGCCTGCCGTGTAAAATTAATTTTTCTTATGCCCACTGAAGCTGTCAGAGTGAGGTTTCCTCTGTAAGTCAGAGTGGATGAAATCTGTGCACCGATACATAGAGTGTGCAGAGCTAGAGGAGTGAAGGGGGCAGTGGTGGATAAGGTTAAGGAAATGTTTTTTTTTTAGGGAGTGTTGGATTTCCAGAATTTGTTCTCTGTTTTGCTTTTTCACAGTAGAATTGTGAATTCCAGCTTTCAAGCCACTTCAAGAATAAGGCCAAAAGCAGTTAAAGGAGCTGGTTAGTGTAGCAGCATCTAGTATTTTATGGTCTGAAAAATGCATTTAAAATTATGTAGGATTAGTTTGAAATGTGATGATTTTCCTTCAATAAGAAGCAAATCCCAGAGCAGAGGTTGCGCTGAACAGACCAAGATAAAACACTGCTGGGTGGCTGGGCACAACTTTTCTTCTGTCTGAGCTACACTGATGTGTAAATTCACTCTGGAGTAGCATGAAAGGAAACATATTCTAGTTCTGCTTGACTACAAGACTTCCCCTGAGCATTTGAGATGCATTCTTTTGGATTAAGATAGGTTATACTGACAAAATAATTGAAAGATATCCTGAAAAGTTAGGACATAGGTAGGTTTTGTCTTGTGAATGCAGGAAGATTGGATGTTGGAAGCAAGAAGTGAGAAGAACTGGAAGTGTTTTTACTTGTCTACGTATACTTGGCAGCTGGAATGCCACCAAATAAGGAGTCTTCACAATTATCAACTGGGTTTGGGAACTGGAGGGAGAATTTCAACATTTTCATAGAGCTGAATATCTCTCTCACACTTTCTTGTTTCCATTTTCTGTCTTGTCTGAAGTGATTCATCCTACCATAAAGGCAGAGCTGACTCAAGGCTTCTAATTACTGTCAGCCAACCCAAAATTTCTACGGGAAAGAAATGAAGGAAAATAGAAGGAAGAGCAGCTTGGGGTTTGGAGGAGGAGTGGAGAACAGCGTGGCAGAAAGTGTGAGTAAGATGTAGAGCACTCTTTCTTGTGTTCAGCTTGTAGCCTTATCAAGGCCTTTTTTCTTCCTATGGAAGCTGTATTCTCACTCCCTTTCTCTCACCCTGCTGAGGTGTCTTTGCAGCCATCTACACATTTCCATCACCATCCTCTGGGAAGAGGAATCTCTGTGTTTCCTCACTTGCAGTCTGTGCTGGGCATTGGCAACTGCCGATGTTGTCCTTGCTTAAAGCTGGCCTTGCTTAAATGGTAGAGGTTCGTTTCGTAAACAGAGCTTAAGTACATAGCTGTAAATGACAGTGCTGCCTAGTAGGACCACTGTACTGGTCTGTAATGAGAATTACCATTTTCTTCAAGCTCCTCAGCAACAAGTGGTTCATTATAAATGATGAAAATCTTGGCTTCCAAGACTGCCTTTGTAAGCAGTGAGCACTTGAACATAGTATTTCAAATGGCAAGCACCAATGCATCTATTGAGGGTTGTGTGTTTTGGGTTTTTCCTTTCCAAAGACTGGTGGAAGGGAGCCATAGTACTCCACCCATTTGCTTGCAGAAAGTCTCTCTATAAAGCAAAGTTATTTATGGGTCCAGCTGGGAAGAATTCAGGCATCGCAGTGAAATGACGTCAACCCAGGCACCACTAAGACTTTCTATATGAACTGGCAGCTAGCGAAAGAACTTTCACTGCAAAGAAATAGCACGTACTCAGATCCTGAGAAAGGGCTGAGAAAGGGAAGACCATTCTAGGAAAGAACATAGAAAAGGCATTCTCAAGCCTATATTTCTTAAAACCTTGTATCTGTTCAACAGCTATATTGGCACAAAGCAAATTAAAACCAGTTTTTCCACATTAATATCACATCATTTATCATCAAACAGGCTGAAAATAAAGAAAAGGGGGTGCTTCCTCATGTAATATGTAGTTAAGCTGTGGAACTCCTCAATGAAGAACATTGCAGATACAAAATTTTTTATAGGCTCCAGGGAAGACTAAGCAGCTTTATGGAAGAGAAATCCACTGAGACTTCCTCACACAACAGAAACTATCTCTAGTTTAAAGTCCATTAGGTGCAACTGGTTGTAAGCTGAGAGAATATGAGGAAGATGAGGAAAGAAGGACATATATGATTGCTCTATTGTGCTCTTCCTAGATATCTTCATTTGGCCAGCATCAGAAGCAGTATTTTAGGCAACATGGACCTTTGGTCAGTCTAGGAAAGCTATTCTTATGTTCTCATCATAGTATTTCTTTATTTTGACAGCTTTGCATTTATCCATAGATACACAAAATCATCATTCCTCTTCAAATTTACTACTAATTGAGGAATAGACAAAGAAATATTTCAAAGGTAACTTCATATATAAAAGTTAATGTTTAAATATGTCTATTTCTGCTATACCGGTAACCTAGACTGGTATGGCGAAGTGGTGTCTGTCTGCAAAATCTTGTGCCTGGGATGACTGTGTTTTGCTTTCAAAACCTTCGGATATCTTTTAGTCTGACTGCATACATCCCATATCTTAGGCCCATGAGTCACTGTAATCTCCAGATGTCATATACAAGTCCGTCCATACATCTTCTGCAAAACCTGAGTTAGCTACTTTAAATACAGGGTAGGTATGTTTATACTATATTGTGAAATGTGCTTTATGTATATCCTAGTAAATAGACTCCTGGTCAAAGTTGGTGTTCCATATAGGCAAAGATGAGTCAATAAAAACAAAACCACACTTTGAATTTGGCATCAGAAGCAACAAGTTGTGTTGGAACCATAGTACTTAGTTAAAAAGTGATAATTGTTACCTCTTAGAGACAAAATTTATGTCTATGTGGTGAAGATGCCTCAAAATTATAGGATCTATTGGTCCATTATACAGCTTTTAAAATGATGTTACCACTTCTTTTTCCATGTTGCACATGTACTCATCTTTTTCCGTGCTAGATCTTTAGGTAGCTCATAACTGGGCAGTTTCACTGTATGGCAATACTCATTCTAAACTAAGCTCAAGAAAAGGAAAGAAGTTGTCTTTGCTCTGGTTTACACTGCCATTACAATGAAAACCAAGAATCTTAACCACATACGTATCCTTGAATTGCTTGACTTTAAAAGTTTAACCATAGGCCTTTTCTTTCCACACAGTTGAGGTTTCCATGTAATTGAAATGAAGGATTCGAGACTGGAGCACAGCTTTCCCAGTAGCAGCGACCGGTAGTTAGTTAATGCCACTGACATCACTGCTACCAAAGGAGAAAAATGGTCTTTTCAGTAATGTTTTGAGCTTAGAATCCAAACTTCTGGGTTCAGTTTCTGGCTCTGCCACAGACTTCTAACAATTTTACATTCTTTCTGCATGTTTCCCAATTACAGATGGGAATAATACTGCTTTTTGTCTTTCCCATTTAAAATGTCATCTCTTTCTGTGGTGTATCATCCCATCTAGGAGGGGCTTTCCACATGTGAACATAAGGCACAGATGGCAGACTTCCTGCAGCCCTTGTGGGATCCTGCAGGAAAAAAGCATTTGGTGAGTCAGCAGACTTGTCCCTCCTACTTGGCTGGGCTTTCCTGCATGTACCAATATTTAACCGCGAAATTCCTCTAGACCAGCAACCTTCTACTTCCTTCACTTATCTGTCCCCTACAACCATGGTTTTGGAAATTTTCTGGCATTGTGAGAGAGATTCAGACACCTACACACAGGAAATTAATGAGGTTTTGGTGGCCATGGCGCACAGGGAGATACAATGCAGCATCTGCAGAAGACCCATGACTTTAAGAGCAGCAGAATGCATTTAAAATGGGACTTGCCACCTTGTTTAGGTGCCCAAAAGGCTCCATCTGTCACATCCAGACAACATAAATTTTGAAAGAGGAAAGGAGATCTTTCTTAATTGGGTCTTTGGGAGAGCGATTAGCAAAGTAACATTTTCCAAACCAGGCCGATTCACAGGTCTTAGCTGGATGGATAATGCAGGACTAATGGTGACTTTTAGGTCATGTAAAGCAGCTACTTTTTGGCCATTACATGAGAGAGGGAAATTGGTCTGGTTTTCTAAGGGTTCCTAAATCTCACGAATGTAGTCTATCTGTCTATGTCTGCCTAGATTCCGGCTTTTGAATGTGACTTTTGGATACCTTAGTAGTTTTCAACCGTGTTCTACCTACAATCAGTGTCATAGAATCACAGAATCAAAAGATAGCAGGTTGGATAGAACCTCAAGGACCATCTGGTCCAACCTTCCTTGGCAAAAACATGGTCTAGACAAGATGGCCCAGCACCCTGTCCAGCTGAATCTTAAGTGTCCAGGGTTGGAGAAGGTAGCTATAGAGAAGACAAGCAGAAGCATAAAGCATAATTGCATTCCTAAGGGATCAATAAAACCAGGGTGCTGTACAGAGTGGAATGACTCAGTCTACTGCCCCACTGAGGGAAAAGAAGGTAAAATTCAACTGTTTCCATCTTCCAGTAGGTAGCTCGGCATGGATGATGCCTTGTCTGCACCCATCTTTCTAGACCGTTGGAAGCGTCAGAGGTAATAAGGGAATAACTGAGGCATTTCTATTTTGAGCGGAGTGTTAAATTCTGTTCCATTGATGTCAGTGCTAATATTGCATGATTATATTTTGAATATACTAAGATAACTGTGTATTTCCAATGTGTATTTTCACATCTCTCTTTCTTGTTTTAGAAAAAATTAGATAAAATGGAGCACATGTTACTGCTATTCATATTTGTCATACCTATATTGGGTCTCACTAATGGAACAGAAACTGAACAAGATTTTACTTGGCACTTAAAGAAGATTCCCCAGATTGTGAGTGAAAGAACTTTCTCCCTTGACAGCCCTAAATTTGAAGCAAGAACCAAATTAGAGCTGAACAGTGTATGTGGAATTGAATGTCAAAGAAAACTGCCGGTGCCAAGCTTGTCTGACTTGAAGGACTTCTTATCCTATGAGACTGTTTTTGAAAATGGCACACGGACCCTGACTGAAGTGAATGTCCTTGGACTAGTCCTTGACCCAGCTGGAAACACAACCACACGAAGGTCTTCAAGAAAGAAGAGACAGATATATGGAACAGACAGTAGATTCAGCATCTATGACAAACGGTTTATGACCAACTTTCCGTTCAACACAGCTGTGAAGATCTCCACTGGCTGTAGTGGAATTCTCATTTCCCCCAAGCATGTGCTAACAGCTGCCCACTGTCTGCACAATGGCAAGGATTATGTCAAGGGTAGCAAAAGACTGAGGGTGGGCCTGATGAAGACAAAATTGAGAGGCGATGGCAGGAAACGCAAAGGTGCTAAAAGAAGTAGGAGAGAAGTTTCTGTGGATCCTGAAGTTGCTACAGAACTAAGGCAGCGATCCAAAGGTGGTGGAAGAAAGCAGAGGAGATCTGGGAGGAAGCAGGAGACGTCGGATGACAAGCCCTCCTTCCAGTGGACCAGGGTGAAGAGTACCCACATCCCGAAAGGCTGGTTTAAGGGAGTCTCTGGGGATATTGCCCTGGATTATGATTATGCAGTTCTTGAGCTCAAGCGTCCCCACAAAAGGAAATACATGGAACTGGGAATCAGCCCAACAATCAAAATGATGCCAGGAAGCATGATCCACTTTTCAGGTTTTGACAATGATCGATCTGGGCAGCTGGTCTATAGATTTTGTAGCATTTCTGATGAATCCAATGATCTCTTTTACCAGTATTGTGATGCTGAGCCTGGCTCCACTGGGTCTGGTGTCTATCTCCGTCTTAAGGAGCCGAACAAAAAGAAGTGGAAACGCAAGATCATCGCTGTTTACTCAGGCCACCAGTGGGTAGATGTCAACGGTGAACAGCAGGATTACAATGTAGCAGTAAGAATTACTCCTCTCAAATATGCCCAGATTTGCTTCTGGATACATGGGAATGATGAGAATTGCACACGAGGCTGAAGAGAGCTGAACCTGACTCGCTTAGCACTTGTATTACCATAGAGCGAAAGTCTGCTGCAGCTCTTACTAGAAAAACATCACTCCACGTCAGGATGGTTTTGAACTCAAGCTCACAAGTAACGTTGTGGTAACTTGAGTAATGCTGAATTTCTGAGGGATGGATAGAATTGTCAAGAAAAGTATTTTTAGTAGTAATCAACCCTAGACATGCACTTAAAATCCCAAACTATATTTATGTTTGCAATTGTGATAAATTCAAATCATTCACATCAGAAAAAAGATATGACTACACCTACTTGCCATTTTTTTTCCAAAGGAGTTATTCAGACTTCTCAAACTGGTATTATTAAACAATTATCTGTTTTTCCAATGGATTTGCTTTTCTCAGGGTTCTGTTCCCATTCTTCAAATCCGAGTTGTGTGCCCAGCACATTACTGTATGTGCAGAATGATCCAGAGAACTGCATGAGATGAAGACACCATTTTGGAATTCTCTAAAGATCACAGCTCCATGTTGAGAAGCAGCAGTATGCATGCTTGTTAGTTTGGAAAACTTCTTCCTCTGGTTGATGAAAAAACATTCCCATGGAAATCCCAAATTTATATAGCTGAGACAAGTTTAATTTCATTGTTTGGTAAAAACAAAAGAAAAAGGAAATAATGAACATAGAAGTTTCCACGTTTGGAAGAAGAAGAAACATCAGTATATAATTTAATGCCTTTAAAACTTCTTTGAGGATCTACAGAAGTTTTAAATACATGCATTTGCATTCCAATTAACATTTGGAGAGCTGTAAGTTTAGTTTCTAGTCAAATGTTTTCCTTTACCATTGGGAGGAGTCACTGACTTCTGAAGTGGCTATTTGACAATCATTTAGATCTCCACAGATTATAGACTTATTTTGGGATGCTAACCATTTCTTCAGTTTTTATAAATTACTTCTATATGAGTTCAGCTTCATAGATAGGATAGACTTGGAGGTGGAAAGCAGTATTTTAGTCTGGCTTTATATGGTTTTGCAAAATGGGTAATTTTACCCATGTTATATTCCGACTCCACCTCAACAAGAGTTACGAGGTTAAACTAAAAATTTCTCCCAAATTAATTATACCACATTCTGAATGGTAGAAAGTTCTCAACTATCCTGTACCTTATAACAGATATCTTGCTAGGTAGCAGCAGTAGTTAGCAAATAATTTGGTTCAATATGTTTGCTGAACCATATATTTAATGAAAACTTTTACACACATTTAAGCACAAATCACCTTTTAAAAAATTGTTTTTGATTCCTAAACAAGTATGTGTCTTTTGTTTTATATCAAGATTTTGAAGCGCACAGGACAGTTATGGTGCTATGTTAATCTGATAATGTAAAATGATACTGTTTGTTTCCAGTCATATCCTTTGTGTTTCAATACTTCTAAGATTACTCATCACCACAATACTTCTTTTTGATCATAAATTTATGCGGACTAAAATATATTTTCTTTCCTTGCAGATGGAAAAAATCTAACAAGATTTTAAAATGCTACTTGTTTGTAGCTGTAAAACATGCTTGTAATATCTTCTGATGAAATAAGATAATTTTTAATAACCCATTTTCTTGCAGGTGATTGGAAGTAGAAAACCTGACACTTTTTTTTTATTTTGTGTGATTGCAGAAAACTAACTATAATTTTAATGTTTAGAAATTAATGTCTAAGATTTTAATGTTAATTATTTTTATTGTTGTTAACATCTTTATTAAGACATATGGCTTCACTGAGAGTAATTTTAAATCATCTCACTACAGTGTTTAGTACTCTCACTCTATGCAACAAGCGTACAATACTCTTTAGTCCACTGTGTAATATTTTAATATTTTTCTTAAGTGCCTTGTCTCATAGTTGTGTGACAAATAAGGTACCACATTGTTAATCCAATACACATCAGCCTAGATCCATGGATTTTGTTACCATTATTCTCATTGTTGATTTGGGTCCAAAAGTGATCAAGATAAGATGGGTTAGTAAATTCCTTGGTTTCATGAGTCTTATTTACCTGTTCTCCTTAAGAGCAGAAATATAATATTTCTTTACCAGTTCGGGAAATTAAGGGTGAAAAAATGTTAATGTCAGCTTTCAAATGGTCTTGTTATAATTATCATCTGCTATAAATACCTCAGCCATGATCTGAAGTTCTCATACCGGGCTGATAACAGATGTTTATCCTCAGAGGGTAAATATTAGATGCTCAGTGCCTCATTTTATGGTACTAAGAGATTAAAGACGCTGGTCAGAACAACATAAAAATTAATCAAATCTATATGTGTTTTTTCAAGCCTCTGTGTCTGAGTGCACTTGCACAAACAGATGCAAATATATGGCCTTTTAGAGCACGTGCCCTTTTGACTGGGTTAGCGTTAGCGCCTTCAGGCAAAGGAATGCAGGCACAAGGAGACATGGACAAAATATTCTGTTGTATCTGCATGCCTGGCAAGATTTCAGTCTGCCACTTGGCCTCATAGAGAAGGAGATGCTTTATGTAGGCATTGTGACTGCTTACTGCAGGGACTTCTGAAGTAGTTCGTAAACTGAGCACTTACACACAGTCCCTGGAGGTCAATGTCCTACATAGAGCTCTTGGTACCAGGCACGGAAAACAGGACGAGAATTTCTAAGCCATGATTCTCTCAAATTTTCTTTGAAAAACTGCAGTTAGTACCTAATTATCAATTAGAAAATACAAGGAGGGGGTGTTCTTAGTAGATCAAATCATCTGTTGTCTAAGACACCAGCATCAAGTCTGGTTTCCCAGCCCAGAAGGGGACAGAGCCCTTGTGATGTTTCGCCAAAGGATTTTTCCCTGTTTCAAGTGCTGGACTGTACATCATTTGTTTTCATAAGTACTAACGCTTTTCCATAAGAGCTGCTATAGTGGAGTTTTTTCTTTAACTGTATTCCTGGCTGTAGGAAAAAACAAACTCAGTCAAATTCCTTTTTTGCTAAGGGGACTACTGACAATTTGTAAAGTTAACAAGTAAGTTTTTCCCAGGCCAAAGATAAACCTCGTATACAAAGCATTAGCTCATCCAGACCAGCTTCTGCAAGGCATTTGTTAATGCATTTAATCTGGGGCTCTGAGGCATATGATGGAGGTCAAGAGGATTATCTGTAATGTGAAAATTTAATTTTATATTATCTTAACAAAAGAAAAACACAATGTTAGGTAGCAAAATTATTTCTGTTACACGAGATATAGAGTAGGCAATGCTTTGAAAATTGCTTAAGAAGCTCCTTGACTTAGTTTATAATTTACCATCCAAATTGTGAAGATTTATGAGTCTATATGGAGCACAGAATATGGCTTAAGTAAAAAACAACTAATCTACATGTGGAGGAGGGAAGAAGCTGGGGAGTTTCTCGTGTTCTGCTGATAAGGGATGACCTGGCAGCAAACAGCAATGAATAGAGAAGGCAAGAGCAAGAGAAGTAGATGATACAGAAGGCCAGGAAGATGGAGGTGGCATGCAAGGTTAAAGGAAGTATGAAAGGTAATAGATGAAATGACTTTGAGGTAGCAGAGGGAGCTATTGTAGGAAAGAGTAGGCAGCTGGTAAAGGCAAAAGAGTATAAATTAAGGTGTAAAAATGACAAATTATGTGAACAATCTCCTGTTGCTGGTCATGATGCGGTTGTTCTTCACATGCAACAGACCCAAGGAAAGGGCTATAAAGAGGGTTCAGGTTCTGGCAAGGCCCACTAACAGGCAAGGGGGGTTGACCCTGATCTACAAGTCCTGCATGAACTCGCAGGGATTATGCTTGTGCTCATTTAGGGTCCTTGGGAAGCAACAAATCCATATCCTGGCTAAAAGGCTTGGTAGTGTGAACCTCCCAGCACATCAGGTCACCAACAGTGTGATGAGTGAAGGGAGTTTTTTCACTTGAAAGTTTCTCAAACCTGACATTTGGTTGGGATTCCTGTAAAGGCTGTTACCTAGTGGAAACACTCCTAAAACCAACAAAAAATAACTTCAGACTTGAAGCATTTAAATGTTGGCTCCATTATTTGCATGTACCTACAAATTCTAGCCAATAAATTTTTTTCAAATACCTTCCATTTGTGTTTGAAATCTTTGTAGAAATTGAATCAACTGCTTCTAATTTTAAAGCACAGAATATTGCTAATATTTCCATCTATAAATTCATGGATTAAAGAATGAAGAGGGAAAGGGTGAAGGAATTTTGTTAAACTGAAAGCTTCAAATGCACACTAAACTCAAGGGATTTGGGAATGTATTTGAGTATCTGTTGCATCAGCCTTTTGTTCTGAGATAGCATTTAGGTTAAAAACCTCCAGAAACAGCTTTGATGATTCTTTAGTGTTCTTAACTTTTTAAAGAGTGTTTTTAACTTTTTAAAGACTGACAAAAAAAATGTGTTTCTATAGTATTTTTAACTGCATGAAATGAGTAGTCATTTGAGAAAATAAAATCAAACCTTTACTATATTAAGAGAATATAAAATGCACATACTAGATCACTAAATATTTTGTGTTGTTTTTTTCTTTTCCTCTGTCATGATGTAGTTTTTTAGCTGTGGTGGTGTTACACAAACTCCATTCCATAAACGTTTATAACCGCTTATCAGTGAATCATCTGGGACAAGGTCTTACAAGATATTATTGTCTCTTTAAATATGTTCTAGGAAAAAAACTCCCTGTCTACTCCTGTCTCTAAGATAATTACTCCATGAGCAAATTTGATGACTTAAAAAAAATTGGTTCAGCAAGGAAATGACTCACAAACTATGCCACAACTTATTAATTCTGAAATAAGTTATTAGTTCTGTTTCTGCTATTAGCTATTGTATTTTCTGTCTGGGAGAGCTGTGAGGTCAAATTAGAAGTGCATAAAATATTATAATTGTCATTCTCAGCATTATCTTAACTCTGTGCCCTTAAAATTGGTGTTGATTTGATCACTGACAGTAGAAGGAGACATTTTTGGCAAGGATGAGAGCTGCTGGAAGTATTTAATGGAAAGTTCAGAAATGATTACAGCGATGATTAACAGTGTGTCTAATACAAGCAATATTTAACAGGAGGCTCTGGCAAGGGCTTCCCTGCCAGCTCTGGTGGTCCTGGCATGGGGGAGGAATAAGGCCCAGGAGAGAGTAAGTAGGATCAATAGCTTCATCACCTGGACCAAAGGCCAATTTGGGCTGGAAACAGGATCTAAATCCTTTCATTGCTCGAGTCTGCCTTCTGCTGCTTTCCAGAAGAATGTCATGGTGCCTGAGAAATATTTCTCGGCCCTTATCCAGGGAACACAAACAGAGACCCAGAGGTGACAGCTGTGTCCTCTGCAGGCCACTTCCAAGTCACTGGCAGGAATATGGTTTCTTGGATGGAAGACATGTTCCAGAACATGTTGTGGGTCTCACATTCCCATAAGCCCTGAGGAATTTGAACTGACATCCTATCCAAACATCTATTCAGTCCTGAAACATTCTGATATGGCCCAGTTCCTTGTGCAGGTATTCTCCTGTTGTACTGCCAGTTCCTGTCATCTTTAATAAATGCTCAAAAGGGCTTCACCAAGTAACAGCAATTCAAATCAGCCAAAGAACTGGAATCTTATGCAGGCTATTATGCAGGTATTCCTGATGTATATTCATTCCTCTTGCTGTGTACCTAAGCCTTAATAACGTCTTACCCTTCAGCCATGATTGCTAAGAAAAAAGATCAGATATGCTGGAAAAGCTACACATATATTTTACAAAGATTGTGCCTGTTGGCAACTATGTACTCACCGTAGTTACTGCAGTTGCTATGGCCGTATTTCTTCTCCATGTGAAAGAGTTCGAAAACATGGGTGAAACCAAGTTGGATGATTTTTCAAATTACTCAGCTGCCCTTTGGCTGCAGTTGCAGCATTCCTTCCATCCCTCCCCTCCAGTTTAATTTCCAGCTTTATGTATTAAATACTGGTTTTGTCTTTACTTAATCAAAGATGAAAGCAGCCAGGAGACAGCACACGGCAAAGGACCCTTTCTGGTTTGACATTTTGAAGCAGGGCAGGTCCCATGGAGAGAAGAGGACAAGATAAGGCAAAAGTGAAGACTATGATCAGCGGCAAAAATGCACAGTTCCTTACTGAGTGGATGAAAACACGATTTCTATTTTAGTGAAAGGCAACTCTAGTTTTTACATTCTTTTGCCTTCTCTTGAATTTTTAACTTAGCTGAATATTGCTGGCTCTTGTACAGGAGCAAAACAACCCACTCAATGGTGGGGAATACAACATGCCCTCGAATGCCAGCAGAGGCTTCCCCTCCCCAAAGTGGATTTACAAGTAATACAAAAGAAAATAAAAACGTTTTAAAAGTAATCTCTAAGACAAGCACCATATTTTTATTTAAGTAAACCAGGGATATTTTGAAAAATGTGTACACAAAAAGGCAACAGAGGCTTTATAAGTATGTGTGGCACATGAGTTTTTCTGCCACAGTTACCTGTGCAGGACATCGATGCGTTTCAGAGCTGTGGTGAGTTACATGGTGAAAGAACAATCCATTGCTTCTTTTTTATCCCACCATCTCCCCATAGGGGCGGGGGTTTTCCAAACTCTTGCTGCTTATTAAGTTTGGACTCAGATCCGGTCTTCATAAATAGAGGACATCAGCAAAGGCTTTCAGGCTTAAGTGCACTGATATTTTAGTTTTTCATACATCTTGCTGTATGTATGCATGGAGGATGTATGAGGTAATTTTAAATAATGGCTTCAGTAACCAAACAAACACTGTGGCACGTTCTCCACTCATTTTCAATGGTGAACCTCAGAGGGAAATTTGACCCACTGTGTGTTATATGTATTTACATGTTAGAGATCATTACGCGCTAGGCATTCATGATCTGTAAACAGGTTTATCTCTTTTAGAAATAAATAAATAAAAAGGAAGCCAATACCAAAAAGGTAAAGCAGCTGTGACAGTTTCAACTTAGATATGATATTTTACTGCTTGTAAATTAACCTGTCACTACAGTGATCTGTGATCAAATAATGCTGTATAACTGATATGCTGAAAGTTTATGTACAGTCCACTTCTGAACTGACTGATGTGCTTTTTCACCTTGCTGCTATTCCTAGGGATTGGTTTTGACTTTTACTATTTTTATAGCCAGGAAAAGTCCTGGCTGTCCTCGCTACAGTAATGTATGGACTTGATGCTGCTGCTCCCCACCAGGACAGCTGGGAAATGTGTGCCTCTGTCCTACAAGCAACAAACTCCATCAGTTCCCTGTTCACTTCTGGATGCTGCTTCAGACTACTTTCCTTAGTCTTCAAACAGCTTTTCATCAGGCACGCACACAGCCAAGGGATGAAAATGGCTCTGGGGAACCTGTATTCTGCTCCACTGCCAGAGACCTTGGAGGAAATGGAGGTGGAATGGGTCCAGACTCACCATCTCATCATATCCCTGTCACTACTGTACAGGCTTAGATGTCCCTTGTCCTGTGAATCTTGTGCCGTGCCTCTCTCATCATACAGAACACAACCCTTCCGTCCCATCTCAAACTCCCTCCAGGAAAGGAAGCTCCTTAGCTGAGTGGGATAGTGCCAGCCAGGGCCTCATCCAGGAGTTGCACTGGTCAGAAGCTCCCCATGGACTCACCTTGGGTCCCCTCACTTCAGTCTCTCCTCCAGCACCTCAGTTGACCAAAGCATCTTCACAGTAACATTGTACCAGTGCTTCCTAGGGGGCTTCTCCTTTGCAGTGGGGCTAATCTCGCTCCATACTTCTCCTATTTTTAACACGCTGTTTGCAACTTCATCTCATGCTTCCCAGCCCATTGAGAATTTCTCTGTTACTAATTTCACTTTTTAATTTTTTTAATTGAGCCCGTTTTGGAGTTTTCAACACCTGACCCCTGGCACTAGACACTGAGGAACTGGCTTTCTTCGGAAGAGAAACCACTTCAATGTGCTGTTAAGGTAACAGCTGCAGAGAACCAAAAGCAAAATCATAGCAAGCAAACTAGTGTTCGTAGCTCCAAAACGATATGTCAAAGCTGGAACCAGCCTTGGGAAAAGCTTTCATAAGCTCTGAGTCAATGTAAATGAAGGCTGCCAGCTGAAGGAGCGATCTTGTGACATTTCTTACAAAACAGCTCCAGGCTGTCCTGACAGCTCCTCCTGCCACAGATGCTGACTGATGCAGAGGCCACAGGCTCTGGACCACAGCAGCAAGCACGGGGTTTCATCTCCTAGACACATCCTGCTCTGCAGGGAAACTTTTATTTCATTTCACTGATTTATCTGAATGCAAAAATAATTTCATACTATTAATCAGATTATACTAACTGGGCTGCAAACTGCTCCCATAGCCTTGCAAGATCCACTGGAATAACAGTTTCAAGTGAAAAGAGAACAGTTCCCAGCAGGGAATATACATATGTGCGAGACACATCTTCCCATCACCTGGAGAATTCAGTAGGGACCCTCTCAGTAGCCAGCTGTGGGTGAGGTTTATCACACCAGTTATTACAGCCTGCCACCTAGGGCTAATCTAAGGACTAAGAATGGAAAAGAAAAACTATAGGTATTGTGGATATGCAGCATTTCTTTATTCATGAAAGAAAAAAGTCACAACTTTACAGATGGTTAAAGCCTTCATATTCCAGTTTTCACAGTGAAAAGCACCTGCCCTTTTTCCCCCTCAATACCATTAAGCAACATAAATTTAAAACACTGTAGATACTGGAAAGATCTTTGGAAACCCTGTGCTTTATTATATCCCTATACCAGCCCTTTTTTTAACATGTAGAGTGGAGCCTGGGCTGTAAGCACAGTCTGTTTGCCAGAGGCTGAGCTGGCCCTTGTGTGCTTGCTGCAACGGTCAGAGCCCGCACACAGAACCAAAATTACACTGTCCTGGGAGAGAGTGGTGCAGACATGTACTTTTCCAGGCCATTTTTTTTTTAATTGGCAAAGGCTAAGATTCAAGGCAAGTATTTTTAGACATATAAAAATTCACACTTTTCTAGATCTAGAAGCCAGCTCCCTCCTCTTACTTTGAATGCAAATTTCTTGTAATTTTTAGGCTTGTCTGGCAACGTCAATGTGCTGATAAAAAGATGATATACAGCTCAGAGGTACAAGACTGGTGGGAGATAAGGTTACCTACGAAGCACATAATTGCTAAAATAAATGCAAGATTCACAGCCATTTTTAAAAAGAAGTCTTAAAATGACTTTTTTTGCTACTAAATATTGACTAAGTACATGGAAGGAAAATTTTCAAGTAATTAGAGGTTTCTTTTGGGGGTGTGTGTGTGTTATGTTTTTATTTTAGTGAGATGCCATATAATTCCCCTCTCAGCAGGGAGCTTTTTAGGCAACTCCACCAATTACAGAATTAAGGGTTCAGCAGGTAATGTTACACACCCTGGGACAATCCAAAGGTAGTAGCTCGCATTGGTAATCATGATCAACCTTCTATGGATGAGAAAGTATTTTGGCAGATATCTGAACGTTGTTCAGATAATACAGCATTAAAACCCACAAAACTTTCCATGAGAGTGCAGCAGTTCAGACCTGTGTCATGGCCAGTTTACAGCTGATAGCTGTGTTTTGCCGCTCCCTATCTCCTCTTAAACATTCACAGCGTGTGAATGCAGTGCAGCCAGCAAGGAAAAGAAACCCATGCTCTGGATCTGATAATGCTGCCACTACACTTACTTCAGAGGCACCTGAAGTAAGTATTCCTTCTGATATTCCAGCTATTTGCATCATTATATTCATTAGGATATTTCCCTAGATGGGAACATTCATCACCCTGCAAGTGAGGACCCTGCGGCTGACCCCCACCTGCATGATGGGATATCTCATGCCAAAGGTGCTGCTCCGCCTGCTTTGGTACCAGAGGCAACCTCATGCTTACATCCCAGAGAAACTGCTGATACACCAGCACTACTCTGGGCAAGACCCAGCTAGGGCTACCAAATAAAGCATTTTATGTTTTCCAGCCTGTACAAAGCAGCTTTGCTACAAAAAGCATACAGTTGCAGATTTTAGAGACCCTGCTGAAATTTAGATATCAAATATATGGTGTGTACGTGTATGTATCCTCATATATGGTACATCAGTAAATACACTATATGGATACACTACATACACAGTAGTGTGATTGTAAATGCAATACTCAAAGCCAATGATGCTATCACAGCATCTGAGACCTTGATCTTGTGCCCACACACTGCACTGTCTCCTCACCTCTCTCATCACCATCCAGAGACTTTGCAGCTGCTTCACATTTCTATCTCTCCTGCCAGGCACCTGAACAAGCCATGGGAGAACAGAGGATCTTGCGTTTGAAGGAGTAAGGGAGGATGGACATTTCCATCTCCTACAAAGCTGCTCTGCCCTGCAGTCTTTCCTATATGCTGAATTCTCCCAGGACAACTCCCCATGCACACAAAGATCCAACCAGCTGAAAAGCAAGGTGCAGAGAGATATTCAACCTACAGCCTTCCTTCTCCTCCTTGAAAAAAATTAGCAGTCTGCTAAACCTTATTAATGACACAAAGAGCCAAACAGTAATTCTTAATGCTGAAATTCTTTAAACTCTCAGGTTTCTTCCTTTTAAAAATTATTTCCTTTTAAAATTTTTATTCCTGATTTCCTTTTTTTTTTTTTTTTTCCAAATGGCTATGCACTGTGCACAAACATAGGCTGAAGAGCAATTGCTTAAACCACAGCTCTTCAGGAAAGGTTTTAAGAGCATAGAAGAGCATAGGCTGAACATGACCCAACAATGCAATCCTGCTGGGTGTACTGCAGATGCCACACTTTTAGATCTATAAATCGGAGTCCGGCTTGCAAGCCCTAAGACATGGTATTTCTGCTACACACAACATAGACATGCCTTCACTCCGCTGGTGTGTCCCATTTTGGATCCTGCACTTCATGGGAAGCTCTGACAAGTGGAAAACTGTGCAGAGAATACCGAGTGATCAGATATCTAGAAAACTTGATGGTCAAGGAAAGATTGAAGACACAGGACGTAAAACAGAAGAATGACCACAGTGACTGCCTTCAGAGATCATCTTTGCTGTTGCAAAGAGCAAAGGACATAGACAGAAGAAACAACAATTCTACATGCAGTGAGAAGGAATTAGGTAACACAGGAGCAGCAGCTTTCTCAGGATGAAGGTGATGATGTCCAGATTTGGAGAGACCGTGGTGTCAAAATTGATGGAGGTCTTCCAGAAATATCCATTGGGAGTTCTATAATTTTGGCTTTAGAGCAGGAAAACAGACTGATATCTACTTTATGATCCTGCCCAGCAGTCTTAAAGTGGAAACTTGCCATGCTGTGAATGCATTGCCTTTGCAGTGGAGTGCAGCAAACTGTGTTGGTCTTGTTTATCTACCGCAGAGATCCAACTTTTAAGTGCAACAGTGTGCATTTACAGTTATAGAAAACTTTTATAGTGGCAATAAAAAGCTTTGGCCAAGAGAAAAATATTGTATTACTCACAAGACTCTGTTCCAGGACAGTATAGATTGAATCAGTTTAGCTCTTCAGTTTGGCTTGGGGAAAATGATTTCATATTAGTTGCCTCTCTCCTCTATCTCTGACAGATCTATCAAAATAGGGAATTATCAGTTAAAGTTTCCAGCCACCGTAAGTTTGGTCTCAAACAGCAAAGCCTGGATGGCAATCTGAACTGTACAACTAGAAAAGTAATATTCTGTAAGCCTGCTAGCTATTTTAGAGGTCATTAAATGAGAGAAGCATGTCCACCACAGGATCTTCATGCAAACTGTCCTGAACTGGACTGTAAATAGTTCACACGTGAGACCAGCTACTTCATTTTAAGATTTCCAGACCAACCACTTGCAATAGGACACTGGTATAAAGTGCTTTACTTAAAATGTTAAGTGAGGGCTATTGTAGTAAAGGCAAAAGAGTGAGTTTGAGATGGGGGATTTTCCTTGCTAACACAAGTGTCTGTGGGATATATCCTGGTGGATGTTCCATTGCAGCTCTCAGGGCTTCCAATTCTTTTGCAGTTTTTTGTTGCTCTAAAATTTGCAGTTGAATTAAATATAGATGACTTGCCCATCTCTCAATATATACTCCTCAACTAAAGAGAGATGAAGGTATTTCCAAAAGCTGTTAAAAGCACAAATGGCTCAAATCCAGTGCTCAACATCTGTTGGCAGAAAAAAAAAAGAGTTGCCTGAAAAAATCACAAGCCAGGCCAATGACAGAGTAGGATTAGAGTAAATCTTGATGATCTGTCATGAAGTCAAATGAGTAAAGCAAAATATTTTAACAGATGCATAAGCTACTTCATTACAATAAATGTTTCCAGAGAAATCAATCCTGGATACAAAATACTGTATTTTGGGTGGACAGAACATTGTAACCATTCTTTAAATTACATTTACTTGTACTAATTACATATGTGCAAGGTGTATACAACAAAATCTAAACTTACATCTTACTAACCATTGAGAACATAATCTGAGAGTCTATGCTTTCAAATCTTCAGAAGACAAATACTCCACTTATGAACCACAAGGTGCACTTTTTCTAAATAACTATAGATGTTAGGTTCTGGAGAAACCAGGAAGGCTTTAGCAAACAGGGAAACAAGGATCAGCTGTCCTCCAGTCACACAGTTATAGAGCTGCTCAGGAGAAACAGGTTTACTTAGTAGTATCTCAGACTAAAAAGTGTGCTGAACATTACAGATACACACACACATTTTATAATAACCACTTACAATCTTAAATAATAACTGAGCATTTAAATAGAAGATTTGAATACTGTTTCTATAATTTATTTACATCACTTTGAAAAATACAGTATCTTCTTTATGTTAATAAATGTGAATCAACTCTCTCTCTAGTCTGTATGAGGACTGTAGTAATAAGAATGTGATTTCATCTGCATATCTTGGATCTTAAAATACAAAGGGAAATTTTAGAGAGAAAAAATAGATGAACGAGTTATTAGCCAATGAACTAGCCTAACTGAATTTCATATAAGTTTAGGAAGATGCTTGAAAGCGGCCCATGCACACAAACAAATGCATTGGAGGGTGATGTGTATGAAATCGGAGTTAATGGAGTTTATGTGTCAATTAAAAACTAGCTACAGCATATTGAATGCTGCCTTGCCTTTCTCCCTGTCTGGGTCCAAATCATGCTTTAGAGACTAAAACATTTTAACCACCCGACAGGCATCATAGCCAGCCAAATAGTTCAAGAGAGAAGCAAATTTCCAGCATGACTTGCCTTGGAGCCAAGGGCTTTGTAAGCAAATTCTGCACAATCAGATCTTCCGGAAAGCGTAAGGGAAAGCTGGATTTCCATCAATACCATTTCTGAAACATGAACACTGTATTGAGCTATGGGAAAGTGTTTCGGTCACGCTGTTGCAAAGGTTCACAAGAAGAAACACAAAGTGAACTGCAATACTGGTGGCACAGGACCCAGGCAAAGCAAGGCAAAGCCACCAGCTGTCAGAAAATTCAGTATGTGGGTCTCAATATTATTAATTTTTCCCTGTTTCTTCCTTTGCTAGGCTCCTAAACTTGGTCTTTCCATGTTTCAAAAGAAAATGATCTACTCTCCTTGATTTTTCAAAATAAAGCCAAATTTCAAGGGTTTGAAACTGCTCTTTCAGTTTGCTGGAACTGGTGTGGGATTATTCTGGTAAGGAAGAAACACTAAAAACCCTCTTGTCTGACAGGGTAAAATTATAGATGCATCATAGATACATAAAGCGTAGTCTTAAAATTAACTGTACAATTCAATTATTCCTACTCTTGCATTTGAGTAGCATTTCAAAAAATGCTCTTTGTTTATACATGGACAAACTCAGATTATGACACAGTACTTCTTTGAAAGCCTAGTGTCTGTTTGAACCGGTACCTTGCTCTTGTGCACAAAAATCTGTTTGATGACATTTAATATCCAAGCTGCAGGCTTGCAGCAGCTTACAAGGCTGAGGGCACAGAGCTGCCCCTCCCTGGGGTCAGGCTGCACCCTGACTGCTCCATTGGCCACCCCCTCCCCCAATTACAGACGACCCGGGGCTCAAAGAAGACAACATCTATCCCCTACACCATTCCCTAGTGAATCCGTCCTAGCCCATTTTTCTCCTCCAATGCTATCCCCGCTCCCAGTATCCCCTCTTTGACGGCCTAGGTGAGCAAAAGTATGGATAAGGATTATGGGAAGGAGCAACCTGATGTTCTTAGAGGGCTGAGGAGGATCCCTCCTACCCTGCAGACCCCACCAGGCCCTGCACGGTTATCATCGATAACAACTAACCTGTCTCCAAGTACCAGTTTAACCCTGAAAGACTGGCACAGCTTTCCCTGTTATCTGAGATCATCGTTTCTTGGAACTTTGCATCTTTACTGGAGCTTCATGTAGCATGTGCCTCAATGTACTTGCTGCTGCATTTACTGGTGTGAAATCTCAGCTTCCAACAGAGCGGGTTAGTGCTTTGGCAAGACCTTCACAAATTATATTGTGCTAATCTGACAAGTCTCTTCCATCACACTAAACTATATTTAAAAAAAATGTGAGTCAAACTTCACCATGTTCAACCATGGACATTCAGATGTGGGCTGTTGCAGGGCAGATGTTCATCAGAGCCTTCACAGGTTCCCCCACCCTGCCGGAGAAGAGGTTTGTTTTCCTTAGTTCTTGCAATGCATCCCACCCTTACACTCTCCATGTTTCTTTACTTGTTTCAATTTCTGTTTCTGCTCAACGACCTTTGCTAACTCCCAAAGGCAACTGTTCTTACACCTATAATTGCATTCAGAGATGTCTTGGGCAACAGAAAAAGCATCAGGCTTTTGCTACCCACATGATTTTTAGAGTTTAATTAAGGGAAAGGGAAGAGGTGGCAAAGCTTTAGAAGCCAAGATTTGTTACAGAAAAAAAAATGGTAGTTCTGGCTGCTTTAAAATATGTTTGTATAGCCTCTCTCCTTCTGTAATCCCATCTCTGAAATTCCTATTTTGTCTCCTCCTTACCACTCGTCTGCCACTTCCCACACTGCTCACAGCACTAGCAATATCTAATACGTAGAAAAATTTTTCTCTTTTAATAAATTTTTTGCTATTTTTCATGTTCTAGAAGAACTAGATCAGTACCTCAGTGTATCATCAGTGTATATCACTGCCACTATTTCCACCAGAGGAAGCTTCAGTTGGCTTTTCTAGGCATTAAGAGTTATTGGGACTTGTCTTTTTCCCCATGTAGAATAAGTTGCCTGAGGCAGCTCTATTTCTGGAACAAGAGATGGGGAAGGACAAGCAGGAGCAAAAATTCATGCCAAAGAGATAAAACAATGTCAGCTGTAGCTACTGGATATTTAATGAACTAGATGCTGACACCCACCAGTAGCACCCCATATCACCAAAGTCTCAAATTAATTTACAAAGCAAATCTTCTGCTCCTTCCCACCCTCCTCCCTGCTAGTTTTTCCTCCAGACATTCCTGCTTGTTTTTTAAGGCAAATCTCTAGCTTTTGCAGTTGCTTTACTAAATCTTAAGAATGGAAATTTTGGGGTAACAGCCTGATTTTATGGGTAGCCTGAAATGCTAAGGCAGTCCCAGAGATCTTAGGAGACGACAATTTAGTTTTCACCATCCAGGCTTTCACCTGGGGAAGCCCCAGCATTAATCCAGAGGCCATCAACTCAAACTTTTTGAAAGTTTTGAAAAAAGTTTTGAAAAGCATGCATTATAAAACTCAGCTAAAAAATCTCAACTAAATCCAATTAAAATGAATGATGAATGAATGGGAAAGAGGAATAAGAGACACTGCTAACTCTAACCACTCAAAAACCGAAGTCACTTCTAAGGAAAAAGTTGCCTTTTTTTTCTTGTTCAAACCTTTACAATAAGTTGCATTTGTGTTCTCCAGGTAGACGGCTTAAGGGGGAGCTACAGAAGTCTCATGTGACCATAGAGGTCAGTTTCTAAAGCAGCCAGCACCCAAGAGCAAAAGCTTGCGTAAGGGACATAGTGGCTGTCCGAAACCTGTCTCCCCTGTGCTGGTTTTGGCTGGGACAAAGTTAATTTTCTTCCTAGTAGCTTGCATGGGGCTGTATTTTGGATTTCTGTAGGAAACAGTGTTGATAATACAGGGATGTTTTACTGTTGAGCAGTGCTCACAGACTCAAGGCCTTTTCTGTTTCTCACCCCACCCTACCAGTGAGTAGGCTGGGAGTGCACAAGTTTGGAGAGAACAGAGGCAGGACAGCTGACCAAAGGGATATTCCACACTGTATGACATCATACTCACCAACAAAAGCTGGGGGAAGAAGAAGAAAAGGGGGGTACAGTTGGAATTGTGGTGTTTGTCTTCCCAAGTAACCACTGCACATGATGAAGCCTTGCTTTGCTGGAGATAGTTGAACACCTGCCTGACGATGAGAAGTAGTGAATGAATTCCTTCTTTTACTTTGATTGCACGTGCAGCTTCTGCTTTACCTTTTAAACTGCTTTTATCTCAATCCACAAGCTTTTCTCACTTCTATGCTTCTGATTCTCTCCCCCATCCCATGGACGAGGAATGAGCAAGCAGCTGTGTGGTGCCTAGTTACCAGCTGAGCTTAAATAACATTGCCTCCTGAAAAATGCAGGGACAGTTGCTTCCTCCCACAGATGTAAGCCCTCCTCCCTACCCACTATATAGCTTGTATTGAGAAGTGGTTAGTCATTGCAGGACACAGATTCACTCATGCTTGCCTGATGGAACTCGGATGATGACAGGCACATGTTCTTGTCTACAGGCAATGAGACAACCACTCATTTTCCTTGCAAGCCAGACTTGGTAACTCCTTTCTGATGAGGAGCACAGAGTCACTTCTGTTTAGCCTTACTCAACATGCTGGGGAAATACACTGGTTTCACTTTCCACTAGAGCCCAAGCTTCTTGCTCTTCCACCAAGTTTGCTTTCTGTTCAGGCTTCCACTATGTCACAGCATATCAAATGCCACATACACATTGCAGATCTGAACAGAGCTGTTGAGTTCTACAGAAGACTAACAAGAAAGAGGACCATGAGCTGTAGACATGGAGGAAGCTGATGCAAAAAGGCAATTACTGCATGGCAGGGGTGTGTTATGTCTGGCAAAGAAAAAGCCCTCATGCTGAGATTTGGCCCTGTGAAACGTGTAACATTGTAAATACTTCTTTGTAATTACGTGAGTAGTAGTTCATAATTTTAATTCAAACAGGACAATAATGAACTCATCTGAATATATTTACATGTTTGGTTATGACTGTCCTCTGAAAATGCTGTACTTCCCTTTGAGAAGACATGCACAATACAGTGGTGGGAAGTGGAGTGCTCCCTTCATTTGGCAGCACACAGCACATAGGAAGCATGGGCAAAACCAAGGAGATCCTTTAAGGGGCTGCAGTTTCTGACCCTGTTCAGGTCTTTGTACTCAAATGGTGAGAAGGCACAGCAACTTGCTAAGCCTCACATAGTCCTAATCCAGAACAGCCTGACTCAGAGCACTCATCCTAAAGCTGAATGTGTATAAAAATTCACTTTCACAGGTCAAACTTGCTAATACATTGGCATTCTGAATCTATCAAGTCAAAAAAACAAACAAGCTAATAACCACAAAAACTTTTTAAGCAATGGCACTCCCCCCCTGCTGGTTGCACAACTTTGACAAAACTTTGAAATCCAATTCAAGATTCAAACCTTACCAGAGCGTAATCAAGTCATTTCAGTGTTTTGTTATTTCTGAGCAGCCCGTGGCATTCAGTACTGCTTTATCACTTCATTTTGTTACTAAATTGAGGTGGTCTCTAGTTAGTCACCTCATAGCAGGAAGACTTTAAAATGTACTAAACCAGGAGTGTCAAAAAAACAGCTCCTGCCATTCTCCTACTCCTGCAGCGTAACGCACGTCACACGCTGCACACGTGACCAACGCTGGCAGGAGCGCAGGGCCAAGGAGCTCGGTGCTGCCAACGGGGAGAAACAAGGTGCTGGGCAGGACAAAACAAAGTGGAGGGCTGGATTCAGCCCATGGGCTATGAGTTTGACACCTCTGTACTAAACTGTATGAAACATTTTCTCCTCCTTTCATCCTGCCATAAGACAAACCTTAGCACAAGCAACTCTGATAGCATCGTAGCTGTGCCAGCTCTCTATTCAGCTGTTGAATGATACATCATAGGAAAGAAATTAGGACCAGTATTCTCAACTTTCACAGTTGTAATATTATTCTAGTTTAAGGAGATTAATAGCTTTAATGAAGCCTCCTGCACTGTTATATGTCAAACTAGAGAATTCTTCTCTCCCTGTCCTCACTTTGCTTTGTGGCTTTGTATGGATCTCTCCTGTACTGCTTAAAGATCAGCAAAAGTCATCATTATGTGCAGCAGACTCAGCAATCAGTGTCAGGGCCTATAAACTTTGAGAGGGGAAAAAAAATGCATATTATCATGCTCAACATTTCAATCATCATGAAACTGGCAACAAAATATTTACTTTGATAAAGGTGTTTATTGCATCTCAGAGGGCACACATGCACTAGGGATTTTGGATTTTTGTTTTGTGATTTGGTTGGGTTTTGTTTGTTTTTTTTTTTTTTTACTGAAATAGAAAGAAGAGCCATTTTGAAATTAGCTTTTTATAGAACTTTCCCATTACGGTGTATGTTATCCCAACAGCAAATTCAGATACAACCACTTTTAATGGTACCATACATTGATTAAATAGTTAATTTGAAAGACTTTAGGCAAATATCTTTCCAACCCGATATGCTTTTACAGAGAACTGCCAAGCCACTTGTAACACTGATCAACAGTGACCTCATTGAAGAGTCAAGATCCTACGCCAAGCCATCAGCAGAAACAGTATGAGAAAAAATAAAATTAAAGAAACACAGTTATGTACAGTAAAGGGCATGGATCTCTGGATCAGAATCAAATCTAATCACCAATAGTACAAAAGCTACTCACAGCGCATTCGGGGCAATGGAGAAAACACTAGCCTAAGGCATACACAGATAAGCACTAAATTAAGAGATGTACATAAGAACTGAACAGAGATGAGTAACATCATTTGTAATGTTTTGACTACAGATATACCAAAGGGTGCTCTCATATTTGAAATCCCTTAATGCCAGTACAACTATGATTGCTTTTTTCAACTGTGTGGAGAGAAACCAACCCTTCACTTATCTTCAGTGCAAGAAGTGATAAATAAGCCAATTTTAAACACAAAACCTTAAATAATTGAAATAGATGTTAAAATAAAAAGAACAATAAATATGGTATTCTTTCAGATATGATTTTTCATTCTTGGTTAATCATCGGAAAAGTATTTGTTACGGAAGTTTACCTTTATATTACTTTAAATTATCTCAACATATACAGTGCCACAAAAATAAAACATTTTTTCACAACAATTGAGATTCCCGTGACTGGAAAAAAAAAAGTATTCCACAGAATTTCATAAGTATTTTCCTTACTATCTGGTATTATCACACTATGTTTTGTAACAGATAAAGGGAAAATTGAGTCCTAGGGAAATTTTAGGTGTCCTCAAAAAGTTATATACATTGAAATCTTCAAAAACCACAGACATCGTTCCAAATGGCTCACCAAACAACAGCTGCATAATCTGCCCCTGTGGGATAGGTTCAGAAAAGCACTAGAAGGCATCAGAAACATACATCCATTGTTTAAATTGTAAAACACAAATTACCCAAGTACACAAATTTCAAGAGAGTAGGGATAACAGCTAAGTTAGTACACATTCCTAATGTTCACTTTCACAGCTGTGCTACACATTTCAGGAGGAAGAGAAAGTCTGAGTAAGCGCTGGATTTGGTACTGGTGGCTCACTTCGAAACTCTGAGCATCCATTTGTAGACTCCAAACTCATGTTTTCATCATCCAGTCAGAAAAACTGCAGCTGTGAATATAGAAAAGTATTAGATGAAAACTGGAATAATGCGTTAGATAAAGCACATTCTAGAAAGAGCACCAAATCCACTCATCCTTTCACACCTCAAAGGAGTTGCTGTCAGTTTTTAATGAAGCAGCAGTCTTCCCACAGTAATTTATGAATATGTCTATCTACTATGAACCCAAACTGAAAACAGACAGTCCTAGCAATGAAGGCACATCTCCACACCATCTCCACCAAGTGCCAGGTACACCTTCCCAGGGTAAGAATCTGCAGAAGGGGGAAGTGGGACTAAGTGATGCCCACTAAGAGCAGCCTGGTCTCATCCGTTGCTGCTAACTCCAGGGCAGAGGGAGCTTAGAACAAGTCTTAGAATTAAGCTATAAGAAAAAAGAAAAGGGTCTTGTGAAGAAAGCTTCAAAGATACAGAATGATTGTCCTTTCCTTATCTGGCAAATTATTCTAGTCTAAATTATAAAATGCCAACCTTACTTATGCATTTTTTATTTTCTAGTTAGCTTAAGTGTTCAATTCAATCTGATGCTTCTATTTGGCCCTCTTCATGTCCTCCTCCAAAACACTTGTAGTAATGTTTAAGGTTTCTTTTTCCTTCCACTCCACGGTATTGTTTTTTTCTTTCTCCTCCATTTTTACTTTTTATTTACTTCTCTGTTCCTCCACATGGTTGTTCTACATGGCACCACTCAGAACCTTGGGCATTCAGAAAAGCAGTGCCTTGAAAAATTGCATGGTGGGGAGAACATTAGCTGGCAGCAGTTAATAGATGCAAACAACCTTCCGTCGGTGTTCAGGATACGTAAGTTCCTCTTTTGATTACTTCAAACCTATGATACAAAATCTGTTTCCACACCTACAAGACTAGCACAAGCCTCTTCAGCATATTTTGCGTCCAGTATTTGTATCTTGTTAGGATTCTGTTTATTTCAGTATTAATTTCAGGAAAAAAAACCAAAACCTACAAACCCTTGGAGTGAGTGGAAACAAGACAAAAATGGAAGTTACAGATAGAAGAAAACTTCAGTCAAATTGGGGGAAAAAATATAGCCAAAGGTTTATATGAAAATATCAAATGAAAAGCGTGGACAAATAATTCAGTTTTGTGTTTAATCCACAACATTATCAGTGTGTGTTTCTACCTATCTCTGAAACTGCGAGTCTACTGGTTGTCTTCAATCTACCGCTGTAATCAACACCTGTGTGCCAGACACGTACCACAACCTAACAGCTTAGGCAGGCAGTCACAGAATACCTTTTTGTTTACAAGAAATCCTTGATGTTAAGATCCGCTAATGGGTCCTTCGTTGGAGGTTTCTTGGGACTCTGAGTAGCAGGAGTTGGACTTGGAGAAAGCTAACAGACAACAGCCAAGAAGGCAGAAAAAAACAAGGCAGACAAGAACACACAAGCGTTAGGTAGATACAGCTGCTCCCCACACATGCACATTGCAAGCATATGAAGTTCTCATTTTTCCAAGAATTCATTATGTTGCCATTTTGCTTAAGCACTGTTTAGAGTTCACACTTACTACAGGGTTAACAACGTTAGGCTGGTTTAGTGAATAAGGCTATCAACACTGTATGTTATATTTAGTGTAGCTTTAAATCACTCACTCCTCATGAGACAGAATGGTGTTAGCATTATCAGCCCAGACACAAGTTAAGCAATTGTTAGATGTTACACACCAAGGTGTGCAATAAGCAGAGTGCATGCTGCAGAGTATGTCTGAAAATCCCAGCGACTGGCATTTAAGTACAAGTTGTTCTACATTGGTAGTGTAAATAAGAGCCTGAAGTGCACCAGAGATGTGACTATATTATATTCAGTTCCTCCTCTATTAGGCAGAGCAGTCATCAATTATTCCACAGTCAGTCTTTCTGTTCCATACAACCTTTTTCACTATGGAGACAAATGATTCTCCCATCCTGACCTTATTTCCCGCTGCCTCCACCTTACCCAGGGAACCAAGTATTTGTGGGCTGGGAGGGAAGATGTAGTAAATGTTGACAAGATCTGAACAGAATAGGAATGCACATCAGCTTCACTTTGATCTTTACTCCAGTCTCCTCCAAAAAAACAGATCTTGGATGTAATTAGATGTAGGAGACTTTTCAAACCTGTTCCATTAGTCTTGTACAAGGTAACTGAAAAAAATCAAGGTGGTTCATTTGATCTGTTGCAAGATAACAGTTGGCTTGGACTTACATAATCTTCACTGGGTAAAAAACTGGCTGGACGTCTGGGCCCAAAGAGTTATGGTGAATGGAGTCAAATCCAGATGGCAGCTGGTCACACGTGGTGTTCGCCCAAGTAACAAGCGATAAGACAAGAAGGAATGGCCTCAAGTTGCACCAGGGGAGGTTTAGACTGGATATTAGAAAAAATTTCTTCACCAAAGCAGTTGTCAAACACTGGAAGAGGCTGCCCAGGGAAGTGACTGAGCCACCATCCCTGGAGGTATTTAAAAAGATGTGCAGATGTGGTGTTTAGGAATACGGTTTAGTGGCAGACTTGGCAGTGTTAGGTTAAGAGTTGGAATCAAGGATCTTAAGGGTCTTTTCCAATCTAAGTGATTAAACAATTCTCAGTCAGGCAGCTGATACTTTAAGAAACCTCTTTTACAGTCCTACAGCTAGAATTGAACTAATTCATACACACAAGCTACTTTCTAGTGGAATGGAGAGCAATCAGACATTCACCTAGCAGTAACACTTACCTGCACACCAGGGCCAGTGGCAGCTCCAAATGGTGGCCTCATCATAGGCTGCCCATACATAACTGGCTGCTGGGGCATCATGGGTACACCTGTGCCTGCTGGGGGCTGTAAATTAACACAGTGTGAGTGGGGTTCTGGCTGAAGAAAGGAGAGCGCTGTAACAAAACGAGACTCACCATCCCAAATGCTGCTCCTGGCTGTGGGACAGGTGGAGTACCTCCTGTGGCAGGAACAGCACTTGCTGGAGGCATGGTGCCAGTCTAAAAAAATTGTTTTAAACATTAAAAGTGCAAGAATCTCTGTAACACCAACTATATAGAAACCACATGGAGTCTCCAGTATTCTCAGAGTTCTTCTGGAAAGCACAACTGTTATGTAGCAGATAATACCTAACCTCAAAGCCACAATGCTTCAAAGAATGAGAGGGCTGGAAGAGTCCTTACGCTGATGCTCAGCTTGTATTTTCATGAGAAAGCAAGGGTGACTGAATACAGCTCCAAATAGGCCCAAGAAAACATATACTTTCCTCCTCCTATATAGTGTAAGCAAGCAACTCAATTTCAAGACTGATAGCCAACACGCTATGGCACTTGTAGCACTGTATTTTCATAAAAGCTTAAACAGATTGTAAATCTAAGGGGAATAACTGTATTTTTATGCAGTGAGATTAATTTAAGTAAAGAATAATTTCACATACTTAAGCCATAATCACAATCACTACATACTTTGCTAAGGACAGTTTAGTTCATCTTGTTATGCTTCTCATAGAATCTTAGCACTGTTTGGGTTGGAAGGTACCTTAAAGATCATCCAGTTTCAGCTCCCCTGCCATGGGCAGAGACACTTTCCGCTAGATCAGGTTGCTCACAGCCTCATTCAACCTGGTGTTACACACCTCCAGGGATGGGGCATCCATGACTTCTATGGGCAACCTGTGCCAGTGCTTCCCCACCCTCAGAATAAAAAATGTCTTCCTATTGTCTATTCTAAATTTACCCTCTTTCAGCTTAAGTTTTCATTCATATTTGAATGAAAACCAAGACAAGTTAAGCATAACACGCAAGAAAAAAAGAAGTGATATTTCACTAGGATTCTGGAAGAGAGATCTATTAGCTTAGCAGTTTGACTGGATATAGAGCATAGCATTAGATTTGAACACAGCCACTTATACAGCAGAACCTATACATCATCCCTTTTCTGTAACTTCCCATGCACAGAGTCTCCTTATGGCCTTTGAAGTCTCTCCTTTTCACAGAAGAATATACAATTCAAATTATTGACAGCTCTGAAGAGAGGAAGCATTCAAGGAAAGGATTTAAAAATGCTAGTACAATTTTTAGGAAACTCATTTCTGCTATCTAATGGCCTGAGTATATTGGCACAATTTCTCAAGCTATTACAGAAGCTGTAGGGTCATGCCTGAGCCTTCGCATTACAGCCTAACTTGAATCAGTTATACCCCACTGCACTTAGAGAGTAGCTAGCACACTTTCAGTACAAAGGAGAGTGTGTCTCTGGAGATGTGCAAATTACTCACTGCACAGTCCACTTCTGTGAATGCTTCATTTAGTGCCCTTGGTTGATCCTTGCTTCCAGACTAAAATATGCCAGTTTCTGGATACAAGTCAAGATAACCTGCTCCAGATTAATTTACGAGCAAACACCCTACGGTTTCTGGCTAATCATTACAAAACTCTTTTCCGGTCTGAAAATTTTCTGGGGTGCATTTCAATTAAGAGCTGCACTGCACTATCAGCATAGCTGTCCCCAAACTAAAAGCAACATCTGACAACTCAGGTATGGAAAGCACAGAATAGAAAGACATGGATTAACAACATCAAATGCAGTGACCTGACTGCAGCCACAGGAACACACTGAAGCTCAAAACCCAGTTAGACAGATAGCAAGAAAATGGTCACAGGAACTGAATCTAGTTTTGCCTGAAAGCACCAGAGTCACTTGAAGGAATGGGCTTTTATGAAATTCTGCTGATCTTAATCCAGAAGGTGAAAGGTTACATGGAAGGGAAGAAGTGACCAAAACAAGCATTTCAACAGTGATAGGAAAGAAAGCTTGATTTTGGTCTTCACATTTATTTTTCCTATGGATTTATTTTTTATTTTTCAAAAAACCATAAGTGCATGATTTTGAAAAAATATATATAGCACCCATGTCTCATGAAACACTATGAAAACCACCCAGCTTTCCAGAAAGGCTGGTTATTTACCACATGGTAAAACCACTACAAAATCAGCTGATGTTACGGAAGTTAGAAGTTTCAAGTAGTACAAGTCATCAGATAATTCACATCCAAGTAAAGCAAAGACAGTCTGAAGCCATTATTTTCAAGCTTAAAGCACAGAAATGGTTAATCACTACTACCATATTTAACACATTGCCTGACAATTGCCTGCTGGACAGACAGTCCAAGAAGCACCATGTTAGGTAGCTTATAGCTAGTTTTAAGCGAGCTGTAATAACTGTAGTGCAGGTGAAGTGCTGTTAGTATCTTTGTGTTTAGTAAGTAAGTACAACAAAGGATCAAAAGAAATCACTTACACTGTACAGTACTGCCCAGCCTTTCTATTAAGAAAAAAAGTTGACATTACAACTAATACATTCAATGAAGTATCAAGTTCAGGGAATTCTCGTACCTTCCATAAAATTAAGGGAAAAGCTGGAACATCCTTACAGTCACAGTAACATCTGACTGTGACAGGAAGAAACTGAACTGGTCATGCTCCCTGTTGACAGTCCTTTCCTTTCCTTCCCTCCCCCTCCCAACCCAACTTTTTCAAACGGAGGCCCTTTCATGCCCTGTGCAACTTTCAAGAGATGAGATATGACTCCTCTTTAGATTAGTCTTTTACCTGACTCATGATCAAGTTGGTTTTGTGCCCAATTTAGATTTTTAGCTCAATTCAACACTCTTCTCTCAAAGTCAGTGCCTTGTGATATATTTTACAGGGCATTCTTAACTCTCTAGACACTACCAAGCTACCCACTTCTAATGTAACATCAATCATCTGAGCAGTCTGAATACCATCTATTCTCCTGATCTTCTTCATTCAGGAAAGCTTGAGAAAAACCTATTTATATTCTCTCCTTCCAGTACTTAATCTTTGGAACAATGCTGTTGTCTATGTACAATCTACTGGTCTTAGCAAGACCTATATGGCTAACCACAAACTTGGAAATGTCCACAGGTATTAAGTGTACATGCAGATTAACATATTGATACATACACTAGTGTGGTCTTAAAAATGTGACTTGAAACAATCATATCATTTATACAGAAGCAAACTCTTCAGCTAAAGTAGACAGGAGCAATGCCTACACATATGCTCATAGGCTTGTACAGCCTCATAAAATATTGAGGTTTCAATACCAGTGGTATTGACAGATTAACCACCTACCAATGGACCACTTGGGACACCACCAGTTGACCATGTTGCAGGTGCTACTTTTGGCTGCCAGTTTGCTCCTCCTGTCAACTTTTTCTCTCCAGCATTCCACTGGAGGTCTCCCCTAATAGAGATGGAAATAGAGATATTATTTACATATAGCAAAAATGAAAACCAACTACAGTATATATTAATGTTATGCTTGCAGCTACGTTAGTTTATGGTGTATGCACTTGAAGTTATTAACAGAAAGATACACTTTTAGTGCCACTTGGTTTCAAGGACTGTTAGTGGTAGATACCACTACACTCTATACTCACGTCAGTTAAATGATTATGGCCTTTGTGGTAAGAATTAAAGTTTTACTTAGTATTAACTGAAGGTATCACATAATTACATACACCCTTGCAAAGTAGGAAGAGGGACTGCTCTGCCTATTCTACAAGGACTAGGCAGTAGAGCTGCCTGCTAGAAGTCTTTGAAAGGTCATGTCACTGCTGGAAATCTTGCTCAGACAGCTGAAGGAGGAAAGCATTCGTTTCTGAAAAAAGTTGATAGATACAAGAGAAACAAATCATTCATAGAATAAGAGGGCTGTTGCAAAACCAGATTCTGTTAGAGGCTGCTCTAGCCAGAAAAAGACACACCATTTGAATGACTCAGCTTGAAGGAAGCTAAATTTTGGGAATAAACCTCATGTGTTTATAGACATCCCTCTTACCAGCACAGAGGCACAACACATTTCAAGTACCCATTTTATAAACTGGTCTTGCATAAAGAGGAAGACTCAGCAGAGAAAGAGGCAATCAGATTAAGAAAAAATAAAAAATAAAAGCAACGTTGTCAATATTTCTCCTTGCAAAAAGAAGCTTTTCACTGCACGGAATTAACTTCTTTTCTATTTTACAAGTATTCCAATGCCTACACGGTAAGTACATCCATCGTCTGTAAAAAGATAACAAAACTATTACGTATTGGCCTAGACTGCTGAGGAGAGCAATACAATTTATCATCTGGACTATTTGTTCATTTTAAGTTGTTTGGAAATCAGATATCCAATATAAAGTCAGTAATTTACAGAAAAAAAGGTTCTAAGATTCAGATTAAAGCTGAGTAAGTGCACGAGCAATTCACTGATACTTAATAAACACTGACACAGTTGTCAAAATACACAGCAAAATTGAAAACTTTTTTTTTTAAAAAAAAACAAAATTGAACTTACTTTTTTGAAGTGGTACCAGAAATTCCAAGATCTGAACATTGTAAGAAAAAAGGAAAAAAAGAAATCATGCTTAGTAAATTAAAGCATGTCAAAGTAACAGCTCACATTTCACTGCACATGGGCTTAAACTGAATAATGAAGTTTTGGCTGTCTTTTAGACAGCACCAGAATACTGGCTACATAAACTTCTTTCTTCAGAACAAACTTCTGAGGAACCCTGCAGATGCCTTATGCGCAAGGAAGCCATTTTTGCTCCATAAGGAAACCAAAGTAATAATATATTTAGGTCTACAAAATGCCAAGATATTTAAAAGCACCAAAAATATTTACCATGAATAATGACATTCTGTTCCTCATTATACATACTGAAATAAAAAGCTATTTTTCACATGCACATAAATATGAATGTTACCTGGAATTTTTGTACTGTTCTATCTGCTCTATCATATATGGGAACTCCCAAGCAGTCTCCTCAATTACTCTTTGGAAGAAATGTTAAGCTAAATTTTAGAGAACACTCTTCTTACATGACCAGTACAAGCCCTGGAAGTCACAAATTGCTGCTTATTTTCTCCCCAAACCTGGATATACTAAATGACTTGGAGAAGCAATTTCAAGTGATAAAGAGTCCTGCAGACTGCTAAGTGTATCGTAAGATCAGTTACATCTTTGCTGTGGTGCATCCTCCAAAGTACAACTTCAGTATTATTTTACCTTAGCCTTGGTAGGCCTCTTCGTTTTTTTGCAGGGCTGGGGCTACTGATCGCTAGTTATAAAGGCTCCAGCCCTTTTCCTACTACAGCAAAGGGAACACTGTTTTGTTTAGCATTTCAAGACCATGTTTCAGAAAGTTCACAGTCTGAGAGAAGGTCTTTTCTTGGCTGTTGGGCACGCTCCATCCCACTGCTATTCATATTCTTTTTAAGTAAAAGGGCAGCTATTTGTGTCCACCAGCTTTTCCACTTGAATTCCACAGTGCTACCAGCTGCTTAGGACAATTTTCACCCTTCCATCTGTTATTACACAGTGGTACATTCATTGTCTGATGTGCCCCTGAATGTACCTGGCACGTTTACATGGTAAAAATCCTACTTACTAAACAGATCCCATTAATTGACTCAGATGCTGTGCACAAAGAGGGACGAGTTACAACCTCAGATTCCCGGTTACCTGAATCAGGCCTTATCCCTGCCCATAGCTTCTCCCATCCCCCCAAGGGAACAGGAGGATATCGGAAGAAGCAAGCTAAAATAGGTATTTGTCCCGATGGAAGAGTGACATAGTTCTATGCCACACCACTTAAAATGGAAATTTGTCACTTACTGCCTACTAAATTTGCAAGAGATGAATCAAGATCACTTCCAAGGCCTTTGCTTGCTGCTGAAGGAGTGACAGTTGCTGTGGCTGGAGGTACTATAGACTGACCAGAAGGAACCATAGTTGGCATAAGAAGATCACCTAGGCCATCAAACACTGGAAGTGAAGGCAAAGTGGATTAGACAGCAGCTGTGGTAAGAAATACACTACCTGCTATTTTGCTGTTGTTCCAACAAATACAGCACAGACAACCATCTCACAAGTCTTACCAAAACACAGTTTGACATTAAAAGTAATGCCAACAAGGGCATGCATTTCATTTTACTAGACACTGAATGTACAGTAATCCTGAAACAGACAGATCAATAAGAACTACTACAACAGAACATGCCTAAAAAGACTTTAATTGGAGAGTTGAATTGACATAGGTACAGCAACAATTCCACATGACACATTTTTCTTACAGCCATCCTTAAAGAGATGTCAGATGCACACACATTTGTCAGGAGATATTCAATTAAAGCCTTTTAAAATGAAAATCTTGTAGCAAAAACCAGTCAGAACTACTGTGGCAAAGGCAGTCTTATACCTTGACATCATATGGCAATAGGATTGAAAAGTCTCAAGGTGTTGCTATTCACTTGCAAGCAGCAGGGAGTCAGGAAAAGCTACTGACACCTTATAAGATCAGAAGGAACCAGACCCACTCACAGTCACATAGCTAGCCTCCTTAGCCCAGCCATCTAACACAGAAGTTCATTTTTCAGATCCCTTGGAGTCACATTGCCTAGTACATCTCATGCCAGCATTCTATCTTCTGATCTGTATTTGAGGTACATGCTAATGTTGAGTCAACAGGAAGGGGTAGCATGTGCACTGGCAAGCAACCAAAATAACCAAGCTGCAGTACTACTTCAACCTTTTTTTTCTTGTACAGTTGCAGGACTCACCAATTTTAAGTTTGTAGCAAGGACCCAGCATGGAAAATACAGAATGGAAGAGATACAAACAAAATGATAGCAGTGACGGAAGTTTAAGCTTATAGTCAAGCAAAAAAGACGACCTCAGTCTCAGTTTTGAGTACCTTCAAGTGCCATGCAAGCTCAAGAACAGCTTCAGCAGCAGCAGCAAGATGGCTTGCCTATATACTTTATTTACAGAACAGTGTTTCCCTTGATTGCATGAATCAGGAATTACTCAAGCACATGCAAGGATGATATTTACATTAGTTTGTTCCTTACTGACATGGCAGAATAAAGAATGGGTACAGAGCTTTTGGGCACACACCAGCCTAACATCACCCTGAGTTCTTCCAGTAGAGAAGGAACAGATAAATCACTGATACTGCTTGTCCTCAGAGCCTGCCTAAACATGGTGTCATTAACTCAATTAACACATAAAAGACATTAGAAAATTCAGAGGAAGAAATCTGTAGCTCACCTGATGCATCAAACGAACTGCCAGTCGTTGGAGCTGTTGTTCCAAAAGCTGCATCAAAGTTAGGCTGTAGTAAGCTGGTTTGCGCTGGAGTTACTGGGGATGGTGATGGAGAGGGAGAAATAAAAGAACCTCCAAAGCCTTGAAAGAGCCACATAAGAAAGATAGACATTAGAGTCAGTCTTATTAGGCTATGTTTAACAAAAGCTCAATCTATAGAAGGCAGAATGGCAGAGACAGTTCTTACTAGACCGTTGTAAATAATTCAGTACTACACAAACATCCTCAGTATGCCAGGTATGACCCAGAGAATTTAAGTTTTTGTGAGAGTCACCAATAAAACCTCTAATGATTGTTATTTAGATTTCTGCAGAGGCAAATGAACAGAGTAGAGAACACAATTTTTCCAGTACTACATGGTATAGTTCTAGGTAAGCAATCTCACAGGCAGAATGCAACAAAGAGGACTATCTTGAAAAAAGCATATGATCACCCGTCGACTACTTTGGAATCTCAGTTCAGAAGGCAGTGTTTCACTAATCCAGTTTAGTCTTTTTCACCATCTTAAAACATCCTGGTGCCCCTGGTCAAGATGTACTCAAGCTGCTGCCCTCTCCACTCCCATGCCAAAGCAGGATCAAAAGCGTCTGAAAGTGAACTGCTTGTAGGCTGGAGAATCTCTGTGGTTAAGGTTTATGTATGCCTCATAAACTCTATATTTATATAAATAAACCATACTCATGGAAATTCTCTGCCTACAAGCAATGCACTCATATCCTTGACTAGTCTTAAAATCCTCTCTTGCCCACTATATATTTGATCTCCCTTGCAATTTAACCTTATTTGTATTATCTACGGACTCTGGAAACTGTTAAATATGCAAAGACTCCATCAAAATGAGAACAGACATACCACAACTCCTGAACTCTATTTAGTCTACAAGTCATTCGTCTTGCTCAATCTCTTCTTGACAGCTTCAATCCTGTTTTTTTCCCAGATGCTCGTGCATAGAAAGGATCAGATCTGCGTTCAGTACTCCTACTGTGACTATGAAAATACAGCAGGAAGAACACAATACACAACATGCAGTCTGTACTTTTTCCCCCTATATCAGAGTAGGAAGCACATTACTTTGCCACAGCTGGTTACAGCACAGTGACGAGCCATGGCTTTACTACTGCCTTTATTATCTTTTCAGGGAACATTTTGCCTTACAGTGTACTGTCCTTGAAATATGAAAAACTTAAGCATGCTACTCCAACAGTCGTGTTGTTGAAATTCAGTACCAAATACAGCATATCGATTTATAAGAGATCATCTATTTACATTAAACTTTTATAATTACTTTCTGTCTTTTTGCTAAGATAATACCACTCCTGTTTAAGCAGCCAAGTAATCCCTTCTTTCTTCATCTTTCTTTCGCTACTAGTTCAGTGGGGAAGTCAGCTTCCTAAAAATGGCAAAATAAAGAAAATTCCGAAGACCTTCTAACTGCTTGCCATTGACATCCAAACTGCTTTCCATGGTCACAAGGTACATTGATTACAGCACATATGCAGACACCTTACGAACAATGACAACAGTACATCACCCAGCTATGAAATCAAGCATCTGCCAGACACTAACCTAAAAGACAGCTAGTGCTTAGTGTAAAGAACTTGTGCTCAAATTGTGAGTGTCAACTAACTGTATCAAATGTTACTGTGAAATCTCAGGAGGTCTCCCCAGAAATTACTTCCAAGTCATCTAGAGCTTGAACAGGACCCAAAGTCAGTCAGTAGAAACAGCAGCAACCAAGTAAGAGGTGCTGTTTGGACATGCCAAACTGACCAATTTTGACGTTCCTTTTACTTACACATTCAACTAGGATTTCTTATAAGAACATGCTGGGACAAGTACATATTGGGAAACGCATGCAGACAGTTTAATTGGATAGAAAGATCTAGAAGGGAAAATGGCTAGGCTACCATATTTGGAGGCATAGTTCTAATCTTGTCTGTTGAGAGGCTTAGAAGAGTATGAAAAAAATTATACCACATTTAAATGAGCCAAGAAGAGGTTAGCAGCCTATTTCACAGCAGAACATTTTTAAGACAGTGATGTAAGGTAAGTATACTTGTAGCATTTTGCATATAAACACTTTGTACAATCAAACATTCATAAACCATGAAGGACAACCCTTCAGCCATGATATAAAATACACCAAAGGCTATACATCTGCCATTTTCTGGGGTGAACAAATGCTTAGCAATATGCTGTGATATTTACAGACTCTCTGTATCTGCCAAATAGAGATACAAATCTACCTGGAGCCCTTTTGAATAAACGTAATGAAAAAAAAAAAAAATCATCTATTTACCCCAACTGCTTCAGATCTGCTTAGGCTTTTAGAATTATGACATCCCTTTGATAATTTAGGTTTTTATTTAATGTGACTCATCAGATTCAGAGCGCACACTGCTGAAGTTTAAGCCATCTGGAATGTAATTCCTACTGGAATTTAAGCTTAGTTACTGATAAGGACATAAAACATTCTGTATTGCAATATTTGCATAAGCAGCATTAGCTTCTTCCCAACCACATCTTTGCACCCAGTCCCCTGATAACACACACAACTGTAACTGACTGGTATATTTCAGAACCTACTAATCAAAGCCTCATCTCCAGCCTTAAGCTATCCATAGGCTATCTAATATAAAGATCTACTGAAACAATATTAAAACAGAAGGTGGTCTTCTGCCTTAAAATCCTGAAATCCTGGCTGTACTAAAGTTTCACCGTGCATTTACACATTAAGTCCCACTTCAAGTAGCTGGCTTGTCAGCACTGGAACCAATCAACAATGAGATATGTATTATTATTCTCTAGACTACTTCTGCCTTCCTGCAGCACAATAAGGACATGCCCACACTTACAGCAGGTACTAGCAAAAAGTATCTCTCATGAGCCCATTAGGGCAAATCATACACTGCGTTGGAGTTCTGATACAATGTAAGTTAGCTTGAAAGATCCACAGATGTACAGGGAGCAACTGGTGTCAGTGCCTCCCATACCTGGAGTGGTTATCAGTTGCATAAAGGGCAGACTATCACTCCAGCTCAGAAGTAAAGTCAAAGCTACAACATGAACCTATCGTCAAAATTCGTGAAAGCTGAGCTACCAACCACTTCTACTGACAAATCCACCTTTCAGAAACATCAGAGAAACTCAGCCAAGTCTTCCTCAAGCCAGAAGTGCATTTGCTTCCTTTAACCTGAGGAAGATCTTGTTCTCTACAAACTTGAAACTGGGATGGGGAGGGAGTCACAGCTGTTCAGCACAATCCCTACAGCCCCACTAAAATACATGGTATAGCACAGATTTTGGAGAATGATACAAACAGACATCAGGTGAAGCTGCTTACATGTAGGATGCAAACTACAACACAGTCATTCAGCCTTTGAAATGACTGTATAGTGATGCCACATTCAACACCAGCAGAGACCTCATCCTACCCAGTATAAGGAGAGGGTCTCTATCACTGCTATGACAGTGTGCTCAGAAATGCTCTCTCTCATCACTCCTCTCTCCTTGGCTAAATGCAAGACTGCTACCAAGTCATTCATTTAATCTCTTAACATTTAAGTGTGAAACCTACCTTAAATAAA
Organism: Tapera naevia; assembly: GCA_033556795.1. Lineage (NCBI taxonomy): Eukaryota > Metazoa > Chordata > Aves > Cuculiformes > Neomorphidae > Tapera > Tapera naevia. Next base: position 2,023,946 of record JAUMJJ010000079.1, on the reverse strand, counting down.
TCAACCAAGAAACAAAGATGAATTAGCAGTAAGGAATCAATAGTGCTTAAGTACTGCTACAGTTAGCCAAAGAAGCTTTATGGGAACACCCCTATTCAGTAAACAGCACAGAAAAATAAGGCTTGTGTAGGAGACAGGAAAATGAAGAGCATGAGAGGAAGATAATCTAGGAAGTTAACTTGTACTTTGGTATAGTGCCTCCATTATAAATCATTGCAGTTTTAATTTAAGACATCTCAAGTATTAAGACATGTGGTGAAAAAGAATTTTATTCCACTGCAAAAGTCCACTTATACCCAAGGAACATAAAAGATTTCCAAGACCATATCGTAGTTTTTCATTAAAATAACAAATTTTCAAAGTTCTTTATTACCAGCAAGTAGGTCTGCAGAAGCTGAGGAACTAGAAGCAGCCTGGGTTGCGGGCTGGGGTTCAGAAGCACTACTTCCAAAAGCATCTAAAGGGAATTCCAGAAAGCATCAAGAAAAAGGTAGAGAATTCAGTATTAAATGCATCAATCCATTACCTATTTTAAACAAAAGATGACAAAAGGATAACCATGTAATTCATCAGAAGAAGAAAACAAAAGTGCTTGGGAGCCTTTGTTACAGAGCAGTACCATGGACACAAAGCTCAAGTGGAAAAAAGGAGGTGCAACAAACCAGCATTTAAAAGAAACTTGTTTTTCTATAGGAAAGAATAGCAGTGAAGAAGATACCAATATTAAGTCAATGAGGTTTGCATTTTTAGTTGGGCCTTTTCTCAGAAATCCCATACAACCTGTAGCATTCTAGGTAAGAGGGTTAAGCCTTTTGGAGATAAGTGCTTATTATAACAGACTGGAGTAACTCCAGCCAGAACTTATTGACTCACATGAAGTTTTTTAGAGGGATATTTCACCGATGTTTGAAAATTCACTACATCTAAGCAACATTCATGTTCTACACTTCTAGGGCTGGTTGTACCCTTCCAAATTTCCACCTTGTCAAATCCAAAGATCCTGTGATATCCAGTCTGAGACAAGTCACCCTCAAAACTTCAGCTGCTTTGAGAAACGGAACTGAGAGAAAACATGAACATGGATAGTCGCAAAGGAAAAAGCAAACAACAGACTTTTATTGGACCTCAGAGGAAGAGCTACACATGCATCGGCAGAAGACAGAATGGCAAGTGTCATGACAATAGAATGGCCACGCTGACAGCTTATTTGCAGTTCGTTATTGTGCAATATGAAGAACTGGACATGCTAGTCTTAGTCGTGATGCTACATAGAAAAGCTGTGAGAAGGGGAAACTGCAGCTTTAGCCAAGCGCAAAGGTAATTGAAATGAAGTGATTCAACTCTGAAGTGGTGATGAAAGAAAAATACCCACCACCAAATAGGTCAATCACACCTGAAGAATCCACCTTTGCTGGAGAGGCAGTGGGTAGAGGAGAGGGGGCTGCAAATGCATCCACTGCAGTAAGCATAGGATAAATAATATTTAGTATCAGCAAGGCAACAATGATAGCTAAATATTTCAAAGCCACATGGGTCCCACCAGATAGAACCATGGGATCAGTAAATTCAGGTAACATTCTTCAGAACTGCAAACAAATTGTTACATTTCTCATACAGCAACTGAAAACCACTGTACTTTAAAGAAAGCATTGTTTATTAAGAATTTTCTTATGCTTAGAGGAGGATTTACTCTCTCAGCAACCACATTACTTACTCAGCTTCAGTGTCAGCCACTTCATGGTTTACATCTTCAGCAGTTGCTAATCTTTTGACCAAAGTGTCAAACCCATAATTTAATATTTCAGCTTAAAGAGGTAAACTGGCATTAAGTCATTTTTTTTCACTCTTGTGATAAAAACAAAACAGAAGTCTGTAGGATGGCCTGTGAAGATAAGCACTCACCAGATAAGAGATCAGCAGTGAGAGAACTCTCAGGCACAGGAGAAGCTCCCTGTGGTGGCGATGAAAAAGCATCTTCCAGAAATAAAAGAAAAAAAATGAGAAGTAAGTATAATTTAACTCAATTTACACAAGCACACAGCATCAAAGCAGCAGAGTATTGGAAGAATTCTCTCTTTACCTGTACCAAAGAGATCTATGCTAGGAGTAGCATCTGGTTTAGGTGCTGGAGGTACATCAGGAACAGACTCAAATAAATCTAAGGCCAAGAACATAACACGTCTTTAACTCATCTTGAAAGGCAGGACTGAAAGCAGAATTTTCAAGTTTTGCACATTGAGTTAACAGGCTCTCTGGTTTGAAAGCCTAGCATACAGCAGACATGCAACAATGATTTGTTTGTTCTGTATTTCTTACAGATCAATCCACCAGAATCAAAGAGTTAAAAACAAAATTACCACCAAAGATATCTAGAGCAGGAGGAGCGGAGGTGGTGGCTGTAGCAGAAGTGGTGGCAGTAGTGGTAGTGGCAGTAGCTGTAGTAGTAGCAGTAGCAGCAGCAGCAGCAACAGCAGCAGCTGGAGAAGGAGTTGTTGTAGGAACTGGAGTGGCTGCACTAGTTGTAGGGGTAACTACAGGAACAGCAGTCTCTGTTGGCTTCATAGCAAAGAGGTCCAGCTCAGGAGCAGCCTCTGCACTACCTTCGGATGGGGCAAAGGGGTCTTGTAAAAAGGAAAGGGGAAATATATGTGTATGCATACTTAGGATCAGTGAGGGAGGAAGTCAAGAACAAAGCAACTACAGGTAATGCACATACTGCAAATACACACACGCACACAGAGGAGGTTGCTCTAACATCTACCCTACTTATCCAGACATATTACTTATGTTTTTCCAAAATAAAGACCATCTGAAAGGCTGTGCGGCCTAGTTACTCAAGGGCAGAACTTTCAAAGGCTGTTTGACAAGGCCAAAAAAATACAGAAATATGCAGTTTAGCAGGTTACTGCTGACAAAACTCAGCACTGCCAGAATCGTTTATTGGCGCTACCAAGTAAGTACAAGTTACTGGGACTCAGAAACAGGCAGTTTTCTTAAGCATGCTCTTCAGTCTAAGCTTTGGTTTGACCAATTGCAAACACTATGAAAGTTTCAGAAAAACACACTGCCATGTAGTTTAAACGAAAAAAAAACAGCAAAACAAGAGACTATCTAATGACATAAAACCCACCATTTCCTGAACATGCATCAAGAGCTGCTGCTACAGGGGTTGGGGTAGCTGGTGCTGCTGCCCCTTCAGCTGCTGCAGGGGCTTCCCCAGGAGAAGCTGCAAAGGCATCTTGGGTGCAGTTTATGAACAGAAATTAAAAGGAAAAAGGATAAAGAGAAGAAAAATATAGTAAAAGAACCAAGTTAAATTGCACAGGTAGATCCCCTTATACAACATGAATATTGTTACTCTGACAGCAAGACAAGTCATGCAGAGCAAAACTTTTTGTTCTCCCCCAACCCCACATGAGCAAGTTCTAGACAGAGTTTGAAGATGGAGCTTCGAGACGCCTGCAGGAAGAACAATGAGGGCAAAAGGCGGCCTTATTCTCATTGTATAAGGGTTCAGAGCAGCATGCTCATGTACTACTCAAAATTAACTAATGAAAAAGGAGCAGAGGTATGGCAGTAAGTCAGTGTTAACAAAGATATTAAAAACTTGCATGCTCAAAGTCCATAACACATGTGAGTCATCTGCAACTGAGTTTACTTGCACAGTGCTTTGCAAACTTAAGCACTGTTATTCATAACAATCCAATTGTATTGGTGGAGATCTGCATCTAGCATTTCTAGCTTCTGAGTCAAGTTAGGCATGCAACATCCGAGAAATTGAACTTACATGTTTTTTAACAGTATTCCAATCAGATCTATCTGAAGCTATAACCTGATGTATAGGTTATGCGTCCCCAGCTTACTTCTGACAGACCAGGAATGTTCATCTTAACTAGTCGCCAGCCATATCTTGTCTTGTTTTCTTTTAGGGTGACCTCTAGGCCAGCCAGTCAAGTCAGGAAAAACAACTGTTTTGGGGTTTTGGAATGATTTGTTCATGAGTTTTCTTTGACTGTTTTTTTTTTTTTTTTTAGTTTGCCACTTGCTAAGTGGTTTAAATTTCAAGCTCTGATCTTTTACAGAATTATTCCTAGACTTAAGTCACCATCTGTAGCTCTTAATTCCATGAAGTAGTCCTAATAGACACTGCCATTTGAGCTAACCTCGTATGAAAGCATTTTCTTCACAAAAAAAGACTGTACAATTGAGATTAAACACCTCAAGATGCTAATGAAGGCCGTTTTTCTACCGCTTCAAAGTTAGCAAGTTAAAAAAAAAGCTGTTGGGGAATATTGCAATTGCACTGTCAAACTAGTTCAGGAAAAAGCTTAACATGCTTTAACTTGAGTGTCAATTTTAAAATGAAAACAACCATTTTAAAAATAAGTTTGTGCCAGTTAATCTAAAAAGCTCAAGAGAACATGCATTGAAACTTCAACAGAAGATGAAAGCCAATTAAACTTGTACAATAGAATTAAAATGAGTTAGTAGCAAAAAAATACCTGCTAATAAGCCATTTCAAATATAATTCTATTTTTCACATAACACGGTTCAACAACAAAACTGGATGGCAGTTGTCCAAGTGAAAAAAATCATTATTAGTCAAACATCCCAGTATTGTACGTATACCGGACACTGGCATACGCTGCAGAGAAGAAATTCAACACAGAACTGAAGAGTTTTGAATTGTACTACTTGACAATATGCTATGTGTACAGTCATGTGTATTGAGTTTTGCTCTACAGGACCATTTTTCAGACAGAGGGTCACCTTGGTCTCTTTCAGAGGAGCACACTTCTATCCACACAAGCCTGTAGACCAACGACACAGAAGTTGGTCAACACTACTTATAATTTTTTCCCAGCATGAGAGGATAAGAGTCCAGATCTCACATAAAGTGGGATTTCAGAATGTATACAGTTAGTCACTAGTTCTACATTGGGACCATTTCTTTCTCAGAGTAACTCCTATCCAGCTACAGACTATTGAAGTTCCACATGCAACAATCATAGAAATTCATGTGGGCACAAATTCCTCCACCCTGTAGATGGAAGGGAACAGCTAGCTTGGCACCAGCTTTATTATTTACTGCCAGTTCTGAATAAGGTTGTGGCCAAGCATTATCGTTTTCTTTTGCTCCACAGTTGGGTTAAATGGCAGGTGAGATAAACACCTAAGTTCACAATGGAATCTGAAGAAAAAATGCCATACTAAGAACTTCAAATATTAGATACTCTGAGAAATTCAAGAAACATATATGAGCATAGAAACAAACCAACCAGAACTGGTGGCCCTGCAACTGATAGGTCCAACCAAGGGTTTGTTGGTTTTATTTTTTCTCAACTTAATGTTTATTGAGTTCTTTGTAGTTTTTAAAAAGGCTCTGCTGCACCTGCACAGATTCCCTCTGCTAAAATCTATCATTGCACGCAGAAAACAACTAACTACTGTGTATTTTATTAGTAAAAAAAAAAAATATTGGACTGTTTATTTTCTTTTTGGTTCCTCCATATTGGCACAGCAACCCTACACGTATATCCAGCACTGGAAGAGATCTCCCTTTAAAGCAGTTACCATATTTACTCAATTTATGCTATTTCCTTACACTTGCACATCTTCTGCTTCAAAAGTGAATCTAGCTTTTGAATTCTATAATCAAGTCGCTCATGATCCTCACTTGGATTTATAGACAGCCTGGAAACTGAAAGAAATGTTGCTGAAACCTTTGAGTTTACACTGCATGGAATGTCTATTAGGAGCGACGTGTATGTACTATGTACTGCGTAACATCAATTGTTAAATAAAAATAATTCTGTGCAAACAAGGGATTTTAAGTTCTGAAACACTGAAACAGCGCTTCAATGCATCTCGTCAGCAGCAAAATAAGTGTTCCTGAAGAGTGATCTGTTTAATTGCATAATTTCAGGCTTTATTTGATGTCATGGCATCAACAGATGATAGAACTTACTCACAAATGGTGATACAGCTGAACTGTAATAATTTCATATTATGCAACATGTGAAACAACCCTGTGGAAAGTCACAAGTATAGGGAAGATCGCAGACCTGAAGTTTACAGATGAAAAGAATCTTTTTCTGTTTCCACAGTTTTCTCCTCTTCAGTCACTCTCCACTAATTTTTGACATGGAGAAGTTGACTTGAGTTAACAAGAAATATTCCACTAAGCTCAGCACTAGGAAAGAATCATAAGAATTATGGGAAATTGTTTCTGTTGTTTATTTTTTAAAGTAAGTGCTAGTTTGCTATACCAGCATGTTCCAGAATAAGGGACTTTGATTAGCCCTCAAGTGCCAAAAGTTCATGATCATTTTGCCTTCAGTTTCTTTAAAGGGAAAACAGTAGTTCTTCTGCCCACTTGTAATTCATGTCATCTGAATGCCTAATAACTGACATTTGCACAGTGTCTGCCACAACTTCTTACTTGCACTGTTTACAGTCTACTCACACAACATAATATAACTCAAGAACACATTATTAGCATCCAAAACACTGTGTCCAAATTCTATTATTGAGGTACATGGCATTTCAGGATGTTTCACCTTTTCTCTGCCTTTACATTTCTCCCTCTCGAGAATTATTCCAGTTGCACTTTAAAAACAGCTTCCTCTTGTTTATCTTAGAAACAAGATGAAGAAAACTTCAAGTTGGCCCAGGTAACTGAAAGCTTGCCCATTAATCAGATCGAATTCTTCAAAAAAGCCATGTTAGATCAATCCTGCATTTCTCATCTGCTTTTCAAGATAATGTTAGAGATGAGGAAATAATGCAGAGCTGTTTTTCCTCTTAAGGACAACGCCCAGTCATAGGCAGCACGTAGGCTCCTATCAGATAAAGTACCAGCAATACAGTGCAAGAGAATAATCATAGAATCATAGGATCATCAGGTTGGAAAAGACCTTTGAAATCACCGAGTCCAACTGTACCTGTCCACTACTAAACCATGTCCCTAAGAAGCTCATCAACCCGTCTTTTAAACACCTCCAGGGATCGATAATAGTCAACAGTCATTCCTACAAAGTCTCTTCTGTTTCTTCCATCAGCTTGCTTTCTTCTTCTGCAGCTTTCAGCTTCCACTCCTTACCCTGCCATTCCTTGAAGACTCTTTACATTCTTTCTCCTGAGATCACTGTTCCTGTACCTTCCCCTACTGTAGCTCACCACAAAGCACCACGTAAAGCAACTAGAAACTGCCAAGCTGAAAAAAGTTCAGGTGATCTTGAGGACTCCAGCAAACCTCAAGGGTCAAATACCTATTTATTAAGTGTAAGCACACCTAGCACCATAAAACAGAGAGAGCAACAGTGGCAGCCCAAAACCTTTCAGTTTTTTTCACTATGCACAGACTTAAAAATAATAAAGAAAGTTAGCATGGGACATTACTTACAGCAATAACTTCAGAGAAATAAAACACAAAAAAAGAAACAAAAACCTCCATGAGGTAGAAGGTCAATATGGACGCCACGATCTTAAAAATGTCTGGCCTGTCGGTGTCTGAAGGTACTGCAAAACTATCTTCACTGCTGAGTGCGTTCAAAGATTTTTCTTCCTAAGAACTAAAGGTTTTCTGCTATTGTAAATAACAAAAATCCTCCTTTATCCTGAAGCATTCCAAGAAAAAGTCAGTATTCATCTAATACACAATGCACTGGAGATTTACAGTATACAGCAATAAAATACATTCTTTTTAAAAGAAGAGATCAAGTCACGGAGGTCTGGATACTGCAAAAGTAAAATTCTTTCCACACTGGAAGACGAAGATAACTCCACTTCTTAAGATGTGCCACTAAGTAATCCAACAGTCAGTTAAATCTCTAGAAACTAAAAGCACCCAGCCGTTCTATAAACATGGAAGCAGACACGTGATTTGGTAGCAGCTGTTCTTCCAGGCACAGAATAGTGGAAAACGTATAAAAATTGAATGGTACATCTTGCTGTTGTAGTACTGGAAGAATAGACAAAGGAAGTGTTTTTCTAATCCTGTTTCAAGGTTACAGTCATTTCTAGCCATTTAAGGATCACTTTTTTTTTTCAGTCATATCTATGCTAAAGCAATAATGCAATTTGAAAGAGCTGTGCCCCAGGCTGGCTTCACTCCAGCGTCTGTACACCAGAAGTTTCACACACCGTGCATCTGCAGCAGTGTTAATAAGCACAGGTCTTGGTTTCTGCAACAAGCTTCTGAGAGTAACCAGTATCATACTAGTATCTTGCTCCTAGTGATCTCCAGAACCACTGCTCATGACTATTTTAAAAGTGCCTCTGAAATGCCTGATCCTGTGGCACTTGGGCTATTATTTAGCTTTGTAAAAGGAGGAGCTAAGTAGCAGGTAGCAGTCGTGCTCCTTTCTTACAGCTGGGGATATCCTGGAGGCATCTGCTGAAGTTGGATCTAAAGAGAATTTTTAACCAGGAACTTTCAATCTTTAGAAGATACCTTTGTAGTCAAACTGCTTATGTATGAATGAGACCTATCCAGCACTCTTATAACTAAAAGTGATAAATACACCCCCACAGAGAATATACTGAAATTCAGTTTTGACAGCAAATATGTTATTACTAATTTCTGACATCCACTGTCATATTGGAACCATGCATCACAGGAAGAGACGACTACGAAAATACAGCAGTTGAGGGATCTCAAACACATCAGTAGTTTGTAAATCAGAACATTTTTCCATTAACCTGAGCTGGTATACTTTTCAAAAGAAACAATTGCCATGATGCTGTTGAGAAGCCTCCTGTGCCATAACAGTGACAAGAAAGCTGACTATATACATGGAAGACTTGATTGTTACTAAAGAGCTAACAGCAGAGACTGTAAGAACTGAACTGAACAATAAGAATGTTTCCTATGCGTTCACTGTATAGTTGGCATTTAGTTCAAGTTCATTGCCAAGTTAATCTACTGTTAATGCTACCTGAAATAAAACCCAACCTCAAGAATGATAAAATATAGTAATTTCAGGTGGCTCAATACCATATTTATAGGAAAATTCCAAAAGAAACACAACACAGCTCAACCATAACATGTAATGAAGCAGCGGGAAGCTGCCACATCCATCCTTTCCAGTGCAGTAACTATGAAAGCACAACTGCTTTTCCCAGAAATAGTAGTACAATGCATAGTTATTGAATAATGTGGAAAGAATACCTGCTTATCCCATGCAGACCTGAAAATTCTTAGCTGTTCAACCATAAGGTAACTCAGTCTTAAGTGTATACAGTTTTCCATTTCCATATGTATGCAGAGGAGCCTATAAGCTAAAAGCACAGCAAACAAAGAGGTAGTGGGACAGTTTACATTTTCTGTTCTATCTAGCATCAAACACACAGGCACTTCTGGTATAGGTAGTTAAATTAGAGGCCTTGTTACAATAGCTGAACTCAACATTGCTTTGTCTACCTTATGAGATGGCGTAGAGCACTAGTGCAACCAAACTAACCTCCAAAGAGATCCACTTCAGCAGTGGAAGCAGTAACAGTTGTAGTTGTAGTGGCAGCAGCTGAAGTAGTTGTAGTATCAGTAGTTGCAGCAGTAGTTGTACTAGGCTCTGGGGCAAATGGATCTGAAATCTGTGGCTCAGAGGTAACACCGGAAAGTGCAGCCAGATTATCTACACACAACCATGTAATGAAGATCAAAGAGAAAAAGTAAGGGGGAGAGGGAGAGAGACCACAAACACTCAACTCCAAAAAGCTGGAGCTTTTAATAAGGAGTCTTAACATTCAATAGCCTTAGAAACCAAAAATATTACTCACCCTCTCCCAGCAGGTCTAGTGATTGTCCATTAAAGCGACAGCAGAATAAAGACGCAGATCAATTAGTAAAATTGCCAGACTGAAGATGTTAATTAGCCATAAGTTCATTCTCCAAATGACGTTTGGGTTAAACAGTTTCTGCACTTGATTTTCCCGCATTCAAGAAATTATTGTTACGTGACAAAGCTCATTCTGTTTAATAGTTCTATTCAAATCAGAACTAATATGTAGGTTTCACATATTTCATAAATTGCTTAATATCTACTCATCAAGATGTTCAAATACTGGTAGTATTTATCACTTCTGTTTCACACAGCTAGTTTTCTTTTCTAACTGCAACTGAGAGGACCAAGTATTGGCCTGTAAGGTTGACAGGAAGGTCTCCTGCCTTTCAGCACTCCAGGGTCAGTCCAAGAACCACTTCATTAAAAGTGGTTCACCACTATACTAGTTCTATCTTGCATTTGGCTTAGCAGCATGAGAATGATTTCTTTGAAGCTTACGAACAGCTAACACCTCAAGTACATTGAAAATTTTAAATGCAAGTTACTGAGCCTAACAGCACACAGATTCAAGACTTTCACCAAGTAAAACTGGACATGGGAAGAGTGAGCCCCAAGGAACCACAGTGCTCATATGTAAGTAAACAAGCACAGCTGAAGCTTCTTTAAATCAGTGCACTATTAGCAGGACATACTCAGATATCAAAGAGAATCACAAGATAATTCTGCTTAGCTGCAAGTATTTTCTAGACCAAAGTATTCAGAAAGCAGTCAAAACCAACACTGCAGTCATTAACAGCAGACAGAATTTAGTCTGCTGTTCTGCTGAAGTGAGTTGGTGCGATCCACCCATCAGCCCTAGAACCCTTCACAAAACTGGCACTAAGGCCAGGGCACTCCAGCAAAGAGTTACTTGCAATACAGTGTGAAGTTACTTCAGGATACAATTCACAGCATCCCTAGTGCCCCAAGCGTATTCTGAGAGGCAGGCTGAGGTTCTTGCACTTGAGACAACTTCTTACCACAAGATCTTCATCTGTATTTGTGATAGAGCAAGAATACTACACAGGAACAACCACCTCCGTTAACATTTGTTATGAGGAATATTAATGACCGACAGCATAAGGAGTTGGCTATGTTCCAACTTTGTTCCTTAATCAGTTGTTTTCTGAGGTCAGTGAATCATCTTTAATGATAGACTTTCCTACATTTTTATGTCCTTTGAGACCAGTCAAAGGACAGAGAACACAATGACAGAGAAAGGTCTGACTACATAAAAAAAAAACCCAAATACAAGCTATAAAAATCTACGGAAACTACATTTTTATACTGGAGTTAACATAGTCTGAGCACAACAACTACCTATTTACTAACCAGTAGCTCAGTGTTGCTTCTAGATTCATTATATGCTTAACAGGGTCATGGGTTCATCTGATCCACACCAAACAGCAAGCACAGATGCTTTACTACAGGTCAGTACGTATGAAGAAAAAATGCTTCAAGCAAGCACAGCTCAATCTTCAGAAGACTGTCTTTATTTTACAACACTTGTTAAAAAGGCACCGAGAAACCACATGTAAGTATTTTTGTAATTGGTTCCTTGGGAGATATCTATTTGAGACTGACTGCACAAGCTTAGTTAAGTCAAAATACTATTCTGAAAGAGTGTAACAGTATATTAAAAATGCAGCACTATGGTATCTCATTACTGCACACCAGGTGGACATCTCACAGCCAGGCTTGAGATAAACTGCCAGCAAACTTCTGCTCTCTATTAGCTTATTACTCAATGCATTTTTGTTACCTGCTTGTTATAGAACAAAATACAGTGAAATTACAATTATCCAGCATAGCAATCTACACTTACTCTTAATATGGGAAGGACTAAACCAAATTTATTCTACAGTAATATTAAAGTAAGAGTATTAATAGCAAATCCATGTTCTAAGGTACATCACAGATAGTTCAGAGCAGAAATTCAAGTCAATTTGCTTTTATATTCAAACGTCAGACCTGGTGAAGGTGTAGAGCTTGACCTACTGTATTTTTGTAATACTATAGCCTAGCCTGCCTGCCAAGTGCCTCTCTATTCACTTTGCAGCATGCTGCAGGCAAATTATTACCCTACCCTGAATATCTCCTGTTAGAGAAGTACAGATTTTCACAAGTTATAGTTAATTTGTTTAATAACTTATGTTGTATTCAGAAAAATACTCTGTATACAACAAAGGAGTGTACTGTACATCCCACTAGATATACAGTGTACTGTAGCAAACATAGAGTACTCAAATATGCCAGAATACATAGAATCTACACAGCCAGTGAGACTAAGAAAGCGGGATCGTTTGTTGGTGACATGTATTCCTGAGGTTTATGTGACATATAAAGTGCCAGTTTGATGTTGCATTTGAAGTAGTCGATATTCTCATTTTCCTACCTATTCTGAACTGCAGCAATTCTTCCAGCTTCCTCCTGCTACTGTGTTTTTCTCATGAGTTCCCACATTAACTTGCTGTGGGCAGAAGAGTTTTGCAGATAAGATAGCAGGGAGGCAGTGTTATACATCCTTCCAAAAGTCCTGGGTGGAAGGAAGGTTATTCCCTTTAGGCCCCTACTCAAAGCAACATTATGGCCAACACCAGATAAGGGTAGTTATGACTTTTTGTCTAGTTAGGTCCTGAAAAAGCTTGAGGAATGGAGAGTCCACTAGCTTGCATCAGGGATCTGCTCCATTACTACCCTACTCTGCAAGTGAAATAACTTTTTTCCTCATGTCCAATCAACCTATGAAGTTGCAACAAGTTGTTTTTAACCTTTATTATAATCTGCTCTCATTTCCAAGAAAAATTTGGCTCTTCTCAGTAACTCTGCTTTAAGTAGTTGTCCCCTTTAGCCTTCTCTCCTCCAAATGACAGAGGCCCAGGTCCCTCAATCTCTCTCTGCAGAGATGTGCAGAGTCCTGGTAGCCCTCTGCCTAGCCCCTCTCTCAACAGGAGAGCTCAGAACTCGGCACTGATGTCGCCTCACCTGCATGAAATGAGAAGACTCTGTAGTATCTACTAGAGCATACAATTTATAATGACTACAGATTCATCCTGCAGATTTAGTTTAAATAAGAAAAAGAAAAGCTTAAACACAGGCTAAAGGTTTTCTCATTACCAGATGAAACTAATGGATACTTCACTATTTTCACAACAAATTCCAATTCTCAATTTATGCATGCCTAATATGGTATTTGGCAATTATTTAAAAGAGTTTATAAAAAGACTAAAAAAGAGACAAAAAAAAAGCAAGATTTCAGTGCAGTAACAGATCATCAAACGTTAGCTGCCCTTTTCTGTTGTGAAGTAAGAGAACTAAGTGCATTACTTGTCAATTTTAAAGTTTTCAGTAATTCATTTTACAACAATAATGGCTATTTATTCTGCATAAATGAGCAAGTGCTTAAAAGAGTTAGCTGAGAGGCCTGAGCTCTTTCAAACACCTAAAAACTTGTGTTCCAGCACTTGGCAATGACAGAGCAAGACAAACTGGTTACCGTCAAAGCTGCAGAATAATTAGCCCTAGGCATCCTAGAATAGATGACTCTGGTTTTTCTTTCTTTGTAAGATTACATTTCAGTTAATAAAACTGACACTTCTGCAAAAAAAAAAAAACCCACATTCAATCCAACAAATTAAAGAGGAATATGCAAAAGATGGTCTACATGACAGCCACAGCTACCCCCTCATAATGAAGTGGCTGAGATACAATGTCATCTTTAATGAACTAAAGCTAAAAACAGAAATAGGGAATGCAGAAGCCACTAGTACCCAGTATTAGCATTCTAGAGTCAGCATGACTCAGTGTAGCATTCTTGCTGTGAGAGGGTTGATGAGTTCATTAAGCTGCCACACAAGCGAAGAACTCAGAAGATTACACCACAGTGGGTTTACAACTATGCAAGTTAAATCACATTTACTGGCCTAATTCCTCATCTTTACAGTACAGGAGTGAACATTGCCTACATTTATTGTGGTACTCTTCAGACAACCAGCTGCTAGTGCTGCCTCGAACAATAGGCTCAGCTCACCACAGAGCTCAGACTTCAGAGAGCTGGTTATTCCTACTTGAAAGCAGTTAGTCCTTCACTTTTATTTTCATATTCCTATTCTAAGCAGGCAAGAAAGATTTTATTAAAACATGCTAAGGGTTGTTAGAGGCAATCAGACTTGCAGTAGAATCAATTTGCCACCATTGGCTTTAGAAGCGTTTTTGTTTCAAAAGATAATTTTGATCCTCCCCCTACTGATCTGCAGGTTTTGCTTCATGAACAGGAGAGCTGATTTCTCTGCCCTCACCTTGCCAACAAGCCCATGAGCACTTCTAGTTCTGTTTTAAAGTGTCTATCCTACCTGTTCACCTTCAGCCATCCCCCTTCTGCTCACTTTTAGTCACGTAATCTGTCTCTCCCCAGCTTTGCAGCCAGGCCCTTATAAGCAGCTTATACTATTATGCATATCCCTGGAAAAAGGAGTAGCCCTGTGCCCCGAAGGGATGCCTGACTGTCAGGTCAGCAGAAGCCTGGGAGTGAGTTGGGAACATCCTGTGCTAGCAGAGAAAGAGCCAGGTTTCAGCTCAGCCAGGCAAGACAACGGAGACTGCAAGAAAAGATGCTGACAGCGAGGTTTCTCTACCTCCCCATGAAGTTGCTCCAGCAGGGGCTGCTGGAGCTGCTTGTCCAGTAGCAGCAAAATCTGGCTGAAGATCCAGAAGATCACTGGATGGTTTGGAAGCGCTGCCAAGGAAAGAAAGACCAATATTAAATACTGGAGTAAGCTGTTAATGTCTTCCAAGTTTAAAAAAAAAAAAAGTCATGACAGGATTGTAGGAATTATCTTTTGTTTAGATGACTGGTGGAAAATTGAGAGAGAATTTTTTTCAGGCCTTAGGATCACAGCAATGACCGTAAACATCTGTACTACAGTACGCAACAAGAACACACCTCAGGATGAGACCTTAACTTGTTTCCACTACTTGATAACAACACTAACAGATCTTTGAGGCATCACTAAATTTTGATGTTATAAAAAACCACTCCACCAAAAAAAAAACCAAACAGGTGGGTCCTAAGAACAGAGCAAATAACTGCTGCAATGGAAAACAGCTCCATTCCACATCAATATTTCATTGTGCCATGTCAGAAAGCAAGCAACCTGCATTTCTAGGCAATAAATAGGCATTAGGTAAAATGGTAAAACTTGGATGGCCTAAGTCATTTAGTTAAAAACAAAGCCTTGCTAATTTAGAATATTTAAATAATAAACAATAGAAGTTCTTTCTTCAATGAAGCACTTCATCGTACATTTAACTAATTAGTTGCATCCTCAGACTTCTGGCTCATGTTTAGAGCTGTTACATGTCTAAAGTTCTTTCATTTCTGCTCATTATAGACTTGAAAGTAAGGTTCAGAATTTCTCACTGGTCAAACTTAAACTTTTTTTTTTAATTTTAACTTTGTAAGTTAATTATTTTTGCACTTCATTAACTAATGTGAATAGCAAAGAGAGAGGAATCTTAATTCAGCAGTTTTTAAAACAATACTGAAGGTCAAAGATTACTTTGGATTTGCATATTACTTCAGTCTATTAAATTAGTAGTTTATGTTGGGAATGGTACAACATCACTGCTACAGTGAAGACAAATCATAGTAGCCACCTCTTTTTTTCTTTTTTGTTAGAGCTCATTTGTGATCTATATTGGTAGAATAACATAGTCTATACAATACTGAAGTACACTACCTGTAAAGTAAGCAAAATCTTGCAGGCAAGTCTCCTGTCAGAAGTCTGACTTTGGTATCTACATCTAGCTCAGTAACTCAAATATACTTTTTAACTTACCTGACTGGAGCAGCTGTAGATGAAGTTGCAAAAAGATCAACCGGAGGAGATGTATCAATAGTTTTTGCTGGAGTAGAACTAGGAGATGTCACAGTTGTGGCTGGAGAAGACTGGAGAAATATTTTAAATATAGATTCAATATACTAGTCTTTCTCCATAAACAAGTCATGCAGACCTACATATTTTAAAAATCCAATTTTGACATCAGGTCTTCTCATTGTGAGCCATTCTCCCCTCTGAGAGAGCTTAAGGAGAAATGAGCTAAGTTTTCAGAGGGAAGTTGAGAAATATCACGGTGACTCCACCAAGTGATGCCTTGGTCAAGAGCAAATGTCTAATGCAGGTGCTCTGAATGCACACAGATGCAAGTGATAAGCCTAATGTGAGCTTTAGCCCCTTGGTTTCCTGATTTGCTCAATGTCTAGGCAACTAACTCAGAGCCTCGTGACCTGGGGTTGCCTTACCTGCCTTTTAAAATCCCACTTAGGGTAACTAATAGTTCCTATGCATGAAAGGATTCTCCGCTATTTGCAATAAATCAGTTTCCTCCCCAGACTCCATCCTCTCAGTTTTAAGGTCATCCTGAAGATGGGAGGAGGAAGTATTTTTGTGGGGAAGAGGAAGTATTTTTTCTACATCTGTCAGACCCTGCATACTGTGTATGGAATGAAGTATCTGTTCAACCACAACAGAACCTTAGTACTATAACTATATCAACTGTGGAAGAAATGGTTAGAAACTGAGTTAAAAGTGTGTACGTAAATCTTCAGACTGAAGAGTTTAAAGAGCCATCAACAGTGCTAACCGTTAAGTCCTTGGGAAGATAGACATATCAGCCTGTTATTTTGCCTCATTAGCACCTCCAGTTCTGGTTAAAGATATCTCAAGTATGGCAAGGACAGATACTCAAGGAGAGTATACTGCAACTCTTCTGTGTACTTGAAGAATCAAGTTACCTTGAGTGTCAATTTAATTCTAAAAGACACTACGAGCTTTGTTAGAGCATCTCACATGCTAGAGAGATCTTTTCCTAACTAAAGAAAACAAGTTGTATGTTTAGTACTGTGTGCCATTCTGACCACTTCCAAGAAAGAAAAAGAATGATAAATTTGAAGCAATTTACTTCTGAGCTCTGCCATCCCATCATCACAATTCTAGCAGGAGATAGATATAAGCGTTCTAGATTCTCCTCAAGACTTCACTAAGGTTTGAGATTGGAGTGGTCCAAATTGTTCATGTAAATTATGGAAGAGGAGTTTTCCTAAAAGTTGTAAGAACATTTTCTGAGTCATCACGTAGTTCTTGCCAACTGCTACAGTACTGGACAATAGATTTTTTTGGCTTTCGTTTTTAAAAAAAAGGGCTTTTTGGAAAGAAATTTAAGAGCTTTCACTAGAATCAAACACTGAACTGTCTCCCTCTGACTCAGAGGTTTTAGTAAGAGTCTTTCCAGCACAATACCTGTTATTAAGACACACAACTACACCACGCGGCAATGCTTCAGGGATAACAGGAACTAGTATTACTAACACTATAAAGCTCACTAGCTCATCTGACACTCTACAATGGCAGCTCTTGCTTTAAATTGAGGTGAGCAGTCTCACTAAGAAAGGTCAATTCTGAAATTAGCTATACCAGATGAAAGTTTCCTTCTTGGCTTTTCACGCAAGTGTGGTTTTAAAAGAGTCAGCACTTCCTTCTAAAAAGCTGCAAATTGAGTAAAGAATTTGGAGAAGAAACAGTACAGAGTAAGTTTCTCACTGACATGAGGATTAAAAAATGCTGAGGCAAACTATGGGTATCTCATGTTTTCACAAAGAGTGACCTTCAAATCCTGCACTGGTGTAAGTACCACAGCCCCTCAGAAAACAAAGTGCTTTTATGAGGTCATTATTTGCAAGGCTATTAAAAGATGCAACATTGTCACACAGGTATGATGCAGATGGCAAAGTCTAAAGAGCAAATTAGTAGATGGAAACTTCACTCCTTATGCCGTTAAGATGTTCTAAAGCATAAAGTGAACAAGAATTCACTAGTACAGCAATTGTCAGTGTTTACCTTGCTTAGAGGAGAAGGAGCCCCAGATCTAGGAAAAAAAAGGGAGGGGGGGTCAGATAAGCACACTTTTGGAAACTGTGGTTTCTGGTCATCAAAACTCATGCAAAAAGACCAAAAGCTAAGCATGACAGTTTTCTCAAGATCACTACAACCACATACCCTCCCCAGTTTTCAGACTTTCATGTGTCACTTTAGACAAGGAGCACAAATTGTTACTGCAAAGCTTAAATCAACCTTTTAAGCCAACTGTTATCACAAGATTATTCTGCCTTTACAATAAGGTCTACTAAATGAAGGAAAGGCAGAGAAGCATGCAAGTGTCTTGTGTTAGGGCTTACAGGAGCCAGTAGGAAAGAGTTATTGGGTCAAGATGTTGCCATCTTATAAAACCATGCAACAGCAGCAGAATAAGACCAATACGGAAGCAGTTATCTAACATTAAGTCTTCAGAGGATGTGTACACAAATTTTCAAAGTCTACTGTTTTTGTACAGAGTCAGAGGTACTTTAAAGTAATGATATTTAAAAGTATGGAAATAGGTAGCTGACAAGTCCAAGCTGAAAGTTCTCCTACATGCAAGAAAATCACACTAATGCTAGCTGACAGAGCCTTGATTGTATGTTAGAATATACATCACTGCATTTGTTTACATTCATCATTATGAGGCATGAAAATACTGCTAAATATTTTTAAAGCTGTTTTGATCTAAGAGATGAAAGAAGCTGAAGTTAAAACTGCACCAGTGTTGAACATTCTATAGTTTTTTTGAATTGGAGAAGTCCTAGGAGCTGTAGAATTGATTAGAAGATCTGGAGCTAAGACAAATGACTAAAAATAATTTAATGGACTAGATAAAAAAAAGCAAGCATCGGTTTAGGTAAGATAACTATTATTAATCATACAAGCCATCTTAAAAAAACAAACCATGTCCGCATGCAAGTGATATGTACATATGTGTACTTACCCTTCACTAAATTGCAAGGAAAGCAACAGTAAAAGAGAAAACACAGGTTTAGCTTATTCCTTTCTAGACTTAGCCATGACAAGTAAGTATCTTCTAGTAAGAAGATGCAAAGCCATTAGAAAACATATCAATTTTGATGATAAAAGCCTTAGGACCAGAGAAAAACATTTCACTCTAGGAATGTTACATGGTTAATTTTACTTCATTTTGTCTAGTTGTGCGGTGCATTGTTTCCCTCCACCCCCCAGTAAGAAAAAAAAAATTGCCATTAACAAGACTTCATAAGGGAAGGGAAAAAGCCTAGTCATATCACATCTTATTTTCCGGCTAACTGGCCAGAGAAGGTTGGGGGAGGCAAACCTAAACATCGCCTAGTCTTGTTACTGTTTTGCCTTGATACATCGTACAACATGTACACCTACTTGTTGCCAGGTTTTTTTCCTTCCAGTGAGTTGAGATGTTGCTCAAGGGTCTCCATGAGACTGCTAGGAGCCTTGAAAGAAAAGAGAAAGATACACTTCTAAACACATTGTATTGACCTAAGGATACTTTGAAATTCAGCACTAACTTCCCTAAAGTGGACCATGTGCATGCTCATGCTGCTATTTACACCACTGTGAAAATAGTGGATTTCCATGCTAGAAGTAGTCAG
Source organism: Tapera naevia (assembly GCA_033556795.1). Lineage (NCBI taxonomy): Eukaryota > Metazoa > Chordata > Aves > Cuculiformes > Neomorphidae > Tapera > Tapera naevia. Next base: position 2,004,611 of record JAUMJJ010000079.1, on the reverse strand, counting down.
GCAAAGACAGGTTTTGAAAGATAATACTGCATCCAAATTTGCAGAGAGAAAACGTTCACCTCTACTAACCAGCGTGTAAATCCAGGGTGAACTGCTGGTCATGCTCTGAGTCAGTGTTAAACATTGACAACAACATAGGCATCCACAGGGTTAATTTTAAGAGTAATAGGCTCAGTCAGCCTTTCAGTTTTGCTTTTAGTCAGACCTCCAACACCTCTTTCATGACCACAGCCTTAGATGATACTTGCAGTCCAAAGAAAACAAACTATGACTCCTTTCCAGCGCCCTCAAAAGCAGTTACCTTTGGTTGAAGACTCCCAACATCACAAAATGTTATATCTGTGTCTTCCAAAACATTGGGCAGGCACCGGTTACTGAGCCCAGCGGCTAACTCAAAATTGTGAAGGATTACTATTTTAGACATCTACAAAAACTACGCTTTTCCAAACCTCCTGGTCTTAGGGTTTTTTTTTTTAAGTAACCTTTTTGTGGTCAGGCAACCCTCAGGCATGCATTTGCTGTTACAACCGTAGATAGGGTAGATAGGAAAAGTAGTCCTAAATACAAATGACAGCGTGCTTAGCTACTCTAGCATAAAAATAGCATCCAGATAAGTAGAATCCTACAAGATCAACAAGCAAGGAGGAAACCCTTGAGAGAGACAGTAGCATATAACAGTCAAGTATTTCATTGAGGTTACCGGTTCACCAATGGTACAGTCTTTGAACTGGGAATTCTCTTTATCAGCCTCTTTGAGATCAACCACAATTCCTGACAGCAATACCTACAGTGGTTTTCATAAATAATATATTTAATTTCAGAGTATACATATGCATCAAAAAGTCAGTTTGCAGTGCTTGAAAACAGACTATCCACTGCTCATATGTACGGTATACTGAAAACCAGTTGGCTGGTTAAATCAGATGTTCCAGGATGATTAGTATCTTCTGGTGCTAATGCACATTTAAGTGTACTTGGAGTATAATGTCTGCATATTAATTTTGTCATTAAAACTGAGCACCAAGGTAACAACACATACAGAAATTTAAAGTGCTCAATAACTTTTTAAATAATGGCTTGAGTTTAAATATGTCCCACGCACAGATGCAATGTGGAGATATCTTAATCATTGTTCCTATTTTATAGGCATAGTTATTAATTTTCTACTGATTAAAGCACAAGAATTTGGTTAAATACAAGTGACTTATTTACAAGAATTCTAGAGAAGCAAGAAAAAGATGAGCAAAAGTTCTCATTTGAAAAAAAAACAACACGACTTCTACATATTCAAAATGGCTATAGTATAAGGCAAAAGCTGTGTTTAGTTAAACATGTAACAGAAAGTTACGTTTAAGAAAAAAATCAGTATTATTTCCTTTGACTGGTTATCTCTACACACTTTAAGAAGCTTTCCAATGCATCATTCACAGCTTTCTTAAAAGCCAACAAGGTAATATGAAACTCATCTATCAAGCAGAATTTACAGAGGAAGCTTCAGAAAATTTCTACCCAGATGCAACAATTTGGAAATTAAATATTGTCTGGTATCGAACTTGCAACACTGAACATAGCTCAGTTTCTTCTAGATACTTCTCAACATTAGATTAATATATCAGTCAGCACCATGGCAGAACCTTAGACATGGGTTCCCCACCAGCTATTTGGGGTAAAACTGCCATGGTTTTAAGAATTGCTAATAAATAAAAATGAGCAAAGCTGTTTAGCTGCCAAGATCCCTCTTCAGCCTCCAAACTTTGCAGCCAAACTAGAAGGTGCAAAGATGGCAGCTATCAACTTGTATTTCAGTACTATGACCACTTTTTTGGATTTACAGAGTATGTACACACACCAAGTGTCAACATGACCAACTTCTTACTGGATACTATTGACTATTGCTATGGCTTGCTTTAGGACTTTAGGTGTACCATTGATATTATATACAATTACGTATCACTTATTAGCTGAAATCCAGTTCTATTGTTCATCTTTCAATTATTTCTCATTGCCTAGGTATTATACACAGATCTACAGCATGTTGTAGATTAGCCTTACCAAGTGAGTCCCAGACAGCCTTTGGGAGAATACAACTATGAGGGACTACTTGAGAAGACCTCTGAAGTGGTTGGCAATTGGATTAGTTATTTGTTTCAGATCCTTTCCTTCCAAAGAAGTTATTATATTCCGTTTTAAAATGTTGGTTCATGAGGTGAAAGGAACCCTCTGGTAGCAGTAACTAAGGTGCAAGTGCAAGACTGACTGATGATGTAGAATGAGGCTTGCATGGTCCCAACAGCCAGCCTTTCAGGAAGCTGACACAACACAAGCAGAAGCAGATAAGAGCGCTACAGACATTTATAAAGTATATTTCATTAACTGAGCTTAACGTGTGTTCTTCTGATTCAAGGACTTAGTTCATGACTGGCTACACCTTATTAAAACAGAGCCCATTAGGTACAGAGTTAGCTGAACATGCTATTTCAGCTATTTCGGAATTGGGTTTGGTATTCCACGTGCTGCTAGAAGTCTAAGCTTTCCTCTGCTAAGTGGTCAGACTTCATAGCCCTGTAGCATCCAAAACCCATAAAGAATAAAACTCTCCACCTTCACATCATGCCTCACAATCAGAATTTTAAACTGGTGTTTTTAACAAAGAGAACCACCATCCTGATGCTAATTTCAGGAGCGTATAAAAACCTACACATTCGTACGCTATGACCACTTAGGATTTACAACTGTTAAGCAGCATGGACTGCTCTTCTGTTCTAATTTTACTAGCATCAAAACTGCCACAAGTGAACTCTTCAGCATGGAAACATCCTTTTCACATTAAATGCAAAGCTAAGCACCTAGGCCAATTTGCAACTGATACTGAAAACAGATCAGCACAACAGAATTCAAGCAGCTATAGCATAAGCGAATTTTGATGTTGAAAGTTTTGATGCATACTGACAGAGAAGTTCAGCAATCAAATCACAACTTCTGCATTTAAACTGCCAAGTTCACTGCACCTAGACCAAGACAGTTGTGCTACTGCTGCTCTGAATTTCATCTCTAGACCAAGACTGTGTCAGGGAGAGATTATGAAGCAAGCCACACCACAATGCCTACACAGTCTGTTGTCAAAAATGAACCTGATCTACAAGCTGCAAAAATCTGTCCTATAGCATGGAAAGCGCAAAACAGTCTGCCCTTCAGGTACAGGTTGGAAGTCATTACGGAAGACGTTATTTTAGTTTTATTAGTCTTCAAAAATAGTTTTGGGCAGTTCTTATTTGAAAGTTGAGAGGGCTTTAAAATGTTAGATGTTATGACTTCTTACCAACATTCAGATTCTTGATGCACTTCCCAGTTACAGAACTTTCAGTTATCACACAAATCCAAAAAAAAGACTACAAGAGAGGCTTACCTGTGTAAGATCAGGGATATCGCCCTTGTCAATTCCAACTTGCTGTGGATATAAAAGAGGTAAAATGTAACTATGTTATTCCACTACAGCAAGCACTAATTTTGACTAGAACTGTGGTGCGCTCTTTAACCAATAATGCACTTTATCTTTAGAAAAAGATAAAGTTCATACTCCCTACTGCAAGTCAGGCAGGGCTTCTTGGTCATATACCGTTGTGACAAGAGGACAGAATCAGTGAATTGCCAAACACACATACTTCCCAGATACCTGACTATCCTAATGAAGCTCTCTGAAACTCAGCCATCAAGCAAATCCTAGAAGGCATCACTTTTAAAAAATTGCTACAGCTCAAAACACTTTGTGTTCCACCCTTCCCTCTTAGCACTTCAAATACAGCAAGATGAGGTCTACGTCTGCAATCTTCTATTAGTTGTCCTGTTGCTTCACTACTGCTCTTCAAAGTGCCTATAAGTTTATCTTTTGCAGAAAAACAAGCTCCACTGACCTAGTAATCCTAAATATATTCATTATAATCCCTTTTGTGCAAAGCTGACCTATAGGTGTCTAAAGTACCTCACTCCCTCATGTTCAACATTCACAGTAGATACTACATGCCATTCAGGAGCAGGCAGCCTCCTTCATAAACAGTTAAGCAAATTAGCAAAGAAAAACTTTTTATTCAGCTCATTACTGCTGTCCATTATGATGAAGCACGAAACATGAAAAATGTGCACCCTGTGCCAAGGAGCCAAGTGCCACAAATGACAGCCCAGCAAAAGAGTTAATTAACCATGTAATACTTGTATTATCCACATAAGAGGATGATAAGGATCAAAACAAGGAAAATCTCACATTCTAGTTAACATGTAGTTGGGTGCAAAGACTTAAAAAGAAGACTTATAAAATCAGTATGATTTTGTTCCCTATTGCTGTATCTTCCTCTGATGTTCACATTGTCCTAGAAGCATGCATTTATTACAGCATTTCCAAGAAATATTGATACAGTTGAAGACATGTCATCTGCTAGGTTGCCAGGAAAGTTAAGGCTAGCTGCACAGTAAAGGCATGTGGAAGTCCTAAGCAGGACTTAACTATTTCAAGAAGAGCTGAACAAGCAGATCCAGGAACTTCTATACTGCCCCACATCTATACAAAGCAAGTCAGATGCTTTACAAGTGCAATTAGTATTTTATATAGCTGCTAAAAACATTCACAAAATATTTAAGCGCCAGACTCCAGAAGACTGGAAGTCACTTACCTCCGCAACTTTAAGAAACTCTGATACTCTGGTCATTCGAGTAAGAAATCGTTTGTAGATTTCAAGAGCATCTTTACATTGTCCCTTTTTCATTTCAAAAAATTTCTCTAGAGAAATAATTTGGCAAATTTCAGTTAAGATATCTTACATTAGGTCTGTATTCAGCAGCATCTCTAGTTTTCAGGAAAAATTGTGTTTCAAGAATATTGCACTCCATTAACATTTTTCTACTTGGATGATAATCTAGTGGTATTTCTAGACTTTAGCAGAATTTAGAAGTTGGGCTTGCTGAGCTGCTAAAGAGTAATACAGACTGGAAAACTGCACCCCAACCAATCATAGCATTGTGTATGATGTAAATCAGGTTTTTAAAGATAAAAAGTGAGCAGGTGAAGTAGCTAGCAAAGTTAAAATTCAAAGTAATTAAAGATACTTAAAGTTATATTAATACGTCCTCTCCCAAGCTGACTTCACTCCAAAGAAAGTACTTTTCCCACTTGAGTAGCTCTCTAAATTTGGTCATGTCCATTATCAAGCACAACTGCCACATATTTCAACCTGAACTTACACTTTAAGCAGCAGTAGATGGCGAAATCTCGATCCAATTTTTACACTCAAAACTTTTGTATTTGCTCCATAGGCTTCCCATGTCTATAGCTTCAGTTAAAACACTTTAAGACTTACTTTTATGAAACCATCAGAAAGTGTTGCAATATGGACACCAAAAAAATTGTCTGAGCTTTACAGCTCAGGAACATCTTTTTCCCATTTAGTCTAACATCTGTTTCTTCCTGTTGTAGTTGCAGCCAGAGCTTTAGATCAGTTACGCTGGCCAAGCAATCTCAGTTTTTAGCTGTCTTTATAGACCAGCTGAAGTGCTCACAAGTTTTAATAACTGGCGCTCATTTTCTAGGGTCAGTTATGTTTCCTGAAGTTTACAGCAACTCCTGGTTTTAAACTTCATAATAAAGCCTTTTGCAGGGACAGCTTAAGATGTGTTCTGCTGGTGATAACACCAAGCTGTCTGAGCTTCAGAATGTGCTCACAGCCTCCTATAGACTTTGTAGGCTGAGGGTAGGTAGGGTTCTGGAGGGGATCCAGCTTTGGCAGTCACATTTTCAGACAGAAAAGGAATGTTATTCAGGACTATATTACTTCATATTAGGCTACCACAGTGCATATATAACATAAGAATCTGGGCATCTTAATAATGCACTCAAACAGCCAAAGTTGCTTTGCTAATCTTGCACGACATATTATGGAAGCTCACACAGCACAGTATATTTCTTTATACACAGAAATGCTCAATACCTTGAAGTAGACTTCTATACAATATTAAGGGCATCTGACAATCCAGCCTCAGTTGAACACTGGGTTTTCGCTTGCTCGTGGCATGAGAATAGATAGAGAACAGGGTACTTACCTAGCAAGTTAATAACCCCATCATTGTAGCAAGCAAAAAGTTTGATAAGATCTTTAAATAGAAGCATGAATGCAGCATTTATGACACCATTTGTCAGTTCATTTGGATGAACCTACAAATAAAATACCAGTTATTTACTGCAGATTTACTGAATGCAATCAAAAGTTCTAGCTTGCATCAGGTATCTGATGCTGTTATAGAATCAAGTACTGAATATAAGCTTTCACACAAAGAAACCAAACAAAGATTTTGGTTAGAAGTTCAAAAATTGCTTTCTTCACCACTCAAAAAAAAATCACTACAGCTGAGGAGCATCCCCATCAACATTAAGCATCTTAGTCTTGAATGCTTCACCTATCATGAGGTGGAAAGCAGAGATGCTATTAATAAAGTTTTAATGAAACTGGACAAAAGATGTCAGCTCACAGCAGAGCTGAACAAAACCTCAATAAGTCAGTTGGGTTAACAATGCCAAGGCCCTTCCAGTTCTCATGCAAACTTGGGCAGAAAATAAGTGCTTATTTATTAAAAAGCTTTATTTTATAAAAAAATACCTTCACTCCCAAGATCATTATCTCAACTCCTATGCCATTTAAGTAACAAACATACATTAGTGAGACATGTATTCTCTGACAGCTGTGGTGGGCCCTGCCTTCCATGCAGGAGTGTGTCCTTCCGCCCACCAAAACCAGAAGAACTTCAAGATATATTCCTTCAAAGACTTCTTTGCAACACTACACTGTATCTCCAACAACAACTGACTCCTGGTTTTATCCTTAAAACAGAAAAATAATTCCACTAATTCTCATAACATTATTGTATCATAAATATATTGTAGACGTTTACTTCTGTGAATAGTCTAGGTTAAAGTTTATCCAATCCATCTTCAGTTAACAACCAGAGGAAGGTTTTGAGGAAACCAAATACATGTGATATTTTAATGTTTTTTTTTCCCTCTTCCTCTAAAAAGAAGTTGGTTGCCAAGAGACAGAAAAAAAAAGATTCTTCAGCCTCCTTGTTTTGTCCATTTCTTCCCCTCAATGATGCAGAAGCTAGAATTCCCAGCTCAGAGTCAGCATTCCTCAAAAGTCCTCATTTGGCACACTGTGCTCCTACCCTCTCAAAGTAGAATCTGCATGTTTTATACATATAGGAAAGCGCCGTACTTCACCTCACTCTGCCTCAGTGAGATACTGAAAATGGGATTTTTTTTTTTCCACACATAGTGGATGATCAGTATAGCTTTACTGATCATCATCTACAAAGCTAAATGTTTTAATTACAAGGCACCACTTATTAGTCACTGGCTAGTGTTAACTCTTGGTCAGCTTCAATACATACATCAAACTCAAGTAGTGCATCAATTTGTTCCTGCAGTATTGGCATGCTCTTCAGTAGCTTTTCAGGAGCCATTGTTCTCATTACACCATCAGCTCTGCAAGAGGGAATGCAGATTAGAAGCCATGGCATTTCCCTTCTCCCCAAACTGATTTGTTGCCTAAATTTAAGCTTAAAGCTGCTATAACCCATTTGAAACATTTGGAGCACTGTCTGATTCTCCTGCTTCCCACAACATCACAAGAGCTGGGCACGGAACATACTTCATCGAGCCACCCTCCCAGCAGGGGAAAGATGGTTTTGCATTAGAGTAATGAATGCAAGAGATTGATCTCTTCATGGAATGAAGACACTGGGAGTTTAAATAACTTGACAAGAAATACTCTCACAGAAGTACTTAAAGAACTGACAGCCTTTGTGCATTAAGTTTGTTATGAATAACTAATGACAAATTACAGCTAATAATACTGTTTAATGTGTTTGCGGTCACTGAAGACAAAGAAACTCTATAGGTCGTTTTTTCCTCCCCCATCAAGTGCCACAATACATGCATGCCAATTCAGTGACAGTTTAAATCTGGGCAATCTTTGCTTACAACTTCTTTCCTCAGTATCCCCAGATACTAATTAATTCTATTAGTCCTTCATAGTGCTTCCACTCATTTTGACCTGCCTTATCAGTCCTCAACCACTCCAATGGGACCACGCAGCAGTAATGGATATGTAGCATTCCTTAATTCTGTTCATAGTCTTCTAGCAGCCTGCAGACCTGCTCATTTTGATCTCTAAATATCACACACCTGCACAATCACCTTTATGTATTTCCCCATTCTGGCCACTGGCAGCTACAGCACCCCCTCTCAAGGAATGCGTACCACTTATTTTATGCTATACCCTGAAGGAGCACTTTGTTTTGAGCACCAGAAATAACACACTTAGAAAGCCTGTCAAGGAACATATAGTGAGGTAGGGATAGAAGGATTCCCAGCAACTCAAACTTATGCTTATTTAACATAAAAGCGTTTGAAGGCACTGGGTGACAAAGGGAACTTAAGATGCTAGCACTACAGCAGCCTGCTGGATCAAAGTCTGCCCGAAATATGACTCCAACTAGCTACTAGTTCTCATGTCAAAAACTTCTTAATGAGTAGTATTTCAGATGGGTTCAAGAGGTAAACTACTTTGGTCCCCACTATGGGAATGGCATCTAGCTACTCAGCAAAGCTGTTACAGGAGGCCCTACACAATCTGACAGTTTGAGAAGCAGGAGAGGAAAGCCTGGCAGCGATTCCTGAATTAACAGCTCAGAATCCCAAGCTGCAGAGTACACCAGAACGGCCAGAAGGATCCTGTACGCACATCATGATTAACAGAAGTATCTTTAGCATGCAGTCAATTAAGCTGCATCTTCAGTGTATGTTTATCTACTTGCAGTTTTGTCTGTGCTTCAAAAGGGAATCGAGAGCCATTAAAGTCTCAGTTAGAGGAGTCAGACAAAAAAAATATCCAGATAAATACCAACATACTACTGTAAGCTGAGTTAACTTTTTTAAACCACAACTCTTAAACAAAACCAGTACTTTACGATCTTATTCTGTTCAGTTTGTAACTGCTGTGTTGCCTGCTAAGTATTCAATTCAGTTTTCATTTGTAACCAGTCCTCTTTCTTACAGAAAGTGGAGAGTAATGAAACGTCCTAAATGTAGCTTCAGAGTGTTTCCTTCTCCAAATCCTAAACATAGTTGCACTAAAGCACAATTTAATAAGAGTCAGATTTAACACCTAGCTATAAAAGCTGCCAGTTCTGTAAGGCATCATATTTTAGTCTTCAGTATTTGCCTTAACACCCACAATCCTTCCTCAACTCCTTGTGCAATTTTTAACCAATTATAAACACTTAAGAAATCCAAACAGTTTGGTGTTTCATTGAAGCTAAACAAAGAACATAAGAATGAACGCACTGAGACTCTAAAATTAAGTGTAATGCCACAAACAAGCTTTTCAAGGGTCAGGCAACCCTATCAGTTTACGTTGCTAAACTTTGCTTACCCTTTCTTCACTCTTGCAAAGTCAAATGCCATTTGTCTGTAGGAAAACGCTTTCTCATTTAAGTATCTACTATAACGTCTTATAAAGGTGGACATGTCATAACCTGCAAAAAAGTTACACATTTTACACTTCATTTTCGCGCCTGTTAGGAGGTTGTCTAGTAAATGATAATACATAGTCAATAGGTTATGTGATCTCTGTTGCACTATACAGCTCTACATTCAGAACAGGCATCACAGCACATCTTCCAGCTTCTGAAGAAAAAGCAGTAGTGCTGTATAAGTCATCTGCTGTCCTCTGCTTCCAACAGATTAATCCAACGCACCAGAGGTATGGTTCTTGGGTAAATCTGCTGCTAACTCCTACAGTTATGTGGTAGCATTACTTGATGGCAAAATCGGTTATCCCTCTATTAAAGGGGGAAAAAAATGCCAATTTAACAAAAAGTTAACATTTAACTAGTAAGTGACGTCCAGGATAAAGATCAATTTCAACTTAAACACTCTGCTCTTTTACATATGTCAGTCCTTTCAATTCTTACGTTGGCCTTCAGAAGTCCCCTGACTTGGTTTACCAGAACAAAGAAACGATGATGGCATTCACAGAGATTACTGTCTTCTTTGAACTGTTATACCAGAGGCTTTCAAGGTACATGATACCCTTAAAATAGCCTCAAACTTCAGTGACCTTCAAGCCTGTAAGACTTCTGAACAGTTAGTATTACAGCCTACCTTTCAGCTACTTCTTTCAAAGTTTCTTCCTCTAAGCTACAGAAATGTGTGCAGAAGGCAACTCCTCCTCATCAGTACAGAACCCTCCTTGCTACTTTTGTTAAAATTTACACCCCTTGACTTAGTCATTTATTGTATTTTTCCTTAATATCTCTCATCATTAAGCTTCTCTGCCAACTCAGGCTTAATACTACCAGCTCTGATGTTTCTTTATCTTTAACACACTCTTGTATTATCTACGAAATGACAATTTAAATTTAAAGGAAGTGGAAAAGAACACATAAGCATGCATTTAAGAGAATTCACTGTTGCCAGATACCAGTATCTTTGAACGTGCATAACATGTTTTGCTTAGACAAACAGGTTTAATATTTGTTTGGCTTTGTTCCTGTCCTCTGTTACCACTTCTAAAAGACATTCAAGTCTTTTTGGAGTCACGTGTCACCACTGAGAGATGGAGTAACTTGGCATTGCTTTGGTCTTGCCCATTATTGTAGCATTCCTGTATTCTGCATGCAGTCTAAGTCTCTGACAGCAGCTGAATTATGTCTCCTCTCTTCTCTACAAAGCCACCATGAAACAAGCTTTTTCTCTGTTAAGTGAAGCAAATTCACTAATAATCCCAAAGCCAAAGTAGGAAACCACACTTTGCAAGCTTTAGAGACAACAACTCCTTTATTTTTGCCTAAACCTTCTAAATTCACTAATCAAACTAAAACCACCTAGTTCTTTTGGTGCCTTCCCCTGGCCTCCCCAAATTAAACATTTGTATAGAATAAAAAAATGCTGTAACCCCAAGAAACCAAATTACAATTTAAGACTGAGTAAAACCCAGAAAACCATAGAAACACTGGAAAATTCTACATTTCATCATTAACTGCCTTAACAGCTAAGGAGATAGCTGACCCACCCTTGAATTAAACCAGCAGCTTCTAAGACGGTTATACAGTTTTACCTCAAGTAAAAAATTTGCAAGAACTGAAAACATTTTTCTGAAGTTGTCCAGCAGTTGACTTGAGCTCCTCTATTCATTAAAGTACTTATAAAAATGTACTACTGAAGCCTTTTTATATTATTTGCATCTTATGAATGAAGGAGCAAATCAGCAATAGTATCTTATTTAGAAACTTGTCAAAATTATCGACATGAGTAGGCTTACCATGAGATCCACTTTTGTCCAGAAAATTGCTGAGATTGAACAATGTGTTTCTAGATGCCAGGTACTGAATAAATCTCTGCAACACAAAGTTATTTTCTTATCACAAGTTGTATCTGAAGGCCTTATACATCCTAGTAGGAAGATTACCAGTCTGGCTCCAGTACACACATGTGAAAACCCAAATTTTTGTCTTAGCCTGCAAAACCTTCCGCAAAACCTTTTTCATCCATTTAGATTATGTTTAGCCTGAATCTCTATGAAATAACCTATTGTACACACAGAAACAGATTATGTGCAAACACAAACCAGATTGTGGAAGTAGTAATAAAAATGGTTGAATTTGAAAGATATTTGAGGAAGGACAAGATTTATCTGCTTACAAAGCACCATATACAGGCTAGTCCCAGCCTTTTCAGTCCAGCAGCTCTTACTTTCAGCCAAGCTGAGGGGCTGTTTGTTTTAATAACAAGCAGGCCCCACATCACATATAGGAACTAACAGACTGAAACAGTTACTGAAAGCAAAACAGAATATTGACCAAAAGTTGGAGAGGAAAAATAGAACAGGAGTAAAAATTTACACTGTGATATTGGAGAAGTTCACTGCTTGAAAACACTTTATATACAGCCAGGGAGGAATTGTTTCACAGTCATAAAGCTCTAAGTATGCTTTTTTTTTTTTTTAAATGCAAGCACACCAGTCTATACAGGTCAACAAAAAGCAAGGGCAAGGAAAATGCAATCCAAAAGGCTATCAAATTGAATTTACAGCTCTAAGAAGCTTTTAACACTCAGGCAGAGCAGGCAGCTATTTGGATGGCAGTACACATGCCAGGACACTAACTCTGACTCTAGTCAAAAAGTCCAAGGTAGTCTTTAATCTTCTCTAGCTCTATTTTCAGATAGCACATAAGTTGTCAACATCCTGGAACAGGCTGGTGCTTGCTCTGATGCTATGGTTTTGTAACTGAAGAGACAGATTACCAGCATGCCTCCAGCTACACTGGTAAAAGTAAGATTGCTCTTCATCAAGAGTCATTCTTGTCCTTTCTTCAGGTCCTTACTGATTCAGAAGAGATGTCTTTGCACTACTAATGTTTTTGATTTGGAGTCTGCTCAGAGCCAATGTGGTCTCAAGAGAAAGCTGATTACACTTACCTCATTGCCATGAACCATTAGATGATGTGTGGTAACTAAGGCTTTGAATACAACCACCCAGCTACTATTTGTTGCTCGCTCAAAAAGGGTATCAGCCATCTGAGGAATATTCACATTTGTTTCATTAGTTGCTTGGATCAAGTCTGTAAGAGAAAAGAAAGGTGTTAGGTGCTACAAAAAAGATGAAAAAGTTTGCAGCATGGTCACGCTCTCAACCCACCAAGCTGCAGGCCTTCGTTGTGACAAACAGAAAGTCGAATGCTTACATTCTACATTTAAATTAAAAAAACCACACCAAAACCTGAGATTTTATAACTACATGCTGATAGCAACACCAGTCTGACTCTTCCATCCAACAGTACTAGCTTTCCAACAATTCTGTCCTGAGCTATGTCCCAACCTTTTTCCATTTTCATTCCACATAAAGTTAAGGTGCACAACTTCACTTGACTTTACTGCTTGCAGGTTTTCAAGTTAATTGTGATAGTTTGTTACCTGTGGGTTAGATGAGTAAGTATTACTGAATTCTTCACTTACACGTAATAGGCCAAGCACGCTGAACTCAGTCACATCAGCAAAACAAGTATCACCAGAAACAGATACTCTAGTCATCTCAGAGGTTAGTGTTTCACCAGCATCCTACAGCACACCTCCTAGAGTCTCTACAGACTGAGGTGGCAGAAGAGTGCATTAAGGGCTCTTCAACAGCACGAAAAATGGAAGGATGGCCATTAGTTTACACTGAAGAATAATAGTCTTCTGGAAGCAACTGCGCTTTACATAGAAGAAATGAGACATAAGACTGTCTTAGAGAACAAGAATAAAATGCAGCTGTGTATCCTGTACAGTAGGAAGGTGTAGACTTGCCCAGGAGAGTACACGAAATGAAGAGAAGCACTTAAACAGTAGGGCAACAAGCTTTCCACTAGCAACCTATATCCCACATTTACCTATAGGATCTTTGATTTGCTATTACCTACGGACTTTTGACAGGCAGCCAGCAACGACCTTCTACAAGCTATTATCTATTTTTCAGACACAGTTGGAAACTGTGTACTGCAACTGCATGACAAAACCCGTTTGCTGACAGATACTGACCTACCAAGACTTCAGGCGACTACTCCATGCTACACAAGGAGCACAGAATACACACTTAATTGTAGGGTTAAGGCTTAAAGTTTGAAGACCTAAGTAGAAAAAGTTAAAAATTAAAAAGTTTAACTACTAGACTAAGCATTATCTGTGTTACTGATGAAGATACTCATCTTTACTCTCCTCTCACGGAAAGTAATCATTGTTAATGATTTTCCACATATTTATTTTTTTCTCTTCCTAGACTAGAAATGTTAATCCAACTATTCAAGTCATTCAGTGATGAAAAATATTCTACCATAGAAGCAGACAGACTATTCTGCGACTGATCCTTGCACACTATGTGATTCTGCCGTAAACAGTTCACAGGAGTTCAGTCCACCTGGGCAGCAGAGTCACCACTTCAGACTTGCTTTCTCTTCCCAACACAAGCCCACATAATGGAGGGATTGATGCTGCCAAGAGTGAAAAGTCAAGCTTCAAGCTGCTGCAAAACTATTGACTCTACTCTGCCTTGGCAGGACATGTCCTTGCCATGGACAGGTCTGTCTAAACAGACCAATGAGTCACATCAGCTAGTGAGAAGCACCTGGTGTGTTTAGAAGCCTACACTGCTGTACTAGAAGTGTTGAGAAGTTTAGTAATTTTTAAAAAAATATTCAAGGCAAGTTATTTTTTATGGGGTTTTTACTTCTACTAAATAAACTCATTTAAGATAAAAGAAATCTATAGCTCAGAGTCAGAAGTCTGTGAAAACAGAAATGTTTGTGTTTAAAAACAGCTTTTTGTATGAGTACAAAATCTGCAAGTTGTCTCCAGTTTCAGGTCAGTGGAATGATATTCTGTGATGAGACAGAAGACAAAAATTATATGATCTGTTCACCGAGCTTAATTTTAAAATGTTTGTTGTCACAGTGCTTTTTGTTTCGGTTGCAGATCTTGGGGTTTTTTTCCAGAACACCTTCTAAAATGTAAAGTTAACATATACAACCTCAGTAATACTACCTACCCTTGAAGTAGGCAGCTCTGCAGACAAAGTACTACAGTAGTAAAGCCATACAATTGAATGACAGCAGTTCAAGCTCTAAGCTCCACAATTCCCCTTGATCTTGTCATACAAACACACCAGCAATCTTTTATTCTGTCCTGCTGATGAATGCATTATAGATGACAGTGGTTTGTAAAAGCCTAGAAGGAACTCACAAGTGGCTTGCTCGCCATTTACCCCTTTCAGAGGTTTTACTGAAGATTACAGCATTTGTCCTTAGCATAAGGAAACGTGCATCAAATCTGCAAGTTTTCAGTCCTAAGTTCAGCTCACTATCAAAGATGGATGCTATGAATTGTGTATTCCATCAGTGAATGACAGATGATGAAACCTCAGGAGTCCACATACAGCAATGCTGGCAACAGAGGCTACAAGGCACTATTCCTATACGCTACTGCAGCACTCCTCCTAAAGTCACTCAGTCATTTCTGACTCCTCTGCAAACTGCTGACGGGTACAGCATCTCAGTCTGCAAATCTGAACATTTTATGACACCAGTAATTATAGTGTGCTGAGGAGAGAGGTATGATTAAATTTAAGCCTACTACTTTCAGTGCACAGAAAATAACAAAACCACACATGAAGACTTTACTCATCTTCTGCGAGAAAAAAACAAAGGAGATCGGGGTTAATTCTTGCAGAGCTGTTTCCCATTAAGTCACACCAAAAAGTTAAGGAATTCAAGTTTCCTGGGTTTCTTTCCCCAATACAATAGAGACTCAGTTTAACCAGTAACTGTCAGTGTCGGGAACAACTCAGAAGCACAGCTAACTTTAATTTGGTGACTAAGATGAATTTTAAAATAAAGCTTGGCAAAATCAATTTGCCTTCAGTGTGGTAGGAGAGACTAGGTACAAGGAAAAAGCAAATGCAAAGGAGAAAAAAAAGAAAATCTAGAAACTACATTTTCAAAAGATTCAGATGTTTACTGGTGGGACATAAACTTAATTTTCAGAGACAATGAAATTCACACCCTTCCATGCAAGTCACCGGTGGACTTGTTAACACAAAATATTAAGAAATACCAGCTGAAGCATGGCCCATCAGAAGCCGTATGGAACAATCTTACCAAGGAGATTCTGTTTGGGGAACACAGAAGCACACCAAATAAGGACTAAATGTACTTTCCTGATGAAGTTACTGCTACTACAGGCACCTGTGTCAAGTACACTGACAGCTGATCCCCAAATGCAAAAACTGAGCTCAAATACAAATTCCAAGAAGAGTAAGAAACCAGCAAAGGCAGCCAGTGCTTTCCTCATGACTTCACACAAGGGGAGAAGTTGAAGAAACTAGACCTATACCCATTTGAACTTGTTTTACTGTGGAACTACATTATAACTGACAAATCACAGTACATGGTATCTTCCTTTTCCTCTCCTCTCATCTTGATAGCTCCTATTTTGAACACTCCTTCTCTCTAGAGATTCTTGTTTAAATTTTACATTTAATTTGAACTTGAATATACTTTTTTCTAGTTAAATTTTCAGATGCAAAACCTAGGCACATAGAAGGAATAAATGGCTGTCAGTTCTTTGACACCATAACTTAAATCTAAACACCAGCCTTTACGCTCTTTGCCTACCCAAATTTTTTCAACTCAGCCTTAAGATATTTACAACTCATTCATGGAAAAGAAGCAAGGCTAGAGTACAATTAACACCTCATTTATAAAAAGACAAACCTGTCAATCTGAGGAAGATCGACAGAGGGTTCACCCATTGGCTCTTCATGACCTTTTAAAGAGACTATTGAAAGATGTAACTGATTTTAGCACTTGTTTGTTAAGCTTATAAGGTAAATAAGACAACAGTGAGAAAGTTTCACTGTCTTCAGAATTTCAGAATTCTTCAGGCTCATTACAAACGACTTCCTGATTTTGAGATTTTAAATGTGTTTTTTAAAGAGAGAGATTCTACAACTTCTTAAAGAATCCATCTTACTCCTTTACCTTTTCAGATTGCATTCTGATTCAGGGCAGGGTCTTTTCTAGCTTGGTTTTGTTGTTTTTTTTTTTACTCAGTCATTTAATGACAGACCTGGTATTCCCCAGTTCAAAATTAATTAATCACAATTTACAGTTCAGTATGCAGAGAAATCGCAGCAGAGCACAAGATCTCTCTGTTCAGAGTGATATTGATGCCAACCTAAGAGCAGCTGTCATTCCAGGCTGAATTAACAGGCAAGATGCCTCAGTATCTGAGCTGTGTCATATATTCAGTTCCTAAACGTTGCTGCTTCTTTCAGAATAACCCCCTTACAGACCTTCCTTACTATTACCCTGAACGTTACAATAGTCTTCACAAGTTATTCTTCTGGCTTATAAGTATTAAGTAACACCTTGAACCTACAGGAAAAGAAATATGCAGGATTGTTCCAAATCTAGATTAACCAAGAACAGAAAGAAGTGGCTTAAAGCAAGAGTTTAAAAGCCTCAACCAAAAAAAATAAAACAGGCAAGTCTGCCCTGCCAAAACACAGAACTGTATCAGGAAGCTACCAAACTGTTGTGCTAACCAATAAACGGCACTGGAAAGCAGAGCAAAGTTACCGTTTTCTGCTTCTGTGATAAGCGTTGATAAGAGTATTAGATGATTTTAATCTTGTTGGCTTTGACAGCCAAGCAATTCCACAAACAAGAGCAGGAAATTTATCTGCGGTGTTAAGTTTACCACCTACTCTATACAAGTCCAGCTTGCCTCGCTCTACAACACGCATTATAATCTGTTTGCCCAGGTAGAACAGCAATTTGTGCTGTCTCCTCCTTCCTCCCCAAAAGTTTACCTCAAGAGTTACTACACCTCACCTTGAGAGACTACCCTTTATCAAAATCCAGCATCTTCCAGATATTGCCTGTGCACTTTCAAGCCTATGCCACCTTAACAAACCTTACAATCGTCCACAGAGCGCATGCTCTCCAGGTACTATAAGGACCTTCCCAGTAATGCAACTATAGTCCTTGTGAAGACAATTAAGTAGAGGGAACTGCTACCTCCTCCCTCCAGCCCTACTTCACAGACCTCCTTCTTCCCAAGCATATCTCAGATTTTTATGAGGACAAATACTTGCTGTAGATCCTGAAGTCTGAAAGGTCATGGCAGTCAGTCTTTGAACCACACAACTGCATCCTGCCCCAAGACAATCTTGTATACACAATTTCTTCCTCTCTGCATACTCATAGGCATACTCATACTACCCATAGTATTAAGTTTTTTGCAGAAGAGTTTCTTCCCTATCAATTGTATGAAGTGTTTGCAGAGAGACAGGGCAGATGACTTCAAGTACAAGCAAATTCTCTTGGAGCTTCCTCAGTTTTTCAAACTGAGAGCTTGATTAGCCCTAAAATCATCTTCTCACGCTATTCCTTTATAAATACAACAATCCACCACCTCCTTTGCAAACGAAGCTGAAAAATCTACTGCCTATATACATTGCCAAATTTTATTCCAATGCACTTTCATACGTTCTGCATCCCTTCCTTTCCCACCATATCAAAGCAAGATATTTGGTTTTAAGTCATCTACAAAAACCACCCAGCTCATTAGCAGTATTAAAACAGTTTTGTTGGACTTGTGTCCCTTTCGGTCCTTCATAATTTATACATACGGCTTTTCCTCTTGAGAGGTTCTGGTGCAGCTCTCTTGGAATGGGGAAAATAAAAGCCAACTGTCAGGTAGTCTTCTACTGGATCTGAAAGGGTGCAAGGCAGCTGTTTCCGTACGTATTAATAATGAGGGAAAAGTGTAATTATAATGTGCTAAAAAAATTCTTGCCACAAAAACCTCCTTCAAGTTCCACAAACTATGAAACTTTCTACTTAAAACCAAAGTTCCCAAAAACTTATATCTCCACTGACTCTTGGAAAGAATAATGTGCATTACCTTTAGTGTTTATATTTGAGTTTTATCCTTGAAGGTAATACAACTGAAAGATGACATTCAGGCCAGTTGCAGAAGCTTCAGTTTAAGCACCAGTCACTGAGGGTTTAAGTATGGTCTTTAAGACTCCTAATTGATTAGTGATTAATGTGTTTTATGGACAAAGTCTGAGACCATACTGATACCCATGATCCGACTATTCAGAAGAATAAAAGCTTCAATTTTACTCAGGCATTAAGTATCTGGAATAATAGTTGTCACACTGAAGAGGGGCTACACAAACTCCCTAATACAAACGTACCAAGGGTAGCAGCTTTTTAGCCTCACATGCTTGAAGCCAGAACACTAAGCAAAGGGGAAAAGGTCCCATGGTCAAAGAATCCTGCCTGGTTTCTTCCCGAACACAGCCACCGCAGCTTTTTCAAGAAGCTTCACTGTAGCAAAAGCCTTAGTTATTAAGCATGGAATCTTTCCCCTGTTCAACGTAGTAAGAAACTCTGTCTTGAACTTCATCTGTACATAATTCATTCAATTTGAATACCAAACAATTTGTCTCAGGTAAGAATATAAGTTCAGGAAAGCAGGAGAAAGAGGAGAAATCATTTCTCTAATGTTCCTTTCCTCTCAGCGAGAGACTCCACTCAATACCCACTCCATTCAAATTCTGTTCCACAAATAGCTCAAAATATATGTATATTTTTCTGCTCAAAGGCAAGAATTGAGCAGTTCTGCTTACGTTGATATGAAACATCAAGTAATCCTGGAGCTAGATGTGCTACTTCTCTATGTTACTGATTTAATACAAATAGCAACTCAGCCACAAATCAGCATTGTACTACCTCTTTTGCAGAGGTCTCAATAGTTTAAGATATACCAGATAAAACATCATTGGTGGACACCAACCAACAGTTAAAATATAAAAGCAATTGTCTTAGAGAAATGTTATTCCCCATGGTATTGTAGTATAGAATCCTAAAATGGTTTGTGTTGGAAAGGACCTTAAAGATCACCTCATTCCAATCACTGCCTTTGGCAAAGATGCCTCCCACCAGATCAGGCTGCCCAAGGCTCCCTCCAGCCTGGCCTTGAACATTTCCAGGGAAGGGGCATCCACAGCTTCCCTCGGCAACGTGTTCCCGTGCCTCACCACCCTCATCGTGAAGAATGTCTTCCTAATGTCTAATATAAATCTTCTCCCTTCCAACTTAAAACCATTCCCCCTTGTCCTGTCACTACTTGCCCTTGTAAGAAGTCCCTGTCCAGCTTTCCTATACCCCTTCAGGTACTGTAAGGCCACTATAAGGTGTCCCCAGAGCCTTCTCTCCTCCAGGCTGAACAAGCCCAACTCTCTCAGCCTGTCTTCATAGCAGAGGTGCTCCAGCCCTCTGATCATCTTCGTAGCCCTCCTCTGGACCCATTTTAACAGTTTCATATCCTTCTTATGTTGGGGCTTCTGGAACCAGACACAACACTCCAGGTGGGGTTTCATGAGAACAGAGCAGAGGGGGACTATCACCTCCCTTGACCTGCTGACCATGCTTCTTTTGATGCAGCCCAGGACGCAGTTGGCCTTCTGGGTGGCAAGCACACATTGTTGGCTGGCTCATGTCAAGCCTCTCACCAATCAGCACCCTCAAGTGCCTCTCTGCAGGGCTGCTCTCAAACACATCATTCCCCATGCTGTATTGAAACCGTGGATTGCCCCCACAAGGTGTAGGACCTTGCACCTGGCCTTGTTGAACCTCATAGGCCTACTTCTCCAGCTTGTCCAGGCCCCTCTGAATGACATCCCTTCCTTCTGGTGTGACAACTGCCCCATTCAGCTTGGTATCATCTGCAAACTTCCTGAGGGTGCACTTGATCTCGCTGGTCTCCAGGGGAAGAAGGAACTTGGAAACAACCCTACTAACCTTACAAGTAGCATTTGTGTTAAGCAATTGACCAATAACTTTCTGCATAAAAAGGAACTTCTATCCTGCATGGCAAATCTCAGACCTTATTCTACAAGCCATTTCCTTCAGCAGTTCAAGCCTGGAGGCCTTAACCAAAATACACATTAATTCAGGGAAGAGATATGAAACTGCGGCCACCAATTGATCTTCTGCCAAGCCTTCAAAGCATTAATTCAATTTCCTCTAAGGGGCAGAATTGCTCTCTCCATCCATGCAAGATTAAAGCCACAGTCTTGTTGCATCCTACATCTTATTGCACACAACAGAACAAGTTTAAAGGGGGTATATTGTTGTGAGATTATTGCTTAGAAGAATAGTCAACAAGATCTAGTTAATTGACTACTGCAACTGGATTCCAGCTGTGGCCTTCGATTATCCTTCCATGGGGGTGAGCAACCCCTAATATTACCTGTTGGTTATATCAATTCGCAACTCATATCACTTAGTTGTTTACTAGAATATCAATAACAGGATCAACTGCAGCTTTTACCCAGAACAGCACAGCGCCACTAGAAAAGTAAGGATTTCATGTTCTCCACATAGCATGGGGTCATTTACTGTAACCTCTGCACTGAAGCATTTTTTAACCCATCTCTACATGTTGGGCTGATCTCGCAGTCCAGCTACATCTGGCAGAAAGCGGTATCAACCGAGGCATGATATGTAAGCTATTTGAGTTGCCATGTTGCTGCCATTTTTATTATGAAAGGAATCAAATCCAGTTAGTGCTTTCCACTTCCACATGACGTACATTACTTAGAAACCCATTTGTTTTTAATAGACTCGAAGTGAAACTGTCCTAGCCTATCACCTCTGCCTAGAACAGCAATTCGTAATCCATAACAAATCTGAATGAGACTGAAAATACACTGGAAGTGGCCTCATGTTTCAGCTGCACTGCTTAGCTGTTACACATTCCAAATACATGAGAAAAATAAGGTGGTGATGAAACAATGTGCAAGCAACTTCAGTGACACGTTCATGAACTACAGTCTGTATGTTAGAAACAGGACAGTTGAATAGGCAGGCTTAACAAGTGACACATCTAACTTTCAGCATCCAGACCATGGTCGTGTTTTTCCCACTATCTCAGCCAGACTGTTCTAAAAGTCCAGCTATTTTGTCAGTGGACATTATGGAACAACGTAATTTTCAGTAGGGTCAGCCTGAAAAATAAGCAAACAGGACCAGAGCTCATGCACTCTGTCGAGCTGACAAGCCACCAGAAGCTTAGCATGAGCTGAAATTCTGAACTGAGAATAAAATGCCCAAAATTACTGAGACAGTCCAGTGGAAAACATTCACATATCTGTAGGAAAAAGAAACCAAGAATAATGCAACTCTGTCCATAGAGTCAGTGCAACAGTATGCCCTCCTAGAGGCATGCTGAACCAGTTGCAACTGAACAGCAAGTACCTATAACATCTGTACAGTCATTTCGATCTATTTTGTTTTCTATCTATAACACAACAAAAAGATCGTGAGAGTTTTTAAAACCAGATGGCTGCCTCATCTGTGAACACTGTGCCTGAAGTCAGATTGCTACAAACTAACTGATATGCTTCATGATCAAATGGATCTTTACTCTCTTCTTGCTAAAAAAAAATGAAACCAAATACACAATTCCTTTATGTTCACTCCCCTGTACTACACCAGTTAAATAAGAATCTTTAGCTTCTGCCACACAAATGGGTAAATCTCAGAAATTTTGAAAAAAATAATATCAACTACTAATAGACTTTAATATGAGTCTGAAGCATTTCATATACTGCAGATTTCTCAATGTTACAAAAAAAAAATCTGTTAAACTCAATGGAATATTCACTTGAGAGATGGAAGATGCAGTGAGAACTACCAACGTTTTAAAAAACCTGACATCAGTAAGTTGCTATCTAACAGTTGAAAGTCATCAGTGCCTCTGGAAGACACATTCACCACTGGCAGTGGAAGTCTCCTATCAAGATAATGATGAGTGCGGAAGTTCGAATTCATCACACAGGCTCATGTTCAGGCAGCAAAGCTTCACGCAGAGTCAGATCTCTAGACTGGAACACCTAGAAGTGTCAATTAAACACCTAAACACATTATGGAGGTGAGTTTTGAAAGGTAGCTTCTCATAATGCTTCCTAACTAACTTCCAGCTTCCTGATAAACAAAACTAAGATCTTTAAACTCATATATTCCAAACATAACAAACTTCGCCTGTTAATACTTTTGCCATTCACAAACAGCGCAATTTGAAGTTTAAATCAAGCTTAGCAGAACTAGAATGGCTTAGAATGAAAGATTAGATCAGAAAGTCACAGGCAAGGCTCACATAAGGCAACAGCTTTCTGTTTCAGACACCAGTAATGAAATACCACTCATGATAAAATTTACAAGTTTTCAAAACACTGGCACACTAGATAGGTTGATTTGCGCTTGCTGCCCCTTTGTAGAACACACATATGTTTATAAATGGGTTTAAATGAAGCTATAAAACTTAGATTAACAGCTACACAATAACTGTATTTTGGATTCCAGAGTCATGCAGCAAGATCCAAATCCAAGTTTCCATTTGAAAAGGCTGGCTTTAAAACTCCAAGGTTGCTAAAGAACTGATGCAATGATATGTTAAAGCGGGCATCCACATTCGACCTCTACGTAATGGGAAACAGCAGCCTTTAGAGCCAGGAAACAGGCCAGCTTGCTTCCCCCTCAAAAAAATCCTGCACTCTGAAACAAGAAGTGAAAGGAAGAATCCTTTTAAATACAGTTCGAACTCCCACTTAAGTGCATCTATGTGGGCTCTTCAATTATCTGTAAAGCTGTATGCTCTAGCTATTGTAGCTCTGCACCGTGGCACGATAACTGATCGCTGTCGTATTTTGAGGACCTTTCTCTACACTTGTAAACTTGCATGCATTTTAAGAATGTAGGCGACAAGTCAGCATGTTTTATTCGTGCTTTGAGCAGTCGTGTCTTCCTCTCACTGGTATGGAGGACCATTTTAGAACATTCATAAACTCTCAGAGAGACTTAAAAGATGTAATAAGACTATGCCAGAGGAACTAGGAACCTGCCAGGCTCTGCAGGCTACCTTGCTGACCATCTGCTATGGAAGCACCTGCTGCCATTGTGTCAGCTGCGCTCATGCCAAGCCAAGAGTCAGTTTGAAGTGACTATCACAGCCACAGCATTGTCCTACCTCTTTAGGACAACAAAGTTGAAGACAATTTCTTGAAAAAATATGTTCTTTGGTCCTTTAAATATATGGCAGAACAATCTTAGATCAAGAGGACACTAAACTCTCCGACATACTCTTACCAGTGTTTCACATCTCCTAAATACCTATAAACAACTAGCAAAGATCATTGCTTTCTTTTACATTCCTTCTTTGAGAAAGCAAAACCACCTCAGCAAAGCATACAGCTCAACTGTTTTGTTAGAGCTCTGTGGCCCAATTACAACACAGGAGTTCCTGTCAGCTTTCTTTCTACATGTGGTAATTTTGCATATTGGCTTATGACCAAGAAAAGAGTTGATCACGCCCCAAGTCAGACCCCAGCTGCAGACACATTATGTCACCAATGTGCAGTTTCCACTACATACGAGAGGCAGGTTGTGCCTTCTTGGTGGCCTTCAAGCACGATCGTGCCTGTGTGTTTGCAAAATTTCCTCTACAAAAAACACCATAATACATTTAAGTTTTACCAATTGCTAGAAAAAACAGACTTTGGAAAAGGCAACAAACTGACATACTGGCTCAGCTCAAATGGCCAGAGTACAGATTGCATAAATACACAACATTAGCATTACATCAGGACTTTTCAGCATCCAAAGACTTTCATCAAAGTAAGTTAAGATACAGATAGAATCTAAAACAAGGCATGAGATGGCATTATCCTGGGCAAGGAGGGTGAACAGACGGGTATTTAAACATAGTTCATCCAAAATCCACTGCCATTTCCTACACTGTGCTAAGACTAAGCTGCAAGCCTCAAATGCCTAGTGGGTACACCACTTGCCAGCAGCCTAGAAAACACTGTTCTAGTATTCCACCTACATTCACGACAACATTTCAGGGCTGATGGTCCAACACCATTTGTGGCACTAGTCCAGATGGCTGGTATATTCCCTCTCCTAGTAGACTACAACTCAACTGCTCAACTGCTTAACCAAATGTGTTTCACAACTAAAGAGAAGAATTTTTTTTATAAGCACAAGCAGCTTACTGGCTACCAGCTATGACTGTTGAATACACCTCTGAGTCCACTCTTGCAAAATTTGTTTTGTATTGATTTTCAGTGTTTTCAAGCAGCTCTGCAGAAGTAAACATTACCAAAACAGCAATTTAAAAGTATTAAAAAACAGCTTTAAGGGTCTAGCATGTGGTTTGCAAGACTCCAGATAAAGCCGACCATACTCCACAAAGTGACAAGCTAACCTCTGCCAAGTATTCCAACTGACAACATCTAGTTTATTCAGCTTTTACTTAAGCCACCAAGCTCTCATCCAAGCCAAATTTTGATCAGCAGGAAAATCAAGCAAACGTACCAAGTCTGATGGGGTAGGATGCTCTAATATCAACTTACCAATTAAGCCTGACACCACAGTCTTGCTGGCCCTGCTGACTCAGGGGAATAAAAGCACTGTTGCAAACCCCGTGCTACAGATCACTGCCTACATATCTACTAGGAAGGCTTCTTCTAGTATGTCATTTAATTTGAGTTCGGAGTTCAGCCTCGTGCTAGGATAACCTGTTCTTTTGTCACACTAGACAGCCTGTGCTAAAATTCAGGCCTTGATTTCTTGCCTTGTTTTATTCCTTGCTTTTCCGTTTTCATAGTATTTAAAACCCCTCTCTCCAAGTCAGACAGAATATTGTTCCCAATCTGTGCACCATGTGTTGAAGGTTGGAGCTCCAAGTTCCAAAAGATACTCACTGGTGAGACTACTGGGTTTCCCCTAGGCACACACCAGAACTTGTGCTATTCTAGCCTTACCTTGCAGTCTAATCTGTGCCTTGAAAAGAAGCTCAAGAAACAGGGCATTTTAACTTAATGATACTGTTTAGCACCACTGACTCATCTTTAGACTATAGTAAGACTAAGGGAAAGGATACAAGGTCACCCCCTCCCACTCCTAATTTTTCCCCACTCCCAGGAACACTAGAGCCTGCTCCTTCAGCAATAACATGTCCACAGCTGACTGAAGAAGGTCTCTCCTTTTCTTTTCTTTGGTGGCTGGGGGTACATTGGGTGCACATGGCAAGGTTGTGGTAGCAGGGGGAATGCTGCAACTGTGACCTCTGAGAACAGAGGCCTTTTCTATAGGCTGCAGGGATCTGCTATCTGCTCTGGCACCATGGAATACCCTTTGCTCCACCTCTGACCTTGGTGTTTCCTTTGCCATTTCTCACTCTTCCCCTCCTCCTCCTCTGTCTGTCTAGTGTTTTCTGCCCTTTCTGAAGTATGTTTTCCTGAAGATGTCACAAGCTCGGTGGATGGGCTCAGCTGTGTCCTGTGGTGGGTTCATTGTGAAGCCAGCTATGTCTGGCACAGAGCATGCCCTCGTCTCTTTTCACAGAAGACATCCCTGCAGCCAACACCTTGTTATGGACACCCAGTACCGGGGGAAGCAGAGTAGGAAGCGTGAAGTAGTCTCAAGTATCCTGAATACAGGCAGAAAAATACTAGAAGCAGGTGTGCCTCTGCTATATTACCATTTCTTCAGAAGAGGGCAGTAAATTATCCTCCTTGGCTATCAATTTCTCCATCCAGTAAGAAGTAGGGAAGACAATATTCAAAATGCTCTGCATCATTCAGAGTTATCCTGACTGTTACCTACTTTTAAGCACTTCAGAAGATCTTTCACAGGTCAGAGACACAGAAGCATGGACCAAGCACACCAAGACAGCACGTACACAGAATTCTTCATTCATGAGACAGGCCCAGGAAAGGCATATACAGAAGAAGGAGGGTTTAAGAGCCAGACGGGGAAATCAGAGGCACAGATCAAATCAAATAACAAGACATCAAACTGCAGATTTTTTTTGTTGTTATTTAAAAGATGTTCAATTGCTGTCACCCAGGATCAAAGGGAGTAATGTTATGAGACTATTATGAAACATATTCAACTACTATATAGAAGTAATTAAAACTATGGACCGATCACTGTCGTACTCATGAACAAGGGGCCTCAATAAAGACATAGCTACTCCATTATCACGGTCTACTAATGGAAGCCAGTACAGCAGAAAGACCTGACCTGTCCCAGAACGTGTCACCCACGACCTTGACAAAGCATGCTTAACAGAAGGATGGCTATTGAAAACAGTCTAAGAATACAAGCTTTCAGATGAAGAAAAGCCAAGGAGAAGGAGGGTAGAACTAGTCCATCTAGCTTTATCAAGTTACACTGTCTGGAAAAAAGAAAGTTTAATATGACACTGTCTACCCACTCTTCTGTTTCTTTATCCTCCCTTTCCTTTCCTTAGGCATTGTACCATAAGAAGACTAAAGCACAATTCACATGCACAAGGTTAAGTGATCCTGCCCATTTTTCAACCTTTGTATCTTAACATGCTTTCATACTTCCACCCAGATTCAAACATATTTTGAAAAATTATTAGTTAGCTAAGTCTTAGCTTAATTAAAAGGGAAATCTTCTCTTGGTACTACACATGCCTTAAAAAGTATGGTGCGGGCAGGTAATTGAACGTTAATGCCATTGAAATACTCAGGACCAACTAATCTAAAAATCCTTCTTATTATCTCCCCTTACCCATTACAGACATCTATACTCCCATTCATAGATGCCCACACCTCCAAAATTTCATTAGTGAAGTGTAAAGGATTAAGCCCAGTTTGTATAGAGACTCAGTTCTTGGCAATTTTCTTGAAGGTACTTCTACGGCCGTCACGACAAAAGCGTCACCTGGACTGCAGAGCAATGCAGTACTTGTGTATCTGCACTACTCCCGCTAGGAAAGGGTGCCAACAGACTTGGAACAATCCCCAAATCACTTCAACAGCAAACAACTTCTGAGATACACATCCCATTTAACCTTTACAGCCACTGAAGTCTAGTGACTCAAGATAGCTCCACTTATCCCCATCTCTACCACAAAACAGAGACAGACGTTCCTCAGGAATGAGATAGACATTTCTAAGACTAAATTGTAGGATTTAGCAACTTTATCTTTACTGAGCATACAAAAAAGTTCAATCCATTGCTTTTGGTCACCAGCCACTTCTGTTTCAATACTAGAGACCACAGTGACTCAAATTTGTTAGGTCATCCCCACAGTGTGCAGGAGAAAGGCAAAACACTGCAGGAACAGAAGTGTCTGTATAAGCAAAATACTGACACCAGCCCTGCAGTTCAATTACCAGCATGAATTAAACTATAAATTTCCATTTAGAGTCTTTGTTTGCCAGCCACATACAAATACCCAAAATTAGACTTAAGAAGGAAAGATGTCATTACAGATATGCAGGTCGTCTCCACAGCCACAGAAAAGCAAGTCCTGATCTTTGTCTGCTTTGTTTCCCCATTTCATGAAAATCTCTCAGCTCTTGATCAGGCCTTTGGAAGGGCGTTCTACCTTATGAGAATTATTTTGAAGAAGTAAGGAGGCACCACGTGGTCTTTTTTAGACTACACACTCCAGAACTTCCTCCAGCTGCAAAGCAACTCACTCAACAAAATAAATCAAGGAAAATCCCAGCTATTTTTCATCATTTTCAGAAAGAGGAACTTGTTATGACCAACTGCAGATGCAACAACCTCAGTGGTTGCCAATTCATTTCCCTAAATGAAAGACTAACAGTCTGTTTCTGAGCAAGATCTGTTACAAAAGGAGTTGAGTTCTGGTCTACCTATTTTTCCCCTCATTTGTTGTGTATTTTAACATTTTTAACATTTTAACATTTTACCTTCTCCAAAAGCTTCTCCCTGTTGATACTATCAGAGTCTATACAGTGATTTGTACTTGCCCCACAAAATTAAACCCTTAACAGAGCCTTAATATATCTTTCAGAACAATTCTGATAATGAAAGTTCAATGTTGTGCTCTGGGATTGCTCTCCCAGTAGAATTACCACAGCTCATATATCCTTAACATAGACCATAGATCTCATTCACTCACTCTGCAATGGCCTTTCTCACTGCAGCAAAATCAAGTTGCAAATCCCCATTTCTGCATGAAAATGCTTTCCTCACTTGCTGTATCTAATTGTACTCTATTTAACATAATATATTTAGCTGAAGGAGATAAAGTTTCCACAATGATATGGTTTCAAGACAAGTTTGTTAAGTCCAAAAAGGGTCAGAGCTCTTAATGTGCCGACTACAACAGCTCACCCCAAACCATCACAGCATCCTACATTTACATTCCTCTTCTCCCCACAGGGACTTGGGAAATGCATTTAATCCCATCTGGCACTACTTCCCGCAGCTGCTGGGAATTCACTAGTATAAGAGCTAGAATTCAAGAAAAAGGTAAACCTTACTAACGAGTATATGATAACAACCTAATCATACTTCAGTACTTCCTTACTGACATGCTGGTGCAGCACCAGGCATCCATACCAAAGGACAGTCAATAGGCAACATCAATATTAAAGCCTGCACCTGTAAGCTATGCAAGCACTGAAAACCACACAAAGGTAAACACTTAACAGCTCAGGTTTTGCCCGTAGAAGACATTAATTGTTTTCTCCTTCCTTCCTCACACATGCACTCATACTCAAAGCATGCCTTTTATTCCTCAGAGCAAATTCTTTCTGAACCGTACTCAACAAAGACCAAGACCAAACAAAAAACCTACGTCTTGTCACCTGTCACCTTTCTACAACTCCCTGGAATTAACAACTTCTGCAGAAAACACATGAGGACAGGCATCATTGTGTCCCATCCTCACAGGATGACTTAACTATTGTTAAATAGTTGATCTATTCCTTTAAATTTACAAAGCCCATCTGCTAAGCAGGGCAGTGGAAGATAGGTTGTGTGACATGACACCCTGCTTCTGAGGAAACAGAATGTCCCCAGCAATATTAAAATGAGAGTTCTTCATAAAGCATTGCTCCAACCATCGTGCTCTGGTACTCATCTTAAGACATCGGCAAGTTTCACCTTTCATTCCCTTCTCCATATCTTCAAATGCTACTTTATCCAACTTGAAATGCAGTCAACCACATGGCTCAGACCTACCTCCACTAAGCAGTACCTCTGGCATGCATGAGGGAATTGCTTCTTCAGAGGATGAACTTTTAATTTACTCTCTCTTTACAATACCTAATGCCCACTTTAGCACTTGTTCACAAGATATATGTCAAAGTTCAAGGAAATGCCTAAGAATTTACAGTTCTGAGGAGATGCCATGGGTTTAAGAGTCTGAGAATATTTTTCTTCTGAAATATGAATTTGATTTTCATCCACAATTTCGAATGTGCCTATCTCCCACTGACAAGATTCTGTCTTTAATGGTATCAGTTAGGTAAACTCTCAACTGTTATATATAGCTTGGAAAACAGAAGGAAAAATGGACAGGGATATATCTTCCCAGAAAATTACCATTTCTCTTCCTCTCGTGTCTTGCATGCAGGTGGGTATGAAAATGCAGGGGATGTTAACAGCTTTAGTCTCTTGCATACTTATTTTCTGATGTAGTAATATTAGCATCAGTATCCAAAGACAGTCCCTTTTAATACAGCAATGGTAAATTATTTCCACCTTTTCAAAAAATACTGCTTTTTTACAAAATATTTATACACATGTGTGTGTGAATGTGTGTATACATATATTAAAATGCACACACAGAGACACAGCATGTTTTCAAACACACAAGCCAGTTTCTTTTTAAGTTCGAGCTTATAGTAATAGACACAGTAGGACTGTCCAGACACAGCCTTACAGATTAAGAAGTGTCGACAGTTACCAAACAGCAACAGGAGACATCAATTACCAAGACGATTTTTTAAAATATATGCGCAAACAGGAGAGAATACATGATATCAAGACAGCCGATCTATTTAAATAATGGTTTAGACTCCAGTCAGTCTTCAGTCAATGCTGCTTACGTCAGCATCTCTTAGACATACATACAAGAGTATTTAGAGATACTGAAAGACCAGTATGCTGTTTGCCACCTTAAAGTTCAGCTATGAAGTCATTAGCACTGAAACCTGGATTTATTTTCCAGAAGTAATACTACCTCCTTTTAAGAAATAAAGCATCATCAGAATTGTATTTACACGTACATGCACCAGCATTACTTAGTAACAGCCAGCAGCCAAGAGACTGCGTGCTGTAAGACCTGCTGATCTTCACTTAAAAGTGTTTCTTCCCATGTCCAAAAAAATTGGGAAAAACCACTTAATTTTAGACATTAAAACCTGCTGTTGATCTACTGAGTTCAATGCTGGACAGAGCTACCACTGGCAAACAAGGCAAATTAACATCATGCAATTAAATTCTTTCACCATTCTACTCCTTGGTGTCTCCAAGCAGGGACTGACAGATGAGTGGGTTGAAAAGAAATAAAATTGTCAAGATAAAACATTAACTAACTCATTGTTTTTTAAGAAATGTTTTGACTTCAACCCTGCTTCATGCTTTAACTAGATAATGCCAGTCCAGAACAGATCACAAATCTATGAGGCAAAGCTACCAGCCATCTCCAACGAAACATGATACAAACCATCAGGCAGTTGCTCTCATGAAGTTGCTCTCTGCTATTTGGGACCTCAGCGACAGCCCTCAAGCTCTCCAAAGCCTGACCCAATCTACAGCATAGCGTTATCCAGGTGCCTTGACGTTTAAGCACACCACCATCTAAACCTCTTTAGAAGCCTGCTGTGGAGATGACCACACTCCTACAGGTGCTTGGCAAGCTCCTGGCATAGCACGTACATCTCTGCCTAGCTCAATCCTGATCAAAGCATACAGTGACAAGCACATGTCCATTTCAACAGAGCCATAGAACCCCTCCCCAACTTTCTTGTAGGCCCCCTTCAGGTACTGGAAAGGTCACTATAAGGTGTCACCAGAGCCTTCTCTTCTCCAGGCTGAACAACCCTAACTCTCTCAGCCTATCGTCACAGCAGAGGTGCTCCAGCCCTCTGTTCATCTTCATTTGCCCTGTGTCCAATTCCTTCCCCTCTTTCCGAACCTCTGTTCCACCGGCACGCTTCACACTGCCTTCCCAGATAAAAGGCAAGAGGTCACCAGGGAAAAATAAGAAAAAAATGGCCGAAAGAGCAGTATTATGCAATAAGAGAAGAAATGCAATAATAACTCATCCTTGCCTGGGGGTTTCTCATAACCCTTACGCCCTGCAAGCTGGATTACAGCAAGCGTGACAGCCAGACGGCTCAAAGGCACCCTAAAAAGCCCCGCTGGCAGCTCTTTAAATGTTGGTTGGGGAGACAAAAAGGGATGCTCACAGTCCAGGTGCTTTTTCTTGGGCCCCATCACTTCATGCGTAGTGGCTTTGCAGACGGCTCTGGCTACGGCTGATCCCGTAACGCTGTACTGAGCAGCTGCGATGCGATCCGTCAGCGTCTGACCCGACATCTTCGCTGGTCTCTGTGCCGCCTGCTGCTGCTACTGCTGCTGCCTGCTCTGCAGAGGCGGAAAACGGGAGGGGAAGGGGAGATTCCGGGTTTATCGCCCAGTGGAGGCGGGGGGGATGGGGGGGGGGGGTGGGGGGGGGTGGGGGGAGGAAGGAGGGAGGACCACGGCAGAGACACGCACACGCACGGACATACGGACACGCACAATGGTCCTCCACGCAGCTCGAGGGGCAGCCACCCCCCCAGCCCCCGCCCCGTTGTGTAAGCCTTTGCCTGCCTGGGGCAAAAATAAAAGGTATTTTACACACCGCAGGGAGAGCATGAAGGAGAAATGATGATGGCAGCAGAAGGAGGCTGCACACAAACAACGTGCGAGCCCCCAGGAGACGGGGGGGGGACACCCTCCCCCCACCTGCCCTGGCCCCGCCGCAGCGCCCGCCCGGCCGCCTCCCTGGTGCGAGATGATGGCACCATAATTGCGCCATGTTATGCCCTCCCGGTGCCTTCCTCCATCCCCTCGGCCCCGATGGGGACCCTACCACCACCACCCACCCACGCCGGGAAACGAGGGCGCCGCTGGATGCGGTGCGGCAGCCCGGGGACAAGAGGATGCAGCGAGCGCCAGACCTGTCAGTGCGTCCGTCCTTCCTTCCCTCCCGTCCTCCTCCTCCTCCTGCTGCCGCTCCGGGGAGGGCACCGCCGCCTCCCGCTGGCGAGGAGCCCCACGGTACAGCAACCCCCCTCCCACCCTCCCCCCGGCCCCGGTAGCCCCAGGTGCGGGGCGGGTTGCCCCCTCCTCCCGCCGCCGCCGGGGATGCGCTGGGCGTCCACGCCCGGCAGCCGCCGCCGCTGCTATTTCCAGCTTAATCCTCCCGCAGCCTAATCCCCGCGCTACTGCCGCAGCAGCGCCGCCCCTACCCCGGTGCAGAGGGCGGGACGGAGCCGATGCCGCCGCAGGTCGGTGGCCCCGACGCAGTCAGGTGATGCCGGGCCTCCCCGGTACCGGGGGGCAGAGCCCCCTCGCCCCGCTGCTCCTCTTAAATGGGACCCCGCCCTCCCCGTGGATGCGCCGCCTGGGAGCCGCTCCCACGCGGGTGCTCTCTGGAGTAGCCCCGTGGGAATCTGCGCGGCCCGGAGGGCGTGGGAGGCGAAGCCAGGGATGCTTCCTCTGGCTGCAGTGTGGTCCCGTCTTTAGAGCTTGTAATAGCGCACTGAGGGATCCCCGGACTCTGCATGCATGCGATCTCCCCAAAACCTTTTCATGATGATGATGTTGTTATCAAAGATATCCGAAATGCATCCCCAGAAGGGCTTTCTTTCCGCTATCTATGATATCCTGAAGATATTTCCTGTGGGCAGAGGCTAGAGAATCACAGAGTCACAGAGTGACCTGAGTTGGAAGGGACCCACAAGGATCATCGAGTCCAACTGCTGTCCCTGCATATGACAACCCTACATTCACACCGTGTGTCTGAGGGCATTGTCCAAATGCTTCTTGACTATTGTCAGGCTTGGCTCAGTGACTGCTTCCCTGGGGAAAGGTTCCAGTGCCCCACCACCCTCTGGGTGAAGAACCTTTTCCTAATATCCAGCCTAACCCTCCCCTGGCACATCTTCCTGCCATTCCCTCGAGTCCTATCATTGATCACCAGAGAGAAGAGATCAGCGCCTGCTCCTCCTCCTTCCCTTTGTGAGGCAGAAGTAAACTGGTATGAGGTCCCCCCTCAGTCTCCTCTTCTCCAGGCTGAACAGGCAGCTTCAGGTGTTGCTTAACACCTGAACTGTGATGAGACCTTGCAGGGTGAGCAGAAGAGCAAACTGCTGCTGGCCTGCAGGGCAGGTTACGGCATCTCTGTTTTGGGGAGAAGGTTTTGTCTCCATTAGGCCAGCTGGACAATCTCTGTGACTTCAGACATCTCTCTGGTTATCCTTTCCTCCTTTCTATTTTATCTGTAAAGTCATCTGGGAGTTGGACTTAATGATCCTTATGGATCCCTTCCAACTTGAGATTTTCTATGATCTCTCTCCTATGATCTTGGTTTCAACACAGCACTAGGCTAGCGAGGATATGCTGTCACAATTTTATTGGGTAATTGAAGCCTGATGGACTGATCAGTGGGGGGTTGAAAAATGTGGCATTACGTGTATTATTATAAATTGGCTGAACTCAGTTTTGGAGTAAAGTGATTTAAGTGGGTGGGGTCTAAAGGAAATGGTCCTCGGAGCAATTCCTTTGAGCTACCGTTGGAACACATTTCAGAAAACGATATAAGCGCGTTACTAATTAGCTGAAGAAAACAGTGTGTACAGTCAGTATTGAAGCTTTCTGCATGTTAAGTGATAATTGGGTTGCATTGCCTACAAAGACGCACACACCATTTTCGTTTTACGTCAGGAGCAGAATACTGACAAGGAATTGTGGTCTGGAAGTATGAAACAGCAGCTTTTCTACGACTTCTTTTTTTTTTCTACCCTAACAACCAAAAGATTTTAAAGTACTAGGTAGCCTGACAGCTTGGGAATCCTCTTAAAAAAAATGTTCAAAAGTTCCAGTTACCATTTCTATGGAAAATTTTGTCCAAAATAACTGTTCAAATGGTGCCTGTATCTATTAAAGAAAGGGGTTTGAATTTTCAGGCTTTTGATATTGGTTAAATCTTCATTTTTGCAGAGCAGATAGAAACATTTGGATTTCTCAGTGCAGTGTTTAAGCCTAGAGAGGGATTTAATTTCAAAAAAGGCATCAAGCATACATTGCGAACTGCTATTGATAACCTAATGCAAACTTTGAATATTCTCATATTCCAATAGTGAGAACATGTGGGACCACAGAGTCCGTGCCTGTCAACTCTCTTCTGTAATGAGTGGATAATGAATAAATGATGGAGTTGCACAGAGATAAAATAACATTGTGTTCTTTGGCATTACTATAGTCTATTGTTAAAGTACAGACAAATTTTAAGAATATTTAGATATCCTGTTGCATTTACCACAGAAGTGTTGATGTCCATTCCTAGAAATTCATAATTGGCTGAGTGATTTGGAGGAGCTAGAAGTGGAGGCATATGAGCAGTTTTCCTTTTGTACTTCATGGTCATTTATTGGGGTCATAGTTCTAATTGATTTCTGAAGAAACAATTGAGGTCTATATATACTTCAGGTTCCATTACCAGCATTAAGAGTAACTCTGAACTCTTATTGGTAATACTGACAAGAGTTTAGAATGGTTTCAGAAAGACAGGAGGTTTCCTTTTAACTCATGTGTTACAGGGAAAAAAATATACACTGTTTCAGGGTTTGCTGATTACACCCAGCAGAAATTTAGAGTAGCTTTACTTGCCACAAGCAAGATAGTTTTCAACTTTATGCTAGGCAGAATTTTTAATTAGTGATGCATCTTTTTATTAATGCCTGGTGTACTACTTCTGAACCAAGATTGATGTAAAGGTCTGGATACTTTCTGAACTAGTCCATATTGTTATCAGTAGTTTCTGTCACAGATTCTCATCTGTGTCACCAAAAACTGTGATTGTTAATACTCAAATCATTTTATATTTTCATACTGTCAAAATATTTAAGCAAAAGATAAGTCAGATAATTTGTACGATTGGCTTTAAAATTTTGTGCTGCAAACTGAATTTAAATGCAAAGAATATGGAAATTCCCCCAGTATTTTGGTTATAAGCCAGCAGGTTGCCATGTCATGAGCTGGAGTATGCAAAGGAGCATGTTGCAAGGTTGCAATTACAGAAGCATTTTAAAGAAGTTAATTTGTCTGCTATTACTTGCATATTCAGCAAGAAATAACGTGTTATGAATACAGCTATAAAAATGTCTCTTATTTACATCTGCTTCATATTTGGTTGGAACTGTGGCTGTAACAATGGCTTTAAACTGGAAGGAGGAAAATTTAGATTAGACATTAGGAAGAAATTCTTCACAATAAGGATAGTGAGACATTGGAATAGGTTGCCCAGGGAAGTTGTGGTTGCCCTCTCCCCTGAAAGTTTTCAAGGCCAGGATGGATGGAGCCTTGAGCAGCCTGGTCTGGTGGGAGGTGTCCCTGCGCATGGCATAGGGGTTGGAACTGTGTGATGTTTAAGGTCCCTTCCAACCCAAACCATTCTATCATTCTGTGCTCTACACGGAGCTCCTCTGTATTTCTTGCTAAAGTCAGTGGATGGACTTTCATTGACCACTGCATACAAAGATTTTATTGAGCAAAACCAGGATCACTTGACCTTGAGAGGTTCAAGAGGTATTTCAGACAAATCTTATTCTCATCAAGAATGTTGTCTGAATTTTTGATGGTTTTGTTGTCTTTCTGAAAACCTAAGATACTTTAAGATGATAAGACAAGAAGAAGACATAAGTACTCTTAAAAATCAGAGTAAAGGGATGAGATCTATGTAAAGTGTATTGCTTTTGGATTTCAAAACAACCACAACCCTCCAAAAAACCCCAATAACTCCACAAAACAAGAGTTCAGGTTTGTAATAAACCACACAGAAAATATGAACCATCTTGAATAAAGAGAGACCATGGAGGGAGCTGCCAAGGCCTAAATAGATGGGGCTTGGGGTTCCCATTTGGTAAGGTAGTGTTAGACTCAGTCCTGAGAAGTCATCTGGTGTACTGGCTCTGTGAATCCCAGGTTCACAACTTGTCTGGTGGGGTGCATCAGGAGGTCTAGACGAGAGTTGTATAAGCATCTAGAAAGGGCTCTTGCTGTTGAGAATAACCCAGAATTGTGGGGTTTTCTAGGCTATTTGTAACTGTGTTTTCACCTTCATAATGAAGACTGTAAAAGAGAGAAGATACAATAATGACAAGCTGAACAGCCATTTTGAGACAAATGCTTAGACGTAATTCTTAACTGATTTTGAAATGAGGAAAAAAGATTCAGTCTGTGTTAATCTCACCTTAAAGCACCCACATGGAGAGAAGGAGGCATATCTAGAGGCTGATTCGTCACACCTCTCGCCTAAAGTCTACACGAGAGATGCCTCTGTCTCAGGTAATGTAAAGAATGGAGAACTCTTATTTCGTGCCCTTTAAGTTTGGGTTTTCTCACCATCTTTCTGGGGATTTTTTTTTTGTTTGTTTCCCAGTTTTTACTCTCAGATCTTCCAGTTCTTCAGCCTCCATAGATAAACTTTCCTCTTGCCTTCCAGCCCAGGCAAAGGCTGAGACCACGTCCTGTTTATGCCCACACCAGCATCAGGCCCAGCGCTGTTGCTTTGCTTCTTCCTCTTGTTCTTAGGGCCAGTGGTACAAACGGAGCTTCTGGAGAGGAGACTGTAACCATAGTGATAGCAGCAGTCCTGAACAGATCTGTTTAGCTCTGGGAAGGGGGGCAATGGGATTTCTCACAGGAAGAGCATCCTCCTGGCTTTGGATCGTAAGTTCCAAACACCAGTAGACACCCAAGTCATGCAATACCCAGGAGTTTCTGTGCTTCTGCTGTTAAATATAACTTCATTGCTTGATTTTGTGCAGCTTTTGTCCACAACATTTCGTTCAGCCTCTGTACTCACTCTCCTTAATAGCAGCTGTTCCTATAGTTCCTGTGATAAAAAGCACCTATGAGAAATTAAAGCAGTCTGTCAATTTTCCAGTCAGAATTATGGCTTGAGAAGGATGTAGCCTGGATGTGCTCATACATCCCAAATAGACCACTTGAATTACTTTTCCTGTGTATGAATCTTAAGAGAACAACAATACACAGTGGTAAGGGTACAGGCTATGAGGTGTGAGTACACACTCTACATCCCATTGGAAAGTCTTTTTTGTGCTTATGAAAATACTAAAAAAATAAAATGATAACTTAGATAAGGGAAAGTCTTAACATGAGGAAGAAAGTTATACATAGAATAGCTAACAAGCTCTTTTGTTGGTCCCTAAACCATGTCAAATCAAGGTCATGTTCTGTGGAATATGGAGTGATCAGCATATTGCAGACCTAAGTGGTAATTAGCACGTGTACTGTTCTGTACAGAGTGACCAGGTATACTCCTTCCTTTGTCCAGAATGCTGGTTCCCACAAGGATAACCTTAAAATCTGTATAATCTTAGATGCCTCTTGTTCTTTGATGCATTTATGGACTCAGTCATCATCACAAGGATAAGTTTTGCTACTGGAGTAGCTTTTGGCTTGGGTCTGCCAATAATACCAAAGTTAATAGACCAGAAATGGGACAGATGGAGACACGTATCAGAAGTGGGACAAAAGTCCTGTAATCATGCAAGTCAGTACCCATGAAACTCCTCACTGCTTGGTATTGATTTTGGTCATTGATTTTATAGTCTTGATAGAGCCTCCAATGCAGAAGTCTGGAGTCATGGAGTATACTGCACTTCTACACAACAGACTCAAGCTAGGCTTACTTATGGGGATTTTTTTTACCTTTTATGCTGTGTGCTAATCGTATTCTATGAATTTATTGAAACAAGTCTGTATACCAAAAGCTACCAAACATGCTGCTTCTACAAGTGATGTGTATTCTAATATATTCAATGTAGAAATATCATCTTTATAGTGATATTAGACACGTGTGAATTAAATAAGAAATTGCGTAGGTCAGCTTAAATACAAACATTTAGTGTTCTGTTGAAGCTGTAGATAGCAAGAAGGGGATCATCTGTCAAGCAGCTTAGGTGAAGTCATGCGAGGCTTCACAGACATTAGCACAAAACAGACTTAGAGGACTATACAGAGACAGATAATTTACTTCTACTTGACTTTTAAAATTTATTACTTATCGACTAATTGATGATCCTGTCTTTGAACACAGAGTAGCTCTGGAGGGCATTGATCACAGCTGCATAATTTCCTCGAAGAGGGGAAGGATGCTGCCTGAAATAAAGTCCCATTTCCTTTCTCCACATGCCATATTTAACAAGAAATTGTGATCCGTAGAACAGGCAACAGACTTTTAACCTGTGATGACTCTGTGGTCATTAAATTTTTCTTTTCAAACAAACTCAACTTTTTTTTTTTTTTGGTAAAAGTGCGTTATTTTGTTATTCATACTGACAAAGTGCCAGGATTTTGCTGTCAGTAGTGAATTCCTGTTGTATTAATAATTAAAGCAACTGTACAGTTGTAATAAATATATTTTAATACGGTTGCAGTTATATTCTGGCTATGACCATCATGACCAGGGGTGCTTCACTGACTGACACTTGTCCAGCTTCTGTCTGCCCTGCCAGCACAACCCTTACTCTGATATAGCTTACCCTGATGGGAAGAAGCACAAGTGGAAATCTTCTTGATGTTCTTCTAAAAATAAAAAGCTGTCAAGAGAAGGCAATTTTGTTTCTTTGCTGTTCTAAATCAGTAAAATGTAGCTGCCATCCTGAAACCTAAACCTAGTCTTTCACCTACTTGTCTGGCTCTTGGCAGGAAATCTAGGTGGCAAATTGTCCATTTCTGCAAAAGGGGGTGCTGCTGTTAAGCAGTAATTTTAACATACTGAATACTTTTTGCTAAATGTTGTGCATTTGCAGTGTATTTTTGTTTTACGTGTTGTCCAGTATCTGCAGGAGCTGATGGACACAGAGAGGCAAAAAGCTATTAAGGCAGTGAGCCTTCACTCAGGGCCATGATGGATGACCCACCTTCTGTTCAAGAGCTCTGCCAGATCATGTGAACTGTTTATCTTAGTTTTTCAACATCCTGGAAGCAGGTTTTAACCAAAGAAGAACTTGGTGTACTGTAGAAAGAAGTTGGACTTCAAGGAAGTGGTTGCTGGGGCTCAGTGTAATGCACTTTCCTCACAGGCAGTGGAAGTGTGGTGCTATACAAACTTCACGTGTGAGCTTTCATCTACATACTGCACGTCCCGTCTACTGCTCCTCCAGACTCAGAAATGCAGCTCTACAGTAAAGTGACAGCTAAGTATTGTCAAAGTCTGCTAAGAAATTTTGGAAGTTATAATTTCAGTGATAGACTTGTTCAGCAGAGGGTCAATAGATGCCAAGTACATGCCAAATAAAAAGTAGAATTTTCAACGCAGAGAGTAAAATACGTTTTAAGAAGAAAAATAAGATTACGATCTGTATTATGTTATGACCAAATATGACCTCTGTTCTATTGAAGAGAAGCTGGATTAGGCAATTAGATACATGAATATATGCTAAAACTTATATATGCAGATATGTATACCATAGTGATTTCAAGACTGACTACATCTATGTTTTTAGCAATACTTAATCACTAATCTTTTAGTAGTTCTGATATTTTCAGTGCACATCATAATTTTGCTAAAGCCTCTGAGTATAAAGCTCAGTCTGCTATTGTAAGACCAAGTTCTTCAGCTATGTTTTTGAAGTGGTAGCGTGACTGTGATGGCTTGATACGTTCTCACTTTTTACACATCCAAGCTTCAAGTTGCTCTTTAACCAAATCAGTCCATCCACAGGAGGACGCTTTTGATTGTACTGGTCTCCAGTGGCAACCTAAAAGCCATTTGGTGGTGTGATGTAGTCAGTCTTGACTTCATGAGTTATACATTTAATTGGTCATGCACAACATTGACTGTGTCA
The DNA here is from genome assembly GCA_033556795.1 of Tapera naevia. Taxonomy (NCBI): domain Eukaryota; kingdom Metazoa; phylum Chordata; class Aves; order Cuculiformes; family Neomorphidae; genus Tapera; species Tapera naevia. The sequence continues at coordinate 1,964,013 of JAUMJJ010000079.1, read as the reverse complement.
CAACCGTGTAAAGGACTAAGCCCTTCTGTTTTCGGATTGCTTGGTAAACTGGGATCATTACCTACATTTTAATACAGTCAAGTGCATATATCTAGAAGCAAATCCTATAAGATTACTTGCTGGGAAGCTTTTACCCTGAAAAAAGATTAGGGGTCATAGCAGGCAAACAACATATTTGAACTTTCAGTGTGATGCTGTGTGGAAAGACCTGGCCAGACTTATGACTTTATAATCAAATACCACCAACAGGACTGGGGCGTGATTTTAAATTCTATGTATGGCATAGAAGACATTGATACTACAAGATTGCTTAAATTCTGCTTTTCTTGTCCTCTTCACGGAATTTTGAGAAAACGCACTACAGCATTAGGAGGATCTCTCAGTACTCTTGATAGAGAGGTCCATGTATGCCCTCGTGATAGGCAGACGGGGACCATGACTGTAAGCTCCTTTCCATACAGAGGAAGAATTTTTCTACTTCTCTAAGTTAGTAAACCATTTGATAAAAGAAGAAGCAGAAGAGGATAAATACTTTTCTTTGTCAGGAGCATCTGTGAGAGGTAGGGGTTTATTTCCAGTACTTTTTCTGCCCAGCTGTAGATGTTGCTACTATTTCTGTATAGAGAGAGATGGGTCCTTTTGCACAGAATGGTTGGCTTAAGCTGCCTACAAGCCAAAAGAGAGATTTTCCACTGGCTCTCACAGGAGCAGAGCTGGATTTGGGCTGTTTGCAGTCTCCAGTCCTAACACAGATAACGATAATAAACAGTGACAAATACACGTTCCCCTGCCCATTCCTTAGAACACTGTGCAGTCTGATAATGACCGTTTTTCTCGGAAAAAATGTGTTTTCCAGCACAGGAGGAAAATTGGCCACTCCTATGATTGCACACATACACCATGCAGATGAGTGTTTGGCATAGACATTGCTCAGTGCAACCCTAATGCTCACTCTTGCTCTTCCAGTGCAGGTAGCAGGTTGGTGGTTGCTTATCTATGGGGCATTCCCCCTTTCTTTTCTTGTATCTTCTGGTCATGGGATCATTTTCTCACTCCTTAATGCTGCTGATACTTGAATAGAAATCCAGAAAAGCAGTTCTCTACTTCTTGAAAATAAGGAGTATGAAAACCAGAGGCATGGTTTTGACACTGGGCAAAGAGAGTAGTTCATTTTACTCTTAAGGTAGGAATATTTCCTCGTAAGTGACGATCACAGAAAAGTGTAATTTCCATAGCAGGTGCAGGACCTGACTTTAGTTAGTAAACTAAAAATCACTTAAAAATATGCATCAAAGTTAATTTCTCCTTGAGTTTTGTCCAGTTGGGTAAGAATGTTGACTGCGCGAAATATGCAAAAATAAGCAAAATATGAAAAGAGGTATTTAAACATCATCTTTAACTAAGACAAACTGTGATTATCCTGCTGCAGCAGAATATTCAATCTAAGAAAAAAGCAATTACCAGTTAATTACTTTGTGTTCAGCAAAAGTGCCAAGAGTTTCCTGATGCCATGTTGAGTTCAGCCTCTGAGAAGAATGAGATCAACATTATTGAGATTTTTCAGTCTTTGTTTAGCTGTCTGATGAGACAGCCTCTTTTCTAGAATTACTGAGTACCAGCGCACTCCTTGGAAGTGGTGGTACTATAATTATCTGGCAGCTCTGGAAAGTGTGGTTGATTTTTGAAGATCCAAAGACTGACAGGAACAAGTTACTGACCCTGCCTCAGATAAGAAATTACATATGTGGGAGCTAATATTGTGCTAAATTTGGAGTGAAGTAGGGAATTAAATGCTAGAATTAGAAAATGTGATGCCGTCAACCATCCATATTTACATATGTAGCATGCATGTTTTAATCAAGTAATGCTGCTTCTGATGGGCAGCATGGTGAAAATTATCTCTAGGAGGAATTGTGTTAAGGAAACTGGCTTGGAAATCAGGTTATCACTGAGTGAGGCCAGAAAAACAAAGCATAGTGGGGCCTGCAAGAGAAGGGGGGTTGAAATGCGTTTGAAAGAGAGGAACAGCCTCTAGAAGCAAACACGCATTGAGACCAAGATGTGGACAGGGATTGCCTGTCTGACCATGTTTACTGGGCTACTTATTCATATTCCTGGGTATATAATTAAATGCCTGTATAGAAGACTTCAGTGTAAAATAATAACTAATCCAGATCTAGCATGAGTCTCATTTCTGTGTGTTGCTAATAGAAAAATTATGGCCATGATTAAATAGCATTAATTGTTGACGTTTTTGCTTCACAGTGTACTTTGCTTTAGCCTTCATTTCAACGATCTCCTCCATTCAAAGCACTCCAAGCACTTCACAAATGCTAATTTAACCTCCTGACTTCACTGTGTGGAAGGTAAGTATTATTAACTCCGGGAACTGACTTCTTTTTCAAGGAAGTGCTTACTACATTGCTGGCACTGCTAGAGACCTTCTATAATAAGCTGTTTGCGGTACTAGAGAGCTAAGAAGAAAAACCAATAAAGTGCTATCTTTGTTCAATGTGAAACAGTTCTGCTAGTAAATCTCTAAGATGTAAGTTTAAAAATGGACAGGAAAATGTAGCTCAGTGAAAAAAAAACAAAGCAACACAGGGGGGATGTAATATAGAAAATACATAAGCCATGTTATATTCCATTTTATTCTGGTGTACTAACAGTATGAATAAGCACATGGATGCATATGTGTGGCTTTCAGATGTGTAAATGGCAGTTAATGAGTTTTACAGCCGTACTTAACAGTGGAGAATATGGAATTTTATCCTTTAACATCTTTTTTGCATTTACAGTGTCAGACTTGGCAGATCAGGGAAGAATACAGTATTTCTGGGTGTTTCATCTTAATGAGTTTGAGTGGGATTATTGTAGAGGGAGAGTAAACTGCTGCATGCTGCTGACATATTTATATGTCTTTTCAATAATTAATGATATGCATTTATGTCTCTTCTATATGTCTGGATTAGACACTGCTTTTTACTAGCTCTGAATTTCACTGGAATTATAAAGCTATTTGATAACTCCTCATGAATAAGACAGAAAATATATGCCATTCATTTAAACCTGGAATGTATCCACTTTATGAACATTAATAGTACTACCGTTGTTAAAGATATTAATTTTTTCATAGAAATGAGCTGTTCTTTCTCTCTAAAGACTGATGTTGGAGAGTTCACTGAATCCATTACGAAAGTTTGGTATCTGGAATGCTTGGTAGTCATTGTGATCTCTGATAACAACTTTGGAATAGATGTAATGAAGTGGAATAACTCATTTAGACTACATCATGTCAACATCATTATTAATTTATAACATCCATTTTTGAAGATTAGAAGTAGCTGTCGATGATCTACATCGGCAAACAAAGAACTGAGCAAAATAGTAGGCTAGATTTCCTCTCTGCTGCAGCCCTTTCATGCCACTCCTGCTTCATAAAGGATCTGGAAACTTACCAGGATCATCCCACAGATATTTCTATTGGCATAAAACCAATGTATGGATGGCATGCTGCCTCTTTCCAGCCCTTAGGTAGGAAAGGTGGCTGATCTCAACCATGAATGACAGCAGTGCAGACAATGCAGCCTTTCATCATGTCTTTTCTAACCTATATAAGGCACTGAAGAGGATTTTAGGTGGCACTGCAATGCGTCAAATGGACCATAGCTCAGCTGTATTGATGAAACTAGGCCTAATTATCTGGTAAGCCTTTATTTAAAATGCAAGATCAATTTGTAGAGTTAGTTCAAACTGTTAGAGATTACCGTAGCATTTAGACTATTTGGATGATGAGACAATACAGGAACACCCCTACATGCTGTAATGTTCAGTGTGTTGGTGCTTCACTGTGCTTAGACATCGTTGAAATGTTATTGAGCTGCCTCAAAAAAATCTGAAGAAAGAAAAAGAAGTTTACCCCTGTATCACTGGCTCACAAACTGGGAAAACAAGAACTCTTCAAGCTTACTTTTCTTTTGTATGCTGGCAGCAAAAGATCATGAGGTAACACCTCTTTACTCAAATAAACCAGATGCAGACAGCCTTGCCCATGCATTCTTTGCACACTTACTAATCTCAGCACTACTTACCTTGAAGGTTTAATGTCTGATTGCCTTGTTTTACGATTCAGTCATGCTCTGGCCCAGTATTCCTGTAGAAGATTTTCAAATAGATTCTTCATGAGGCTATAGAATGTAAGAGGAGAGTATACAAAGGTACAGAATATAAAATGTTAAAATTCAGCAGATTTTCTCTATGTGTTTGATGCAGATGTAAAAGAAGAGCCTGGATCTTATAGGCTTCATTCATAATCAATTTTCTGCATCACAATAAGTGTAAGACTTTGCACAAAGGCTCTGTAAGAATGGTGTCCGGGACAGAGTGGGGTTAAGGAAGACAGAAGTCTTCACAAAAATCAAGCACATTCTCTTTATGATGCACAATCCCCCACAAGTGTAGGAACATGAAGAACCCAGATACAGTATTTTTTAAAAAAAAATTATTACAGTTTTATTGTTCACATTGCAGTAGAGTTTTGTCGAAACTTTCAGAAATTTCTCTATTCACAGGTCTGGAAGTAAGGTTTAATTATAACCTTTGCTGTCAACCCTGATACACAAAACTATAAACAAATAAAAATTATTTCTGAAACTCACTGAGCCATCTTTAAGTTTTGCACTGAAGATTGCTGATTTTGAGCAACTACATGAGGTAGATTCTTCATGATTGCTAAGCACTGTGAGCTGATAAACTTGGTTCTGACTCGTGTTCAGTCCACAGCCACAAGAAACTACTTTTGCTATTTGAGGAGAAAATTCTATAGCTGTGATATGTGTTCAAGTGCATATGCATCTTCAGGTTGTGTTTTTTTTAAAAGCAAGATTGAGTCAGCATTTCTTCTCAGTGTAACATACATAACAAATAAAGAATTAGATAATATTCCTGAATAGCTTTGCATATATTTAGGCTTGGTTTGTTATGTTTCTTTTTTTCCGAAAGGACAATAGTAAATTACAGAAGTTCACAGCTAAGAAAATAAAAATGAGTTCTTAAAAATTAATAAAAACTGCAGTGAACCTGCCTCAAGCACCCACTCAAGAGATAGGTGAAAAACAACCACTTAACATTTAATGATATAAAAAAGATGAGTAAAGTCATACATAGCTTGAAATCACTTGAGGATACTTTGGGGATAAATTCTGGACAGGAGGATACCTAAACAAGGAATGCTTTCATGCTGTTTTTTACAGTACCTAACATCTAAGTATTGTCTTGAAAAGAGTAAACAATGTGAAATTGTCTTAATAGAATCATAACTGGGGAAAAAACCAAACAAAACATGACTGAAAAATGAAAATAATCTAGACAACTGTAACTGGAGAAACACGAGACTGCTGCAGAAACATTGCTCTCCAGTTCTCAGTCAGAAGGGTGGTGACCTTGTCTTTGGCTGTTTCCATATTCTAGAACCTTCTTCAAACTTATATCTGGTTTTAGTTCTCATTTACACTCCTATCATCATTAGAGTTCTTTGTCATTACAGTAGAGTTCATTGTGGTGGTAATACCACAAGTTTGAAGAGATGGAGATCTAGTTCTAAGAACGTGATTAATTTGTAGAAATGTGGACATCTATCTAAGTTGGTTATCAGCTTTCTAGCCAAGAAGTGGCAATTCTGAGGTACAATCTGTCTTATCATGAAATAGATGTCTTCATAAAGATCAGATGAATCCCACATATTTCTTTCCCTTGTCAATAAAGGAAAGCCAGGTAATAAGCTCACACACAAATATCCATGTTGAGGGCATCTGAAGTGACCTAAGATGAATTGTAGTCCTTGCTTCAATAATGTAATTAAAGCTCTGTGTCCTATACTTTCCTGTTAACACTGTTGTTATCCCTGAATGAATGATGTGAAGCAGAGATGAAGGGATAGGACGCTTGACAAGTATTAGCTCTTGAAATCACATAACATTCTGGAACGTCTCCAGTGTTTTTGTACGCTCTGCCAGGGATTTCAGGAGGGCCACCGATTCCTTATAGCTGACAATTTCAGAGGCTGTTGAAGTGCAGGATGAACACCTGGTCTTCAGCAGTAATAAAGGCTCCAGGCTGTATCAATGATCACAAAATTTCAGATCTGCTGAGTTGCTGAAAATACTTCAGATCATCCTTCTTTGCAGTCCTTTTTTGAAAGGAAAAGAGGTGTTAGAGGGCCTGAAATTAGAGCTCTCCATTAATTCCAAGTAAATGGGCTTTAATATTTTTCCTTGAAACTGAGTGGGAGATGTGAGGAAGGAGAAGGGAAAGGAAATTCCCTCTTTTGCAGACGCAGATGGAGGAGGAACAGGACATCTGCTCCGCCAGCAGGCTGCAGTAGTGGCTGCTTCTCTGGAAGAGACTGTCAGGAGGGTTTCTGACCTATTTGTGCCATGCCCTTTTATCTCCTGCCACTTATATGACCCAGTAATTCTAGAACAGAGAAAGTTACCGTGATTTATTCATCTGTCTACATATTTGAGGTACTCCTCTCTCTCGCACTGCTCAGGCACTCCCAGCCTAAGTCCTTCCTTAAAGGAGTATAGAATTTAATTTTATTTGTAAGCATCAAGGAAGCAACCAGTAGGAATGTTGCAAGTCACGGTGTCTACCTACTGCGAAGTCCCTCATTGTGGAAGGTGACCACTGACTATGGGACTACAAAGGGAATAAGTTATTCTTTGATGTGAATACAAGTTTTAGAATTCGAATCAAGAGAATATTCTGAATGTGTTTAGATTTCCTTTCCCCATTTTTATAACTTGCATAGGAGTGGCAGACGTACATCATCACAACATACACTGTGCCAACACTCTTGAAGGAAATAGCTGATGTATAATCTTTCAGAACTGAAAATAGTCTTCTTTTAATTAAGTGTTTTTACGATTCAGTATCTTCTGTGGCTTCAAGATGCCTTTGATTGCTGACATAAATAGATATATGTTTACACACACACACACCTTTCTTGTATTTGGTTCCTTTAGTTTAAAAACGCAAAGCTTTCACTGTCAGAATGTAAACTTTAATAAATATTATTCTACCTTTTGACAAATCTTTTTTTTTGCATAGTAACAGATTACCAATAAGGTACATATTTCTTTCCAGATTACCGTGCTATGTTTCTGTAATAAAAAATACCTAAAATACCTGGTATTTGATTACCAGCTACCCACCATCCTTGCTGTAGATTTTGAAGTCATAGTTAGACCTAATACTAATTCTACTATCAAAAAGTAATCATGAAACTATTGGCCACTGTAAACCCTGAGTTCAGCCCAACCTGTGCACACATGAGACATGCTAATCTTTTTTCATTTGTTTGTTTGTTTTTTTCTAATTAAAAATCTGTAAAACCAAGGAGCAGAGTTAAACATGTCATTCATTCTATATGCTTTCTTTTTGGCTCACTTGTGATGGCAGTGCTCAGAGCATGCCAAAAAAAGCTTGTTTAACATAATTTACATAGCTACTTTTCCTGACTTTTTCTTCTAAAACCCCAAAGCATTCCATCATTGGTAGCACCAAATAGTGAAGATATAAATCAGTGTAGTTGTTAAGATAAGGGTATAAATATTTAAAGAGTTACTAAAATAGACTATAATTTAATTCAGTGGGCTAACAGTCACTGAGTCTAAGGCTAAGTCCCATTTGCCTTACTTACACGAGTTATTACATTGCAATGAGATTAGTCACCTAATGCAAGTAGGAGTTGGTTCTGTAACAAACACACACACAAAAATGGAGTTAATCCTGAAATAACATTTTTAGCTTGCTCTCATTGTGTCTCTTTAATATTACAGAGGTCTTCTAGTAGTGACAGTTTTAACCTTGGCTCTCTTGCTTTTTGAGAGATGAAGTCAGCCCTTCATCTGAATTTTTTCATAGTTTAATATCCTCATCAGTTTTACTTGAAAGCTAAGATAAAAAAAATGAATAATAAATTTGATGAGAATTGGTTAAAGAAAGCATTGCATTGAATCTGTATTGTTCCCAGCTATCTTAATTGAACAAAGGGAAATTTTCCAAATACACCTTCTATATTGGCTGACTGCCTTAAAAGTTCTCTGAAGCTAGAAGAAAAAGTCCTTCCTTTACAAACTAACATGCATACTGTAAAAAACCCGAACTATTAAAATCTGTTGTATGAAGTTGCACCAGAAATAATAAGAAACGGATTATGTCATCACAAGTTGGCATCAGAATTAAGCTATTTTATGTATGTCTTACTGTTGGAAAAGGTAAAAGGGTTCTAGTTTTTCTTATTGTGTAATTTTGCATATGGATAACCCCCCAATTTTTAAAAGCAGAAAGTCCTGTTCTTATTGGGGTAGATGTAAATCAGTAAATGTTCCAGCAGCACCCGCACAATTTTCTGGTGATGTGGAATTCAGTCTGCAAGGTCTAGCCCCAAGCTGAAATGAGGGCTGCCAATACCTGGGAGCATCTTAGGAGAGCCAGCTGATGGCGTTAAAAGAACTGACTAGAGCTTGGAGTCTTACCATATAGAGATAAGAGAAACCCAAAATGTGGTGTTTCATCAAGCTGCATCGCTCCTTCAAAGTATTGCCCCATAGTCTGTCGTAGCCACAGGTCTGCATAGTCCGGTTTTCCAGCAGCAGCTGAAGGTGTGTTGATGATCATCAGTAAAAAACTTCCTGCCTTGTTATATTGGTGTTTTCTGACAGCGCGATGGGGTTTCTGCGTCCCTACACTGCCAGAGAACTCCCTGTTATGAAAAGAGGATCCTGTGGGAGTAGCAAAATAAAGCTAGGGGTGGCAAAGCCTTACGAAGATTTTTCTTTGGGTGGAGGAATAGCAGCACAGTGGTTGTTATCAGTTCATAGCATCCTTTCACCATGTGCGTTTTGAAACATAATATCTATGTATCAGTTAGCAAAAATCCCTTTAAAATGAGCTTGTTCTGGTTTTGCCTGATATGGCATTCCCAGGGTGCAGTATGCCAAAACCCACCAGTGGGATATCAAGGACTAGAGCAGGTTGCGAAGGTGGTGCTTTTGTAATTGAAGGCAGCAGTTTGATAGTTGTGTGTAACAGCCTCTACTCCCACCATGAGACCAAATATTTTTCCATATGGAATGCATACGATCTTCTCAGAAGCAGCAGAAGCATGTGATTTTCATAGTAAATAAACCTGAGCAGAGGAAGGCAGCACAAAAAGGACGTTTGTAACAAAGTGGTGTTATTGATTATTATCCTTACGGGGTATTTCACTCTGCTCACAACAGCAGTCTAGCTTACCTTCTCTATAAATAATTCATTGTACTCTCCTCATGAATTGCAAGTTCACAGGAGATGCTATTTGGCATTAGATTAAGGCAATTACAGCAAATTTATACTAAAAAATTAGTATACATAGAATGTAAACAATAAAAGAATGTTATTGTTTTTTGTTTTTAGAGTTATCCAACTTCTTGAAAGTTAGGGCGTGCCAAAACAAGGATAATAATTTGGATTTAGTTCACTTGTGAGTACAGTCAATAATACCGTACCTAATGATACAGTCACATCTTTTTCCCATGGCACTCCTGCCTCATTTTGTCTGAAGGATGGACAGACCTCACAGAGGGGCAAGTTAATGAAGGCTTACTTTCAGTAAGCTCAAGCCTTACTTACACATTGTTAACACAATTATTCAAATACGCTATTGAATTATTAATATCCTCATGAAATGTACTGTGATGAACTCGCTACAATATCATCACAGTTTACCAACATTAATCAGTGTATCCCTACAGCTCTCTTTCAAAGTTACCCTTCCCTCAATTTTATGCACAGGGACCTAAGACAGAGAGACCTGAAGAACAGATGTTAAACTCAGAATTATCAAGCATTTTCTAAATTTGGGTGCCCAATTTTAGAAGCTCAAAGCCTGATTTTTTCCATGTGTTCAAATAGCAGCTAGCAATTTTAAGTGCAGCTGTGATTGTTCAGCCCTCATCTAATTTAGACCCAGATGTCTCCCGTTGGGCCACAAGAAAATGAAAAACGACAGAGGCAGGGATAGCATCAATCTCACCAGGGCAGCATTCAATTGCCTGCAGTCCCCTGCCTCATTCGCTGCACATCTTATAACTTCTGGAGTTAGTGAAGCAGGAGTTACACTGACAACAGCTAGACTGGCTACATGACCCTGAAATCCTCTTTAATTTCATGATTGTATATGATATCTTTCCAGCTGTTTCTACTTATTAAGTGAACAGAAAGAATGATCTTCAGAAAAATACCATAATTTGGTTGTACTCAAACTTTGATTCTAGCATTTCCCAGCTATTGAGAGCCTGAGTTCACAAACTCAGCTTTCTTTTACTGTATGCTACCTAAACCTTCTCTGGGGGCATCTCTATGCAAAATATTAAAATTATTTCTCAATAAAAGGATAAAAGGCCTCACACCCCACTCCTCCTCCCAGTATTATGCTCTGGAGAGGAACAGTCTTGTGGGAAAAGCCTAGGGCAAAGAATCAGGAAATATAGTTCCCGAATTGGATCTTCCGTAGATTTTCTTAGTGACCTTGGGCATTCCTTATCCTTGCTGTCATTCCTTTTCATCATCTCAAGTCTGGGACTAGTACAAGGTCTGCTTCAGGGTAGTTTTGTGGAGCTTGATCAGCTTCATAGCAATCTTGGCTAAATGAGTCTGGCCCACATATTCCATTTGTCTATGAAACCATAACTTTAGCTGATAAATAATAGAATCGTAGAATCATAGAAACTTCTGGTTGGAAAAGACCTTTGAGATCGAGTCCAGCCGCACCCATTATCCACTAAACCATGTCCTTTAAAAACTCATCTATCCTTTTTTTTTTAAACACCTCCAGGGATGGTGACTCAACCACCTCCCTGGGCAGCTGTGCCAGTGCCTGATCACCCTTTCTGTAAAGAAATTCTTCCTAATATCAAGTCTGAACCTCCCCTGGCGCAACTTATGGCCATTTCCCCTTGTCCTATCACCTGCCACTTGAGAGAAGAGATCAACACTCACTCTCCCACAGCCTCCTTTCAAGAAGCCATAGACAGCGATGAGGTCTCCCCTCAGCCTCCTCTTCTCCAAACTAAACAACCCCAGTTCCCCTAGCCGCTCCTCGTAGGTCTTGTTTTCCAGCCCCTTCACCAGCTTCGTCGCCCTTCTCTGGATGCACTCCAGCACCTCAATGTCTTTCTTGTACTGAGGGACCCAGAACTGCGCACAGTACTTGAGGTCTGTCCTCACCAAGGCCGAGTACAGGGGCACAATCACCTCCCTTGTCCTGCTGGCCACACTGTTTTTGATACAGGCCAAGATGCCATTGGCCTTCTCAGCCACCTGGGCACACTGCTGGCTCATATTCAGCCAGCTGTCAACCAACATCCCCAGGTCCTTCTCCTCCGGGCAGCTCTCCAGCCAGTCTTCCCCAAGCCTGTAATGCTGCATGGGGTTGTTGTGCCCCAAGTGCAGGACTCAGCATTTGGTCTTGTTAAACTTCATCCCGTTGGTCTCAGCCCATCAATCCAGCCTGTCCAGATCTCTTTGCAGAGCCTCCCTTCCTTCAAGCAGATCAACACTACCACCCAGCTTGGTGTCATCTGCAAACTTGCTAAGGGTGCACTCGATCCCTTCGTCCAGGTCATTAATAAAGATATTGAACAGGACTGGACCCAGCATTGAACCCTTGGGAACACCACTCATGACCAGCCTCCAACTGGATTGAACTCTTATTTACCACCACTCTTTGGGCCTGGCCATCCAGTCAGTTTTTAACCCAGCAGAGGGTTTGCCTGTCCAGGCCAATGGCAGCCAGTTACTCAATTAGAATACTGTGAGAAACGATGTCAAAGGCTTTACAAAAGTCCAGGTACACCACATCCACAGCTTTTCTCTTGTCCATTAGCCAGGTAACCTTGTCATAGAAGGAGATCAGGTTGCTCATGTGAAAGATTTTTTTAAGGACATTCACCTGGCTTTCTGAGTATGGTCAAGCAGTGGAGAATACCAACAAAGAATGTTGGTGAACAGGATTGTGAACAAGATACATGGAGCATTTCAGAATTATCTTTGGGGATTACTGTCAAATGTAATCTAAAAGTATTTCTAATGGGGTCTTGCATAGGATGCATGGCTGCAGCATAAGCAATGCTCTCCATGACCAGTAACAGATCTATAACAGTCCAGGTCTGCAGAGGACAAGGACTGGCAAAGTGGTAAATAATGATGAGGCCTGGGCTACCATACACACTGTTTTGAACTATTGCATTAATCACACCAAAACATACTTTAATATAGTCTAAAGCAGCCTTGCGCATCTGGGAACAACGTACTTAGGCTATGTCTATATAAGGAAGATGTGACCAGAACAGGATGTAAGGACTAGCAGAGAAGCAACTCAACATGAGACGACATGCTTGGATGGGCTTGCAACAAGTAGCTGTGTGGGAAGATAATGCTGTAGGTGGAGCCATTGAGATGGATATTAAAACACAACACAAACTCATCTTTAGAAGACAGGGAAGAATGAAAACAAGTGCAGGCAAAAGACACAGAAATAAGATGATTTCTATCAAAGTGCTGGAAATTGTAGTCATTACTTGGTGTGGTTAAAAATGTTAAGAGTTTAAAAAAGAGATTAAGTTACAGTGAATTGGCATGTTTCTGAAGAAAATATGATAGATAGGATAAGTCTCTTCAAGGTGGGAAGGAAAGCTATAAAAAACCTCAGTACCTGGAATTTTCAACTGGGCAAGCTTAATAGGATAAAATATAGAATTTTTTTAGTGGGATGGTAACTAATCATGGGAAAGTGTTGCTGCCAAGGGTAGCTGTAGATTTTCAGTCCCTTTGGATTCACAGCTTGGATGCCATCTGGAGGCTAGGCAGTAGTCCAACACAACATCAATATCAATGATATACAAGGTGATCTAATGATCCCTTTTGGCCTTATACTCAAGGAAATGAAGTTCAGGAGAGTTCTGCCATTGACTTTAACGAAGACAGGATTTCATCTTCTGTTCCCAAGGCTTTAATAATGGAAAAGGTATTAATTACCAGTGCTCAAATGAATGGAAGCAGTGTGATGTGCAATGCCAGGGAGCAAAGCAGCAATGATGCAAGTTGAAACCAATTCTTTTTATTTTTTTAAAAAATAAGTATTTTGTGCATTTCAGCCACATGGTCTCTTGAAGCACATCTGTGTGGTCAGTTCTAATTATAGAACATTTCTGGGACATAACCCTGCATACAGCGGGAACCAACGGCATGAGAGGCTTTGGAAAGCAGCAGATGAGAAGGGAGATCCTGCAGATCCACTTTTCACCAAAAAGACAGATGCAATTTTGGTAATTGAAGGCGAGTGAAGTTGTCAAAGATGGGGCAAATTGAAGGTCATCTGTGTTCTCGGTGAAGGGGAACAGGAATAACAGCAGTGGATAATTCTGGGCTTTGGAGATGACTGCATCTCTGTCAATGAGCCAAGAGAAAAGATAGATTCTTCTGCTTCAGCGGGGTTGACTATAGCTGTAACTTCAGAAACTGGCTTATTTGTGTAGCTGCATTTAGATGCCTTGCCAGAAGTAAGGCTGCTGGCTATGTACTAGTTTCTTTGAAAAAAGATGTGTTCAAATACTATAAATCTGCAAATGTTTGTTTCCTTTCTATCTCTGCAGTATACCCTCTATATAAAAGGCTGATCAGTTATTTAACCCCTTCTATATTGAGAAGAACTAGAACATTTGCTATTATAAAAATATTCTGGGTTTAAAGATCAAGTAGAGCAAATACTCTGCAGATACTGAAAGTATGCTATTGATTGTCCTATTTTTATTTAGATTTGCGCTTTGAGGTAGCAGATCATGACATGTAAGAGGTCCCTGTAAGGTACAAACACGATCCAGTAAAATATGAGCATACATCCAAGATGAATACATACCTACAGGCAAACCCACAAACTTACAGTTTACCAGAAAGTCCACGGAGTATCCCCCAAAAGAATTTAACCACCAAATTCTTGAAATATTTTTGATAGTATTTATAGTAAAGCCATCAGAACCGTCAAGCCATATTGACTAACTTTATGCTTTAGCTCTTTCAAAATACCAGTTCTTCCTGTGGCCATGGAGAGAAAAAAATACATAAACGAGTGTATTCATAGTTATCAGCCCTCCTTGGTATATGCCTTTCTCATTCAGAAAACCCTTAAATTCCAAACTGAGTTTGTAACAACCTCATCCTGGAACAAGGATTGTGTTAATATCCCTCTCTCATGGTTTAGTCCTGACGCAGTTTAACTGGCAGCTAAATGCAAGCAGTTGTGGAATGGTCCCAATTTCCTTCCCCACTCCCACCAGAGAAAGAGAAATAAGAGAGACTTGTGGGCTGGAAATTAAAGCAACTTTAATGAAATAATAATAATAATAATAATAATAATAATAATAATAAAGAAAATAGTATTAATAAGAAAATAATAAAATGTTAGGGGATAGTTTTACTATCGCTGAATAAATTCAGTCAGTTTCAACAGTGCCACATACAATCCTATTTCCTGTTCTTTTGATATTACAAAAGCCACCAGAATTCTTTATAAGTGCTCTGTAATGTTGCACCCACTCACCTGAAGATGAAAAGATCCCAGTACTACGATTTTTTTTTGTTATTTTTCAGCTTCATCAAAAAGCTTTAACAAGACCAAATGCCGAGTACTGCACTTGGGGCACAACAACCCCATGCAGCGTTATAGGCTTGGGGAAGACTGGCTGGAGAGCTGCCTGGAGGAGAAGGACCTGGGGATGTTGGTTGACAGCTGGCTGAATATGAGCCAGCAGTGTGCCCAGGTGGCTGAGAAGGCCAGTGGCATCTTGGCCTGTATCAAAAACAGTGTGGCCAGCAGGACAAGGGAGGTGATTGTGCTCCTGTACTTGGCACTGGTGAGGCCACATCTCCAGTACTGTGTTCAGTTCTGGGCCCCTCAGTATAAGGGGCTGGAAAACAAGACCTACGAGGAGCAGCTAGGGGAACTGGGGTTGTTTAGTTTGGAGAAGAGGAGGCTGAGGGGAGACCTCATCGCTGTCTACGGCTGCCTGAAAGGAGGCTGTGGGAGAGTGAGTGTTGATCTCTTCTCTCAAGTGGCAGGTGATAGGACAAGGGGAAATGGCCATAAGTTGCGCCAGGGGAGGTTCAGACTGGATATTAGGGAGAGTTTCTTTACAGAAAGGATGATCAGGCATTGGCACAGCTGCCCAGGGAGGTGGTTGAGTCACCATCCCTGGAGGTGTTTAAAGGAAAAATAGATGAGTTCTTAAGGGACAGGGTTTAGTGGATGATGGGTGTGGTTGGACTCAATGATCTCAGATGTCTTTTCCAACCGGAATATTCTATGACCATATTGAGCTCTCTCTTTCAAAGACCCTGCATTCACAGGCATCTTTAATATTCTTGTATATTTTGTATGTTGGGGATCCACATCTGTTTTTTTTTCCCCTGCTCTTTAGCTACATTTATTGCTTTCTGTTATATGTATACCACTTGAACATTTTACATAACCAGCATTCATTCATTATGTTTGGTTCCTACAGATGCTGGAATACTTGGAAACAATACCTCTTTCTAAGTGTTGTCATTTTCTAAAATCCATCAAATATATTTACAGCCTATTGGCAAAGTAAATATCACAAACAGTGAGGGGCTTTCAAAGTTTGAGCCTTCAAATCTCTTACCAGCAAAATTCTGTCTCATAGTCAAAACGCGGGAATGCATCTCCCATCTCCTTTCTCTGGCTCACACAGACAACGTGTATGCACAACACCTTCTACAATCAAGATGTGCTGCATGAGTAAACATCAGGTGATTGAGACTATAAATGCTGGTCTGTAGACAATTTTTGAGTCATTTGGTTTTCTAAATACTCAATTAAAATATCCTTGTTCTTTCAAATTCAGTAGACGTTTCCACAACCTGAACTGACTAATTGGTGTTGGCAGCCATGAAGTGTGCCAATAGAAATTACTGGTGCAAGATTATTGGTGCAATTGCGGGAAATTCTGAGGTCTTGTTTTATATAGAGACTGTACCAGCTGGTCATGTGTTGTCAGTAGCTCTGAAAAAATACCAATACAGTCAATAGGATTCAGCTCCAGGTCAACACACACAAATTTAAGTGCTCACACATAAGCATCTAGGGCCTTTTGAACATCCCTTGGGTGTCCTGCTGGGCCACCAGTTCCTGCTGCAGAGGAGTTTGGGTCTCCTACATGTCCCGCTGTTGTGTGTAGCAGCTCTATATGTGGATGAGTGAGATACTCATGTGGTATCTCTCATGACACTGTGTGTGGGCACTGCATCCCACTCGTGTCTCAGTGGTGGCAAGAGTTTGGCTACTTGGCCCACATGTAGACCTAGACATGCAGACATCCACGTGCATGTGTTTGCATCTTTCCCTGTATGTCATCTAGAAGAGACACCCATTTCAAGAGACTCTTTGGGCACATGCAGGGTTGATCCTAGCTTTGATGTGCCCTAAATTTCTCCAGAGATACTCTGGGAGGCCTCACAGCTGTTCACAAATGCAGAGTCAGACAGCGGGACTGAACTGAGAAGAGGACCTCTGCCTCGGGTCAGGGAGGCTCTGCAAGCACCACTGAGTTGCTGCACATGCCCTTGTTCATGACTCTGACTGCACCTGGCAGAGGAGCTGCTACAGGGGATGGAGTCAATAAGTAGCACTGCCAACACTGCTTACCTAGAGATGGACACCCAGACATGCTGCAGCACGGCCAGGGATGAACAATGCTGCCAAAGCCTCTGCTTAGCCACTCAGTAGATTTCACATCTGAGAGGCAGTTTTGTAAAACCATGGGCATGGCCAGATATCATCCACTGAAACAGCACAACAACCTCTACCCAGGGCACTGACTGTTGCCCATGCTTGAGGATGCATGGTAGGAAAAAGGGGAAATGATACTACAATGGTGTCTGTAGTAAATACATCATTTGTGTAGAAAAGCAGATGCTGTACCTTCTGCAACACCATGTTTCATTTTCTCCAGTAAAATTTCATAACTCCATATCCCAAATTAATTTATTGTGCTTTGGCTATAAAGGTCGATCTGAAAAATATTTAGTAACTCCAGAAGATATGCATAGCCTATAGGAGCTCTTTGGAAGCACCCAAAAGGTGGCAGAGAAGTGATACCCGAATGTCCACAGATATATTTATAGATGCATTGTCTATCAGTGTTGTTGCTGATCCCATTAAAACACATCTGCATGCCTGCCCTCCTAGGATCCTGGAATGTGTGCGGGATTTTCAGTCTCTGGCCGTAGATGGCACCAAACAACCACGAGCTGAGTGATCTGTTCTTGCTTCTGGAGGCTGCTGCCTTGAGGCTTCACTCCAGAGCGGCCCTAGCAGGCACACCTTTGTGATTTAGATGCTACAAATTTCACAGCTGCTTCTTCCACCACAGAGTTCTGCATATCCCCAAAAAGTCAAATAGCCTTTCTGACCTTCCTAACTATTTTTTCATGTTTAATTCCCTTCCTCCCTGTCTCCTACTCCCCACCTCAGTCTTTTAAAAAAAAAAAATACAGCAGCAGAAAAAAACCCTCTACCATGTTCATGGATAGCACTTTGAAGTTGTACAAGAAGGGACCATTGCTGCTTTGAAGACCTAGCAGTTTGAATGGGCTGTCGCATAGGATTGTAGGGGACTTTCAGAGTCACAAAGCCTAATATTTGCTTTTGCGACCTATTAGGTAAATGATCTATTCATAAAGTGATGAATATCTATATTAAATTCTAATTAGAATGATAGAATTATAGAATGATAGAATGGTTTGGGTTGGAAGAGACCACAAATGTCACCTAGTTTAACTCCCCTGCAGTAAGCAGGGACACCTTCAAATAGATCAGGTTGCTCGGAGCCCTGTCCAACCTGACCTTGAATGTTGCCGGGGACGGGACATCCAACACCTCTCAGAGCAACCTGTTACAGTGTTTCATCATCCTCAGCAAAAAAATTTCTTCCTAATATCTAATTTAAACTTTTCCTCTTCTAGTTTAAAAACGTTATCCCTTGTCCTATTCCTAAAGGCCCTGATGAAAAGTATTTCCCCTTCTTTCTTATAAGCCCCCTTTAAGTACTGAAAGACTGCAAAATGGTCTCCTCAGAGTTTTCTCTTCTCCAAGCTGAACAACCCCAACTCTCTCAACCTCTCTTCGTATGGGAGGTTTTCCAGGCCTTTTATAATTTATAATTTTATAATTTTATAATTTTGCTGGCCCTCCTCTGGACCTGCTCCAAAAGGTCCATGTCTTTCCTGTGCTGAGGGCTCCAGAGCTGGATGCAGTATCCAGGTGTTGTCTCTGCAGAGGGGCAGAATCGCCTGCCTTGACCTGCCAGCATTGCTCATTTTGATGCAGTTCAGGATATGGCTGGTCTTCCGATTTGCACACATGCATGGCTGGATCATGTTGACCTTCTCATCCACCAGGACCCCCAGGTGCTTCTCTGCAGGTCTTCTCTCAATCTCTTCATCCCCCAGCCTATATTGATACTGAGGGTAAACTTCTAGTAATTACCTTTTGTTATTCCCACAACAGATACTGGGACAGTGTATTGCTCTTCTGCCTCCCTGAAGATTAGAAAGGTTTTAATTTCCAGCCTAGATTAATTTGTAGACATACTATCCTTTTGATTTCTCTACCAACATTGTATTTTGGCTTGAATACCTCTTCTCCCTGTTATTTCCTGCTCAATAGGGCTTCCCATTGGGCCCATTAGACTGCCAGTCCATAACTCCACACGGCACATAACTTCCAGCCATGTGGTCACATGCTTGGAAGGAAGAGAATGTGCTCTTTCATCTTTCTTCTCCCTACCCTGAATATATGCCCAGAGCTTTTCCCTCCTTGACTTCCAGCAAAACGTGCAGCTGCCATAGGGACTAGAGTATCACAGCACGGGCAAAGGGCTTAGAGACATCAGCTTGCTGAGGGCTGTCTGGTGGGTGTGAGCCAGATGTGATTAGAGTGTTAGCAGGCAAGGAAAAGTAAGGAGATGAGATCTCTGGAGAAGAGGTGGTGAGTTCAGCAGAGTCACAGGTAGCTTGGAGCAGATCATGTGTCTTGACTACTTTGGGAGGCTTCTGCCACTGCCTGAGCATAACAGGTAGTCTAGAAAACAGGTGCTGTAGACTGCGCATGAGGTCAAGGTGTCTCTCTCAATTTACTACATGCAAGTAGTAAGATCAGTTGTCCTAGAATCTTGTCATTAGGGTCATCAGTCTGCCCCAGCTTCTCAGCTGGATGCTCCCCTGACCCACTGGTGTCCCACAGCTGTGTGCATCTCAGTGCACACCCATACCTCAAACATGGCCATTAAACTGGATCTCAGTGGTGATCCTCCAGCATTACTCAGAGCACCCCCCCTCAAACCAGCACCATGCCTTCAAGTACAATGAGCTTTTATTGCCCTATCTCTCCTTCTTTCCCCTTCAGCTATGGCTGCCTTGAAACTCCCCTTTCCTCATGCTTTCCTTGTACAGTTGAGCTAATACTTTTTCCTTTTGGAGTGCTTATTAAGTGCTTTGTGTAAGTCCAGTCAGGCCTCTCTCCTCTCTGAAACTGGTCATTTGTTTTGAAATGAGGAAACTGAGGCTGCGTACGATTGAACAACAGCCTGGTGTACTGACAACACTGGAGGTTCATGTGCAGTACTTACCCAGAGGTGGGCAATTTGTCCCCAGACACAGCTGCTATACTTTGTTCCAGCTTTATTAATTTTTTCGTAAACATAAATGCACATATTGAAGTGAAATTTTATGTATCCTCAGTTAAGAAAAAGGGGCTGGGAATTTTGCATGTTGCTGGGGCTGAATGTCTGGTTTCATAATCCTGAACTCAGATGTGCGGTATTACACCTGAGGGGACTCCTTTTCTTTCATTATATTTCCATTTCATTTTAGTCAATTAATAATGTCTGATACTGTGTGATTGCTTCTGGGACTAAGAAGAGGAAAGTACCACATAGATATGGAAATAGGACGGGAAAATTTGTTTTGAAAACACAAATTCAGATAAGAGTTTCTTCAGCACAGGTCTCTCATTAAACATAGATGATAAACTCCAGAAATTAAGGATCATTTTGTGTATTCTGTAACACACTTTAGCTATGAAATCAATAATAATTCTGTTGGGAGTTTTGACTCAGTAAAAATTGCACACGAAGTGCAGAACTAGAATTTAAGAAAGACTCAGTCAACTCTGACTGGATACAGGATCTTCATCCTAGCAGAAAGTAAAAGGAGAGGGGGAACACAAAGCAATACTGCTTTACATCTGCAGCTTCTAGGAGCCTGGCACTTGTTCTGGTTCACGTTCTGCTTATTCCTAACTTATCTCAACATTGTAGTCAAATGCACTTTGAGAGGCTGCCTCTCGTCAAATAAGTGAGGGCTTATAGCTCTTGTTGCTTAGACATTTCATTTCCTTGACATCTGTTTCTTTCCTTTTGACCTTTTGTGATGGCAAAGCTAATGTATTCTCAACTCCTCTAACACCAACATTTATTTGAGCAGGTGCGTAAATTATACGTAAGGCAGATAAACTGATACTCAAGCTCAGCTATCACAGTTTCTTCTCTCCCTTATCACAAGGTAAAACACCTTAACACCTCCTCTTCTAACGTATTTGCTATTGGTCATACATGATTACTGTGATACATCCAAGTAAGAGCTGTTCACAAGTTTTCTGCAATCTGTATTAGTGTATTTTAAGGTGCATTTTGCCATTACTGTCCAACAGAATGAAATGTTGATTAATATCATCGCACTAAAGCAAATCAGGAAGGAGCAGTGAGATAACTAGACTAGCCCTTACCTGAGTCAGCTACAATTAAACAGCCATCTTCTGTCCTTCTTTCTGTTCATTAAATAATGTAATAGCAATTTTATTTTATAACTCTCCCTGAACTTCATCTGTCCTTCCATTCCTTTTAGACGCTTAATCTTTTTCTTTTTCTTTTCTATTAAATTTCTACATTACCATTGACCTCCTCTGAATTAATGATCATATAAAAATTGTGGAACATTTTCAGCTTCAGCGTGGGATGTATTTTCTGGCATCTCCTTCATAGAAATTAAGTCCAAAGGAGAATTACCGGATAAACTGACCTGCCTTCCTGCAGGTCCCAGGACACCTAATATCAAACTGTTGCTTTTTAGATAGGCTCCATGTTACATGTTTTCCAAAACCTAGCAGCACTGAGGGTTGTCCTGTATGATCTCAGGCAATAAAACTATTTCCACATGCACAGACAGGTAGAAAGCTCCCAAGGTCCCCAGCATGTCTGAGCTCCTGGAAAATTAAAAGACTCTTCCGTCAGGTTCTGGAGGGATTTGGAGCATTTACTGCTGGCGGCATGTAGGATGTTATTTTTTCCTGACCCTGAAGCCTTGAAGCATGAAATTTGATTATAATCATTGTCCCATTGCAGAGCTGCAGTATTTATGAGCATTAAAAGCACAGCATCAAGTTTTCTTTTCTCTACAGAAGACCATCAGTGGATATACAGGGTAAGCTCCAGATTTCATACATACACACACACAAGGCTTTCCTTATGGTAACAACAAGGAAGGAAGGAAGACAGCTAATTCACCTAAAAGCACATGAACAGCATCTATTGCTTTCCTAGATCAAGTGATCAACCATTTTGATAATTCATTTATCAAGTCACTTCCTAGCTTCCTTTTGTGAAAGGTTTGTCCTGAGATCTAGATTAATTCTATATCTCTTCTTAAGGCTGGCACAGTACAGAAGCTCGCCCAGCTGGGCTGCTCGTAGGGCAGGTTTGCCTCCTTGCTCTAGGTCACCTCCCTTCTGAGGTGACCTCTCCTTCCTTACAGCTGCAGAAGCAGCGGCGCACCAAAATTTGTCTTCAGAACTATGTACATAGCAGATCCAGAGCACTAAGTAGCCAATTGCTACTGTGCATTACTGATGTTGTTGCCTGAGATCCAAAAATCTTGTCACCAAAGACTTCGTGACTCACCCTGTGAATCATCAGCATAAATGTTGAATAGCTTTGAAATAGAACCTGAGTGCTGGGAGACCCAACAAAACTAGTCCAGTTCATCAGATGTCTCCTTTATCATCTAGCTTGAGACCTGCCTGTGAATGTCTGAATTTTCTGCTCATCTTCTTAATTTCAGCACATAAAAACCTTTGGATTTAAAAATAGAAATATATATATAAATGCTCTGCAGAAACTGAGGTAGATGGTATTGACACAATGTTGCTATTGCCCGAACTGTAGCTGAGTCAAAGACTGTGAAATTTCATTTGACAAGATATACCTCCCATGAAACCGTGATATTAATTACTTGTATTTTTAGTCTCTACCTATTTTCTGCTATAATCTTACAGAAATTATTCTAGTTGTTTTGCCTGTTAGGCTACCTTCTGTATATTTTCTTCTCTTTTTAATATTTCAAATGAATATATTGAAATATTTCAATATATTAAAATATTAGTGTCAGTGTTTACAATATCTTTTAATGTATTTCCTTTACAGCCTTTGGTGCGAACTCTCTAGACCTGTACATTCTAAAATATTTAAATTTAGTAGGCACTGCTTCACATTGTCCTGCATTAATTTTACAAAAATTAAAAATAAAACCTCTGTGCCAGCTCAAAACCAGTTGCTGTGGTTTGTATTTTTCTTTTTCATTACATAAGCTGAGTAGAAAGCTGGTTCTTTCATACCTCTGAAGTTTATGGAGAAAATCTGAGCCTTGTGAGAACTTCACCCAAAGGCTTTCAAGTAGCAACTTCAGAGCGGCCTCCCTGTCACTGTGGCAGTGGCTGTTCAGGGCTACCCACTGGCACATCCCTTGGTGCCTGCCCTGTTCACCAGCAGTCACAACACGCTCATGGCTATTTCACCTTCAGCTCCCGCCCCCCTTTCTCCCCCGAAGAATTAGCTGCAAATCAAATTCCCTTTCAGCCACATGATTTGCAGTATTTGGGTTTGCATGCTAATTAGATATACAATGCGATTTACCAGATGATTTTTTTTAAATTTTGGAGAGCTGCAAAGAATTAAACATTTCTGGGCTTAGTACTGTAACCACCGGTTAATTATGCACTGTGCCTTTACTCCCCACCCTGCTCTACAGCTTTTACCACCCCAACGCTTAATTCTGATCTTCAGTGTGTACTTAAGCCCTACAAGATTTTAGCAGATACTGCAAGTCAGTTACTGTGTATCTGGGCAATAATTGCCTTACCAGTCCCATTTTCTCTCCACAATTATTACTTACGATACATATAGTAGGCCTTCCCCTAGAGACCCTAATTAGTACTGCTGTAATTGATGGCTGTGGTTTTGTGACTCTGTCCCTCTGTTGTGGCAGGGCATTTTGCTCCCAGATTGCACCAACTACTAATTATAACTTTTACTGTATTTTAAATTACATAACTGGGAGTGGATTCTTTGAACCACTTTTGCCCAGCTTACATCCATCACTGGAGTGGATTTTAGGGAGTTTTTACAGTGTGGCAACAGTGACCATGGCCAAGTGCTGGGGTGCTTTGGGATTCTTCAGTGCACTCCAGTGGTTCCCCCATGAGCTTCGGTTATTTCTTTCTTGTCACATTGCATAAGAGAGAGAGGTTTTCTTTTTTTCCTTCTAGACTATTCTTGCTAGGGAAAATTGTAACAAAAAATTGCTGCTTCAAAGCCTAACCGGAAAAACAAAATTCACATCATGATGTAAAAGTGCCAGGAAATGGAGGAGGAAGAAAAGCTGGCAGGAGGAAAAGGTTGGGGAAATGCCGCGGGTGGGGGTTTATGGCTCACAGAGTAATTGCTGTTGGAGCATCGCTGCAAATATTTCCTCTAGTAAAGAGCCAGGTCAAGCCTACCAACCTGACACCTTTTTGTCCTGCTAGAGAACACACAGACAGAATAGCTCAGACACAAGTTGAAAGATATTTTCCAGCCTCAATTTCTCAATAGCTTGTGGAAGCAGAAGGAAAGGGCAACTGGAAGCTGCCCTGTTTTTCCCTAAAACACAGAAGTGGAGAAGATGGACTACCTGACTCCAAGATATGATCCCCTTTCCTCTTTGCTTCATTTCCCATAGGAGCTGCTGAGGTTTTGATGAAGCTACCCTTGCTTTCTGCTACACTCAGCAGATGGAGCTGAATGCTTGGCGTTTCTGAAAATCAGACTGGAATCCCAGCCAAGGCTCCAGTTCTGACAATGTTGATATTTGTCATTTGGTCAGTAAAACAAGAATATTTTTTCAAGCGTAATTATTTTCCTGTTTGGCTTAAGTGTTTGGTTATCATGTAATATAAATGTGAACCTAAGCATCAGCTGCTTTAACTGGAATATTAAAATGAATCTTAAAGGATTTCTGCTGTCAGTTGGTTTTGTAAAATGCTTCTCATGCTTTAACCAAATTCTCTGCAATAGCTAAGCACGTAGACCAAATATGTTCATTAAATGTTAGCCTATGTTGGGCAAGTATGTAGAGCAGCTGAAGAGCAATATAAAGATATAATTAAAGGTGGATTCTTCATACTGAAGGAACCAAGTCAGCCCTTCAAGGAACCATGAAATTTGGGAAGTATCACTGACATTGGATCGGTGCACAGGTTGAGAGCTGTTACTGGTCCTCCATGTCTGCTGCTTTTTTCAGCTGAGCTGTGGTTTTGTTAAAGTATCAAAGATGTGTAGCATCAAAACCATTAAATAGTACAACTGAGACTTTACAGATCATTCTTCTTTTTATACATGACAAGCAGGGATTCAATAGATACATTCACACAAGTCACACGTGTATTCATAGTGCAATAAAACTGTTAGTGTACATCCAGGAAAGCATTGCTTTTGTTATAAAGCACATCTGTAAATGCATTTACTTCGTGTTGGATCTCCTCCACTCCTCTTTCCATGACACACAGAGGAGACAATGAAAATATCGAATGAAACACTTCATAGTTTAAAAAGAGATGGTATATTTCCCTGGTTTCTTGTAAAAGATGCAATTAGCTTTCCAAAACCATCACTTACTTCTTTCTGTGTGTAGCATGGAGAATGCAAAAGCTTACAGTGCTCAAGTAGAACCATGAAAGATAGCAAGTGACAAGGAGATGTTGTCCCCAGACCTTTTTAACAGGGCATGGGACTTCTGCAGCCTGCATGGCACCTCGTCCTGAAAAGACAAAAATTCATAAGAATGCTTTAGCAAAGT
The DNA here is from genome assembly GCA_033556795.1 of Tapera naevia. Taxonomy (NCBI): domain Eukaryota; kingdom Metazoa; phylum Chordata; class Aves; order Cuculiformes; family Neomorphidae; genus Tapera; species Tapera naevia. Next base: position 1,938,726 of record JAUMJJ010000079.1, on the reverse strand, counting down.
CTGAAAAGGCAGTTGCTTTCAGGGAGCTGAACTGAACAAGGGAAGAATAATATCTTTTAAATGATACTGCCCTAGGAGACACACATGTGGGAATTATAACTATAAAGTGATACACTTTTTTTAAAGAGCAATGCTTCACTTAAAAGATGCGAGATCGTAATTCAGGAGTCACTCTTCACTCACTGGCAGTTGGTTCTGAACTAATGATTGAAATGTAGCAAGTTTTAAAAAAGATGTTTTAAAAGAGCAGGAAAAAAGAATAAACATTAAAGTACATATGCTCAAATGAAACATCCTTGGAAAGCTTTTTTAATCATGTGTCCACTATAAATAAGCCTATGCTAGAGAAGGCTGAATGTGCATTTCTGAGGCTTGGTTTTCTGCATGGCTGAGAAGTTAAAAAGATGGTTACTGATTTGTGACATTACAAAGCTTCATCTTTTGTTGTCTTAAATACTCCGATACCTCTGTGTGTCCTGGTCTCTGCTGCAGTTAACTAGAGGAGATTTAATAACAAATCTAAGACCTCATTGTTTCCTCCTACCTTAGGTTCCATTATTAGGTTTCAAGTTTTCAGATTCCTTATTTCTCTACCTTGTATCATAAAATATAATACGTATGGTTGTACTTGCACAGCCAGCAACCCCCAAATTTAATGCTTTAATGCTTTAACAATTGTGACAAATGTGAGATGATGAAAAGCTTCAGGATAAAATGCCTGTCAGGGATCCTCAAATTGAATTTCTCAGGACATATTGCATTATCTTGGGCTATTGAATCTAGCTAAAAGAAAACAAGATCTTTGGTTCTTAAGACTTTGTTTCCCTCCACTATTTCTTTCCTATAGTAAGCCACAGACTGTAATCCTGTGTGTCATCACAGTCGGTCGTGGGAATTATGATATGATGCGGTTCTCACCGATGGCAAAACTCATTTTGACTTAGGAACACAGGCAACCACATTGGATAATCTCTTTCCTCAGTTTATATGATATACAGTCAGCTCTAAGGTATCTATTGGGATAAAGAGTACAACATTCAGTTCTTATACAAGGAAAAGAATTAGAAAGCAAAATGTTCTAGGTAGAAGAAAAATAATTTCAAATTGAACTGATTCTGTGTCGAACACCTTAGGTAAGGCTCTTCAAGTTTGAGGCACACAAAATCAGGAATTACTAACAAAAATTTCATCCTGGGATCTATGTTTTTTGCATGGAAATGTGCAAATGTGATTTGCAGTGGGACAGGATCCCCCAGTCAGAGAGACACCAGCAGTGCTCCACATTCATAGCAATGTGAAGGGATGCTCGGGGAATTGAATGAATCCCCAGGATAAGCCTTAGGTTATTTGCTTTCTTTTCAAGGCTTTACTCCAGTTTTGATATAATTTTGTCATGAAGAACTCTTTATCTTATTCAGTCCCAACTGCTGCTTGCCTCTACTATCCTCTTGTTAGATCAACATTAGCATGGGCTGATTGATGTTGGCATCTAATCTTCATCAATTAAATAACTGGAAAGAAAGAAATAAAAACATCAATAACTGTAGACAATCTTTCATATAGATGCAGTACGTCTTTATCAGAAATGAAAGTTATATGATAAAAAATATACAGAGTATTAAGTGCAACACAACAGTCTGCAGATTATCCACCATGCTTTTAATGCACCTGGAGTAAGGAGTGTACTTTCAATCAATTTTTATTTTACATTATGGAAATACGCAGCCTAAGAAGACTACTACACAAAATCTCCATGGTTATGAGAGAGTACAAAGTTCATCCTCTAAAAGACTGCTCAACTTGAGTCTCTTCATAGGTGCTGCCTAATAAAAAGACAGGCAAGTAATTGCAGCTGCAAACTCTGTGCTTTCCTCATCTAATTTTGTGCATTGTGTTGGATGAGGGTACAGCCAGATTTGCTCAGAGAATTTCCAAGGTTATCAAAATACACGCTCAAATTTTACAGTGAGGAAGAAAAGAATGAAAGGTTTCATACTAGCAACAGAGACAATGAAGGGAGAGATTCAGACAGCACACATTCATCCTCTTTTCTCTGCTGATCTCTGGAGAAAAGGAAGGTCATTGTCATATTGAAGAAATGCCAACAGGCAGAGTTAAAATTGGAACTCAGAAACCCTGCATTGAATGCAGGGAACGTGAGTAAACAGGTAAATAAGGTAAAATCACCTCTGAGTGCCACTGTATCAATGACATGGTTGGGAAGGGAGGTTCTCAAGGAGGAAAAAAGACAACATTAAAAATGTTTCTGCACAAGGAAGTCTTGAAAGCAAAGGTGAAAAATAGACATATATATTTGAGCAACAAAATACCTTTTACTACCTAATCTGTGATTGTGGATCTTGACAACAGTGCCACTTTGGATTATCCACTCCCTGGACAATCATGCCAACAGATATAAATTATGTTTACGCATCTGACAGCAACCTCCTCACGTGGACTGCAGATGGAGGGTTTGGTACTCACAACCTGTGGCCATGTTCTCCTCTTGGTAGCCCAACGCCTCTGTTCCCTGTCTGGCCGCTCTTTCCCATGTCTTCCTGTCCTGGGTTTGACTGAGTTAGAGCTAATTTCCACAAGAAGCTGGGAGAGGACACAGCCAGGGTAGCTTAACCAAACTGGCCAGTGAGATATTTGATAGTGTGACGTGAGGCTCAGTATGTGAGGGAGGGTAGTTAGCCATGGGGTAGACTTTGAGGCTTGGCTTTGTGGCTTGGTAATCATGGCTTCGTAACTGCAGCTCGGTAATTGAGGCTTGGGTGCACAGCTCATGTGAGTGGGTCTAGAGCATGGCTCAGGCTTTCAGATCAAAAACAAGGTTTCTGAAATTGTCTCCCATAGCATCCTCATAGATAAGGTTAGTAATTGTGGGTTAGATAAGCAGACAGCGAGGTGGACTGAGAAGTAGCTGGATGATAGGGCTCAGAGGCCGGAGATCAGTGGCACAGGGTCTAGTTGGAAGCCTATAGTGTTCCCCAGGAGTCAGTACTGGGCCCAGTCTTGTTCAATGTATTCATTAATGACCTGAATCAGGAGACAGAGTGTACCCTCAGCAAGTCTGCTGATGGTAAAAAACTGGGAGGAGTGGCTGATGCACCAGAATGCTGTGCTGCTGTTCAGTGACCTGGACAAGCTGGACAGTTGGGTAGAGAGAAATGTAATGAAGTTCAATGGCAGCTCTGTGTAGAGGATGTGGGAGACTTGGTGGATACCAAGTTAATCACGAGGCAGCAATGTGTGCTTGTGGCCAAGAATGACAATGGTATCCTGTGGTGCATTAAGAACAATGTGGCCAGCAATTCGAGGGAAATTGTCCTCCCCCTCTACTCTGCCCTAGTGAGTTTGCATCTGGAGTAATGAATCCAGTTCTGGGGTCACCAGTTCACGAAAGGCAAGAAACTACTGGAGAGAGTCCAGCGGAGGACCATGAAGATGATTAGGGGACTGGAGTGTCTCTCTTATGAGGAAAGTTTGAGAGATGTGTATGTTTAGCCTGGAGAAGACTGAGAGGGGCCCTTATCAATGCTTACAAATATATCAAGGATGGGTGTCAAGAGCATGGGGGCAAATTCTTTTCAATGGTGCCCAGCAACAGGACAAGTGGCAATGGGCACAAACTGGAACATAGGAAGTTCCACCAGAACATGAGGAAAAAATTCTGTACTGTGAGGGTCACAGAGCACTGAAACGGGCTGCCCCCAGAGGCTGTATCTCTTCCTCTGGAGATATTCAAAATCCACCTATCACTGTGGCAGTGGCTGTTCATGCAGCCTACTTTAGGTGAACTTGCTTTAGCAGGGAGAGTGGACTAGATGATCTCCAGAGGTCCCTTCGAACCCTGACCTGTGATTCTGTGATATTTAGCAAAACTGCCTGGCTAGTTAACACTAGGTTATCTATCAATCAAGCCAGGCTGAACCAGTCAAATCTTCTACGGACTGTAGAAGGGGATAAAGTCCCCACAATGCACATGAAGACTATGTTAGGGAAGACAATATGGGTTATTCCCACCTCAGGCAAAGGCAAACACATCCATGGGATTATTTTTCCTCAAGGACCTGGGTGCATTTAATGGGTGATGTTGAAGGATGGTGAAGTCCAAAGTGTACCTCAAGGGGATCTGACTTTGGGTGAGAATAGCCAATCAATTGAATTGCATGATGTCAATTGCTAAATAATTTGCCATTGTATATCATCAAGACTACATTTTCTATATGCCATATCAAGAGCATTAAAGCAAGAATCACCCAAATCAAAGAAGAATGAACTTTGATGAAACTGAGAGAAGTGCAGCAGTGGTAGAACCAGAATTGGCTTCAACAACTGGCACCCAGCAACTTCCTTGAGATCGACAGCTTCATCTCACAGACTGAAGGCATGGGCTGCACCAGATATGCCAGCTGCAAGCTCTGGATGCAGCATGCAGCAATCCAGCACCATCTTTTCTGTCTTGAAAGATTGTTATAAAAGATGGAGCCTGAAGTCATGGATTAAATGAACTCAATGCACATTTCAAAGTGATGGTCCATAGTTTAAGGGAATGCTATCTCTGTGGGTATATCTATATATCTATATATCTATATATCTCAAGGCAGGAAGAGTTGTGGTGATTAATTGGAAAGTGTAGGATCTGGGCATGACATACATAGTATAAAGAGTAGATAATGTCCTGGATTTGGCTAGGTTGGAGTTAATTTTCACAAGAAGCTGGGAGGAGACACAGCTGGGGCAGCTGGCCCAAACTTGCCAAAGGGATATTCAATACCATGACTCATGTATATGTCAGGTATATGCATATGCCATGCTCAATATGCCTGGTTTGCAGGTTGGTTCACGACTTGGCTTTGCAGCTTGCCACTCAATAATTGCAGCTGGGGGTTGCAGTTTGGGCGTGCAGCTCGGGAGCACAGCTTGGGATTCTGGATCAGGAGCAAGCGGGGCATTGGTTTCCAGGCAGTGAACAGTTTGCACTGTGCATAATTCGCTTTGCATATCATTTTATTGTTATTATTGTTATTGGTTTTGTCCTCCTTTGCTGTCCTGTTAAACTGTTTTTATCCCAACCCATGAAATTTGCCTTCCTTGTTTCTGATTCTCCTCTCCATCCCATGGTGGGGTGGGCAAGAGTGAGTGAGTAGCCACATTCTTTGTTGCCAGTTGGGGCTAAACCACAACACCCTTCCTATATGCGTTCCCTTGCATCCCTTTCCTTACACCATTTTCTTCTCCAGTGTGGCTGATGTGTTGAGGGGGCTTGGGCTCCTACCATTCTCTTGATCTGTTTGACTCTGAAATTTCAGGAGATGCTTTCCTCTACCTTATGGCCCCTGAGTCCTGAAATGCTTTTCTGTATAACTGAAAGAATGTCTTCAGAAGAGTCAGAAACCTTCTTCCTACCCCATCAGGATGGCCTGTAGTCTCCTGATGTGGCCATTTTATAGGGAAGCTGAAGTAAGTTTCATTTTTTTCAGCCTGAGATAACAGGTAAACAGATATACCCTGGGGCAGAGCTTAGCTGAGATCTTCCAGATGAATTAAAAGAATCACCTATTTTCAGGTTTTGCAACACAAAATTTGCCGCTTAGCACCAGAACACAAAATGACAAGCACAAAAACTCAACAAGTGAATCTAGGAGTTTTTGCATTCAGTTTGGAAGAAATAGAAATAACAAAGAGTATCAAGGCAAGAAACCAGGCCAAGACCTGATGTCTTTCACTGCAAACAGATGCAGATGCATTGGTTTCCTTTTACAGAAATACTGACAATTTAGAAACTCCTCCAGATTTCTTTCTACGTTGTAATCAAAGGCATAAGAAATAACAACAACAAAAATCTCATTTCACCACATTCTCACGACTAAGTTTAAACACAGCTTGACTCAAAGGTGAAACGAGATCCAACCTCATTGCTCAATCTCATTAACTCTCACTTAAAGTTACTGCATTTCTGATGCTTCACTGTCAGTGTGCAATGCGCACACCTACAGAGTGCTGCAAAGTTGCCTTGCCCAAAACCCTTAACAAAGCATCACAGACCCTCTAGAAGGCCCACAGACCCTCAGCTGTGCTGCCACTGGTAAGCCATTGCTCCACCACATCATTTCTCGCAAATCCTCTTCTTACAAATGATTTGAAGATTTAATGGTTGCAATGCTGTTTCTCTCTTGAGTATGCCCTGAGCAGAGCATTCCTTCTCTTAAGAGACTCGGGAACTTCAAATACATGCAATCATATGGCACTCACACAGTATCAGGATGGACTGTTCCTGTACGGTTCCTGCCTGCCCATCTCTAACATCATTCAGCAGTTAAAAAAACAGCACAAGTAAAGTGAATTCTGAAGAGCGGAGTGGTACACAGCCCTTGGGTGGGGAGAGAGATCTGCTGGGGGAGAGGGAGCAAGCGATTTTTCTGGTAGAGAGATGCAAAACCGGTGCTGATACAGCCACCTGAAATTTCTGGGAAACACTGATAACGTCAGTGTTGCCCCTTATTGATCAATATACAAACTCATATATAACCATGAACATACCTAAGCAAGTGTGCCTTTTACACAGATGTATAAAACATAGATTGGCCAAATACAAACTTGAACAAAAGTAACTTGAGCCCTTCCAGACCGTGGTGGGGGTGAGGGAGGGAGTGCTATAAAAAATTCAACCTGCTCCATGTCACTGGGAATATCTGCAGATTTAAATTCTAGTTACTTGGGGGGCTGGTTTTTTACCTATGGAAGGACAATTTAGAGGCTTCACAGCACAGATCACCCCTTCCTTACCCCAAAGAAATAATTCCATGTATTCACACTAAAGATTCCACTCATAAGATACAGAACAACAAAGTGAAAAGTGTGACCGATACTTGCTAGAAAACATTTCAGGACCATTTGCAAAAATAGCTAAGTTTTGCTGTTTATATTAGCACTCTGAACTATTCCCAAGCTGAGACCATATCTTTGTGTTTGCTCAGGCATAAGGGGAAGTGTTAATATTTATTGAGTCAGAACACTGTTGCTTAGAGGAGCTTAATTAAATTTATCATTCCAGACTCATGCTGTCTCAAGACAAGTCACAGAATGCACCGAGCCACCAGAAGAAGAGAGATAAGAATAACAGCATTTTTCATGTTTTCTGACTAACCAACTGTGATGATGAGAAGCATCAGTCTGGAAATTACCCTGTTATTGTCAACATTTTTACTTACCAAATTCTCACTATAATAGAAGAATGTGAAAATGGAAATAATTGAATTGCACATTGAAAGGGATATATTTCATATGAATTAAAGATGTTTATCTTCATTGAAACAACCAGACAGAGGGCTGCTGTGCTTCATTTAGTCAAGAAAGGCTTGGCATTCATGTTTATTTTCCATTTACAAATGAGAACCCATGGGATATGATAACTTAGCTGGAAGTGTTCGTCTTGAAATTATTGCTTGGAATCCAGCCTAGTGTGCAAAAATCACACGTTGCTATCTGATGGGTAGAAGTGGAGAAAATAATAAGCCATTTTTTTCCTCCAACTTGTAAATTACTTTGGTTAGAATGTAAGAAGAGCTACCCCCAGCTGCGCAGGGTTCCTGTCCACTTCAGTCTCTGACATTGCAAGCTGAGAAGGCTGGGATGTATCCGTCTTATCTATGACTGATATTTTTTAAAACTTCTCTCTGCTTTTGGTCTCTATGGCACCCTGTGGCAAGGAGTTTCTCAGTTTAATTACACACTATATGACAAAACATCTTCTGTTATTTTTAAGTCTGCTACATGGCAATTTTATATGATGCTTCCAGATCTTACATTATGAGAAATATATGTTTACTATCTATCATTAATGATTTACAGATATCCAATAAAACAGTTTGTCACCTTTTTTTCCCCCTAAGGTAATTAACGTTTCCTCTCCCTACCTAGATGCTGGTTCCAGTCTTTGATCCTAATTGCTGTCTTTCTGTACCTTTTCTAGTTATACCTTATTTGTGGAGCAAAAGTCCATGCAATACTTCAGATATAGTTTCACCAATGGCTCACAGGGTGGCATAGTCATGTTTTTTTTTCGTTTTCACATCTGCGTTTAGTGAGTTGTTAGTAGATCATGTTAACTACATCAGAGAAGTGCGACTTTCACCTATACGAGCCATGCTTACTCCCTCACATACAGAACATTTACCTTTATTTTATTCTTTTATGACTCCAATCTTTGACTAGCTTTGTCATTTGTAAGCAACTCCCTTCTTGAACTTGGGATATTGGTGCCTCTTCCATTTTTGCAGGGATACTGAATTTGAATACCTCAGACTCACCATTAGAGAGTTATTCTTCTATAGCAATCTGTAGAAATAGCTCCAGCAGACTGCTCAGGATCAAATCTAGAGTGATGTTTCCTCTCGTGGATCATCTGACTAGTTGGGCTGAGAAGCAAAACTGTCTAAAACTGTCCTCTCCAAATAATACTGTGCTCTGAACTTCTCCTGTAGAGAGCTGGTCTCCCATTGCACCTACCTGACCCATGCAGCCTTTAACCTGAGGGTGTTTTGCAGCTGCTGTCACCACTCAGTGAAGTCACTAGCAGCATGACCTCGATCATTGGGTGGATTTATTATGCTTAAGTTCACCCACTGAACAGGTGAGGATTTTGTTGGAATTTGCTAGGCAGGCTCCTGAGCTTGTCATCAGCAGAGAGGAATGTGCACTTGCAGAGAGGGGCTGGTTCCACCCTTTTGGTACCCTGCTTTGGGATGGGGTGGGCTGTGTTCTAGATATAGACTGGTCTAACCTCCAAATACAGAACAACTGGGGTTTGACTAGTACTCCTTCTCCGATGGGGAATTTCAACTCAGGGTATTTTCATTCTGTCATCTATTTGAAACTTAGCTTTCTTGTAACAAAAGCTACTGCTTTTCTAGTGGTTTAATCTTCTCTATTATTCAGATACATGTGTAGTCTACTGTATTAAAGTAGCCCACTGATTGCTGTCTAGGAGATGCACACTATTACAAACATTTAAAATTACATTTAAAGTTCCATTTCACTAATCTCCAACCTTAGACTCCAGCAGCCACAAAGAGCACTTTTGTGAGGAATGTTGATCTAATAATCCTTTTTTGTATGTCCGATTTTCTTTGGATTGTTTGCACCAATCTTTGTTGTGTCCTTATCTGGATTTCATCATTTTCTCTCAGGCATGCAGAGTGTTTTTGGTTTTACCCTTTCGACAATGAGTCACTCCAACTGGCATGCTCTTCTGCATCTGTCATCTTGTCCTCAATCCTTCATTTAAAAATGCTGAGTTCTAGCAGACTCCTTCTACTCCACATTGAAAGCTGGAGTTTTCACAGTCTCTAGGTGTGTCTTTATTCTGTCTACTGGAATGCTGATTTATGGAAACGAAGACGCTTAAACACAATACTGGGGACGTTAAGGGAAAAGAAATCTTGCATAATAAATATTGTCATCATTGGAAGCTTAATCATAGCACTACAACTCAACAACAGAGCAGAGAGACCTGGTGAGTCTGTCCATCTCACTGACAGACTTCCTCAATACGGCTCAGTTTGGTTAAGAGGATCTGCAAAAACAGTTCATGCATAATTTATTAAAAATAGTCACGTGTGATTTTAAATAAATGAACAAAATCCAGGAATTTCCCAGCCTGTTCAGTTATATTACAAAAATAAACACACACATTTGCACACACAGAGGTGAACATTTTGAAATAAATTATTTGTTGAAAATTATATCCTCAGTTCCATTGCTCACAGAGGTATGCTGTTAACTTGAGCTAAATTCCTGTGTCTGCCTCCGAAAGCCATTACCCCAACTGTCACTATGGTTTGTATTCACAGAACAGACAAGGACGCAAACCTCGTGTCCTCCTCCTCCAGGAAGTGCTCTCAGCAAGTTTATGCCGACACTGCTTTCCATCCCTGATATCTATACAGATTTATTCTGCTACTTGGCCTGTGACAGGAAATCTCACGTCCACATAAAGCCCACAAAAATAACAAAGCCTTATGCCACGCATGCCTCTGCTCTTCCTCCAGAATCAACCTTATACACAAAGTTGCCACAGGCACCTAAAGGATATGATAGGGGGACTGTGGCTGATGCCATTCATAAATCTGAGACTTTGCAGAGTATTCCCGATGCCTCCTCTCTCATTCCACCGTGCCAAGAGTATCTTGGATGTGAGGGATGATTAAGACTGGTCAAGCCAGTACTTCCCAGTGATACTACTTGCCCCTCAAATACATTTGAAATTCTCCAGAAGATTAAAGATATTAATATTTATGATATGATGCTTGATAGTGAGGAACTGAAAACTCTTTGTGGAATTTCCTGTATGTGTTGTGAATGCAGAAACCCTTGGGTATTTTACACAGAAATGTTGATTATAATTATAGTACTAGAATATCTTTATCTGCCAAAGCGTCTGCCTTGCACCTGCTCTCCTGCCGTGGAAAGAGAGCAATGAGAGAGAACAGAAGCTGCAGCAGGAAAAGGAAGAAAAATAACAACCTCTTTAGAAAAGCTCCAACATTTTTTCTTCAAACAAATTTTTACAAATTTTAGCAGAAGATGGGTACAGTTGGACTAGATGATCTCCAAGGTCTTTTCCAGCCAGAAGATTCTATGATCCTTTGACAGATCAGAAGTTGGTATTTTCTCTTTGTCTGGTTGAGCAGGCACAGGTCTTGCAGTGTCAAGACACACTTTCTTTCCCTCACACTAATGTCATGTAATGTTTATTGGCATTGCAGCATGGGGTGAGAATAGACATGATCCCCTTTCAGTTCCATTGCTGCAGGTTTCAGAGGGAGCCAGGGCAGCCTTTAAAACTGCCTTTCCTTTTGAGGACATTGAATCCCTTCTAGATTTCCAGCTTGATGCAAGCCAACATGAATTTTTTTTCTGATAAAAGCAGAGAATGTATGAGGAAATGAAGCCTCCACTTCTTCTGCAGTTACTACATAGTCTTGCTTTCCCTCCATTACTAATATAGGCCCAAATTCAAAGAAAAAGTCTTGTTTCAACAAGGTGCTTGAGAAAATATGTGTATAAAAATTGCTTTAACAGAACATTTACTTAATACTTATACAAATTAAGCCTCACACTCCCTATTCATGTCCTCTGAATTCCAAGCAAATCAGTAAATAAATAAACACATAATCAAATATATATGTTTAAATCTATTTAAAATACTCATTTCAGACAAAAAGCTGCTCATTGTGCATGTCAATATTTTACTTGGACTATTTGCTGAATCTCAATGTCAAGCATAATATAAGCAATCTCTTGCAGTGCTAAATAATGAATACCCAAGGTAATAATTTCCATAATGCCGCAAAAACACTAAACATTCTTTGTGTATTAAATTATTTCCTCTTAATAGCACAGACACTTTTAAAAAAAATGTATTTGTCAAAAGTTATGTACTTAGAAAGAGATATCTGGCAAAATTTAGATTTTTTTATGTGGCAGTTTCCAACTAGGTCATATATATTCAGGTAAAAATGGATTTGATATCTATTTCATATATATAAACATACCAAATATATTCATGTTGAGAATATATATTTCCTTCTATATAATATATATTTTACATATATTGACAGTGTAAATATAAATATAATTTCTGTGAAGGTAAGAAAAAACAAACAGCACAGCCGTAAATTATTTCTATAACAGCAACAACAAAAAAGATATTATAAGAATTGTTATTTTGGAGAAAGAACTAGTTTAAGAAGACAGAAGCTAAATGTAATGGAAAAAATCTCAGACTTTTTTTATACTTATGCTGCATATATGCCTGGAGGCCAGAGAGATACTTGGCTGACTAACAAACTGATAATTATTCAGAGAGTTCTATGCCACAGAGTAAGGCCACATCAGTAACTTGCATATTGGGATCTGTGGAATTCTTAAAGTGTACTAATGAAAAAATCTGTCAGGAGAAACTGTAAAAGACTAGACAGGAAAATTTTCAACGATATGATGTCACTCTGATTTGCTATTCTATACTTCATATTTTGAATGCTAGGATGTACAAGACTGCAACATCTGACTGGCTATAGGTTAAAGAGGAAAGAAATCAATAAAATGTTGAACAGAGGAGGCTGATAAATATATTGAGGATGCAGCTTTAAAAATACTGTGATAGTGATCTTCAAGTTCTTTAAAAATGACTTGTTCATGTCTATCAGAGATAATTTGCCATCAGTGACTTTTTTCCTTTTAGTAACTTGAGTATATATATTCATATTAAAATCAAAGATTGCACCTCACAGTTCATGACCCAATATAAAATATATGGAATATTTTGATATATTTTATAGTGAATACTATAAGTTAGGGCATAAAATGACATGTACAGAAGCTTTTGAGGGGAATTAAAAAATGGGAGGATCTCAGGCAAAATCTCCAGATGGAATAAACCAGAGACACATCTGTGTCACAATCCCTGATAATTTGTGTAAAAAAAACCCAACATTACTAAGACTGTGATAGCAAACACCAGAAAGTTAGAAAAATGCCTGAACCATGGCTGTCTACACAATTTAAATTCAGTTCATGTGCATAAACTCATTATGGCAGTCAATGGCAACACCATATTCTATTTTTCACAAGTCCCTTCCCTCTCCCAGACGATGTGATGACAATGTACTGAATTGCTATTCATTTGTTCTCTGTACAGTCCGCATTTTCTGGTGGTTTTCCTGCATAGCTAAAACTTACAGAGAGGATTTCAAAATGCTGCTCTGATGAATTTCCCTAAGAGTTTTCTACGGTGCCAGTAACTGTGGTGGCAGCAGGAATTAATGAACAGACTTCACAGAGCCTTCAGCAGCAGTCATGAGCTTCAGATCCATAGTGTCCAATCTATTTAGGACATAAGAATGTAAGAGGGAATTTGCGCTTACAAACCCTGGGATATCTGAACTTAAACATTTCTACAACTCATATTGCACATTCTCATATCAGACACAAAGATATAAACACGTCATTGGGATTCACATTACCTAGCTTGAGATATCTAAAAGTTATTTGCAAGTTCAACTGGTCATTTCTAAGCTAAATTGGTCATCTTTTAGAGTCAGTAGAGAGACACAGACAGTGCCAAACAGCACGTCACCTTGCCTGCCCAGTATATTTCAGATGTCTCATCTTAAGATTAAATGAGTTTTCCTCCAAAACTTCCTGTCTAACAGCAGTCTGAATTCACTATCTTAGACTTAGATGATTAACCATTAAACATTTAAATTAGATGAGGTAGAACTCATGCATAAACCTCAGAATTTTTTTTCAAAAGTTTCAGGATTTTTGAATGATTGACTTTGCAGTGTAAATTCCCGTGTTTGTACAAATGCAAACAGAACTACCGAGGCAGGGATGGAGAGGGTGAGGAGGGAATCATCAGGTAATGCAATAGTAGCACCTGGATAGGAAAACTTCAAGTCTACTTGAGAGTGACCGTTAGTGGTACCAACCTGCATCATCCCTACAAAGTGATGGGACCTTGCCAGAAAGTTTCTGAGGCTTTGCTGGGGTAGAGTCTCCCAAGGTCATCCCAGGCTTTGGAAACGTGCACACTGAGCACACAACTCCTATACCTATTTTATTTCCAAACTTGATTTCTCTTTCCTGCAAATGTACTAATGTTTTAGTGATATCTCTTCCCAATTTTCTACATCTCACTTCTTATTAACCAGTCCCAGATTCTATCCTCCTGAATTCTTTCCAGACCATCTCTGGGACCAAGATGTCCAGCCCAATGCCTTCACTAGGAAGAACCCGTCTTGTGCCTTTTGACTGTTTTCCCAGTCTTTTCCATATTCGTAGGCACTTAGAACTCTTCCAGTCCTCAGTCCTTCACCCCAAACTCTTTACCCCATTAGTGTTACTTCTCCCATCCATCCTCCACCTCTCACACAGAACCCACCCATTCCTGTCTGACATCACCACATTATTCTTTTCCAGTCCAGATTGTCCTTCCTATGCTCAGTGCCTTCTTTGGCCAGCTTCTGTTCCAGCCATACTTGCTTTTCTGCATGCTCACTCCCTCTCTAACCTGTCCGGCCCCTTCCCCCTTCCTGTTCTCCCCTGTTTGCGCAAACATGGCCTGTCCGCTCAAACATGGCCTGTCCTTCCCAAATCCTCAAGCGATACTTCCCACATCTACTGGAGCTGATTCCTCCAGGATGCCTCCACAGGACTTTAGTTTTTGGTTAGCCAGCTGCAATGTTCCTTATGAACTCAAGTCCTACTCCTAGTTGTCCCTTGGACTCAACTCACATGGATTTCCTGCTCTCCTTGCCTCTCTCCACTCCCAGTCTTCTTCCAGTGCCAGGGCTCTGGGTGCACCAACAGGCTCTGCCACACAGATATGTAAGAATTATCTTTGTGAGCATTCTTTGCTAGAGGGATGAGGGTCACCCAATCAGTACGGAGGAAGTTATTGTGACACTGGAAGTTTTGCTGGAGGATTTGATTGTCTCTGTCTGTCTGTCTATAGGGTGGGGGTAGCATGAGGAGGAGAAGTGAATTCCTGTGAATGGGCTGCCCTGTTTGGTAATGACAAAATGTGGAGGCCACAGCACGGAAAAACATGGCAGGAAGATTCCGGTGAGCAAGGTCATGGGCAACTTCCTGAAGGTGTAAAAGTGACCTGTCTTGGTGAACAGGTCCAACATTACCAGAATGGCTGCATTTCCTTGTGAGGGGGCAGGTCTACTGCGAAATTCACAGGCACAAGCTGGCATAGATGGATGGGTGCAGAGTCTCTGAGAGTCCCTGGGGCCTTTGCAGAGACCTCTGCTGTAGGCACAAGTCTTGCAGCCCAGAATAAAACTAGATACATCTGCCCACACTCAGGGCCATGAGCACGTCCAGGTGATCAGGTGGTGTCTTCCACAGCAGTCCCCATATCTGGCTGCTGGTGCATTTGTGGACTTGGTGTCTGCTGTGGTCCCCAAACAGCGTATGGCTGCTTGCTCTAAGCATGAAAATACATCTTTTTCCTGTAAGCAGGACAAGGGAGAAAAGAGAGGCTGCAGACGCTATTAGTGCAGTCAGGGTTCTGCCACCCTGTCCCAATTCCCTTTCATCTCCTTTTCCAGGCTTAGTCTTCCACTGGGCTAATAAAACCTCCCCATTGTCTCCCCTGAACAGAATTTCTAGTCCTGGTTCTCAAAACCCAGCCTCAACCCCACTTCCCAGCGAGTGCCTGCCATCAAAGCAATTGTCCACCTCTTCAATTTCCTCCTCCTTCTCTTCCTGCCACCCTTATCTTACTGCAGCCCACATGTTTGGAGTATGGAAAAGAAGTGGAGGAGATCAGAAGAAAAGCAAGTGCCACCCAGTTTGGATAACTCACTTGAAGATCTACCCCAGCCTCCAGCAATACAAAGATGAGGTTGCAAGAAGAGCCCTGGTCAGTTCTGGATAAAATGAGCCTCAGGTAGATTTAATTCTTCCAAGGATTTTAGTAAGTAAATTCTTCAAAGTCATTTCAGTCAGTAACTTAAAATACCATCTTTACAGACCTGGAAACTGAATTTGAGTGGATTGATAGAGTAAAACCAAAAAGCAAATACCTGGTACGATGGCAGACTTCACAGTCCAAAACCACGCAGTGCTGCTGTACCTGTTAAACTCCTCCCCCCAAAAAAGGCTCTACAAGATTTTTTCATGTTGCAAGATGATGTTTCTACCATTTCTCCCTCATTTTTGGAAATGGCTCATTTTGAGATGTCTTATTTTGATCATAGTTTTCCTCCAAATTAAGCCAGAATAAACCTACCATGGAAAAAAATGTAGTCCAAATAAACTTAGAAAAGTTACAAACCATGGAAAATGTGATTTTGAAGGGAACTGACAGGCAGTCTTAAAAATAAGTGCCACAAATATCTACTTTTGGTACCTCTGCCATTTATCTGCATCTTCATTGAGACAGGCAGGCTATTGCCAGCCTGTGCAATTAACTCCCTATTCTGTGTACCTGATGTGACCATTAAGGATGACTGGGAGGTGAGTATGCAATGAAGAAATACAGATTTTCTGCCACAATGGAATTTGCAGCCTCATTACATCAGTCTCCAGAAGCAAGGGAGGAACCACAGGGCTAGGGGGTCTCTGTCAGGACTTATCTTCAGGCGCCTGTGTGAGAGCTCTGACATCTCTGCAGTCCAGTACAGGATTCCACGCGTACTCCTCAGGGCTGACACTGCTATCTTTAGGATTCACATTGTCTTTCTCAGGTGCTTGTTTGTCAGAGGTACGGCTCACACATCACTCTTTCTTGAAATTCATTCCCTCTAGCCAGAGGTTAAATGCTGCATTATATACATCACCAGATTAGTGGCATGCATTCTTTTGGACAGTTGATGCTGTGCTGATGTGTTAGAGATACAGGGAAAACTGAAAAACAACTACTCTGCTTCCATGACTCTCTTTGTAGCCAGGAAAGCAATAAATCTGAAGAAACAGTTAATTGAATGAACATTGTGAGAGGAGAGATGACATTGCTAGGGACTGTATTACCAGTCAGAGGAGACAGATCAGGACATTGTAATGCTTATCTAATATATTAATCCCTTCTGCCAATAGCTGTTGAGCTAGAACAACTTCATTTGGCTGCCTTTCACTACTTTTAAGAGGCGATAGGGCAAATCCTTCTAGTATCACACTGCAGCACAGCACGCTCCAACTGCAGCAAGCACTGTGACATTATGTTGCATTATGCTGAGCAAGCCAGATACTTCTGCTGAGCCCTGGCATTAATGATGTATCAGTGTTTCACTGACTCCCATCCTATTAAAACAAGTCAGAAGATCGGTGTTCAGCGTTGAGGTCTCTGTTTCTTATCTGCATGGAAATTGAAGTGCACATAATTCAACAGCAAAAGATATTCTTATTTTTAAAAAGATCCCTGTAACTGGTGGCTGATCCCATTACACATTCTTGGTTCCTTGTTGCTTTACCATTTGCCAGCCTGAGCCTGGGAGCACAGTGCAACGGGGAAAGGAAATGAGGAAGCCCAGCCTGCTGTGTGGAGTCACACCTCACCACATGGACACACTGGGGACTCAAGTATGTGTGCATGTGCCACACACACAAATATAAATGTACGTTCCCCAGTAGATATCAAGGATCACCTGAACGTGCTCACGTGACCGCAAAGTTTATAATGGCATCAGGTCTGGGATAAATCTGGGAAAGCTGGAGGTTTTCAGTTCCATTGACAAAGCGGGCTATAGAGCTGTGACCCTTTGAGTGAGGCCATTCACTGTTGAACCCTCTAACCTCAGGTGATGGTGCTGCACAAGTCACCAGGGATTAAGCTCCCGATAGCACAAAGAGGGTGAAAAGACATATGCTTTCCTGGAAATACATGCCTCTTTTTCACAAAGTTTTCCTTTCAGTGTTTTCAAAACCCTTCATGTCCATCTGAATGCAGGAAGGGGAAGAATAATTTTCTCCATAAAATGAAAAAATGGCATTTTGTACTATTACAGTCTAGTCAAAACCCAGAGAGATGGGAAGAATATCTCTATGAAAGACCTCCAAATATACCTTTCTGTAAGAAACACCAGGAACTTGGTCTTAAGTGGAATTGCACTGTTTGAATATGTGCTGCATTTTTGTATATAAATAAGATGGGAAAAATACACAACGGTAATAGCAAAAGCGTGGTATTTATTTGCCAAACAATAGTTTTATCATTGGTAACGTGAATAGACTGATCTGATGGTTCTGTTCCTTTTTGCTTGTTTGTTTGTCTTCATTTAAAAAGTTACCTTATATTTCTTTTATTTCTGAGGACCTAGTTTGGATCTCAAATTATTTACTGACAAAAAAATTCATTTTGGGAAAACATTGAACCATGCCCATTTTCAGGTACATTTGTGATATCAAAAATACTGTATGAAAAACAAATAATGGTGAGGATAGAGGCTGGTAAAACCATTTATGTTGTTCTTTTTTCTTCACAAATCGATGCTCTACTTTCAAATTATAGCAGAAAAAAATGCCCTATATATCACATCACGACTAAAAAATAAAACACTACCGCAAAGTTTCCAGTAAAGTAATTGCAAGTGCATGCAAATGAACATCTACCAAGGTTGTGCACGTAAATTTCTTATACAAACTTTGCATTTAATGGCAAAAAAATGACCCATTTATGAGCTAAGAGAACAAACATATAAATAAATGACATATATATGTACAGTCGATATTTGGATGCAAATATCGGGCATACACTTTCCAAAACTCAGTCATACAATGTTGCCAAAATTGGAAGCATCAAGATGAAATTAGGCTCTAAAATACTCAAGATCAAATATTGTCTGTTAATCAGTTGGCTCATTCCAGTCTCAGTAAGCAAAGGAACAGTTCCACGTGATTCACCCTGCTTTTCTCACTAAAATAAAGTCCTAACAAGATCAAGCCAATTGTCTCCCTATATAAACTCATGCAATAACTTTCATACAAGGTCCCCATTTTACTAATAAATGAGAGCTATCACTGCCATCAGAGAGGCTAATATGAAGCCAGTGGAGTATCCTCTGTCCAGATATTCCCATGTCCAAGTGTGATTAGCACTGTCTTGTCAAATTTAGCTCTAAGCCATTTGTGAACACCTTCTTTGTTTATAGTAACACACTCAAATCTGCACAGACCTCTGTGTTTGCTTTTCTGCGTATCCTATTAACAGTGCATGACTTTTCAAGATGTCAAACTGCAGAAAGCCACAAAAGCACTTTTAATCAATTCAAACCAAACCAAGCGAATTCCTTTCATTCTGGATAAATACTGCTTGACACACATTCGGAGAAAACAAAATTGGCTTTTTAATTCTACTGCTATTCTAAATCCAAGGTGACTGTACAAGAATTATTTGTACTGCATTTGAAATTGTTTAATTGCAATTACAAAAAAATCCCTATAAAGATCAAACTGTGGATAAACAGAAAAAATAATATAAGGAAATAAAAAATCTATGATCTTGAGAGA
Organism: Tapera naevia; assembly: GCA_033556795.1. Lineage (NCBI taxonomy): Eukaryota > Metazoa > Chordata > Aves > Cuculiformes > Neomorphidae > Tapera > Tapera naevia. Next base: position 1,919,697 of record JAUMJJ010000079.1, on the reverse strand, counting down.
AATTTTGAAGAAGCTGAAAACTGATGGATGCCTAGATATTTTTATTATTGCATAAGGAAGTAAATAAAAATATGTAACCTCATATTTCAGTTTTCATCCCATTACAATATTTCCAGCACAGTGTACTGGCACAGTGTATTAGATCCTGACTCCTATCCTTACTTTACTAAAGACAATTGAGTTATTTACATACAACCAAGGACAACCTTCAGCTCAGGAGTTATGCTTTTTTCTTAAAAAATTGAAATACAAAAAAAAAAGCAGGAACTAAGGTACAGAAAGAAGAATATTGTTTTAATCAAATTGTGTGAGGGGACTACCTCTATCAGACTTGGTGCTGAATTCCAAACTATGCTTTACATTACTATATGAAAAAAACAACATTTTTAACCATGCTCCATCACTCCCAGTTGGCCAACTGTTTGCTCAGCAGCCACATGCGACTCCTGCCTACAGAGGTTTTACCACAATTAAATCATGGCTCGGACGGTAACTTACCAATATACTGTTACTCTTGCTCTGTGCACACACTGAAGAAGAAAAGACAGCCATAACAAAGAATCTTCCAGCCTTGATTTAACAATTTCTAGCCTACATTTCAAGGTCAGTGCCAATGAGAATAAGCTATTATTGCAAAGACAGACATCTGTATTTCTCTCAATAAACAGGACTGCATTACTAAACTGTAAAGCCAAGAAGAGTCATATAGTGTGAAAATATGCAGAGGAACAACTGTTAGTCATTATTTTCTCCTTATCTTTTCAACACCTCCATTTCAGTTTGCTCTCTAATGGGTAAATCACACTTTCTCCTAGGACATTTTCTCATTTCGGGCAGGTACTAAAAAGAATCCTGAGACAATTAAGAGTCACTGGCCGAAGACACCCCTTCTTCTGTGGTTTTTACTGTAGACGTTGAAATGCATTTTTACGCTTTATCAAACAGATAAAGCCAATATATTCTCTTTCCTCCTTTTGTCATTACTAGTGTGATGGAAGATGCATCTGCTTTTCTTCTTTAGACAATGAACCTTGCTTCAATTATTTTTTTTCTTACACAGTCTGTGCTATATTTCTCAAAAAAGAAACATCAACAACAAAAAACATTGCTCTCACTTCATTTAAGCAAAAGAAGAAGCTATCATCAGGCAGCTTTTAAACATCTGTTTTACACTTTACATCATCTGAAATGTCTTCCCAGTAGCCATCCGGAAACAGAGAAAAATAGATAAAATCTTGCTTATGATCAAACTCAACTTGTTGCACAAGCTACTTTGCTCTGTTCTCCATTACTTAACTGTAAGGTGAATATTTACATGCAGTTAGAGCATTTTATTCACTCCTATTTTAGTTAATCTGACTCTAGGCCACACTGAAAATCAGGCAGGAAAAAAATGCAAACAGATACAAACATCACAGTAAAATTACTCTGGGAATCTTATTCTTTTAAACCTTAATGTTCTACTAAGTTGGGCTTTCACTGTGAAATACATTTTCCTTTAATAACTCCTTAAGTCATAATAATTGCCTTTTTGTTTTGTTTTGTTTTTCCAAGCGGTCAAATGGCAGAAACCTTTGAAATTACAAACCTCCTCTGATGAAGTTGGAATGTACCACAGCCTGTGCAAGCTTAAATGTGCACACTCTTCCTTCTAATTCTCTTTCAAAGTAAAAGGTTGGTTTTCCTCAGAAAGGCAATTCAGTCTACATTGGGTTTTCACTTAAAGATCTGAAAAAAATTGCTATTAATTGAATGCTATTAATTTGATTACATTTCCCACACGGCTTCTAATATGTAACATCTTTTACGACTGGTATTGCTGACCCCGTTCAGTGAAATGGATTATGATGTGAGTCTTCAGTGGGCCAATAAATTACCTGGTTTGAAGCCTTTCTTCAGCATCTAGGGCACCTCCAGCCCTCCCAGCTTCCCCAAAGGTGATACTATTACTGTTTAATAGGTCATATAGATGATCACTCTGTTGTTTCTGTCCCCTTCACATGCACCAGTGATAGCAATGTCAGAAGAAAAAGGGAGATTAAAAAAAAAGAAAGAAAATAAAAATAGGAATAAAAATAAGCTCCCTTGGTACTGGTGAACATGGAAACGGTAGAAGTCTGGCATAAAACCTTGCACATGTAGCAACAGCATGCGATGCTGACAGTGGAATGAAGTATCGGGACCACATGAAAAAGAATAAAGGAAAGCACGTTTCCTCGGTAAAAATACCTTTTTTTAAACAAAAGAAATTTAAAAGGCATTCTGCTAATGAAGGAAGCAATGTTACTTCAGGGGGTCCGGGGCACGGAGCATATCGGGGGTGTGTTGTGTGTGTTATGCGCCCCCTCTAAGGAGCATCATTTTCTCCACCACCGTCGGGGAAAATTCCTTTGTCTGTGCCCGGCATCCTGCGTGGGCTCTGGGGAAGGGCGGATTGGGGTCGGAGAGAAGCCAAGAGCTGTCGGCACCCGCGTGGCCGCCGTGCCCCGGGGAACCAGGCAGCCTGGGCAAACGCCTCGCCGCTCGGAGGGATAAACAAACACGTTTTTAACAACAAAAGGCCATGCTGGACCCCCGCCCCGGGGCGGGAGAGCAGCCGGGGCGCGTCCCTGCCGCCCCCTCCCCCTCTCCGTTCCCACAGGGGTCCCCCCCTCTCCCAGCATCAGCCATGTGTCTGCTCAAGTGCGATTAACACCAACTCGCCAAATCCCCACCCCCCGGGCCATTTGGGGCTCGCACGCGCCCGCGGCCCCGTGTTTACACACACAGGCGCCTTCGCGCGGAGCCCTTTTTTTTTGTGGAATGGCTCTGGCAAATGAGCCGCGGGAGGTGGGCTCCGCGGCTATAAAGTCCCCCGGTCCCGGGGCGGGCAGGGCCAGGCGAGCGGCCGGGGAACTGCAGAGGATGCAGGGCGGAGGGATGGGATGCGGCTGCCTCCGCCCGCCCGCGGCGGCGCTGCTCCCGCAGGGATGCTCGCCCCCCTCCTTCTCCTCTCTCACGGCCTTGCCCTTGCCCCGCAGCTCCGCGCCCTTCTGGCGTCCCTGGGTGCCTGAGCCGGGCAGACGGAGCGGCCCCGGCCCCGCCGCGGTGAGTGGGGGAGCGGAGGAGGCAGTGTCGCGTCCCGGGAGCCCCGGCGCGGGGTGAGGGAGGGAGGGGGGCGCTCCCGAGGGCTGATCTCTGCTCTCTCCTCCCCAGCCTTGCAGCCCCTGCGCGCTGGCCGAAGCCTCACGAAAGCTGGCGCAGTACACGCATCCCGTCAGGTAAGGGGCCGTCCCGGTATGCTCTCGGTTCCCGCGGGGCGGAGGATGCGGGATGCTCCCGGTTGCCGCGGGGACGAGGGGGGAGGGATGCTCCCGGTTCCCACGGGGCGGGGAGGGAGATGCTCCTGGTTCCCGAGGGAGAATGAGGGATGCTCCCAGCTCCCTTGGGGAGGGAAGTGTTGCTCCCTCTTCCCGCCGTGGAGCAGCTCCGGGCAGCCGCTCCCTTCGCTGCGGCGCCCGTGGCGCAGCGTGGCCGGGAGGGAAGAGCCACTCCCTCGGCAGTGTAGTGCCAGGCTGGCCAAGCACTCCCTCCCCCGCTGCCCTAGCACTGCCTCCCCCGCTGCCCTTTCATCCCACTCGTATATTTGTGTGGATATTAAAGTGGCTTCGCCGTGATTCAGCCATCCAAGTGCTTTTGAACTGACAGGTCCTTGGGCGAATGATTGCCAGCACTTGTGGATTTACCAGATCTTTGAGATGAGCTGTTGACATGCTTCTGTGGTGTGGAACTTAGACATTTTACACAGCGGTTGTGGCTTTCTTAATTTGTGGTGGCCGGGTTGGCTGAAGCACCTTGCTACTCATTCCTGTGTCCAGGATTAAACAAAAGGGCAGGGGTAGTTCCTAGGCTGTCCGAACATACAAACCTCCAGTGTCCTCCCGGTGCAAAGAAGCCAGTGCACGTATGGGAGAGAGTAGCAGGAGGAGAGGGTATGGACTGACTAAGCCAGCATTGGCTGAGAAAAATACTCATGTAACTCCTGCTTTAATGATGAAGACCATGATAGCATGATAGTGATGAAGACCATGATAGTGTCAGTTCTGAAACGGAAATAAAGAAAATGCCTGCAGTTGATTCTGTAGGAGAGTCTGTATTCAAAAGTACTAGTGAGTGTTGCAAGGTGTTTAAGGTGATTGCACAAGTAGTTCTTCCAGATAAGCTGCAGCTTTCTCCCAGATCTAGGCTCTGATCTTTCAAATACTGGTGCACAGACTGTCTAAGGAACTATACAGATTCTGCGTTCACTTTGACGGCTCCCCTGCATAGGTGTGAGTGAATGCTGCAGGGAACACTGGGAATGGAGAGATGGTACAAAGCAAGTGTCAGTTATTTGTGCTGCAAAGGCTCCTGTATCCTGTTAAACAGTAGCTTAGAAAGCACTTTTTGTAATTGCTAGAAACCGTCTTGTTCTTTTCTTAATGTATTTCTATTGTAAGCAATCTGTAATTAGCATTTAATTATGTTGCATGTGCTAGTCTCGTATCTAGTCTCTTGGGACTTCTTTTTTCCAACTACTTCCAGGCTGTAAGCAAAAGAGGATGCTAATTGAAAAGGAACAGGAACCAGGGAGTATATTAATTGAAATGTATTATCTCACTCTTCAGTAGCCCTTGCTACATCAGGATACAATCAGCAATTTTTGTTAATTTCTGGATACAACATAGACTACTTTAAAATCTAGACCCATGGGGCATGTTCTGTAATGAGTCTGTTGGATGCTCCTTCTTGAAAAGACAGGAGTTTGGGGGTGAAACATCCAGGTCTGATCTCTTTAGGCCCTTAACATTCCTTTCACTTTAAGATTTGTCTCAGACCATTGTAAACAGTGATTGAGGTTGGAGACCTTCAGTAAAAAAATAACTAATTTATTCCAAATAAATTAGGGATCCTGTTTCACACTGATTATATTCCTAAGGAGCAGTTCCAGTAAGGGCAGTACTATTTGGATCAGATCCCTAGGTAATACTGTTACTGAGGTACTGGAGTGGTAGGTTTCAGATGCAGTGGATCTTTAGAGGAGTTTTACTGCAAAACTAGCACTTTTAAGTGCATCTTTATCTCTTTAGGTGAAAATACAGAACCCAGAGGGTATTTTTGTGTTTAAATATAGAAAACATGTAATTAAGCATATGAGAAAGAATTCTGTAGGATGCTTAACAGAATTTCACTGCTGTTTCTTGTCTGTCAACCTCCTGGTAGAATATGCAATAAATAACAATAAATAAACGTATTGTGTACTTGTTTCAGACTATTTTGGCCCAAATCAAGGTGCTATGATTACTTATATCAGGAAGCTGAAGCACTTCTGAAAAACTTTCCAGTTCAAGCTACAATTTCCTTCTATGAAGATTCGGATAGTGAAGGTGATGAAGATGAACTGGAACAAGACTCAAGAACAGAATTGGATTGCTGATTGCAAGAAAGGCCAATGTGACTTCTAAGATTTAATTTAAACTTAATATAAAAATGTATTATAGTATTTTTAAAGATTATTTATTTGTATGTAAGTTATTAGTAATAAAACAAATGTTTTGTAATTTTATCTATCTGAGCCTTTTTCCTTTGTTCTAATCCTGTACTGTTTTGGTCAGGGAACGCGTACTTTTTATCTAAGGTCCTATATTTTGTAGACCAAAACTTGGGCATCACTTTTAGGAGCAGAGAATGGAGGCCTTGTTCTAAAGGGCTCAATGATTATGTGACTTCCTCAAAGTCTGAGGACACAAGGGAAGCTTTTTCATTGTGATTTAGTAGACTCCATGTGGAAGTGTATTAAAGAACCATATTGGATTAAGTATTCTAAAGTTGTGTCTGCTGTTACAACAGAGTTTCAAACATGGCAAACATTCCAGATGGAGAGGAGGATCCAAATCCTATGATAATTATGATGATTCAGTTTAGTTTTTGCTCTTAAGGAAAGGGTTTGCTTTAAGTCACTCATGCTCTCTCTCATGTACCTGAGCTATATCGTTATACATAAACGCAGCATGAGACTATCAATTTTGTAAAGTGGGCAACATTGAGAAATGAGAAAGAGGCTTGCTCTGAGTTGTTTCAACGCTGAGTTTGCTTTTACTCATCAAAGCCCTATCACCATGCAGACCAGAGCTCCCAAAGGAATCGTTCAGCCTAGAGAAGGCTCTGGAGAGACTTTAGAGCAGCCTTCCAGTACTTGAAGGGAGCCTGCAAGAAAGGTAGGAAGGGGCTTTTTATCAGGGAGAGCAGGGACAGGATGACGGGTAATGGTTTTATGATGAAAGAGGGACGATTTAGATTAGATACTGCGAATAATTTACTGTGAGGGTGGTGAGGCACCGGCACAGGTTGCTCAGAGCAGTTGTGGATATCCCATCCCTGGAGGTGTTCCAAGGCCAGGCTGAATGAGGCTATGAAAACCTGATCTAGTGGAAAGTGTCTGTGCCCTTGGTAGGGAGGTTGGAACTGGATGATTTTCAAGGTCGCTTCCAACCCAAACTATTCCATGATCCTATAGAATCCAAAACTTAAATTGGAATGCCAGTGCCACTGAGAGGCAGAGCTCACTTCCATCCTTGTGCCCCTCCTTGCCCGAGAGCTGGGGGGTGTTGCTGCAGGCTCGGCTGGCTCAGTGCGGCAACAGCATCCCTGGAATCCGCTCCCGGGGGCCCCGGTGCAGCTCGGCAGGAAGCAGCGAGCCTTCCCACGCAGCCGTTCTGCCTGCAAACCGCGGGCAGCAGCGGCCGTGCTTCGTGGAACACCCTCCCGGCTACAGCACCGCGCCTGGCTCTGGGAGACCTGGCCGTAAATCCGACCTCCGCGCAGCGGGACACCGGCTCCCACGGTGAGACAAAAGAGAGACCCCGCGCTCCCTCCTCCGCACCAGGCAGGGCTGCCCTGGGCGGGGAGAGCCGCCACCGCCCCGCGGCGCGACCCTCGCGGTGGCGGCGGGGACGGGCGGTGCCACCCACACCCGCGCTCCCGCTTGGCCGCCTCTGCGCCCCAACCCGCCCGGGGCCGCGCCCCGCCCTGTGCCGGGGTGCTGAGAGCCGGAGGGGCTCAGTGCCGAGGGTCCCCGAGACGGGGGTGTGCAGTGCCGGAGCGGCTCGGCGCTGGGGCCGCCCCGCTGCCAGGGATGCCGAGTGCCGGCGCTCCCCCTGCCGGGGCGCTGCCCCCGGCGCCGCGCGCCCCGCCCTGTGCCGCAGCGTCCCTGCGCGGCGCTCCCTGTGGCGGAGCCCTGCGCCCCGCCGCGCTCCGCCCCGTGCCGCCGCGCCTGCGCGCTGTGCCGGGGCTCCCGGGGTGGGAGCGCTGCCCGGCCGCCCAGCGCCGGGCCCGGGCCGGCGCGATGCTGAACGTGCCGCCGCCGCAGCCCTTCCCCGCGCCCGGCTCCCAGCAGCGGGCGGCTGCGGGCGGACGCAGCAAGGTAGGGACGGCTCGGCTGCCGCCGCGGCGGGAGTAGTGGAGGGGGCTCGGCTGCAGCCGGCAGTGGGGCCTTGCCCGGCGCTGCGGCGCTGCCTGTGGCCCGGGCGCGGGGCCGGCGGCACCCGCTGGCGGGGCGGAGGGCGCGGCGCCGGGGGCAGCCGGTGCCCCGCTTGCGGGCGGGTGCGGGGCCTGGTCCCTGCCGGCGGAGCTGCCGTGGGCTGCTGCTTGGCTCCCGGTTGAGATAGAGAAAATGCCGGCAAACAAACTCTCCGAGACTCGCTTTGGAGTTTTAGAAAGAAGAATCCTTCATTTAAGCGCTGGGCGCGTGAGGGAATGATTTCCGTCAGTCGCACGTAATGAGGCAAGAGCTGAGGACGGAAGATATTCCCCACCTACATGCATATGTATAAATTTTCCCAGGAATCTTATGCATATTCTGTTACTTACCAAGGACTAATTTTAATGCCAAATCTCTGCTGATTGGAGCTGTGGGGCCAGCTCTCTCTGACCTTGCATTTTATACAGCGAAAGGCTGCAAACAGAGGTGATTAAGAGAAGAAGACACATCTGTTTAGCACTGACCATACTTAACAGAAGACGTTATCATTTCTCAAAGAACATTGTCTGGAAAAACACTGTTTGAAAACAAACATTCTTTAAAGAAAACGTGATATCAGAAGGACGTTCTGTCTAATTTTCTAAAAATACTGTTACTTAAATGAAACTTCACTTTAAATCAAAATATTCCACTTCTTGTAGGAGTAACTACTGCTTGCATCAGTTGCGGCTCCCTCTGGCCGCTTCCCCTGGGAGATCTCCTCCAGCATTCGACCAGTGGCCGTGGCAGGGCCCCCGGGCCAGAGGCTGCCACTGCTGCATCACTGGGAAGTACTCAGTACTTCTTGGATATGGAACAGTTGGAACAGTTCCAGAGGAGGGCTACAAAGAGGGCTGGAGCACCTCTGCTATGAGGACAGCCTCAGAGAGTTGGGCTTGTTCAGTCTGGAGAAGAGAAGGCTCCAGGGAGACTTTATAGTGGCCTTTCAGTACCTGAGGGGCTACAGGAAAGCTGGGGAGGGACTTTTTACCAAGGCGAATAGTGATAGGATGAGGGGGAATGGCTTGAAGTTATAAAGGCGAAGATTTAGATTAAACATTGGGAAGAAATTCTTCACGATGAGGGTGGTGAGGCACTGGCACATGTTGCCGAGGGAACCTGTGGATGCCCCCTCCCTGGAAGTGTTCAGGGCCAGGTTCGATGGGGCCTTGAGCAGCCTGGTCTGGTGGGAGGTGTCCCTGCCCATGGCAGGGGCATTGGAACTGCGTTAATGTTCCTTCCAACCCAAACCATTCTATGATTCTTCTTTTGGAAGTGGTAGTGGAAGTGCTCCCTGCTCTGCCTTTTCAGGCTGTCTTGGGGTTCCTCCTATGCAGATACAGAGGAAGACTTTTGGCTTGAAATGACTGCACATGGCTTACACTTTACATGTTGGGTGTTTATCTTTTGGATAAACATTTGGTGCCTGCAGGCCTCACTTGGGAAGCAAACTTAGATTAAAGTATCATCAAGTAGTGTGAGTCCTCTGTGGTTGCTGCAGTTGTACAAGACCATGATTGTTTAACCCTGTTCCCTGCTGTTGTGTTGTTAGAGAGTAAGGTGCTAAGAAACTCTGGAGGTCTTGCTCTGCCTTTCAGGGCAGGCCATGGCTAGTACATCCCTAATGAGATAGCCTCAAGTTGCACCATAGGAGGTTTAGATTGGAAATTAGGAAAATTTTCTTCATTGAAAGAGTGGTGAAGCATTGGAACAGGCTGCCCAGGGAAGTGGTGGAGTCACCATCCCTGGAGATGTTAAAAAAGTGTATAGATTTGGTCTTTCAGGACATGGTTTAGTAGGTATGTTGGAGTTGTGTTGATGGTTGGACTTGATGATTTTTAAGGTCTTTTCCAACCTTAACAGCTATATGATTCTGTGGTACAAGACTTTAGTCCCAGCTTTCTCTGGATGAGATTTCCAGTTACTGTAGGGCTTGCAGAAAGTCTTTATGAAAGTGAACTTTCCTACCTTGTTCTACCTGGCCATGATTTTCATATCTGTCTTCTTTGCTTGTAGGTTTCTCAAATAATGTTGATAAAAACTTTTTACCACTACAGGAGGACTCGATATCTTTGGTTTACATTGGGAAGAATTGTCTAAATGTGTATTGATGTTTGAGAATTCCCTTGTCTGGGTTACTAGAAAGGATGCTTCCTTAAGCCCCCTTACTGCTGAGCAGGGCTCCCAAATATGAGTGAAGAATATGGGTTGTGTTATTTCTTGTCTGAGTCCTCCTAGGGAGCTTAGATAAGTGTATTGAATAGCTCTTTCTTCCTTTAGAACTTAATAATGTTTGTGCGTTTGTTATTTTTCAGGTACCTTTAAAACCAGGAAGGAGTCTTATGGATTGGATTCGACTAACTAAAAGTGGGAAGGACTTGACTGGTTTAAAAGGGAGGTTAATTGAAGTGACCGAAGATGAGCTTGCTAAACACAACAAAAAGGAGGACTGCTGGATATGTATAAGAGGTTGGTTCCTGTGATGTTGCTTCTACCTTCTTTTGCCCAGCTTCTCTCTTCTGTACTTAAAAAAGAAGAAACAAAACCCAGACAACAACTACAAAAGCCACGCTCTCAGACAAACTATATCACTTCTATGTTTAGGCCAGGTGTAATTTTGACATAATCAGACACAACTTTGTGCAAGTTAGAGGTTTTGTGTCACGGAAGTTTTCTTTGCTTTCAAGATTTCTTAAGTCTTCCAAGTGGGCATATTTTATGCCTATTTTATATCTGCATATGAAAATAATAAAACGCGAGATTGTAGGTGATGCCTCCAATAACAAGGGCTTAGCAAGAATAAGGCATTGAAAATATTGACATGTACTTGCACCCCTCCATCTTGGAGAGTTTATTATCCTTAGCATTAGACTGTGTTTAGTGATTGCCTTAAAGCATCCAGAGATGTATAAATATTAAAAATTGTACTTAAACCTATAGAATGGCCTTTGGGAAACAGGTGTACAAGCCTACATATTGCTTAATAAAACTTTATAAGGCAAATGACAGTTGCCACACAGAGCAATTGTAATATCTGCCTAGTGTAAAATATCTGTGGTAACTAAACTATTCAATTTATGGTTTTATTTTTATGAAACATAGCTCAAAATTTGCAAGTATCATATGTTGTCAATTAACAGTGTGTGAAGGGTAGTCTGGAGCAATTGCCGTGGCTAGAAGAGTATTTTCAGTGCTGAAAATGAAATTCCTAGTTGTCTTACAGAAAGGAGTAAAATGTTTGCTCTCCAGATTAATCGTATAGAGGCTAAAACACATTAATATTGCCTTAAATTTCTTATGAGATAACAGCACATCTATGAAGAGAGATTGAGAAGATCAGAGTAATTAAAGTGACACTTCTCGAGGAAGAGTCGTTCATTTACTGGTAGCTGATCTGGTGAGGGACAGCACTGATATTTGACATAATGTCATCTCTGACTAGCAAAAAAAGTTAAGAATTTCTCTGTGAGGGCGACTTTTTTTTTGTTGGATATTAAAGGGAATGAGAGTGAATAAGGGTAAAGTGTCATTACATACTGGCTTTTGAAGAAAATAATACGATTATTAATGCTCTGTGTGCTGCTCTTGCATGTGCTAGCAAAACTGTAGTGGGAGGAGAGTTAAAGAAAGCTTATTTACTGTGCATGTCTTTGTTTTCCCTCTGAAAAGGGGATATCTATTACCGCAGACAGAATCACTGCTAGAAAATGCTCCTGTTTTGTTTTTTATGTCTTATTCCACTTACACTGCATCTCTGAGAGTGTTTTTTACAAGAACGCTGTCATGTTGCTTCTTTGCTTGTCTTTAAATTTTTCCATCTCTGCCTTTTCTTTGTTCTGGGACTACTAATGAAAAAATCAGCATAACTGAGAATCCTGGTAGATCTGAGACCTGTTAAGTGGACAGGGAGTAAAACACCACCTTTGTTGAAAAGCTAAATGAGATCTCTGCACTGGTAGCTAGACTCAGTCTCTGGAAGAAAACAGAAATTGGTGAGAGAAATGTGAAGGAGAAGATCAGGAGATGGCTTTGTTCAAGAACCTAATGTGATGATCATCAAAGAAAACTGTTGTACAGTCCACAAATTTACATAATATGTGGGACATCAGGGGAGTTAAAAAAAAGTGTGAAGGGTATGTAAATGAGATTTCTTTTGCACCTGCAAGTTTGTTGGTGAGTCGGACATTTGGCTGATATTTGGAAGATGCTAACTATGTAGATATTTATATTTTGTTGCGTGCAGTAATCAGTGCTGCACACAAGATGGCATAGTGAATACATCCATCAGAAGATCAGGTTGGTATAATATACAAAGATCCTTCCTTTGTTATCTTGGATTGTTGTTCTTTCCAACTAGGATTATCTCAAGTATGTCCCTTTCCCACCCAGTGCTGAATGCGTAACACTCCTTCTGAAGTAATTAATGTGCACTTCTTAATGTGTAAGAAGCTTCTTATGAAAGCTCTGGCACAGTTCCGCTTCTGGTAGTTTCCTGTTTTGTTAGTGTTCTGTATCCTTTAAATGTTCTGCTAGGTAGGCCTGCAACAGTCCTATTAGCAGCAATACGTCTGTTGTTAAATCTGTTTATACTGCATTCTACAGGCTCTAATTACTCTGGTTGCATAGCAACAATAATTAGACTTCATCATTTTGGACCTGTGAAGAAGCATTGTTTTGTTTCCCTGGAAATACTAAGAATAGTACTCATTTAGAAAGAATGCTGAGTCCTTCTACTGTAACAAATTTGATAGCAGAGTTGTAAGCTGTTAATGAGCATGGGCTTTGTTTATTTTTTTCTCTTGCTGAATCGGAAGAACGGAAGTTTTGTTGCTGATTGTAGCAGTTTTTCCATATGGAGGACATTATGATCCAGTAGGCATTTTGTTCCATAGGTGGTGGGAAACAACTATGACAGCACTTTAGGAGGAACTTAATTGGAAGGGATTATCTAAACAATTCTGTGTGCAAACTGGCTTAATTTTCTGTCTCTGTTTAAGTCAGCCTCTGGTTATTTTACGCCCTAGCTATGATACAACATGTTCAACTTAAGAGTTTATTTTCTTAAAGTCTTAACCGTGCAGGTTTCTTCAGACATTCACTGAGACGAGAGGTGTGACATTGTAGGATTGATCCCTCTGTGTAATATGTCTTGTGTTCTATATAGTTGTGTAACTTACGTTTCTGATTTTGGAAAGTCATACTGTTTGTTCTGTTTGTGTCTACTGTTTGCCATTGCAGTGTTTCGTATGCACTAACCTTTCTGCTGGTTTTGGAGATAGGGGTGATTTTATTGGTTGTAGAAACACTGCTCACATTTCTTTATTCAATTTTCTGCAGGATTTGTGTACAATGTCACACCATACATGGAATATCATCCCGGTGGTGAGGATGAACTAATGAAAGCAGCAGGAACTGATGGCACAGATCTCTTTGATCAGGTGAGAACAACTGGGAGAGAATAACACTTGCTCACTGAAAGGTATTTTGAAAAATGCATGTCTACTGATTATTTTTAGAGCATTCCAGTCAAAATAGTGGTTTGAACTTTCATGTCTAAGCAAAGGCAATGGGTTACAGCTCAGAATGGCACTTACATGTTCTGGAAGAGGCATGTAGATTAAATTTTGTACTAAAAGCAATAATGCAAATGTCATTTCATGTTGTTGGAATGATGATTCAATTTGACCATTTGATTAAATTACTTTTTTAGCAGAAATAGCAATGAAGCCGGCTACAATTTGAGATAGCACCTTCTTATTAAATTACTACGACAGGTACTTGCTGTCATTTGAGAGGCATTTTCTTCTTGGAACTTTCGCTTTTTGAAAAATGCTTGTAGTATTCTTTTGTCTGTTAACTTGACCACTGCATTATCAGCAATCAAAGTACTAAAATAAAAATGCTGGGGCTGCTGTTAACTGATTGTGAACAAATCACAAGGTGACAGTTGGTCTCTTCCTTGTTTACCATTTCTTTAAATGGTTTGAAAAAACTCAGAAACTAAAGGGTCTGCAGAATGGGTATGCTTTCTGTGAGGAGTGCTTGCAAACCTGGTACTGTAAAAGATGATTCACCGAGTTTTTATTTTTTAAAAGCAGACATTCTGTGAGCCCTTGCAGTGTTTGTCTGAGAAACTGTGAAAGAGCAGAAAGGAAATCTCCTCTGTATCTGGAAGGAAATCTTTATCTCTTTACAGTTCACACATCACAGTTTTATGCCTTTATTTGCAAATTATTTTTAACAACGTATGTAAATAAAGTTGTGATGATGTTTTAGCTTTCTTAAATTTATCTTTGGTTAATCCTTTCACAAATGAGATGGTGCATTTGGGCATGATTCTCTGGTTTAAGAATTTTGGATTTCCTCTCCTAAAAGTTGATCGAGAATCAAGGTACGACCTGGAATCCTAGCTGGATTACTGTCAAGTATTGTATTATGTACTTGGAAGTGAGTCTTGACATCAGGAATATTTGGGGAAGCCCCTGGAGTTGTTACTAAGTTCAGCTACATACGTGCTACATTTTATTTGTTTTGTTTCCTCATGACAGTGGAAAGCAATGTTCAGATCCTCAGAATACACTATTTGCATTTTTGTTTCTTTTCTGTTCTGGAGTTATTTCTGTTATCCCCTCTGCTTTAGCATTCTATGTCTGTTGAATACTGTTCCCTTTAAGAGTTTGGTAGGTTGCTAGTGTTTCTCAAATTTCTGGAAAAAATAACTGTCACTCAAAATCCTTGATATCTTTCTGTTACCTGTATTTGAGGAAATGACAGTTTGTGGATGGGGTTTTTTATCTCATCTCCTTAGCTTGTCCAGTTTACAGTTTTTATTTTAAAATCTCTACATACCATTCAAATTTGTCATGCAGCACTTCGTTTCTTTTTCTTTTATTGTGATGTTATCCTGAATGACCTGTCAGTATTGGCTTTTCTGCCACCCGTTTCCTCTGCAAGTTCTTCAGTTCTGGCCTGTAAAGCTACTGCTTTTTCTTTACTGTATTTGACTTTCTGAGATAGGTAATTGCCAAATAATTCACTGATAGTAAGATGGAAACAAACTGAGATACACCAGCTTGGTAGGAGGTGTTTGTGTGTCTTAACTACTGTTCTTTGTCTTTGTTTCCTTCATTGTTTTTCCCCTCACTTGTATCTAAACAAGACTAATTACCGTTCTTGTAAAGACAAGATCTTTATTCTGTTAATTGTGTAGCATACATCATAAAAATGCTCTTTTGAAATCCTTTCTATAGCTAAAGATAATTATATTCACATACTGCAAAGCATAAAATGAGTAAATTGAATGATTATCATTTTTTCATGGTCCTATTTTTTTATTTAATTATATGAGATCTGTAATAGAAGTAGAAAGACGTTCTGAACATGGGAAAAATGAGTGTTTATGTTTAAAATAAAATCTGCTAAATGAATTGCATTAGTTACTAGACAAAAATGAACTTTTCTAGTTCAGTGCATAGAACAATATAGTAAGAATTAAAAATGTAAAAATCAATTTTGTTAATATAGGTTCATCGCTGGGTCAATTATGAATCAATGCTGAAGGAATGTCTTGTTGGGAGAATGGCTGTCAAGCCTGTTGCTGCTCTGAAAGGTGAGAGTTTTAAGAATGAAATGATTTCTATTATGCTTTATTTAGGAGTTGTCTGGAAATTATGAGAAATGCTAAATCATCGTATTTATGAGCAAAGTCTCTGTTCTTACTTAAAGATAAAGGCTGTTGTGTATATTCAGTCTTATTACAGCAGATACTTGAAGATAAAGCTATTCTATAAATGAAGACTCTTTAATAATGTCCTACTGCGTTGCTTCTTTTATTTTTAGTCATCAGAAGACAGACGTGTGTGTTATGTGTGTATATATATAGAAATAATTTTTTTTTAAATTTCCATAAGACCCCCTCTTTCTTCTTCTTATCCCAGGGGACAGACTGCCACAGGCAGTGCTCTCATCTTGAAATAAAAGTCAATATTCTCAATCTGGTGATTTCAGCACCAACCATTGGTCTGGCATGTTACATATATATTGAGATATTTCAATACAATTTATGGGAAGTTATTCTTCCAGAACACTTTATTAAGCCCTTTAGTTTGAATTTACTTGGAGAAAATTTTGCTGATACAACAGACTCCTCTGATCCAAGACAGCGAGGGGTGTAGTGTGTTGTCTTAAAATGCAGGTAATTGTTTCCACAGACTTTAGTCTTCAGTGTTTGTTTTGGTTTGCAGGCCATGGCAAAAATTTCCTATAAGTAAGAAGCAGGCACTGTTACTGAATATTGACCCATAGCCAAACTGCAGTGAAAACGAGAAGGAATTGAACGCTTCCAGCTAATCAAATTCTGTGGCATCCTTTAGTTCTCAAATTCAGCCATCTCTTGTAGCTCTTCAGCCTGACAAGGTGCACTGAATATCAGCTTAACACTTAGATCACATCATGTAACAGTTACATTGAGTTTGGTCTGTACATGAAGGGCAATAGCGTTTTACATCTCCATGTTGCTAGGCAGCCAATTCCAGTGTAGAACTTTTAAGGTAAATTTTGCAAAGTATGAAGAAACCCTGACCACATAACCGCTTCATGCAGTTGAGGTGTTACGGATAAATTACTGCTACTTTGTCAGCTGAGTTAGAAATTTGAATATAAACCTGACTTTTGATGATTTAATTAATCTAACTTTTCTGCAACTGGAAGGGATTCTTGTGACAGCCAAACAGTAAAAATTAAACATGTCTTTGCCCTGACCAGCTGTGATGGTCTGTTTTCCGCAGTTCACTCTTTCTGCTTCCGTCCATGATAGAACTCTGCTATCCATTTTTGCAGGATAAAGGTTGCCAGATGTATAAAACTGGTTCTGTTGCCTGTGTATATTTTAGCCATTTTGGGCTTAAAAAAAGTATTTTCACTAATCTGGTCTAATCAGTTTGATTCTTGATTTGCTGAATTCCTTCTCTGTGAAATCCTCAATATTTACTTTGATTCCTGGTAGGTTATTGTATCCTCCTCCTCTTTTGAATTATCAAAAACGTGACTGACTAACCTCACTGTCAGCCAGCAGTAATTCTAGTCTTTCACCCTTCTAGAAGACCATATTCAGCAAAGTTTGTGTTTGAAAATAGGATAAAATAGTAAGTTAAGGTGCATGATTTTGAATATAGGTTTAAATGGACTCATAGAGGAAAGACAGGACTTCAAATTATGGAATACATTGCTTACTTTCTGTAGCAGAGGGTGTGTGTTTGTCCATAGGGCAAGCATTGGTACATGCTGTTTAATACAGTCGCAATTCAGTGCAAAAAATGGAGGTTTAAGTTTGTTGGGGCATTGCTGGAAGATTTGTGGTCATTTAGCTTAGGTTTTGATTCCTGTGTTCTGGTGGTTTTTTAGAAGATGGTACAATTATTTGCCTACTGAAATGTTTAAAGAAGCTGAAGCTTGTCCTTGCATACTCTAGGGTTTTTTTAAGAAAGAAGACTCTTAAGAAGATGCTGGTGATAGTTTTGTCAACTTGTCTTTTGGGAATACTGCTTGATGGTATGGTAGTCACTGATAGGAAATTCTGACATGTCCCTTCTGTGGTGTTGCAGTGGATAGTGGATCTGTGCATTGAAACGTGTAGTGTTTTTACTTGCTGAGAAGGCCAGTGCAGTACAATGGTATCCAGGCGTTTAAGAGATAATTTCAGTATTTCTCTCAGTGAACTTGCACAGCATTAAACTGCTTGCTTTTCCCTTCAAGGTACTCAGCTGTGAACAGTAGCATGGACATGAGTTTGTTGTCTGGTATCGTTTAATACCACTAGTGTTTCTCATAGATAGGTGTTAGTATCTGCCCCAATGTTACTTCAGTGGTAGCATAACTTGGGAGTCTGAATGCACGATATATTACTGTTAGTTCAGTGAGATTAGAACGAGAGATCTTGTTGTCATTCAAGGAAGAGAGGTAGGGGTGTGTCTTGAAAAGGTCTTAAACTGTCTTTAATACTGCAATGCCAATTTCAGTGGAATGCATTAAAATGTAGTGAAATGAGAGTAGACTTTTGAACACGAAAAATTGCCTTTAATCAGAAATGAGTTTTTGTGAGTGAGTTGCTTATCCTGGCAGAAAACTTGAAGTCTGTAGCAGAATACACGCACAAATATGGCCTCAACCAAAAATTTTGAGTGAATTTTGAGTTCCATGCATCTTGTGCATTGTTTGGTTTTTACCTTACAGTGACACAACATGAAAGCCTCTGATGAAGGCATTTCTTGGTCTTCTCTGAAGTCATTTTGCAGTACTGTATAGTTGATGGTTTGTTCCAGGAGCTGTTCCTTCACTTCTCTCACACTGGTATTTTTTCCCCTAACATTGGCTACTGTGATGCAGAGCTCTGGGAGGGATTCAGAAAAACAGAGGAGAAACATTCATGTTTTGTTTTTAATGAGAAGGAGCAGGAAGAACACATTGGTTTCTCCAGCTTCCACAAACCTGTCTCCCATTAAAGATTGTATATTTAGTATGGGCCTTCATACTGGGACATTGAAACATGTGTGTAGAGAAGGCAGAAAGTGGCATGGGTATATCCGGAGGACTGTTTTCCCCACAGGTTTGCTAAGAGTAGAACGATGCGTGGTTGAGGGGCGCAGTGCCTTTCCCCTCAAGCTGAGCACCATATATATGAATTAACTCCATGTAATTCACATGCTTGGTCTTTATTGTGTTTTTTTCTGCTAGTGTGTGTTTGTTTGTTTGTTTGCAGTAGTTGCAGCAATGAAAAATTTTGATAAAAACTTGCCAAATAAAATCATTTGACAGAAGGAGTTTATAGAAGGATTTTCTTTTTTCTGGGTTTCTGCCAAGGATTGGGTTTAGATTGCCAAGAACTGATTGGGTTGATTCAGTGTCTACTGTGTGTTGTCGTGAGACAAGTATCATGGAAAGTCTGACAGGTTTAATGAGGTTCTTGGCTATGAAGTTTATAATTTTACAAGATGATCTGTGATGCCTGTTTCAAAGTGCCAGATTTCTTGCGTTTCATGTCCTTTAGTGCTATGCAGCTTTTGGCATTTTAAACGTAGTGTTCTTTTAGTTATAAATAATCTTTTGGAATGATAATGAGTGCATTAATTTGTGACTTGTTGATAATTGAAGTGTCATGGTCGATCTGTTAGTATTTTAGAAGACCTTTTTTGTAGATCCTTACTTTGGCTTAATTCTTTAGCGTGGTGTGTGCAAGTACTGTGCTGTGACTTCTTACTGTCGTGCTCGTTATTTTTTCTTAATGCTTGTAGAGATTTCTTCTACTCTATCTGAAGAGAAGAAACAGCTTAATGGTAAGTATTCACCTGGAGTTATATGGGGAGTAAGTCTTAAACTTATTTGAATGTTATTGAATGAGCAGTGTTTATCCAAACTTCTGTCTGTCTTTATGTATGAATGTGATGTTGAGGCTCTAGCGATCTGTGGAAATTGCAGATGGCAAAATCCTGATCAGGTATTGTGAATTCTATCTTTAAAAGTAATATAAGACTGCAGTAGGGTAGTGTAGATAAGGAAGGCATGAGATGGACAAGCTTTCTGCTTGAGTCAGAAAAGATAGGTCACAAATTACTGTGTGCTATGAAATAAGCCACTACAAAATTGGGAGGCTTTTTGATCCTGTTCTGTATCAGAAAAGCTAAGTTGCCATGGGGCTGGAGTAGCAGAGATAAGATCTTGGAGAACACTTAAAATTAATAAGTCTACTAAAAGCTGGAAGGTCATTTCTGGGAAGTGAGTTGAAATGGAGATTTATTAGCTGATCAGAGCAAGACTGAACTGCCTGAGATGTAACTGAGAATGACTGGGATGATGATTGGTGTAGCTCTGCGGGAAGCAATTATAGTCCTGTGAATGTATCAGGAGGTTGACAGTAGTCCTTGTAGAGACAGGGAAACATTCAGACTTTCACTAAGCCCTTCCTTAAATGTAGCTTTGGTTAGTAGTGATCATTTGATTTTTGTGCTTTTAGGGAAATGTTACAGACTGATCAGTCATATTAGTATGAGGCTTCCTAAATAATGTGGCTTATGAAGTCCCATCAGATGAGATATGATGGGGCTGTCTTGGTAGAGCAAATAAGATGAACACCTGTGAAGGGAAATAATACAATTTGAACTTAAGGCTGACCTATTGGCATGAAAGGGGACAGGTACAAATTGGTCATGGAAAAGTCTAGGCTGAAACTTTGAAAAAAGGAATCTAGTACATTCAAATTTTGGAGGAGCAGGAGGAGCAGAAAACTAGGTGTGTTTTAAGACAAAGCCAGAAAAGTTCTCAGGGTGGCGTCCAGGCACAGTGAGGGGAAGATAACTTGTTCATGCTTACTCTGGTGAATTTGCATTCCTGTTTGTTTCCTTTTAACTCATAATGTGTTCTGTGCCCTCCCTGTGTGTTATGTGAATGTTGTATTTGACTTCTAAAAGACAGTTCACCCTTTAGTATGCACAAGCATTGAGCTATGCAAAAAGTTTAACATATGTAATATAAAAGTAAACAAGACCAATTTTTGTTTGTGTTTTGTCCTATAGCCTTATAAGATACTAAGCTAAACTTTGGGCAGGTCTGGTGTCTGACTTTCTTTTTCTTCAGTAATGGGCAAATTGTTGGAACCCATTAATCTTGCTTTGAAGGACTGGGCAATCAGAAAACAAGCTCTGCCTAAATCTGTCAAAGTGATATCACTAGCAGCTAGTAGTCATTAAATATGTGATAAATATTTTGTATTCAAGTAGAAGACTGATTTTACCATCTATTTCAATGTTCTTCTCCTCTTGGTTATTTTGGTTCATGAATTCCTATGCGTCTTTCATATTCACGGTGGATCCAGGTAGAGAGAATGTAATACTCCTTCTATATTCCATATTGCTTCCCCTCCTGCGTCTAAGAATAACCCTTCTTGTCCAGATTATGTGACTTGTCAGGAGGCATAGGAAATTATTCTGATGGTAGTTTCCGATAAAATTGCTGAAATACTGATGCTTACTTATTGTATTCAGTTAAGCTGTTTGGCAAGACTTTTTCCAAAATAAGAGAGGTTAGTTTCTGAGTTTACCTTTCATGAGGTTTTTCACATTCAGTTGTTGCATCTCAGTGTTTAGCCTTACCTTTTGTAAGTTTAAGTAACAGTGAGTTTAAAAATAAGCATTGCTGTCTGCAAGTGTGAAAGAGAAGCCTGTGGTATGGGCTTTGATTATTTTTAGAAATTGTTCACACTACTGAAGACATTTTGTTCTTATCAATCTGCAATGTATAAATAATTGGAGTGTGCTCAGATACATCAAATGTATTACTGATTTTTGTGAACATCAGTTGTCTGTAATATTAGGGGCAATTAAAGCTTAAGTTTTCAGAATATATTTCTAGTGATAACAGTTAGTGTGGATGTAGTCTACTGTGCTTTGCAACATCTCCATGCTCCAGTTTCAAACCAAAAACGTTGAATCTTCAAAATGCTGCAATTACCAAAGTGTGCCTGAAAACTTCATATTTTTTTGAGAAAAATATGTATCAAAGACATATTTTAAAAACTATCTTTCCAGCTTGCACTTTTCAGCTAACCTGAGTTTCTCTTTAACCCAAACTATTATTATTATTGCTATTTCCCAATTACAATTGAAAAAATTATCATCATTTTCATAATATTAATAGTAAAAAAAAAAAATTACTTGGGCATTTCCACCATCTGAAAACAAGCTGCTTTTTGTTTATATATGTACCTCAGACCTTAACTTATGATGTGGAAAAGGGTGATGGGAGTTTGAACTAGAGTTTCAAGTACGCAAAACTAAGTCTTGAGGTTCGACCAGCTGGAATTCTTTAACTTAAATAATATAAGTGTTCCTCTTTTTCTTAATTTACAAATATGGGTCAAGCTTGTTCTTTGCCTTCTAGGAACAAAGAAGACTGTAGGTACAGAAAAACT
The DNA here is from genome assembly GCA_033556795.1 of Tapera naevia. Classification (NCBI taxonomy): domain Eukaryota; kingdom Metazoa; phylum Chordata; class Aves; order Cuculiformes; family Neomorphidae; genus Tapera; species Tapera naevia. Next base: position 1,898,200 of record JAUMJJ010000079.1, on the reverse strand, counting down.
TCCAGAACATCCTAAAATAGTTTAGACTCCAAGACATATCTGGAGCTTATTCAGCCCAGTCTTCTGCTCAAAGTAGGGTGAGCTTTCGTACTACATCAGATGGCTCATGAGCAACCCCACGCTCATGGGAAGGGAAGAGATGTGGTATTTTTGCTTTTCTTTTGTTGTTTTGCCTTGGGTTTTTTTTCCTCATACACATAACTAGAATTTTCACTGCTACTTGTCTGTTGCCTCTTGTCCTTCTTCTTTACCCCTCAGAAGAGTCTATCTTCTCTATACTTCCTTCTGTCCCACCCCCTTCTCTTTAGGTATTTGATGGCTACAGTTGGATTTCCCCCTTAGCCTTTTCTTCTTCAGGCTGAAGAAACGCAATTCCCTTAACCTCCTTTCATATATCCTGTGCTCCAGCTGCTGACCATGTTTCTGGCCTTTCCCTGGACTTGATCTGGTAGATCAATGTCTATCCTGCACTGTGGAGCCAAAATTGAATGCTGATCAGAGAGGAAGAATCACTTCCTCCAAACTGATTACTATACTCTCGCCTAGGATGAAATTGGCCTTCATCACCACAATGATGCAAGTTTGGCATGTCTACCAAATTTCTGGAAGATTTTCTGCAAAACTGCTTTCTATCCAGTCAGGCTGCCTCTTGTTTTGTTGTATAAGTTTATTTTTTCCCAAGTGCAATATTTTGCATTTGCTTTTGAGCTTCGTGGAGCTTTTGTCAACTCATTTCTTCAGTCTGTTAGGGATTCTTTGGTAACCATCACCTGTTGTGGTTTGACTGGTTCTCGTGATTTCTTACTGCTTGCTTCCTGACAGCGGGACAGTGTGTGCCCTTCAGGTTGATACCAAACAGTATCAGCATTCCCTGTTCTTAGGAAATGGCAGCTATACCCAGTTGCTAGTTTGATTTTTTTGCTGTTGATCACATCTTTTGTGACTGGAAGTCCTAGTAATTTTCTATCTAGATTGTAATCCACGTAACAAACCCAGCTCTCTCCAGTGTGGCTACGAGGATGATGTGAGCGACTCTTATCGATAGCTGTGCTATCTCCTCTCCCATAGCATTCTGTGAAGTTTGTTCTTGCGAGGTGCAGGTTTCTAATTCTGACCAGTAAGTACTTTCCTTAATTAGTACATGGATCACATAAATTGTTGTCTTTATATTGCAATATGACTTCTTGTTTCCACATAGCATCTTGGAGTATTTCAGAATAATTAATCAATAACTTGGTTTGCCAGAACATTCCGTTTTATTGTGGCTGTTCACATATTTCTTTCGAACCACAAAAGCGAATAGGAGTGTGTATACCATGGAGGTCAACCTAACCATATGATAGATGTTCTCAAGAAAGGCTTAGCTTTTAAGAAGGCCTTGGTCATTAGGTGATTGGTTTTCTTTTGCAATGATCTGACTGCTCTGCTATTTAGCTTCCTTGGCAGCTGCAGATGGTGCATACTTAGGGGTAATTAAGGATCAAAGAATAAATAATTCCAGCAAGTTCTAATTGCTTTGGGTTAATTCCCCCATCTGGACAACCAAATAGTTTTAACAGATTGGATTAGACCAGTGTTTTTATCTACTTCCCACATGGTGGAGCCACTCAGTTACTGTGTGTAAACTTGTAATCAAAGTAGAAAACTTATCGACATTCGTTAATTATTTTATGTATAGCCATTTCAGGTTTGCAAGGTTTGCCTTTGCATGGACTTGAAACCAACACTAACCAACTATTGTCTTAGACCTCTGCCTAACCCTTACTAAACTCCTGTTCATGTGTTGTTACAAATCATGTTCTATTTCAGTCTTTGCAGCTTTCTGCATTGTGATTCAATGTAACTTCCATGTATTAAGACTGATGAAGGATTGCAGTTGCTTTTATCTGTCATCTCTGCTCAAGTTTTTGCCAAACCTGTTCAGTTTCTGTTAGGCCAGAGATTAGTACAGTTGATGTTTTCAAAGACTGACCAGGCATTGCCTTCCAGCAAAGGCTTTTTCAGACTGTTTCATGTTGTTTAATGATGAAAGTGAGTAGCTGATTTATGTGGAAATTCCTAGCAAACTGCAAAGTGGGGAGATTAGGGCTGATATCTTTGATTAACTGACTGATGTGAAATTTTACTTGTGAATCAAGTTAGACCAGATGCCCCAAAATGAATTAATTCATCTGAATTGTGTGAACATATAGTTCTCTTAAAGGACATTCATTCATATAATCTTTTTTTGCATTTTTTCACTTGCACAAAGTGTGAAAGCACAAGCTAATGACAGATGAAACTGAGACCAGACTACATGTAGCAGAAGGGCTGCGTGCAGAGGTTCTGTGGTTTATGGAACGCTTAATTTCTGAAATGGGACTTCTTGTTCTAGGAGCCTGCTCTCCAAAAGAAAGTGCTGAATAAACCCAAAATTTAAAAAAGTTCATGGTTATTTCTGTGGAAATAAACCCAATAAATATTGTGGAGATGTATTTAGAACATTCAATTTGAACAAACAACAGACCTCGCTGATTATGATTTATTAAATGGGCATCACAGCAAATATTTTAATGACTCTGCTCTTTGTAGGTATGCTTCCTGAGAAGAAAGTAGTGGGTGCTTCTGCTAAAGATATAACTCCAAGGTAAACCTTTGTCTTCCATTGTCTGTTGAACGTTCTGTTCAGTATTTCTGTGCAGTTCTTATTAAATGCAAACAACTTCTTCCATGATTAGTTCTTGGTGTTTCAGTGAAATGAGGATGCAGGGTTCTTGGCTTGCTCAGTTGGTTCCTAATACTTTCATTGCCTTGCATCATATAGAAAGTAACGAAAAAGTACAAATAAATGGGCTTCAAGATGACGGGCAATCTATTTCCTCCATTGATAGTCTGGAAACAGGTATATCTGGACATGAAGCTGCTGCCAAATTTTCCCGTATTCTACAAAAAGATGCCTTCCTTGTGTTCAGGTCATTGTGTGAGCTCGAATGAAACCACTTGGTAATGAACCACCAGATCCCCACTCCCATGAATTGCGTTCCAAGATAGTGTCTCTCCAGCTGCTTCTGTCAGTACTGCAGAATGCTGGTCCAGTTTTCAGGACACATAAAATGTTCATCAATGCAATCAAGCAATAGCTTTGTCTAGCATTATGTAAAAATGGAGTCTCTTCTCTTCCTGATGCATTTGAGCTCTCTCTTGCAATCTTTCTCACACTGCTTTTGAATTTCAAGATCCATTTAAAAATGCAGATTAAGGTGTTCATCAAAGAGATCTTACTGAATTTATAGAGACTTCTTCAGGCTCCTCTGAACACTAGTGGATGGTGATTCAGACTTTAACTAGAATTTATGCAGATGCCCAGTGTGTAGTGGATATTTATGTTAACTCTGACTGTGGTTTAAACGCTGCTAATATATTTGAGCACCTTGTAAATAATTTGTCCAAAGCATGGCTTTTGTTTGCAGGCTCCTCAGCCTTGTTTGAGAAAACTCCAGTAAAGTGATTCCAGCTGGGCTGATTACTTTTTTGACTTTAGTTAATTTGTCCATAAATGTATGAATTGGCACGCCTTGGATAAGTACTTCATTTCTAGCTGGAATATATTAAGATCTGGCAGCTGTATTCAAGTTTCTACAATATGCAAATCAAAGCAGGCCCTAACACCCCACTGCGATATCCCTGCTGTTGTCACTGAGGTATCGTTTTACACCATGATGCTTTGAATCACCAAGATCCAGTTTCTCTCTTTGAATCAAAATCTCCTGTCAATGTGTAATCTCTGGGATGATAGTTACATGCAGTCATATGAAATATTGTGGCTTGTAAACAATTGGAATGTGGCTTATTTCTGGAGTGCTCCCCAAACCTTGCTGCGTTTCTTCATGTGTGTGTGTGGCATGCTCTGGTGTGTGACTGGAAGATGAACTGCCTAGTACATGTTAGCTGTAAGGACTGTCTGCTGGAGGGGGGATCCTCCCTCTCTGCCACCTTTTCTGGACCAAGGGTCCAAACAGTAGGCAGAAGTGATTAGGACACTGGGGACGGGAGAAGATGCCAGGGATTAACCTTGTTGTGGGGTCAGAGTTGGGCTTCATTTGCTAGGATTGCAACCTTCAGGATGTCAGGTGAGAATTACAGATGTTGTATGGTGGAGACCCAGCCACAAGATTGTGAGATGTATGGTCCCCATGGAAGGGGCTGGAGAGAGGAATAGCTTTTCTGGGGTTGGGTGGGTAAGGTACTTCTTGGCAAGTGTAAAGCCATACAAGCAATTAACATTTGAAAGATTTCTATTTCTTACCTTGCACTGGATTTATTGCAAGGTTTGGGCAGCTTGGGAACCCAGGAAAGTCTTTATTTGGGGAGATTAAGGGAACTGTGATTTTGTGGTACGTAGAATCTATATCTCTTGGAAGGCACCTTGGCTATTTAATACTTTTGTCTGCAGTCATGGATTTTAATCATCTTATTAGGAAGTTCATATGCTGCGGAGGATGCATGGGCTTTTTAAGTAAAACCAACACCATATAGTTCTGGCTACAACGTGCTGACTATCAGGACGCGTAATTCAGACTATTCTTATTTTAATGGTCTCTTCAAAGTTATTCTCTCTGGGCTTACCTCATAAAAAAATAGTAAATAATGTATTAGCCTTGAAAACTCATAAAAGAAGCTCTGCTTGAAAACTGCTTATTAAATTTGTTTTGATATACATGAAGAAAGTGTATATTTTTTCTTTACTGTATTTTTTGTTTTCACAGTTATGACTGGTTCCAAACAGATAGTTCGATCACCGTTGTCATATATACTAAGCAGAAGGTAAGTGTATATTTATGAAAGGGAGAATGACAAGATCCCGTTGTGATCCAGCTTGAGTTCTGGAAGAACTTTGTTAAAATGTTTGTGGTATTTTTTTTTCTTCTTTGCATATGAAAGGATATGAATGCAGAATTGGTGAGAGTTGACTGTCAGGACGAACAATTAAGGGGAGAGATCATTGTGAATGACCACTCATATCTTGTAGAAATTGGTAAGTACTGTAATTTTGCAGTTGAAAATACTGAATTTTCATTCTGTTTTATTAAGCCTCTCTCATGAGACCATATGTATTCTATATAACAAATAATATTCTGTTACTCTTTCATTAGAGATTAATGCTTTAAAGTACCTTGATGTAAAGGAGTTGCACTGTTTATCAACTTACATCTTTGTTTGTTTAGTATATACTTAATTTTTTGTACACATGGAATAAGTTGTAGTAAGAAATTGATGTACAAGTAGTGTAAAGTTTTTCTTCAGGTGTGTTTTCAGTGGTTATTGAAATGCCCTATAGCTAAATGCAGATTGGTGGATTCACGTGAGTCATTGTTAAAAGTAATGGTGAAAATTATGTCTTTCTTAATGTTATATATTAGGCCGGCAGAAGTCGCTGTGATTGATACAATGCATGAATGAAACTTCAGGGCCCCATAAAGATGCATAGGGTTATAGGCTTATTAGTTCAATCAGTATTTCTAGCCTTAAACTGTATGATAACTGGAACATAATCTTGTTCTTGCTTAAAATAGTGTGTTTCTCTTTATTTCAGACTTGGATCATGCAGTTCAAGACAACTTGACTGGTAAATTCCATCTCTTGCAGCAATTCTATCTCTCTTCTAGTATCAAAGTGTGGAACTTCTATTTATTTTTCTGACTCATCACATACTTGAGTTTTGCTTGCCGTCAGATTCTGACACAGTCAATGAAATTGGGCTATGATAGTGAATAACTTTTTTTTAAATTGTGACATTTGGGCCTGTAGGACTAATAAGTTGATGGTGCTCTGATCCCTCTGAGTTATGACTAATGTTAAAATAATTCAAAGTTTGTTCTGTTCTGTATTTGTAAACTGTACTTTGCTTAGACTAGAATTTTCTTAGATTTAATTACTCGTTTAAAGGCCCTTGAAAAAAATGAAGCAGTAAATAGTGGGTAGTTATCAATTTCCAGTAAATGAGGACTCTGAATTCATGAGCATTCTTTTTGACCAGATGGACTGTGAAACTTTTCACAGTATATTTAGTAAATAAGATACATTAATTATGCCTATTAAGTTAGTACTTGTTGTTTTAAATGCATTATAAAAGATTATAAAGAGATAGCTGGTAGTACATTTAATTTGATATTTTAATTTAAGGGAATAATTCTGGATGTCTTGAGAAATGACTAATCCTTCTAAAATTTCATTATAATAGAAGAGTTAAGGATTTTTGTACAAATTGTAACTAAAAGTAACTGTATGAAGCCTTTCTCTTTCAGTGAATATTGCTGAAAAAGTTGGGAAAGTAGAGATTATCTTAAAGAAAAAGGATAACATTCATTGGAATGTGCTGGGACAACCGTTGGAGAGTCATAATACGTTTATCAAATGCACAGACAGAGGTAAGCAGTTTCATGGCCACTTTACCAGTTGTTTTAAGACTTTTTGGAGCATGTTAGGCATACTTACTTTCTTCCAGGATTTTACTTTCCTGTAGTCGTACTTCATTTCTTTCAAGAATGTTCTCTGATCTTGTTGAAGGCTGCTCAGAAATCCTCTTTGAAAGGGTTCAGCTCAGAGGTGGTTGTTTGCTTTGCTTTGCTGGTTTGTTTTGTCCTACAATAGAATTGGAGGTGTCCTAGTCTTGCAGAAAGACTGAAAGAACCTAATAGGGAAAGCTGAAGAGTGTTGTTGCATCTCATGGCTGCCTGTGTGCTTAATGTCCTTTCTGTCCATATGAAAACCTCAGGAGACTCTTGAGGAGATAGAGCATGGCCTTGCGTCAATCTTTATAGGAGTAACTGTAGTGAAGGAACAACACCCTCCACTTCCAACTGTTTACTGTACATGTAGTAATATTTTTCAACACCGTAATGTTCCAGCACTCGGCATCTTTGTAACTTGAGCTATGATTAAATAAGGCATTTCAAGCCATGTGTAGATATCAAAGCCAGCTCTGAATGAGCTGATATGTCTTAAAGAAGCAGTAGATGTTATCTATGAGTTCTTTTTGTGGTAACAGAATAGTATGAACTTGATGCAGCACCAAAGCACATCAGCCTGGTTAGTGTGTTGGGTTTAATTTTTTACAGCTAAATTAAAAATTTCTGCCCAATTACATTATATAGAATAAGCATGCTCCTGATGTTATTGCAGATGCCCAGTTTCTCAAAAACCCTCTTGGCTCTCTGTCTAATAATGCTTAAAAATTGGCTGAGGTTAGTCTACCTTATTATGTATGAAAGCAAAGCTGTACATTTTTCAGAGTTAATTAAATGTTACTCTCAGGCTCTCAGTTATGCTTTTTAGGCCTTTATAGTTGGGAGATTACTGTGGTACAAAAAGGAAGACCAACTACGTAAAAACACATCTTTTTAGCTACCTTTAGCTTATGTAGAATATGATTTTCCCTATGAGAGTTTTGGAAACTGTTGAGTCATCCACTTTGATATTAGATTTTTCAATGTAATCCTCTGTGTTTGAGGGGATACAGCCTAGAGTAATATGTTATCCACCGTCCATTGTTCATTTCACCCTTCTGTATTGTTTTTTATGATTATGGAAAATGAAATGAGAAAATAACATGGAAGAACAAGAGGTATTGAATGGAGTTGCTTTGTAGGTCCTTTGCAATTGAGAAAGGTGCAATTGGCAAAAATCCAAATCAAGCATTAGTAACCAGTGCTTCCTGGGTAGTTATTTTGCAGTTTTTTTCTAAGAAGTCAGTCTCCAGCTGTCTCCATGACAGTGTCTGTCATGTTATTGAGAGGACAAGTGGTGTGCATAGTGGATAACTTTATTGTGTATCTCTAACTGACTGAGTTCAGATGGGTTTAAATTGAATCTCCAGAAAACTTAAGGGGCTTGCTAAGCCTGAGTTTCTTCCATTCCCTGATTATGAAGGTGAGGAATCTAGCGAATATATTGATATTTATGGCTTTCTAATCCCTACTCCAGAAACTTATTCCCCTAAAGCTGACAAATTCATACTCCTGGATAAACTGCCTATGGACTCTCAAATGCTGAGTTTAGACTAACGTTTTTTGTACCTGTTGATTGGTAGGAAATAATAAAATTGTGGTATTTCTTCAAAGTTGAGGGGGATTTTTAATGTAATTTCAGGGAACTACTCTGTATCTCAGGATGTATTAGATTCATAAGAATATTCAATAATACTTCTCTTCCATAAGAAGGATTAAGTGCCTAGTTTTCTGCAAGAGCAATTATTAATAGCCGACAGCATTGCATAGAAAGCACTATTCAGTATAATTAGATTGTCAGTGTAGTTCGGAAGTTGGTGACATTACTCTTGTCTAGCTTTTATGAAACTTGTTAGGAAAAAGTAATGGTTGTAGTGCCAGCATCCTGTGGAATTCAAATGCCCTATTAAAAAAGTAAGGTGTAACTTTCCCATTTAAAAAAAAAAATCATCACAGCAGTACAGCGCAGTTTTTCTCGTAGGTATTAAGACGTGATATTCTTGTAGGTACCTTTTCTGGGAAGTAACGTAACAGAAGCCCACGCACAAGTGGGGGTAGGTTATCACCACTGCATGTTATGCTTACTTCAGCGAAATCTTACTGGTTACAGACAAGCACTATCATGCTGCTACCTAGACCTGCAGTTTATCAAAGATGATTTAAAAAAACACCAACTGGAAAAATAGTTTTAAAATTACCTTTTTCTATGGAATTATTTTGTAAAAATTTAACTTGAATTTCAGCTTTGTTCATCTTGGCAAAACCAGATCTTTTGACTTTGATTTTTCTGTATTAGTTTGCTAGTTGTTTTTGTGGAAAAAATGAATTCTGCTAAATTAAAAAAAAAAATCAAGACCTTCCTGCTGTCTGCTTAAATAAACTTTCACTGTTGAATACAAATGTGCTCATGGTGTCCCTTCAAAATAGTTCTTGCTCTCAGTGTGATACGAAAACAATGCGTGTACGTAAGAAGCGTTCCATATGTTTAAAGCTTTTACTTTTGACTTGTGAATATTTATTTTACTGCAGTTGTGGTCAACAAAGTGAAACTTTGAATTACTTGAATTAATTACAATTTTTTAATGTATTTTCTGGTTTCATAGCAGCTTTAGCCAATACAATAAGCAACTGATGTTGGGACTATATGTGATAATACCAAGTATCTTTGTCTTGAAATTTGTTTCTGCACAGTAAAATGAAATTTAAGGGAAAATCTAAGTATTTAGCATGCCAGCTTGGAAAATGTTTTAGAATGACCATGGACATAGACACAGTAGCCATACGTAAGTGAAAAAATCACATATTAGTAGGGATGATTTGTGAGGGCAGGGGTGTGTATTTTTTTTTCTGCATGGATAGTAAACTCCACTTCTTCCTTCTGAAAGTGGTTCTGAATTACCACTCAGATCCCTGCTTTGAAAACTGACCTCATTACCAACTGCTTCCCTCCTAAAGAGTGTGCAACTACTGGCAGATGCCTAGAGGATTCAGTAAAGAATCAAGGTGGTGTTGCCTCTCAAGGACTAAAAAGGGATGTGATTTCATGGTTTGGTGCAGCATGTTAAGTGGAAGACTTTTTTTTTTGTTGAAAGTGATATCAGAATGTTGACACAGCACTCTAAGGTGTTTAAGTCAGATTTACGCTGTCACAGGGTGCTGTTTGCTGCACAGCCAGGGAAAATTTAGAAGATATTGATTCAGTGGAAACTTTGTTTTGGGAAGGGAGGGAGAGAATCTAGGAAGAGCTCTTTGGATAATAGCAGCTGGCTTAGGATTTCTTGTAGTTAAACAAAGCATTTGAGGGTACTGATAAATTGATGGTCAGCATTAAGGGTTCGTAGTTGTCTTAACTGGAAGACTGGGCTGCTGCCAGGTATGACAGGCAGCCACCTTCCGTCAGCTGTGTGTTCTCTCCATTATATTGGCACTAACAGTACTTGAGGCTTGAACAAAATAAGGATTAACTTTGAGCTGGCTGGCGGTTACTGTTGGGTGGCACATGCTTGCTGGGAGTGGGGTGGAACTCCTCTGCGAGAGATGGAGGGGCAGTGGAGGGATGGGGCTTTTATACTTTGAAACTCTCTATCCCAAGCAACTAGACTAATGTTGCTACTGTGTGACTAACAAGTAAGAAGAGATAAGAATTCTCAATGAGGTCTTATCATTGAAGAAAAGTAGGAAACATCATCTAAGGAAAAATTCTTAAATTAAATTCCCTTTTATAACCAATAAAACACAGTAGGCAAAAGGATGATTCTCTCCAGGAGGTGTCATTATCGGTGCAGCAGTTTTGTAAAATTAATGTCATATGTATATGAATCAAGGTGCTATAGGGGCTGTTGAAAGCAGCTGTTCTCTTTTGGCTTGCTACTAGAGGTTGGTGTTGCGTTGTTGAAAGGCTTTTCTCCATTGCCAATTATTTTGCTTGTGGCAGATTTTATTGTCACCACTGATAATGAACTAATTTTATTTAATATAGCAAAGGGCCAACCTAAATTATAAGTCTGCTTAGCCCTATAAAGGTCACTGTTTTAAAAAAACAGATTGAGTGAATTGGGACAGAAGTTCTGTACAGGAAATTAAAAAGAAAAAAGAGGGAGGTAAAGTTTAGCTTGTTGCTTGTGGAAAAGGTTGGAATTTGTCAGGTTGGAAAGGTAAGAAAATTGCCAGGAAACAGTGAGTCAGTTGATGAATCAGTTTAACTTCTGTCTCTATTCCCAAGTATCTGTAAGAGTATTACTGATCAGTATTGTGGGATATATTGCCAGCTTCCTATAGCCTCAAGAATCCTATCCTGAAGTCTGAAGAATCAACAGCTATCTTAGCATATTTATTGGTATACTGTATTTCACAATCTTAGCATGTATTGTTTTTCAAAAGGATGGTAGAAAACCAAAGTGCGAAAAGGTTCTTTTACATAACCAGAAAGCTGATGATGTTTTGCTTTACTTCAAGAGTGGTATGAAATGGAATGATTGCCTTTAATTTTTCAAGACTTTAAACATCCTTTTGGTACATCTGAAATGTTTGCTCTTTGGAAATAAGCAGTTTGTAGTGTGTTAGATGACAGACATGAGAAAATATTAATGAAGATTTATTCCATGTCAGAGGCTTTACATCATATCTCTGCCGGCATTTATAGTGGGTAGCTCACTAGTAGGTATTTGAATAATTTAAGAAAACAAGTGTATGTAGAAAAATGCCATGGTCACTTACTGTGGCAACAGTGGTATGTAAGGAATTTGATCCTGCATGAATTGTATGTGTGGATGAGATTTCATAACCTTAATGGATATTTCCTGGCAAAACTACACATATTTAGATACTTGATACTTCTAGCAAAGTTTATACCATTGGAAATAATGTCAATTAGAAAAAAAAGCATGGCTGAGTTGGAACATCTTTTTTTTAACCCTTACTGTTTAAGCATTTTGTGGATAAATATTGGGTTTTTTTAAATCTTTTTTCTGTTCAAAACTCTCTTGTTTCTGTTGTAGTTGATTGTCATTGTGTTCCTGTATGTACTGAAGAATGGAATGCTAATAGTGATGGCTGTTCCTTCAGGCAGCAATTGACTGCACTGTGCAGAGCAGTCTGTAACTTGTCTCCAGCTGTCTTGAATTCATTGGCTGCGTTTTTCATCCAGAATATCTGGGAGGAGCAAAATGTTTGTGGTAATCATGCTGCAATAGGAAATGGCAGTATAGTCAAGTTAGATGGAAAATTATAAGTCATTAGATTAAATTACTGAAATACTCCCAAGTGGTCCTTAAATAGCTCTTAGAGAACACTGGGGAAGTGGAATGGTCAGGCTGGATTATGGAGATCCTCTCAATCTTTTTTTTTCCTTCCTCTCTCTTTCTTTTTTTTTCTTTTTTCTTCCAGCAATTAGTGTTTGTTCACAAGTTGTAGTCCTAGTTAAGAATAAAGTTCAGCCAGCCTTACTGGTTTAGGCTTCTCTTTAGTGGTGCTGTTGGAGGTAAAAGCAAGGAAGCGATGACAGTGGTTGTTTGAGCTGCAACGATGCCTAGAATTTCCTTTATATTTTGTCTTGTATTTAATAAAGGCTTCACTGAAAACTTGCATAAGCCCTCCATCAGGCAAGACTCACTTAGGAAGAGTTGCTGACTTGAGAAATAATTTTGGCTGACTTCAGCATTTAGTGCATGGACAAGTGATGTACACTTATTACAGATTTTCTAGTAGTCCTTTCCTGTTCAAAAGAGAATCAGAATGTGATTAAAGTCAGGAAGTAAAGAAACATCTGCTGGTGCACTGGCAAAATACAGCAGATCAAGGTGCTTCTACTTCTAACTATTAAGACCTAAAGAAATATTAGAATTGTAAACTAACTTAATTGAAAGGGACCTCTAAAAGTCATCCAGTCTAACCTCCTGCTCAAAGTGGTCCAGTCTAGGTTTGAGTATCTCCAGTGACAGAGACTGTCTGGGCAGCTTGCCCTGGTGTTTGACCAGAGCATCCTCATGGTGATACCTAACTGGAATTTCATGAGTTGCGCCTTGTGTCCTTTGCATCTTTTCCTGTTTCAGGGGTAGCTCTGCTATTTTTGCTAGTGATTTGAGTGTTTTTCAATAACATCAGAAAAGGAGGGAGGAAGAAACATTACTTCATTGAAATCGCTTCATTGCAGAAAACATTGTTATGAGGGTTACACTGAGAATGGTAAATGACATGGTGGGATTACTGTAGGGAAGAGGCTTCTTCTCTCTGACTTTTTCTTTGTTTTCTTTTGTCTTTTTTTTTGGCTTGTTTTGGAAGTATGAAGTTTAGATATTGCTGGTCATGGGATTTTGTTGCTTGCTTGCTTTTTTTTTTTTTGTTCTTTGCTGGTCTGAGCTTCCAGTATCTTACAGCCAACGAAACTTTCGTTGAGTTACAGTGTGATACTATCATCACGCTGATGTTCAGGTTAGAGTTAAAATACTACAGTGCTGAAAGAAAGGCTTAGCCGAAAAAAAGCTCTTTTAAAGGTAGAAGTGGAAAAATAATTTCTGGTCATCTTCAGTTTACCCCTCAGGTTTTGTCTTTAGATTTCTACAATATGCTGTCACTTCCCTTATAGAATCATAGAATCGTTTATGTTGGAAAAGACCTTTAAGGTCATTGAGTCCAACCGTTAACCTGACACCACCATGTCCATCACTAAGCCATGTGCCTGAGTGCCACATCTACACACCTTTGAACACCTCCAGGGGTCGTGAGTCAAGCCACTTCCCTGGGCAGCCTGTTCCAAAGCTTGCAACACTTCTGGTGAAATAATTTTACCTAATATCTAATCTAAACCTACCCTGGCACAACTTGAGGTGATAAGGTCTCTCCTCAGCCTCCTCTTCTCCAGGCTAAACAACCCCAGTTCCCTCAGCTGTTCCTCATAAGACTTGTGCTCCAGACCCTTCACCAGCTTCTCTGGATGCTCTCCAGCAGCTAAATGTCCTTCTAGTAGTGAGGGGCCCAAAACTGAACACAGTATTTCAGCTGCGGCCTCACCAGTGCCGAGTACAGGGTGATGATCACTTCCCTGGTCCTGCTGACAGAAGCCAGAATGCTGTTGGCCTTTTTGGCCACTGCTGGCTCTTGTTCATCCAGCTGTCAAACAAACCTCCCAGATCCTTTTCTGCCAGGCAGCTTTCCAGCCATTTGTCCCCAAGCCTGCAGCATTGCATGGGGTTGTTGTGGCCCAAGTGCAGGACCCGAAGCTTGGTCTTGTTGGACCCCATACAGCTGACCATGGCCCATCAGTCCAGCCTGTCTAGATCCCACTATAGATCCCTCCTTCCCTCAAGTGGATCAACACTCCTGCCTAAATGCAATTGTTATGAAGCCAATGTTATTCCCATCAGTATTTTAGGAAAATTCCGACACTTGTCCCCAGGTAGTCAAATACTCACACGTGGTGACAATGATAACAGGCCCATGTCAAGTCATAGACTATTATAGTTGAGGAATACCTTCCTATATTTGGCATTTGTTGCTAAGTTGACATTTGTGAACATGGTTATTTCCAGAATGAATGCTCTAAGTGGTTGGGTTTGCATCTGTGCCCTTTGTTCTTTGACGCGTTTCTTCCTTGTTGCTTTACCCCTAGTTATGTTCTGCAGTCTCTGGTTGCAATCAGCAGGGCATAGCCCTCTATTGTGTTGTGTTTTCAAATTCTCTCTTAGATGTGAAGTGATGTAATGAAGCAGATTACATAGATCAGGATGGCCGCTTAGTTAAAATGAGCGCAGGTCTGGCCAGCTTTGCACTGAGTCCTTCACCACAGAGACTATTTCCAGTGATCGATTACTGCCCTCATGGTAGCAGAGGCAGAGTAATGGTTTATCTTGCTCTGAGCCTTCTGCAAGCGTAGGGAGAACACGTTACTTGAAGCTTCCATAAGGTACTGGTGAAACTGTAATAATTTATTTCCCCTTTGTCCCTGAACAAAGCTAAATATTTTGGGTTGTTCCTTTCCCTTTCCCCACTATCTTTTTTTTTATCCCCATCACTAATACTAATGTACAGGATTTGGGTTTTTTTTGTAGTTATTGTGATTAGCAGTGTTCTTTCCTTGATTTCTTTCTGCTTCTTGAAAAGTTTTTTTTGAAAATCAGACCTTGTATAGTGATTATTTTTTTATGCTTTCTTTTTTTTCTAATTACCTTTTGTGTAGCACTTCATTGATGCACAAGTTGAAAAACACTGTATTTGAAACTCTTATCCATGCCTCCAAAATAGATGTATCAACAAAAATTCATGCTTCACCTGTGACCTTGTACTTGATTTAAGTAAACGTGTGAATGTGTCGTTGGAGTTCATAATTTCTAGTTAGCCAAAAGGCACCAATTCATGTCTAAAATACTTCATGATAATGCTAAAGTGTGTGTTGCCTGTGCAGGCACAGATGTTTCATTTTATGTTGTGTGTAAGCATCCAAGTATTGATATTGTGGTACCTGAACAATTGTACAAAGCTGTATCAGAAATAACTCGTCTTAATTGCATTGAAACTGGAACAGTGCAGGATGGTCAGCCCAATGAATATCAGGGATGCTGTTTGGGTTAAATAGTCTGTGAATGAGGGCTGTGGTTCTGTGCCTTGCTTACTTTTCATTTGCCTTACCCATGCTGGTTTTAGTCTGCATGTGTCCCAGTCAATGCTGATAGCTCACCAATTCAGTCTGTTATGTGCCTACTGTAAGGCTATAAATGAGTCTTTAGCACAAAATTAGAAAAACAATTTGAGTAATGATACAAGAAGCATCTGATTATATTCTTTTTTATAACTGTATATAGTGAAATACATACTTTATCTCTTATTAAAAGATGTGTAAGAACAGAAAGACCGATTGAGACCTAAGTAACTGTAAAGCCACATTTTTAGGACTGTTCTACAGAAAATGCAAATTGGTTTCTAAGATGGAAGTTACCCACGACACCAAGCTCTTCTGCTTAATGTTGCCTAAGAGCACACATCTCCACATTCCCACTGGACAGCATGTTTACCTCAAACAAATCATTGCAGGTAAGAAAAATTGAGAGTGTAGCCATGGATATAATAGCAAAAATCCCTTTTCATAATCTTGGGGGAATGCCAAATACACGGCCAGTAATTTCTTGTTTGTAGTAAGAAAGTCTGTGCTTCCAGAATCACAATCAGTGCTTGATAATGAAGTGACTGGATTGATATTGTTGAAAGCTAACTGTCAAGGTGGCTGATATTTGCTGTTGACCATACCAGCTCTTCTTTAAACTCTCCCTTTACAACATTCTCTTTTCTGAAGTAGTACTGATCATCTTTGAAGGTGGGGAAGCTCATTATATGCATTATGTGTGATTAGTCAGTTCCTTTAAATTTGCAGCTTTTTTGGTGTGTGTGGGATAATGTTGCAAGTCTGCTTTTTCCTTCTTCTGAGGTATTTATAGCAGTCATGGCAACACTGCTTTACACTCCAGTTGCACGATATTAATGCTAGCAGTGGGTTGTGAGAGGGATGTGTCTTGAAAAGCATTATTTAAGCACTATGCTTCAAAATTTTGTAAAGGATGACCTTAAAATAAAATGGAAGGTCAAAGTAATATCCATTTTATTTTTCTAAAGGTACTTTTAAATATTTGCATGTTAATGGTTATGCTGGTCATTGTACTTGCATCGCAGTATTCTTTGTAGAGAGATTTCTCAGAAGAATATTTAAATATCCTTTGACTGTGAAGTGGTTTGTCCTCTTCATCCTCCCTACCTAATTCTTTGTTAGTGTCCAGCTTCTGCAGTCTTTCAACAACAGCTTTTTTAAATGAGTGATAGTGGACGAGAGACATAATCGTGCACTACTAAAATTCTGCTATTTAAACTTATAAAAAATATAAAGCTGTGGTGCTTGAAAATAAATGCAAATGTTTAGATATTGATGTTGATGTTCCTTAGGGATGAATATAGATCTTTTCTTCCAGTGTTTTGAATTGCTAAGTAGTGTAGAAATAACATAGTGTACAGTGGACCTGAAGATTTTAATTGGGAGTGGAAGGCTACTGTAATAAGAACTGGTGCAGTGGAAAGTAATGTACTCACTTAAAAGCATTTGATGGTATTATTTTTGATATGCAAATTATTTGTTTACTGATTTTTTTTTTGTTTGTTTTGGTATTTGCATTAAATTTTCTGGCTGTAGAGTACTTATCATATTATATCAGCTACCTTTTTGTCTTCTGTCTAGGGACAGAGATAGTTAAACCATACACGCCTGTATTGCCTTTTTTGCCACTGGATTTCAAAGAACCATCATGCCCTGATGGTGCATGTATATATTTAATGATTAAAATTTATTCCTGTGGACTGTTCACACAGGCGCTTGACCACCTTCAAATTGGTAAGTGCGTGTTCTGGGCTTTGTGTTTGATTTTGTAGAAGTTGCTTTTATTTTTTTCAGATTCACTATCTGGGTATTGTGAAGTTCGTATTGTTTACCTATTTATACATCAGGACATACAACTTTTTAAACCTTATTCTCCCAGCCCCAAATATACAGACTTATATTCACTGTAACTAGGAGTTGTCCATTACATAAAGCTCTCCTGACTGATTTTCCAAATGTGTTCATATATAACTGTTTAGGTGTGTGAACTGTGTCACACATAATAGTAGATTACTTTGATTATGTTCTTAGAACAACTTTTTGTACTTTTGAATATAGAAAGTTAGATGTGTTTTATAGACTTAAGATGCACTTCCTTGTCTGTTCCAGATGAGGCAGGTTTTTAACACTGACTTTGCACCGTTATGTGTACTTACATAGAGTAACATCCAGCAAAACAAGACATTTTAATTGAACATCTGTTCTTTTAACAAGAATGATTCTTGTGTGAAATGTATTGTACCCTTCTGAAAGGAACTCTAATGCTGCAAAGATGAAGGCAATATGAAAGGGCCTATTAAAAATTAGAATACTAATTAGCTTGTTGACATCAGGCTAACATGTAGCATTCTGTTTTTTTTATAAAGGAGACTATATTTCTGTCAGCAATCCTGAAGGTAGCTTGAAGATGTCAGAAGTTCAAACTGCAGAAGAACTGTTTTTATTGGCAGCAGGCACAGGGTTCACACCAATGGTTAAACTGCTGAATTTTGCTCTGACTGAAGTTAGTTGCCTCCGGTATGTACAGTTCTTGTAATTTAACCCCAAGCTAGAATAATCCATAGGTGAAACATAATAGGCAAGCTTCAGTGTTAATAAAATAATTTGGAAAAAAAGTAGTTAATGGTATGAAAGCTGTTTTCTTGTGCTTATACCAAAAGCCATCACACTTTAGGGAAGACTATCAGAGTCTTTAGGGAACTTACACATATTTGGTTATTGGCTACCATCAGAAAAATGGATTGATTTGCATTTTGGATTTTAGTCGTGATACAAATGAGCTCACCAAGTAGAAAATCCAAGTTTTTTTTTTTAACTAGCTTTACATTTGAGGTCCTTTTTTTGTATTGAAGCATTTCAGTGTAGATATTGTTTTTCAGACTGAGGAGACTTACAGCTGTTTAGTTATGGCCTCTTTTTATTCTGTTAGAATAGCTAGCGTACTTTTGTATTGTTTTCACCTGCTAAACCACAGTAACACTTTTTTACTGTATGAGTTCCAATTTTCACAGAAGTGCAACTTATGTAAGCATAGCATTAAGTCTATTCAAATGCGTAAAAATATTCATGTTGCACATGCATTCTGTACTCGTAAAATCTACAAAAGGAAGCATTACTTGCTGCTGTTCAAGTGAACAGGACATTTTGGTCCCATATATCCTTCAGAACTGTAGAACTAATACTTCTGCTTGAGGTGGGGGTCCATTTACAACTGTGGTGAACTGTGACATTGAGTGTAAAAAATCCTAACTGAAGATAGTACACACAGCTCAGCTTTAAAAGGAAAAGCAGAGTTACTGACAGGACATCCTCTAATACAGATGAGATGTGCTTGTGTTACTTTCAGCAAAGTGTGCCACTAGATCGTATCTTGGAGAATTTATTAGCAGATTACACTTTTTCTGAACAAAGTTGCGTAACTTGGGAGAGTATAGAAATGAAAAATATACCTGAACTGTGTTTTCTTTAAAGCTGTTGCTGAGGACAGTTCAGCAGACTTGCAACTGTTTTCCTGTTCCTTTGAATTCAGACACTTGTAATGGAGATTTATTTCTAATACTGGGTTTTATTCAATATAAGCACAGGATGTTTTGGTTCATTATGTTTTTATGAAGCACATCTTGAAACAACACAAGAGTGATTAACTGGACAGTAGTCTTCATAGTAAAGCTAAAAGGGATTATATGTGCTGCAGAAATCTGTTTCTAGAAATAAATTTAAACCCAGACATTATTCTTGTATTGTTTATTGTCCAGCAATTACATATAATCCGATTTTGTGAGCAGAGACACTGTCTGCTTGTTTGGCTCTTCAGAGCGTCATGTGTTGTCAGTAGCAAATAGCACATGACTAACTGGCTTTGTGAATCCAAAAGAGAAATCTATTGTTTAACAAAATGCTGTTGGAAACACTACTAAGTAAATTGGAATCAATTTATTTTCTTTTTTTTCCTAAGGGGAAAACTGGTGTGTCAGGTAAAGTTGTGGTAATATGAAAGCAAAACTAAGGAGAGCAGTAATAACAGATGCAGGTCTTGACATTTTGTCCATAACGAGAATAAACAGAGTAAATAATGTGTGTGAAAGACTACTGATGCACAGATAGTGCTTGTATCTGTTCTGTCCTTGAAAGATGACCAGAGTAGCTCATTTTAACTTTCTTCTGCACAATTTCTTATGGGAACTCGATGCTTACAGTTAGCCTAGGGTGCAACAACTTACATTTTTTTACTAGTTGAAGTAAACTAATTGTTCCTTCTTACTGTACAGGCTTGTTAAGTGCTGGAATGGCTTGATCTTGCACAGGTTCTATTTATATGCAGACGCTTGAAGCTTGGTGTTTCTGACTGCTTTAGGCAACCTAGTTTCTTGGCTTTCCATTTGTTTTTTAACCCTCACTTTCTCTTTTGGGATAATATTGCAGGAGTGTCTGTGTGTATTATGTGAATTTGTATGTATTATTTTATACATTAGATTATATATATAAAAATATAAATTTAATTTGCATGAAATTATCTTACTGTGAAAAGTAACAATTGCCACGAACTTGGATTGCATACACTAGAACGTGAATTGCAGAAAGTTGGAGAAAGATCTGGATAATGACTGGCTTGTCCCTTGAGGGTGTGTAAGCACTACTGTCTGTAGTACTGGGCAAATGATGCTGAACATCAGGGACTGCACTGCAAACGTTGGAGAAACTGCAGCTTCTCTTGGCAGCATTTGCTGTGATGTAACAGGCTTAGATCATTGAATTTCCATTTTTGCTGTCTAGCTGAAGTGTATGTGTTATCTTTTAAGTCTGTTATTTTTTGCCTACAGTAAATGTGGACAACAACTTCTTCTCTTCCTGTCTGAAATATCTTTGCATGCATGAAGCCATAATGCTCTTCCATCAGTCTTGCTTCTTCTTTTACAGGCCAAATTGTGTTTGGCCAAAGTGTTAGTTTAAAAAGAAAATGGTCCTCTATGCTGTTTTGTTTTTCCTATTCAAGACGACATTTATTGCTCCTTTTTACTGGTAATGTATAACTGCAATCAGATGAGTACATTTCTTAAAGAAGACTGAGGCACAAAGGCACTGAACTCTAGGTAGAGGGCTAACGCTCTTCTCAGGTAGGTATAGGATGCTTGAAGCCTATTCTTAATTCTTCTTGATAGTTTTGTCCTGTTTTGTCTCTTAACTTTTCATTCCTAAATTTCCACTCTGTTCTCATATTCACTTTTAATACAGTCTTCCACTTTTGTCATCACTCTTCTGGTTTCAACTGTAGTTTTGTAACTTTTTATACCTCTTCTTCTGTATTAAAATCACCTAAGTATCTCTTTAACTTCTCTCCCTATGCAGTTTTCCGTAAGACCTTGCATACGAATTTTTGACTTTATTAAAAACTGCATTCCTTATAGTAGTTACTAGTAGGACTGATTTCCCCGTTTCCTTCCACAGAGCTGATGAAGTTTCTCGTTTGTTATCTAAACTTCTGTCATCATTCTGCCAGCCAGTTCCTCTGTATTGGTGGGGATCATATCTTAATCTCCACCTCTTCCTTCTAGCTGTTTTCTTCTTCATTTCTAGCAGAACTGTTACCAGTTAATTCCAAATTTGGGGGTTTTCTGTTCTCTTTGTAGTGCTGAGTACTAAGCAGTACTGCAGCAGATGGTTTTTATCTATGCTGGGGAGTATCACGAAGAGTGTCTCAAAGCATTATTCTCCGAATAACCAAGTTATACTTTTGTGCACAATGAACAAAATGCATGGCTTTCCTATGCACTTTTTATTGACTTTTTTTCCCCCATTTGAGTAACACTTGATGCTGTGATGCATCGTACCAGCTTTGACAGCAGTACATTCTTAAAGTTAGCTTTGTTTTCCATGTTCTGGGGAAAATGGGTCCCGGGAAACATGTAAGGAACCTAGATTTTTGGCACGTGCTAGCTTCTGAATTCCAAAGCTAGTATGTTGTAACTTATTTTGGATTGTACTGCATCTGAATCTTCTTTCTTTTGGTAACACTATTGATGATGTGTTTTATACACAGCTGTTGTACCTCAGTTTTATATTTTGTCAGGAGAAAATGAACACGCTTCTCATAAGTAGAAGTTCTCTTATCTTTGACATTTTGTGTAGGTTGTAAGACATTTCCCAGTATCTTGAAGTGTGACAATTTGCAAAAGGAGAAAAGGTTAGAAGCCTGAAAAATGTGGTGTCTTTGGACTAGGAGAACATGGGCTTTTAAATGGCAGTTTAAAAACAATTGGAGATGATGAACTCTCCACAGAAGCCCTAGCATACGTGATGCACATGCATGAAAGATGGCTTTCTGCAAGCTACAGAGGAGGAGGTGATGGGAATTAATAGTTTCAGCACAGCATTAAGTAAATACACCACAGTGTGTAGCGCGAGTCTCTCAGAAGCAAGGCTGGCTGCATGTAAAAGGAGATGGGTGGTGGAGTGCCTTGTTTATGGAACTGTGTGATGCGAAGGACCAGCAGGCTTCAGTCAGCCTCGGGGATGGCCCTGACAGATATCCATGTGGTTCTGCATGCATTTCCATGCCAGGTATCCCAGTGTTCCGGCTTCCTGCAAGTCGAGGACTGAACTTACAACTTCTGGCACCACAGCTGTGTGTGACTGGAAAAAACAACAGCAACTTAAAGCCCTGTGGGGTGCAGTTCAGGAACTGCTTGCAGTTAACAGATTTTCTGTTGTCCCGAGAGTATGTCTGTCAGTGGCAATAAAGAAGAAGTTATGTTTATGTGGCTTTATCAAACAGTAAATTCTGTTTTGTAAAGTCTGTCTGCTTGTGTTTTACCTCTACTGTAGCATAAAAATCCAAAGATATAATAGCTTTCCAGGTAAATAGATTTTTATAAATTAACAAATAAAGCAGGAATAAGATAACCTAGTACAGAGCTGTAGTTTGCTATTCAATTTATGAGATAATTTTCTCTAACTTCTGTGTGTTTGGTTTCCATCTTTATGAAATTAATATTGACATAACCTTGAAATTCCAGTTTCACATCTACAAGGTGGGGTATGTGATATTAAAAAGATGTACGGAGTTCATATGCCAGCTGCTAATTGAAGTAGTAGTGCTCAAATGCTATCAAGAAACTCGGTAAATCTATGGAAAACTTGACAAAGCTATATTTGTATTCTCAGTCAGGTCTTAGGAACTTCAAGAGACTTGATTTTTCTTAGGACAGCAGTTCCTGAATGAGAGGTTTCAACTGCTGACAGGGTAATATGACATTTAGAAGAGAGATCTGAAGTCCAACAGACTTTCAGGTGCAGCAAGAAAGATATACTATATTGGGTTAGTTGCAAAAAGGTTTGAGAATTGCAGAGTTGCAAAATAAAGAAACAGGAAGTAGATAAAAAGTTTCTGTGCAGTGCAGTAAGCTCTAATTCTTTAGTGTGCTTCAAATACAGAAACAATCTGCAGTTATTTATTTTTTTTCAAGGGCAGTGAAGCTGATCTTCTTCAACAAAACCGAAGATGACATACTGTGGAGAAACCAATTAGAGCAATTAGCTCTTAAAGATGAAAGGTATTTAAAAGTCTTGTGATGAACAGCTTGTACCATCCCAGTGTATGGGAGAAGAAGTCTTGGGGCTTAGATTAGCTGTAGAGCTTTGGCAGAAAGGCAGGTCCCGATTCCGGAAGCTGTTAGCTAAGGATTTAATCAGATCTAGGGAGTAGATGTAGATGTCCCAACAGAAACCAGAGATTTGATAGGACAGTGTTTAAAAGATGCTTCTTTGAGACAGTATGTTAGATGGGGTGATCTTTAAGACCGTCTCAGAAGCCTTTTGAAGGTGAAGAGTACACAGATATGCAAAGAGAAGCACAGAAGTCATAGACCAAGACAGTTTACCCTTTGAGAAACATCCAGACTATATATAGTGAAGTCTTGAAAAGTCTTTTTGGTGTCACATAGTGGAGAAAATGGTTATCTAGAAATTCAAAGTTTAAATTAGGCCTGTTACTTTTGTGTAAGTGTTTGGAGTTTCCCCCCCCCCCTCAATTACAATGTAATTTTGGATTAAAAAGGACTAGTGCATATGTAATACCAGTGTAATTTAGCAGGCCATGGTTCTGTTAGGAGACAGAGAAATATCAGGTTCCATTTTAATTTCAGTACCTTTGCTTTCATTACTAGATAAATTGTCACTGCTTAGATTTTACATGACAGAAGTAAGTTTTTTTATACTTAATTCTTAGTTGAAATTGTACAAATTAATTTCACTTGTTCCTTCACAAAATTGAAATGAAAAAAATCAGTGTTATTTGGTGATGTCTGAAGCTTCACAGTCTAGATATGTACAACTTTACAATAAAAGCCTTTTCTTCCTTTCCCTAGAAGTCTCAGATACACGAGTGCTTGGTTTTCACTCAACTACTCTGTTAGTGGAGTTCTGAGACCAGTTATAATATTTTATCTTTAATGAAATTGTACTGACATTTTCACAAGCTTGGCTAAGCATTCTTATTTCACTTCTTATATATTGAGCTGCACCAACATTTGTATTAGTGAATAATGGAACAATAAAATCTATGCTTTAATATCTTAATTGGTACCATCTGTTTTTATTTTATAAGATGAAATATACGTTTAGAATTCTTGAGATTGAAAGATTTGGTTAAATAATTAAATGCACAATACTGGAGGTGATTTGATTGACTTGATTGGTAGGAACAACTACATGTCTGTTAAGATCTGATACTGTGTAGTGGGAGGTGAGTGGAACAAAAAAGTAATCGTAGGAAACGTCAGTGTCTCGGTAGCATTTTGTGTGGCAGATATCAAATCAGAGGTAATATTCCTAAAATAGTCTTCTGCTTTCCAGGTTTGAGGTTCAGTTCATTCTTTCACAACCAACAAAGGACTGGGTGGGTAAACAGGGGAAGATTTCTTCATCTCTGCTTTCTGAGTTTGTGAAAAGAAGCAGAAAAGACTCCAAAGTGCTTATCTGCATCTGTGGCCCAACACCTTTTACAGAACAAGGAGTACAGTGAGTATTTTAAATTAACTGGAGAATGAGAAATGTTTTAAAATTTGATCACCTAACTGGCTCTAGTATTTCTGACTTGATAGTCTTTACAAAATGGCCTCATGTTTTCTGCTTTGCAAGAAAACTTCTTAAATAAAAAAGTAGTTTTTTAAGAAAACACCTGGCGTCATACTTGAGTAGTATATTTATTGTGTAGGTAAGTAAATATCAGCAATATGTATATTTGATGAGCTCTAGTACGTTGTCCAAAATATTCTAAGATCATCTTTTCAACAGTGGTCTTTTTTTCCCCAAGATTTTAAATGCTGCTTTTAATTTGGTGTTCATAGAAAAGTCGCTACAATAAGAGATAAGCTTTTTCTGTTGGTGTTAACTTGACAAATTATGTTATAAGAACTAAAATTCAAAGCAGCAATTCTATCACAAGCACTTACCTCATATTTCTCTTTTCTAATTAAAGCATTTATTTGTGCCTGTACCTAACACTTATTTTATATGCCTTATATTTAAAGATGAAAGGCCCTCTAACTTTCTCTTGCCCAGATTCAAAATATTGAACAAATATGGTTATCACTTGCATTTCTACAGCCCTTCTGAAGTCAGGTGCATGGATCTAACAGAATTTGCCAATATTTATACCACCTCTTGAGAAATCTGAGATAATTAAATGATATCTGTATTGATTTTTAGAAATTTTTTCAGTCACCAAAAAGATTGCGTAGTACATTTGAGCTCCCGGGCACAAATTGTTTTCTAAATGCATTTGCAAAGGTAAACTTCATTGTGCAAGTCTGAATAAAAACAAGATAATGGTGCTGAAGTTATGTTGCAGCTGTGTCTGTGGTGGGTTTTGGGTTCCAAATATTAATATTACCAACTTGATTTCTGACTTTCAGATATCTGAAGGATCTTGGATACTCTCAAGAAGAGATACACGCTTTTACTGCATAATCCTGTATGAGGATATCTATGTTTGTTTGTATAATCGATCTTATTTATTTACCTTCATGAATTGAAATGTGTGAAGCAATTTTGTAAGACTTGAAATTTCACTCTTGGTACCTAATTGTTTCTTGGGAAAAATATATCTTTGCAAAAATTTTATACTGTGTTTAACTTGGTTTTGTAAATAACTTTTGCTAATACTTAAGTCATCCAGGGTATTAATTTATTGTAGAGGCAAGCAAAAATCTGTAGTATGCATTATGTAAGATATTTCATGTTGCTGGTTCATGAGAATTCTTAAATTTATGGCAAGCACTGATTTAGGTTTTGACTTGAAGAAGCTTATTATTTCTTACTGTAAAAAGTCTTAAGAGCAATACTGTCTGAAAATAAATATTGCACTGTAACTCAGGTAACCAACCATTGAAAAATGTTCTTTTTCATCTGATATCTCTGTTTGACTTGCAAGTGATCCAGATACATTTTTGGCTTTGTAAAGAAAGAATAAAGTACCTTTGGTAAAATATAAAATTTACGTGAAATAATAAAGAAATAATAATTTTACATTATTTCCTATTTGTAATTTTTTTTGTATTTTCAGTTTATAATGTGGTACAGAAAGGCTTGCACAAGCTGAGGACACCAGCTGAGAATTTAGAACAGAGGCACTGAGTCTTGGTCTCCCACAAAACTTTCTTCGAGACCTCACTGATAACAGGCATCCCTTGTCATGTAACATTCTAGATGTAAAAACGTGACAGATTATGGCCTGCAGATACCAGGGCGAACACCATAGAAGTACCTAAAAAGTTATTGACAGGTTGCAATAGTAGTAAATGAGATTATTTGAGTTGGTGGGGGTTTTTACTCCTTTATTGAAAGGGTGTTAACATGAGTAGCTGTCTAATAATAGTTCAGAGAAAGAAGCAGCAGAGCAGCTCCCCTCCGCTTCTAGATGTTGTCAGTAATATCTCTAGGTATTGTTTTGTATGGCATCCAGTACTGCTTGCATCCTTCTGTCCTCTTGAATGGGTATTTCTTCCTCCTAAGAACCCAGATTTGTGGTTGTGGTGCTCATGCTTCAGCACTCATGAGAAATGTTTTAATAATAGCTTTGATAAAGGTCAAGTTGCTATCTGACTGTGAGTGGCTATGCTAAAGTAAGGTGTCATCTCTTCAGGGGCCTCTTGTTTTTTAGACCAGAAGTTAGAAAAGGATCCAGTTATTGGTCATTCGCATAGGTCCCAAGTTATTTCAGAAGAGACAGTGGCAGTGCCATCTTTTTGTAATATAGAAGGGTCAACATGTTTTCAGTTACAGTTTTGCCATCTGTTGTTTGTGGAGATTTATGCTACAAAGCTCTGAACACGTTTGTCTTCCTCTGAGAAGAAAAACCAGTGCTACACTTGGAAAACAGAACACTCATTGAAATTTTCATGTTTCTAGTTGCCTGTGATCTGATGAAGTCGTCTCTTGTGTAGAAGAGCTTCATTAATTGCTTCTCAGTCTATTTAATTTCAACAGGTTACTTTGCCAATATCCTGCCCCGTGTCCTTTGATTGTCATTATCTACCTTTGTCTAGAAGGACGAAAGGAAATGTTTTGGATAAGTAGCTGTTGTGACACAGTGTATCAATGACTTTATCCTTTGTCTTAGACCATAGGCCATATTTGTCAATCAATAGATGATGACTTCTCAAAGGCTTCATACTATGTGGAAGTCTAGGTGGAGCTACGTCAGAGTAGATCTAGAAGCTTGTGCAGTTGGTGTGCATCCCCTTTCATTTCTGACAGTTTCTTTCCAGTCTGGTGTACAAGTGGTAATTGCTGTTGGCAGTTGCAGCTTCAAGAGAGTTGGGCTCTTGGAGAATGTAGAACTGTCATCCTGAGGTAAGGAAGATCCTGATGTGTGTCTCCTCCCTTGAGGGGAGAGGAGATTAAAATTCATTCATTCCCTCTGGTTAGAAATGCAGTGAAAAAGGCACCAAAGGTCTATAAACACAAAACAATTCATTGCCAGTATGTGCCCACTTTACTTAATTATATGAACAAAACACAAAGACAGTACTGAAAATGTGTGGCTCCAAATGCAATGCCAAATGCAACACTACAACATAGGTGTGAAAGACTCAACACCAACTCAATTCACAATACTACACTACGTATGTGATGGGCCTTGGGTTAATCGAAAGGAGGAAAAGTAAGGCTATGCTAATGAAAATAAAAGAGAAAAGAGAGGAGAGACTGCAATTAATTAAAAAAGACAAGAAGGGAAGAGAAAAAGAGCACCAGTCCCGGATCCAACGCTGATCCAGCTGACTGGGGCTTTCGGTCCTTAAGATCCCACTGCTGAAGTTTCCTCAGTGCCAGTCTCTATCCTTCCCTTTTTAGAGTCGCAGGTCACCCAGGAGGAATGTTTGAGTCACATAAGAACAAGAGAGCCTCCGCCTTTGTCCTTATCCCTGGCTGCTGAGTACCCCTCCAGATACATCCTCTCCCTTTAATGGATCCTTTGTCCAGGGGGGTGGATTAAATGCTGATAAGGCCGCCAGGGTTCCTCTTCTCTTCGAGGGCTCCTACAACGCAATTGGTTATGTTCATGTCGTAAGGTACATGGATCTTTATTACCTTAAATGTGAAGCAATGAAAGCAACCAAATTGGTAGCTTCCCTTCTGAGTCTAACAAGACGTTGAGTGCAGAGGTGTTCTACTGTGGTGGTTCTTCCAGGTCAATTCTTAATGGTGTTGGAGGAAGCTTCCTGGTTCTTGGGATGCATCTGTCCACAGGGAAAAGTCTTGTTGAAACTGTGTTTTTCCTGGAAATTTTAAAAACTGAGATGCTGATATTGATGAGGAACAAAAGATGACCGTGACATGCAAGACGGATGTCCTTGGAGGTCTCAGTGTACAAATGTTTTACTTTTGAAAACTTTTGAATGGTTCCTATTGTTAGTTTGTGATTAATTTGTTGTCAGTATCAAGCACTGAATTCAGAAGTGTTTCTGTTCCTAATAAAAATGGAATCTAAATCTGGCTGCTGAAGGGGTGAGGCTGGAGATGCCTGCACAAGATTATCCATGAATCAACTTGAAGTTGTCATTTGTACCAGTGCACTGTGGGGATCCCATTGCACTGGGTGCAGAGAAAAAGGCTGATGATCCCGAGGTGTGACATGTTGAACATTAAATAGTGAGCTGGAGTTTCTGCTTTCCTTTGGGATGACTGAATACACTTGTCAGATTATCTGTTTTAGTTATTACAGAACTGCTATTCTTAGGCAGAGCTTCATACTTTGGTATTTTAACTGTCGCAAGTGATAATCAATTAGTGTGGTAACTTAATTTACGCTCATTGTTTTTTTTTTGTTGAAGTGTATTTTTTTTAGTGTATCTGCACTACTGTTATGTTGTGGTGGTGTCTAGTTCTCAACGAGTACCTAAGATTATCTTGCAGCTTCTGATGCTTATGTTCTGTGGGTTTTTGTTGCAGAGGAAGAAATCAATACTTTCTGGCAAATATATTTAAAATATATGTGTATATATATATATATATATCTCCAGTATTTGATGTTTCCCTAGCTAGATTGTCAGCCTGTTGTAGAAGTTTTGAGGAATTTGTACATCTCTGGAGATGTTAACATACTAATTTCCCAAAGAATGTGTTATTTTTTTTTTTCCTGTACTGGTACACCTTTCACTTCTTTAGCATTAGTTCAGTGACCTGCCTTTTTGAAATTTAATGGATCTTCCCATAAGCTTTCAAGAGGTTAAAATCACTTTTATAGTAGATTTGTGATAAGCAAACTGATAGACTGCCAAGCTTCTGTTGAAGCCGGCCTGCATGCTCAGAGTTATTTGATGGGAAGAGAAGAGGGGAAATAGGCTCTCAGGTACTGTGTAGAGATTGACCAGAAAAGAGGTACATTTTCCTAGGAAATAAGACTGAAAGTGGAAGATGACATCAGAAGAATATCCTTTTTTTATTTGGGTAGTGTCGGATAAATGCTGTCTTGAATTGGTGCTCTGTGCTGTCTCTGGATGGTAGATCACCAAAAAAAAAACACAAACCCTCTTTTTAATTTTCCAAAAGTTAATTTGAAATATTTATCAAAAGACATTGGCTTAATTATTGTGTTGTCAGGGTCAAACAGAGAACTTGTGTGAAAAATCATTTATGGGGGAAAAGGGACATCTGCAGTCTCCCAGCTCTTTGTTTGGAACTTATTCTTGGGTAAACTCTTCATTTAATTTGTTACATTTACAGCTGTAGGTATGTATTTTGTATAATTAAAACAGTAGCTTGAAGAAGTAAATACTTGAGCGTAACACATAATTAATAAGTCTTCCAAGGGATTATTCATAAAATATGTTTGTCCACACATGAAGTACATGAAAAATAGAATAGTTAATACAGTGTTCGTATTTCCTTTTGTTATTGAAGACCTTGACGATTGAAATCCCAATTACACATTGTAATTCGTTAGTAAGAGTGCTTTATAGCTGGCTGCTGCTTGCTGCTGATAATGAGAAGGGATGATAAATTGGAACAATTATTTGCCAGCTGTATTTTTAAAAACTCAGCTTCTTGGGTTTTGTTGCCCTTAGCAAATGTGAAGAGGAGCATTGCTTATAGGAAAATCCAATTTGCACGTGTATCAGTTCTAGTTCTGGATACCTACATATTCAAAGACTGGTTAAAACAAGCTCAGAGGAGCCAGTGTGGTGTAGTTGATCATTTCTGTGCTACTGCTCATGAGGTGTCTGAAATAAATAAGTAAGTAAATAAATAAATAAATAATAAAACCACCTAGTAAACAAAAGGAATTTGAAGAATGCAATTATTCAGTTGGGTTTTTATTAACAGCAAGAAAAAAAAATTCTAAGGTTTTGTTTACATAGTGTTTATTATTTCAGTGCAGCAGTTGTTCTGTGTCTTCTGGAGGAGATTTATTACACAGTAAGGCAGAAAAATTTGCTCCTCCTGTGCATTTTTTTTCCTGAGCAAAATATTTTTTTGGCAGGAGCCAGGGAAGCCTCTGTGTAGGGGTATCTTTTATCATACTAGATCTTAGCTGCTTTTCTAGAGAAATGCCTGCATTACAAAACTGTGCAACACCGAGTGTATTTTAAAAGGGGGTCATACATTTTATGTGTCAGTGATCTCTTAACATCAGGGACTCGTGCTACGTGCAGCTGAAATAAAATTTCTTCTCCTCTCTCACAAATCAAACCAAAAAGGCACCACACAGATATGTAGAGGTTACACCCATAAAATCTAAACACTAAACTTCAATTTCAATGGAAATTTTCAGAAACAAAGGCTTTGTTTTTTTTATGAGCTCACTATCTCATTCTGTAGTAGAAGACTGACACATTTCCTGTTTCTCATTCTTCTCTTGCAAATAGGTCTTTAATGCTCCTCTTTAAGCTACATGGTTTGGAAAAAAGGAGAACAATTCCCTGATGTTTTGATTCCCTCCACAATCTTTATGGCTCTGACTTTGTCAAGGATGATATCCCTATGGTGATCCCTGCTAGATCGCTTCAGGAAGACCATGGCATTCTACAGTTCCACTTGGGAAAGTATCTATTCGAGCATCTTTTTGCAGTGATTGAAATCCAGATCATATGTAGTTGAAGACAGTCATAATTTGACTTCTGTTAAGTGGAGGGACACTTATTTCCGAGTTCTGAAGTGGACTTTCTGGTGAGATAAGCAGAGTTGGTTGTTTCCCCCAAGATAGGCTTTCAAGACATCAGGCACTTTTGAGGATTTTTAAGATGTAATCTAGGATGAATTGTCATGCTTCTAAAAGCATCTGATTTTCTTTGAAGTCTTGAATAGATCTGTTATTACTCATAACTTGCTTTGCACAAGTAGCTTAGCAACAA
This sequence comes from Tapera naevia, assembly GCA_033556795.1. NCBI lineage: Eukaryota > Metazoa > Chordata > Aves > Cuculiformes > Neomorphidae > Tapera > Tapera naevia. The sequence goes on along the minus strand of JAUMJJ010000079.1, from coordinate 1,867,232 downwards.
ATGGCCATTTGACATTATTTCACCTTTCTAATCTAGATATGATACGATGTGTTATAAGTGGCTGAAGTGTAACTTTAGGTTTTACTTATATTGTTCTAGTATTCCAAAGACTTTTTGCAGATTATAATGGACATCAAGCTGAACATCTAAAGTCAAGGCTAATTCATATTAACAAGTGTAAATGGGTTTTTGAAGTCATGCTTGTGGTCTACCTGTGTGCGTTATGTAACGTCACAGCCTTACATGGCTGTCAAAATGGAGCTACTGACAGTGGTTTTCACTTGTAATTACCCTTTATTGCTGGTAATGTGATCGCCATGGCACAGTCCTGCAGCTGTTCTGCATTGCTGTGCGAGCTCATGTTTATAAGGCATATTACAAAGCAGGTTCTCTGTCTTTTTCTTAAAAGATGCCAGAGAAATAAAGTACGTAAGATCTTCAGATGAATACTTGCAGCACTGTTCATGAATAGGATTGTGTGGAAGTCTTGGCTGGAAGATCCTGCTGGGGATGTCTCTGTCCTCAGGGGTTTTAAGACCTGGCTGGATACAGCCCTGAGCACCCTAGTTTGGACTAGATACTTCCTCAGGTCGATTCATACCCAAATTGTCCTTAGATTCTATGAATGTGAGCACAAACTTACTATTTCATGGTAACAATGCCTGTTAATTCATAGTTCAGTTTCATGCAGGTTCTGGTGTTAGAGAGTATAACCTACCCATCGTGTTCAGAAGACCACATACCTCCTCTGTTTATCAGTTTTTCCCGTCTGCATTTATTTAAGCTGTTGTGTTGCAGTAAGGACAACAGCATCAATAGCTCTTTTCTACCTTGAAGGATACAGCACCTGGAGTGTTGCAGCCGTATGTGTGTTTCCGTAAATAAATTTCAAGGAACTTTGCCTATAGTATTGCATTACTGGACAAATTTGTAAATTTGGATACTTGTGTTTCCAGCACAATGTATTTACTGCATAATGTCCCTTTATGGTATGGTAACTTGTCAACTTAGGAAAAATTATATTCATGAAAAGGAGGAATTCTTATGATTTAGAGTTGTATGGATATTCAGTGGCTGTATCTGGCTGTTTTAATGTGTCTGCAAATCATATTATGACTACGTATCATATTTAATGGTTTTAGGGGTAGAAATAGTTAGTACAAGGTAGAGAAATATTCTTTAGGGAAAATAAAAGTAATTCACAGTTTAAATATTTTTCTCTTTGCTGAAATTAATAGAATATAGGTACTATTTTTGTATACTGATGACAGGGTTTTACAAAAGGAAATCCTAATAGATCAGGACTGGGTGATTAGAGATTACAGGTGAAAGCTTGCAGAGACAGTAATAATCAAATGGTGTTTGGAAATGCAATGTACTGGTTTATATGAAACCATACTCATCTATGACAAATTAAAAATAAGCCTTGTCAGTGAAGTCACTGGACTGAGCTGAACAGTTTTCCTTTGATAAACCAGTGAAGCTAACTCATAATGAGTAGGTCAAAGCAAAGAAACCATTTGTAGGAACCCATGGCAACTGGCTGCAAGCAGGGCAGCTGCTGCCTCTGTTTCCTCATGTGGCTGCGCTGAGCCTGTAGCTGGGTGCTGGGGAAAGGGGTGGTGCTGTCCCCCACGGTCTCTGCTTCAAGCTGTGGATGGCTTTGAGGAAGTCCTTCAGCTCTTTAAATGAGTGCTTCTTCAGCTGTTTCTTCTTCTGGATAAGTTCTTTACCAGCTTCCAAGAGCAGTGAGATGAATATCACACTCATGCAAGGAGAAGGGCCAAGTATGTAACTGGGACTGCTGGGATGCTCACAGACAGTCTCATAGAATGGTTTGGGGTGGAAAGCACCTTAAAGATCGTCCAGTTCCAGTCCTCCTGCCATGGGCAGGGACACCTCCCACTAGTCCAGGTTGCTCAAAGCCCCATCCAACCTGGCCCTGAACACTTCCAGGGAGGGGCATCCACAGCTTCCCTGGGCATCCTCAACAGTAAAAAATTTCTTCCTAATAGCTAATCTAAATTCTATCTTTCAGCTTAAAACTGTTACACTCGTCCTATTCCTGCACTCCCTGGCAAAAAGTCCCTCCCCAGCTTTGCTGTGAGCCCCTTTGAAGTACTGCTGCTATAAGGTCTCCCCAGAGCCTTCTCTTCTCCAGGCTGAACAAGCCCAGCTCTCTCAGCCTGTCCTCACAGGGGAGGTGCTCCAGCCTCTGATAATCTCCACGGATCTCCTCTGACTTGCTGTAACAGGTCCATGTCCTTCCTGTGTTGAGGGCTCCAGTACTGAACGCAGTACTCCAGATGAAGTCTCACAACAGCAGAGTGGAGGGCAGATCCACCTCCCTTGACTAATAATCTTACTTCATTTTATATCTTTCTACAGGCATGTAAATCTGCTCATGACAGGGGCTGTGTGATTTTCCTAGGCTGACAGCATGAATGTGGAGAACTTTGAATTTAAAAAAGCCCCTTCAAACAGAGCTCTTCTTACCCCAGTCCCACATTTCAATTTCTTAAACAGGTATTGTAAATATTAAATTTGTCAGTAACTGGTGGAAAAAAATTCATATGTTTTTATAGAGGTGTCTTAGTGTGTGTGATCAGTGGCTTAGCACTCGAGTCAGAGTCCAAATTTACTTAGCCCTGAGCCAGAATGAATATTCCCTGGCTGTCTCTCCATACAGTCCTATGTGTATGACATACAGGTTTGCTTCTCAGTTAACTACCCACCTTTCATTCTTTGATTTCCCTTTTATTGCCCAGATTTCATGTTTTACCAAGCTGAAGTTTCAGTGCAGTCTGGATGCTTTTGTTCCTATGGAAACAGATGACTGTCTTCAAACAAGCTGGGCATGCTGAGTTACTGTGGCAACACAGGTAAGAAGTTCTGGTAGGTGCAGAAAGTATCAAGCCTGTGTCAGCTGCTAAATCTGAGTGTCTGACATCTGCCAGGACCTGGTAATGGATGCCCCAGAAGGGAGTGAAGAGTTCCCTAGGATGCAGATGATGTTAGTAAACCCTAATATGGCAGAATATTCCTCCCAGCTTGCATACCCTTCTGCAATTAACCATAAGGAGTGTGCTCACCTGGTGTGTTTTACAGTTTCCCAAGGGGTTTATTGATTGTGTTATTGATGATATGGCTTGTAGAGGTCAAAGAAAAATGCCTGGGTTTTGTCATCAACTTAAAAATGTTTCTTACAGAAATGTATGTGCTTGGCAATCTTCTCTACATTTGTATCTGCAGGGAGAAAATAGAGTCCCATTGGAAGTATTTTCTCCTTTTTGAAATAAAGAACCCATTTAAAATGCTCTGAGGTGAGGCGGGGAAGAGCTAGTTATTGTGAACTTAAAAGCAAGTAAAACAAGAAGTTTGAGTCACTTGTGGGAAGATACAGAGATATGCCTGTATCCATCTGGGTCAGGGAAGAGGCTGGAGATTATGTGGCAGAGGAATAACTTCATGCTGCTTAGATTGACTAGACAATTAGTTATGCAAGAGAAGATTTTGCCAATGTATTTAAAGCCAGGTATGTCACATAAAGCACAGTATTAATGAACTTTCTCCACACTAAGTCAGAAGAAATGCCTGTCTCATTCCCAATAAAGATGCAAAGAAATAGCTAAATGATTGACCAGCTCAGGATGGGGAGAAGGGCGTTGTCCCGCTTCCCCTTCTGGCCTTGGTGATCTCTTCTTTGAACTATGTCTCTCTTGATCAAACTGAGGTCAGTGCAGGAGAACACAAAGCAAAATTCTGAGCATCAGCTCCATTAAAGATGAAGGGGTGAAAAACCATTTTAGAGAGAAGTCATCTGCTTCAGTTGAACTTGTGAAAACTACACTCTGGTGATTGTTGCAAGGAAGAGCCTACAGGAGAAGCCAGGGTGGTGTTGCTCTGATGCATGCTCAGAGATGGCAATAATGGGGATATGAGTTACAGCTCTAAACATCAACAGTTTAGGAGATGAAAGGAAAAAAAATGATGACCAAGAAGGTTATAATTTAGGGGATCCTGTACACTATAAAACGAAAGAAAGCCTTCACCATGTTGAATGGTCAATACAGTTGTTAATGCTCTAAAAGATGAAAGGTCTCCACAAGTGCTCTTAGGCCACTGGGATGAGAGGTAAAGGAGTGTACGTAGAATGTAACAGTGCTTTAATTTTTTACAGTAGAACTTCTAAAAATTAGGGACCTGAAGGTAGGTCCTTGAGTGTGGGGGAAGAAAAGCTAACTCTAAAAGGCAAAAAGAGCAGCTGAATGCCTCAGTGCCCAGTGGCTTGTGCAATTGCCACGTGTGACTCAAGAAGGAGCTATTTCCTATCTCCTCAGCAGGTGAGCCCCCATTCGAAAGTGCATCAAGTGCCTCTGATAGATCAGACTGTTTGGAGCAGCGGGGTTTTCTCCTAAATGGCACAGTGACCGTGAGTTTTAAGAAGGCCTTCACTTACCCTCTGCTCTTAGCCATTCAACAAGATGAGTGAATAAAAGCTGAGTAGATTTTATGTGACAGACGTTTAAGCCCAAAAGTGTTTGAATAACCATCTTAAATGTATCCACATTCCCATCACGATTCTACCTCATTTCTCCTAGGAAAAACAAGTATATTAGCAGGACTTCTCCAGTACACCTGCTAATGAACAATGTTGTTCTTCTGTGCAGAAAATCCTGCAGAATTATTTTCCTGTAAGAAATACTGAATACTGAAATCCTAAATAATAGATTTCCTGGGTAGCAGGACTTACGTGCAGAGATTCTTCTGCATATTTTGAAACTAGTGAAACGGGTTTAATAATTCAATATCTTCCCTGTTGTTATTTTCACAAACTGTAGAAAACTTGCCAACAAAGCTTCAGAGTTTACATGCTGAATTACTGCTATGTCCTCTTCTTGAGAAAGAGACAGGGACTTGACCAGACCTTCCAAGCTCTATCCTGGAAACCATGCAGTGCTGTGAAGGCCGTTTCAACTTTGTTCAGGCTCTTATATGAGAGATGCTGGTACTACCGGGCTCCACTCCCTTGGGGCTTTGTCAAGACAGTAAAGATGGACCGTGCAGAAATGACTTTGCAAACACCTCTTGAATCTACTGAAGAGCGGTCAGTTGTGCAAGAAGCACAGGGCTCCTCTCGCAGTCTTCAGGGGTTGGGACCAATGCATACTTGAGAACACATGCAGTGTATAAGCTTCTGCAGAGAGCCACTCTGCAGATAGGTGTTTGGCCCACCATAGGCTTTTATTTAAGCAAAGCACTTATCTCTCTAAAAGAGCAGACCTAGTGGATTTTCAGTCAGATAACTTTGGTCTTCCCTAATTGGAGTCAGCGTGTTCTCACATATGTCTTGGTTGGTGAGGCAAGCAGTTACCAAGGCTTTATCAGGTGTTTTATTCACATTAAAACCAATATTCATTGTTTTAAATGTGAACCTGTGAGGTTCTGGTTGCCTTTTGAACTCATCTCCTAGACTCCTACAAGGACAATTTGAGAGATGTTTTACAACTTATGCTGTTTACCTAAGTGACAAAATCTGAGGAATTTCTCTAGTATGTTTTCTTGTCTGCTTGCATACACAGGACTGAATCCTGTTAACTGGCTAAATCCAGTTAGAGTAGGCAAGAGTTTACATGCTGCATGGGAGAGAAGGCAGAGTGGAACAGCAGGACAGTCCTCTGTGGTTTTGGAGTTGTATCAATTCCCTTTCAGGAGGAAATTGTTTACTTTGCGCTTTTTTTTATTATTATTATTATTTTGCTGGACAGTAGCAATAGGTTGAAGGCATTTAGGATTTTCCCTGAGCTTTAGCTTATATTGAAAGAGTTTACTTTTATTTTTAACGCTGCCTCTCAAAAATCTCCACTCATGGGGACCTTTGATCAGGCCTTTGTAGTAGTGTCTTGCACAACTACAAATGATCAGTGAAGAAGGACAAGGAAGGGAGGGAATTCTGTATCGAATAACATACCGGTTTCTGCTTATACACGCTGTCTGGGTGAGTTGTTTTTCAGACTTGTTGTTTATACATCACTTTGCCCAGTGAGACTAATCTCTAGTTTAGGTTACCTCAATAGTGTGCTGTTGTCTCAAAATGTCTCTCTGCAGTTTCAAGGCTCCAACCACCTCATAGACCTGAACGTAGCTTACATGCTTCACGGCACTAATGACTCATGTGTCTGTCTGTCTGTCTGTCTGCCCGCTGTGACTAACACTGTGCTCACCGTTCCCCTCGGCAGTGCTCTCCTCTGCTCCCCACTGCTCTCTTTCCTTTTCCCTCAAGCTGAATAACTTATGAACAGAAGCAGTTAATCTCAAATTTCAGCTCGAAGGCTCCTATTTCTATTACAGACATAAAGCTGGTGTGCCCTCATTTTTCTTCCTATTTCCCTTTGTCTAAGGGAAGAAATAGCATCTCCCAAAACCGCATCTTATTAAGATTTAAAAAAAACCACGGCCCTCTAGCACAAGTTGAGGATATAAGAAAACGGTGTCCTGCCTATGTGAAGGAAAGATATGCCAATATATTACTTGATAAGGCCTTGTAATGAACATATAACTTATCTTGGTGAACGCTTAAATCCCTGTTGTGTTCCCTGGCATTCTCTTAGTAAAATAAGAATAATTTTGCAATAAAATGTGTCAGTGTATCTATGGCTACAAAGAGCTTTTCTCAGCCCAGAAAATAATTACTTTGGAAAATAATTTCTTAAACATTCATAACTAATAAATAACTGGCAACAGAAATTGTAAGTAGAGGCCAAACTTTTATGTAACCTGATTATTGTTATGACTACAAAGTGAAACCAAAGAAAAATTGAGTGTGGCTCGTTTCCCTTTTCATCCTTTGTCAAAAGTGAGGAAAGCACATGAATCCTGTAAATGCTTATTTTCCAATTAGAAATTCTAATTTTGACCATTCTTTAAGGTAACAGAAAAAATAATGAAATTTATATACTGCAAGCTAAGGATGTTTAAAAATAACCAAACTACTTGAAACACATTTTCATCACTTATTAACCTTTTAATGACTGATAGTGCTTTAAAGACACCTGTTTCAGCCTCACCAGCCAATCAGTTACCGTTGAGAGGATTTATGGTGAACTCTGCTTTGGTGGGATACCATGTGTCCTCCAGCAGAATCAGGCAGCAAATTTAATGCTTTTTTGTGCTGTATGTGCTGTGTCAGTGGTTGGTTCATGGTGTCATTGAACTGCAGTTGTTAAACTGAGACTGATGAACGGCTTGGATTATACTTGAAACAGTTTAATCTATTAGAAAGCCAAATGATCTGTCATAGCAAGACAGTGAGATGCCATGATCTGACAGGCGGGATGAACACACCAGAGCTTTTTTAAGATGTCTGGCTTTGATTCTCAGTATTAGTTTCTGTAGTCCAACCCTGAAACAAAGTTTATCCCCTGAACCTGGAAAATCCACGTAGCCTTGCCTCTGCATATGGCAGAAATGAGTCATCTTTGACAGTGTGAGGAGTGGGTTTCTTGCCAGTTGCAGGGGTTTTTTTCCCTTTTGCAGGCATGGCTATATAAAGGTTCAGTAATTAATGAATATCTATGCTCCCCAGAACATATGTAGATAAAGCAGTATACAAAAGAGTTCCTTTGGATTTGAGGACATGAAAAAATAATTACTGATATTGATTTGCTACCCTAATACTTTAACAACTGGACAGTTACCATAGTAATGAAAGTGTTGTTCAGCATAAGAGAGAAAATAGCTAGAACATGCCATGTGTGGTTTGGAACAACATTTAGTTCAGATTCCATTTATTGGGAATAAAGCCAAGAGAATTATGTTGTGTTTAATAAAACAGGACACTGACAAGACCAGAGTATGTCTCAGGTGGGCAAAATCCTACAGAAAGAAGTGCAGAACACAATTTTTGTCTGCATTCCACACACAGTTGCATTGCTAATGGCTTGCAGTAGTTTTGGCAGTTCAGACGGCTTCCTATGTGAAACCGTATTTGCTTTTATTTCCTCTTTCAAATGAACTGGTATCGAGGCAGTGTTTGCAAACAAATTTAATGTACTTGAGAGTATGACTGTGAGGCAAGTTCAGAATTTATATCCGTTTAAGCTGTGTACCATGAAACCCAAAACCACTGAATTTTTACTCAATAAATAATGATTGTATACATTTTTAATACTGTTGAATCTCCTTTTGGTAAAGTTATCAAAAGTTAATCTAATTTTAAGCATGGCAACAATGCTTGTGAATGGTGTATTGGGATGCTCACACAACCTGCACACTAGAAAAAGGAGCTGACAGACCAAGACCCAGAGAAGTCGGGTTGTCTGGGAATATCTTTCAATGTGTGCTGCTTGACAGATGAGGATGCACCTTGTGCAGGGTGAATTTATAAATCCATCACTCAGGCACACAGGTTCCTCCTATTCTGTTATACACTGGAGTTGACTGATCCTGCAACTGTAGAAAATCTCCTTGTTTTTTAGGCTGGGGCTCTGTGCATATTCAGCTCAACCCATTTTGAGTCTAGGAAGAAAGGGTCATCCCCACTCTGATGGGGTTTTCTAATGTTGCTGATCTTCTGCAAGGCCACAATGTCAGCAGGACATTCCTCTTCTACTCTTGGTCCTGACCTTCTGCTTATATCTCAGGTTTAAATCTAGTCTGAAAACTTGGTTTAATGAAGATGCTTCAGTCTTCTCATACTTCCCTCATCAAATTGAATACTTGATCCTCACTAAATGGAGAACAGCTGTCTATCCCTTGCCCAGCAAGTACTGGGGAGCTTCGCCAGAATGCCAAGAATGTAAGAGCCCTCTGACAGCATGCAGGGTACAATGGTCTCCATCTACTTCTACATTCACTAGTTATGCAGTGTGCAACCTGCATTCTTTCAGTGAATTTAAATATCTTGGGAACCAAGCCCCAGGCACAGATTTTAGTAAACAGAAGACAGGTAGTCTCTGCGGAAGAGGGTCCTCAAAGACAGCCCTGCTGCAGAGAAGGTCTTTCCTCTAGGCATGTTAAAGAATGCTTCCATTAGCCCAAGTTAGATATTTAATGCTGTTGCTTAGCAAAGCTGCCTGTCTTGTTTCTGCTGGAAGTACACATTACTCAAGACTGTTGAAGAGCAGCAGTTGTACTCATTCTCTATATGATGGAAGATAAGGCTGGCCCACGCTTCTCTGGCATTTTTTTCAGAGGGTGTCCTGATCAGATACGTAGGCAGCCTAGTACCTCAGGAGATGCTTTGGCTTCAAACTCTTGGAAAAGCAAACTGAGATACAATTGGCTTAGCCTGCTTTTGTATCCACTAGTCATCCGTCCCTTTGGAATTAAAAGACATTCCTGATCATAAGGTTTAGTGAGCGAACTCTTCTTTCCAATCCAGATTTGTTTGTTGAAAGCAGTGAAAATAGTTTTGGTAATGGTAGTACCAGTGACTAGAATATGAACCCTTAGGGACTGGAAAAAAGTACTTCTGGCAGATGCTCTGCTAGTGTTTATCCTAGTACTTGTGAAACTGCTTAGTTTGAAAAATGCTCCTTCTTTAGGTTAAGAAACTTATTAGAAACAATTGAGCAGGGCAGCATCCTTAAATGCGGGAGACCTTCAGTCCCTTCTGCTTGTGGAGGAGCACGATCAGCACATTCTGATTCTCAAAGCAGTTCTGGTCACTGAGCTGTTGGGCAGCAGTGACTAATAAGTGACCTTCAAACAGTTTAAGTGTGACTTTTGTCCTGTGACTCTGCTGGCTTATCTGTGACTAATCTGTGACCTTCAAACAGTTCAAGTGTGGCTTCTGTCATGTGACTATGCTGGCTTATCCGTGGAGAACTTCATTCAGCTGAAAGGACCATGGCTTGGACTCCTTAGGGGACACAGTGTTCTCTCATTTAGTGCCTTTTTGAGAGGGGCTGGCTTCATGTGCATCTGAGGGATCATCAGCTAGCTCATTTCCTGCTGAGCACACTGATTGTGTTGAATCCTTTTTGGAGAAACACAATTGACCGTAGAGATGGCTGTACTGAAACAAAAATGAGAGCCACAGTGCCCTTATATCTGAAGTAGTTGACCTGGGCTTTTCAGTATCTGTCACTTATGCAAATGTGGACTTAAAAATAGTGCCCACTCTCTTGTTACTAGCTTGGGATGATTTCAGATGTTGCAGGAAGTGAAGGGTAGCAAGCATTTTATTCCTTCTCTATTCCTTCCCCGCCTCAGGTTTCACTGAAGAGAATGAATAGCAGCATGATAGAGAAATACAGGTGTTGAGGAAAACGTGAACTTGACACAACCTCAAATTTCAGAGGGCCTTCAGAGCACTGCTTGAAAAAATGTCAAGCTGAATAACCAGAGCAAAGAGCTAAGTTAAATGTAAACAGTTTGGCCAGCGACTGTTATTTTGCTAATATGTTCGCAAGGCTGTTTAGCGATGGGAATGTGATGCTTTAAGAGGTGTTAGAAAAAGAAAATTAAATCTGTATGAAATTCAGTTATGTGCCTGCAGAAATTGAGGGGTGTCGCCAAGGTGCTAAGTGTTACCTTCTTTTTCCCTTGGATTTGAATGAGCCCACGGTCAGGCCCTGAATGCCTGTTCTCCCGCTGTCATCTGGGCATGCAGAGGACTGTTTTGAAGACCATAAGCAGTAAGTGTACATTTTCTCCCTCCCCCCTTCCCATTGGGCAAAAATATATTTGGCATGACAGAATTTAATCAAATTTCCAATTTGTTTCAGATCTCCCTGCATCTTTTGTAAGAGCAGTGGGATTGTTTGAAGTCTAGGTTGCTGTTGAAAAAAACCTCATGACTGTTTTTTAATAAAAAATAGATCATCTGTGAAAATATTCTCTTGTGTGTTGCTGAGGTATAATTACCACAGAAACTGTTAGAATGGCAAAAATTAAGTCCTTTATCTCATGGAAGAAAAGGACCTAACAGTTACAAGCAGTCCCATTATTTAGGAAGTGCAGACTTCTTAGCACCAATTCAATTTGTGGTGGCAGGTGACCTTTTTCATCCCAAGGAGCACCACAAACTGTACACATACTTGTTTGTGTGAACCCTTGCGTGATGTGGGTGCAAGGCCTTTGTTTCAGCCTTTGTTGCAGGTAATTGGGATCTGAAAGTCTCCATGATGTTTGCAGAAAACAGGCTCTGTGTAGATCATCTTCTAAAGCAGAGTCTCTGCTAGTGCTCTGAGGTCATGATAAAACACATTCTGCTGGAGCAATGGCAGTAGACAGTCTAGGGCCAGAGGTGCTTGTATGGCATGTTTGGGCTGAGAGATGGAAGATTCAGTTCTGTATTATGTTCCGTCTTCCCTTCAAATGTGTTCTTGTATATTTTATTTTATTGCTGCTGTCAAGAAACTCTGATCTGTTAAAAGGACCTGAACTCTGAGGTGAGCATCTTATGTGTCCTGCCTGCCTACTGTTGGTTGTTGGCCTCTGTGTCTCTGGGAAAGGCTAGATCCAAAATGTCCTTATTCTGTGCTGTGATTACACCTCCTGGAATGCTGCCTTAAATTTATTCTAATTAGTCTATGTATCTTGCTTATGCTCCTCACTCTCAGGAATGTACTTAACATAACAGAGCAAAGACTGTGTTTACGCTGCTTCTCACTTCTGCAGCCCACCATTGAAGCATTATCACTGGCAGGATTCACCTCTCCTCACTGTCCATGCAAATCACTTTCTGAAGCATCTGGTAAATAAAATTACTTGGCTGGTGTTGCCATTAGTTCTGTTCAAGAAACACCAGCCTGATATTTTTATTTAAATTGCTTTTTTTATATCCTATGCAGCGTGACAGTCTCGGAAACTAGACTCTAGCAGGTTGTTTCTGAGGAGTGACATCTGCAAGAAGCTTCCTTTTAGCTAAGTATTTCTGTCCTCTTTCAAGACAAGCTATTTTTTTCAAAGTGATCATTGACCTCTACCATGAACTACTGAAAATATCTTTATGGAGTCTTGTTGACCTGGAGCTGACTGTTCTGGAAGTCTGCTCCCCCTAAGCCTTCAGTGACAAAGTGAACCTTAGTTTGGGGTAGATTTTCAACCAACAGGTTTTTCCTGAAGCGTACTGTTATCCCTTCTGATTCCCACATTCCCTTCCGCGCTGTAATCTTAACAACCTTCTTCAGAGTGCAAAGGATAAGTACAGAACAGCCCAGTCTGGACAAGAGAAGCAGGCAAGAATAGTGAAAACGTGCTGAGTGCCAAGACACACACAACCTTTTTTCATTGGCTGTTTTTGACAGTAGTATCCTGTAGTTATTTCCAACAGCTAACACTTATAAATCTGCCATTGTTATAACGTAGTCTGTACCAGACACTGTCTATTAATTTGCTTGATAAACGTTCGCATTCAGCAAGCAGATGAGTGGACAGCTGCTCTTTGTTGTTAAATTGGATAGAAATGATTTGTGTATGAATCTAATAGCTGAAAATCTCAAACCGTTAAGCTTTAAACATCTGTGAGCTAAACTTGACATTGATGGATAGGCAAAAAGATGCTTTTGCTGTAATAAAGTAAAAGTTTAACAGAGCTACAGCTTCTTATTCTTTAGATCACAAGTTAATAAAAATGTGTCTCCTTTTGAGATGGGAAAATTGTAAGCTGTACAATGTACCCTTCTCCTTTTTAAGTATTGTGACATCCCTAATAGCGGAGGAAAAAATCGTCCATCCGGAAGTAAATCTGATATAACTTTTCCCTTCTGGGAGGGTAAGATGTGAACTTAAACAGTTCTTCCTCAGTTGCATAGCAATATGTAATCTGCTTGCTATCCCATACATGGTGTGGGAGTCTGAATTTTTCATTCAGTTTCTGATTACAAGTGCCCCGAAACTGGCACAATCCTCATCATTAAGCATGTTGTAAGAAATGCAGTTTCTACTGCGCCATGCATCTGTATTTTTTAGTAATCACCGATTACTAAACAGAAACATACATTAATGGATTCTTTATATGTAGTTGGGGGTGACAGAAAGGTGAGAGGCATGATTCATCTTCTTTAACTATCCAGAAGCCAAGTGTAGGGTGTTCAGCTCATTGCTGCTTATGGTCAAGGGCAGAAGGATTGGAAAGGGTGCCTGCAGGGCATGTTTCACCTGATCGCAGACAGACACATTTCCACTAGTAAAACCCATCTTTATTTCCTCCTTCCTTTTATGGCAAATCTAGATCAACTGTTTGACTAGTTGCCTAAATATAGAATTTAGATTAACCCCTTCCAGAATACAGAACTATTAGTGCTTCCTGACATTATGCTAGTATTTCAGAAACATCGATAACTCTATGCTTCAAAAAAAAAGTTTTAAATTTACATTTACTTCAGAATTGTGTTTTATTCTTCTGTTCTTGTTAGGACATGATAAGGAAACAGAGGTCAGAGATAGAGTATGGACTATGGTGAGCTGAGCATACCTGGCATGGGAGCTCTTCTGAACACTAATGTTCAATAGCATCTTTCCAACACAGGCCCCTCAAAGTAGCATTCATCTCACATGGTGGCAGTACAGGGTCTCGCAGGAATAGAATTAATTTTCTTCATAGCAGCTCAAATGATGCTTTATTTTGGATTTATGACCAAAACAGTGTTGATAACACACTAATGTTTTATCTATTGCCAAACAATGTTTGCACACTGTCACAGCCTTCTTGCTTTCTCTCTCTGCGTATCCCTCCCACCAGTGAATAGATTGGGAGTGGGGAGGGGACACAGCCAGGCTGATGACCTGAACTAACCCAAGAGATATTCCATGCCATACAATTTCACAATCAGCAAGAAAATGGACAGGAGGGGGTTTAGGAAGATAAGCCATCTTGTTATTGCTCCTGACTGGGCATTGGTTCATTCCTCAGAGGTGGTGAATGATTGTCTTTGCACCACTTGTTTTACTTCCACTTCTCATTGCTTATCATACAACTTTTATTTTGACCCACAAATTTTCTTGGTTTTATTCTTCCTTCCCTCTTCCTCTGCCCCACTGGGAGAGGGAAGTGTGTGAGTAGTTTAGTGGTGCTTAGCTGCCTACTGGGATTAACCCAAAACACAGCATTACTGCATTGAAAAGATATCTTCCAATTCAAATCAAGCTTTGTGAGTTTCTGAAGCCCTGGCTGTACACACCTATACAGGAACTGAAACAAGCAGAAAGAAAAAAAAGGAGCTACTAATGTTGATCCCAAGTTACAAGTACTCCATCACTATATCTCTGCTGCCCATACTAAGCATTTTTCAGCTAGCACCAGCCAAGCTAAGTACATAGAGCACCACTTTATATCCCCAAAGCTGTGTCTGCATGGCACTGAAGCTGACTTGTTAGCCATGTCTCTTTCTAAGGTTCATTATTGCTAACACAGAAACACACCAGAGTGGCTGCAATGTTTTCATCTCCCAGAGATAACTCATTTGACACCTAGCAGTAGATGTTCTCCACAGGACTGGATGGTGCAGTAATCCTTAGCACATACATAGCAGATCTTTGAAGCCATTGAAACCGATCAGCTGTTACAGGATAAATCCTACCAGGGCAAACACTAAGCAGATGTCTTTAGTGAAAGTCATAGAGCTTCTAAAAATAAACAGGCATGAGCATCTAGGCGCATATGCACGGGTCTGGGTCCTATCCAAAGCTGTAAACATTGACCTTCAGAGTTCTGGTGTTCTAGTGCTAGCTGATTGGGATGACCATGCTAGTCATGCCAATTTGTAGGTCAGTCATGCAGGAGCAAGAAAGAGTGGCCTCAAGTACCAGCTGGTTTCAACTCACGGTTTGTCAAGTACCAACTGGTTTTGGCTCCTGGATCATCCATGGACTGTTTGGGCAAGACCCTTCTAAACTGTGTCTCAGCTCTACACCATCTGCTCCAGCGCTTCGGCAGTGGCAGGGTGCCACAGAAAAACTTAGTATCAGGCTCAAATAACCATATATATTGTGGCTACAAATAGTTTTCTCCTGTGCTTTGAAGCCAACTTGCCTAGATTGCACGCTGAATGAAGGAGGGTGAAGAGGTCTTTATCTCTTTTCCTCAGTCCAATGATAAATATTCCCCCTGTGGTTCCATTTTTAAATAAAGGCAATTTTAGTCCATTGTGCTCTCTCTGTACTGTTATTTGATTTACAACCTCTTGGCATTTTCTTTTCACTCTTCTTCAAAATTTGCCATGATTTTTACCATCTGATAAAATTTATTTAGGGCTCCACCAATCACTTCTTTATTGCCTGACTCACTCCCTTCGCTCTCCTACTTTGTATACATTGTACTTCCCACATTTACCAAATTTTTCTTCATCTTTCTTGGCTGTTATCCAGTATTTTGCTTGTAAATATATTTCATAACATAAGTTATTCCAGATTTCATGTATCATTGTTGAAAACCTTCGAGTCAGCTTCTCAGCCAAGAAGAAGACTTTGTGCCATTACCTCCCCTAGTGTTCAGTACTAGTTAGTACTGTTGTGGCTAGTTTGGCCACCACATTTCTTCTTTTCAAATACCAAACACAAAGTTTGAAAAGACTCTTCCCAAAAATATATAAATATCTTAGATGATGCAAGTAAGAAAAATAAGTTCAAATCAAGTCTTGATGCAAATGTGTTTGGGTAGATTCTGCAACTGGCTGAATCCTTGCTGAATAGACAATGTCTAGAGATGACTTGAGACCTGTGAAAAGTCTTTGCTCTTGCAAACCAATACATAGAGCTTCATCTATACCTTCTTACTGATAGATACATCATCCTGCAGATGGCGTGTGAACTGCTCACTTCAGCTACGTCTAACTATTTTCTAAGAGATTATAGCTTATTGATATATATAGGTCATTGATATACTATCTTGGCCAAATAACCTCTGGTTGACTTAGTAAGCAGACAGAATATGGTCTTTTTGCATGTAAAAATCATGCGGACATGTGTTTAACTGGCCTAATCTTCTCTCCATGCATATTTGTTTTGGCTGGGATAGTGTTAATGATTCTGTGTTTTGTATTTGTGACCAAAATAGTGTTGATAACACAGGGATGTTTCAGTTATTTCTAAACACTGCTTACACAGCACCAAGGCCTTTTCTGCTTCTCACCCTGCCCCCGCCAGCAAGTAGGCTGCAGTTGCACAAGAAATGGTGAGGCAACACAGCCAGGACAACTGATCTTAACTGACCAGAGGGGTGTTCATTGCATATGACATCCCACTCAGAAATAAAAGCTGGGGAGAGAAGGAGAAAGGGGAGAGCACTGAGAGTTACGACATTTGTCTTCCGAAGTAACCTTCATGAGTGATGAAGCCCTGCTTTCCTGGGGATGGCTGAACACCTGCCTGCTGGTGGGAAGTAGTGGATAAATTCCTTTTTTTTGGCCTCACTTGTGTTCACTTGTTTTGCTTTCCCTGTTAAACTGTCTTTGTCTCCATCCATGGGTTGTCTCACTTTTATCCTTTCCATTCTCTCCCTGATCCCACTGGGGGAATTGAACAAGTGGCTGTGTGGGACATGGCTGCCTACCAGGGCTAAGCCACAACATGTTGGCAGTGAAATTTCAAGTGAGCGTTTGACAGGTTAGCCAAAGCTTTCAGAATCCAAAGAGACTCTAAAGTAAGCTTGAGGCTGTGTTTCAGACTGGGAGTATAAATGCCAGTGATCTCAGGTTTGAGTTGGTCAGTCTTCCTAAAACACCAGACTTGGCTTTCAGCAAGGGCACGTTTTTGTGTCATCATTTAGATGAGAGAAAGAAGGGATGGCCTGTCTGCCCCTAAAAGCCAAGAGAGGTGTTCTTAACCATGAGGTTGCGCTGGTATTTCCAGCCTTAAGTTCTCCCAGCACATCATGGTTTTGAGCCCTTGTTGCTTCTGTAAGGACGGGAAGAAAATGAAGTTTAAATATTATATTCCTGTATTTGACTTGTTTTTTCCTCCTGGAAAATCACACAACTAATTGACACCAGATGAAACCAGTGTAGCACAGTCAAGGCCACATCAGTCAGCAATTCACCTGAGTTTACTTTCTCACTGCTAGTGATGGACAATTTAATCATACTCACAAGATAGGACTTGGGAGCAGAATTTCTAGTGCATTTTTATACTTCCCATTTGGGACTGGTATCTGGGGTGTCTTTCCCTGAACACAAAATGTGACTGTGTTTTTCTACTTTGGGCTTCTCATTCTCTCTTTGGGCATCTGGCTACATCATTGCCCCTTGCATCTGTCTCCTGCCATTTAATCATAAGGAGAGGGTTTGCCCCATTAAACAGACTTGTAATTCGTACAACAAAATTTCAATATCTGCAGCTACTGCCAAGGCCTATGTTAAAAAAAAAAAAAAGAAGAAAAGAACTGAAGTTCTTTAACTCCACTTGGAATTCCTTAGCTCTCTTTTCTTGTATGCCAAGATTTTTTTCTAGATGGTGTGCTCTACGAGCTTGATCACTTTTCATTACCATAATGGATTTATTAAAAGATGATAACTTGCTCACTAGATACTGGAGTTATAAGAAAGATGTAGGGATATTATCAGTTTTATTTTCATTCCCTTCCACGTAATCCAAAAACTACTCTTCTTGATGATACACAAAAGTGGCAAAAAGTTAATAAGCTCTCACTTGAGAGAAGCACCTCAGCATCAATTATGCCTCTCATGAGGAGACTTCAGGTGTATCACTTCCACCCACACTAATAATAAAAACAGTACTGTGAATTGTTACACAATTATATCTCTGTCAAGCCGATACCAATTCATGACTGCTATATTTTTTTAAAATACTAAAACCTCATTTTCTTTTGATGAATACAGACAAGGCCTGGTAGTTTTGTTACAAGATGTATACTATTATTTCATAAAGCTACCTATTGTTTATATTCTTGAGTTGCTTGAACTTCATCCTCTTCTCAAAGACCAGACTAGCACAAGAACTAGCGTAACAGGCCTACTGTCACTTCTCATGTTTGACAGTTCAACTGTACCTGGTATTCAACTTCTAGCTTAGATTTCTGAACCATATGCTTGACTATAGGATGTTCTTGTGGCAGTGGTTTTTGTGTTACCCTTTCTTGGGAATGGCCATCTTGTGTTTGTCCAGAGTACACAAAGGGCTGAATGGTGCTCGAACCTGTTGACACCCACCTCCGTCGCTTGCTCTGCTGTCCCGTTAAGTTCCATTTGAGAACAAGTTGCCAATCTGAGGACCGGTACTGACTTCAAAACACAGTGTTGCTTGTATTAGGTTTGGCAGAGTCAATGGACTGAGTTTTTGACCTAAGCTAAGGAAAGGTATTTTTTCCCCTACCAAAGAAAGACTTTGGATGGATACAAAATGTCCTTATTAACAGACTTATAAATTCCATACCTGTAGAGCCTCCAACACAAAGGCTTTCACAGAAGTAAGGCTGCATGCCATCTATTGAGGTTTTCAATGCTGCAGACCATAACTTTTCCATACTGTCAATCTTTGAACTGTTGGATGATCCAAGTGCCGGACCCTCAGTGCAGAAAAGCCTGCAGGTTAGCAAGTTCAGCCTTTTTGATTTACGCAAGCCCTCTTTGATGAGGGCAGCCTTCTTCAAAGGAGCAGGAATGAATACTCCTCACTTTGTTGCCGGTAAAAAGTTCTGTCCTCCCATCTTTGTGCTGGCCAACAGGATTCCTGTATCGATCATCCTTGTTCTCCATCTGCTGAGTTTATTTGGCGTCTGGAGAACTTTAGTACTCATCATGCAGAAGATGAAACAGTGTGTGATCTTCTTGCTGACACAGTAGGTAGCTCAAATGTACTGTATTGCACTCAAGATCCAGTTTTCAACTTGCCAAAAGTCTGAGGCCTCCAGATTAAAAAGACTTTGCTATTAAAAGAACACTTACTTAAATATTAATAGCTATTTCAGAGCCCTATCCTAGTCCACACAGAAAGATTATTTCTTTGAAGAAATATGACTCACAAAGATTGGAGGCTAAAAAAAATTATCATAGTAGAACTATGTCTAGTTTAATCAAAGGAAACTTTTCAAAGCCAAAGGTGGCTAGAAGACAGTATGTTGCATACAGGCTTCAGTGAACTGTAGTTTTATACCAACTGAAGATCAAACATTATATTTTTACAACAGCAAACCCATTAAAGAACAGAATTTTAATTAGGGGCTAAATGAGAGATGAATTCTAAAGTTACTTATGATATTTTAAGGGCCTAACAAAAATTAAAACCGTTACAATTTTAGGAGTCTTTATCCATCACTTTGAGGAAAGGAGGCAATTCTTTCTCTCCAAGGATCTTTCATTTCACTGTAGATGGTATCACAGTATCACAGTATCACAAGGTTGGAAAGGACCTCTGAGATCATCAAGTCCAACCTATAACCCTACACTAACACCAACACTAACACCAACCATCATCTAAACCATGGCACTCAGTGCCTCATCCAGTCTCCCCTTAAACACCTCCAGGGTCGGCGACTCCACCACCTCCCTGGGCAGCGCATTCCAATGGCCGATCACCCTTTGAGTGAAGAACTTTTTCCTCACATCAAGCCTAAACTTTCCCTGACGAAGGGAGGGAAGCCAGGACTGCTGAAAGATGATGGAGAGCGGCTTAGCAAGCTCATCCGCCAGCTCTCTCAACACCCTAGGATGGATCCCATCCGGCCCCATAGACTTATGAGGGTCCAAGCGGCTCAGCAGGTCTCTAACCTCCTCCTCATGGATTGCAGGAGGGCCATATTGCACCCTGCCCCCATCAACCACTTCAGAGGGCCAACTGTCAAGTGAGCTGACATCCTTGCTGTTAAAAACTGAGGCAAAGAAGGCATTAAGTACCTCAGCCTTCTCTGCATCTTTGGTTACTATATTTCCCTCCACATCCAACAAGGAGTGGAGGTCGCTGCCGCCCTTTTTTCTACCATTGATATATTTATAAAAACTCTTCTTATTATCCTTAACAGAAGTGGCCAATTTGAGCTCCAGCTGGGCTTTTGCTTCGCTGATTTTCCTCCTGCACGACTTAACAACATCCTTGAACATGACCTGGCCTACATCCCCTTCTTTCCATTGACAATACATCCTCTTTTTCTTACTTAGTTCCTTCAGAAACTCCCTGCTCATCCAGGCCGGCCGTCTGCCCCTACGACTCTTCTTACAACACACAGGGACAGCCCGCTCCTGCGCCTTCAAGATTTCATTCTTGAAGTGCATCCAGCCTTCCTGGACCCCCTTGCCACTAAGAGCTATTTCCCAGGGAACTTTCCTGACCAGTTCCTTAAATAATCCAAAATCTGCCCGCCGAAAGTCCAGCATCGATGTTCTGTTCCTGGCTTTTCTTGTTACATTGTTTAGAGAGAACTCAATTATCTCATGATCACTACACCCCAGACAGCCTCCGACAACAACATCACTCACCAGCCCTTCTTTGTTTGTAAACAGCAGGTCAAGAAGAGCCTCACCCCTGGTGGGCTCACTCACCAGCTGTGACAGAAAACAGTCCTCAATACACTCTAAGAACCTCCTGGACTGCCTCCTCTCGGCAATGTTAAATTCCCAGCAGATATCTGGAAGGTTAAAATCTCCTAAAAGAACAAGGGCAGCCGATCTAGAGGCAGCTTCCAGCTGCTTAAACAATAGAAGATCCAAGTCCTCCTCCTGGTCAGGCGGTCTGTAACCCACTCCAACCAGTAGGTCAGACCTGACTGCCCCTCTGACTCTTACCCATAGACACTCAACTCGGTCATCACCGATCTCGACTTCAACAGCATCCAGGGTTTTCCTAGTGTAGAGGTGATTCACTCTTGATTGATCGCATATATCTTCCATACACCCACTATTGGTGCTATGTGACATCTGCACAAGTATCATAAACAGAGTATGATTTTTTAAGACAGTAAACTGTATTTAAGGGTGTCCCCAAAACCTAATGTGTTAACCTAGAGGAACATCCTTCTTAAATTAATGTTGTCATTACAGTGACTGCTCAGTATATCGGTACTGGTTATGCTGGACAGTTGCTGTTTTTGTAGAAGTGGATATGTTGAGCTATGAATTCTGAAGAAACCAAATTGCCACTATACAGTCAGCAAGGAACAAACACTTCCTTACTGTCATACTGTCAGCATTTTCAGATAAGTGTTCCTTTCCCCTCTCTCATGACTCTCAAGGTATTTACCTTAACTGGAAGAGTCTGGCAAGCATAGTTAATAACCATACTGCATACTAAAAAACACAGTCTGAAAAGAAAGAAGTTTTTGTGTTATATATTGCTCATACCTACTTCCCACCCTTGGCTTACCCCTTACAAATTTACTCTATAAGGAGTAAACTACTTCTCTCTCTTTTTCTTGGAGGTACCAATCTTACAGCCTTATGTCTTTCTAGTATTCATCTCTGCTTTGCAAGCATCAGCCACCTTTTCTTTCAAACCATTAAATACATTAACATAAATCAAGCTAAAACCTTGTTCAAATTGTACTTTGCCTTGAGAATGTATCTTCTCCTTCAGACCAGAAGAAGGGCCGTGTGCGTGTTAGTTTGCCTGTCTCATTATATTGGTTTATTTAACAAAAGAAATTGTCTCTCACAGCAAAGGATGCCTCACAGAAAGTATTATAATAATTTTGAATGGCAAGTTGCATGGTGGTTCGGTGACAGTATTTCTCAAGAGGTGCAGCCCTGGTTGTAAAGAACCTTTCTACATCACTGAATATGTTATTGTGAATCTTCTAAGAGCTTTTCTGGCAGGGAAGGATGCCTGCTGTAAGTAATGTGCTCTGCTCTGAAGAGGAACGAGCAAGAAAGAAAAAAACCCTACTGAACTGAAGATTTACAACCTGCTCTGAGTCAGGGGTGAGCATAAGACGACAGCCTTTGTGTAGGACCAGAGAATGAATTTCTGAACATTCTCTCTTTCTTGCCTAAGGGAATGAGGAAGGATTTTGATGTCCTGCCTTTGTGGCAGTCCACCTGTCTGAGCGTGTGTCTATTTATCCCCCCAGGAAAGAATGCACCGCTCTCAGGCTCACTTGAGCTAGGACTTGAGCTACAAAAGAAAGAACATGGACTGAGTAGAGCAGGGGGTGAAATAAATCCTATCTATGACAATTTAAACTTCTGTGCAATACTTGCAAGGCATGCCAATATTAATATGCTACGTAGGTCACCCCTGCCTAGGGAAGAACACGTATTTGTGAAAAGAGAACAGAAAAGCTGTCAAGAGAGAGCTGCCCTTGCTAGGAAGTCTGGGAACACTTCCAGCAGAAAGATTCCTTTTCTCCAGTTTCAGAGCAGCCAGTCTTTACAGATAACCACAGTGACACTTAAATTTGATCACTTGTGAGCCTGATGTCTGAACTTACAGCCCCTCCTCCCCTTTCTGTAGAGACCCTGGAAACACACAGCTGCCTCAGTTTCTGCTGCCAGAACTGCTCCTCTCTGCAGCGCTGTAGAACCGGTGCAGTAAAAGTGAAGTAGGCATATCTGTATCTCAGTCTGTAACATAAAGGATACATAACCTGGAAACGCTATAGCTTAGGGCAGTTAGCCATATGTATGTTTTCCACCAGTTGCTCTGGCTTATCAAATACAGAGGATGAACATCACATTCTGATAAGGCTTTGACCTACATGCTGTAGCTTATCAAATTTCAGTGACATCACAGAGCACATTTCTGTGTTTTTACCTACTGATGCTGGAATCAGTAGGTGCTGCAGAGTATTTTGCTGAACTATGACAGAATTGTAATTCGTAAAATAAATTAGGACGTAATGCCTGTGACTTATGAGTAGTTTTGCTGGAATAAGCCTGGTTCATATCCAACATAATGTTTAGAAAACAATACCAGGAATTTATTGGAATGAAGTCTGCCTGTCCGTGTCTCCTTGCTTTGCATACAAGAATGTACAGGACGCCTTTGAGGGGTTTCCCCCCCCTACTCCTCCCAGCAACAGGAGCTGTTCCAAGAACTAGAAAAGATGCTCTTTAAATTAGGACGAAACATGTTAGCTGAAAAGACTTTATTCTGTGATCAAAAACTCCCAAGAAAAAGGGATGCTGTGCTAACGCATTGATAAAAGGACTAGATGAGGGGATCTGTGTAGGCACAGTCTAGATAGCTTCCCACAGGTGGGCAAAAGAGCATGAAGACTGGCACAGGATTGATCTAATAAATTAAATCACACACTACAAATATTGTAGGCAATTTATTCTTTCTTTTCAGAAGTTAAGATTGATGGGGAGGTAACTGCAAGCATTGGGAGTAGGACAATGGTTCAAGAACTTGATTGCTGATAATTGCTGGCTGTCAGACTGAACTGTCTCTTTTAACCACTGGCAGTAAAAAGAGGCATGGGTTTATTCCAAGCCTAAGTATCACTTAGTATTTTTAAGGGAAATAGGGTATATCTATCAATTATAAATTGGGTATTAAATTAGATTACAAGTTTGGCTCATAAGCATGCACGTTACATATAATATCTGCACTGTGTTCAGAGAAGAAAATTAATCACATTAAAATGTCAACAAGCCATATATCAGATGTGGGCAGAGCTGGTTCAAATTTTAAAGAGCTATCAGAGGCAAGCTGACACATGCATGAGCTTACTTGATTTTTATTATCATTGAAAGATACTTCAGAACATTCAGTTTGTAGAGAGAAGAACACAGACTGAAGGTCACACATAAAGAAAAAAGGAGTGTATGCTAGAAATTATGTGATTCTGAAGAAGTTTTAAAGGACAAAACTGTCAGTAAAGGACATAACTTCTGTTATGAAGGAGTTATGTCAGTTCTGTGTCTTACTCAAAAGGGGAATACTCAGGATAAGTAGGGAGGTGATATTTACCTCTCATGCGGCTGATGCTAGAATAATGCCAAAATTCTGATCTACCTTTGTTGAACAATTAAAATGGGTTACTAGAAGTAAAAAAATCACTCTAAGAGACAGTGTTCAAGATCATGAATATTATCCAAAGAAGAATCCAAGTAATTATAATTACACGATTACCATAAGAATATACCAGCAGCTTGCTGAAAAGCACAGAAATGGTACTAAGAGCTTCAAACTCCAACTAGAAATGCAACAGCTTTTTCAGTAGTTGAGTGTAAGTGCACCAAAAGATGCTCTAATGGAGGAAAGCAGATTCTCCTACTGCTACTGTGGACAAGGAGGGTCTCTCAGAAATTATTCCACTTGTACAACATGGAGTTTTCCTGCAGTTTTTCTGCCACCTCAACTTAATATTAATTCCATCTTAAAAAATATCACTTGTGAAAGTGATATAGCTACAAGACATTAACATAGTTCATCACTCACCCAGTTTTTATTACTATGCATACCTGTAAATTTGTTTCTAACCTGCATGGTTAAAAACTCAATGTCCAATCATGGATGGTTTAGTTTTAGCTTTGAATTCAGTTTCATGTTATAAAGTACCTAAAATATGCTTTCCCCTTTATTTTTTTTTTTCTTTCATAACATGACAAAGAGAGGAACTCAGTAGAGTTTGAAATAAAATCAAAATAAATTTTTGGCAACTTTGAACCTTGGATTTGCAAGTACATTTGTCTATCAATAGCACTGGAAAGCCCTCTAGGGCAGCCTGTTTGTGTATCTGCAGCCTTGAGAGGATTTTTGAGAGTGTAGTACAGAAAAATGGTAAATATGCTGAAGTTTGTTTATTTTTATTAAAAAAAATGTAACCAGACAACTTTATTTTTGTAACACAATCCTACTTTGTTTTAAGTAGGAAAGTCCCTCTGTTGCCTTCCATTTAAATCACCACAGATCTGGGAAAAATGCAAAGCTCTTACCTCTATAATAGTTTTCCTTTTCAAGACTGCTTTTTTTTTGTCTATTCTAAGATACTGTGAAGAGTTTGGGATTTTTTTTTCTTTGCTGTTGCTTTTTAGATTGCTGCTAAACCCCATGCAGCTGCTAACTATACACGAACCTAAAGATTTGTCAAGTGAGAAGGACTGGTAGAATGAATTTCTGCAGAATTTGTGCTTTAATTGTACATGTGGTCTCTTAGTTGTGTGTCACTAAGCCCCGGGCTGATGCTGCAGCTGCTGAGACATGAGAGGGCAGCTGTTGCAGATGAAACTCCATCCTCATACTGGTCAGTTGCAATGCGAATGCCTGCACGGCCTCTCCTCTTCCCTCAGCTGAATTCCTTGGCCTTTAAAAAAATCTCACTGCTGGGTCTATTATGAGGAAGAGACACTAATGATATGCATGAAGAGACAGAAAATTAAATGACAGGAAGAAAGGAAAAAAGATTGTGCAGCATCCTTATCTACACTTGGAGTTTTTGCACCTGCAGTTTCATATCTCATCAGGAAAGAACACTACATTTTTTTCCGCTACAATCTCAGACATATTGCTATTACTGAATAGTCATTAATTCTGCATTTTCACTAATAAGAAGTGTTAGAACTGAAATTAAGGATCTTGAGAAAATGCTACAGTTCTAGTAGTGAACAGTGTAGCTGTGGTTTGTTTCTGTTTGGCCCTTTCTGCATTTGGTATAAAATCTCTAAAATCTTTCCTTAAAGGACAAATGACAAGAGATACGTTGGAAGTAGTGTATTGGCTATGGCATGCTTCTTTCTTTTAAAGCGAATTTGAATGCTAGATTTTTTTTTTAAAGACTAAGAAAAATGAACAAAAGACTGAGTCATTCTACCTTTTCAACAGCAGTGGAATTAGCAGGAGATGGGAAGTTCCTGACTTGCCGTTGTGCTTATTCACTCTTCTGATCATAATCATGACAATGCTTAAGTGTCGGTTCTGTATTTTTGAGATGAAGATGGAGGTATTGATAGCTTTTATGACTATTGCTGGAGAGAGACAGCACTGTCCAAGATCACAGTCCTGCCTGGAAAGAAACAGATGAAAAACAATGGTCTCGCAGATGTCCTTACTTGCACATGACCTGCATTTGAGTGTAAGAAGACAAATGGGTATGAACCACACGGAGAGGCTGATGCTAAAGATTAAGTGCCAGAGCATTAGCGAAGATCCACTATGACATCTGAGGGAGGTTGTTGAATAGGTGTGTGAGACTTGTTTCTTAGTACTGGTTTGAAAAATTAATGTCATTCATTACAGCATTTGATTGCCACAAAGATGATTAAATGTCATGAAGATGGTGAAGGGGCTAGAGCATGTGACATATGAGAAGAGACTGAGAGAGCTGTGATTGCTTAGCCTAGAGAAGGCTTAGGGTGCTCTTACCAGTGTGTACAAACAACTGATGCTGGGAGTACAGGAAGTGAAGGGAGATTCTTCTCAGGCATGTCCAGTGACAGGACATGAGAAAATGGGCACAAATTGCAATAACAGGAACTTCCATTAAACATGAGAAAAATGTGGTTTTTTTTGCCGATAGATTGATCAAACACTAGGACACATTGCCCAGAGAGGTTGTGGAATACCCATCCTTACAGATATTGAAGACCCAACTCATGTCCTGAGCAACATGCTCTAGCTGACTCTGCTTCAGCAGGCCTAGAGGATCTCCAGACATCCTTCCAAACCTCAGTGGTTCTGTCATTTCCCATGCTTTGATAATTGCAAGCAGCAGAGTGAGTTACTGTTCACATACTCTTAAAGGTCTCTTAGTCCTAAGAAGCTGCATTTTATAAGGATGGAGATGGTGCAAGATGTTATACAGTCCCCAGAGTTTTAAGATGCTGCTTTCCAGCTCCTGACAGCTGAGACAGTGCTTCTCACAATCCTCACTCCCTGCTACCAGGAGCAGGCCTGGCTGCCCAGGGTCAGGGGCCCCACTTCCATGGTTCCCTGTGGGGGACCTTAGGCCCACTGTGTCCAAATACGCCAGCCCCTCCTCTTGCAGCTGGGATGGGTCATTCTTCTTGGCTCTTTTCACCCTCCAGAATTAATCATAGAATCATAGAATCATACCAGCTGAAAAAGTCCTCTAAGATCATCAACTCCAGCCATCAACACAACACTAAACCATGGCCCAAAGTGCCACATCTACAGGGATGGTGACTCAAGCACTTCCCTGGACAGCCGTGCCAGTGCTTCACCTCTCTTTCAGTAAAGAAATTTTTCCTAATATCCAATCTAAAACATCACTGGCACAACCTGAGGGTATTTTGTCTCTCTATCAGCTGTTATTTGGAAGAAGAGACCAGCACACACCTCACTACAGGCAGCTGTAGACAGTGATGAGGTCTCCCCTCAGCCTCCTCTTCTCCAGACTAAATAAACGCAGTTCCCTCAGCCATTCCTCATAAAACTTGTGCTCCAGACCCTTCACCAGTTTCGTTGCCCTTCTCTGAATCGACTGCAGCACCTCAGTGTCTTCCTTCCAGTGAGGGGCCCCAAACTGAACACAGTATTCGAGGTGTGGCCTGGCAACTGCCACTTAGGGATGTGGTTTAGGAGAGCACAGGTGTGGTTGGACTTGATCTGAAAGTTTTTTTTCCAACCAAGTGATTCTATGATTCTATGGATATAGGAGCATGATCACTTCCCTGTTCCTGTTGGACACACAGTTTCTGACACAAACCAGGATGCTGTTGGTCGTCTTGGCCCCTGGTGCATACAGCTGGCTCAAGTTCAACTGGCTGCCAACCAACACTCACAGGTCCTTTTCTGTCAGGCAGCTTTACAGCCATTTGTCCCCAAGCCTGCAGTGCTGCATGGGGTTGTTCTGACCAAAGGGCAGAACCCTCTCAATGGTCCCCCTTGAGATGTGTGTGCTCCTGCGACGCAGGTGACACACAGGGGTTTCTGCCAACAGATGCTCTGCCCTGCCAGAACCTGTGCCTCTCCCTTTCCTCCTCCCTCTTCATGTCTTATGATGTGCAGCTGAGGGTACTGGGGTTGTTCAGCCTGGAGAAGAGGAGGCTGAGGGCAAGCCTCATCGCTGTCTACAACTCTCTGAAAGGAGGTTGTAGCGAGGTGGGTGTTGGCCTCTTCTTCCAAGTGACAGGTGACAGGATGACAGGAAATGGCCTTAAGTTGCACCAGGGGAGGTTCAGATTAAACATCACGAAAAATTTCTTCACTGAAAGAGCGGTCAGGCACTGGTATATCTGCCCAGGGAGGTGGTCGAGTCACCATCCCTGGAGGTGTCCAAAAGCCCAGCAGATGAAGCACTGAGGGATATGGTTTAGTAGTGAACAGGTACGGTTGGACTCGATGACCTCAAAGGTCTTCTCCAACCAAATGATTCTGTGGTTCTGTGATGCCCCCTCCCCTCGACGCCCACGCCTGTCCAAGCCGCCCCGGCCACACCGCCCCGCTCCGCCGCCCTCGGGGCCGCTCCCGCCCGCGTTGCCCATTGGCCCGGGTGTGTCACGTGGCCGTGCCATGCCGCCCCGGCGGGCAGGGGCACCACGGCAGCTGCTGATTCATTGGCTGTGCCGGGCGCGGTCCGGCTCGGCTCGGCTCGGCTCCGGCAGGTAGGAGGGCGGGGAAGGGCGTGGGCGTGACCGGCTCCATCCCTGCTGGCTCCGCCTCGTCCTCCCCCGGGCAGCTGCGGAGGGCGAGGGTGGGTGTTAACCTCTTGCCGGCTCCATCCCCCTCGGCTTCATCCTCCCCCGGGCGAGGGCGGTGCTGGGGGGCTGCGCCTTTTGCCCGGGACGAAGCAGAGCCTGGCGGGTTGCAGCGCGCCAGGTGCGGGTGAGCGAGCGCTGGGAGGAGGGAGGGATGGATGGGTGGATGGATGGATGGATGGATGATTTTGTCTTGCCTTGCCTTGCCCTGCCCTGCCCTGTCTTTCGCCCTGCTTTGCTGGCTGTCGGGCGCGGGTTGGTAGGTGCTCCCGGGCATCGGGGAAGATGCCACCTGCGGGAGAGCTTGCGTCGCGCTTCTGGGTTTATAACGAAGCGGTGCTTTCTGGTGTTACGAAGTCCGTCTGTTCCAAAGAAAAGCAACCAGTCCTTCCTTTTACAAAAGCACGCGGCTGCTTGGAACGTGGGAACTGTTCGCAGCCCCCGCTAAATCTCATGTTGTGTTCTGCCGTGGCTGCTCAGCGTCTGAATGAACTTCAACGTTTAACCTAAAATGTTTGAAAAAGAAAATGAAGAAGAAGAAGCGGCAGGATAGATTTCTTATGTTTTGTTTGTTGTGGCGGGTTTTTTTTGTATGGTTAGGTTTTTTCTTTTTTTTTTTTTTTTTTTTTCAGACGATATCTCCCTTCATGCTTTCAGACAGAAGGGATGCACAGCTCTCCTCAACGCAGCCTTAGATTACTTCTGCTGTTCTCAGCGTTGCCTTCTTCATTTCCTATCATGTGCTCTTCCCTAGCCCTCATGCTCTCCCCTCATCCCCTCAATCCCGCCTTCCCCTTCCCTTAGCAATCTTTTTCTTAGCAGTTGTCTTCTTATCAGTCTCTTCCTTTGGTGAGCAGCCTCTGTTGACAGAGGCTGGTACGGTAGGCAGCTCAGGTCCCTCTCCACACCTGCCTGCCCTTCTTTTTGCTGGAGATGATCACCTGAATGACAAGCCGGCAAAACTTCCCTCCGAACAGTCTTTGCTCCTTGACGTTTGCCTTGTGGGTCCTGGTGTATCAACCTTGTCCAGCGCTTGGCACTGGGCAATGACTGGAAGTGCAGGCACACCGTGAGTTTGCTGCTTCTCCTGTGGCAATGCTGTCTTAAGCTGCCTTAAGGCTGGTTAGGGTTTGTTTGCAAGAACACTGAGGCGCTATTATTTCCAGGTGTGTTTTCCTAGCTTACTGCTTTGTTTTGGAGCCGTTCCCTCAGCTCCTGTCTGTTACTCGCATTTGAGCTCCTCAGAGGCTGCGTACACAGGGATACAGATTTACATAACTGCTGTGGATATAAATAGGCGTTTTGTTTTCTACTTGGAGATAACCGAGTAATAGTCTAAAATGCTGCTTGTTTTTCTTGTCCATTTGTGGTTTCCTATTCACGTTCCTAACTAGAAAGTCAGGATAAATTTTTACTGCAGAAGTAAGTACCTGGAAAGATGCCAGGAGAATGGCAACTCTCCACTGACTGAGGACAGTCTGACTCTTCTGGCTGAAAATAATGAGGCATTCTCAGTGTGTCATTGCAAGCAAAAATACATAAAATTAATCAAGCTATTGCAAGAGAATACTTTCTTTTTGAAAGAAAAAAATGATCCAGAATATTAAGGTCTGGACAAAGTTGTTTACTCCCTACTCTTTGCTAGTTGTCTGTGTACACTTTGAAGTAGAAGAGGTTTTAAGATGAAGCACAGATAATATTCTTGCACCTTATTCAACATTTTAAATAAAATTTTCCAGTCTTTAAACCAATAATATGAGTAGAGCTATTCCTGGCAAAATTCTAGTACAAATTTTAGTACAAATAAATTAAGGCTTTATTCTGCATACTCACTGCACTGAGCCTTGGTTATACTGTTTTAATGATGTTTCCTGGATTTCTTGTTATTTGTTTATAGCCTAATGTAGCACAGAGGCATGGCAGGGATTAAGAATGGGACAATTCACATATGTGCCTGTGAGTCAGGTACTGCTGTCTGATTTTACTCAAGAAGAAATTTGTATTTGAGTTACTACAATAAATTGTTTGACTCTTCAGCAGCACTGGAGGAAAAAATTAGATCTAAAAAAAGCAGTTCTGGTTTGGAAAAATCCCAAACCAGTTTGACTTTTAATAAACAGTTCTGTTTCAGTGACTGTTTGAAATTCTTATTGAACCAATTAAGGCAAAATTTCTGTATCATATGATAGGCTAACTACAGAAGTTCAGGAAATGTTTGCCATTCAAGAGTGGAGGTTTTCAAGGAAAGCTGTTCTTTCTTATTTATTTTGTCAGTTCTTGAGGCAACATAATACGTAACTGACTTTTCAAATTGAAAATCTCTACCGTTACTTTGTGTCTGAGAGATTATGGCTCTACAGACCCTGTGTGGGTGAGAGCACAAACAGAAGATTTTTCCACCGTAGCACTGTGAGATACCCAAGTGTGAGAGTAGCTCTGAACAAATGGTCTGTCGTACGTGTGTTTTTTTTTCATCTCTGTCCGTTTATCTTCTGCTGGCTTCGGTGTACACTAGGAACAGAACTCCTTCTGTGGGGAAAGCCACTGAGAAGAGAAGACGTGCTGAGAGGGGTGTGTATTGCAGGCCAGATGGGCACAATATGAAGT
Source organism: Tapera naevia (assembly GCA_033556795.1). Taxonomy (NCBI): domain Eukaryota; kingdom Metazoa; phylum Chordata; class Aves; order Cuculiformes; family Neomorphidae; genus Tapera; species Tapera naevia. The sequence goes on along the minus strand of JAUMJJ010000079.1, from coordinate 1,836,132 downwards.
TTTAGAGTCTTATTTTGCAATGGGAGAGGGTGAATATACTCAGCTTCTACTCTGCTTGTCAGCATCAGCACTTTGGTGGTTTTTTTTCACTGTTGCGAAGCCAAAACAGAGCTATGAAATGAGGCCTGAATGCACTCATCTATTTTCATGGCTGTGCAGCCCTATGAACAGCCGCTCTGCATTTAAATCCCGGGGCCGGCACATTGTGGGTCTGGCAAGGCTGCCTTGTGCAGTGCAGGACCTCCGCCGTGCGGCACAGGGCATCTTCAGGCTCAGGTACCCTGACACGAAGGGAGCCCAGGTAATTTCAGCTGTTAATTAGTACTGGGGTTGCCAGAAGTAATCATGAAAGTGTAGTGCCTTCTTTCAACCTTGCCCCTATTCAAAATGGTCAGTTTAGGTGTGGGTATTGGACATATTCCTGAGTGCCTCTTTCCTTGGCTTCAGTTGTTGTTTTAGCTACACTGAGGATTGTTCCTCCAGTGTTTCTTCATGAATTGTGGACTGGCTGATATGAGTAAGTCTAGTATTGTAACCCTGTGCATTGGGTTACGTGCATTCACATAAATTCACAGTGAGATTTTTTTTTTTCTTTCTGCTTTCAAATTTATTATCTTAATTAAAAAAAAAGTAGTGTTCTGTACCTACTGCTATGTCTGCTTTGTGAAAACACAAATAGCAGGTATTTAAAAAACGGCTCTTACAGTTAACTAATTCATCTTCTAATGGAGCCATTCGAGTTGACTAGCAGTGGGCTGAGGAGCGAGACTGTGCAGGAGGGAAAGCTTTCCTTTCTCTCTGCTCAGAAGAAGACATTGGATTCACAGGCTTCACGGTTAGCCAGGAACCCAAAACATCCCCATCCCAGTGCTGAGCTTTCTGTAAGAATAAAGCTAATAAAAAGAGCAATTTAATAAATTAAGAAATAAGACTGCTTTACCAAGCCAGGAAAATTTAGGAAGAAAATGCAGCCCAAAAACAAGGACACTAAGGGCAGGCCAGCTGCAAACTTGCTCTGTGGTTTGCTTTTGCCTTAGTGGATATGCCAGAGCTCTTTCACTGGAGGGTTTTCTATAACAGATCAGACTGGGACCTCTGAAATATTGAAGGTTAAAAAAAATCATAGTGTTAAAGGTTAAAATTGCCAGTATTATAAACAGCTGGGGGAAAGACAGCCATCCTTCCTTTTGTGAAGTGTTGAGTATACTTACATGTACCATTGATGTCAGCGTTTGTAATATTATAGGACAGGAAAGGTATTGGTACTTCATTGCTTGCTGACAGGACTTCTTCCAGTCTGGCTGATCTTGAGGGAACTTGTGTTTTGAAGTTGCCATACGTGCACATTTGAGAGGAGGTTGGTTTTGAGTGGAAAGAGGAAAATGAACTCTGTAATACTCAGAGCTCTCTTCTGACCACAGCCTTGCTATATCTGCAGCCGTCTCTGTGAGCCTGCTGCCCTCCAGAAGCAGGTTCCACGGAGGTTCAGCTGGGGCATGTCTGGGAAAAGGCTGTTGAAAGATAATCTTCTCTCTTTAAAACATGTTCAGAAATTGAAATGTGTCATTCAAATGCAGTTTTAACTGCTTGTTTTCTCTTTAGAAAAAGAAGCTTTTCTTTGCTAAAAAGAAAGATTTAGTCTTGTTTTGGACTGTGATGATAATAACTGTTAAGTTGTTTGGGGTTTTTTTTGTGTAGAGATCTGTTATTTTGGTGGAAGGGTGAATTCCTGTAATATACCAGGTTTTGTCTTCCTGAATGTCGAAATTAAATGTTGTCTGAGCTCAACCTAAGCTCAGCTTGATACATTGAAGCCAGATGATGGATTGATTGTGTAATTCTGCCCTAGCTGCAGGAAATAAGTGGAATTATGGCTTCCAATTCTCTATTATATGCAGATAATACTGCCTCTTAAGACTGTATATTTTATCTGTGATTTTCAAAACTTTTGGCATTAGAATTAAGCTAAGCTCTTTGCTTCAGTGTGTTTTGGGAGCAAGTTCCAGTAGCTCTATAGTAACTGTTCCATGTCCCTTTACTGTCAGTGCAGGACTGAAACTTTTTAAGAGCAGAAGGGATACATAGCTTCTATGAATCCGCGTTAGGTGTAATCATCTGTCTTCTCAGACAGGGCTTATAAGTGAGATTATGTAATGTTTTCTTTATCTGTTTTCAAATCCATATAGTTCTCTGTGAACTCGTAGTACAGTATGATTCTATTTTAGTTTCTGCTTAACTTCCGGGTCGCCCATATCGAGTTGAACTACTAAGGGGACGTTAGTTCTTGCATATATTATTATTATTTCTTAGGAGAACACTTGGCAAAATGTTTTGGTCTTTTATTTGTTGAATTTTACTTTTAAAAGCAATGACTTTGACTTTAAGTGCAATCAGTAGGTATATGATAAGCATGCAAATTGTATGAAATGGTGTGAAGACCTTTTACACTGCAGCACCCACAATGCAAGACATTAATCATTAGTATGTGGAAAAGAAGATGTTTCCATGAGAATTTTGAAGCATAGTGTATAAGCAGTTTATTGTTGGAGTCTTCTTTATATAGAACAGTTGTAAGGATAGTAAAATGTATGTTATATGATGTGTAATAAAGTGGTGTAAGGCACAGGTGTCTAACTTCATCATTTCTCCTCAGTAGTTTCCAGGAAAAGCAGTGACTAAACCAGCATTTTTCTTCCAATTATTATAAAGTCCTTTTGTGATGAATCCAACATAATTCTTGCTATTTTAGTACAATAGCTCATGCATATGATGCTATTTGTGAACATCCATCACAAAATAACCAGCGTTAACAGTGGTGCTTTCTTTTCTCTCCAAGAAAAGTCCCAGGTGTTAGCGCTCACAGTTAGAATGTATAATTTTTTTTAATTCAATTGTACAGTTAGTTTTCAGTTATCTTTCTGCTTTTCGTGCTAAATTTCACTTGTTTTGTATAGTTTGCTTTCCTCTCTTTTATTGCAGCAGGAAGACTGGGCATTTCTCTAAAAGACCGCAAGTTTGATCCCCAGTCCTGTGCATGTACAGTCTTGAGAATTAGCAAGAAACAAGGACCATTTGGATAAGTATTTCCTGCAGATTCCTTTCTCATCAGTGGCTGGGAGTGGTACAGCTTGTTTGAAGCTGTAGCCATGCAGTAGGGTTGTAGAAAGATGGAATCTATATTACCTTTCAGCTTGTGCAGTGAAGAATAAATAAGTTCATGCTTGCTTTCCTCGTTGACTTCTTTCCCTCTGACCCCACCTCCGAGTCCTTGGGATGGAGTAAAAGGAATATGGTGGCAGTGGGAGATTCCTTTCTTCCCCCATGCAGAATATTCTTGCTGTCATGGGCATTTACAGCATATGCAAGTGGCCCAAGTTTATAACTTCTCACAGCAAACATCTTCTGGGTTAATGGTATTACTGAGCTGATGCACCAGTGTGTAGCACTAAGCTTTCTCAGGCTAGGACTTTTCACAGTTTGAAATGTTGCTAATTTATTTTCCTGCCTGGCTTTTGGGATATTCAGAGTTTGTAAGGGGCCAACAGTTTGTTAATTTAGTCTATGAAGATTCTAAAGTGCTTAGACTCTGTAGTAGTAAATGGAGGGAGGTTTGGAAAACAAATGTAGTTTCTGATTGAAAATTTGTTGAGTTGCTTGTGTCTACCATATTGGTAGTTTCTCTCGCTCCAGAAGTGAACAGTACACTGACAACTCCATGTGGATCTATTCTTGTGCGTGCAGGTCAGGTTCAGAGATTGTTGTTGCTGGTTACATGCAAGGATAGTTTGAGATGTATGCAAAACCAGATTGTGGCCCCAGTGGTGGTGCAAGCCATGGAATTGTGCTTTGGACACAGTGGATGTGCAGTTTTTCCTTTACAGTGGCTCAGTCTGAAATGTAAGTGTCTATAAGCATTGTGCAATGTGCCAGTGATGTCCAGATTGAAGCAAATAGTCCAGCTGCAGCTGTGTTTGATGCCCTGCTGCTGCCGTTCGGAGGTTTGGATTTCGTGCACATATAGCCCAGTAGTCAAACTGGCTTGCTCAGGTACCACTGGCTGGCAAACTATGACCTTACAAACTTTCACACAGGTTACAAATGAGTTTTTATATATTTCAGCTCTAGGAGTTGTAGTTGTGTCTACATAGGGAGTGTCTGGGTACATGTTCACTACCTTTATCTGCGGAGACCAACTCAATTCTCCAGAAGAAAGCCATGAGCACTTGCCCTTTTTAGTTTCCAGGAGACCGACCTTCCTGAATCTCCTGGCTGGCAGCACTGAACACAGCCCTGCTTTGGGGTTTCTTGAGTGATGAAAGTGAAGATTTTTGTTGCTCACTTACTTGCTCCTGGAAGAAATGAGCCAGCGTGAGGCAAGGCTGTCTGCATCCATACACATCAAAGTCAACAGAGGGGCTTTCATGTTTGTGTAAACAACTCCTGTTCCCCACCAAAAAACTATAAGCAAGGTCAATTAGAAGAGCTTTCTGTCTTGCCTCAGAGCTGTGGGATGAATCACTGCTGTCCACTCCTGACAGAAAGAGTCCTTGAATGCATTTCCTGGGGGAGCTCCTTCCCAGAAGGCCTTATCTGACACCAGCAGCCCCTCCATGACCTGCTGCAGCCTGGCAGATGCATGTGACAGCCTGCTGGCAATTCAGCTCTCCCTGCTTTGCTCTTCTTTGGGAGATGCAAGGCCTTAATGTTCACTAGTTGTGCTGTGCTGGTCCTTGTTACACCACACTAGACTGGCTTTTTAAGTAGAAAAACGTTTGCTTTAAAGTGTTTCAGACTGGGGTTTGGGAGGTGTTTGGATGGACAGAGCTTACAAAGTAAGTTGCAAATTAGTTCGGGACAGTGTTTGTGCTTAGCCATACTGGATCATTTAGAGGCATATTTCCCACAAATCCTGAGCAAAGGTTTAGCCTGGGAGGTGGTGACCCAGGTTTCCATTAGAACCTTTCCCTCTGATAGTGGCTTGTCTACAATGAAAGTAAGTCTAGAAATGCATGTAGTCAGTTGTGAAACATTGGAGCTTCTAGTCCTAATCAAGACTAAAACAGGACAGATTCCTTGTGTCCTAGAAGTGGCTGTTCTCTCCATAAATGATGAGTGGAAACTAGTGACCAGGTCTGGAGAGGTATCTGCAGGTGGCCCAATTAATGCAATCTGCCTGCTCTTGGAAGAAGAAATGTTCTTTGGACTGTTCATATTTCGTGTTTTGAAGTTTTCTGCCTGCAGATGACCGTTCAGCTCTTTTTGTAATGCTAAGAGCAAGGAGGTGACAATGAATGTTGGTGATGCCATATGAGAAATATTTAAAAGAAATACTTATCTAGAAGGAAAAGAGGAAAGCAGTTCTTAAACAGGAATGTGCCAATAAGCATTTGGCAAGAGACACATCATCAACAAAACATTGCGGAGGAGGGGAAAAAGATGGTAGAAACCTTTGCAGTGCCAGGTAATCTCTCAGGGTTCATTCACAAAATGAAACACAAAATCTTGTAAGAGATATCTGATATTTTGTGCAAACTGATGGAGCTGAGGTGGGACAGGGATCTTACGATTTTTCTCTGTGCTGTTTGCTTTACCAGAGGTCACAGTTACTTTAGTTGATTGAAACCAGAAATATCTCTGTTTAAAGCTTAATTAGACATTCTTTAATTTCAGGAAATAAGAAGGTTTTCTGGTCACTGGGAAGACAAAGGAGGAACTTCACTGTTAACACAGTCACTTAGACTTACCTCTGTCAGTCTTGCTCTTCAAGAGTTGAAGGTGAAGGATGGGAGACATTCTCAGCCAGGAACTGGATTGTCCAGTACAGGCATCTTTTTTCTTCCTCTTCTATGCTTCAGGCTATTTAATCTCCTGGGAGCCTGAGTGGCTAAAGGGGGTGGAAGGATAATGCAAAGCTCCTTATTCTCACCCAGCAAATGGGGTTGGCTACTGCGCCCTCCCCACTGGAAAATTGCTTCTTGTGAAAACGAAGTTTGAGTGCAGGAAAAAGATCAATTTCTTATTTTAAAGGGTTTGTCACTTGCCAGTCAAGTTTTAGTATGTGTTTCAGGTTTGGAACATTGTAACTGATTATGAAATTTTCTTCTTTAGGCATACTTCACTATTTATATAAAATTGTTTTGAAACATTCCTTCTAGCATTTACTCATGGTGAAATGGTTGCAAAAAGAACTTTTTTACAAATTTGATAAGCTATTCATGTTCTTTGGGTGGATTTGTGTTCCTCGTTTTGTGCCTGATTTCTGATCTTTAAGTGTGGCCCTCCTAGCACTTAAACAATGTGCTTTACTTGTACAGCCTTAGCTAATCGAGTTATCCTTAGGAAGGGCTGAATACTCAGTTATTTTGAGTGATGTGGCAATTTAGGGCCCTTTTCAAGAAATTTTCTCGATTTGACTTTGTGCTCTGAGAGGTTTCATTGTCTACTGAATAACAAATGACAATAGTTTTATTAACTGCATGAAATCTCCACCCTGCTGGGTTTTAATTGAATGCAAAATTACCCAAAGCTCAATTTGCTGTTACAAAAACTGTTTAGTAATATGTTTCAAGTTGGATGTCCTTACTCCAGCTGCTGCAGCAGTGTTTTGTGTGGATGTGTTCTTTTGGTGTATATAAAACTGTCTAATATTCTGAAAAAATTACTCTGCAAAATGTAAATCCCTAGTGCAGTGTTATGGTAATGACAGAAATATCTGTCAAGACAATTTAATGATGCTTAATGTTGCATGACAGCTTTTGTTCTGTAGGCAAAATCAGTTCTGTTTTGTTTTCCTTCCTAGTGGTATATTGAAACTATTTATTTCACAGAGAAATTTAGATTGGAAGGGACCTCTGGTGGTTATCTGGTACAACCTCCCACTCAAAGCATGTTCAACTAGATCAGGTAAATTTTTCTTTGTATATAGTTTAAATTCCATGTTTCACATTACCTCTTGTCCTCTTACTTTGTCCTTCTGAGAAGAGTCTGTCTCTCCATCATCTCTACAGCCTCTGTAATTGTAACTGTAGGCAGAATGAAGGTCTCCACAGACCCTTCTGTTCTCCACGCTGAACAAATGCAGTTCCCTTAGGCTCTCGTGGATTCTGTATTTCAGCTTCCTGTCCATCTTGGTGGCCCTCCACTGGACTTGCTCTACAATGTCCTTGTCTTTCTGTTATTGAGGATACCAAGACCAGATACAGTAACCCGAATACAGTCTCACCAGTGCTGAGCAGAGAAGAATAAACACTTCTCCTGACCTGCTGGCTACACACTTGTTAATTCAGCCCAGTACACATGTGGTCTCCTTTGACACAAGACATATTACTGGCTCATACTCTTCTTTTTGTCCATTGCAGGTCCTTTTCTGCAGAGCTGCTCCTCAAGCAGTCAGCCCCAGCCTGTACTACTGCATGGTGTTATTTCCTCCCAGATGCGGGACTTCGCATTTGCACTGGTGATCCTCACAAGGTTTCTGTCAGTCCCTTTCTCTGGATTGTCCAGGTTCCTCTTACCTCCAGCTTCTTGACTGTCCTCCACATAATCCATGAACTTGCTACAGGTGCACTTTATTTCATGGTAATATCAGTCCCTGAGGGGTACCACTGCTAACCAGCTGCCAGCTGGACTTTGTGTGGATAATATAACCCTTTGAACCTGATAGCCTGGCAAGTTCTCTACCTAGATTTTCACAGCATCATTCATACTAAGCTGCTGAGGCTGGTGCTCTTTGGCATTTACTATTTGTAGTTACAGAACCTATATCCAGTCTGAGGAGCTTGGCTCTGGTACTTTGTATGCTTACAGGCATCTGTGTGGAAGTGAACACAGATTCTCTTCTTCCCATTGAAGAGAAGCTCTGTGTTGGCTGATGGCTGGGGGAGGAATTGCAGGGAATATAATAGCCCTGACTGATGAGGCAGTGATAGTGGACTTTAAAGGAAGAGGTGAAAGAGAAAGCCTTTGTAAGCATGAGTGGCTGCTTGTGGGAACAGTGATGAAGCAGAGATCCCATAAATAAGAAAGGATTCTCTATAAAATCAAAGATGTGCTAGAAGTATGTAGTCTCTGTTAACAGATTTTGTATCCACAGGTGTATATTTGTTCAGGTGCAAGATGTCTGCCCTGAGGCTGATTTCTAACAGAACCTCCCAGCAGGCCTTGTCAAACTCTGATTACACCTGGGAGTACGAGTACTATGAGTATGGACCAGTGTCATTTGAAGGCCTGAAAGCTCATAAATGTAAGTTCAGTAGAGGCTTTATTGCAGCACAGCTTCTCCATCTTAATGTTCCCACTCTTCATTTGTAACTGATTATTATACAAAAATATCTCTGATATTTTTTTTTAGATTCTAGACAATTACAGTTATTACTCTGTTTATTAGATTATTAGAGCTGATTATGATTGTATGTCTTTATATTGACTGCTTTTCTTCTGTATGAGAGAACTATGGATTTCTTGGCTGTGGTAAAAATTTATCAATATTGAGGAGTATCAGATGATCTGGAACAAGTTTTAACAGAAAATAGACCATTGTTGCTTCCGTTTTACTCTCTTCTTGTTCCAATTGATCCTAAAAAAGGCAGTGGGGGCAGCCTCACTGCTTTTATTTTATTTCATAGAAAATAAATTGAACACTATGAAAAATTTAAAACAAAAAAATAAATGTCTCTTTCTGAAGAAACTTTTATCACTGAAACTTGATAGGAGAGGTGCTAAATTCAGCATTCTGCTCGTACTGGAGGTGTTTTACAGTTGAAGTAAATAATAGAGGATAGGGACCAGAGATATGAAAAATATGGGTAGGAACTGAAAGGAATTTTAGCTAGGCCAAGCTAGTACGGATAAACCAACATTTAGCTAAAGTCTAGGCAGTGGCTTTGGCTTTTATGAAATTTATTTTTTGGAGGAGAGGTGATGGGTGTGGGGAAGAAGAAATAGTAACAGAGACTAGCTCAGAATTGCTGGAGGTGTTTTGGAAGCACTTTGCCAAAAAGAAGCAAATAATTTTGTTTCTCTGTTTCTGAGCTGGATATACTGTGAGAAGGTTTGAGCGCCAGTTTTTAAAGTCCTTGGGAAGGATCTCCTTCCCTGGAGCTGTGGTCCAGTGTGGGATAGGTAGTTTCTGCCTCATTCATCCTGCTGTGATTTCTACTGGGAAAGAGAGGTGCTTGCAGTGGCAATTAGTAGCCCAGAAAGGCTCATCTTGCTTGGCTCTGCACAGTCAGGAGGTTTTTGAGGGAGGTTAGAAGTTGCTTTTTAGCCTAAATTGTACTTCACCTTTGTTTTTTTTCCCCAAAAAGTCTGCTAATTACTGTCTGTATTTTTACAAATGTTAGGTACGTGAAAAATGTAGGTTAGCTTCTGTCATGTTTCTAATTTATATTCCATTCTTCCACTTAATGAGAAGCCAAACCTGATTACAAAGATTCCTGATTACAGAGATTAGCAGCAGTGTTATATACCTGTCTTCTTTTCAGCTTGATGCATCAGAGTGTGAAAGGAGAAATGAGAGTAATCTCTCAGTAGTGGAAGATATAGCAGCAAAACAGATCTTGGATTGCCATGCTAAGCATGGTAGCTCAGTTTTGCTGTCCCACTGGTTCTGGACAACTCTCACTAGAGAATAGGAGAGAAGTAACAACCACTTTTCAGGTGGAGCTTGATGTACTTATGAAAGAGGTTAATAGTAGTATTCAATCAGTGAGCCAGGAAGTCTAGGAAGTTTTTTTCCTGTTTTTTTGTTTTGTTATTTTTTTTAAACTGATAGTTTGTTTCTGTTTACTTCATCATTACTGCTTGCATTCTAAGAGGTTTGATCTAGTAAAGGAACTGTCTACATTTTGTAGGGCATGATACTTCTTGATGTGTAATGTTCTTGGTATGTTTCTTGTCCTAGCTGTTTCCAGCTAAGTTGAGAATGTCAGGGAATGTGGAGGCAACGTGGTCAGACGTTTAACTTCGCTGAAATGCTAACCTGGGAAGGAAGGAGGAGAGGAAGTTACACTCGGGTAGTGTTAGGAGGGAGACTTCCGGAGAGCTTAAAGGGGAGTGGACTCCAGTTTAGGTGATGCAGGCTAGTGGTAACACCTGGCCAGCAGTAAAACATCACTGGCTCCTCTTAAAATTAGAGGTGTGTACTTTATTTATTTCTGATACACAAGGTATTTCACCCAAAACGGGAGGGCACTGTTTTCAACCACAATGTAAGATAAATTCCACAAGAGAAAGCTGGAGATCGCTTCTGGATTAATGTTGTTTTAATTAATTGTCATAATAATATAATGTATATAGAAAGTAATTGAGAAGCCTGTTTTCTGAAAGAAAAGAAAAAATTATGCAAACTGACCTGTAAAGAAAAAAGTTGACAAAACAATCTGATAAACAACTTGCATTTCTTAAAAAAAAACCCAAACATGGAGGTGGAGAGAAGATAAGGTGTTCAGATGCCACAGTGACTTTTCAAATATCTAACTGGAAAAAAAAAATTGTATAAACAAAAAAAGCATGTTCTCCCTGAGGAGATGTGAAGGCAGAAACTAGAAATTAGAAAATCAAAAAAAACAGGCAACACACGTTTTTTAAATTAAAACTTTAGAAAGTAAATAGATAAAGCCAGGAGATATCTGTGACTGACAAATATGAACAAAATCCTTTTTATGTGCCTTTGGAACAGAAGAAGCCTCGGTATTGTTAGGGAGAGGCAAAATAGATAGGAAAGATCAGGGGAGTCAGAACTGCTGCCAGGATGTTATGAGTCTGTGTTAGGAAGGAAAGGAAGGCTGATACTGCAACTTGAGAGTGTCATGGGATACTTTCCCCACGTATTTGTAACTTGGGACAGTATTATAAGTGTATGCATATGTACCACATCTTTTGAATAAATGTTGTATACTCTTTCTTTTGAATAAATGTTTCAAAGTTAGTAGGTTTGGATAATTTGCACTTAAATGAGTGAGACCTAAATGAAATGCTGAAGAGAACTCTGCCACCTGCTTAAATTTTAAACACATTCTTTCTGCCCAGGGAGGTGGCTGAATCACCATCCCTGGAAGTGTTGAAAAGACCGGTAGATGAGGTGCTCAGGGTTATGGTTTAGTAGTGAACCGGTACGGTTGGACTCGATGATCTCAAAGGTCTTTTCCAACCAGACAATTCTATGATTCTATGAATGTAATCGATACAGTAGGGGATTGGGAGTGTGTCAGTAGCCACAGTAAATCAAGAAAGATGTAACTTTAGACTTAGTAAGCTTAGGATTTTGTTGGGGGAGAACACCAAGCAAACTACAAGACAGGCCTCTTGTTCATTACACAGTGCTGGCAGGAGTGATTTTTGTGGGGAGTAGTTTGTCAGAATCTGGATTTTTAAAATTATTATTAAAATTTTCATTTAGTTTTTCCCTTATGTGGTGAGTTACATTTTGCAGCTTGATCAATGTAATCTATGTGCATATTTTTTAAAGCATCTTACTTGATCAAACTTTACATTCCAATTATCAATGCAGTTGTGTATCATTGAAGCATGTCTGACTAATTAGTAGGTAATAGTGTATTGGTAAGGACAAACTCAAGATGCACCTTGAAGCACTGAATACAAGCTGTACTTAGAATGATTAACAAAATAATTTAGGACTCATCATGCGTGGGGTTAGAGAAATAAACTCATACCAGGATGCTTTAAGCAAAAAGGAGTATTGGAAACCTTTGCCCTCTCTCATCATGGAGACCTGTACCCAAACCACCCTCTGGTTATTTTGCAGGGGGAGATGTGGCAGAGGAGAAATGTAATAAAGATTGTTGTGAGAGACTTGAAAATTAACTTCCTTAGATTAGCAGAAAAAGGGATTAAGGAGTGACTTGATGGTGATGAAGTATTTTCACAGGGAGAAAAATCTCAAGTTGCAGCAGGCCCTTTGACTTCACAGAGAAAAAGCGAATGTTTTGAATTGATTTCTGTTTTCCAGATCTGTCTCTTAATGTGGAAGCTATTTCACAGTGGGAGTGTGATTAACTATTGGGGTCAAGCTCTAGGCACAATAGCTGATTCCTTGTTTTCTGGCATCTTTAGTTAGTCCTGTGGGAGATTTAACATGCTTGCTAAAGTTCTGTGCTGTGGCTGCTGCACTAGGTCAGAGAGATCATTGTGTAGCTTTATAGCTGGTGAAGATCCCTGAGGTTCAGTAGCAGCTGTGTAATGAGGGGTTAAGGCTAGATGCAATACCTCTCCTGACCAAGAATTCCCTTGTGCATGTATATATGTTAATGTTTTTGAACTTTTACAGTGGAATTTTTGAATATTTGCATAAACAAAAAATAACTATCTGAAATGACAAGTGAAAAAGCACCTATATGCTGCGAGTCCCAGACCAGGTCATATTTTGGGCTGGTCCTCTGTAACTCTGGGCCATGCTTATCAATTGATTGTTGTCTGGAAATATGTTTGTTCCACTTTTACCTCTCCTAATCAAGTTCCTGGAAGCTTTGAGCCTCGTTGAGGAGTGACTGTGGATCAACTTTGAAGTTGTAAGTGGACATAGATTTGTTTTAAGTACAACAGGTTATTTATCTGTGTGTCTTTTTGCTGTAAATGAGAACAGTAGGTACATCTTATGCACACAGGTAAAAAGCCATGCTCTTCCCAGTTGCTTCTATATTTGGCTATTGCACTGGTGTTTTATTTTATTAACTGATGGTTTGCCTTTTTTTTTTTGTCCAAATCTGTTTGGCTTCTCTGACATTGTATTGCAGTTTTCTGGATGCAAGTTGGATACCCAAATCAGAAATTATTCAAAAATGTCTTGTATATGTTGGTTATTGATATTTGTTGAGATCACTGGTAAAACTATTTTGCTGTTCCATTTATTTCAGAACCCTCTATCTTACTACTGAAAGAAAAGTAGATCTTCCTAAACCTGTCGTGTCAAAGAAAATCAAAGAAAACCTACAAACTTAATGGTCTTAGGCAGAAGTGATTTAAAATAGCAGGAACTCAGTAGAGATTATTGCTGAAAATCAAATAATTCTCTCTTCTGAGTTCTAGCACTGAAGTTGTTTCCAAAGCAATGCTTAGACATGGACGAGGCAACATAAAGGAAGCTGATGTTATTTTACTAACAGAATTCAGTGTGTTCCCTCTCTCATCTTGTTGCTACTTTGTCCAGAGATCAGTAAAATTTGGGCTAGAAATGATAGTTTCAGTGGGAGCTTTCTGTTTAAAAATACCTAAAGATAAATCTCATTGTCTATCTCTTTGCTATCTAGGAATAAGATGCAAAGTCTTCTGGAATTTCCAATCATGCTGCATGTGGAAGGGAACTTTCTGCAAGCGCAGGTGTAATACTGATCATCTTGTTTTCTCTTTTTCACCAGATTCCATTGTGATTGGATTTTGGGTTGGTCTTGCAGTTTTTGTCATCTTCATGTTTTTTGTCCTGACTCTGCTGACAAAGACAGGAGCACCACATCAAGAGTGAGTCTGAAAACTGGAATAACAAATCCAGCCTGCAAAATGACCCGTTTGTTCTTTTGCAGCCCCCAAACAAGCACCGACAGTGCTGACATTGCCCTGACTCAGCACTCCATTCTTACGAAAGGCTGCTATCTATCTTTGTTTCAAAAACTTTTCTTCCAAGCTATTCTAGGAGACCAGTTCTGTAAAGTTGTTATTAAAGTGTTCCCTATTTAGGAAGCAGTTGGTAGACAGTAAGAGATGGCAATGGCTACGTGTATGCATTTCCATACTACAACAACGTTGGTGGGTAGGGTGCTGAATAGTGGCTTTAAATTACTGTTCTGCAAATAAATGGGGCCATTCTAGGTAAGCTCACGTTATGATGGAGTTGTTGAAGGGAGAAATGTGAATATTGACAAGTATATACAAATAAAAAATGCAGTGCAGATGTTAAATTAAGGGACTTGAAATCTGGAGAGTTTCTACGTGTTTGTGTATTCAAGCACACAAAGTAGATATCAGTAATATTTTCAAAATCTTCCCTTAACCATGTAGCTCCCACAATGTCAGAGTGACTTGGTTTCTGCTGACAAAACCCACTAGATGCTGAAGTACAGATCAGCCCACGTGTTTAACTCCACACTTGCCTGAAAGTCCCAAACTAATCTTTTTTCTTGTTCTTTCCAGCTGATAAGTATGTGCAGACCGTGCCTTGCCTCAACCATTTATCTGCATTAGTGCAGCACACAGCCTGTCAGCATCCTTTCCTCTGAGAGTGTTTGAATCTACATCTCCTCTCAGGCTTGCATGCTATAAAGTAGAAATAAAAAGCCTCTCTGGAGAAAGAGAGATCACTTGCAGACAGGTAGCAGTAATGAGAAGCTGATTGTGAAAAGCAGTTGTTAGTGCTTATCACTTCCTAAAGCAGCCTGCCTATCTCTGCCTATTGAGGCCACTTTGCTATTCAGTCATGTGTAGACTGGCTCTGAACACATCTCTAGAGGCAGGGCCGTATTAGGGAGGACATAGACTTGGAATCTCTTCTGTTTTTTTGCTTTTTTCATCAATTTTATTGGAACAGGTTGCTTAGAAAGTTCATGAAGCCTCCATCTCTGGTCAACTTCTACATCCAGATAACCTGATCTGAATTCAGAGTTGGCCTTACCTGGATCAGGGCATTACGTTAATCACCTCCAGAAGTCCCTTGTAATACGATTTTTCTTCAGTTGTTGAAGAAAGCCTGGTTATTTATTTCTGTGTTTGTTTTAAACTTCCTTTGCAGCTTTGGGAGCTGTGTGTTTGAATGCTTGCCCACTTGCTCTAAGCTGTTACCTTTAACAAATTTGAGCACTATTTTTTTGAGATTTGATAACCAAATGTTACTGGAAATAGATCATCATAGGAATATGCTAAGTGGAAAGAATACTGTTTTTTACTCTTGTTTTTGGTACATTATGTAAAAACTGAAGAGCATAAACCTGTAAAACCAGTGCAGATTGTGGATTTAGTTTGCCTGTATCTTCTGTCTTTATAATTGACTGGATTCTTCATGACTCATTGTTTTCATTGATGGGCTGTCTTGCAGCCCTCCTTTAGAAACAGATGTTAATGGGGTTCTTAGGTCTCTGGAGAAAGCCAGCCTGATTGATAGATGTGTCTCTGACATCAGTAAGTCAGTTTGGCTGTTCTTTAAAGTACCATTAACATGAGAGATAAGTCTGACTGTGTTCAGATGCATGGATCCAAAGTTGAATATTTTGAATTTTTTCTAGTGGTATGCTTTTCTTGCCTCAGTATAGCATCATAGAATGGTTTGTGTTGGAAAGGACCTCAGAAGGTCATCTAGTTCCAACCTCCCTGCCACAGGTCACCTTCTACTAGATCAAGTTGTTCAAAGCCCCATACAATCTGGCCTTGAACACCTCCAGGGATGGGACATCCACGGCTTCTCTGGGCAACCCGTGCCACTGCTTCACCATGCTCAAGATGAAGAATTTCTTCCTTATATCTAATCTAAATCTACCCTCTTTCAGTTTAAACCCATTATACCTTGTCCTGTCACTACATGCCCCTTTAAAAAGTCCCTCTCCAGCTTTCCTGTAAGCCTCATTTAGGTACCAGAAGGCTAGAATAAGGTATCCCCAGAGCCTTCTCTTCTCCAGGCTGAACAGCCCCAGCTGTCTGAACCCTTCCTCATATGGAAGGCGCTCCAGCCCTCTGATCATTTTTGTGGCCCTCCTCTGTTTTTTCCCCAACAGGTCTATGTCCTTCTTATGCTGGGGGCCCTACAGTGGAATGCAGTACTCCAGGTGGTGGAGTACTTTTTGAAATAGTGCAAGATGTTCAGGACTGGGCACATTCTCAGACCAGAAGAATAAGGTCAGAGGTGGAAATGTAATTAGTTACAGAAATGATGCCCATTGCACTTTTCATTTGTTTGTTTGCATATTAGTCTGTGTAGAACATTAGCTTGTGTGACAGAAAGATTGCGTTGACAATATTTCTGAATATCTGCCTGAAAAATACTCTTGTTCATCATTCGGGAGAAGAGAGTACAATATATTTTCTGCATTTAAAACCATTCTTAAAACCACATTTGTACAACGAATGCTAAGTCTGTTCATGTAAGCTATCTATATAGACTCTTGGCCAATGTAATCTCAAAGCTTCATGCAGCTACTGTGGCAGGTTGTGCAATTAGTTGCAGTAAAGCTAAAATGACACGGGTTTTTTTTTTAAGAAATCACTTGGGTTTGGTCAAGGATTCTGTGGTGAAATCCACAGAAGTGCAGGTTCACCAAAACAAAAAATGCTACAGATACATGCACGTGTTTCGCCAAACCCTGCTATTTTTGAGGACTGGCTGCTTTTTTCTTTCCATGGTTTGCCAACTACCGCAGGTCACTTCAGGGAACATTAAGAAAAGGGGTGTTGAAGCTATAGGGGAATGTCAAGTGTCAGTCCCAAACCAGTATGCCCCTGTTAGAAGGGTATACTGGGCGAAATTGTCTGTACCCTGACAGTGCACTCAAGTCCAGCGAGCAGAGTCTAGAGCTTGATACTGAAATCAGCAGACCAGAACCCAGCACTGTAGGCTGGAAGATTCCCATAAAAAGGTGACTTGGGTTAGTTCATTGCTTGGTTGGTTTTCAGTGGTTTTCAGTATATGTGATGCTCAAGGTGTCTGGCGTTCACCTCCCTGCTCTCTTGCTGGCAGATTCTGGGACTCAGAGAGTCCTGTTGGTGCAAATACTGCAAAAGGGATTTGATTGTCCAGGTGACTGTGCTCCATTCCCCATGTTCACATGTCAACAGTATGAGTTATTAATTCTTACTTAACAAAACTTATATTCTGAGAATAAATTCAGATTTTTCACTGCTCATCCTCTAAAAGCCTCCCCTGTCTTTCAGATGCCAGTAATTTTCATCTTGTGATGATGGCATAGAAATTCAGGCTGACAAATAATATGTTACTGTCCAGAACTTGTGTGTAGCTTCAGCTTTTCTCACTCCCAGCTGTGCATGGCTCTTGCACAAGTTCATGCAGATTGGAGCTGGTTTGAGCTAACACTTCTAGAAACCTCCAAGAAAGATGTTAAGATGTCCTTCCCAGGCTATGTGTCTGAACTGCTAAGACTGCCAATATTTATAGGAGTCTTTAGTTCCAGCTCTCCTGATTTGGAAATCTGAATGTGATCGACTGAAGTCAGTGGTAAAAATGGTTTGATGTCTGGACAATCAAGCACTCAAATTATGCTGTTAGTGATGGCAGTGCTGCCTATGTCTCAGACATTTTCTTTATCAAAGATTTTTTCAAAGTCTTCTATAAGACATTTTAAAAAAATTGTACCTATTTGATATTATTTGATGTCAAGAGGAGATACAGGAGAGTATTTCTGAGCTCATACAGTGAGCTGATTTTTAAAGTATGTTGATTACTAGAAGTGCTGTTTAAGAGTGCCAGCACTGATGACTTATTCTTATGGGAAATTATCACAACAAATTAGAGCTTAAAATAGCTTCAGCAGAAAATAATAAACAGTGCTGGCTTTTAAAGTCTGTTGTCAATAAACTGTAGGGTTTCCTTTCTTCCTGTTCATAATGGTTGCTGAAACCAAATTTACTGTTAAGAACTCAAATAGTTCTACTTTCACGCTTACTGAATGTTTCTTTTTCCTCCTTAGCAATGCAGAACCTTCTGAAAAAAGATTTTGCATGAATAGCTTTGTGGCAGATTTTGGAAGACCTCTAGAGTCGGAGAGGGTCTTTTCTCATCAAATGGCTGAAGAATCACGTTCACTTTTTCATTTCTGTATTAATGAAGCGGAACATTTGGACAAAGCAAAGCAAAGTCACAAAGGTCCAGGTCTGGAGGGTAATGTCCACTTCGAGGAGGTTCCCAGAAGCAGTGGAATGTTTGAGGAGGAGCTAAATTGTCTTACAAAATTTAACATTCCGAACTTTGTGAACACTGAGCAGTACTCTTCACTAGGCGAGGATGATCTCCTTATGTCAGAGCCACCAATTATTTTAGAGAGCAAATCAGTCATGCAATCTTCCTGTCGGACCCTTGACTAAAATGTGTTACTTAAATGTGTTACTTAAATGTTCCCGTTATTGTCCAGTTTGAAGCCTTTCTTGGCCTTCAGTTATGTTGACAGAAGGTGTTTCAGACCTGTGCTTTTTATTGTATGTAAGAATGGGTGTGCTGACAGAACTCAATTTAGACAAGAAGTAAAGCACTGAATACTTACTCTGATGCCTTCTGTGGTCTAAACCTTTTGCCCAGGGTTGTTTTTGCTTCTGGTTTTATTTTTGGTTGTTTTTCTTTGTTTTTAAGTGACTGCTTATGTCCAGCTTCCAAAGGGTACCATAATAATTTGTGGACACTTGTGAAGGCTGGAGCCTGGCATTGGGAGATGTATGAAACCCTCAAATTAAGACTGAAACAAGGAATAAGCAGGCAGCCTCTGGGGAGGTTCTGCAGATTCTGCTACTCCCCAAAAGGACACCTGAAACTGAGCAGCACAATGGATGTCTGCTTGGCACGAGCTTCATTTTCTGATTCCTGACTGCTTTTTTGATGCAGGTTAAACCCAGCTTACAAAGCTTCCAGAGGGAATACCTTGTGTATTAAGCTGTTTAGTTACAGTGTTTACAAAATACTACCACTACCTGCTGTTGAGTAAAAGCAAATTGGTGGCTATAATTATGGTACTTCAGAGAAACTGGAAGGTTGCATCAGCAATGTGAAAAAAAAAAAATCAAATTACTGTTTGTGTGTAGAATAGTAATTCCAGGTCATCACTGGGCAGCTGTCAGAATGTTAAAGTGCAGGATTCAGCAGCTAAATCACAGGAAATCAGATAAAAACTATTCTTCTTTTGCCAATAATTACTATATGTAAATGGCATTGGCATGTTAAGCTGGTGTTAGCTTTGCTTATAGGCTGAATCTTCCTGTGCTTTTTTGGCTCTATGAACAGCCCTTTTTTGATCAGTGAGACAGTGGACAGTTAGCGGGCTCTGAGGGGTTGAGAGGACCAGCTCCAAAAGCATAGCTGAGCTGCACTTGCTCCATGTTTATTTTTGTACTCAGTTGGGATGGTGTTGCAAGCACAGCTGTTCTCACAGGGACACGTTTGTTAAGGAATTGAATAGATGTAATTTTAACCTTTTAAGTGTGTTTTTTAGAGAAGGAATAAGGTTCTGAACCTTAGCCAATACTTAAATTACATTTTGGCATTCTTTAAGAGTTACTAATAGCCAAATGGTTTTAGAGCAAGCATGTATCACAGTATCACAAGGTTGGAAAGGACCTCTGAGATCATCAAGTCCAACCTATAACCTAACACTAACACCAACCATCATCTAAACCATGGCACTCAGTGCCTCATCCAGTCTCCCCTTAAACACCTCCAGGGTCAGTAACTCCACCACCTCCCTGGGCAGCGCATTCCAATGGCCAATCACCCTTTCAGTGAAGAATTTTTTCCTCATATCAAGTCTAAACTTTCCCTGACGAAGCTTAAGTCCATGCCCTCTGGTTCTGCCACTGGTCACCTGAGAGAAGAGACCAGTCCCTGCCCGACTACAACCTCCTTTTAGGTAGTTGTAGAGAGCAATGAGGTCTCCCCTGAGCCTCCTCTTCTCCAGACTAAACATCCCCAACTCCCTCAGTCGCTCCTCATAGGGCTTGTGCTCCAGCCCCTTCACCATCTTCGTTGCCCTCCTCTGAACACATTCCAGTATCCTAACATCTTTCCCAAACTGGGGGGCCCAGAACTGGACACAGTATTCAAGGTGAGGCCTGACCAGTGCCGAGTACAGGGGGATGATAACTTCTCTGGTCCTGCTCACTACACTATCCTGATGCAGGCCAGAATGCCATTGGCCTTCTTGGCCACCTGGGCACACTGCTGGCTCATGTTGAGCTTCCTGTCCACCAGCACTCCCAGGTCCTTTTCTGCCTGACTACTCTCCAGCCACTCTGTCCCCAGTCTGTAGCTCTGCATGGGATTGTTGTGTCCAAAATGAAGTACCCGACATTTGGACTTATTAAACATCATCCCATTAGAATCAGCCCAGCTCTCCAATCTGTCCAGATCCCTCTGTAGGGCCATCCTACCCTCTAACAGATCAACCCTTCCTCCCAGCTTGGTATCATCTGCAAATTTGCTGATGATGGACTCAATCCCCTCATCCAGATCATCAATAAAGATATTAAACAGGACGGGACCCAACACCGATCCCTGGGGGACACCACTGGTGACCGGCCGCCAACTGGATGAAACACCATTCACCATCACTCTTTGGGCTTGGCCATCCAGCCAATTCCTAACCCAGCACAAAGTGCTCCCATCTAAGCCACAGGCTGCCAGCTTCCCTAGGAGTCTACTGTGGGAGACAGTGTCAAAGGCCTTGCTGAAGTCCAGGTATACCACATCCACAGCCTTTCTCTCATCCACCAGGCGAGTCACATGGTCGTAAAAGGAGATCAGGTTGGTCAGGCAGGACCTGCCCCTCCTAAATCCATGCTGGCTGGGCCTGATCTCTTGACCGTTCTGCAGGTGCCGCATGATTTCACCCAGGATTATCTTCTCCATGATTTTACCTGGGACCGAGGTCAGGCTGACAGGTCTGTAATTACCTGGATCATCCTTACGGCCGTTCTTATGGATGGGCGTCACATTGGCCAACTTCCAGTCTTCCGGGACCTCTCCAGTGAGCCAGGACTGCTGAAAGATGATGGAGAGCAGCTTAGCAAGCTCATCCGCCAGCTCTCTCAGCACCCTAGGATGGATCCCATCCGGCCCCATAGACTTATGAGGGTCCAAGCGGCTCAGCAGGTCTCTAACCTCCTCCTCATGGATTGCAGGAGGGCCATATTTCACCCTGCCCCCATCAACCACTTCAGAGGGCCAACTGTCAAGCGAGCTGACATCCTTGCTGTTAAAAACTGAGGCAAAGAAGGCATTAAGTACCTCAGCCTTCTCTGCATCTTTGGTTACTATATTTCCCTCCACATCCAACAAGGAGTGGAGGTCGCTGCCGCCCTTCTTTCTGCCATTGATGTATTTATAAAAACTCTTCTTATTGTCCTTAACAGAAGTGGCCAATTTGAGCTCCAGCTGGGCTTTTGCTTCCCTGATTTTCCTCCTACACGACTTAACAACATCCTTGAACATGAAGTGGCTTACATCCCCTTCTTTCCAACGATGATACATCCTCTTTTTCTTACTTAGTTCCTTCAGAAGTTCCCTACTCATCCAGGCCGGCCGTCTGCCCCTACGACTCTTCTTACAACACATGGGGACAGCCCGCTCCTGCGCCTGCAAGATTTCATTCTTGAAGTGCATCCAGCCTTCCTGGACCCCCTTGCCACTAAGAGCTATTTCCCAGGGAACTTTCCTGACCAGTTCCTTAAATAATCCAAAATCTGCCCGCTGAAAGTCCAGCATCGATGTTCTGTTCCTGGCTTTTCTTGTTACATTATTCAGAGAGAACTCAATTATCTCATGATCACTACACCCCAGACAGCCTCTGACAACAACATCACTCACCAGCCCTTCTTTGTTTGTAAACAGCAGGTCAAGAAGAGCCTCACCCCTGGTGGGCTCACTCACCAGCTGTGACAAAAAGCAGTCCTCAATACACTCTAAGAACCTCCTGGACTGCCTCCTCTCAGCAGTGTTAAGTTTCCAGCAGATATCTGGAAGGTTAAAGTCTCCTAAAAGAACAAGGGCAGCCGATCTAGAGGCAGCCTCCAGCTGTTTAAACAACAGAAGATCCAAATCCTCCTCCTGGTC
Organism: Tapera naevia; assembly: GCA_033556795.1. Lineage (NCBI taxonomy): Eukaryota > Metazoa > Chordata > Aves > Cuculiformes > Neomorphidae > Tapera > Tapera naevia. The sequence continues at coordinate 1,814,369 of JAUMJJ010000079.1, read as the reverse complement.
GGGCGGTCTGTAGCACACTCCAACCAGGAGGTCAGACCTGACTGCCCCTCTGACTCTTACCCATAGGCACTCAACCTGGTCATCACCGATCTCGACTTCAACAGCATCCAGGGTTTCTCTAGTGTAGAGGGCCACAGAGGAACCAGGTTCAAATCCTGTGCTGGATTCAGGTGCAGAAAAGGCCTCCGTATGAAGGCTGTAGCTGTGGGCTTCCCTTTTCTCTTCCCAAATAAATCTGGGAAATCTGCCTTGTGAATGTGGCAACTGCTCCTTGCTGAGCCACCTCAAAAACCTGTTAGCTATCTGATGGTTAAGTTTTGTCTGAACTGAAGCTCAGTATCGTTATTGCTAAAAAGCTCTGGGACTTCTATTAAATGTGGCTTTTATAGCCTCTTTCTGGATGAGTGAGCTGCCTTCAGTGATATTTGATCTATTGTTTATGTTTTTCCTTTGCCATGCTTCAAAACAAATGCTGTTTATAAATGAGGGGAAAAAAAATCTGTGTAGAATCCATCTCCTCTGCAATTGAGAAATGAAGATTGTTTTTAAAGCATTTAAAACTAGGTTTCAAAATAATATGCAGGTCTGGTTTTAGCAAGAAAAAAGCTTCCTGTTCTCAGTGGGTGAACCTTTGCTTTTCTTCTGCTACCTTAAATCTTTCTCACTGTTGTTTGGCTGCATTACTGCTGTTCTGGGGAGAAAGGAGAAGGGTTCATGTGTATGAATGCTAGTGGCACTTAACACCTAGGTGAAAGGTATTTTAATGAAATTATCAAGGGATGATACCACCCTAACTTATAATTCATTGGAATTGTATTCTCAGTGTCCTTCTGAAGCATGTATTAATCCTGTAAAGGTATTTGTTTGGTTCCTGCTTCTGTTCTTTCCTGGTGATTCTGCTGTTTCTATCTTACCTCCCTTCTAACTTTGAAAATCCTTCACACTGCAGAACTGTAACCTGGCAGTCCCCACTGCACAGTTTTGCTTCAGGGGAAAGGGGACTGGTGTAATAACCAGCTTCGTATAACACTTTTTGAAAAAAATCACTTTTTCCCAGAAAACAAATGTGAGTTGGTTCACTATGAAGTAAATAGAAAGTGTTTTGACCAAGGTAACCCTTCAAAGCAAACATTGAGAATTTAATGGTGCAGGTTTTCTTACTGCTTGGACTGTTTCATGGTCCTTTCTCAAAACTCACTATAAAAGCATCCCCTGTGCTAGATTTAACTGCATGAAGAATTTCTCTAAGATAATTACGTAGGTTTGCAAAAATGTGTATTGTATTCTGTTAGAAATTACTAGGTCAAGCTATGTATTCTTTTTCAAAGGTTTCAAACATTTGTGAAATGTCCTCTGTGTTAACCAAGTTTTAGCTTTGACTTTTTTTTAAAAAGAAAAAGGAAAAAACCCCACCCTATTGTGCAAAGAAGATGCCTGCTCATAAAGAAAAGAAAGGGAAAGGTAAAACAATGAACTTCTCTACTAAGATCCACTAATGTGTGGTCTCTGAGGCTGAAATGCGAAGTGATATATATTTGTCATGCAATTTAGAATTTATGTACCTGAGCTCTAGATCTTGAATACTTAAATACTGATTTTTTTTTTTTGCCACTCTGTGATTAAAAGAACCCCACAACACCCTTAACAAGCCTCTGGCAGAGGAGGAATTCAATTGTACTTTTTGCCTTCTACTCTGCCCTGTCCTCCTGGCAGTGAAAGATGACAAAGCTAAATAAATCAACTGGAGATGCTGCAGAGCCAAACTGAACTTAGTAGCTTCAGGTACTGACACGTAGCAAAGGAAGTCTTATTTCTGGACATGAGGTATGTAGTTAGCTGTGTGAAAGGCTAAACATTGCGGTTCAAAACTATCAGAGGACTTTCTGTTCCAGAGTCAGGGCAGCACTTGGTGGAACTGGATTTGCACAGCTAGTGCCACTATACAGATCCATTTTCCTTCTTTTTACCGAAATGGGTTAAATACTGGATATAGTGACAGACTTCAAAATGTATTATGTGCTATTAAGTAAATACTTCATCCATTATAACTTATTTAATTTGTTACATGAACAGTTCTGACGTGTATGTCAGAACCCTTGAAACAGAACACACCACTTATGTCTCTGCCACAGATGCTATGATGAGACCTGATATTCTCCTGCACACCCTGTTTTCCTTTCTTGAAGCAAATGTTGTCTCTGTAATCTGGGTCACTGAGCTGCTCAGCCAGCTGCACTTGATTTCCTAAAATCTTCAAACATGAACAATTCAAGTTATTATACTTCATCTGCTTTGCTGTAAACAAATGAATCATAGCTAAACCTAAGGCAATGATTCAAAGAAATTATGTTTAAGGTTCTTTTAATCCATTCATTGTAACACCTTCTGGAAATGCATGGCGAAATACTATGGCATAAGATAAGGAAAACTAGACAAGAGTAGTATAAAATTCTGTTACTCTCTGAAAGATCCCACTGACCCCTCAGTGGAATACAGTAAGGAGTAATGACCTGTTTTGTTAGCCTTTGCTCCATTTCAGGGTACTTTCCCCTTTCTGTACTGTTAAGACTGCTACAGTCAAGAACCAGTAGCTTTAGCAGAGAAGTTGAGACTTGGACCTTGGTTCTCCACAGAGAACACTGTTACTGCAGCCACTCAAGTCCAGAGAGAGTCTGTTACTGTGTGCAGTGTCCACTTTACGATAAATACCTAAAAACTACAGACCATGCTTCAGTGAGTGTGCAACTACATAAATACATGTGAAAACACAGTATAAACCATATTACAGCTTACAGCAAAGGTAAATAACACTGTCCTGAGTCAGTAAAATAGAATCAGAGAAAGAATTTAATTTGAAATTTAATTCAAACTGTGTAAGATACCAGCATTTGCTGAGAACCGAATATAAGAATTTTAAAAGGGGTCTGAATGAACTGCGTGAACACTAAGAACCCCCTCTCAGTGACCTAAGGATTATAAGCTTGAGAGAGTGAGTTTCCCTAGGCGTTCCTATCTTAGGCAGTGTCCTTGGATACCTACATCCAAGATCTGGCCACTCTGGGAACACAAGGGTTGCTGTAATTTAAAAAAAACAAACCCCTCACTTCAGGTCACACACTTTAATAGTGTTAAACATTGTACAGGAAATAAATGGTAAGTTGAAATTATTCAATTTCATCCTTTTCATTTCCAAATCAAGGAAATATAGCATTGATTGATATTTTATATATATATCTAGCATTATTGTATTTACACATTTTATGAATACAGACTATTATTAGGCAGAGAACACCCATAATAAAAATACTGAAAATATCTGAATACGAAACAACCACAATCTGTTTTTATTGACAACCATCTTTTTTTTTAATATCTGTACATCAATGTGTACACACTCTCACTCTATGTTTGTGTGTGTAGGTGCTCAAAAAACCTCAACTCTTGCACAGTGGATTGCTGTCTGCCTATATGGTGTAACTTGTTACACTGTTTTGTTCTTTTTGCATGCACTCAGTCCCATGCTTGCCTTGGCCAAAGTGCATGTTTACTGCTGGTCCCTGAAGAAGCATGATACAGAAATACATGTGCTATTTCACATTTGAGTTAAATGCTAGCTTCAACCAATACTACAGAATAATACAATGTGGATTGTACAAAATTACAGCAAGAGGTGACCTGAAGAGTATATTCTAGCTTTTATCTCCTCTGTCCCCTAAATAAGTATATCTGACTGAGCTATACCCTCAATACATGTGTTATGGATTTCTTAAGAACTTGTAGTCCTGAGACTTCAAACTAGTAATTTACTTTTATTTGTTTGAAAACTTGTCCTTTCAGCCACCAAGCAGCCACCTCTCTTGAATTTTCTTGTAGTTTACTCCTCCTCCTTTTTCTATCCCTTTAGCAGTAGCTTTGCCATAAAGTGTACCAGCCATCCTCATCTCCCCTCTGGAGCAGGGCAGCCCCTCCAGGTTGAGTGTTTCCTAAGGCTTCATTTTATAGATTGCTGATTGTTCCTTTCCCTCCAGTTGTGTTCAGCTCTTTTTTTGAAAGAAGGGACCAAAAGCTTGGCACACTACGTTGCATGTTAGTAATGGAGTAGGAATTGGCTCCTATGCTATCTAGTATCTTCGTATTCATCAGGGAAAGTTTAGACTTGATATGAGGAAAAAATTCTTCACTGAAAGGGTGATTGGCCATTGGAATGGGCTGCCCAGGGAGGTGGTGGAGTCACCGACCCTGGAGGTGTTTAAAGGGAGACTGGATGAGGCACTGAGTGCCATGGTTTAGATGATGGTTGGTGTTAGTGTTGGTGTTAGTGTAGGGTTATAGGTTGGACTTGATGATCTCAGAGGTCCTTTCCAACCTTGTGATACTGTGATCTTGAAGGCTCTACACTTAGGTGTGTAACTAACTCCAGCAAAGCACAAAAGGAGAGGGAGAAGGCAGTGGTTTCTCTAAATATTTAGCTTGTTACCTGCTATGATGCCTGTCCATTCAGCAGAAAGTTGTACCCACATTCTGCAGTTTTGGTGGAAGATTAGTCCTTCTCAAGCATACCTTTTGTCAGTACTGAAGATTATTGCTTTTTTTTCTTTATCCTCTTTTCCAATTGTCTCAGTATATTAACTCTAAATTTGCCCACCAACATATCCCTGCAGTTGAGCTTCAGCACATTGTCTTTATTATTCTGCCTCTTTATTATGTAAAGAACATCTATGAAGATGGTACTCTGGCAGATCCACAACAGCCCCTTGTAAAAGTCTGAATCAATGCAGCCTTCCCTTGTAAAAGGGATATCATTAACTACCCTCACACCATATTTTACAGGCTTTTTTCATATCTGCCCAAAACCATTCAGCTAGACCACTCTGTCATCATTCTTACCAGCACAGTTGAAAACCTCTCTAAAGTAAACAGGATAGTTTGAATTTGAGCACAACTAGACAATGCCTACTCTGCTCCAGCCCTCCAGTCATTCACAAAGTTGAAAGGGGTCTTAAAGATTAAGGGAAGGAACATTTTATGAATTGGAAGGAGAGAAGCAAAATGTTGGAAAAAGGATTTTTGTGCCCTACTGTATAAAAAATACTAACTCTATACACTAAAAATATAGGCCAAACAGCATATTACTCAAATTGTCCTCAAAGGAATCACTATAACACAAATTATAAACAGAAATTAAAAATACTAAGGTGTGTTCTACAGTACCTGAAAAAGCATCAAATGGATTTTTTTCACTGGTAATTCAATTTATAGAATAACCTTGATATTCCTAATTTTTTTTAAAAATTGGATTTAACTTTATTACTAAGAAAATAGAAGACATACAACATGACTGGGGTGTTGCTCAGTGCAAATCTACCTTTGGATAAGCGAGATTCCGGGTAAGATTAGAATGTAATTCAATTTATGAGTGTGATGATTTCAATAAAGTTTACTATACATAACTGATTATTAAAATTCTGCTTCTCTAATCAACTCAAACCTAATCATGTCTTCCAACAGCTGTGTGCCATGCTGAATCCACTGGAATCAGGTGCAGGAATAACAACCCCTTGTTTTTGCAGTTCACGTAAAACATCTAATATTGAATCCAATTCCACTCGAAATTTCTCCAGTTCTTGATTCTTCTGTTGCGCCAGTCTTCGCCACTTCTCAACCTCATGGGTTTGCCTTGCTTCAGTAACATGTTGTGTTAGCTGGGCTGCCTGCAAATTAGAAGCAAGTCAGCACTGTGAGTTCCTGGTCAAATACTCAGTGCTGCCCCTTTGTACAAATATGCCACTGCATTTATTTCATACTTGGTCTCAAAGCCCAATGCTCGTGTTGTTAGGCGGAAAGAGCTTCTTCTGAATATTACAAAAGTCATTCAGACAGCAATGAATTCCTTCCAATAGCTGCATTAATGACAGAAGGGTAAGACAATCCATAACTAATGAACCTCAAGAGAATTTAACTTATCCTCTCCAAAGCAGCAATTAAAAGTTTGAATACGGAAGACAAAGTATAACATAAACCCCTCTATAGTCAAAATGAACCTTTTGAATTGCCAGTCAGATCTCTTAATTAAAAAAATGCTCTGCAAAAGAAACAAATCAAATTTGAATAACATGTTCTGAGCTTCAACTGTACTTTTTAAAACCACAAGTTCTATAAATTATCAGAAAATATCCTTAGTCACAAAGGTCTGAAGTTGCTGTAGATAGGGGTTTGAACTAAATTTTACATGAACTCATGGCATAGTCCTATTAAATTACCCAAAATAAAGTGTCACATGTCACAAGATACCAAAATCTCCACACCATTATTAGTCGTGATTGAGACATTCTTTAAGGAAAGCCCTGTCACTTAAAGGCCATAATTGGTGTGATATGAAGAATAATCTGTTATTTCCTTACTCAGCAACTCGTTCTTCTAAATTGTTCTTTTCGTTATCGTTCATTTAGGGGACTGTTCGGTGCTTGACTGAAGGTGATAAAAGGTGCAAAACAGGAACAAACAAAATCCAAAGCTTAATACACAACAAGGCCAGTAGCACCAGGAAAGAATAAATTTCTTAGTACTAATTGTTGCACATACTATTATTTCTATTTTTAAAAATGCATTACAAAACATCTTAGTAAATACTATAGGTTAGGTGATGAATTCAGTAGAGACAGATAACAGATCAGACAGCAGCAGACACTTTACAGAAATGGGAAAGGAATTCCCATGTTATACAAAACCAAATGAATAGCATAAAAAAAGTAACTGTATCACAGTCCCCTTTAGCAGGACAGAATGTGAACAATAATAAAATCATCAGAGGCAGCAGGGTTTGTTCTTAGTCCAGTGAATTGTTTTATGCACAGCTCTTTTGGGGAAGCAAATTAAATATGTGATGTAGAAATCTATGAGAATAAAACCTTCTACCAAAAATAGTTCTGTATGTAAAAATGTTTTACTTGAGATCTGGTTTCAAAACTGTAGAACAAACTCCATAAATGAAGAAATACTACAGGCTTGATGATCTTCCAGTCTAATTGCCCTTCTTATATTTTACTTAAATATATGAAGTGGAAGTTAAAACAGTAACAAAAGACAATCATAGATTGAAGTGATCAAAGTGCTGAGAAAAAAAGTTATATGAGCTAAAAAACGAGCTAGAAAATAAAGTTACAGCTCAGTTGACTTAAACTGCATTACAAACTCTTGTCCAGTTCTCAATAGCTAGCTTTCATCCTGCAACTGAAATAGGAAATAGCTGAATGATACAAGGGGCTTCCAAAGGTCATGTGGTCCAACCACCTGCAAAACCAAGGCCTCCTCAGACCAGGCTGCAAGGAAGTTACACACCTGATGTACGAGTCATGCACAAGTAATCTTAATTACCACAGCAAGGATGTGTTGACTAGGATTGCATCTGTGTTCACTTGCATCAGCAGCAAGCGCCAAAGACAAAACCATGGTTGTATCAAAGAGTACTTGCCCCCAGCAGCACGAGCTAAAGGGGCCTGTGCAAATACCATAAAATTACAGTTAAACCTATAAATTGCTCTTGATAACGTAAATGCAGATACATTGTGGTGTACCTTTCGAATTTCGTGCTCTCTCTCTGCATGTCGGGTCTCTATATGCTTGATTTTCCTTTCCAGGCACAAGAAATGTTTCATTTCAGGGCTTTGGTTCTCCTTAGCCTCTCTCAGTTCTTCCAACAATTTTGTCACCTACAGTTTGAGAGAATCGATGAAAATTGTTATCATTGCGTTAAGCAGGGTATAAAACACATTCCTTTCAAGGTGTATTTGCGTTGTTTAATCATTCCATTCAAAAGCTGCAGAAAGGAAGACATAAAAGAGAAATCTCCTTTATACAAAAGCTTAAAAAGGGGCTCAGGGATTTAGATTAGGATCCTTCATTGGTGAGAAGTAGCCTGAGGATATGACAATCTAGTCTCTTTTGATAAATACAATCCTGTACATAATGTGTTATGAAGTGATCATTCACAGTCAATTTTTATACTTGTAAATGTACTAAAAAATTAATAGAGAATATTATGATTAGATGTTCTTACAAAATCCCTTCTCACATGCTGGATAAAGACAATAGAGAAATAGACTGGTATATTTTTATAAGGAATAAATTAGGAAAAGACAGATATGATTACAAATCCCCTTTGGTCTAGTAATTGCCAGGCCAAGTCAGCTCTACCAATGGCTTACCTAGAAATTATTTCCTAATCCTCCAGAAATTCAGGTAAGTTTCTTCACAAAGCTCTACTGGTTTATTCTCATTCTTTGCCTTTTTTTAAGTATCTTCATATTCCTTCATTTAAAATTCTAAGTCTTTTTTTTTTTGGCCACTTTCTTAATGTGCATAAGTAAACTAAAGTAGAAGCTTTGAAATCTTGATCCTTTACTATAACCCTTAGCTCCCCGTACCCAACATATCTGCAAACTGCTAACCCTCTTGAAGCCCTCAGCCATCCTTGGCTCTCTGCTGCTGAATTCAAGTACGTGGAAGCATTGTGTACTTCTTAAGATGTTGTCACTCTTACCAAGATGTGACTCCAAGATGGTTTAATATTATCTCAATTTTTAACATGGTTTTCTAAAATAAGAAGGGCTATATTATTACGTTTTTGCCTATCCATTACTCCAGCAGCTTTGAACCACTTTCAGCCACTTGGAGGTGCAGAAATCCGTTTTGTAAGGTCTTTGAAAACGAGGGCCTGTTGCTTGTCTGCTGAGTTGCCCCACTGAAGGAAAGGGCTGATGTGTGATCTCAAGTACATAATGAATACAAGAATTCATACAGGAATGGTTTTATGAGGGGGGAAACAAAGACCCAGGAGTAAATAGTCTCCATATATCTTTCCAGCAACAGAACTATGTTAAATAAAAGCTCTCCTATGTGTATGCTGTTATACAAAAGAAGTATAAAGTTAATGAAAAACATCCATGAACAGCATTTCTGAGATCACTATTAAAATGACAGCCTTCCAGTGAGCCTCAGACAAAGTCTGTTTTTTTTTTGAGGTACCACGGAGGACTCTCAGTAATCCATCACAGTCATTAATAATCTTTAAAGCAAACAGACACAGAAGAAACAAATATGTTGAATAACATTTGTCTCACTGTACTCTCACCTTGTTTTCCTAGGAGGAAGTAGTGTATATGCCAAGATCATTGAAGTGAAATAAGCTTTGTATGGAAAGGTGACAGCTATCATTAGATTCATAATATGAACCCAAGTCTCAGCCTCTACTCTGCAAATACAGAACTTGTTCTGTTTTACTCTCCCTACAAACCCTCGCTTTTCTATAACTACTTCACAACAGAGGTGGAATTTTGCATGAATAAGAGAAATACTGAATGAGTTTAGTGAGATTAAGATGAATTATATTAAATATGTACTAACATACTGATGCGTCCCTCATTACTTCTAAATAAGGGCAGCAAGCAATTAAATGTCTGGAGTTCTCAGTCCCTTAAAGAATAGCAGATTTTTTTCTGATAACTCCTGCAGGTTAATTACTCTATTATCACAATGAAGTTAAAAGGCCCAGTGCTAAGACAGACTGTATTCTCCTCCTGGACAGGGGGTGATTGGAAAAAAAAAAAATCAGCAGCACTTCAAGAATGATAAAAGCACAGCCAGTAGTTCAAAAGCCTGAGTTAAAAGACAGACAGCAATTTTACACAATATTAACCACAAATGAAAAAATGAACAAGTGTAATTTTTACATTATATGCTATTAAATGAAGTAGAAGGCTAGGAAAACTCTGGAATAGCTCTCTCAAAAACCAGTGGATTTCAGAAGAACTATTACAAGGAACCTTCTCTTCTGAAGAGACCTCAAGTTTCATAGACATCAAAGGAGAAAACCAAGAATAAAATTGCCTATGTCATTTTTACGGCAAGGATGAAAAAAGGAAGGCTTTATGTGAACAAAGAGTTTGACAAAAATAATAAAAATCCCCTTTTCATAAAGAAAACATCCTGTGGTCTATTTACGACTCATCACAACTCTCAAAGAAGAGGCTATGAATGCTTGTATGAACTGCTGATCTATTTTGATATAGATGTTAGACAAGTCTAACGTTAAAAATAATAATGACAAAATAAATCAAAGGATGTCAAAGTTCTGTCTTCTGTGCTGTGTTGTTCTCTTGTTCACGTTAAAAAATATATTGCATTCTCGGGTATAACTGATGTAGAAACAACTGAGAAAGATACTGTTTCTAAGACTTATTTTACTGTATATTATTTCAGGCTTTACAAGGATGAAAGTGAAAACTCTTATTAGAATAAAGCACCTATAATCCAAATTTCAATATACCTCTTTTTGTAGGAGTTCTTCTCTCATCTGTGAGACTCGAAGGGCTTCCTGATGTCTCTGTTGTTCACTGATTTGTTCTTGGAGATGTTTTATTAATATCTAGGAAAAGATAAAAAATAGTTGTCATTAGCATCAACACCCATCACAAAATGTGAAAACCTATACAGGAAAAATACACCAAAAATATTATCAGTATTGTAGTACTGCAGGAATAAGTGATGCATATATCAACAACACTACTTCTAACACATATGAATGTGTGCTGTTTAACAATCCTCTATGTGAACTGTTAGCACACATGTTCATATAAAGCATATGAAAACAAGTTTCCTCTGCTATAGAAAGTTCTGAAATACTCTGAATGCAATCACTCTTTCTACTTTCAAACCCTGTGTAAAACTCCTCCCAAAATTTTAATACACAAGTACAATCACAGCTTGAGGTCCTCACGGGGGACTTCAACCTCTCCGATACCTGCAGGAGGAACAATACAGCACAGCATAAGTAAACCAGGAGATTCCTGGATGGCACTGAAGACAATTTCCTGACCTAACTGATACAAGACACAGTGATGAGAGGTGCTCTGCTGGGCCTTCAGCTCACAAACAAGGAAGGGTTTATTAGGGATGTGAATGTCAAAGGCAACTTTGCCTGTAGTGATCATAAGACAGTCAGTCGAGTTCAGGATCCTGAAGCAAGATCACAACCTTAAGACTTAAAGAGGAAGCATACACAAAGTAGGAACAATGACAACCTGGGAGGACTATGGAGACACTGTTTAGGCACGCAGAGATGGGATTAGGAAAGCCTAAGCCAACCTGGAAATAAATCTGTCGAGACTGGCAAAAGCAACAAGAAGGGCTTCTGTAAGTACCTAAGTGGTGAACAGAAGACGAGTAAAACATGGGCCTGCTGATGAATCGGGCAGGGGCCCTAGTGAGGAAAAGGCTAAGGTACTGAATGCCTTCTTCATCTCAGTCATTACCAGCAAGACTGGCCTTCAGGAATTCAAGGTCCCAGAGATGAGGGGACAGCTCTGGAACGAGGAAGATACAACCTCTGTGGAAGAGGATCTGGTCAGGGATTCTTTTCCAAACTGGACATACATAAGCCCATGGCTCGGACAGGATGCAACTGTGCTGAGGACAAATGTCACTCCTACCTTCAAAAAGGGCAAGAAGGGGGACACAGGGAATTACAGGCTCATCAGCCTCACCTTGATCCCCTGGGAAGATTATAGAGCAACTAATGATGGAAACCTGTCAGGCACATGAAGGACAAGGTGGTGATTAGAACTAGTAAGCAGGGATTCACAAGAGGGAAGTCATGCTTGACCAACCTGATAACCCTCTACCATGAAATGACTGGCTTGGCAGAAGAAGGGAGAGTGGTGGATATTTCAGCTGTAAGGTTTTCAACACTGTCTCCTGTAAGATCTTCACAGAGAATCATCCAATGAAGTATGGGTTGGATGAGCAGACAGTGAGGTGGACTGCAAACTGACATAAGTGGCTGGGCCAGAGGGGGTGATGAGTGTAACGAAGTCTAGTTGTAAGGCCAGTAACTCAGGAGGTGTGGTGTGTAGGACAGTCAGTTTTGGGTCCAATCCTGTTCAACATCTTCATTAACGATCTGGATGGTGGGGCAGAGTGTACCCTCAGTAAGTTTGCTTATCATATAAAATTGGGAGGAGTGGATGATACACCAGAGGGCTGTGCTGCCCTCCAAAGGGTCCTCAACAGGCTGGAGCAAGGGGCTGACAGGAACCTCATGCACTTCAACAAAGGTAAGTGCAAAGTCCTGCTCCTGGAGAGGAACGATCCCAGGTACCAGGACACCAGATGACCCTGCAGGCGGGCAGAAGGGTGGACAAGATGACCTTCAGAGGTCCCTTCCAACCTCAGCCAGTCTGTGATTCTGCAAATACAGTGGCATAGGCCCATTTTTGAAAAAAATAGATCCTACTTCAAAGAAATACAAAGTTTATAGTAATCTAGAAAGAAATAATTTTAACAGTTATCTATAGGTATAAATGTATCTACTGTATCTTACCTCTTGTGTTGAAATTCTGCTGTTCAGTTCAGCTACTTTAGAAGTAGAATGCTCCCTTGCATGCTGGCAAAGAATCTTCTCCACTTCCCTCTGATGGGAAGCTTTCAGAGATGCAACATACTCTGCTGTGTCTTCCTGTATCCTGAACAAGAGTGAGAAGAAAACAAGATGTAGTAAAGCAGCTACAGGCAGTTCTTAAAAAAATGCAGTTACATTTCTCACTTGAACCCATAAAATATCACAAACCTTAAAGGTGGCAATGTCTTTGAAATTTCATAACAAAACCTTGCAAGATAGCACCACCTATACATCTGCTGCTCTGGGGAGATAACAGGGTGTGAAACCTACCACGCTGGATATGTGTCTCATTTAACTAGAGGCAGCTAGAATGCAGTAAACTCAGCCAATCATCTTTTTTGGCTCCTCTTATAAAAAAAAAAAAAAGAAAAAATAATTCAGCTGTCCTCTTCTCAGGTATTTATTTTAGAACAGAATGTGTTGCAATCTAAATAAAATAATTCCCTCTACTTTGACGATGGAGGGATCTAAGGGAGACTAGGCCAAGTGTAAAGTTTCTACAGTTGATCAAGTAAATCCCACTGAAAGTATACCCAAGTTTGAAGGAAAGTATGTGTACCAAATATTAATGCTATACAACACCAATACGAAGTGTCTAAGATGCAATGATTTACATTGAGGTCTTTTTATTCAGAACTTTGATGAACTGTAGTATTAATACAAAGGAGTAATACAGGTTTGCCTCTAGAAAGAATTGTGACAGCGCACTGCTCTAAAAAAAACAAAAAACAGCCAACAAACCCTCCCTCAAACCTCTCAAATCCAAAATCAAACAGTAAAAATTAAATTTACAGAGAATTTTGGCCAAGTATAAGCTAGCTTTGCACATGGCTGACACGTATTTAATATGTTTCTTCAATTCTTTATCAGCCAACACTTTAAAAAGGTTTTATAAAGGAACACGGTCAGCATTTACCTTCGTATGTTGTTTTCAGAATAAGCTAGTGTTGCTTGAGACTTCACCTTCTGCTGGTTCATTTCGAGAGACAATCTTTCTAACTCCTCTTTCAGCTGTGCATTTTCTAGCAGAACTTCTGAGAGGTTAGAATCAGAGAAGGTCTGTGGTTGGTACATTTTGTCATCATTGAAAACGCTTAGGAAGGCTTCACTCTTGCTGTAATTCCTTTTCTCTGCTGCTGAGATGTTCTCTGTAGAGTTTTCCTTATTTTTGGTTTTATTTCTCAAATTATCATCAGATAACATCACCATCCTTTCTTTTTGAAGTTTCTCTACAGTTTTTGTAAGGTCTTGTATTTCTTTATTTTTGGTGACCAGTTCTTCATTCAGTTTTAAGAGTCTGTCTTTTGTGTTACCTTGTTTCATTGGAGAGTCCGTGGACTCTAAGTCTTTATTATCCTTTTTATTTCTGAGTTTTAATTGGGAATTTTGACTTTTAAGGTTTTCAATTTCTGTCTGGAGGTTTTTAACGGTGATCTGATGGGTTGTCTTCAGATTCTGAAGCTCCTGTTCAAGTTCTGTAGAATTTGCTTTATCACCAATCAGTTTTGACGATTCACTCATAAATTTGTAGGCAAGTAGTTGCTCAAGCTCTACAAGTCTTTGCTCATACTGTATCTAAGGGAAGAGAGTGAGAGGAGGGGAAGAAAAAGGAGTTTCCTCAAGTGGATTTTATTATTAGTTCTCCCTATTGTTCTTCAAAATTATTGGCCATCTGAAGCAAGATTTCATCAGACAGAATACACATCAGTATTACTAACAACACTACTCAGTTTGCAAATTAGCAAGTGAAAAATTACAGGAGGTAAATTTAAGTCTTCTGTAGAACAGAATTACTCAAACCATTCCCTAAAAGTAATCTCCTACTCATAATGAATGCAGTAACTATGGGAAAGAAAACTGAACTGACAAGAAACTATTTCACATTTATGCAATTGAGTTCTCTTCAGATGTTGCCAACTCAGACAGGAAAAGTAACATCTTATTTTAATATAGCAAGAAGACTTTAATTTTTAAAAAATTGCTATTATTTATTTGCTGTGTGTCAGTTTGCAAACACTCCTGTCACATGCTTCAGAATCGTACCTCACATTTTTAAAAACATCTTAAATTTTAACACAACAGATTTTATTTATTTATTTATTTAAATATAGAAATATTAATTCAGAGAGACACAGAATCTTTCTTCCCAACGAGCTGAGGAAAACCTAACGGTTCTTCATAGTCTGGAGACCCTCCAAGGAAAGCACAATGAGTAACTCACAAGGAGAAAAGCAGGAACAACTGCCTAATACTTTCCTTTCCTGCTCATTAAGCACCTGTGCAGTTCAATTCCTCCTTACAGTAAGATGCCAGATTTTCATGCTTCCTAATACATATATTAAGATTTGCTATCAGGTAAATATTTTGGAGAGAATGAATAGTGTGGCCAGGTGTTCCCTGCAGAAATGCCCAGTCAGCAGTAATTTGAAACCACAGTCCTTGGTAGAGCAAGGAGTTAGCTAGGCAGTAGCTCTGACCCTCAGGATGAAATCAATTTAGCCTAATTGTAAGATAAATTATTACACCTCAAGAACTTGTCCTCTCAGTTTCATTACTACTCAAACAATTTCCATGCTTTTTTATCTTAGGTGCCGAAACTACTGAAACTCTGGTTATAAACTCTTTGATCATTTTTTCACTTGATTGTGGTTTTTGCCTTCACAGTTTTCAAATGGTGCATTACACACCAGTAATCTCGTGACTGTTACTTGTCGAGTAGACTACTACAAGTCTCCAATTTTTACCTTTATTTTCTGAAATTGTTGTTCCATGGCACGAAGACTTTTTTTAGCTTCATCATCTTTACCTTCAAGTTCTGTTTCTAACTTTTTTATTCGTCTCTCCAAAAAATCAACTGTGTTTGTTTTAGCTGAAAGACCGTTAGTTTTCTCAGTAGCAGCAGCAGCATAAATCAAAGCAGGCAAAGAATTCGGATACCTTCTTTTTAGAATTCCTTCCATTTCTCTGATCTATAAAAAGAAAAATAAGTCAGAAGTCAAAAAGAATAATGTTCTGATGAGAATTAAGTGAAATAAGTGACAGAATGTTAACAAATGTCATCCACTTAGGCTGGGTGAAAAAGGAAAATGAGATGTGTATGTTGATTTTTTTTTCATTTTTTACATTTATGTTGTTGTTTACAGAAAAGCAAGACTCATCATCTCTTACTGATTGACTTATACTTTGCCTTAAAATTCTGCTCTGGTCTTCTGATTGCCTTAGGTCAAATGGACATTTGATTTACTTTCTTAACACTTCGGTAGTATATGGCTCTTAATGCCGTTAAAGTATTTGCTTTTTTTCCTGGATTTACTTTCACATTCTACTTTTCCAACCACTACAGAGATATTTTGTACCAGTATTGAAATTCTTCTCCTAATAACAGATTATATGCCTTTTATTTGGGAGTCTGTAAAAAAAGAACATTAATACCTTGCATGCAAGACTAATAACAAGCCCCTCTTTTATATATAGATAAGATATTCTTTGCATTAGAATACTGCAGAGGCTCTTTCCTATTTGTCCTAGATCCTTACCAAATGCAGCTGCCATCACCTAAAATTCAGAAATGCCCATATTCACCAGATGTTCCTCGGTAGAAACATGGATTTTATGGTCTCTACTCCCCCAGTTTTAATGAATCTTGTAGGAATCCAATACAATTTAAACACCTACCATTGAATCTACTTAGTTGAAATTGGTCAAAATGTTAAGGGGTTACTGAACATAGACAAAAGGAATCTTAGAAGAGAAACAACAAGCTTGTGTGTGCTTTTGCCCTACTGCTCCTTTCCAAGAAACTCTAAACAGTATCTTAACGTTAAAGGATTTTAAAAAGGTTATTAGTAAATAGCTTATTAGAACATAGTAGCAGAAGAGCCCTTTGTAAGTATATAATGGCTACTTTTTACTTTGAGTGTTCCATAGCACCAGTTACTTTATCTAAAAGGGCTTCAATCAATGCTTTATCCTTATGAAAGATCTGGTAAGTATTGTGAGAGACTATCTGAAATAAAGGTTAAAGGAAACACAGTTCTATTATTTCATACTTGTCGCTCAAGATCCTGAATTCTTTTAGCATCTGCTGCTCTGTTTCGCAAACGTTTCTTCTGTTGCGCACAGTGATCTCCAGCTTCAGCTCTGAGCTTCTCAATCTATTCATTTTATGAGAAAATAAACTGAAATACATATTCCAAGACATTACTCTGTAGTACAAAAGTAAGCATTTCAAATGCACACAATATAATGGAAGTATTCTGCAGCTTAAGAACCAGTAATAGTGATTACTGTACTAACTGATCCTTCAGGTTCTTAAACTAAGTTACAGCTTTTTTAAGTCATTTAAATCAAAAGGATCTAACACTAGGTTTGAAAATCTAGAAAAGAACTTCAGCTCTGGCACATTCTTATGTTCAGATCAGTAAATCTGCTTTTTTCTCCCATACTTTCAGTATGCAGGCTTGGTTAATAAGAAGTACTACAGTACTACTATTATATGAATTCAAGGTAAGGAAACAGGCTGTGAATTGCAAAGCTATGCTGCACGATGAGACATAGAAATAGCCAAAAATCAATGTTAGGTTGTGCCTAAATAAATGCTGACTCTGAAGATTAGAGTAAGGAACTTGATAGCTAACACTCCTGCACCCCCATAAAGTCTGGCCACAAAGACTCAAAGCTTTAATCTAAATTCAATTTCCTACCCTTATCAGCTACTGTGATCACTGTACAGGGATATTAAACCTTGTACAGGTGAAAGTATTCCTGTCTTGATTTCTCTCTCACACTGGCAATGTTAGCATAAGTAATGTTTTTATGCCAGCATAATTTGGCTAATTCGATTGTTTCTATGAAGTCAGAGCTCTATTTTTTAAACACCAGTCCATCCTGAAGAAAATGCAAATAAATATATTTTCTTTCACAGCGATGAAATGTTGATCAAAGTTTGATACGGTGGTGCTTAAGGGATCTCATTCCCTGGCTGCTCCTTCAGAAGCACCTCCTTTCATTGGTGATCTCTTTAACAATATATCATGAAAAAAATGCAAGTTAAATTATATTTTGTCACTGAATTATAAAATTCTCTATTTCTGTAAATCCTAAGATGGCAATGCACATCTCTTAACTATTCAAGATTCATGTATTGATTCTGCCTGCCCATATTTAGACTGTTTTGGCTTTTCCCTCTCTAGAAGAGCAACCAGAAAATTTTCTAAGAATTAATTTAGAACCAGTATGTAAGAGGAAAAATAAGTGTTGCCTATGCTACTATGGAGTAAAACCAAGGAAAAGAGAATGACAAAAGGGATGTTCCAAGTTGTTAATGTAACAATGTATTTCCTTTCCTTAGTTGAGAAATTCGCAGGTTTTAAGAAAACAAATTACTTTTGTTTCAAAAATTATCATCAAGATGTCCAACAGAAGCAAAAGTAGTTTTAACTCTCACTGCACATGCAGCAATATCAGTTTTGCATATAAAAACTCCATATTTGGTTTAAAGGTTATAAAGAGTTTACGTGTTTTTTCTTCAAAAAAATGATTATTATGAAGGTCAAAATTATATTATTCTCATCACTAGAAAAAAAAAAAATTAAGTTTCAACTTCTTAGACAAAGGTAGACATTATCACCTCTAGTTTTAGTTTCTCAATTTCTCCTCTTGCGTCTTTAAGACGGGCTGCATCTTTATCCAGAAGATCCTGATTTTCTGCATACCACTGAAGCCTTCTTTTTAAATTAATAATTTCCTGTTTGTATGATTCTTCCATAACTTTAAATTCATAAGACTTCTCACCTACAAGAATATAACATCCTTAGTATTGTTTTATTAGTAATTATGTATTGAAGAAGTAGTCAACACTATCCTTCTCAGCACATTTCATACATTTACTTTTTTGACAATCTTGTTACTGTAGTGAAGCTTTAAAACCAAATCCTAACTAGGATTTTAAATGCAACAGTATTTGAAAAAAACCCTCACTTTTTCTCTCTCATACACAGTAGTACCCAATGGTTCACAGTTTACCATGGAAAGTATTTAAAACAGAATCCCATGTAGGTCTATTCTTGACAATGTTCTAGCAAACAAATTTTCAGTAACAACATGGAATATAGAATATTTGCTTAAAAATATATTGATCATACTCCTCCTGTTTAGGGATCAAGCATTTTGAGAAGAGAGATGGAGGTAAATGCTTCTGGCCCTCTCTCATTAAAAAAGCTGAAGTCAAACTGGAAAGAGTTCTGATAAGAACGTTGAAAAAAAAGTCACAAGTCATAAGTTATAGGTAAAAAAAGGACAAGATCTAAATAGGAGACTAACATGCAACACAGTAAACCTTTTCTTACGAACAGAGTTGTCATATAAATGGAATCATCTGTTTTCCATGCCCGGTGGTAGATGGGCAAGAAATCAGACTTCAAAGGCAACAACAGAGAGTTTGCCCGGGTTAGAAAAGGCTTTCTAATACATTGCTAAATGTACTGTAGCATGTCCTTCACCGTATGCTTTTAATAGAAGTTTAGACAATATTTGCAAATGGTCTAAATGCATTTGACTAAGTAACATTTTAATAAGAAGCAACTTTTAGTTATGTATTTATTTAGTGAAGCACAGAGTTGGCAATATTATTGAACAATATGAAGGTGCTTTACCTGATGTGGATGCAAGCTGGACTTTTGTTAAATCTCTCTCCTTCTTTGCTTGTCCCAAGTCTACCTCAAGAGCTTGCTTATCTTGCTTGAGACGTCTTATCTCTTCTTGTAATTTAGCTTCTTCCTTCTGAGTTTTAAAGAAAATAGTAAGAAAAGAAAAACTAAAAACAGTTATACAAAAAACCTGAACATGCTTTTTCACCATAAAATGATTAAATCACATCAGTTGCATCAGACTACAGCAGCAATGAGCTTATCTAATTTTGGAATTATTCTCTGGCCTTGCTACAGCAAAAGCACGGGAAACAAAATAAATAAACATTTTTTAAAATAAGTCTACAGAAATGTCTTAGAAGTAGAAAACATCTTTCTTTTGAGGTCAGTAAAGAACACAGATTTCTAAGACTTAGGACTGTAGCAGAAATGGACAGATGTAGTCTCCAACAGTTGTATTTCTCACCATTTTCTGCATGCACTCTCTGTTCAGTTTGTTTATGCGTGATCACTAGTAAACTTCAAGATCAAGTAAGACAAAAGGTCTCAGTGCCAGTGCCACCTCTGGAGATGGAAGCCCTTGGTCCTAGGGATCGATAGGTACAGGAAGCAGCAGCTGGGGGACTGAGATTTTGGGGCCAGTCAGTAAACAGACCAAGTGTCTACGGCCAGCATGTGATATATAAGTGTGGCAAATAATTATTGCTGTAGGAGAATAGCATCCTCCACCATTTAATTTACATTATTAGCCTACAATATGGATGGTCACGTGTTTTTTTGTGAGAACACATGAAAAACAGGCTTGGCATATCCTACCCGGGCTGCTCGAAGCTCTGACATCAGTTCTGTGAAACTCTGACTTCTGGCTTGTTCAGAATCCTGCACAATTCGTGACTGGATATTAGTCTTCTCTATCTTTTCTCTGGATGGCAACAGCAAAACCAGTTATGCAATGCAGTGACTTCGCATATTAACAATGGCCTAATGAAAAACAAACACACCTCCCCTTCAATAGTACCACAAAGGCAATCTGTGCAGGCTCAAAACAAATGAAGAAGCAACTATGTAGGACCTCTTTATACCAAAAAATTTTGATGGTAAGGTGAAATCTTACCTTACACACTTGTTTGTTGGGTCTACATAAGAAAGGGAACCAAAACCTACTCTGCATTGGTGGAACTCATCTACGGGCCTCTCCCAAGCAAAGATTAGTAAATTAGGAGTACATGAAATTGCTAGGCTTTTTTCCTCATTACTGTCATAGGACGCAAATCTTACAGGACCTACTATGAAACTAATGTTTTTTCCACTACCAGGATCTCTCGTGGCCTCTGATCTGCTGTGTATCTTACAACAGTATCAAAACATTTTGAAATGTGAGAAGAGCCGTAATAGCAGAGCAAGTGTAGTATATGTATTACACATTCTGATACAAGTGAAAGTAACTGAATTTTAGCATTAAAATATTCCCCAAATGGAAGACTCTAGTCTTTCTACAGGCCTGCACCATCAGCAAGAAGACAAAGAATTAGATGCCCATGATCAACATAAATCAATTCTCAAAGGAAAAAACAAAACCACAAACCCAAGAAACACCAGAAAACATGCTCCTAACAGACTGTTCAGTGAGTCTTCATAAATAAAATAATAAGCATAGATGAAAACTCCAGAGATTTTGTCACATGCTTGAATGAGCCTACCTTAGGGCTACTAATTCAGACATTAAACTCTGATTCTCCTTAAACATTCGTTCCTCGTTTTTTTTGTTTTCCATCTGTAGCTCTTTCATTTGTTTGTATAACCTCTCATTTTCCTACGACAAGACAGACAAAATTGAAGAATGTTCATAAATTACTGTTCTATCCAGTTCAAAAACAATGGTCTACGATTTGCACGGTTTTCCTACTGAAACAGTGGAAGCAAACACTAACTGTTTTATTACTAAGTTTCTAAAACAGACATCTACTTTCATTATCTTCATGGTAAAGTAGTATACAGTGACTTCTACAATCTTGTATCTGCTCACTCTGCAGAAATTAGGCCAGTTCTTCTGCAAAGTTATCCCAACTATATTCTAAAGGCACACACACGGATGGGTGCTGACAGATCAGAGCTCAGCCTGCTCATGCTCTCATCCTGTGAACATGAACCATCACTGATTTGAGATGCCCGCAGCCATACTGGCAAGACATTGTGCCTGTACCAACAAATGCTGTTGAGCACTAGGCGAAAGCTGATTAAACTAAACTATTTGACTTTACAGCTCCAGGTATTCAGGAGGATTAAGTTTTCATTTTCTATTTCTACACTTGACTAAGTAACAAAAATCAAGTACACTAGTAAGGTTTCTTTGAAATCAGCTGCTCAGATCCTGCGAAAAACATCTTAAAGCCAGAACTCTCCAGATTTCTAATCCTGCTTAAGAATACTAGTTTTCTACTACCATTTGGGCAAGCCATATGTGGTCCTTTATTGGTCATAAAGTATTTTCTCAGTTCTTAACTGACAAGTCAGTATATTTTTACAACTTAGAACAGTTGCATAGAATTGTGGAAAAACGTAGCCCAAACTGGAATTTTGTGAACTATTTTTAAAATGTGCAATACATTTTGGCCTTCACACCTAAATTTAATTCACTTTTGAGATAACGAGATAACAACTGTTTGCAGTAAAAAGATTTTGTTTCTGAAACTGGCCAGAACACAGCTCAATACCTGTTGATAGCCTTGAATAATGACCTCTTGATCTTCAATTTCTTTCTGTATTTGTGCCAGCTTTTCTTCAGTGATAGGAACTGTTGCTGTATGATGGGTCCAACTCTTTTCTTTAGTCAGCTCTTCCATACTTCTTAACTTTAGAAAGAAAAAGACACGCAATTAACATGAAAATTTTGCTAGCAATAGGGAATTCTCTGCAAGACTGACTTATTTATGTTATGAAAGTGTAGTCTTCACAGTAAGATATAAAAGCAGACCAATGAGCCAGTCTTATTATTGGAGTTCTAAAGAAGCATAATGAAACAGGAATAAAGTGTAAAAAGTTTGGGAAAAGTTAACTAAGTTTTACCCTTCCTCTTCCATTCCTATGTATCCAGACAGGAGGGTATAGTGGAATAACCATGGGAATACACCATAAAAAACCCGTAATGTTGAAAAATGTATAAAAAAAATAAACAATATCTCAACATATAATACTTATGTATTTAACAAATGGAATCTGTTAATCTCTTATTCATTTTTTTCTATATAACAGTGAGTCAAGACTTTGCGAAAACCCTGCTGCAGAACTCTCAAAACAGTGAACTAAAGGAATTCGGGATAACAAAGGTTATCTCTGTAGAAAAAAAATAAGATCATGTCTTATGGACAATACATGTAACAGTGGGTACGCATTTACAAACTAGCAGTGGGTGTGTAAATCTGGATTTCCTGCTCTCTTCTGTAAAATAACGTTTATTTAATTTTCAGAAGCAATGCTTCCCCTATTCTACAGTAGTGGGATACAAGACGATAAAGTACCTTACTCTGAAGAACATAGTTTTCCTGTCCCAAATTAAAACGCTCTTTTTCATGCTGTTTTTTCAATTCTACTATCTTTGTCTCCATTTCTTTTTCTTTTTGTGAAACTGTGCTTGTTAGCTGTTGAATTAAATCATGAGCTTTGTTCAGGTCCTCCTCTGCAGCTTGCACTCGTTTCAGCAAATACAGTTCTCTGTCACAACTTTTGATTGGAGAAAAAGATAAATCCTAATGAAGAGAAAAATTCAGAGAAACATTATACTGACCTGGTAGCTTATCAAAAATTCTGCTCATCAGTTTTATTTAACTGTCTCTTGGCAATAACAAAAGGCACTTGGAAAGAAAAAAAACCACACTACACTAATAGCAAAACTTCCTGCATTTACTTTAATGAACTATTTTCTCATTTCCAAAATATGTATGAAGAAAACAAACTAAAAAAACAACAAGAAACTAACACCTCTCACATGAGACCCACTACATGGTTTCCAGAATTCTTCTACTATGTATCTTACTTTTTGAAAAGCAGTAATGATGTAGGTATTCAATGAATAATTTCTTTATATAGTTTATAAGGAAGAAGGAAAACCCACCATCGTACTGCTAATTCAGTCATCTTGGAGAAGTCAGAAGATGCTATTTAACATTCAATGTGATCGAAACAGATAAAAAACATGAACATATTATTTAACAAGTTTTGCTTAAAATTTTCTTCTTTTTTTACCACAAAAAAGTAATTTTTAGAAATCAACAAGTTGTCCAACTTTAAGTATATAGAAGCACCCAAGTAACGAAATTATCCAAGCAACTGAAAAGCAGTTTACTTGCATATTTTAAAAGCAAAAACTAGTATTTCATTAAAGGGAAGGATTTGCCAATCTCGTGATAATTACTAAGTCTTGACAAAATAGGCTTGCAAACCAAGCTGTACATACTATTATTAGGAGCATCACTAATTATTACTTACGTGCTGATATTGCTTGCAATAATCCACAGCCTGGTGTCCAAGACTATTAACAACTGATCGGCCAGACATAACTCTCCTAATACTTCCCTTTGAAGTTGGTTCATTTGTTGCAGATTTTATTATCCTAGTAGCAAATAAGTTTTCTTCATTTAGGCAGAAAGTAAAATAGAACAAAATCAAAATTAGAATTTAATGTCCTTTCAAAAACATCTATTCATGTGATCCACCCCTTAGGCTTATAAATTAAGTATTCTATAACCTGAATTTTGAATTATATGTAGAAAACTGAAAGAAATGAAGCATTATGGAAAATGTTGTAGGTTTTTTTAAGTAAGGAACTGATGACAAGAGAAAACAAAATCCAAGGGAAAAACTGAGACAAGCAGCTGGATAATAGATCCTTCATGAAACAATGTCAACTTCAGTTCTCTGCTCCAGAAGTGAACAGTATCTAAGTATACAGAAATGGAACACATTTCAAACTATGGTGAAAATAAGACACAACAATTTTCAAACTACACTTTGGAGTGTAGACAGCACACATGGACATGCAATGTCTACTGGTTATATCAAGCAGCAACTTGAGTGGTAATTAAAAATCAGGGAAGTTCCCCCTAGAGAGTAAGCAATGTACATGGAACTACTCACATTGCAGTATTCTGAGAGACAGACAGTGACATCAACAACCACTTCATTTCTGCCTATACCAATTTGTGCTAAGAGATCCAGCTTAGGAATGTCACACTTGAAAACAAACAGACAATAACTCTGCAAATTTAATAATTCTTTATTACACCATCTTCTCACAAAGGCATTCCCTTAGTACTGATAATTAGGGGATTGTCTGATTCAATGTCATTCTCTTCCTAGCTACAGAGTTGCTGCTAAATGCATCCCGGTGGGAATAATTTCTGAAGGTATGGAGAATAGTTGTAGCTAGAGATTGAAGAATGTGTTTGAATGAGGCCAGTGGCCTCATTTCCTCAGGACTCATCATTCACTTCTGTCACCTCCATCTGGCTGTATGCCCTCCTCCAGGGAGCACCACAACAACCCACTGAGGAATGAAGGTCTCCTAGTTTGACAGCTGCCACTGAAGCATCTCCCTAACATGAACAACATAATCTTAAACTGGTTTTCCCAGCACTACTTTCAGGATTTTTAAAAGCATGACATGCTAGAAGCTTGCTAAATCCTGGGCATTTGTACGGTTGTTCTCCCACGCCTCAGAGATAAGGAACATCATCTGCACTAAGCTGAATTATCCCATTAAACTCTTCATGTTTCACCCAAAAATAAGGAAGTTCGGTCCCTTACTTGAAACTCAGCTTTCACAGGACTACACTGGTATTCTCCTTTTCTTAGTGTTACAAGAGACATGAACAGAAAATAGGACTTTCTTTTTAATCTCTCCTTTGTAAATTAGAAAAGCAAGGACAAAAAGAAGCAGCTGAGAATAGAAATTTGGCATCACACACAGAAGTTAATGTGTTAGCAAATCTTTGCATTTACTGTAATGAAAAATGTAGATACTTATTTTTGAACAACAGCTTCTTCTGGTTTTTTTGGTCCTATTGGTGAACAACATGTAAGTCTCAAGAATAGTGGTGGTGTACTTGAGTGGAAACAAAACAAGACCACCTCCATCCCTGGAGGTGATTAAAAGACAGGTAGATGAGCTTCTTCAGGACATGGTTTAGTAGGGGACAGGTACGGTTGGACTTGATGATCTCAAAGGGTTTTTCAACCAGATGATTCTATGATATTATGATATTATGAAAAGCTTTATTTAAAAGTCTCTCTTCCAGCAACTTCATGCTGGTGCAGAAAAAAATCCACACTTAATTGCATTTGGTTTTAGATCTCTTCTGCAACATTTTGAATTTTCTGTTTTGGTTGGTTGGTTGCTCTTTGGTTTTGTTTTTTTTTTTTTTTTCTTTAAGATGAAGCATGAACAGCAAAGCTCTCTGACTCTTAAAACTCACTTATGATAGAATTACCTTTAGATCTTGGTCTATCTGTAGGACCTTTGGCTTTCACACTGGTCTTCTTGAAAGTTTCTTTTGGTGTTTTCTTTTCATTAGCTGGAAAACACTGTTTTGAGGGTGAAGTGGATTTCCCATACCCAGAACTTCTAACCACCCCATGAGGACCATATGAAGATTTCTTTTTATATAAAGTTGCTGAACTTCTGATATTCTTGTATAACATTGGTTTAGTTGCCATTGATTCTGATCTTTCATTCTTCAAGGAAGACTGAAGAGCCTGTGATAGAGCACATTTGTTTAAAACATATTACAGGCCTCTAGTGTGATCTGACAGGTAGTTTCATTACTAGAAGAACATAGAACCAGCTACCTGAATCAGAGAGCTGCAAGACCGAGGGTGATGGGGAGCATTGTTTTTAACCAAATGAATAGTATGTCATTTTGCAGAATCTATTACCCTTTACTACCTCAGAAGTATGTATAGTGCAAGTATTTTGTACTTGGTTTTGTTTAATTGCTATGGGAAGTTGAATTACATTACAGGACCTTTAGCTTACCAAACCAGGTAGCTTGTGACTAAAGGCTAATCACAGGGAGAAGGTGTGAGTGCCTAAAGGAGTGGGGAGCTGATGCAGGGGATGCAAGGAGAAGACTTGGGACTATTTACGTCTTGTTATGGAACGTTTGAGAGGATTATGAGACAACAAAACTTACAGGATGGTTAAGGGTGAGATTAAGGTGGATCAGGTAGGAACAAGCAAGATAAAAACAAGAAACAAGATTAAAGCAGCTGGTCGCAAGACTAGGTTGCTGGTCAGTAAGACTGTCTGACTAAGCTCTATATTGATCATTGCAGTCTCTCCTATATTCTTATTTCACTATATTTCTAACTGTCCTCTGCAGGTACACTCTCTGTTCTGAGCCTGTTTGTGTTTATACACCTTCTCCCAATGGAAACAGATGCTCAGACTTGCTTCTAACTTGAGCTGGGGACGTGGAAGCACAGTAGCCTTGCCTGTTTTGGGCTGGGAGAGGAAGAATGCTGCTGATCCCAAAGTCCACTGGATTTGGCTACTTTTAACAACAGCAACGGCAACATCAGAGTTTCAAGAAAAACAGGGAGAGTCTCTCAATTTCTACATGTCAGAGCATAATCAAATGACAGGCAGTCTACAAACATACACATTTTAAATGTATTTCCATATAACAAAAATCTGGTTAATATTACTTACTTGTTCACTTTTGCTGCCTTGTTGGGAAAGCAGAGAGTCTTGCACTATTTTTGCTTTTAGTACATCAGTCTGTACTTCACTGGTCTGAATCTCTCTCTCAGTCACCCTCTGAAAGTTATCGTCATTTATTGCTGTCTGCAGGAAGATGCTCTCTTCTCTGTTAAATTTTTCAAATAAGTTTGTCTTCCAAACTGTATTATTCTGTTGCTCTTTAAGGGGCAAGTGGCTGACAAGGTCATTTGCTGTGCTGCCTACCAGTTTCACAGGACTACAAGAGAAAGGAATAAAGTCATGTACAATAAGATTTTTGACCTTTGTTTTTGCATTACTCTGGAAAAAGAGGGCCATTTTTCCTTTGGGTATCAGCTCTAGAAACTGCCTGAATTTTAAACAGCCACTAGACTACTTTTAACAACAGCCCTGCAGATTTAGTTACGCAAATTCATTCCCATGCTGTGGAATAAAAGCCATTTTCCAGCAGTGACCATTTGTGTGGAGACACCACACTGTGCTACAAGATGAACACCAGCAAGCCTGCAATTAATGCTAAGAAAACAATTAATGGTAATTTCTGCTGGGTGCAGCTATGCGATAAGCTCCCAAAAGACAATTGCTAAGTCTAACCTATTTCTAACAGATCCAGGGCCCGTGCTTTCTGCTCTAGGTGTGACAGCTGAAGCAAACCAGATGGAGGCATGGAGCACAGGTTAGTAAGCATCACATGAGACTAAGAGGATTTTATCTTAGATTATTGAGTTTGGAGAGACATGATACAATGTGGGCTGAAATCCATGTATGAAGGAGAGGAAAGAGCAGAAGACTGGAAAAGCAGAGATCCTAACTGTGCCAGTAGCACGAGTGAGAAGCACTCCTCCAAATTATTTGACTAACATCACTGCCTATCACTCAAAGTAAGTTTGAGAAGCCCTGGTCAAAACAATCCTGTACATTCACTTTACAATTCACTGCCAACGCCATAACGACAGTGCAAGACATAATGAAATTTCAGTATTTAATTAGTGAAGAAGACAGACAAATTATTTAGTAAGCTGGTTTTCAAAAACAGTTAAAACTTAAATTATTACAATTCTTAAAATGCACTCTGAAATAAATACCTTTCAGGCTCTACTTCAAAACTTCCAATATTACACGAATGTCCTTTAATTGGTTTCATCAGTTCTTCCACAGTAGGTAAGTCTAGGTAGTGCAAAATAAAATAAAATAAAAAAAGAAAATAAGCAGCTTACAAAAGATATTTTAAAGAAAAAGGACAGTTTTGTAAGTGGAGTATTAAAGATACTACTAGTTCATTCCTTTTACATGTTTGTACAATACATGCCTTCCTTGGAGGTATTTACCTGATTCAATAGTCGACATGTTTTTTGAATAAATGTCATTATTTTGTGAAACATCTTCCACTAAGCATTCAGAGACTGCCATTGGAGAATCGTGCAGTTTTTGCTCATCAGTGTCTTGCAAAGACTGATCAATATGATGGTATGCTTGATGTAATGCTTCAATGTCACTGGCGGTTTGTCCATAGGAAACTCCTGTGGAAAACAGGCTTGTAAGAGATACAACCAGATTTTCTGTTTTAAGAAGCATCCCACTGCAGGCTGTGTTTCAGTTACTAATTTGGTCTATCATGAAGTGATAACAGTGACTTTGGTCATGAAAAAATATTTTAAAATCTCATTTTTACTATAAAAATAAACAGTTACCAAGTTAATTAGCACACACTAAGCAGTCTTATCTGCAGTTGGCATGCCTTTCCTCCTCCCCTGTCTCAATATTTTATCAGCACTAAAATTAACAGCCTATGTGATGTAACTATTGTAACAGATGTCATCAAAGCCACACACTGCATATAAGTTGAATACACTTGCAGTGGTAAATGATAAGAGAATGTATTTTACAACAGCGCTCAATGCTGTCAAAGAAGGATTTTAGCTATAACGAATATCCAAAGGAAACGGTATGTAAAATCAAACTGTAATGTCAAAAGCAACTTTACTTGTAAAGTTACACTTTACCAAGTGTAAAAAGGCATCTTTTTAGCAGAAACATGACTTTTCCCTGAAATATTCCGTCTTCCTTTCAAGATTTATTACTAAAAGCCAAAGGCTTCACGTTCACTGATAACCTAAGAACAAATGATGCCATCAGATTCACCTATCCTACTAAAGAAAGATTTTAGGGTTTGAAATTTGTTGTGTGGGTTTGGTTGGTTGGTTTTTAAAAGCAGCCCTTACCTGCTTCATTTATTTCAGTTCCACTGACTTCTTCAGGCAGATGATGTTCACCTGGAGCTACATCTGATGTTTCAATGGCTTTTTGAAGTTCCGTGGTTGAATCTTGAGAATCAAGTAATACAACTAAAACCAAGAAGATATATATTAAAAAAAACCCACAATTATCTTATTTATACTCTTTATACACTGGAACTTACACCAAACTTACGTTGATGTACTAGACATGCAAAAAATGCTACACAGATTAGTCTAATACCATTAATGGTAAACCAATTAACTCTGATTGCAAGTATTAAAATCTGAGTACTGACTAGATATAGCAAATTGAAAAAATGACATTGATGATTCCTTTGAAGTGCTAACATGTAGATAAATTTTTAACCATTTCAGAACAACATACTCAACAGAACATGTTTAAAGCAAGTGAAAAATATCTAAATAGTAAAAACTAGGTAAGAAAGTTTTAAAAAGTGACATTTAGGATCCTCCTTCTGATCAAAGTCTACATTTTACCTTTAGCCAGCATGCCAGCGTTTGCTTCTTCCTAACAAAAATAAAGATAAAAAATTACTTTTTGAATTTCAGGGGAAAAAAAAAAATCTGGATGAACTCTAAAAGTTGGTCCAAAACTTAAGAGCAGTTCTTAGAACTAAGCAGTCCTTCATGCCCCCAGAATATGCACTTCTCTAAAACTCTCCTTAGAATGCCAAAAGGTCCTCAATATCCTATACTCTATAAGCCCTCCCACAAGTGACCAAATGCTACTCTGCATAAATGGAATAATATTTTTGCACCTTCCTGGTTCTCTTATATTGTAATTTGAACAAATAAAACAATGTAGCAGTAACCAGATTATCCATCCATTCTATTTGTTCTTTTCAAACATTTATTAGAAACACTACTATAGTAAACTCACTTAAAAATAATTAAAAACCTGTAGGTAAGACTAATTAGTGCAAAATAAACCTGAACATGTGGACCTCCACAGACTCCTTTCAGAAGAAACCAAATCAGAAGGTGTGCTCCAGGAATCCTCCAGGCACAGGTGCTCCTCCTCAAAAGACCTGACCAAGCCATTTGACAGTAATACCCCCAAAGTTCATACTGTGTAGATTTGGGGGTTTCTGTCCAAATTGCTTTTCTGTACAGAACTACTTCTCTCAGTCTGTGTCACTCGCTGGTGTAGAAGTACATCTTAATAGCTCCAAGAGAGAGAGTAATCACTACTTGTTCTGAGGCTCAGGCTCCAGTACAAGTTCACCATTTGTGCACTCCTATCCACTTTTCTTAATTCAAAGGAGGAGTAAACAGGAGACCCTAAGATGGTCTTAGACCTTTCAGTGATTTATCTCAGGGAAGCATATATCCTTAACAGCACAATATAGTCCCAGGACCACTATATTCTTTCCTTTCAGATAGCGCATATTATATAAAGGTTTATTGTATTTACAGTTATACGTTACAGAGCTTCTACAATTCATTCAAGTAATATAAGCATTTGGTAAGTCATACCTTTTCTTGAGGACTTAAGGCAACTCCTGACATGATGTTTTGATTCACCTGACTTCCCTCAGTTTTAAAGGCAGCATTAGCATCTATTTCTGCTTCAAAATCTTCACTGTAGCTGCCTGAAGAGTAAAATAAACATAAAATAGAATGAATATTCAAGAAAGATAAAGCAGGAAGGAAAAATGATTTCATTTTCCCCAGTCTCTTGTCTAGGAACAGCTACAGCCACCATTACTCCTTTTACAAAGGCAACAGAAAGCTTTCAAGACCAGGTGTGGTACTAAAACAACAGTAAAAGTCACACAGTATCTAAATTCAAAAGAAGTTTGTCTTATGATCAGATACATTTTACTTCTGTCTCCTCAAGGTATACTTGAATTGACCCCTTTCATTCAATCACTTTCTCTCACTTACGGGTGAAATGATGCAATTCCTGCCCCAGCAGACAAAGTACTCTGTACATCCACCTTGATGGCTCCAGTAGTTTTCAGGTTTAGGATCTGCAGTTCTGTTTGACCTGCTTTACTGGCACAACAGCCACCTCAAGACTAAGCATTATTTAACAAGACAAGCATGTCAGAGAATGAATTTTATAAGCAAGCCAAATCCTTTTCTTTCAGTTACGTAGATCCTTCCACAAGTTCGGAAAGCCGAA
This sequence comes from Tapera naevia, assembly GCA_033556795.1. Lineage (NCBI taxonomy): Eukaryota > Metazoa > Chordata > Aves > Cuculiformes > Neomorphidae > Tapera > Tapera naevia. The sequence continues at coordinate 1,783,147 of JAUMJJ010000079.1, read as the reverse complement.
ACCAGCTTCCTCATACTGACTTAAGGCATAACAGTGCTTACACTATTCCTGCACACATATTCATTTGCTATTTCATGAAATAACATTTTGACAAAGTCTAAGCCAAACCATGCACAACACACAGATTGATCATCCCAGGTATTCCACAGAAACTGTTTTCCAGAAAATCAGAAGTGTCAATTTCCTAAAACTGACTGTAACAACTAGGTAATTTCAACGGTTTTCTTAGGAAAAAGACTAAAAAATTATTGTAGCATTTCTGCTACAACTATCAGGACCTGTTGCAGTCTACAGAGAATCAAGCATCCAAAGAGAAAAGATTTCCCGTGATTAATGTTTACAAATACAGCATCTTTAGGTTTGAGAAATTCAAGCCAGACAACAGAACTTCTCAAAAGTTCAGTTAAAGACATAAATTTGAAAATACAAAGTATTGATTACTTTATAGGAATACACTCTTCATCATATGGTTGCAATGAAGAGTGAACTAAAGAGATCTGACAACTGAAAGACAATTAAGCAAGACGGAAGGAGTGCAGCATGGACAAGTGGAAAAAAATCTAGTAAGAGTAATACTGCAGATTATAGTGATTAAACAGAAGAATGAAAACTTGGTACAAAAATACAGATGACAGGCATTGGGGTAATCTGAACAGCAAGATATATTTCAACATTTTTCTCATCATTTTTTGATGTATAGGGGATTTTTTTTCCTTTTCTGCTTGCCTTTTAGGTCACAATCGATTAAAAATCCACTTAAAAAAAGTGCACAAAACCAAAAGTAAATCCCTAAAACCCTCAGTCGAAGTAACAGCTGCACAGTTATAATGCAAAGACAACATAAAAGCCTGATGTAATAACCACAGATAAATTAACATTATTAATAAGAAAATTACATTAGTTTTCAGATAAATAAAAGCTTTACCCGTAACAATCAGGGTAAACAGGATACGGAAACAGAAGTCAATTGTTTTACATATTACTCAGACCAAAAACGTTCAGTGAGGATGCTGGACTGTCTTGTGAATCTAAAAGCCAGAAAGAGTTAAGTTTTCTGACTAGCTCTGAAGGCAACACAGAATATAGAACAAGTTACATGACTGTAGTAGTTTCCTCTTTCCAGACACTGAAATTACATCCCACTACAAACATAAAGATCCTATGCTATCTTCTTGCACCCTCTGTCATGCTTTCTGAATACTTTGCTTTAGAACTGGAGAACTAATCCACAGCTTTAATTCCTGTTATTTTGTTTCATAAGGTTCTCATAATTTTACTGTACACACAGCAATTAAAAAAAAAACTAATAAAAAAGTAAGAATTTTAAAATGAATGATTTAGAAAGATGGCAGATTTTTTTTACCAGATTTCTCTTCATGTGCGGATTCTTCTTCTCCTTTTTCATTTTTTTCATGTCTGAGAAACAAAACGAAAATTTTACTCCCTCCTTGGATAGCAAATAAATATACTTTTTTTTCTAACTCCAAACGTTGACACTTCTTACAATTAGCAATAAAATTCAGCTGCCTGAATTGTTTTTTCATCCATTTCTCTTACATATGCTTGAAATTATTTTCATATAACTGATTATAAACGGATTATCCTAGTCTATGAAGATTTTATATCTCCTAGATTAATTTATAACATTGTGTCTAAGGGGACGTGGGACCTCTCCTGATCTACTTCCTTATTATTACCAGTTGTTAACTCTTCATTTAGTTATACCTTACTCCACATTTACGCACAAGACTACGTAGCTATGCCCACTCATGACAAAGTCATGCTCTTACCTTACTCCTTTCCTTTACTTATTGAGCTCCTTTCTTTGTCTTAAAAAAAACCAACAAACCACAACAAACAAACAAAAAGCTGATTGCAATCAGAGGATGTTGTCCCACAAAATCTTAGTGTCTCTAGCCAATCATATGTGCCCACTAATAAAATCCACAATGTTTCTTCATTCTAAGTTACCGTATGACTGGTGTTAGTATGACAGAATCTTTGGAATCCAGCTCTTTATTTAATTTTGAATAATCAATAGTCGAGCAAGCTTCTTGTTCAAGTTTGGCAAAGAAAATTTCTTTTTCTCCTTGTTCTTCCAAGGTATCCAATCCAATTCCCACATTACTTTGATTAGGCGCAGAAGCTAAAACTGAATCTAAATTTCAAAACAAAGAATAAATTAATTGTGTCTGTGCTGTACATGTCCACACAGAATAGTCATAACTATTAACAACAACTATAGACAGACTTGTAAAATATTAACAGCATCAAATAATCACAAACTTGTACTAGGAGCCTCCCATTCATGAGATGTAGCTCTCAAAAGTGAAGAATCCCAACTTGCACTGAACTGAGATAAGCTGCTTGTAACAGTAATTTATTTGGATCCAGCTAACTTCATGAAATGGTTGTGCCCTCAGCTCTCACCATTTGTCTCCAGGCTGTCTTTACTTAAGGAGGCAGCAACCCCATTACTTTTCTGAAGCGGCTTATTTTCCACATGCATACTCTCATCACTTTCTCCTATAGGCTGTGAAGCATTCTGTAGCTTGACAAAGGTTCCATTGGCTCCAAGCACTCCTAGGAGAAAAGTTGCAATATTCTTGACTATTATCTATTTGTATTCTTGACTATTAGTTATTTGTATGACATCTTAGTCTTCTTCCAGAGCCACCAATTTTAATCTCATGTTACAACTGCAAAGACACAGTCTCATAAATCACACTCATCTGACTTCCACTTCTACTATGAGATATGTAAATCTTGTTTAATTAAAGTTAACTAGGCCATTATATATATTGTCTTCTTATCCTTCGTATTTGCACACAAACCTAAAGTTAAGCATGGGGCAAATGTAACAATTGTAAAACCTGACTTACTGTAACGTCACTCTTGGAAGACAATCACACACACAAACCCCACAGAGGAATAAATATTTCTTTGTTAAAGGCTTGTTCACTTTGTTTGATCTACTAACCCCTAGAAAGCACCACACATTATTGAAAACTGTAGCCATTGGCCTAGCTGCTACATTTCATTTGTTGCAAATTAAATGCTTTAAGCTAAAAACAGTAACCAAAGTTAAAGGTCACCCAGTTCTTCCATTCTGTATGTTTATGCAACTACAACATGCATTTTCTCTCCTTACTGTAATTTCATTGTTGTGAGAGTTCAATATTACCTTACCAACTTTATGTGTGAATTCTGCTCTCAGACTTATCTGCTGCCTTATCTACCATCTTACCCAAAACTAAAAGCCAAACAGTGCAGTACATTACTAGTAAAAAAGTAGTACCAAGTGCCTTCTGCCTGCCCCTAAAACACACACATTTATTCTTTAGAGGTTCTTTCAGGAGAAGGGCTAGAGAAAAGCTGCTTATGTGTTTTATCCAATGCCATTTGAAATGATTTAACAGTACTGACAGAAGTCTGTCTTTTCCAACATGAATCTCCAGCTGGTAAAATAAACTCAAAATTTTTTGTTCTGTTTGGCCAAATGATGTTTAGACTGCAGCTGTGTCCTTGTACTGAACATACCAGGAGGGGTGAAGACACTGCTGACAGCTCGTTTCCTGCTGGCAAGAGACTGCAGGAGATGTGTATATCTAGGCTGTACTCTGTCCTCTACACGGGTGCAACCAAGTTCCTTTTAAGAAACGACATACTTGCCTACATCATGTTCTCCCTCTTCAGCACCAGAAAAGTACCCAGGGTGAGGTAGAGTTGGGAAATTTAAAGAGTCTGAAGACTTTTTCCTTCCCTACTGGATAGCCCTTAGTATACGCATTCTGATCTTAAGAGCCTCGCTGTTAAGAAGAGGTTTTTTTGTGATACCAATGATGAAGTCCCCTTGCATATTTTATTGGAAGGCTAAGTGCCTATGATTCTAGATCTTGGAAATTCCAGTATCTAACTTCAGCTCGATACAGAGTTTCCTCAATAACTGACTTGCCTTGCATGCAAGAAATAAATGTCGGAGATATTGACTAAAGGTCAGGCTCCACATGTATACCAAACTAATGCCTAAATAAACACATTTTGCTACTACACTGAAAGGTATAAAATGAAGAGCATAAAGTGCTGAACAGAAGTGAAATGCGTGAATAGTCCATTTCTCTAGTAGCTAAATGGAGTTAGCAATTTACCCAGATGATGCTCTATTCTGATTATCAAGACAGCAAACAGGCGTCTGCTTGCAGCTGGGTCACAAGAGTTTTGCAGATCTTTAGATTAGCCAAAATCTCACCAGATTTCCAACCCCCTGTTTTTCAGTGGAGAATATGTTAGTAGAATCAAAGATAAACTCTCACGGTCCTCCTGCATAAGATTTGCAAGAAAGATGATGGGAATATACTCCAGTAAAAAGACAATTAGAACTTTTAAGAGAAAAAAGTTTCAGAGAAAAACATTTTCCTGAGTTGTTTTATTTAAATAATTTCAAATTCAATGACATTTCTGCACTTACATTAATCTTGAAGGTTTCACAGGATTTATGTAAGCCATCTAATATTTTTAAATATTGTGTCAGTTCAAACTAGACTAGAGCTTTTTTTTAAAAAAAAAACACCTCCCATAATAATCTAAAACTTAAATACTGTTTTGTAGCTACTGATTTTTGCAGTTCAGCTACTCTTAAATTCCCAGACAAAACCTCAGACTACAGGGGATACTCCTCCTACTGAAGGCAGGAATGTCATTTTATCAGCCCTACACTATCTGAATTCTGGAAACTTATCAAACTTGGAAAAAAGTATCAACTTGGATAGATTTCTGTGGGAGCAATTAATTGTTTAGGGGATATTTGTTACTTTTTATGAAAGCTTCTTGAAGCAGCAGTTTCCTCAAACTCCAAAGATTTCACTACCTCCACCTTCACATTGTCAATTTGTGCAGCATTCTCTAATACATGGTATTCTTCTTTAAAGTCCTGCTCCTTGAAATTCATTAAAATAAGAAGCTGAGTGTCACTTAGAAAACTATTTACAACCATCACACTGACAGAGACTCAAACCTACATACAATAACAAATATTTAATTAAAACCAAAATTTTTCTCCTGGTCTGACGATGACCTTCAGAATCAACCTTTTAATATCATATAAAATACAGTAAATTTGTTACCCTCAGAATTGTCTGGACTGTCAGAAGTGAGACTTCCTTCTTCTCTGTTAAAGTATGAATCTTTCTTGTCCTTATGAAATTTTTCCAGCATTTTGAATTTAGACAAAGCCTTGCTGCGAGATGCGCTGGAAGAAGGTTTAGGGGGAGCTACTTTTAAGTGTACACAAACATTTACAAGTTTTTATACATAACGGACAGGGAATAAAGAGAAAAATCAGATGTGAGAATTCAAATTGCCACTTCTCAAAAACTAACGCAGTAGACTGAATTATCTACTATTTTCTAGCTATAACTAAAAGTTAAAGTTAATATCTATAACTGAAAATAAAACTATTTTTCCATCTTTTTTTCTACTTTTAAAAGCCAAACGCCCTCCATTTGCATTAGCAGAATTAAGTTTTATATAACATGCTGAAAACTGTGCTCTCTCATCATAGCCAAACCACACACTTTATATACCCTTAGGCTAGCCAGCGTCACTGTATCACACTTTTTCCTTGTTTAAATTGTCAGGGTGGAAGGGCCTTCTAAATCAGCTAATTCAGAAAAAAACTCTTACTTATGGGTCTTTTGAATTTACCTTGACACAAGAGAGAGAAAGAGTAGAGGATCAGGCCAAATACTTCTGCCATCTAGAAACAGGACTGTGGGGATATGTGATCAGAAGCTAACACAACCCAGTGATATCCAAGATGACTAAACGAAGCTGGTGAGCATATGGCAGGTGCAACATGGAAAGAGAAATGGTATGAAATCCATGCTGCTACAACACATGGGTCCTTTACTCCCTCAACTGTTGTTCAAGTCGACTAGTGAGGCATTACTACTCTAGATGTATATTCTCCCACATTTACTAGGAAATTATCACACCTTCTGGTGTACATAATGCAAACACCTGATGCCTTTTAAAACAGCAATGTGAAGTAACTGCCAAACTACTCCTTGCTCATATTTCAAATATTAAGCCTAATTCAAGAAATAGATTCAGTTTTGGTGTTTATCTACCAGACCGAAATGCTTTATAGCTATTCCATGCAAATGAGGCTTACGAAAACAAGGCAGTACATATGCTGTAGAAAGCTAACACAGGTACTGATTTGCTTGAATTTAAAACCAAAGGCACATTTAAACTAGTACATAGAACTTAATTACTATTGTTATTTACACAAAACTATTTCCTGGATCAAGGTTTCTAACCCTTAATTGTTTGAAGTTTCTCTCCAAATACCTTAAAAAGTGACTTCACATAAAAGGCTGAATCTGAAGCTACATTGACTAAAATAATGGTGCAGATCAAAGAACTTAGTTTGTCATTATTACACCAGCTGTACTGTTTCCACACTGCACTGAGCTGCCTGCTGATCAGCAAAGGGAAAAGAATCACATCAATAGAAAATAAATAGACTACTTCTCTGATTGCAGCCTTTGGAATTAAAGAAATAGAACAGTGACTATTAATACTCCTGGCTCCCCTTAATACTGTATGTCCCACTACATCACCATAGGTAGTGATGTATGATGTCAAAAAGTTCACACAGTTACTAGTTTCTTCTGCAAATGACAAATGAAGTGGCAGCTTGCTTTCAATGAGAACACTGTGGTCATATGGACTATTTGCAAAGGATTTTCTAAGGAAATACTCTAGTAATAGAAGGCTAATATTGAATAAGTTTAACAAAACATATTTAATCAAATACCAGACTGGGAATCTGAATGTGGACTCTTTTGTTCACTATCTTCCACTATTTCAGGATGGGTTTCCATCATTTTCTTCTCTTGTCTCAGTTTAACAAATCGTGTTTGAAACTCTTAAAGACAAACAGCAAGAACAGTCAGGCAAGCAAGACAGGACAGTAATTCTTAATATCCAATTTCTTTTTATAATTTAATCTAAAAAAGCAAGTAGAAAGGGCATTCGTTAGAGGTAGGTCTTTAACTTGTCAAATATGGAAGACAGTATCTTGAATCATAATTTGCACATTTCAGTTTAAAGCTGAAGAACAAAGAGTACAAACATGCCTAGAATTACAAGCTGAGTTATTTTGAAATGTACTTTATACTTCTCAGCAAAATGAGCAGAAATAGTCCATGCTGTTAACTGTTAATGTACAAAACCAAGTGAAATAGGCTATTAGTTTAAATCTTTATCTACGTCTTGGCACTTCTGTAACAAGATGCCTTGAAAAAATTAGACAACCAATAAAAGCATGCTATAGATACTAAGGTAACTCAAAATGAAAATCTCAAACTGGAAACAATTTATCAGCTTGATGCATTACTCTAATTAGCCAGATTTTGTGCTTTGTTATTATAACAATATCTCTATGAAGTATCACCTAAACACATTAACGCATAAATACAGAGCATATATTTGTAATGTAGTGCCACGCTGTGGGTGGAGGTGAGATTTGTATATTTACTAAGTTTGATTATGATCACAAAATACTTTATTAACTGACTGTCAGCTAAATAGAATTATTATTGTCAAAGTCCTATCTGCAGCCAAGGTGGATGTTCAAGCCTGGAAGAATACACAAAGGTCTCTACAAAATTTCAAAGCATGCCAACATTACACTTTTCAGAAATTGAATTCAGCTTATTTTCCAAATGCCAGCATTATTATTATTTTTTCTGCAGGAAAATTACTTTGCTATTTAGGGCACATTTAATAACTTCATAAAAAGCTACAAATCTAAATAATCTTCTTCTTAGTCATCTTGTGCAGTAACTTATATTTCAATGCTGCTGTGCCTTCATCCATTATTAATACACCTGAACAACATACTGCCCAACGTTCATCGGCTGAGGAATATTAGATCCCGCAAAATTGTGTTTGACAAAGTACTTGGAAGCATGCAAGACAGATACACACAGTTAAAAAGAAGCAGTTCGAGAAGCCTATCCACATGGAACTCCTTACAGTCCCCTGACTTGTCATTTCAAAACACTAGAAACATATCTGCATTAACTAAAATCACTGCATGGTTTGTAGCGTGTACACACAAGTATAAATCCACCTCTATCAGATTAATTGTTCTCAGTTATAGCTATGTATAAATTATCTACTTTCGCAACTGCAGAGGAAAAGTTAGTTTACACTGAAGGTGATCAAGCTTGTTTCTGCAAATTCTTGTTTTTCACTCTAAGATAATTGCCCTACAACTACAATTTTTTAGCAGAATGGCATTCATCCTAGTACAGATGGCTCCTTCATTACACCGTTCCTAATCCATGACAGTACATGTTAATAAAACTGCTACCACTTTCAAGTATCCAGTGTGACAAATACAGCCCTTTCCTCATGGGATGATACAACCAGAAGCTCTGCTTCATGCCACACAGCTACACTCTTCTTGCCAAGATAGAACCTGGAAAGCCCTCTAGTAAAGCTTAAAGGCCTCTCTGCTTGGCAATTTTGAAGACTAGGTGGGATATGGCTTACTGCATATGTCCTGCAAGCACAAAATTCTATGCAGAGAGTGGTTAAAGAGGTGTAGATGAAATAAAACTAATAACCTGGCTGGAAAAAAGGGTGCTCAGGGAAGAATTCAGTACATAGACCTGGCATATTAACACCAGTTTATTAGTATTATCAGTTTTCTTATGTCCAACTGCCAAGGCACATTGGACCTTTGGTTCAAAAAGCAGTGTATACAGATTACTTTTAACTCCTTCTGAAAAATCCAGCCCCTTATGAAGAGTATGAATACCAACAGGCTAGCTTGTTTTACAAGTAAATTGATTCCATACTGGCAAAACTGGGTAGGCTCATGTTCTGAATGTTTTATTGTTAAAGGAGAAGCTTTTTTTAAGACAGACCTTAAAAAGTTTACCAAAGTTCTCTTTTTATTATATGCGTCAATAAACTGCAGATTGAGCACGTTCCAGTTCTAATAGCTTTACTTCTAACTAAAATACACAGGTGATAATATATCCTTAATTTTAAAAATAATAGTGGCAGAATTGGTTTGGATGAGAACACATTTATACAATCACATTATTTCTTCTGATTCTGCTTTGCATTGTACTTAACCCATACAAGCACTGTTCTCTAAAACTTGTAATCATCCTGCCTTTTAAGCATCTATTCCAGTGGTTTTTGGTTTAACTGGTACGAGAAGCATCAAAGTGATTAATGCATCATCTCAAGCATCCTAGAAAAAACATGGAAGAATGCTGAACTTCTAAGGTCACCTGGAAATTTTCTTTACTAGTACATGGAAAAACAAGGTCATGTTATTTGCTTAATTCTCACACTTTTCCCAGCAAGAACACTCTTCCCTTCTACTTCTGAAAAGCTGTAAAGAAATCATAATATCTCATAAAAAAACCTGATAGGAACTATCTCATATCCATCTGAGTTTTCCAGTAACATCTTAAAAGGCTACATACAGGTAAGCAGTCCAGACAATACCTATTAGAGTTATGCCTAAATGGCACAACTGCTGACTGAGATTTGCCTCCTAACTATAACTACACTGATAGGACAGTTATGCTTAAAACCAGAGATTACCAGCAGTCTCTTAACTCTGCCATAGAAAAAACTGTTTTCTGGTACTTTCTGTTAAGCTCCAGTTTTAAGTTATACAAATCATGAAAATAAGAAGCCATCTACTACGAGAACAAAAGACAATCACCCTGGGGAAACTAAATATTCATAGGCTTTACTACCCATGAAGAAACTGAAATTCAGAGGTAGAAAGCTTAAACAATAATATATTTCCTTCCAGAAGTATGTGCCCAAGCCAATACTAAACTAGCAGTCATGTCATCACAGCCCTTTTCCTCTTGAGCCATGGCTCTTGGCAAGGGAAACACTGAGAATACTGACAGGATCAGTTTTGAATCAGCTGCTGTAGAAAAGTTCTTCTGCGTTTCTCCAGCCTATTACAAATACTGCAACTAGCACAAGATTATACAAATTGGTCTTTTGCAGTTTCGAAAACAGAAATCTATAAAAAGGCCAGTATAACGTACAGGTTGGTTACAAAACACACCTACAAATTTTTCATTCGAATTGATAAGTTACATTTTCTAATTGTCTTACTATTTATAGCGTGTTTACTCTTTACAAATGTAAATAACTTGAAAGCTTGAAAAAAAAACGCGGAAAGTTCACTTACAGCCTGAATATGAACCCTTTTGAAAAAATACAATTACATTTGAGTTTTACACTTTACAAACTTGCATTGTAATGTTCTAAGACCACTTGAGGGGCATCAAATTAACACAAAACCAGGACTATGTGAAGCATGAGAAAGAACTAGTCTGACCTCCTGTGGCTAAAAAATTGAAAAACTGTGTTATTTACCACCATCATCTGAATCTTCCTCAGATAACCACCATGGCACTGAATCCTTTTTCTTTGCTTCTTTTTTCCTGGGCTGTCCCAATGTCTCAAGAATGCTGGATTTTTTCTTTGAATTTCCAAGCGAATCATCTGAAAGAGACTGAGTCAATTGCATCCAAGATTAAAGACAGCTTTCACATTTTCACATTGCTTAACTGTCTTTCAGCCACTCAGTTCTGGACTTCTGAGTTCAGATGCCTCTCTTTACTCCTCACTGTGTGCCTTTTTTGTACATGCACGACAAAGTTGCATAAAAAAACCCCTCTATATTCATGTGGCACAATACTGCATGTTATAGTAACTGCACTGCCAGAATTTGTATACGTTAAAAGTTAAATGCTTCGTAGAGTACATGTTCAAATGAACAGCATAATCAGCTCTTTTTCAATTAGTTACAACATAAAAGCACTAAAATCCTGACTTCATCCCCAAAGATAACAAAGCAGAAAAAGTTTTGCTTTCGCCATGCTTTGTATACAAAAAAAAATATTAACATTTTCACTTGAGAAAACTAAATGCCTGTCATACAGTCTCAGAAAGAAAATTTAAGTGCTCCAAGGCTTGCACTTTACAAACCACCATTTTAATAAACTATGAAACTGCTAGACAACAGGTTATACTGCAATTTCTTTAAGTTGCCTCAGTGACACAGAACAAACCATTTTTACATGCTTAGTAAATGTCCTATAAATAACAACTTCCTTACACTAGTCACAACACAAGTACTAGGGCCACTGTTCCCAAGGGCCAGACTGTCTCCTGCTAACTAGAAGTACTGACAGGTGCTCGATTCAAGCTCTGTATCGCTTGCTGTTTCTTCCATGACTAACAGTACCTTCTACTCTGCAAGCAGAACTTCAATGATGCTTGTACTTTTGAGTCTTGTAATTTAAGCAACTGAAACTCCCACAGGTTGTTCTTGAGTTCTGGAAATTTTCTATGTACAGTCATCTCGTCAACTGCAGACAGTAAAGTTACAGCAGCTGGAGATGAAATGCTGACATAAAAATACTAGAGCATTTTTCCTAACATGCCAGTTGTTTCAACAGCAAAACTTCTGGATTATTTTCATCCTTTGAAAATAAGTAAATAACTAAATAAATAAACTTTTTAGAGCAGCATTGTTTTTTTACTGACAGTAAGTGGCACTGATTACTTCCTTCCCCTCCTGTAAAAACAACCTGTCAGCCTTTCAGAAAGACAGACAGACAGCCAGCCACAGAGAAAGAGTCAGTTGTTTAATCTGAACTTAAATAAAAGCCAGTCAGTTTTAAAAACTGGGACAGCTTCATGGTACATAATCAGCTTTCCACCTCCTATACACATAAAAGAATTTAAGAAAGTAGACAGGTAATACAGATTGAATCTAAACTACACAGACTTTCATTACCAGTTGTCCTAAAACAAGTTTTTTCAACAAAACGAGTCTACTCCAAATTATATTTTTAGCATAAAATAATATTTTAATATATTTGATCTTTTAATAAAAATTAAAAATTTTTTAAAAACACTGTTTAATGTGCAGTGTTACTCTTTCCGGTATTATTCTACAGCTTTTTCTATTTAAGATGGTAGTCTTTCCTTTTAAAAGTCTTCCTTCTCAGCAGTACATGAATGTCAACCTAGAACAAAAGTCAACCTAGAGGACTAGAAGCAGACAATGTTTTTTTCCTAACTTTGCTGTGCTTGAAATATCATAAAAAAAAACAATTAATTGAAGCACTTTTTACCAGAAAGAGCCCCTCACATTGCATGTCCCAAGGAAACTTCACAGTCAACATTCAGAAAACTCAGAAGCTATACCAGTACGACAGATTAAAGGTAAATTAAAGTGACAACATCGAAAGTATGCTAAAGCAACATACTGGTGATAGGAAGAGGGATGATTACAGGCATACAGAAAATGGAGTAGGAAGAGAAGAATTATAGATGACAATAGGCCATTCTGCAAGGGGCTGGGAATGCCTGACCAGGTAGATCTATCCTACATGCAGTAATTTTTATTCCACATTTGTGCTTCCTTCTGTATAACAATAAAAGCCTAGAAAATGATCTTCACTGATAGATTTTAAATATCAGTGCATATTCTAAAAAAATTTAGTGTAATCCTCATTTTAGACCTGCATCATCCAACTGTATTTACAGTATTTTAACTTTGTATGTTTTAATTGCAAACATACGTACAATCCTCCCCCCAAACAAAGGCAGCTTCACTATGAGTTATTTAAAAGGGAAAAAAACATACTCCTCCACTTCTTCTCCGAAAGATCTGCTTAAACAATATTACTTCTTCCTCAAATTACTAAGAAATTAATTTTCACCATTCCCTGGCCCGTCTCTGTTGTTACAGTCTCAACATGAACATCACCTACACAGCAATTTCAAACATTGGAGCACACCAGTTTCTCATGCCTCTAAGATTAAGAGGCTGCACTCTTCCTATAAAAAACAAAAGCGAAAGGAGGTACATAACAGAAGATGTAGGGCATAAACTAACAAAGAGCAGAAAATATTCTATTTGGGTCTGTATCGAGCTGGTAAAACATTAAAAAATGCATGCTTTTAATGACTAGATTGGTAAGTTTACAAACAGTTGTAGTTTGAAATGTTAAAAACCAATTAAGATACCTGTTGTTAAAAGTTTCATTCTCTGGAACAATCCAAATACCACTTAGAAAAAATCTAAATAGCTGTGTTGACTTATTCTAACTCAAGTATTCTCAACGTGGACAATAATTGAAGAGCAAGAATAGCAAGTCAAATGAGGAACAAAATACTAGAAGCAATCATATGCAGAGCTTTGTCAGATGTGCAAAATAAATAAAAGAACAAAACTCCTTTCTCTTCCCCAGAGCAAATCCCTTCACAACAAAAGTAAGTAAAAAACTTCTAACAGAAATGCACAGCCTACTTTTCTATTTTTACTAACAATAATTTCAGTGAATTCAAGATTGTTAATTCAATTACAACATCAAATGAAAGGCCAAAATGTACCTTTAAGTTATTTGTGAATCTTAGTTTTCAGATGGCATTTTGGTTTTCTGTTCTTTCAATTTAGTACTGTTCAGGGAAGTTACTTTTATTCTGTATCTGTAAAAGCACCTCACAAGCTGCGCGGTCAAGGTGGAGTTACAAACCTAACCAGGAAAGCCAAAATCTTCTTGAGAAAGCAGCCTCTGGTTACTACACCGTACAGAATGCAATTTTTATAGAACCCAGCACCTACATTTTTCACAGCTAATTAAATTGTAGCAAGGCCTCTACATCAAAAAAATGTTAAGCATGCATTACATAGAACAGAGACCCCAAGAATATTCTCTGCCATCATTAGCTACACTTCTATACAGTATTAGAATCTAGTAAATGCCTTATGCGTGTAGTATTTATATCTCAGGGTTACCACACTGTGTGTCTGATAGACCAGAGGGCAAGTTCTGAAAATACAGATCTATATACAGTGAAAAAAACACACCAAGTTAGGGCATTTTGACCACATCCAATAATTGTTAAGTAACAACTCCCAGACCTACATGATTTTGCCTGCACTCAAAATCATCAAGCACCATGAAGAATAAAAGGAATCAAATTAAAATTTTCTAACCACTACAACATACTTCATTTTCTTAGGATTCATACAAGAATTTTTAAACACAATTCAGTGAAACTAGTCATTGCAGAGAAAAACAAGGAAATTCTTAAAATACAGCTTGCATGTACATTCAGGAGAAGATTTTTATCCCATTTTCAATTCTACATTAATTGGAAACTTTTCCTACTAAATAACATACACACTTTAATTGAAACATATATCAAGAACAAGGGGTCTTTCTGAAGATATAACCTGGCAGTGACAAAATATTTAACCACAAAACTGTATTCTTGATTTCAATACAACAGAATAGCAGGTATTAAGTTTAGCAACGAACATAAGACCGTGCAAAGACCCACACGAAAGAGAGCTATGCGCATTAGGTGACAAAAGCACAGCTGCAACTTCCATTTCACATTCTTCCACACTCTATTTTCCCCCTGTATTTTAATAGAGAAAAGGGATGTGACCTTTCTCTGAAACATACCTCTTTCAGAAACTCTTCAAACTGCTCATCTAATTCTTCTTTTGACAATCGATGAGCCATTATCTGCAACTGGATGTTACCGTCCAAACAACTGAGTTTTAAAACAAAGAAAGATTTAAAATAAAAATAAAATTAATACAACCATTCTGAAATTAGAGGTAGCCCAGAGATTTGCTACTTTCATAGAGAGACAGAAGCAAAAAAAAAATCTCGAGAGATGCCAAATTTCATTCTTCCCACTCCTAATCTAAATTATTTACTGAACAAGGCAATCAATGCAAACACACCTGGACTACCCAAAATCTTTATAAGCAAAATACTCACTTCAAAATTTACAGAATTTATACTTTGAGGGATAAATAAAATATGATTCTCTTCACCATCTTTACATTTTTCTTCAAAAGAAAGCTCTCTTAGCTACCTACAATTAAGTAGGCTGCTAAGGATCAAAGAAGAATCCGCTGCAGTAATACTTCTCATGTATTTTTACAGGCTCTTAATTCCTTTCTATGCGTCTTCTCCGAAATTGGAGACATGTGGCCTTACAAGTTCCATTGTTTCTGCTGTGTTTAGGACTCAGCAAACAATAAATGCGTGAAAGTCTAAAATTAGAGGATCTGCCCCGACACCAAAAGCCGATGGTACTTGACCCCTTCCCATTCCCAAAAGTCTGTGTTGACTTCTCAGGTATACATCAAAATGCTACAAAGCTTTTGTGCATTATACTGCTCAACACATATGGCTACCTGCTGAACTGCACACGTATAGCAGCATTAACCCAGCCCTGCATCTTTCAGGCTGAGAAATGCTATATAAACATAAACGGGCCAAACTTCCCCTGATACGGAGCCCTCCTAGTATACAGGACTGTTATCTACCTAGTAAATTGATTTCGACAGGTGAGCTGTGACAACTGCTTCCTTCTTTCACATCTTACTCATCCATAGACCACCTGACACTTTGGCTTGGCAGCTAAAAAAAAAAAGAGTTATAGCAGACTGCCCAGACTGAATTGAATCAGATATCCTTATGTAAGCACTTGGACAATATCTCTGAAAACATGGTAAGAAGATTAAGAATGTTACCTCTTGTGACACGCATAATCCAGTGTCCTTTCATACTTTTACATCAAAGAACACTGGAAGTTAAACACTAGATGCTTTAACAGTTTACTATCTGTTCCAACTACTTTAGCAAGTGGATAGTACCTGATCCCAGCCTTGCCAGAAAACTGAACTGATTCATCTGACATTATCTGTACTTATGTCTACCTTAAAATTACAGCTTTTATAAAAAGTATAGTATAAATAGTATAATAGATAGTATAAAGCATTATTTCTCAAAAGGACAACAAATATGTCAGACAATTTCCATAATGGAAGATTACAGACAAGCATTAATCCTAGCAAATGCACTTTACAGCAAAACCTTTAGAAGTGGAGGCTCACAAATGATTTTTATACATGAAACAAAGAAGTCACTTGCTGCAATATATACTGTAACACAGTGCAGAAAGTAATTTTGTGAAAGTATGGATAAACCACAGGGCTGTCGGAAAGCTTACAGAATCACAGAATTGCTTGGTTGGAAAAGACTTTTGAGATCAATTCCAACCATACGTGTCGACTACTAAATCATATCATCCACTCGTCTTTTAAACCCCTGCAGGGATGGTGACTAAACCACTTCCCTGGGCAGCTTGTTCCACTATCCAATTACCCTTTTGGTGAAGAAATTTTTCCTGATGTCTAATCTGAACCTCCCCTGGCACAACTACAGGCCATTTCCTCTCGACCTGTTATCTGGGAGAAGAGACCAATACCCACCTCGCCACGACCTCCTTTCAGCCTAACGGATTTTAAGTAATCTTTTAACAATACCAGGTCTGGGACCAGCTGTGACCAGATCCTCGTCCTCCTCTGGCTCCCCGTCAAGCACACGAAGTGCTGGCCCACGGCTGCGGCCGGGCACCAGCCCTGCCGTGCTCCTACCAACCACCTTCCCTCGGTTTGGGCCTAACGAGTGATGGTGGAGGCGGGAGGCGGCCCCCGGGAGCGCGGGAAGAGGGAGAAAAGCCACCCCGATGGGCACCCCAGACCGAGCAGAGCACGGCACCGCGCCCCGAGGGGACGCTACGGAGACCGGAGCGCTGCCGGGAGTGTACCTGGGTAGCGTCGGGCCCCTCTCGGCCCCGGCAGCCTCCCTCGCCGGATGGCGGCGCCGTTGCCTGGGAAACCCTCCCGGCCACCGTACCGCCCGCCAGCGCTGGCCGTAGGGGCGCGTCACGTGATCCCACCGGCGCCGGCTGCGCGAGAACGTGTCACGTGATGGTACCAAGCCCACCCGCCGGCCTCTCTGTCCCCCCCCCCCGCCCCCGGTCGCGTGGGGCAGCACGCCGGGCGTGCGGAGGGGAGCGGCGCCCCCTGCTGGTGGAAGGGCGGGAAGGCAGTGCGGGGTAGGGGGAGTGCGGAGGAGGCGGGAGCGCCGCCGCTGCCGCCACCGTGAGAGGTCACGGCCCGGTAACCCGCCCCGCAGGGACGGGCCCTCAAATCCCCGGCCATCGCCCCTGGGCTGCCGCGGACGCGGCTTTGACATCGTCCGTGTCCCCATAGATCCCCCGGTGCTGGTTCCCCTGAGCTCGCTGCTCGCGTTGTTTCCTTCTCTGCCTTTTGGGAGTGTGTGGATGCTGCGGGAATGAAGACTCATTTCGGGTTATTCCTCCGTGGGGTGGTGGCGCCGCCCTGCTCCCGTGTCCCTGTTCACCCTGGTGCCGAGCTAACGCCGGTGCCACCTGCAGCCGGGATCTCTTCCCCGCATTTCTGAGGGACGCGGCTCTCCGCAAGTCTCTTCCCCAGGTTTCTGAGAGACAGGCTTCTCCAGGAGTGTCTCTTCCCCACGTTTTTGAGGGACGCACTTCTCCAGGAGTCTCTTCCCCGCGTTTTCCCACGCTTCTGAGGGACACACTTCTCCAGTAGTTTATTCCCCACGTTTCTGAGGGAGAAGCTCCAGGAGTCTTTCTTCCCCAAGTTTCTGAAAGAATCCAGGAGTCTTTTAGCTGATCTGTCTGCAAAAAGCAAGATGGAAAAAGTGTTTGCATAGAAGTGTTTTGCTTTCCCTATTGCAAAGGTCAAACCCAAACCACCCTTTTTCGCTCTGGCACAGGCATCTCGTTCTAGAGCTTTTCCGATGTTCATGCTGTAGCTGTCGGCTGCGGCGCTTCTAACACATTTCAGCACATCCCTGGAAACGTTTAAAATATGCAGAGAAATTAATGACCCCTGTTTCCCTGGCCACTGTCTCTCCAACGACCACAGAACAATCGCGGTCTGTGCTTGCATGTGCTTTCCAGCCAGGGTCTGCCGGGTGTTTGTTGTGAGAGTCACGTTGCTTCAGGAATTTTTACACCAGCATTTAGTAAATGGCAAAATAAAACAAGCCTGCTTGAGAATACAAATGAACATTGTTTGCGCGTGTGCACATGCACACGTTTTGAGTCTCTGTTGAGCAGACTTGGAATGAAAGTATCTTGAAAGGAAGTTTTCTTAAGTGAGTGTTGGATGCTCAACGCAAATGAGAAACTATTTAAAATCCTATTACTGTCTCTCATTTCCTGTTAGCTTGAGAAGCAGAGTCTGTGCTTCCAACATGGCCTTTATGTATCCCAGGTTTTTTAATGCAGGTATAAATTATAGTTAAAATTCAAAGAAGCAAAGAATTATGGGCTCTGTATGCACCCAAGTCAACAGGCGGCACTTTCTTGAAAGTGCTGCAGCACTTCTTTAAATCAGGCCTTTTGTCTGCTGATGGAGTATTATGTTTCCATTTGCCAAGTATGAGTCATTTATTTTGTCTTTGTGTGCAAATTCTGCTGCTGTCTATGGGAGACGTGGGAGCTGATCGAGGACAGGATGCCCACATAAACTAATATACTAGAACAATTTGTTAAGCCTGACAGCCTTCTGCTGGTGGAAACATCGGTTTCAAGTATTTGTTCTTTTCTCCCATTGCACGAAAAAGCATGGAGTGAGGCATGAGCATTTAAAGAGAAATACAGAAATTAATTAAGGGATGTCAGTCTGATGCTGCATGCCTTGATCCTGCTCGGATTTAAGCCAATGTGAATTTCAGTGTTAGCTTCAAAGTGATATCTGTGACATCATTCATTGATCATGAGAGTTACTTCATATATAGTCAAATAATCACATCAAGGGCTCAGTCCTGCAAGCTGCTAAAAAAACTGTTGCACAGTGAAGCCTTTCTGTTTGCAGAAATATGTTCAAAGAAACTTGTACAAAGTGTAGAAAAAATGTGCAGAGGGATCAATGCACATTTTGGAAACCTTAGTGCCCATATGGGACAGAAAAACAACCCAAACCACTGTGGATGACTGTGGTGGAGAGGAGGCATTGCCTGGTGTTGAAATGTTATCCAGTGCATTCAAATGACATGTACAATAGCCACTTAAAAGATTTTCATTTCCTTCTAATGCCATCCAGTTGGAGCAGTTTTCTCAAGAGCTCCTGACAGTGGAGCTTAAAAAACAGAGAGCAGGGCTAGCCATGAATTTCAGCCAGGAATGTGGTAATTTGTGTGGTGATGCTAATAAAGCAGAAGGGTCACAAATTCTGAAATAGATCCTGCTGGACATAGCCCAAATTATAAGGTAAAATTCCGACTCTAATGATACGAGTGGGAAGCCTTTTTTGACTTTTGTGAAACCAGGTTTTGCTGCTATAGTCACTGGCTTCATATTTAAATGTGTGGCATGTCTATACTTAACACATTTTTTTTTCTTGAGATTACTAAAATATAAGACTTCATGTATTATTAATTTCAAGCAATTAATGGTAAAATTAAAAGGGACAAAATATCCATACCTTTGTTTTTGCACATCTAATTTCAGATCCATATCATCCAAGAGTGTCAGTGGGGAAAAAGACATCAAATAAAAAAGAAACAAAACATTTGCCACATCCATTTTGGCTAAGGCATTGCGTTAGATAGTGTTTCAGTACTGAACTTGCAAATATGTGAAATATGAGATTATGATAATAAATATTTAGCCATATTCTTGGTTATGTTTTTTTAGAGGTTAACAGTTTCATACTGAATGAAAACCAAACAAACAGTGGTGAATTAAGAAGTTAAAACTGCATTTTCTGTGCATACCTACTGGCATAATACTTCCTTACATGACTGTGCAATAAAAAGCCTTTCCAGTGTATGTGTCAGAAAAACGAAAAGCCTGCCATAAAAGTACAAGTTGCACAGCAAATAGAAGAATTGTATTTCCTGTGAGAGAAAATGGTAGTTAGTCTTGTTAAATTAGTATTAGTTGTAAAACAGTTCACCTAACTATAATTTCAGTTTAAAAGATTATTTTTAATACTTTCACTTTTGTTTCACTTCAGGTCTTATTTTGTTCTGCCACCGATTAATCATAGTCCTCAGATCCCGAGGGCCAGATTTATGGTTGACAGCATTGTGGTAACTAACCTAAATTCAGCTTAGCATCTCACCTGCTGGATCTTTTCCATAATGCAGTTTCTCCACGGGCTGGGAACTGAATTCTGTGTCATGTTTCAAATTATTCCAGAGGCTTAGACTCATTGCTAATCTTATTTCTGCTTCAGGCTTACATCCCCTGAACAGAGCTGCAAGTTTGGAAGCTGGTCTGTCATGTTGCTGGCCCTTTCCCAGTTTCTGGAAGTTAGCAGACACGCAACTTTTCTTAGACTTTTTGAAAACTTATCTTCCCTCATTTGCGTAAATGTTTAATTGCCTTAATGTCATGCCCTGTGCTGCCAATTTTTCAGTACCTCAGGAAAGGGGCGGGGAACACACACACACAAAATAGCTGTAATTGTTGGCTGCAGGAGTAAACCCTTCCCCATCATAGAGAAAACTTCTATTGCCAGCAAATGTGAGCAGCTGAAAGCTCCTTCAAGAGGGTAAATGTTTGCAGTCAATAATTACAGCTGCTTTTTACTCTCTCAACTTAAAAGACATGCATTTGCCAACATTTAGCACTGTGTTTTCTTCTGTTTCTTGATCCTCTATAAACTTGTTGGGAAACATTGCTCTACTGTGTAATCCAGCCAGTGGAATAAGATCCGTCCTGTTACGAGCTTTCACTTTTGACAAATCTTGGGGAAATTATTGTGCAGCAATAGATGCAAACATGGCTGGTTTAACCAACTGCAGCACATTTGAAGTAGCCTAACGATCCTGCCCAATGCTTACTGCAGGTCCTCCTTTGCCAGTTAAAATTCTTAGTGCTTGGCATCAGACAACAAACCTACAACTTTTATTCCACATGGGGACTGGAGAAATAACTTGGGTTTCTTTCACTCTGGAGTTGTTTGAAGTGCAAACCCTCATCTGCCATGAATATTCTCCTTTGTGTATAGAAAGTTCTATAATAAATTTTTCTCTTTGTGTGAAGACACACTGCGTATCTTTGGTTCAGAAAAAAAATTAAGGTAAATATTTTAATTAAAAATTCTTAGTGGTGTAGGAAAGATTAAACTCAGAAAACTCAGCAAAGAAAAATTAAGATTTATTCAGATTTTTCACGTCTACAGAATCTCTTGTTAACCCTGACAACGTATCTGCTTAACACTGGCAAGAATATTAGCTTTGCATTTCAGATTTTCACTTGGTTATTTTTAGTTCTTCTGAAGCCTGGGAAATAAGAAATATAACCTCTTTGAACAGTCTGAAAGACCCAACTCTAGTAGGGCCTCTGAATCTGATTAGATAAAACAACAAAGAGGTTCTGTTAGGGCAGAGGCAGGAAGAACTAAGGTGGGTGGCAATATCTGTCATAACTCAAGGGAAATGTAGCCTCAAAGCACTCAAAAGTGGGTGAAAAAATAACATAAGCAACAGACTACTTTCCCACATCTTAGGTCACTCTCCAACTGGAGTTTGAAGAATTTTCTCTGTGCTCAACTTTTTTTTTTGTATTTTTAAAGTACAATAAACAGTACATGCATGTGTGTCCATCTTTAAAAGCTTATTTAGGGGAACATAATTTCTCTGCAGATAAGTATCCAAAAAGGCACAGTATGGCAAGTGTGATTATGTTTGTCAGTACAAACAGCATAAGATCTTAAAGGATAGATTATCAATTTTCAGCATTTGCCTGTGGAAGTAAGGTAGCTTTAGGGTTGCCACAGGAGATTTCTCCCCATGATGCAGCTAGTCGTAACATCACATTTTACCATACAGGTCGAAAAAGGATGAAACTGTTGTGTTAAATGCGACTGAGAACTCTTCATTTTTTTTTGAGGTTGATGTAAAAATGATCTGTTATTGGAGGGGTGGGAACTTGGAACACTTGGAACACCCACTTGATGAAGGATTTTGCTTCCCTGCTTTCAATGCAGTATAAATATATTTTATTTCAGTTGCTTGGCTGAAGTGAAGAGGTTGAAAGAATGATTTGTGCATTTTCTCAGAAAAATCATTCAAAATGTTTTCAAGATCACTGTGAATCCATAATGTTGAGATTTGTCTTTGTTAGAGGCCGGGAGTGCTCCCTTTTTGAAGCCTGCTGCTAAGTAATGCCCCAAACCAGTGATGGCTGCAGCCAAGGAACATAGTGCTCATTCCTCATATGAAGGTGTATGGGTACAGTCCCTCCACCTATTCTTTACCTGCGTGTAATCACTAGCATTTCTCTGGTCACTCTAGATCTGTCTTTCCTGAGACAGTCTGAGTGCGTAGCAGCAGATGTGTATGTGCATAGTAGCTAAAGCTAATCCAATATCAGTTTGCATTGGTGGTGAGACACTGGAACAGGTTGCCCAGAGAGGTGGTAGATGTCCCATCCCTAGAAACATTCAAGGTCAGGTTGTGCGGGACTCTGAGCAACCCAATCTAGTTGAAGATGTCCCTGCTCACTGCAAATGAGTTGGACTAGATGACCTTTAAAAGTCCCTTTCAACCCAGACCATTGTGTGATCATTCCTCCGCTGGTTTCAGCCAGGTGGAGGGCGTTGAGCTCATATTCGTGGCTCTTCACACTGAAATGGAGCGGTGGATCTGTAAGCACCGGAGTTCAAACTTGGTGGGCAGGGTCTGCTTGACTCTGCAGGTCCTGATAAAAGGCTAGTTTCATTTGTGCTGCTGAGCTAATAATTTCATTGAGAAATTTGCTACTGGATGAGATTGTCTTCTGGCTTGCAAGGTCATTACTTTTTTAATCGGTCACTTGCTTTGCTGTGTACTAGCTTACATTTTTAGACACAAAATTTGGAATGAAGATTAATGTATTTGCCAGGAGTTTGATTTAACTTTTTAACCAGTATGTAGCTAAACAGTTTTTCTGACTTCATGTCTGCTATAAACAGTATTCCTGTGAACTAAATGGCTTGTTAATGGTATGTCTATGGCACCTTCAGCAAGTTGAAGGTAGTTGCATTGTACATTTGGGTAGGAGAGCTGGAGTGTGAAATATGTCCTAATTACCTTTTTCCTCAAGCTTTTTTTTTTCTCATTGTAGTTTCCTCCTAAGTTAATCTGCTCCACATTTTTTATTTTGTTTGGAAATGTGCTGTGAGATTCACTCTTACATTCCTACACAGGGAACTGAGCGTCAGGTCTTAAATGCAAAGGAGGCAGAATCAGATCCTTGCGAGGAACTGTTGACTGTACAAGTTCTGTTCTACCACCTGATCCATGGACTTCCTAAGTGAACATGTAGGAAGCCCTTTTTTCCCCAGTGAATGGAAAAAAAGGTAGATGAGCTCACAGATACCTTTTTTTGGTCTTCATCCAGTGAAGGAATAAACCCCCTGAACTCGGCTTCACATGTAATAAAAAAAACTCTGGGATGTATTAACCAGTATTGACGGAGGGGACAGTGTGACCTGTGTGAAGCAAGATCATGTGTTCATCAATTTAATGCCGCTCTCTCACTGGTCATCCTCTAACTCGTGGAGAAACAGGCCCTGGTCCCATGCTGTGTGTACTGTGTGTACAGATACTGTTAGTGCAGAGCCAGGGATTGGGAAGTCAGAGAGTCTGAGGTCTACT
Source organism: Tapera naevia (assembly GCA_033556795.1). NCBI lineage: Eukaryota > Metazoa > Chordata > Aves > Cuculiformes > Neomorphidae > Tapera > Tapera naevia. Next base: position 1,759,556 of record JAUMJJ010000079.1, on the reverse strand, counting down.
TCTCTACTGCTACATTCCTGTGACTGCCTGGAACCATTTCAGCTGGGTGTGGAATGCTCACCTACAAAGCATTTATAGCATGTCACCTGTGCTGATCTGTGCTGGCAGCACTCAACAGAGAGGTCTCATTCCCCAACTGGCAAAACAACCTTTCTAGAGCCAGCACATATCCTCCTTTTTTTTTTTATACCTGGAAATAAATATAATTTATACTGATTTTCTCTGTACAGAAAACAAAAACCAGACAGATAGGCACTTACCACTCTGAAACCAGTAAATGTGGACATGTGAGATTGTAGTTTTTTTCTTGTAAACAGTGCTTTAGGTAGGGGTATGACCTGTCATTACTTAGGGATTTCTGGCAGTTGAACATTCAATGTCTGTTTGCCACCCACCTAGTAACAAAAATGCCACCAAGAGATCAGCTTGTCGAAGGACTAAAATAGTTCTTAAAGATTAGCCTTGAAGAACTATGACACCTGCTCTCTTGTGTCTTCTCTTTCTCTCCGTATCTACCCCACTAATCTCCTGTTATCTCCTAAGGTACCAGAAATAACAACCAACAGTCTGAAGGTTCAGACAGTGTATATTAAGACCTGTAAAAATGGCCTTTTGCAAGCATTTGTCTGGAAAAGAATACTTAGCTTAAGGATTTAAAACCTAGTGAGGTTCTTTGTTGTTTCAGGCTTCTGGGAAGTGGTCGGTTTCTTAATGTGATAAGAAACGGAAATGTTTTTAAAGAAAAGACACTTAGATGTGTGGCCTGTGTGGATTAGTAAGACTGGAAACTGCTGTTTCATGAATCTCATAATTGCAAACCTTCCCTGGCAAGCTGCTGTATTTACTTAATAGAATATTAAGCTACAATTTTTATGTGTATACTAAAGGTATTTAGGTGTCACTGTTTTCTTGCATTGTAATAATATTTGATTTGATTTAATTTAAGAGTGGATAAGCTTGAAGTTTTTGTCAATTTCCTCTACCCTAAGCGATAAAATAGCCCAGTGTGAAAGCCTTTTAAGATTCAACAATATTGTTCAGGCAAGCCATCTGCAACTAATAATAAAGACCATGCAACTTTAAATGAAAGAAAAGTCTAATTATCATGGCAAAGGGAAGATGGTTGACTCATCTTTGGCAGTTTGGGTTACATGTGTGGGATTGTGTTTTGGATGGAGCACTCCAGAATAGCAACACTCCATCAAAAACACAGTCATGCACCTGTACTCCAAATGGCTGAATAAGGCAAAACACATGTCATCTGAATGCTGTGAATCAAATTAAAAAAAAAAAAAAGAAAAGAAAGGAAAGCTGGAAGAGAAATAAAGACAAGTACCATAACATTGGTGTGTGTGAAGACTTGTTTCTCTAAAGCTCCCTGAGTGATTTATTTAACGTTAAACCTCTGTTCGCAAGCCATGTTTGATTTTGCTTGATGCTGATATAGACACTGCAACCGGATCTTATGGAAAGGGCTGCCAGCAGCTGTTTTATCCTGATAAATCACAATAACAGGCACAATTTACAATGAGAAGCTATCGCTGCTTCTGGCCTTAATGCGTGATGAGGTTTAAAACATGGTGGGCCAAAATTCTCCTTACCCGGGGGCCTCTTCAGACCACTTACAGAAGCACGTGAGAGAGCCATTGAGCAGAAGAAAACATTCACAGCAAGAGCCAGGCCCATTTTATATCAAAAGTGAGCATGTGTGTGTATGGATATCTGCCTTCATTTGGAGTGAAAGAGATATGAGGAAAAGAGGTGCAAGAGTAGTGTATAATCCACATGTAAGGAAACCTGTGTTAACTGAACAGCCCATTCCCCTAGTTCCTTCTACATGTGCACACACACATCAACACCCAACACCTCACCCCTCCAACATTTATGCCTGCAACACATATGTGTTGTGAATATTGAAATATTTGCTTTAATTGATGACTGGCTGCTTATTTGATCTTCACAGTGTCAAGTTCAAAATGCAGTAAGCGATAAAAAAAGTTGGATATGGAAAGAGGTGCAAATTCAGAAGGGGATGTGAAGTGTCTATGAATTAGATTCCTCCCTGTGTATTTTCTTTGCAGTAGCATCTCCAGACACCTGCCTGTGATTTCAGAAATATATACACGCCACAGCCCACACCCAGGAGCGTAAAGCCAGATTTCTTAAGATATTTCATTGCCTACAAGCTTTTGATAATCCCCTCAGATGCTTTTTTTGCCTTTTTAGGGAACTTTGAGTCTTGTCAGATTAACATACATATTCTTACTTGTGTGCCAAGAATTAGCTGGTGCCTTCTATAGGGAAAAGAGTCCAAAGGCAGACTTGACAATTTCATACACTTTTGTTAGTGAAATGTTGAAGAAGTTATCTAGAAGCAGAGGTGAAATTCAGTGTCTCTGATGGATTGTTTACTAGACTTCTGAAGTACTGCAATGCACCTCTCCTGAAAGCGGATCCTAGCCTATGGGGAGCATTCAATAAAGCAAGCTCTTGCCCAACCTCATCTTCTGTCATCTTGTCCATATGCCTTCAGGCTCACACAAGACATGTCCAGAGAGGATAAGAAGAGGTTTTCCTTTTTTTACAACATGATTCTCGCTCACCCCAACATGTACACACACTTGCACATGAAGAGCAAAAAGCTGCCCCCAGTTCTCCTATATCCACAAATCCAATTAGTCTTTGTCCTGTGCCATCTATAGCCTTAGATAAATAAGGCCCACCATCCCTTTGCTTCTCCTGCCTCTTTTTTTCATTTAAAAGCACATTTATGTATTCCACTATCTATTTCTCCTGTCCTATGAAAAAATGTATGTATTCACACACCTACACCCACTCTTCCTGCCTCTTCCCCCATAGCTTTTATACAGTGTCATTATTTCATATGGCATCCGCTGGAGTGAGGCAGGCAGAGCGGCTGCACAAATTTGAGGAGTGAGTGCATGTGCATGGTTACAGGTATATGCACATACATGCTTTTGTGTGTAGATGCATCCCTGTCTCAAGGAGTGAATGTTTGCCTGGCTCGCGGAGAAAGAACCAGGAGAGGAGAGCACAGACTTGTACCTTTATAGCATGGAGCACAAAGTGAGTGCAAAGTCTGAGAGAAGGATTGAGTATGAAATATAGGTCTAGAATGCAAAGGGAACAGGATTTAAGGACAAAATTAGTATAAATATAGACAAATGTTTTAGGTCAATGTCTATGGTCTCTGGGTGAAGGGGCAAACTACCTGAGAAATGAAGCTAAGAGTCATTACCTAAGAGGTGCCCATTTGTATTAACAATTCTGTAGGAAACCTGTGTGCCAAAAAGTAGGCTGGTTAATTCCAGGCCAGCTGCCAAAATTATACATCTGCCAAGGCATGTATTAGAAACTGGAAGTGGACATGACAAATTGATCATAGGAGAAAAAAAAGTTGAAGTCAAAATATTGTGAAAAAGGTATTGGCTTGAAATTAGATTAGTGGTTGCAAAAAGCTATGTGAACATTCAAAATGAAGACACACTATGGGAAATGCCTTAAATAGATCTGGGTTTTCTGAAAATACCTGCTCAAATTGCAAAAAAATAGCAGAATCTTAGAGGGTCAGATTCTTTTCTTTCAGTTGGTCTATAGTGGAAGGACCTGTTACTATCATTCCCCTACACTTCTCATGAGTGTTAGTGACATATCCACAGCTCAGTGGGTCCCTGGAGTATGCAGGGTGAAGGTGACTACATATCATGTAGTTTGATCTCTTGTCCTGTGATACTGAGACTGGTAACTTGTTTGACCATAACCTGTCTTCTAGGAAAATAACCATAAAGACAACCTAGTAAATGGTTGTGGTCAGTAATGATGATTACTCCATTTGTTAAAAACCCGTCTGATTCGTCACTTAAATGTGTTTGGCTTGAGCCTTCCTCTTGTGAGACCATCCTTTACTATATTGAAGAGCCCTGCACTCCATCTCTGTCAAAGTACTAATACATTGAAGTCAAACTACTTCTGAATATTATTCTTGACCAGTTGTGACTTGAGCAAGTAGGCTTGCTTGATACAACTACAGGAAGATACTGGTTTCGTTTCAAACCAACCTCTATGATAATATAACAGCAGAATGTGCTAGTCACTGGAGTTTACCCTTCCACCTGCTTGCACAGACTCCAGCCAGCAAACACAAATGATGAGAAAACTAATGACCACAGACAGTAGAGCTGGCTACATGCAGTCCCCCCGTATGTCAGCTTTGCTTCAGCTGAGCCAACATTGCCATGGGGGTATTGTGGATTTTGAGAGAGGGGGTTCCGCATATCTCTTCTGCCTCCTCTAGGCAGAAAAGTAGCTCACATAGTTCAAATTTCATTGTGAGCTGTGTTTACCGACTACTCAGAGATAAGCCTGGCTCTGAAGGCAAATGTTAGCATGGGGAACAGAAATGCCAGCAGTGAGCACATATGGCACCGTTTGTACTCTTAAGTTTGAAAGAACTAAACAAGTTAACAAATACAGATGTTTAAAATCAGCAAGAGTGTTTAATGAAAACAAACAAAATACTGTAGTCTATAAAGCAAAACCTGTTTTTCTTTTGCTCCTTTTGACCAGCTGGGATTAGTGTTTTTCTGAGCCTATACCCTCCTTTGACATATGGGAGGGATGTTTCTGAGGGACGTTTCTGAGGGACATTAGTCCCAGCAGATGCTGGGTGGCACTTGGGTGGGTGTCTCTGATTTTTAGTTGGTTAATAAATCAGCTTTTACAACCATGTGTATCCTATGATTTAACACATGCGTAACAATAATACTGGATTAGGAGGAACAAACTGTTTCACTGCAAAGGATTTTTTGTTTCTTAGCAATATTGCATACAATATGAGCTGTTCTGTAACATAAACAAAGGATTCATGCTATTTTTTCATTTAGCCAGTGTCCCTCATCCCCATGGGTCAAATTATACTTGGAATTGCATTAGTAGAAGTGCAGAATACCTCCACTGAACTCAGTAAAACTCTTTCCGTTCACTTCAAAGGGTGCTGCTTAAAACCTCATGCAGTCTGCTTTCCACAGTCATCAGCAGCCACTTCCTGCCTTGTAAACCACTTAAGTGATGTTCCATCAATTAGAAAGACTCATGTAATGTTTTACCTAATCAGAAGGTTAAATTGTGTCATGTTGGTTTGCTACAAAAGTCTTTTTCCTATGTGTCCTGCTCTTGCTTTTGCAAGAAAATCTTTCTTTTTAATCTTCAGCTCCCACTTCAGATATGTGCTAAGCTACTAGCACACATGACGTCATCCTTGGCTTCAGCCTTTGAAAGTCAAATGGTGTTTAAAAATATGAAATACTGGTAGCAATGTCACACCCAAAGTTGAAGTTTAAAACAAAACTGACAATAAAATCAACTGCCAGGAAATGGACCGGTTTTTAAATTAGACATCTATCATGTCAGATTTGGGTTAATCTCTGGAGCCAACTGAAGAATTGATGAGGTAATATTTGCACATGTTATGGATAAGATAGAATGAAAATGGATTTTTTTTCTTTTGGTTAATGTGCAACAAAGGTTATGAGCTTGATGGTTGGAATAAGTATGAGCTGCGACTGAGGAGTTATGTGTGAAGCAACAGATTAGAATGGTTTGAATATGTAGCATGATGGTCTCTGAAAGTCCCGGTCTATGTACGAAGTGTTGCAGATAGGGGCACTTGCAGGAAGTAGGAAGATATGTGATAAGTGGAGGGCTGACATAATTCTGGAAAAGTCTCCCAAAGCCAGCACGTTTAGTGAATAAGTTTAAGGACTTGGTCTTGTTGCTTTAGTGCCAGAGGTTGAGGCTTAATAAGAAGTCAGGACTTGGTGACAGAGCCAGCTAAAAGATGTCTGGATGTAAGTTATAATGCATAAAAGAAAATGAAACATGGAATCATAACCTGTTAAAATTGCAACGACTTTTCCTATTACAGAAACTATCTGAGAATTTGGTTTTGTCTGTGTTAAGAGTATTTGAAACACAAGCAAATTACAGCTGGGGAAGGGATCCCATTAATTCCGGTTTTCTGTGTTTTTAGTTAAAGCTTTTCTTAGCCTTTGTCCACACTGTTCTCTAAAGCGTATTCCTGGCAAAGGCCAACATTTGCTCAGCGTTTGCACCAAACTGCCTGTGAAAGGTTGACACGTGCAGAAATTCTCGGAGGCATGGCTTAGAAAGTGTGGGTCTCAGGTGACTTCAATCTATCTTGTTCTCCTTATTCAGTGGCCTCAGTGGTCTGCATAATTTTGGCCATTCTTGAGACTCAGTTAAGTTAAATCAGTCTTTTCTGAGAACCTGCCCAGGGGTCCATGCTGCAGCCTTGTCCATAGTGAACGGCTGTGAACTGCCGTTCCTTTGATCTGTTTCTCCACACCATTGGTCCTACTTTTCACCTCCTAAAAGTGTGTAGAATCAGAGGCTGGACAGGATGACACAGTACAGCTCCACCCACCCGCAGGCAGTGAAATGAGTTTTGCTGCTCCTTCTGTGCCTTTTCCCCTTGTGCCCTCCACTGGAAGAGGCTTAAAGGACAAGAGGCACGGACAAAAAGTAGTAATTTCGTCAGGAATGTAAGTGCCAGGGAAATAAGTGAGATGTTGCATTGGTCTTGGAATCAGAGAAGAGAAGGTCTGTCCCACAGCCATCTCTATTCCTCTTGAGAGATACGCAGTCAAGAGGCAGGGTTCAGCCAGTAATATCAGGTTTACGAATGTCGTAGCTGAACTTTCTCCCAGGCATTTTTGCCATGGGCAGCTGTGTGTTTGTTAAAATCTTCTGGAAACTCCACAGTCAGGGAAGCTGCAGTCTTCATGCACAAGTGGCCTTACATATCCATAGTACTTGATGCTGCAAAATACTGCTCAAAATACATCAGAACAATGGAAATATTGACTTTTTTGTTTATGGCAAGGACATTGTACTGCCTAAAAATGCCAGGAGATGCTCAGGTGAGAACCAGCAAAAGGTGAAGGAATTTAATGTCAGCCTTGGCTGCGGACGTGACTAAGCTGAGGAGCTGAACTTTCCTGAAGGAGGAGTATACTGAAACTTCTTATAGGACCACACAGAACAGGACATAGAACAGAGTATTTTCACAGCCAGCTGCTACTATGTAAATGGAGTAAGAAGTAAAATAATGAATAAAAAGAATCAGTGGTTCTGAAGGGCTTGGATTTTTCAATAGAACATAAAATGAGAACACAATATTCACTACTTCCAAAGGAGGGTCACTGGAGAAAATGTGAACTAACCATGACTGGGACTGGGAAGGAATGGAAATGAAAAGGTTTTAAAAAAGTTATAGTTCTCTGTTTTTTATTTCACTAAGAATCTTGGGTTTTTTTCTGCATTCATTTTGACTTGTGGAAAGCTGTTTACGTGATATTTATGTTGTATACCTCTCTGTGAAGAAAGTTATGTAACATATATGTTAGTCTATGCAGGTGGTTATAACTACAAATGTTACTTATGTAGCTTGCGAAATGGAAAATAGACCTGATAGCATCTTTTTGAACCCGTAAATAAACTGTTTTCCAGAGCAGCCATCAAGCACATCATGAAAGGAAATGGCAGAAAAATTCCACTGACAATAGCATGAGAATTATTATGAACCAGATGTGAAACAATAAAAATATTAGTGAAAAGAATACTTTCTGTCTACCCAAGCATGACAAAGCTTCAGAAAACACATTAATACAATACTGATTGGATGTGCATTGAAAATAAGTGCGATTCTCTGGCTGGAACTGCGGGCTGAAATTCTTCTGGATGACCTTGTGAGCGACATGTTATTGGTATGAACACCAATCAAATGCCTCTCATCCCTTCAGCCAGGGCTGAGCTTTTCTTACAATTCCAGCACATTCCCCATGGGGAAGGAGACACGGCATCCCACCTGGGCATCCAACCCACAGCTCCTTTCTGCTCCCTGGCCACATCTCTGTTTTGGGTCCCTACAGAACTCCGTCCCGAGGTGGCTTAGCAGTTTTATATCACAGACATAGGGGACTCCATTCAGTGCTTCCACTTTTGGTGTCTGGCACTATTTTCAATGCCACAGAGTGTCTCCATGAGGCAGCTGGCTGCCAGTCTGGTAGGAGATGCAGTGACATAGGGGTGCAGTGGGTTGTACACCACATCTGCCAGCCCTTTGGGGATGTCTGAGACATGTTAGGGCATTTTGAAGGGCACCAAGACCTATCTTTGGGCAGCTGAATCATGCAGCCAGCTGGATGTGAATGTGAATAGCAACTGTACTATGGGTTATGCTGAAGGTTGAAAATTGTGCAACCCTAGAATTTCAGAAAGAAAAGATAAGGTTTCACTATGGAATTTACTAGGATGATGGTGCTAACATGTAAAGTATGCAGAATAATCACATTTTATCAATATAACTAAGGTTAGAGCTCTTGCTTATCAGCAAATGAAGTATTTACTAACTGGCCAGGCTTCTGTTGAGACTGGGTAAGGGCAAATTGATATGATTATAATCTGACACTTTTTTTTCATCACAGATACTTTGTGCGAGAACTTCAGCTGCCCATCTGGCCTCAGTTGGTGGTTTTCTATCTTGCCAGCTTTACTTCAGCATATTGTGATAATATTATTTCAGAATAGCCACATTATTGAGTATCTTTCAAAATGTTTATAAAAACATATATCCCTGTTTCAGTTCATACAAGCTCTGCCATCCTTTACCTACCAGAACTGTGTCATGCAAACTTTTATTCTATTATTAAAAGGGAGATGTAAAGTCATGTGGCTATCTTATCACAAGCTTATGCCAGCTGTAAACCTCATCACAGTTCCTGTAAAGTCCATTTCCACAGATCAAGTTACTGACAGGGAAGACTTTAACAATCTTCTACCCTACTTTCAACCAGCAACAATTAGTATTAGCAAATGATCCAGGCCATTGCCTGGAACCACATATGATTTCTATTCAAGAAAGACAAACTTTTATTCAAACCAGACCCATAAGCTGAACACATGACTTTCCCTGCTTAAAATAATGAATCTGAAGTAGTTTCTATGATTCATTTTAAAAATCACTCTCACATTTGAAATCAAGTTTGCTATTTTCCCTTGTCTGTGTTACCCATCTGGTAAAGGTGAATTTTCTAACACTAGTGTCTAGGGCTAGGATTTATTCTTTTTTTTTTTTTAAAATACCTTCCTCTTCCCACCTTATTTTTTTTCAGTTTTGGAACTTGTCCTCGAAATACAAGCAAAACTAATCCTATCTTTGAAAATAGAGAAAAAAACCCACACATGGCATAACTTCCTCTGTAAGATTATTAATATATTTTACAGTCAAAATGTAGTTTTGTGTGTGATGATTTAAGAAGGCACACACATGCTTTCAGGTCATTAAAGTGCATTGTAAAAATAAGAGATACACAAAAGGCTTATTCTCAAGAAATGATGCACACCCTCTTCTCCATGGAATATTGAAGATCTGTTTCATTTTTCAATATATGGCAAGTTCAAGATGCTATTTCCTTACCACATACCTCAGTGGAGCATGACCCCAGAAATAAAAAGTGAGGGGATTTATATGCAAAAGAAGAATCTTGGCACGTCTTAACATTTTACTCCTCTTCCTAAATAAAAGACCTTCAGGATAAATCCCTTTACTGTTGTTCGAAGGGGGTTGCTCTCTCAGACAGCATGTGCCTTATTCTCTGTGGATGCTGGTCTGCGTGTCCCAGGGAGTTTGTTAGATGCTGCTTTGTAATAAGCACTAGTGAATCAATGTGTGGTTAAAACTGCTCTATATCTGTGCTTGGTGATGGTCTCTCCACAGTGAGGATCAATATCAAGCATGCATATAACAGCAAACTGTTGCTGATCCAGAAACTGGTAAAGTTACAGAGGATGAGCTTCTGAGGTAGGAGGCACCTGGAAGACAAACCTGTACTCTGCATGTGGTGGAAAAACATGGAATATCCAAGGAAGGAACACCTATTTTGCAGTGAAAAGAACTCCCACTGATTTCACGCAGGGATTGCCGTGATCCAGGGCTGTGTTAAAAGCAGTCTGCTAAAACAACAGACTGGAAGTTGTTGTGTGCAGATGTCTGCAACTGGGTGACAATCAAGATGGCGAAGATTGCAATTCGAAGTGTCTTCTCTTTTATTGTCACATGGAAGTGAGAATCTGCCAAATGCCTCAAAGGCTCAGTCCTTTCATAGAAACATTGTCTACTCTGTGACATTACAACCAGCAGCTTAAGGCTGGTACGAACTTTAGTCCGCATCAGGAATGACTATCTGGAGGAAACTACTCCTCCCTATTGAGCAGAAGAAAAATGTATAGATATGAAAAGGAGAAGTGACAAAAGGAGGTCACCAAGAGGAAATTAGGATGCTTACATAGCTGTGAAAGAGAGTTGGCATATGTGTTATACACTCTACCAGAACCGGAAGGAAAATTCAAAAGCCAGTTCAAACAGAACACTCTTCCAATTAAATATATTTCAAGACCTCTTACCCAGGTACATTTTTGGCAGAAGATGTCTGTCTGTATTTTACCATCTTCTTTAAAACTATAAAACATCTTGATACCTAGAAACAGGGCTCAATAAATTGCTCTTCCACAATGGTATAACACATACAGTATTTCTGATAGTGTTTGGTCTTGGTTTACTGTCTGTCTTTGCAATGGTTCATGTCTGCCCTCTGTGAAGGTGTTGGTTCCCCCGGATGAGTGAATAGGAAAGAATTCCACTTTTATCACAAAATCGCCTTAGTCTGTGTTCCTGCCCTGGTAAGAGCAGATCAGCAAGAAAATATCTATGTTGTGTGACAATCCAAGAAACCAGATCGTAATGAAGTTTGGTAGCAGCAGTCCCTGGAGCCATTCCTTGAGGTGCAGCAGCCTGTGAAGACAGGTAGCCCCAGGTAGCCTTTAGCTCAGATGAGGACGCGTGCTATTCATGTGAAGGAATTTATGGCAGTCCTCTGCATGAGTATCAACACAGCAGCTTACAGGTCTCACTATTTCACATGCTGCCCAGTGACACTTTCCACTATACATCAACCAACAGAAACTCCAGCATGAGGATAGGGAAAGAGAAGTCTGGGGCTCACAAGGACCAGTGCAGAGGGAGGAACAGATGAGCTGGTACCTTTGGTTCATGGAAGGACACATGGTGAAGACTTGGCTGGGGTAGAGCAAAGGACTTAATGGCTATCTCCATCCCACCATAAAGAATGTCCAGCGCAGAGCCTCCAACAGCTGTTCGTGTTTCCTGCTGAATGTAAAAAAAAGCCAAAAGTTTCAGGCAGGAGGATATTAGTTTGTTTTCTATCTAAATGAGGATGTCCCTCTGCTGTAGGTTTTTAAACCTGCCCTTGTAGTCTGAACAATAAAGCACTGATGGAAATAGCATTTGCAACAATTTAATCAGTCAATGAGATAAAGTTTATAAGGGAAGACAATATCTTTTATTACACTAGTCTGTAAAAGAAGACAAGCCTTCAGCAGACAAATTTTTCTTGGGTCAGTAAAGGTATGCCTAGAGAGCCATGAATGTAATCACTTTTCTGGTAAAAAAAACAACCTAAGACGTAAGCCAAACTGAAAGCAAGCTGAAATTGCACAGTGCACTGGAAAGCCTTACTGTAACACTTATATACCACTTACTGCGTTTTGGGAATCTGAAATTAATTGTAATTTTAAAATCTCTCAAGGATTCCTGATGATATGAAGAACCATTAGCTCACCAATTAGAAAATAATGGAGAAGTGTTTAGAAACATTTATAAATATTACGAAAAAGAACCCCAGTAAATCAACTTACTGTTCATAGAGATAGATGTGGTAAGAATAGAGTGGACAAGCATTTGCCACCAGCACTCTTGAGCTACACAATGGCTCTTTATTAAGCAGCCATTGCTAGCTATGCCAGATCATTTATTTGTGATTATCTAGTCCACCCATCCCTGCAGGAAGATGCTCTTCAGCTGTTGTCACCATGTTACTGGCATTTCCTGCTCCTTCATGAATGGAAGGATGAAGAAGATCCACCCAGTGTGTACTCGTAGGGAGAACCTTTTTCAGGCTGCAACTCCTGGTCCAGAGCATCAGTCCCACTTGCAGAGAGTTGTCTTTGACACAGTAAATCTATATACCCACATCCTCTCCTGTACTCCCCTCAGATCTGGGGTGAATTAAGAGTTCGGGGCAAACTCTATCACACACAATGGCCTTTTTTCAGGTGTTGCTGTCTAGACCATTTCCTTGTGGCTTTGGCTCAAGAGGAGCCTTTTCAGTGTGATTGCTAGAGCACGCCCATAGGAAAAACACTGGGCTTTCTTAAAGTGATGCCTTGCAAGTTGGGGACGCATTGCATGAGGTTCCTGAGAATTGCACATCAGGCTGTTTCTGCTAAAGTCCCCTTCATTTGTGCTTTGCTGGGACATCAAGCCTTGCTATTTGCTGCAGACTGAGGGGTTTAAGTGTCACCACTGCCTTGGAGAAGCTGAGAAGCGATGTTCCTGCAACTGGGGTCCGGCCCCCACCGGGCCTCCCACAGTGGTCATCATCCCACCTCAGGGCTGCTGCCCTGTGTGGGAGTCAGCAGAGGGTGCTCCTGCAGCAAGGCAACCCTCTCCCTCTGCCATTCACCCCTATGTTAAACAATATGCCCAATAGGAAGTATTGGTTTATAAATTATTAACCGCAGTCTTCAGACACACTAGCAGACTCACATCTGTGGACATTTTATGTAAAAGACAAGTAATGGGAGAAGGTGAGATCTTCAAAGTGTCTTGTAACCCAAGAAGGTCTGTACTTATAAGCACAGGAGGCAGCAAGGGATTACGATAAGTTGTGTTTGGGCTACAGCGAAAGCTGGTGTTTGATTCTTGGGACCAGCAGTGCCTTTGTGAGCAGCATGTTTCCTGATGGTGATGCAGAAGGGAAATGCTGGAAGGAACATTTCAGTCGCACCCTCTCGTTTTGGGTGGGCAGGCCACGACCAGGTGCTTAGTATTTGCTGGTGCTGCCCACTAAAGGATATATGGAGACATATAGGGATATATGGGGATGTATGGGGTTGGGAGGAGGGCTGAGGGTCAAGTGCAGAAATGGCTGACACTGGGAGGAAAGGGAGGATAAAAGTAGAAGGAAAAAGCAAAAGAATAACGGGTGAAACCACTTCAGTGTCCTTGAACATCTGCCGCCTTTCCTGCATTTTTTTTGTTTTGTACTGTGATTGCTTTTCCGGGCATTTTAAAAACTATGGGCACTCCTTGTGCAAAGAAGAGGTTGTAGGGCCACTTTACAGTGGAGATCTCTGAACCTGCCATATGAATGCTAGACTAGTTTGATGACTTGGAAGTAACCCCACCTTGATGACCTGAAGAGTTGCTGTAGACAGCTGGATTTTAGGTACTTTGTCATCTCATTAAAGCCAGTTAATCCACTGAATGGGTCACGAATACTTCTTTCTGGATGACGTTTTTCTACTTAGTTATTTGCTGATGTCCAGGAATTTGGGAGTTGAAGGAAACAAGATTTTTTGGTTCTTAAATAGTTTTTGCCATTAAAATTCTCACTCAGCATGTCTTCTTTTTGTCATGTTGAGAAAACCTAGTCCAATTACCAAGCATTTGAGTGTAGGCAATAAAATAAAGCATTTTTGTACTATCTCACACTGTTAGCTCCTGAGGGATACTCTCATAACAATGAGATGGAAACGGACATAAATTAGGCTGTATGTACAGCTGACTAAATAATAGTCATAGTTTTTTGTCAAGGAAGTTGTTCAATTAATATTTTTGCCGTCTTCAGCAGGAAGAAGTTACTTGACCAACACAGTTGTATTTTTTTCTGCTATTAAAACAACTTTGATAAATATGGTCTCCTTTGCCTGGAGTAGCTGCCTGGCTCTGTCTTCATATTCTTTTCTTTTAACCACTTCCTTAAAATACACTTTTCCTAAATGGTTTATATGTCCTATTTTCAAAGCAGCATTTACAGGTCAGAAGTGAAAACTTACTCAAACCAGCTCCCATAGCCTTATAATGAGCAAGGCTTATTCCAGGGCACTTTCATTTCCCCTTCTCTTGACCCATCTCTCCTATCAGGGATGCATCTGCACTTTCTCTCTCTTTTTCTACAGGTAGACCTATCTGCTCCTCCTGGAGCCCCCCTATATTGAGGGGGATGTGGGGTGTGTGTGAGAAGACGCGTCTGCCCCTGCAGACAGGGCCTGTAGCTGAAAATCTATTTCAGTAGTGACCTTTTCTTCTACTCCATGGTAGAGCGTCCAGCTGGCTATCAGTGCTCTGGGAACAGCAATAGCCATGTGCACTGAAAATGAGGTAGGTCAGCATTGATGTGTAGCAACAATATTGGGAAAGTTGCTGCAAGTCAAAGAATATATGCTAGATGGGTAGGAACAGGATTGTCTGGTGGATACGAGAAGGCCCAAGGCTGCTATATCCATTACTGTTGACAGTCTTTGCAAGTGCAGACTTTTAAAAAATAACAAGGTGTAACATCAGCTATCCATTAAACCGGGCATATTTCAGCCTCTGTTTATCTTCAAAATTCCTTGGATTATCCTCACCAGTGACACTATTAGCTTGCCCTGCCTTCAAACAACTGCAAATCAGAGCATTTCCCCAGACATAATTCCTCTGTATATTTCATTATCGAAATGAGCCAGACTGTGTGAAGTGGCCTTTGTTCCCTGGATTCACAGGATTAAGCAGGAGGATGTGCATTGTGCAGTTAGGAGGAAAAGGCATTTTAAGCCTTTGCAAACATGCAACACCTTCAACTCACGTAATTTCAGTTTTACCCCCATCTTTCATTGTGGATCCAAGCAGACACTTTCAAAGGCTGTAATTATAATATTACTATTACAAAGTGAAAATGCAGATTCTGCATACAGAAAAGGTTTCTGGAGCACAACAATGCCAGGATAACCACACACACTTTTTTTTTCCTCCACATTGTCATGGAGTGAGTATCCCTCCCTCACCAATGGAATTTAATGGCAAAATCCCTATGTAATAGTGAGGGTGGGACCCTTGAAAATGAAACTCTCAATTTCTTCAGTGTTCCCACTGAATCTGAGGACTACTCACATGTATCAAGATTTGCTTAATCGACTATATTAAAGGGCTGTTATGTGTGCTCAACAAATTGCAGGAGCAACCTGCCTGCCAAATGCTAATGTAGGATTGCAGCTGCTTGACTTGGCCAACTTTAGGGCATACTAAGAAAGGTTGCTATGAAATAGTGATTCTGCCTTGGGAGCCTTTTTGCTCTGACTCGCACATGGCAGTGGACTAATATCAGATGGCTGAAGGGGTTCTGCCCTTGGCCATGTCCCATGGCCAGCCAAAGGACCAGCCTACAGGCAGCTCCCACCCTGCCTTTAGGCTTACAGTGTTGCAAGGAACTGAAATTCTGGCTAATTTCAGGCCGAATTTTGTGACTGTTTTGTCTCTGTTGAGCTCTTCCAGGATTGCTGATTTGTTTGCAGTTCATGGGGGGGCGAAAACCAAGTTAACCCAAACCTAAGACATTAAGAGATAGCACAGATAAAATCCTAAAACATCAGGGACACTGTAGGTCTGAGGACTTCTTAAACTTTCTTTTAAAAAATAGGAAAAAAAGAAATAGTTTTTATAAAGTGCGACTCTGACCGTTTAGGGTTTGGGCTGGTTTTAACATTTCCCAATTTATAAACAATTTATTTAAAGCAAAAATGTGTTCATAAATTATGCACTCATGAACTTGATATATTAAAAAAACTGATGTTGACAGGTCCACATTTATGGAAAAAAAAAGGGAATTAACCATGAAAATAAACCCCTTTTTATTCTTTATTCTAAAACAAAAAATGCTGAAGAGCATTTTGATGTTCCTCCTGTGACAAATCCCTGATCCAGCTGCAAGCTTAACTACTTGGCTTCTAGCATTAAGTATATGTGTAAACATAATGACATTATGTAGTTAAATTTTAGCATTTAAACCAAAGTTATGTCGGTGTCTAGTACTTATCTGTGCTGACTTGAAATCTTAGCTCAAGTCTTAGGTGGGTTTTGCAGCTTGATACTTGCAGTGAATATTATGTATTCAATTTGTAAACTGAAAAAGAAATTACATGAAAATAAACACATCAGCAGTCAATTATAGGCTATTCATAAAATAGTTGCAAATAGAAAAAACAACTAAAATCAGTAACTAGGCTGTTAGCTACGACTATATCAAGGATTCTTAGTTTACGTGTTTCTCTGCTGGAGAAGCAGGATATTTTGAAAAGCATAGAAGCTTGAAAATCCTTAAGTTTTATGGATTTAGAGTTAAATTCGTATGTATGGATCCATGACAAAATATTATATTGGTGTCACAACCATTTTTTTGTAAAATTTCGTTTCATGCTTATCTAGTCTAGAAAACAGTAACTGCAATGTTTTTGAGTTTAATTTCATTCAGCTGTTCGTGAATTTTGTCTCCTGACAGTTGCAATTTTGAGTGTTTGCATACTCAACATGAAATTGGCCATTTTACAAAAGACTTACACAAATGCTAGAATTCCTGGCTTAGAAATGGACTGGAATGAATTATGACCTTTTCAATAATAGCATGTTATTCTAGTTATTGTTGTTCATAAAGTTATCTAAACTCCTGAATACAGGAGAATGCCTTCAGCCACCCCTTTTCTGCTATGAGGCTCTTTCTAAGAGATAGTATTGTATTAACTGTTTCAGCTCCTTGAACTGCCAAGAAATGTAGTGGCTGGCAAAGATCAACAGATTCTGTGATTAATGCAAAAGCCTTGACTTTATGAAACTGGTATTCTTTTGTTTTAGGAGAACAATAGGAAGGCTTCAAATTTTTCTTTGCCCTGGATTTTTAGTGGAAGGATTCTCCTGGGCTAAGCAGCTGATGCCTGTGCAGTTATATCATAGTCAGCAGAGCCCAACAAAGTCAAAGGAGACGAGTCTATTCCCGGTATATTTATTTTGAGGGTGGCTATAAGGAGTCTTATGCAGAGGAGAAGTGAGGGATCGTCATCAAATCACAGAAGAAAATCCCATATTTGCAAACAGATCAGAACTAAACAGGATGTTTAATAACTAAACATTAGATGCACTGAATGGATGAAATCTGTATTCTGGGGGATAGTTCTTACCATAATGAGAGACTCTGTCTTTATTCCTTAGAGACCGAGGGGAGGAACTGGGGATTATGTATCACTTCAATGTGCCACACACATTGTCTCTGAACACTCTAGTAAAGAGAAAAGTGCTTTCTGAGGTCATGGCTTCCCCTTGTTTTGTTGGATAGCTTTCAAATAAAAACAAAGAAAAGAGAGAACAAAAAATTCATAAAGGAGGGGAATTTTTACGTTTCACATCACCTTTGTTTGTTAAGCTGGAGTATGATGCGTGGAAAATTTTAAGTCTTTAAGGCATCTTTTAATATTTTAGTTACCTGAAATATTAACTGATTTATTAGGTTCAATATGATATTTGATCCAGTTCACTACAGGAAATACTCAGCTGCAGTGAGTCTCTACAAAAAAATTAGGTCAGACTATCCATATATCTTCTTACGTTATTGGGAAATTGCTTCCCAGATAGCACTGTAAGTAGAAATGTGATTTTTTTTCATTTCACCATATCCCCAATGGTCACACTGTGACTTCCTGCACATGCTGTTCGAATGCCTCTCTGTCCTGATCTATAAAAGAACTCAATTCGTATTCCCCAGAAAATCATGAAATATGGAGGCAATGATGTTTTACAATTTAGGAACAGAGCATCTTTTGACATTCTAGAAAAAAACAATGGCCAAACCTATTGGCTACACATTTGTGGAACCTTATAATCTCAAAGGCAAAAGAGCTTCAAAACCTCGGGATAATCTTTTAATGGTAAAATACAAATATTTTTGAAAACACTGTTTATTTTACTAACAGAATCCAGCCTAAATTTTACTACAACGTTATGGGTTTGTCAGAATTATTATACTGATTCAAACTGTACTATTTGCTCCAGACCCTTCATCTATTTTGTAGTAAACATGCACGCACATAAAAAGACCAAGAGGATGAGATAAAAAATCTACATTGCCAGAGATAAAAGCTGTGAAAATGTAGACAAGACTTGCTGTTTCAAGTATTGGATTTTTGGACTCTATCTATTTCTCTTAGTCCTTCTCACGACATCTGATTAAAATATCTCTGGATGCTCCTCTCATTGTACTTGTAAGATGCTGCAACTTTCTGCCCGTGTTGCAGCCAAAATTGAAGATCAGCAGCTGGATCGCAGAATCATAGAATGGTTTGGGATGGAAGGGACCTTTAAGATCATCCAGTCCCCCTGCCATGGGCAGAGGCACCTCCCATCAGACCAGGCTGCTCAAGGCCTCATCCAATCTGGCCTTGAACACCTCCAGGAATGGGGCATCCACGATTTCTCTGGGTGACCTGTTCCAGTGCCTCACCATCCTCACAGTAAAAAAATTCTTCCTATTGTCTAATCTAAATCCCCCATCTTTCAGCTTAAAACTGTTACCCATCATCCTATCCTTCCACTCCTTGATGAAGAATCCCTCCCCATCTTTACTGTAGGCCCCCTTTAAGTACTGAAAGGCTGCTGTAAGGTCTCCCTGAGAGCCTTCTCTGCTCTAGGCAAAACAAGCCCAACTCTTTCAGCCTGTCCTTGTACAGGAGATTCTCCGGCCTTCTGATCATCTTCATGCCCTTCCTCTGGACTTCCTGTGCTGGGGACTCCAGAACTGGACACAATGCTCCAGGTGGGGTCTCAAGTGCACAGAGCAGAGGGGCAGAATCATCTGCTGGTCATACTTCTTTTCATGCTGCCCAGGACATGCTTTCTGGGCTGCAAGTGCACTTTGCTGGTTCATGTTGATCTTCTCATCCACCAGCACCCCCAAGTCCTTCTCTTCAGGGCCACTCTCAATCATTTTTCTGCCCTGCCTGTATTTGTGCTTGGGATTGCCACAACATAGGTGGCTGGACTTTGCACTTGACCTTGTTGAACTTCACGAGGTTAGCAATGGACCACCTCTCTAGCCTGTCAAGGTCCCTCTGGGTGACATTCTGTCCCTCCAGCATGTTGACTGGATCCAGAGTCTTAGAGATGAAAGCCCTGTTGAAAGTCAGGTATTTTAGGTCAGGCTATTTGCAGCAGGTTGTCATGTGATTTGCTCTGAACCAGGATACTTTCTACCTATCTTGATTATACTGTAGAATAAAACATGAGAAAAAATGTCTCTAGGAGTGAAAACGTAGAGGCCTGTGTTTAGTCAGCCTCACTTCCCTCCAAAGCCTACTTTTTAGTGTTTTGTATTGCATAGGATGCCTGAAGGTCTTGAGTCAGCCACAGGAAACCCCAAGAAAAAGGATTTATGTGGAATTAGGCTGCCCAAAATCTGGACTGTGGAACTCTAGGCAGCTTTTCCCTCTTAAGGATGTGTGGGGAAACTGCTATTCCCCTGAATTATGAATGAAGTTCAAGGTCTTGATGTTTGTTTGCAAAACAAGCCAGGACCTGAACTCAGGTTTTCCAGAGGACTGACTAAGAGGTCTGGGAGGGAAGACTGTTGGTGGCTGCCTGGCTTCACCTTGAAGGACCTGGAAGCGACAGGGGCTGTCTGTGTCCATGCAATTTTCTATTCGAAGAAAGGAGAACCATCTGCACCTGACCATAAGCAGGGTGTACGTCCATGACCTGTTTTCTCCAACACACCTGTCCTCTATGTGTACCCAAAAGCAAACCATAAAAGGAAAAGCCCAGGGAAAACAAATCACAACCATGTACATGATTCTTGTCCAGCTGGCCAGCCATATACATAGCAGATACCATGTGAGGCTTCCACATTGCATACTCTTGTAGTGACCAAAGTTATGTGGACTACAACAGGTAAAACAATTCTTCAGGCCTCCAAGTCCAGAGCCTTTGCACATTTGGGGAGTTACTTTCCTCTACAGCCTCATTATGGCCCAGGAAATTTTGAGTTCTTACTATGTTTGTACACGGGGATGACCTGGCATGTTGTTTACACATTGCTATCTGAAATGCTTGTTTATACAGTTTTAGTCACCATATCACAGGAAAAGGATATAATTTGTCTACTTCTAAAAGCACAGCATGAAGTAATCTGAAGAACAGTAGGTCTCAAGGAGACTTAGTGATCAGGAAAGATTATAGAAGCTACATTCCTTTTCTCAAAGGCAAAGGAAATATTTGAAGTGGCCTTGTTTAATAAAATGATTAAAAAAAACCCAACAAAAATCCATGAGTGACCTGGTCTACTTCATTAAAACCAAATGGAGTTCTATAAAAAGAAGTAGGCATTGTAATGCCCAAGTTTTAGAAATTATCTAATAAAGATGTTAGAATTGGTGCTTATGCAGTGCAGTCAGTGGGGCAAATCCCTAAGAATGGACCCCACAAAATCCAAAAGGCTGAACTGGAGTCACGGAAGATGTGAAATGGTGAAGAGAGAAGTATATCTTAAACACCCATCCTACTGCAGGACTTAGATTATTATCAATACCTCTGGACTCATTGAGATTTGTAGCCTTGAATGTCCTTTTGGACTTGGGCCCTCTGTCACCCTTTTTATGCAATACCTCCAGTTTAGTTATTTGCACCTTTGTGGGTTGGCCAAAGTAGTTTTTGCTAACTTTGGAAACGTTTCTCTCTGCCTTAATATGGACTTTTAGGTAAGAATGTGATTCTGTGGTGTGGTAGATTGATGAGATTTGGAGGACACAGGGATGACTGCATGTGCAACAATGTTCTCTCTTCATCTCGTAATTTACTGGATTAATTGAGCATGTGAAGCCACCTTGTCAAGCTGGTCAGTCCTTCATCTTTACACCTTTCCTATTGAAGGGTATGCATTTTCAGTGAAAAAAGGCCTATGTTATCCTTTATCTTGGTTCCCTATTAGAAAGTTTTTTTCTCTAAATGCTCAAATGAGAGGGCCCATATCTGTCCTTGAAGATCCTGCCTGGCTTTTTTCAGCTAAACCTTTATTATTGTACCTCAACCAATAGAGCAGTTGTTACCTCAGTCGGCCAGGACAGAGGGGTACTGCTTTGTGCTGCTCGCTTTTATTTAGAGCAGTGGAACGTTTAGCCATTTGGCAAATGCCGTTACCCACTGGTTGAGTTGCCAATACTCGACCGTGCTCTGCACGGTATGGCTGGAACCTGTCCAGCAGTGGGGAAGCGTCTTCTGCCCAGCGTCCAAGTCTCACACCTGAAAAGCAGCAACAGCCTTGCTTACCTTTCATCTGGTGGAGAACTGTATTCCAGGCTGGCTCTATGCTCACTGAGTGAGCCTGCCAGAGGCCATACAGGCCTTTGGGATGCACAAGTCTGCCCCTCTGTCAATGCTGGCACAACCACTTGCAATGCTTCCAAGCTAAGGGAGACCTGTGCTGTGAATAAGGAGCGTGTCCCTATAGACTAATTCTCTGGCATCAGCCAGCTTTCTTTTCCAACCCATATATCTCCTTTAAAAAGTTGCCTCTGAATCAGTCATTGAGAACATAAAAAGATTATTTCTATCTCTGGATGGACATATAATGAATTTTTATAGCAGAAAAGCCTCTGTTTTCTCTCACATTGCCAGTCCTCCTGCCGTTTTATTCCTTGTGGAACAGAGCAGCTGTCAGGAACGTGCATGTGTTTTGCTGCAGTTGCATCTACAGTGACAACCAAAAATAATACAGGAGGGAGATAATTAACATATTGCTACTTTTCTCTTTGTACTGTGCTGCTTACACATGTATTTACTAACATGCTGCTCTGTCATGGCTCCCATTAGAGTTATAAAGTTTTCCTACATATGGGCTTTAAGGTTTTCTAAGCACAAATTTGACTTTTATTAGAGAAACTTCATATAAGACAGTAATTTCAAAATTGACTTATTGCACACTTATTGGCTCAATTTGTGAAGTTTTATAAGATGCTATTATTTAATTCCCAGAGCCTGCTTACAGCTGCTGCTGCTCTTCTTGGAACACCTTTTTGCCTTGGCAAAATTGCATGCTACAACCCCCTCTGGTTGGTAAACACACAAACAGACTATTGAGCAATGAAACAAAGTATTCTGTATATTTCTGTAAGTGATCTTGATGCCTATTTAAAGGGTTGAATCGACACTTTTGAAAACAGAGTTTTCTGTGCATGACCATGCATGCATTGGGATATCTCCAGAGCCAAGATTGCTTGTGGTGTGCGGTATGGAGGATGAATGCAGATGGAAGTGTGGTGTGGTGCAGACATACTTAAGCTAGTTTTAAACAAGGTGGCTGAGGTGCTGGGAGGAGGTCAGCAGCCAGGGCTGCAAAACCCAGCTGAGAGGCTGGGTAAGCATGTGGGCAGTCAGTTACCTTGCTCTCTGCATTTCCACAGCCACTCGCGTGCATTGCACCGCCTCTGAGTGTCTCAGCAGTACAACTCGGTGCTGCTGCCACATGGAGGAAGAGGAGGAGGAGGAGCAGGGCTGTCCTGAAGGAAGGGTCTGGCCACACGCCTCAGGAAGAGGCATTGCCCCACATGTCTTCGCCTCAGGGGTGGCAACAGCCAAGCAAAGCAGATGTCAGAGCTGTGGGTGTTTTTTACACCCGATGCAGACCTCTGCAGCCATGACTGTTCCTGTGTTGGTCCCTAGCCACAAGTCTGCAGGCTGATGAGATTAGAGCACTTAGTTCAAGCATGTCCATGTTGTCTTTGCTGAGGCTCCCAGAAACATAGGGATGAGGAGCTGAAGACATTTAGTAAGGCTAGGGTAGAGGGAAGGGCACAGGAGAAAGAAGATCCTCACTAGTCTTTCCTTCCTCCACCAAAGTTTTCCTTTGGTATAGAGAGATTTTAAAACTTTGTCCTGTAATGTTTGTCCTGTGTAACATCTCAAGACTGGACTGCTTGTAAAGGGTCAGTTTAACCTCTGTGTTTAGTGAGGAGACCCAAACTGGACTGTGAATAGTATTAAATTTGTTTTGATTGTTACAATCTTGTGCAACATTCACCATAGGATATTTAATAACTGACTATCATCATAGGATTTATTTCTGGAATTGCTTCCTTTGAAAAACTGAGCAAGCGTGGCAGGGCATTTCACTGGTTTGGGCTGAGGGAGTTGTTAAGAAAGGAGGAAATGCTCATGGTTCTCTAAATCATTCTGGCAGTTGGTTGGTGCCTTTAATCTTATTCATCTATCTCTGAGGAACCTGCAACAATGACTGGTAACTTGCTCTTGCTGTAGCTGATTTTATTTTCCATATGTCACAGCATTCCTACATCTGGTACAAGAAACCATAACAAAAAAAGCAAAACCATTACACTGCAGAATCAAATGCAAAATGTTCTTGTGTGCACTGTGTATGTGTATATTTTAAAATATGGCCATAAGAAGGCAGAAAAAAGCCAGATTCATTTCAGCAGACATGTGGAAGGGTGCCTTAGTTGGGAGGCTGGTACAAGGCCTTGCTCTCTAACCATTAAGTGCTCCAGGCTCCTCCAGAGGGAGATGGAGGGTAGGAGCCTGGAGCCCTAAGTCAGGAGCTCTGAGTGAAGCTACACTCTGGAGCTTCCTCTCAGACCATCTTCTGCACAGATTTTTTTTAACTTGATGAAACTTGTGTCCAAAATGCACTTCTAAAACTGACACGCTAAGATGCAATTTCAGAACAAAGGTGCTGATATAATTTTAATTATGATTATATTAATGCAAGTGTTTCAGCTTTGTTGACACACCCAAACTTACTTCATTAAATATACACATTTATAGAGTGTACAGTCAGGGTAACTTGAATCTTTTGCTGCCCTGAGGGGAACATACCTTATTTTCTGAAGCTCAGTCTAATTTCCTCTGTAGACTTACCGCCCTTCCACCAGCTAATAAGTAAAGTATGCTGGAGATTAAAAACACTATTCAAGATACCAGGTGATAATTTGACAATCCTGCGATGGGAACATGACTTTTCACTGCTTATTCATTTGTTTGCTTTGTAGTGTTTCAGTCTGTATCTTTAATGTTTGGATTAAATACCTGCAAGATGTCCTATGAATTGTTCAGCTCTCTGCAGAACATAAATGTGCTCTTGTCGTTGTGAAAAGCTGAAGATCACTCAAACCCAGTATCTTTTTTTCTAACAGTGATTGACAGGAGCGAACAGAACAGTAATGCTTCAGTAGAACTAGATCTTAACCCATCTCCTCAGCCTCTAGAACTCAGTGGCTTAGTGATGCCCTATACTGAAATCCATTGTGATTAATAACCTGAGACAGACATACCTTCCACAAATCTGTCTGATTTTTCCTGGCTTCCAAACTTAACTGGATGCAGTGTTAAAAATTACTTCTGTACAGGCATTTTAAGCATAAAAGAAATTGACAGGTTGCCTAAAGAGAAGGATAGGTACAAAGATAGTGTGGCTGCCTCCAAACAGTAAATAATGATTTCTTATTCGTCTTTGTCATGCCATTTACAATACTTTTGGTTGCTCTAAACTGAGTGACACCTAAACTAGATATTCTTCTCTTGAACAGCAGGTGCTGTGTAAGCTGAGTGGTGTGGTTGACAGGCCCGAGGGATGGGATACCATCCAGAGGGACCTGGAGAAGCTTTAGGAGTGGGCCCATGTGAACCTCATGAGGTTGAACAAGGCCAAGTGCAAGGTCCTGCACCTGGGTTGAAGCAACCCCTGGCATCAGTGCAGGCTGGGGGATGAAGGGATTGAGAGCAGCCCTGCCGAGGAGAACTCCTGGTGGATGACAAGCAGACCTGAGCTGGCTATGTACACTTGCAGCCCAGAAAACCAACTGTATCCTGGCTGTACCAAAAGGAGTGTGGCCAGCAGGTTGAACAGATCAAGATGCGTGATTCTGCCCCTTTACTCCGCTCTGGTGAGACCGTGCCTGATGTACTGCATTCAGTTCTGGAGTTCTCAGCACAGCAAAGACATGGACTTGGTGTAGCAGGTTCGGAGGAGGGCCACAAAAATGATCAGAAGGATGGAACACCTCTCCTATGAAAATAGGCTGAGAGAGTTGGGGTAGTTCAGCTTGAAAATGAGAAGGCTCAGGGAAGACATTATTTGTGGCTTTTCTGTACTTAAAGTGGACTTATAAGAAAGATGGGGACAGACTATGTAACAGGGCCTATGCAATAGGACAAGACATAAATATTTTAAAATAAAAGAGGTTAGATTCAGGCTGGAAAGAAGGAAGATTTTTTTTGTGATGAGGGTGGTGAAAGGTTGGAATAGGTAGACTGGAGTCATGGGAGAAGCCCCATCCCTGGAAGCATTTAAGGTGAGGGTGGATAAGACTCTGAGCAACCTCATCTAGTTGAAGATGTACCTGCTTATTGCAGGGGGGTTATACTAAATGACCATTAAAGGTCCCTTCCAACCAAATCATTCAGGGATTCTATGATTCTGTGCGTAATTGTCCCGGTGTTCTGTCTTTGTATTTTGTCTAATTCTGGTACACAAATTGACACCATTTGAGGATCTGGTCTAAAGATGTGTGCTTACCAATACATTAAAACTGAACGTGCAGGACAAATGCCTCAATTTTTTATTTGACTTTATTCCATTGATGTGTTGGTCCTAATGGACCTTACCTAATGGTTGATTTAATATACATAAAAAGGAGTTTATTTTTGTACACTTAAGACCACAGCCCAAACCCTCAAACTTTTTTCTAAGACAATGAAAATTAAAGTGTCCTAGTATCCCTTCAACTTGCCTGATCACTTTTGTCAATTGGGTTTTTTTGGCCTAACTTGGCAACTTGCTTCTCTGAAGTTCTGTAGCAGAGGTGATAGAACTGTTTGTTTTCACAACACAGGACTGCATCTCTATTATGAATGCCGTTCCTGCTTTGAAGAGCAAGCACTGTGGCTTTTCCAAACCTCTTTGTCCATGAGCTTCTCCTGGTCAGACCTCAAGAGCTTCCCCTGACATTACCTTCATTCTCTTAGTCCAGCCATCACCCTGAGAGAAGAGAAGCATGTTATGAAAGGGGACTTCTTTTCCTAAGAAAAATCAAACACTCTCCAGGTCTTGTACTGCAGTCCTCTCTGTACTTACCCTATTAGACTACTGTCAAGAGCTGCACTTATTTTTTCCTCCTAACAGTAGTATGTTTTGGCACTCAAATGCCTACAGTGCAAACCCACTGCCCTCAGTTCTACTCCCAGTGCACCAAGTCACACAGTGACTGTTTTCAGCGCCGGTTGCATTTCCACTTCAAACTATCAGAAAACTCGGGAAAGGATAAACCTGATCCGAGGATCGCATGGACCACAATTTTGTTTGGGAAAGGCTGGTTCCCCCTAGAGCTTTTTGGGACCTGCACCACTACTCTCTCTGTGCTTAATGAGGCCTGTGGGCATAGAGCTGATTTAGTGGAAACTCACAGTCAGAGTTTAAATATGCTCTGATGACAGCTGACTTTACTTGCTGGAGCTGTTGCACAAGGCTTTTGCTAATGATTAAAGCAGATGGACAGGAGGAAGAAAGCAGAAAGCTCAAATGTGTGAGAGGTGAAAGGGCAGGAGAATTAGCCCAGATATTTCCTGTGGTCTGTGGGTGTTTTGTGTTGTGTGCTAAATCAAAGAATAGTTTTTAATGAATGAAAGTGCTATACTTCAGCAGCTTAATTACAGCTAGCCTTTTTCTCTTGCCTCAGTGTGAGTGGGTGTTATTTCAGATGTGTTTGTGGCAGAGTATAAAAAGACGTGGCTTTACCTTTCTGGGGTCTTATTGTGCAAACACCTAATTTGGGGAGACTCTGTGTAAGGCCAGACTGTGAAATGTTGCTCATACTGAGCAGCACGACGTTGCATGAGGCAACGGAAAAGGCGAGGGGGAGATCCCTGGCTGGGGTAGGTGTTAGCGTGCAGCTGCCTGCAAAGCAGACACAGTGGTTACATCCGCTGTACTGAAACTTTGCATCATTTTTCTTTACATTTGCCTTCACGTAGCCCTACTACCACACTGTTGTCCTTAGTTTGTTGGTACTTCTGCAGTGTGTGCCTTGCTGGTGCTGACCTCATCTGCCTTGGAGGGGAGCACAGGAAAACTCGGGGAGCACAGCCAGCTCATACACGAGGGTCTGACCCCATGAAGAGCATGCTGTGATGATGGGATGTTAGAGGGATAAACAATCCCAGGTTGAGCTCTGAGGTCTGTTTCTTACCACCGCTTTCCTAAGCATTACCCATTGCATTTCTAGATGATATTATTCTCCATATAAAAACCCTATTTATTTTTTAAACACTTTTTTATCACCTTTGTGTATGTGCTGTGCTACAGTATTTTGTGCCCTTATTTTGCGTTTTGCTCAGTTTTAAATATCGTCTTTGTATTTTCATGAATGACACCCAAAAGGCCCTGATTCGACCTTCAGTTGTCAGAGTGTCTGTGTAAATGAACTTATGACCACATTTTGTTCTGCTTTATGTGGCCATGCTGATATTTTAATTCTATCTTAAGACAAATAATATGCTGCTGTACTTACTCTAGCATCAACTGTATTGCAAATTAAATTAAATGCATTCTTCTGTTGAGGAAAGTATCTTCAATTCAAAGCAAAGATTGTATTTGCTTTGGTTAATTTCATAATTCAAACCTAAAAGGAGATGATTTTGTATAAACATATGAGGGTAAAATAGAGCGTTACCTGCCCAAGTTCTTTAAATTTTGTTGAAGTCTGTTTTTGTGAGAAGCTGGCTATGTATCTGCATTAGCTTCAAGATAAGAATATTTTATTTTGAAATTATTTCACTAGGTAAAAATCAAGTCTATGCAAAAAATATCAATGAAACAATGATAAAACTCTTTGCAACTTATATTCTCCAAAACTTCTGTCTGGAAAACAACACTCCAGGTGATGATTCCAAATAATGACGACTGTGATATAAGGAAGTGCTATAAATTTTGCAATGCAAAGATATTCCAGAATAGCAAGATTAACCTATTTTGGTTTTGCATCTTTCTGTTGTTATTTTATTCTTACTTTCACATGCCAGTTCCCTGCAATTTAGCATTTGGAATAGTAATTTGTTTTAACCTCTCCAATAAAATTATGAGAGTTTCTTTCTTTTCTTGGTTGACAATCTCTGCATATTTTATGTCAAAACAGTTCTCTGTTCTGGAAGAATCTATTTATTGTGAAGAAATCAATCTTGAGAAAACTGAAAGCACTTCTTATGTTCCAGTGAAACTTAGTAAAAAACAATCAGGAAAAATCTTCTATTGAAAATCAGCATGGTTTTCCATTTCTATACATGCAGGCGGACTAAAGGCGCAGATAAAATGTATTATGGAGTTTGGCTTAAGATGAAAAAAGAACCAAACCAAAATAACTTTTGTTCCTGTGAAAAAAAGAAAAGGCAAAGCCCCCAACAACTTTTGTTCCAGTAATGTCTCTCCAGCTTTGATTTAAGCTTTAGTTTCATTCAAATGAAACCACTTAACTTTGTCTGGTTTGAGAGTCATAATCATATGAAACAACCATGTTTTGCCAAACACAATAAATCAGCTCAAGTTCAGTCTAAATTTGTCTCACATTTTTTCCAAATTCAATAAATATTTAGCAGGTTGGACCAAGGTTTGAGGTTTCTAATGGATTCCTTGAATATGTTTGGCCTCCTTTGATGGTCTGATGCAGAAAGAGAACAGAGTTCTGCTGAAATCTAGAAGGTGTTGACCAAGAAAGACAGATGGAGATCTGGATAGACATGTTTGTCTGGTCTCCTAGAGTTGTTTAACACATGAATATTTCTGTCTAATGGAGCACTCTAGCAATAATTAGCCATGGACGTGGTCATAGGCATTATGAATGTTTTAATGGCACCCCAAGTGTCCAGTTCCACTATGAACTGAATGAAGCTCTGTTCTTCAAGAGATACTCTATAAGTTAAAATCCTTTAATTTCAGACAACTATTTTCTTTTGTTTTGATGATACTGTGTAAAATTATGAAACAAATTAAGATACATTTAATCCCTGTTTATGCACAAGATCTTCTTGATATTACTGCATTTCTGTAACTGAATATGTATATACTAAACCTGGAGACAATCCTCCCTATCAGAGGAAAGATCTGCTGCTTGATGGATATTCCTAATTTGTAGAGGAAATAGGGAAACGTGGTGATCATGTGACTTAAGAGGTTGAAAAATCATGATTTATAACTGTGCTGTGAAGTTTGCAACACTTTTTCATTTTATAACTCTAATCACGCTATCTATTCAAAGTCATTTCATTTTAGCTTCCAACTAGAAATATCTTTGGTGAACAAATATTGTTGAATTTCCTTGAGTACATAGAATGGTGTATTTTTTCTCATGGTAATTTTGGGGCTAGGGAGCGTTAAAAAGTAAATGAACAAACACATGAAAAATGCACAGCAGTATTGGAAGTAAAGTGTGGAACATGCTGAGATAAATTTACGTACATAGATTGGACTTCATGCTAAGCTTTTAAGGAATTAAATAATGTATTTGTAACTGTCATATTAAGTTTATATTATTGTTACTTTTGAAGAAAAAAAAGAAAGAAATGTTATCTAAAAATGTGATATAATCTACTTTTACTTTAAACAAACTACAGTTAAAAGAAGGGACACCATTAAGGCAGGGAAAATACTATCTACATTTAATATCAGTAGACGTGGAGAGTTGATTTTAGCTATTTTCCATCACAAAACAAACAACCAAAATGTGATTGCTAATGAAAATTAGTCCAGGCTTCTCATTGTACTTGTTTATGGACACTGTGGTCCCCTTCTATGTAGCTGCGAGAGACTCTTGCTGTATATGCTGTGATGCAGTGTAAGCAAAGAGTGAAATGCATATAAAGCTATCTTTCAGTCACATTTCACATAGTAACATATGACGGCAATTATGAAGGACAATGAACTTGGACAAGGCAATATGTGCAGATACTTGAAATATCCAGGGCTGGCTCTAGACCCTCCTGGTTTTGTTTAAAACCTATGCATTGTCTGTGTTGGGGATGCCAATGGGACCTCAAGGTGGGGGAGAACTGATGCTGGGACTGATGGGCACAGTATGATTTATGTTCACACTCCACCTGTGTTCAGAGCTGTGCTTGTGCTGTCGGTTTGTCTCTGGAAATAACAGTAGGGGGCAACTGAATTTATCTAAAGCCAAAATGATCTTTTTTCAAGTTTCCACATGAATCTAACATTTGAGCCATGGAAACAAACAAACAAAATCCCCCACTCTCTTTGCAGCTGTCTTTTGCAGCTGTCTGTGGAAGGAAGAGCTATGTAGAAAGCAAAGCATTTTTTTTTTCCTGAAATGTTCTTAAAAGTGTGTAGTATTTTTCTCAAACAATCAGTTTTCTCACTTGATCTCTGTTGCCCAAGTATTCATTCATCTCAGTTGTTTGTTCTGTATTTGTTTGGAGGGGCAAACAGTGTCTGTAAGATACATCATACAGTAAAAAAGCTGACAGCACTCCCTAAAATTTTGAAGCCAGGAGGGTAATTAAGAAAAATGAGATTTAGACATTAAAAGAGAGCATTGGTACTTCAAATTCTGAAAGCAAGGAAAGTGGCAAAAGCAGGAAGCAAGGGAAAGTTGCACTATATGCTGCATATTAAATATTAAATAAAATACTAACTTCTGAAATAGCATATGGAGGAGTTTTGGATGAGATTAAAGGAGAATGGAAGGTGTTGGGACCAAGAAGAGATCTATGCATAAACCCCAAGTCAAGAAAGTTGTTTGTTATATTGTTTTACCACCCTTTGTACTGGAGTGTGAGACAGCAAAACAAGTTAGAATGAAGGGATTGGCACTGCTCAGAGATTGCCTCCCATGGTCCTGAAAGGAACACAGCAAAGGCGAGAGTAGCTTCCAAACCAAAGAAAAGGGGTTGCAGAGCATAATGAGTGCAGAAACCTAAAGGTAGAAGTGATGGCTGAGTGGAAAGTTGAGACCCATCAGCTCAACAGGGAAAGATCATTTAGGGAGGTGATAAAGGAAGTGAACAAAAAAAAAGGATAAAACATGTTGAAGACTGGAAAGTAATTTAGAAAAATAGCTATTGCAGAAAGGGGGCATTTGCTACATGTAGCCTGAGAGAGCTAAGACTGGGTGCGTGGGAGCCAGACCAAGACTCTAAGTTAAAAAAGGGTAAGAAAACATAGCAGCAGGAGTACTGAATTGAGATCAAGAGCAAGCATCCTTACAGGTCACTGTAAAATCAACATCTGCCAGTCATTACCTCACTGTGACCACAGAGATCTTCTAGCCAAAGTGTAAAAAAAAATATGTTAATCTCAGATATCCTTGGGTGTGAGTTCTAGATTGCTGATGGTATGTCAATGATACTGAGTGAGGTTCTTAGGTCTGATATGCTTCAGTAGAAAGGTAGCTCTTGAGCCCTAATTTTGGCTTGCAATCATCATCTCTGCCATTTCATAACTTGAGTGTATGCCCTTGGTCCTATGGCCTAGATCCCAGTGAAAAAATCCGCAGGATTTGTCCTGCATAACTAAGCACAGGAGGATGCCCTTAGATCCACAAAAGTGCAGTGTTTAAGTAGAGATAGTTTATTTCAGTTTGGCAGCTGCTGTGTAGCAAAGTTCTTGTAGAGCCCTCTGGAAGATGCTGATGGAGGAATCAGCCACTGTTTTCTCACATCTTGACAAAATTGCAGCAACAAATCACAAGCTTGGGACAAGCTGAAAATGAAGTAGAGGCCTGGATTCCAAATGTTCTTTGTTTCATGGGGTGCAGTGAAAAACAATGATAGAAGCAGTTGGCAGGTCATATTTTGATGACTGAACTTTTCTATTGTTTAATATTAATTTTCATAAATATTCATTAATACGCCACACAGAGTTGACTTGTTTAACAGTTTGCAGTATCTGAGGCCATTCTCTTCATCTACTTATTGTATCACTTGCACATCTAATAGTGACAAGCTGGGCAACCTGAATGTCAGTCTGCTTCATCCCTCCAACTAATTCAGGTAGTGCTCTCTTTTACTTGCTTTATTGCTCTCTTTTACTTGCTTTATTACTCCTGTATTTCCTCCCTATTGGACTGTTAGGTTGAAGACTGGTTGAAGGAAACTCGCAGTGCACCTTGGCTTCTGCCTTCGTAATCATCATAAACTTCTCATGTGCAATGTTTTCCTTTCTATATTATACACACTATACTTCATTTCCCAAGGCATCAGAAAGCCTAATATGTGGCGCAACACGCACAGAAGATGCATTTACTAAGCAAGTCACCTATAGTTTCCTTTTCCCAACATTTCTGCAAGCACAGGGCTCCCACTTCATGTTTCACTGAGATATAAAGCCTTTATGTTGAATTGTTCTTATCATAACCCCTAGTATCCTTATGTAAAGAATAGTAGTGTTTCAGAGCAACATTGTCTCAGCCACTGTACCATTCTGTATCCTTCCACGTGCAAAGCTGAGAAGAGACCAATTGCCATTTTGGACTGGAACACTTAGGTACAAACATGGACTGTTGCTCTCATTCATTGGGATTTATTTCCTTATGCATTGATCAAAAAACTAGAAGGGCAGTAGCTGTTTTTCACATGTGCGATACTTCAGCTGAAAAGCTCTCCTACTAAGTCCTTGAAGCAGCTGGATGGTATCTTGTAGGTCGCTTACACCAGGTGGTCAATCACCTCTACCCCAGTGCCAAAATTGGCACTCAGCCTGTTGCTGCTGAAAAGCAGCAGGAATTGTGCGAGACCTGAAGATAGAACCCACAGTATCATAAGTGTCCTCAGGATGTCTGTGAGGATCACCAGGTTCTGCATCCTGAGGAGTCCAGAGTTAGGTGCTGATTAGTGGCTTCGTGCTTCTCTGATGAGCAGCATCTCATGTGTTTCCACAGGCACATATAATTTCTAGGAAAAAAAAATAAGGTCTGCCTCATCTACACTACGAATCTGGCTGCTGGAGGCCTAAGTAGTCTGTGTCTCACTCATTCAAGTTTTCCACTATGTAGGCATCATATTTTCTTTCAAGGCTTTATATGAACTTCCCCTTGCCATGAGACGAAGCAGGCAAAAGGCTTAGAGTGCAATTTCACAGTGCATGGCATATCCATTTGAGGAGCAGGGATTCTACACCTTGGGCTTTATATCATATATACCAAATAGGGTCTTTCTGCCATCAGAACAGACTTAGCAAAAGCTCTTGGCTTGATTTCCAAAAGTTGCTGAACATCTGTTGTTCTTGCTGACTTCAGCACGTGGTGCAAAAGCCCTACAAGAGATCAGCAGCTCTGAATGTCTGACTGCCTGTGTGACATACTGAAGTCTCCTGTGGTACAGGAAGGTCCACAGCAGGTCTGATGCTGGCATGAGACCAGTTGTTTCACTAGGACGGAAGAAAACAGCACTTACGCTCTGTGGCCAACCAGGCAATTGATGGGGAAATACAGCAGTGGCACAAAAAATGTGGTGCAAGCTGAGGCAATCATCACTCCAGCAAGCACAATGAACACCTTCTGGCTACATGCATGGCTACATGTGTTATGCATTAGAGTTACACATGTTAACTATACCCATATATTTTTTCCTTCTGTAGACAAAGCCAAACCATGGTACTGAAAACCAGTTAACTGACAGACATAACTTGATCCACTGGATTCACAAGGCTATGAGATCAGGATGCCCAATATGACTCTTGAACTCCTGACCAGTAACTTGACCTTGGGGGAATTTGCTCTTCTGCTACCACCATTGGTCATCTTTTCTCTGCAGCTGTAAACTTCTGTCAGGAAACACCGTTGGGAGCTGGGGAAATAGAGGTAGCTATTTCCAATGAGTGCTACTGCCTGCTGACAATTAACTTTGTTTTAGGAGGGGCTGTGGGGTTGAGCAGGATGGCTTAGAAGGAGGGTCAGGTGTTGATACGGAGTTAGTCAGGAAGAGAGACAAAGGCCAAGCATCAACTTAGAGATAACAAGAGTGTGAGGAGCCATGGGAGGTCATTAGCCATCTGCTTGACTCAAGAGAGGATCTGCTATACCAAAACCATTTCTGTCAGATGTGTTTATTCTTACAAAAGCCACTACTATAAGAAATTGCACAGTCTCCCTAAGAAACATCTCTCAGTGCCTAAGGATCCTTATGGCTAGAGGACTTTCCTAATGCTTGACCTCATTCTTCCCTGCTCCAATTTAAGCATGTTACTGCTTGTCACTTCTAAAGGGAATTGAGAAGTGTGAGAATAGGTCTTTCCCCTTTGGCAGCTATCATTCAAAGCATTCAAAGCCTATCACAATTTCTCATCTCATTTTTCTTCTTTTTCCAGGCTGAGCAATACCAAATTTCTTCTCTCTCCTTTTCTTGATGTCTGCTTGTTCTCATTATCTGTGTCTTGAGTCCCTCCCTTCGCAACATAGTGAAGTGCTGCATTCAACAGCAGACTCAATACTTCAGCAGAAGTCCTCCAACTGAGCTGAAAGATGTCTCACGAAGGTCACTCCTATTTATGCCCCCAGCATTCACCTCTTCTGGAGCTCCCTGTGCAGCACTAGTAGCTCACATCCGATGTCCAAGACAGGGTCAGCCATAGGGTCCTTTTCCCGTGGGCATGCTGTGTAACAAGCTGTCCCTCTGGGCTGCTGATTGCTGAGGAATAATGCACTGTCAGGATAAACTAGAAAGCCAGTGCTTTGATGTATGTTTCATTTTAAACCAGTACATTATTTACTGAACAAGAACTGGAGAATTCAGCATAAATAAAGCTGTTCTCCCAAATCCATGGAGAGCGATCTGACCCCAAGGTCAGTTTCATTTAACCTCTGCTGGCCGGGCTATTGTAGCAAAGAAAGTTGCTGAAACAATAGTAGCAGCCGCAGCAGCAAGGAAAACAGAAGCAGGGAGGTTTGCAGGAACTGGATGCCGGCCATACATCTGAGTAGGTCCACTGCACACAACCTGTGGTGCAAGCCCTGCTCAATGCAAACAGACATATATGTTGAAGCCCAGCCTGCCTATAAGCTTTTAGTAACTGGAGGATGCCCTGGAGTGCCCCCCCTTCAGCATTAAGGATCATTTATTTCCATACTGGAACATGATGGAGAAGGGTATGGCTAGGGTAGAAGAAATTGTCATAGGGTATGCCCACATGAAGGATCCTCTTTGGCCTTCTGGCAGAAACATCCTTCTTTCTTTGTAGTCTCTTATTTATCAATTATGTTAAAATTTTAAAATAAATCAATATCATTGAAAAAAAAAATCCCCCTCAATAAGTCATTTGAATTGATATTACACTTTTCACTCAGAGTCCTAGCAATATCCAAATCAATGGGAATGTTTTTGTTGTTCCAAGTTTGAAAAGCCAGTTTGCACAAAGTACTGTATTGCTCTACGTAAAGTTCACTGGTTAAGACTTGCTTTTTTCCTATTTTTAGATAAAACACAATCTCTTGATATAGCTATGGTTAAAGAGTACTCTGTACATGTTTGTATGTTGGCGGTGGGGAGAGAAAGAAGCGCACAGTGGTTTTTATTTCCTTACTTTTAATGGGCTATTTTGTGAGGCTGAAAAAAAAAAGTTAAACTTGCTTTAATTGATTGTTTAAAGTACCATGGTGGATTTGTCTTTTAAACATAGCCCGTGGTTAAAGTTCCCGTTGCATTGTATTTGAAGTAGGTCCTTTGTGCTTTAAAATGAAAACTGTAAAACTTCTGGTGTTTAAGGCTTTCTGACTCCAAGTTAATTGTTTTCCTTTAATATAAGCAGAATTAAAGATATTAAAAATTGACTGTTGGAGTGCATAATTGTGGCCTCCCATCTATTCTTTTCATGGAAATGAAAGGAATATTGAAGGAGTTTCTATTTTACAATACCAGAGGTGGCCAAGCATTTACAACTCTATATATTCTTTTAGTTGAATTCTTCTAAACCTCACGCCTGGCTAGCAGTTTTCTCCCAGACGATTTTCATTTTCAAAACATTCACATCCAATAAACTACACGAAACATAGTGTGAGAGAAAAAAGGGGACAGGAAATGGCTCTGTTGCATGGTTATTACATCCTATTGCCTGTGGGTTGCTTTGTTATGAGTTTTAACTATGTAAATATGACGTATATGACATCAGAATTTAATCTAAAGCTACTAGGTGGGAGATAGAGTGTGACTTTATTGTTAAGGCTAAAATCAACTGGGTGTTGACAGGTCTCAAAAGTCACTGAGCATAAGCTTGAAAAGGAAAACCTCAGACTGATAAGCTGTTCCTTGACTGACAACTTCAGGCTTGACTGCAAGTATTGAAAACAGTTGAGCAAATGGAGGGAAAGAGTTTTATTTCATAAGAAACTACACTGGGAAATACTGGAGGATTTATAAGCTGATGTAGCACAAAAACCTAAGAAAAACAGGTGTGAGGTTTATAAAATCTGGAAACTGGGAAAGGACATTGTCCATGAATGATTTCCCCATTATGGTTTAATTAACCTTGTAAAAGCTCCTATACAAAAATAATGCCATGATGGGGGGTGGGGAAATAAAACACTGGTGTCCACTAGCTTTGACTTTCAACAAATCATATGTCAACAACTCATGGCAAGGAGATGGGATGAAAAAAATGAGAAGAAATAAGAGAGAAGGATTTCAGTGTGAAATAAATGCACATAACACTGATTTTTCATCTTACTAGTGAAGTCAGCCCAATTTTTGGCTCTGTAGAATCCATTATGGAAACAATAAAATAAATACAGTTTAAAGTAGCAATTGTGAGTTGATTGAAATGTTATGATAGCTACACATGCTATATCTTATCAAATATTATCCATAAGGAAGCATTCAATTCATATTGTGCCAATTATCATACTCTGTGCATCATAAACTTTTATTGCTTGTTATGGAATGCCACTCAGCCAACTTTTCCTTCAGATATTGCATCATCAGAGTCAGATGGAAAACATATTCTAATGTGGCAAAGTGTTAAAGAAATCTAATACTCTGGGGCTGAATGAAAATGTTAAGGTTCATCTCCTGGATAAGAAAAACAATTTATGAATGCAATATTCATTTCCTGAGGTGGGCATAAGCAAAAACCTCATCTGAAATTTAAACCTGAGATGTTGGCCTTCACTCGTTTCCTTAGTTTAACTCATTGTTGTCATGTATTATGGACCACTGCAAAGACCACATCTGTGAAGGACTGGCTTTAGTTTGAGCTCTCCAGATCACTTTTACAGAGCACTCCTTGCATAATTGCATGCATTGAGGCTGAACCTCAAGGGCCAAAGGATCGTGTTTCACTTTTAATATATTACTGAGGAATATCAAAATAATCTACTTGTTTAATCTTGATCATGCAAGCCGATTAACACTTTGACACCCTGAATCACAGATGTTAAATAGTACAGGGTAAGGTTTCAGTGAGGCATGCAAACTATAATGAGGCTTTGTCATATTACAGATCTGAGGTTAATGTATTTACTTAAGCATTCACAGTATGCAAAGCTGTGCTGTAGCTATTGAAAGACAACTTGGACAACATTCATAAAAAGCTCCAGTTGTGCATGGGTAGATGTTGGAGTTGGCAGTAGCTGGCTGGGATGGGTTGAAAGGTGAAAAAATGCTTATGATTGCTCTTTCAGGGGCTTCTCAAGGGAAGCAGAAAGGGTACAGTGATAGGAATTCTGTCCAAAGGTTTTGTGGATAAGTGATTTGGACCATTTCTGATGCACCTCCTATGTGCCAGCAACACCAGGAAATACCAAGACTCCCCAGACCTGCAGGGAACTCTTAGAAGCAGCTGAG
This sequence comes from Tapera naevia, assembly GCA_033556795.1. NCBI lineage: Eukaryota > Metazoa > Chordata > Aves > Cuculiformes > Neomorphidae > Tapera > Tapera naevia. Next base: position 1,721,734 of record JAUMJJ010000079.1, on the reverse strand, counting down.
CCAGGGGACATCCTAAGAAACGCACCCAGGTACAAGTGACACACTGAGGCCCGGATCAAGTTCTGTTCTCTGATGTGTTGGATCAGCTTGTACAATTTGTAGTTTGCATGTTTTCATCATACCAAAAGCCCCATTGATTTCAATGACAACTCACAAAGGCAAAGTAACTTAAAACAACCCAGAAAGAATACCTTTCTGAAGGAGATTTTGATTTGTTTCTTTCTAAATTCCCATGGTTTTCACTTGGCAAGTTTACTGACAGCATCCGCATGGTTTGGTAAAAGCATCCCAGTATCATTATAGATGTAAAATATTTGTCAGTGTATCAAGGAATGAGACATTGTGCTTGACTCTGCCATTCATTATTGGTCCAAGTAGCTGTTCCAGACTTCATTCACCTGGATAATTCTTGCTTGAGAAGAAAACAACCAGAGGTGAGGGACAGTATGTTATGGTCAATTTATCTAAAGTGTATCATGGAATGAGGACAGATCTGTTCTTAGCTTCTTCCAAACACTTCTGCAGGTTTCTCTGTCTATCCTGCAGCTGAAGATCAGCTGAGGCAACCTACTACAGGAAACCTCTCTTCCAAGCATTGGAGAATATATACCTGCAGAGGTTAAGTCTGTTAGTGTGTCATGAAAGATTTACTTCCTGTACAGGAATCCCGTATTGCCGCAAGCATTGCCCTCAAAGGAGACATCTATACCAGCAGAGTAGGGCAGAAGCTGTTGTCTTCAGTAGAGTGAATAGGGGACCAGCTGGGTTTTACTATGTCTGCTGCTCCCACAGGGGAATGGATTTGTAGCAGATGGGGGTCGGCAACTTTCCCTGGTGCCCCACTAAGTATATCAAGCTCTTCACCTAGTTGAAAAGCCCACTGTATGTATCATATACCTCAAAAAGCCAAGGGGAGAAAGAACACTGGAAGATGGCAGATGCTTTGCAGGTGTCCAGCTGTTCTTCTGGGAAGGAATCAACCAGAATCCTGGCAGACTCAGTGACCACCAGTTGCTGCAGCCTCTATTGGGCCCCTTCTTCCTATTCCTAAGCATTTCATTTATCCGCCAAAATATTGGTGCTGCTGCTGCTTGTGTGGAACAGTCTCTACTTAGGAAATAGCTCCTGTGCAGCTCGTGAACTACACGTGCATCAAGAGTTATAGTTTGGCCACTCCTGTTTCTTTTTCAGCTTTTTCATGTAGCAGCCTGCAGTAAGAAAAAGGCAGCTTGCTCCCAGAAGTGCATATTTACATTCTGTGAAATACGATCTGCTCCTCAGTCCTTGATCTCTCTTTCCCAAATAAGAAATCTTAGCTCATCCCAGTTTACCTTGATGGAGAATTAGTTGGCATCTATAATGTGTGCATGATACCAGACTCTGCTGCTGTAATGCCTCTGACTCAACCTTGCATCTGAGTACTTTCTAAATTAATAACTATGAGTCTAGAGATCCTCCATTTCAACCCCTTTACATGACCCATTGCTCTCCTAGGCTGCATTTTTCCTTCTTGCATGAGAATTGAATGAGATTTGCAGAAGAACTCCACAGTGGATTATTTCTGTTGTTTTTGAAGTTAATGGGATCAGAGTTAAGCAAATTTTAGCACTTTAAAAAAATGATCCTAGAAATGGATAGGAAAAATAATTTCTTGAAAGTACTGTGGAGCTTGTGAGTTCCTGTATCTCCTTCTACCCTGCCAGCATATTGGGAAAGCTACTTTTCTTCCTTCATACAGAGAAATACTCTATCCCTTCTTCCCACCTTACTGGCAGGCACAGCCAGATTCCATGTATTAAAATTGCTCTGGCTTTTTTTTTGTGGGGGTTGTGTGTGTTGCTGGTCACAAATACAGCAAAACACCAAAGACTTAAACACAAAAGAGAAAAGATGCAATCACATGGCTAGGGCTGTTTGCCTTCCCAAAGACCATGATAAACGGGAGTTACTTCGGGGGAAGGACAAAAGGAAGTATCCCCCATTGCATCTCTCAAATTCATATTAGGCCTTCTACATTCACTTTTTGAATGCATTTTTTTCCCTTTTTATTAGACTGTATTATCAGAACATCTACTTCACACCTCTGGACTCCCATAGCAATGTCATAAAAAAAGTTCCATCAGCTACCACTAGACCAAGTCCAAAAAAGCAGTGACAAAACAAATACAAATATAACCAAAACTGATTCCTCAAGCAACAAAAAAAGAGCAAATAATTATGCAACACAGTGCACATTTTGTAAAACTCTGTTTGGAGTAAGATTTTTTTCCCCATTCAGTTATGCTTCAAATCTGACACACTATACAGGAACATTTGTCAATGAATTTCATAATCCTTTTGACAGACTTTACCACTGAATTGCTGCTGTTATTACAGCTACAGGAAGACTTGGGGCCTTGATCCAAAACTCAGGATTAAAAAAGATGTGGGAAATCAATACAAGAAATGATGTGGGAACCTCATCTATGTGGAGGAGCCAAAGAGGGAGAAGGATGACATCTACTTATCTCAGTTTGTGCTTTCCTGGAAAGTAGAAGGGACATTGCAGTAAGAGAATAGGTCAAAGAGCCAACACTTCAACTGGTGTGGGTCTGATCTGAGAATAAATACCTTGGTAAAGCATTTACTCCAGTAGCAAATTAATGTTTCTGAAGCAAATATTCCCAGCTACTTAAGTGGTGGGTTTAACCTGTAATCGGTTGCGCAGACACATGCACCACAGTTCTCAGCAGAGGTGGGTTGTTGATCCTAGCAACTCATGCCTCCAGCACTGGCGGAGTGACCTGGGTACTTGGGCAGTGCTGGGCCGTGGAGGTGGTTGTGACGGAAATGTGATCACGTTCACCAAAGTTATTAGCAGTTATGTTATGAACACTATATTTTTGGTGCAACAGTCCATCTTCATTCTTCCTCGTGGATCAGGAACATTCCCTTACAACTATATCCCATTCTTGCCAGTAAAAACAACTCTGCCTAATCTTTCTGCCAGAGGTTGTAAAGTAGTAACAGGGGCCAGGCCCAAGCAGCTGGGGCAGTCCAAAATTGGTATGATAGCTCCATCAACTTTATTCCTGTTTTAACTCCAGGGCCTGTGTGTAACTTATAGCTTGCTCTGGAACTCAATTGTGGAACAAACCAAACAATCTCCTCCAAGAAGCCAAAACACTGAGAAGATGGCTTATGCCAAGGCTCTCTCCCCACAGAGTGGCAGTGGGGATGTGGGCCAGTCTATAGCAGTGTTAATCTGGCAGGGATCCCCAAAACAGCTTGGACATATCCACTATAAGGGAGCAAGCCATGTCCACCAGAGTATCTGAGAACAGAGAGTTCTGCCACCTGTGTGAAGTCTGACCTCTCTGCTGGTGTGGAACGAAAGGATTTTGCTAGGGGAGGAGGAGGACCAACAATGAGGTGCGTGTATGATTAAAGTAACAGTCCCTGACAGCATCTACAAGGGAATTCTATTCTGCATCTTCCAGCAGAGAGCTAATAAGCAAAAGCATTTTTGTACTCGTCCCTTCTTCTTCCTGCCAGCAAGTAGCATCATTCTAAGCTACAGTAACAAATCCTAAGTTACTGCACTGAGTGCAGGAAAAACCACGGTCAAGCTATTCTTGTACTCTTTAGAAGAAAGAGGATAGAGACCTTGCATTTCTTTCTTTATAGTAATATGTAAAAGCAGAAAATTTCTGATATATGTTCCCTATATCAGGAATTTGGACTGAAACATAGTCCAATGAAGCTGGTCAGCACATAGAGGCAGGTCCTTACTCCTGCAGCATCAGGATTTACACTACTAAGTAAATAGTTGAAATATCTATGGTGGCTTTATTTTTTTGGCATTGTTTACTTTGCTCCTGTAACATGGACTTGGAGATGTCAGGCTTGTGCACGTAGATTATGGGTTTTAGCTTTTGTTGCACACTACGATGTAAGAAGCAGGATCCACGTACATTAGCTTGGTTTTTGCAGTGAATGCTGAAATGCATAAACAAACTGCAAGCATGCCAGCTGTGTTCAGTTAAGGATATTAAACACAGCTCAGTTTCTAAGGACAGACAAATCTCTTGCCCATCTTCTGTCTTCTCGTACACAGTTGGGTAGTCTGGAAAGGCTTAAACTATGTGAAGGAAAGAAAACAGAGAGACACAGGAATCAAGACAGCCAGAGGGTCTGAGGAGATCCTGCTTTTTCTAAGATGCATGCTTTTTTCAGCACATGACATCTCATAATTCGTCAAAAGATATCCTCAAAAATGTAAGCAGGAGAAACAGTGGTTCATTCACCGTTTAAATCTGTAGTAAAAACCAGCTGTAAACAGAATAATTTATTTACATGCTGACTCAACTTTGATCAAATTCTGCTTGGAGTTACATCAGTAAATCTGGAGGGATTCCATCCATTTTCAGTGAGAGCAACTTTTCTCACTCCCAAAAGATCATTAGGTTCCTTCAACACTTATTCTTTGTTTTGCCAAGATAAAGATTCAGATGTTTTTCTTTTTCAGTTCCATTTCTAGAATGCAGTTGTTCTGTGCTCTGACAACATATGGCATGAATATGTTCTTTTCTATTTAATACAGGAAAATTAGTCAAAAGTTCAGTCCTGCTTTAATGCTTTTCATTCCCTTGTAAATACTTTAATTTTTTTTGATTGCCTTCTGAGCGATACCAAAAGTCTGGACTGAGAGGAAAAAAAAAAGCCATTCCACTGAAGTGTCTTCCTACTGATGTATTGGCATGCACAGCAAAGCAAAAATTCAGAAAAGGAACATTTTCAATGTTCACTTTGTCGGACAACGGGTCTGCCTTAGTAGAGGTTTCAACAACAAAATTATTGTACATATATTTGCTTTAATGCCTCTGTTGTTATCATGTTTTTTTTAACAGCGGTATTGGTTGTTGCCAGATGTTCTGCTCGACAATGCTTGAGCACACATGGGAATGCTTGTGCTGACCAATCAAGTGGGCTGGCAAAATAGAAACAGATGACCATGGATGTGTGCTCTAACACATCTTTAATGAAAAAGATTGTGTAAAAGATTACATTGTTGTAATCATCGTTTGCCTATCCTAGCATCCCTGCATCTCAGGCTATATACCACCTAGTGACCTAGTTTTGAATTACAGCTTGTTTATTCACCTATTCTAGTTTTAGGGGCATTTGACTGTAGCAAAGGATGGTCCAATGCAGGGAAAACTGCATGAAAACTGCTAGATTAACAAAAGCAGATGTAAAAACTGCAGCCTGGCTTGAAAAGCACACAAAATGGAGCGGAAATGTGTTAATGATTTGTTTTTTGTATTTTACCTTTCAGTGGATTTTATTAAATAATGTAGGGGCCGTGTATCACTGAGCTGCTGTTCAGATCTGAATCCAAAGCCACTTGTGGTCCATTATTACAGTGGGAGTCAAACTTTAATAGATACTTTGTGAGAGCAGAGATGTGTGCCAAACCGAATCCTAGCTGTACAGCTTCCTTTGGTTTTCCTGGGGCTCTTTAACTAAACAGTAACTGTTCTCAGATGCAATCAGAAGGGCTCAGGAGGGCAGAAATCTTGCAAGAAAAGCTGATAAGCTGGTGCTTTCTGCAAGGTAATTGTATGATCTTTTATTGCTTTCGTGATTTGATATTGAACTTCAAATTAATTACTAAATTCAGGAGATTCTACAGTGAACAACGTGCTTTGTCTCATCTATTATGGGCCTGTGAATGTATGCTTAAATATAAAATAACGTTACCAACTGATGTTTAAAAAAACTCAACATCCAATCGAATACCCAAAACCATTTGATTAAGAAAAATTATAGGGTTGGAAAAGAATAATAGCTAAGAAGCGCTTGCATATGCATCCAAAACAGAGATTTATGTTTTCAGGCTTTTGCTTTCAGTCACAAGAGTTAGAGACTTTGCTTTTATAGAAAACTAGCTGAGATTTGAATAACGAAGGGCTCCACAGACACCCTTAAGAGGGTCACAGTAGCATGGCGACTGCTGGCACTTCTGTACCCATTAAGTACAACACTGCTGGGTCCAAAGGGTAAATAAGGAGGAAAAAACCCCAAACCAATCGCTTTATGGTTTTCCCTCCATTGCTTCTACATGTTGTGGAGCAACTTCAGAAACATGGGAACTGTTGATTTTGCCTTTGTTGAGGCAACAAAGTATTTCACTATCACATCCACAAGGTTGAATTTGGACAAGATTTCCAAAAGATTGTTAAAATGAGGGTTGGCGAAGGGATGGAAAGGCATGTGCTCCATTTAATATAGACCAACACACAGCTGGGGAAGTGTGGTGTGGGAAGCTGAGTAGTCAGCATTTAGGGGACACCATGCAGCACATCCAGGTCCTCACATTAACTCCACCAAGAACTAGGTTCCCTCCCACCCTGGTGCCACCATACCAAGGCACAGCCTTTGATAGTCTCGTGTTGCACTTAATACAGCTCTAATGGCCTCAGCTTAGCACCTTCATCCCACAATGTACCTATCTGAAGATGTCAGCCATTGTCTATTCATGTTTAAATTATAAATGATACTTTTTTCCCTTGCGTAGTGCATTATGGAGAAATTTGTCACATACTCAGTGGCAATTTTTATTCAAGGAACCCATATGTTACTTTAAACTCTTTCAGACAACTTTTTTTTTTTTCTTGTCTTACAAAGAAGGAGGAGAATCTTTAGGCCCCCCAAAACATTTATTTTCAGATTATGTCTGGTACAAGCTTGTTTTAGGCCAGATGTAAATGCTTTTAAAGCCTGTTCTCAAATCCTCTTTGCAGTTGTCAAGTGAAAACGGCTTATGCATTTTTGGAAGAGTGCAAACAATGGAATGTCAGATTTCAGTTACTGCTCTTAATATATTTTAGCATTTAACATACTATAATTGGCTTAATCAAAAGTTATTTCCCTAAGTAATACAAAAAAGACCCAAAGGATGATGAAATAATTCTTAAATGTCAATCTTTTGAGATTCAGATATGTTCTGATAACATTACAGAAATTGCAAAGATCTCAATTTGGAAGTAACAATAATGCCACCAACCATAGACAATTTTTTTTAAGGCAAGAACTAATGAAGTGATTTGCTCTCTTAACTTCCAGTTTGGACTAAACCCTCCAATTTCCAAGCTAAAATAATTCCAAAATATTGTTATATCTAACCTTACAAGGAGGAAGTGTAGTCACTAGTTCCGCATGTGCATAATTGTATTTATAGCATAGCTTTTCACACTTAAGAACATGACAAAATCTTCTCTAATGCTCCTCAGAGTTCCTTTATTTTCTGCTGAAACAAACTTTTTTCCCCTTTTCCTAGAAGTATCACCACACTAGCTAGTTTAGCCTAGACCTATTCATTAGACTTTTAAACCACAAATACATTGCATCAATACAAGAATATTACCATCCATGGGCAATGATAATGTCCTATTCTGTGTAGCTGCCAAGGATAATATTTGTTTTGCCTATGCTATTCTAACACCTACTAAAATTAATTAAATGATTATATAGTTTTTTCATATAGGTCTTGGAAGTAGCAGTGCAGTGCCTTGGCAGGGCACTGGTAGGCACTGGCAGGTCTGGTAGGTGACAGACTTTCCATGCTTTGTGATCAGCAGGATACTGCGTTAATTTAAATTTCCTTCTGGAAATATATAAATACCACTAAACAGAACAAAGAGATAGCAGAAATCACAGTAAATTCAAAGGATTTAATTCTTACACTTCCAAACTCTCACAATGCTACAGACAGCAGAAATTAAATTGATGTCTCAACAGAATTTTGGGTTCAGAATGAGGACTGGAATCTGGGTCAATATACTTCTAAACCACTATCCTCAACCCACCCAGGTACTTTCTTTGCAGTCCTTATACTCTTCTCTATTTATATGTTCAAACTGTGACTGCTAGGAAAACCTCCTTTCTTCTTATTTTGTTGAATGTAGGGGAAAAAAAAAACTAGAAAAAAAGAAAAATCAGGAATGCCCCATCCTCCCATTTCCTAGGGCTAATTTAGCTTTCTTTTGGATGTTCTAGTCTCGACTCCAATGACACAGAAATTTAGTCTTTAGATGTTGCTTCAGAGACCCACAGGACGGGAGCACAGACTTGACCACAATGAATTTATGATGGGTGAAAAAATACTGCTCAGGCTCAGCCAGTGCAGCCTGATAAAGCCAGCTCACATGCTTGTTCACATTGATTAAATATTGGGAAAGAGGAGTAATGAAGAATACCTGACAGTGGGATCTGCACTTGCTAAAGAGACAGTGTTAAATGGAAATGAAATTCGTTTGCTATTCTCCCAAGAAAGGAAGCTTGCTAATTTAATCAACATTCTTGTTTGTTGCAGATGGTTGGCTTTGTTTGCTGTCACAATGCACTGCTGACATGCAGTGCTCTTGTGCTGAAGAAGTAGTTGCACTACCATGAGACTACAAATGCAACATGTATAAGTGGGGCTGGATTTCTCACTATGGGAAATAAAAGAAAGATGAAGCAACAAGGCATTAGCACAATGAATGTATATTCACAGCTTAATTATTTGTCAACAACAAGGGTTTTCATAACAGTGCTGAAAAGCTTTTGCTCAAAACTTGTTTAAAACTCGGATACAGCCTACGAGAAGAGGAAAATACTTCAAATAGTGGCCATAACATCAGCATAGAATTAGAACATCAGTTCCGAGCTCATTATTTTCCCTTGGACAGCCTGTAGCTCACTTGCACTGATGCTTGAGCAGCTGCAGCTGTGTTAGAGGCTCCATGCTGGATTCTGAGGCATGTCTAGTACTGACCTGGTCACACTGGCTCTCCTAATCATGACCTTTAGCTTCAGTTACTAAAATGTAATTGGCCTAAGGGCTAAATTTCCTACTTCAATCACATGGGGCTTCAGTCAACTTCTCAGCACGTCTGGCAAATAACAGACTTCCAAAGTCATCCCTTACATAGAGTCAGAAAATCACTTCTTATTTGTAATTGCTTGTAGCTCCAAAACTGAATTTAGCATTGCGTATGGACATCTGTCAAAGTCACTACTGGACTCTCGATGTTCTTAACCATTCAGAGTCACCATGCTCCTCACAGACACTGAGGTCACTGTCAAGACTGTGAACAGGTTTGTATTTAAGCTTCATCATTTGAGTCAGTGTAGTACAGGATACAGAATAATCTGTGGTCTTCATGTATTATCTGTAACTAAAACCCAGCAAGTATTTTAGGTGTTGCCATTCAAAGACTGAAAGAACTGATATGTGCTCTCCATGGCTGTGCTACTAACGAAACCAAGAGTACAAACGCTGTGTCATTGTTTAGCCCTGGCCTGGCCTGATTGGGAGCCAAATGCAAGCAGTTGTGAGGTGATCTCAGTTCCCTTCCCTGCCCCTTCCACCCACCAAGGGAAAGGGGAAATGGAAACAAGAGACAGAGACTTGTTCGATGAAAGCTAAAGCTAAAACAACCTTAATGAAACAATAATAATAAAGAAAATGCTATTAACAAAAAAAAAAAAAAAAAGTACAAATATACAAAATTGTCCTCCGCTCTTGTGATAACTACATCACCACAGACAGAGCAGGCATGGGGAAACATCCTGGGCTGGACTCAATGGCAGGAGGGAGCTGGACTCAAGAAATGGACTCAAGAATTGGACTCAGGAACTGGATTCAGGAATGTACAGATCCTGGATCAGGGCAGAAGACAGATTAGTTCCTCACTGGATGCTGATCATCAAAGAAGAGAGCCTGACCCTTGTGATCCCTCAGTTTTACACCAAATATGATGTATATGGGCTGGAATACTCTGTTGGTCAGTTTTGAGTCACTTGACCTGTCCGCCCCTCCCTACAGTTGTGACTCTTTTTCACCCCTTTCACTTATGGCATTCCATCAGCTAGAGAATGGCCTTGGTTCCTATAGGAATAAGTACAAGCAAACGCCTTTCTGCATACCAGTGCCCTATGTTATCACTTCCAGAGAGAAACACTGTCTGAAAAACATGTAATCAACTTTCAGAAAATGAAGTTGCTTAAATGAGGCTTAGCTGAAAAGTTAGAAAACTGACTCTATTTTAGCTCAAACCAGAACAACTGGCCATCCCAGAGGCTCAGACTCTGAAACAATTTGGTCACAGCAAAGGATGAGGTCCAAATGCCTTGTTTGTGGAAGCCATTGGAAACTAGAAGTCCTAGGGGCATGCAGCTTTGGCAAAGCCTCTCAGATGCAGGCTGCTGAGTGACAGCACAGATTTGCACATAGTTCAGGCTAAAACTGTTAGAATTGTTGTTATAAATTGCAACTTTTATTATTGTTATGCATTATTTGTGCTACCAAAACACCTAGAAGCTCTTGCGATGAATCATGGTTGTGGTGCACTTAGCAGAACAAATTCTGTGCCAATAGCTAATGGGTGCAGAAGAAAACTCATTTGGAACAGTTAAATTATTTACTTTAAAAATCTATTATGGTTACCTTCTTTATAGCACCACCACCTCATAACAACACCTTAGATGCCTGGGATAGTGTTATGATGAGAGCAGCTAAAGTATATTTATAACAAGAATAGGTCAATGGTCCAGAGGGTAGTTTCCTATTATGGAAGGGATAAAATAACTAAAATCAATAAATCTTGAGATCATAAATGTAGCTACAGTCTGGGCAAGGTTGGGAAAATTATTAACAGAGCCTCGTGATGTCTGGATATTGTAGCTTGTAAATTTATACATACATATGTGTGTGGTTATGTACATGCTTGCTATTCATCCCCCACAGAATTCATTGAAACACTAAGAGGAACGCGCATTTGGTGCTCCTTTCAGTTCTAGTAAAAGAAAAAGAAAGACGAGAAAAGAAAAAAGGAAGAAGAAAAAAAATAAAAAGAAAATAAAAAGAAAAAAGAAAATAAGAGAAAAGAGGAAAGAAAAAATAAGAAAGGAGAAATGAAAAAGAAAAGGAAAAAAGAAGATAAGGAAAAAAGAAGATAAGGAAAAAAGAAGATAAGGAAAAAAGATGAAAAAAAAAGAGAAAAAAAGAGAAAAACTAAAAGAGAAGAAAAAGGGAAAAAAAAAAGAAAAAAAGAACAAAGAGGAAAAGGGAAAAGGAATTCCTAGAGAATTCACGAAGCTTCACTACTTTACCTTTCAACTCATGTTGAATTTTTTTGATATAACCAGGTGCATAGCGGCATGCCAGAGATCTGTATGTTTTGAGGTCCATGAACTGTGGCGTCTTCTTTAAAATACACATTGACTCTCCTCAGCCATTTTGTTCATTTACACCTTTATTGTGAGCTATCATCTTTCATAATTTCCTAAATTTTATTAAAACAAAAGGGCTTAATCTCTTCAAACTTCAGATGCTTAAAGGTATGTTGTTTAATGTATTCATTTAGGCTCCCTTTGTTATCTACTGAGAGAAATCGTAGCTCCAAGGAGTGTTTGAACTCAAGGGTCTGTGATGGTTTTGTCTCTAGACCTGTCTTTTTCATTATATACTGATTACACAAGCAATCTTAGACTTAGTTATTAGTCTCCTTCAATATTAGACAGGATAAGTCTCACCTACAGAGACTAAATTTCTTCCTGTTTTGAGATAATCATAATGAATAAGCTTTTCAAACTCCAATAAATATGTAAAATGTAACTGAAATGCTATATTCATGCTTTAGTTAGCATTAACAGCTAGGTGATTTCTGTACACCTGCTACTCACTGATATGGTGTAAGAGTGTAACAGGAAAAAAAATAGTGTCAGATTATAGAGAATTTAAAAATATATGAGGTGTGTGAGCTGCATTTTCCACACGCTGTTTGATGTATTTTCTAGAGATGAGCTCAATCTCAGTCTTGACTGAATCTAAATACTCACTAATTTGAGAAAAGTACGAACCTTGTATTCAGATGTGAGCTTTGTCCCCCCAGGTAGCCCCAAGATTGAACTGATTAGGCTTTCAAAAGGCATGACTGGTTTGGAAAGCTTTAAAAAAATAGAGAAAACTGTGGAGAAATTCATGGCACTGTGATGTAGCTGGTGATTCCAAGGCCATAGTCACCGAAGTTTTTATTCACTTTTGCTAACCTCATTATTGTGTTCCTTTCTGGTTTAGATTAAAAAGTTGTTCTGTGAGAGCAGAAATAATGAAACCTAGTTTCCTATATATTCTACCTAACGTGCCCACGTACACTTTCTGCAGTATTAACAGCTACCCTCACCTTCCTTTTCCTCTTGCTGGTGTTCGTCCACTGCTACATACTCAGCAGTCCCCTGAAACCGAGAGGTGTCACCCTGTACTGCTGTTAAATTCCCAGTAAATGCCCATCATACCTTTCCCCCCGGGAGTGTTTCCTGTTGTCCGGCCCTCCCCCGCCCCCCCCCAACTCCTTCTTGTGTCCCCAGCATGGACAGAGCAATCTTCCTCTTTCCCTCCCAACCTGTACCATGCTCTAGGGTACGAGGCAACAGGGGCCCTGCCTTGCCCAGAGTTGTGAGAGGAGGCAACAGTCATGTCTTTTCTTTTACCCATTTGCCAGTGCAAACTGGCCCACACATGCAAAAGTTGCTGGGAGAGTCATGATCAGACAGATGGAGAACACCCACCAGTAGATGTATTTGCAGTTCTGAACTGGTGATGGTAGATACTCGTGATGTGGGTGAGGGAAAGGCTGTGGATGTGGTGTACTTGGATTTCACTAAAGCCTTTGACACCATTTCTCACAGTATTCTGATTGAGAAGCTGGCTGCCATTGGCCTGGACAGGCACATCCTCTGCTGGGTAAAAAACTGGCTGGATGGCTGGGCCCAAAGAGTGGTGGTAAATGGAGTTAAATCCAATTGGAGGCTGGTTATGAGTGGTGTTCCCCAGGGTTCAGTGCTGGGTCCAGTCCTGTTCAATATCTTTATCAATGATCTGGACAAAGGGATCGAGTGCACCCTTAGCAAGTTTGCAGATGACACCAAGCTGAGTGGCACTGTTGATCTGCTTGAAGGAAGAGAGGCTCTGCAGAGGGGTCTGGACAGCCTGGATTGATGGGCTGAGACTGACAGGGTGAGGTTCAACAAGACCAAGTGCGGAGTCCTGCACTTGTGACACAACAGCCCCATGCAGTGTTACAGGCTTGGGGAAGACTGGCTGGAGAGCTGCCTGGAGGAGAAGGACCTGGGGGTATTGGTTGACAACTGGCTGAATATGAGCCAGCAGCATGCCCAGGTGGCCAAGAGAGCCAATGGCATCTTGGCCTGTATCAAAAACAGTGTGGCCAGCAGGACCAGGACAAAGATTGTGCCCCTGTACTCGGCCCTGGTGAGGCTACACCTCGAGTATTGTGCACAGTTCTGGGCCACTCACTACAAGAAGGACATTGAGGTGTTGGAGCACGTCCAGAGAAGAGCAATGAGGATGATGAAGGGGCTGGAGAACAGGTCCTATGAGGAGCAGCTGAGGGAAATGGGGCTGGCTAGCCTAGAGAAGAGGAGGCCGAGGGGAGACCTTATTACTCTCTATGGCTACCTGAAAGGAGGGTGTGGCGAGGTGGGTGCTGGTCTCTTCTCAGAAGTGACGGATGAGAGGAAATGGCCGTAAGTTGCACCAGGGGAGGTTCAGATTGGAGGTCAGGAAAAATTTCTTCACTGAAAGGGTGGTCAGGCATTGGAACAGGCTGCCCAGGGAGGTGGTTGAGTGGCCATCCCTGGAGGCATTTAAAAGGCGGGTAGATGAGTTTCTTAGGGATGCGGTTTAGTAAGTGGACAGGTACAGTTGGACTTGATGATCTCGGAGGTCTTTTCCAACCAGATGATTCTATGATTCTATGATATTGCTCTTCAAAATGCCACCACGATGTAATAAAAAACTTAGCAAGAGAAGAAGATACTGGGGGCAGTATTTCATAAGCCTAGAATCTGCTATCCCATTTGCAGAATATTTTTCATTATAAAAAAACATTTAAAAGATCAATGAATTTTAAAAAGACTTTAGATATTTGTCCTAACAAACTGTTAGCAGTTATAAATAAAGAATGTGTTAAAACTCTTGCCAATTATCCCAGCCAATGTAAAACTGTGTATAAGCCTGGAGAGGCAAGAATTTCTCTAGGTGAGGCATTTTAAAAGAACTTAGTTTTATAAGGATGTAGAAGAAAGCATGGAAAAAGAGCCAGAAATCTTACGAGTAAATGAAATACTTCAATAGTCAGGGCCTAAGTTGGTGTTTTTAGGAGCTGCCAGAAGATTTATTAAGTCTTTTAACTTTACTACATGCAACAGAGAAATTTAAAAATTAAAGACCAAATCAAAGGCCATAGAGGACTCAGGAGAACCAAAGGGCTGCAGAAATTGCATGGCAGTGATCAATCAGGTCTCAGACAATGAAGGATTACCTTGGGACAACTGTGAGACTTCTCAGAATGGCAGTAATGAGTTCATATAACTTATTGCATTGTAGAAAACTGGACTCTTTCCATCTCTGCTATGGCTGTAGTGGCTTCAGAAAGAGGATGGGAGTAGAAAGTAAGAAGCTGTGACCTTTTTAATATATCTTAGTGGCCAATATGCTTCCAGTAAGTGAGTAGCTAGCCTGCTGGAGAAGGGTTCTCATGTGAATAAGGTACAAAACATGTGTGACTCTCCTGTCTCAGGAAGAACCTTACCAGGGCCCCATATGCACAAGAAATGGAAGCCTTTTTCCATTTAACACTGGGAGGGTTTGAAAGGCCACCAAAACCACTAGGAAAGCCAAGGGATGCAAATAATGAGTCTCAGAACCACGGAGGACACAGGAAAAAAATAGTGGAGTGATAAAGCAACGTAGCGGGAAAAAAAGAAGGTGCTATAGAAAGTACGGAACAGAAATGCACTTAAGACTGTTTAACCTTGATTCAAAAGGACTATGAAAGCCCAGTGGGATAGCAAAGACGTCTATAACAGATGGGCACAAAAAAAAAGGAATGAGTGAGTCTTATTGGAAATTTAAACACAAAGAATTCTGACAACTGAAAACTGCAGAACAAGGGGCATACTTGAATCTTCATGAATCTTCATACTTCATGAATTGATAGCCCAGGGGAAAAAAAATAATTGCTATTTCTTGGCTTTGCCAGGAGAATTAAACTGAAGGTGGCAGTTATCCTGAAGAGTCCAAGACACTTCCCACAGATCCACATTTAAGTAGGATTGGCAGATAAATGAAGGGAGGAAAAAAAAACCCAGCTCAGAGAGAAGCACTGCTTCGAACAGAAAAGGAAAACTATCAAAGTTCAACATATTGTCTTCTCACATAGGCTTGAAACTCAATGGAAACAGGAAGAAAATTATGCAGGTGGCCAAACAATGAACATAGGAGACTAGCCAAGAGAAGATTATGCTAGCTTTTTGAAGAAGTTTACAATAAATATGAAAAGTTGGTAAGTCTTTGTTTCACCATACATGGGTAGTCTTATTTATTTGCATAATAGAAAAGATAGAAGAAAGAATATTTTCTATGAAATAACATGGTATCAGACAAGCAGAGAATGTTTGTGCAGGTAGTGGCGCTCTTGCATTGAAATATTTCTTGACTGTGGTTATTTCTATATAATTTCTTCTTTGAGAGTCTGCTGTGGTGTTTAGCTGCCAGGCAGGAGGTCTGGGCCCCGCCAGTGTGCTGGCCTGTAGGGTGAGAGGATGTGATAGCTCTCTGGGGACACAGAGACACTGGCATCACACTTTGAGGGCAAGTATGGATAATGCCTTCCTGTGGCACATATGCTGACACCCTGCTAAGGCAATGCTGGATATGTGTTCCTGGGAGGAGGGTGGCATTCAAATGCCTTGATGCTCCCCTAGGAGAGGCTAAAACCTCCTCCAGTACTCTCAGTTGACTTCACATATATTGTTCCAGATGAACATGAAAGCCAAGATGGTGTGGGCTGTCTTCAGATGATCTCCAAGACCATGACCGTGGGTCCCATGGGAGGTCACTGTGGACAGACATTAAAACTCTTTCCTGCAAGCCAAAGTCTGCTTCCAGTGCAGCAGCACAACCCATAAGGCTGCTAGACTGGGAATTCTTGGGAGAAGCCAGTAATTATCCCTCTATTAAATTATCCCCTAATCTATTAAACTTCATCCTTTTATAAGTAAGTAATGTTAAATGCTCAAAGAAGCAGTTGGCATTCAGTCTACTCTGTGGGTTGTAGCAATTTTATACCAAAGTGAATTAGGAGCTTTACTGAGTTCATGCCTTTTACTGACATTTATGAGCATGTCCTGAGCAGAAAGAGGCTCAAAAGGGAGACCTTGCTGGATTTAGAGAGAAACTACACTACGTTGAGATTGACTGGGCTGTCTTACATCAGCATGGCTAAAACCATCTCCAGACTTCTCTGTTTCAGCCTTCTCCTTCTCCGCTTTTTGTGCACTCAAAATGGTAGCTGTGCACCACTTTTTACATTACCCGCCTTCACAGTGGTATCTGATAGCAAACTTGAGAGTACTTTTAGTGGACTAATGTGACAAGCAGTTACTTCCAATTGTGTTCGCTTCCTATCTAGACCGGCACTCTGGTTGGGAGTGTAGGATTTCCTTAATGTGTATGGAGTGTTTTTCACAGGCAATGTGCCATAAAATACCATAAAATGTAGTGCTGCAAAGTATGCTCCATTCTGGCATTTCAGGAAGTAGATCTCACTTTCTCAGTAAACACTTCTGGGAAGAGTTATGTAAAAAAAGCTTGCATGATCATGAGATTATTTCAAGGTGTAATGGAGTCAAAAGGACACTTTGCTTGTAAGCCTATGGAACAATACTTGTTGCAAAACTCTTGTACAGAAGACTTTGCATGTCAGCCTGAGTGATAAAATGGAGTTCAAGCTACAGAAAATACTTGATGAAAATTCTAACAGGATGGTGAGAACAACTTACGACTTTCTTCAAGAGAGACTTAAGCCCTTCCAGGCCTTGACCTTTCATGGCCAGCAATACTGACGAATAACATTGTGCTTCTCTTCCTGGGCTTTGTTTGGCTTTGTAAACTTTGTGTGGATCTGCTGTCCATCTGCCAGCATTAAACTCCTTGCTAGTCACTCACTCTGAAAACTGTCTAAAAATCCTGTCCACCAAAGAACAATTCTGTGACACATACTAGGACGACTAGACCATCCTAACCAAACCCCTGTCTGTGTTCTTCAAGTTTCCCAGGTACCAGAAGGTACCTGTTATCTCAAAGTGCAAAACGAAAATCCTTTTTCCTTGATGGTGTGGGAAGTGAAAAATAACTTGTTGCTTTTTGTGTAGTCCAGAGTACCAACTGGAATAAAGATGGCTGTCACATATTAACTTGATCCTGGCAAATCTGATAGAGAGCCTGAGAAAGTCCACTGATTACTACAGAAATGACCAAGCAGAAATCCAGTTAGAAATAGCCAGCACAAGTATGTGGAACCAGTGCTAGGCAGTATGGACATGGTGACTTCTCACACCTTCCTTACAGTGGGGTGGAGGAGTAGAAGTGGCCATGGAAGGTAAACTAGGGATGAGGGAGAGAAGAATGGCAGTAGGAATGGTGTCCCTGTGGCAGTGGACATCACTGAATTTGCCTTGGAAGACTTGGCTTCCCGAGAATCTGACACAGAAGGATTAATAGAAGGATTAGGAATATTTTGCTGACTCCACCTCTCTGTTCTGTTCCTTCCTCAAATGTTTGTGTATGAGTGCTCTTGAATCTGCCTGATAATGCTTCTATTTACACACCCTTTGTATTGGACTCTCAGGTGTTCATTTCTATTGGGTCAAATATTTGCATTATTACACATTTACATGCAGTGAAGGGATTTTTGGTGGCTGTCTACACATTTTTCACTAGAAAGTCTGTTTTTACTCCAAAATGATTACAATATGTTTAACAAAATCTGAGAAATGGAAATACTACAATATAAAAATAATTTTCCAGACAGGAGAGTTCATTTACCTTTCTTAAAAATCTGTAAGATGCAGCAAGATTTAGATAAATATGGAACATAAGTCCCGTAGTATGTACCCTGATATTCATTATGTAGTATTTTTGACATTTCCAGAGAATGGTGTATATACTGTAAAGAAAATATTGAAACCATACCTCTGTTTGAAATCCCAAGCAACAACACATCTGAGGACAGCTAACTCTCCTTTATCAGGAGTGATAGGGAGGCAGATAACAGATTATACCTTATTAATATTGGAAAACATTAATTCAGAGCTATCCATATAGTGCCAGTTTTAGCTTGAGAATATTACCTTGCCAGGAGAAAAGATTTGTTTTGCAGGGGATGTCAGGTCTGCGCCGCTGCAGCCCCAACAGTTGGCCCAACCTGCCTCCGTGGGCATGATACATCTGCATCTCTTGCTAGACTGCCTTACTGTGGTCCTCTCTCAAATTTTATCCCACTTACCAAGAACTGTACTGCACTGAACAGAGCTAGTCACAGGGACAAGTTGCTCACAAGCTGCTTATAAATGATGTCTTCTTTCTCCAGCTGCTGTTGCAGCTTATGGAGACGCTGCTGTAGAGATGAGGACAGTCCTGCTGCTGCTTACCCTTTGTGTGACATGGAAATACATCCCATGCTGATAAGATGTCATGAGAAATAAGGTGGCCTTGTACATCAGAAAGTGAATCCAGCTAAAAAATTTAGAGCAATATTAATGTCTTACATGCAACAACTAACATGCTTTAATTAATCTACATCAAATTTAGCCTTTTAGTTAATTTTTTTAAAAAATTCTCAAATATTCCTTTATAAACTCTACACTTGCATAAAAAAGTCTGGAGAAATTTGAACAAAAGACAGTCAAAATGTGGAAGAAACCAAAATCAGGTATTACCTGTCAAAATCACTGATGATATCCATGGTATACTATTGATAAGTTATTCAAATTATGGTTTTACTGATTTTGTTATAAGTCCCGGAGACCTCAGTGAGAACTAGAACACTACTTTTCATAAGTATACATAAATGTATGTATGTATGTACATCATACGTAAAAGTACAAACACAGGAAGGCACAAAGTCTGTTATAAATAAAAATTGTTAAAGCTCTCAGCTCTTCCTCTTGTCTTTATACACGTTTGTTTTTATGAAAATCAAGGCAAACAAGAGTCTTTGAGGGAGACGGAGGACAAGAGAAAGAAAAGTAACAATCACTTAGATCACAGAGCTGGAGAAGTAAGCATGAAGAATTACTGGACTGACTCTCAAAGTACTTAAAACCAACAAATACTGAACCTTTTAGAGCAATTTAGCTGCTCAGATCATTATTTAGTAAAAAATACAGCCAAAGCATGCATAATCAAAGAGTTCTCTAAATTGCATGGAGACAGCTTTATGGGATATGGCTTAGACATCAGAGCACTGGCCTGTCGCCTATAGATGCATTTGAGACATTTGGCAAAATAAATAACAAATAATAAATATGCAAGTATTTGATGTAGGGTTTTGTAAAACCTTGCCTCAAAATTAGTTCAGAATTGCCCAGGATAGGAGAGACAGCTTTCAAAATATTCATGAAAGAATTAAAAAATATTTACAGTGCTTTGCTTTAAAGCAACATCATCTGGAAAGGAAGAAACCTGGAAAGTGTTAATACTAGACAGGGCTGGACGCAGCCATGGTGTGGGCAAGAGTGTTGCCAGGAGCATGGCTGGTGCCAAGACCCCTGGCAGGGGTGCTGTTCTATGCAGTGTTAAAGGGGAAGTAAAAAAAGGAGGGAGGGCTGCTTTAGCTCCTAAGATATACACATGGTGGCTGAAAATAACTTGAGAATGAACTAATTAAAACGGCACTTCCAGTACAGTCAGGCAGCAAAGTCAGCTCATGTGAAAGCCGACCTCATACTCTCTTTGCAACTGCACACTGATCTATCAGATGCATTTCTAGGTCTGTTGTCGAATGAATGTGCTGTATATTGAAAGGCATCAGCAGAGAGCAGAGAAAGAGATTGAGGTAAGATCGAGATGTGTTAGTAGGTCACCCTTGCTTATACGTGAATTATGGGATTGGACGAGGTGGTCTGGAAGACTTGACAATATGATAACAGAACTGGGGGTACCACAGGACTGAAGGAGGGACAAGGGGCAAAAACTTGACTGGAAAACCTTGAGGTTGAAATAAGGACAATTTCCCAACTATGAAGTCTATAGAAATATTGAGCCCCTGCTTGGAGAGTACTTGAATGAGAGATGACAGGGAGAAGTAATTTGTTGGAGACACTCTGTACTGCTGGGGTGCTTCTACAGATCTTTCATATTTGTAGCCTTTATTTCTGTGTTAGAACAGCAACCATGGTAATCAGGCACTCATTTGAAAGGAGAAACTAAATACTTGTCTCATCCTTCAAAGGCTGTTGGAGATGAGAGCTTGAGCACATTCAATTTCAACATTTTGGTAATGCTGATGTGCATTTTGAAAGGGCCAAAGAAAGTGCTGGTGTAAATTATGAGGCCAGTACATCCATTTCTTACTGGGAAGGGCTTGCATGTATGTGCTTGCAGAGTGATAGGGGAAGTGGATATCCTGGCTGGTGTAAATTTGGCTGCACGCCTCATGCTCACACATACAGATCATAGCAGACTTATGCATAAATCCTCCTCCAGCTTATTTATAAATGTTTTCACTTAAGCATATTTTCTTAAAAAAAATAAATTATGATAATTTGCAATCCTTTGCATGCTGAGTCTTTTTTTTGAAGGGTTAGGGAAACTGAAGAAAATAAAAAAGGCGAGAAGACTGAGAAAGATGTAGCATATCCAAGGCTTAGCTGTTTTGTGAGCACATAGTTTTCCTACTGGACAGAAGGCTTTAGAGGTAAAGACAGCCTTGATTCAAAGAATGTTTTCTTTGCCAGCCAATAACAGCACCTCCCACTGCTGTGGTGGGGAGAGAAGTGGGGCAGGAGCAAAGGAGCAGGAAGTGTTTCTTGGTCTCTACAGCATTTTGCTGCTAGCTGCCCTAGATCAGCTTCTCGGTGAGGTTTCCCCCAAAGAACCCCCACAAAACACTGCAATATCAGCATCTTGTTCCCTTTGGCAGGACCAGTGCTTCCTCTCCTGTGCCTGTGCTCGGGGCTGAGCTCTAAAAGAGGGTCAGAGACCTTCCACTGCACCTTAATGTGAGCAGCCCTGGCCATCTCAGCCTCCACTTCAGCCTGGGGAAATAACAGTTTTGGCTGCGCTCAAAGGCAGCCTGGGGGCCTCTGGTTGAGCACCCTCTCTAGCCCTGTTTTGACGTTGCAGTGGGGAATGCAGGAGCAGTTTCTGCTGGGAGCCCCCGCACAGAGAGCCCAGGCTCACAGCCTGCCCTGCACCAAAAATTGCTGGGCTATGCATTACACACAGGTTATTAAAGATTCTGCTTACTTTACAATGGTCTGTTAACAGCTCTAATGTCTTTAACATGTGCAGTCCATTGACTTTTAAGTAACATTTTATTGAAGTAACTGCCGTGGTTATTAGGCAGTAAGATTTACGCTTCATTTTCAGTCATGAATCTGGAAATCTGGAAAGAAACAAAAAAAAAAGGGAGGAAGAGAAGCAGAAGGATGACATCTACCAAGAGACAGGGAAGATGCTAGTTGGGGCAGCATTCACCATGCACTTGTGAGACACCATCCCCATGTTTGTCAGGAGATTATTCCTTGAAACCGAAGGATGCTGAGCAAACTGCTAACAGAATAGATATGCAGAACACCATCCTGGCTTGAAATTCAGTATGAGTTTCTTTCTTTCCCCCCCTCAGTATGAAATAATATTTGCAGATGTGAACTGTGGGGGAGGTTTGTGGCACATTGACATTGTAATGCGGTTTGCATTAAGGAACTGGTGTTTGACTTTTGCTCATTGAAGAATTAATGTGAATCTTAAGCCTTCATAATCCATTGACATGGACAGAAAATAAGGTATTTGAATGCAACGTTGCGTGTTTCTACTGGCTGGGTGTTTTAAAGTCTCACATCTTCCATAAATCTCTTTTTAATGTGAAACAAAATGTTTAAAATAACTTGTTAAGCAATGACGGTCAGAGATTTAATTTTTTTTAAGAAATTTTATGAGGTGCATTTTTTTCATTCCCTAAACTGCTTCTTTTAGTCTTGTCATTTTTCTGAGCCACCAATTACAGCTGGATGGTGCACCCAAGATCTGCAACCACTCTCATGCAACTTTGTAAAACCAGAGATAAGACATTTTTTGTACATTTATGGTAAAACAGAGATTACAGACTAGTGGCTGGTCTTGGCCTGCATTAGCTCCTTTGTTCTCAGAGATTTAATCTCTTCTTTTTCATCGCATCACCCATGTCTGAACTGATGGAAGATGATTGTCTGTCATACTCCAGGCTTAAGTTACTAGCCTTTCAGCTGCACAGAGGCCTTGAGAAAGCACTAATATATTCACAACAGGAGGAAACTGCCAACAGAAACAGATCCTGAACTGGTTCCCAAACAGGATGACAAAAAAAGTCCACTCAGACCACACACACAATCCCTCTGTTTTGCATGTGGGTCCCATTGCACACACTCAACTTGCCTTTGCTGTATAAACAACAGGCAACTGAACTTTTTATGTTGGTACATAAGAACATCTCATTTTTTAATGGAATATTGCATTTAACTCCACATCTCAGGATTTTCCTCAGTAAAATTCCCTATTTCTCATGAAGGTGTTCTGTGCCCTTTGGAAAGCACCACTCTGGTCTCCTTTCTGCAAAGTCCCCAAATTCAAGAGTGGATCAAGGTACCTGCACACACATTACATTTCTTACAGCTCTTAGGAAATCTTTAATCTCAAGTTTTTCTTGTTTATATTACTATGGCAAAAACAAAGCAAAACCAAAACAACAACTGTGTATTGAAGCTATAGAGTAAGCCCAAATGGCTCTCTTTACAGCAATGATTTGTCAAGCTGTTTATGAAAACAATGCTTTGATGATGCCATGTATTCAAGCAAGTCACACAACTATTCGGAACAAGGATTTTCCAGAACAAGGTGCTTGCTTCAGTGGGAGAAATAAAAGTCCTGGGAAAGCAGTCAAGTCTCTGAATGGCATGGAAGCAAAACTGTAAAAATCTAGAGCCTGAAGTACCTGCAGAGCATCTTTCTCATTTAGACTAATTGTGAAAGTACCATGCAAAAAAAAGTTTATTACAGGCTGAAAATTCTTTGCCGTTCTAAATTCACTGCCTAATATAAAACCTCTATGGGGGACTTTTCCAGCACTGGATAATAGCCTAGCCCAACACCTTTAATAAAATCAAGGTGACAGACCATGAAAACATTTGCTTCAGCACTATAAGCAAATCTGATACTGTTGCTGAAAGATGCCTCGAGGCATCTGTACAAGTCTTCAAGAGAAGTTGGGGTGGTGCTAGCATGTGGGGGGGCTTCAGACCAGCAAACCCAGAGCACCTCGTAGACAATGGCTGTAACTTTGAAATTTTAAACTGGCTACAACACAAAGTGCTGAGCTCAAATCCCATACAAAGATTCTAGGGCAAAAATTGTCATTTAAATGCAAAATTTATTTTCCCGTTAAAATTAGAGTCTTTTTTAATGCTTAATCACCTGAGAGATGTGGTTTCATAAATTAACACTAGTAGAACATGAAGGCGTCCAAGAAACAAGCATGAAATTATTTCACACATAGGTTCACAGCCCACATTTCATCAAACCCAACACTGCAAGTGCAAGATATGCAACTTCCATCTAAGGGAAAAAGGAAAAATGAAAAAAAAAAACACCCTAATACAGCTCGCTTTTGTTACTTTCAAACGTTGTTTGCCATATAAACAACTAGAACGAGTTTTCTAAATCCCTGGACAGGAAGCTGGCAATAGTAAACCATAAGCTGAATTCAGAGTTCTTTTGGCGCAGGAAAGCTCTGTTTAGTTAAGCCCTCATTTTTGTGTTAAGATCCAGGTCAGATTTTTTTTTAAATATCATCTTTATTTTTTCTGGGGTTTTTTTGGGTGGTTTTTTTTTTTTTCAGACCTGTGCATCTAACTTCAGGCCTATGAAGAGTTTTCAGAAGATCTCTTCCCAGTTATTTTCTTTTTATGTCATTTTGATGAATGTCTGCCATCGGATAATATCACAGCTCTATCTGCGTTATGTACTAGAGGTGAGACTAACAGCAAAAATGTACACTGAAGAATATGAAATAGAACATTAAAAAATCCTTCTAAAATCTCTTTGAATTTTAAACAATCTCATAGTCAAACTATTCAATTTGTGAATAGGAGCAGGACAAAATTTTCCCTAGCTCCTACCCCAGATGCTCGCAGAAGTCTGATACTAATGGAGTATGATTTAAAACAAGAGGTTTCTTGAGGGCAGCAAGGGAAGGGAGGGTGCTAGACTGTTGAAATGTAACTAAAATTGTAGTTTTGCTTAATCAAGCCAACGTTCTATGCCTTTTTTTTTTTTTTTCAGTGAGATAAACAATTAAAACTTACATAGTTTTTAGAAGGAAAAGAGTAAAATAGTAATCTGGTATGCCAAGTGCTAGACATATGACATGTCCTATGCAGAGAGGGGTATAAAAAATGCTAGCGCAGAATGACCTATTTCATCTCATTATTCCAACACTTGTTGAAGAAAGGGTGGAAAACTATTATTTAAAACAATCTAAAACACAGCTGAAATTTCTGTCTTGAGGCTGCTATGAACTTAAAATTCATCCATGCGTAACAAAGCCCCACAAGACCTATAAACTCCTTAACTCCCTCTTAATCAGTTTTTTGGAAGTTTTAAGAACTGCTTAAGTCTTGGGCTGTTCCTCTGCGCAGAGATAATGTGTCCCAGACAGAAGGTAAATTGCAGTAAGTAGACTTCCTCATCAGGAGAGAAATTCATCATGTGACACATTGATATTTCACATTTATTTCCAGTTTCTAGAATTCTGCTTTTTTATTCTTTAAGCACTAAAAGCAGGATAATGAATCGTGCAGGATCTGTTGTGTTATGGTAAGGAACCATGACAGTAATTGTTTCCCTTTGTTTTTGTTTGAATAGGCCTGGATTATCTTCTTGCAGGAATCCACTTTAAGTGCACAGAGCCTGTCTGTCACTGTCAGTGCCTGACCAAGGCAGGGGAAAGTGGGATGTGACTTCCATCATTTTGATAGTCGCTCCAAGTTTGGTTTCCTTCTCCGCTGACACGTGACTGCACTCCGAAAAGCGTGACCGTGGCATTAGGTACTTTGCCACTGGGCTTTCCTGCTGTTGCCACAAAATCATAGCTGCGGAAGGGGTTAAGGCATATTTCCTGCTGCCTAAAGCATGCTAAGCATTTATAGCAGCCAAGACAGGCACTGCTGCATGCTATACTGCAGCCGCTACTCAGAGACTTTGAGGCTTCAGGTACTTTGGGACAGAACTGGAGAGGGTTGAAGGTCCCCAGTATTTGCTAGGAGTTTGCTTAGCTGTTACTTCTCTCACTTCCAAAGTGCAATATGGCCTTCAACATTTAAGATGCTGTAGGTTTTGTTCTGTGTTTTTAATTCAAAGCATCATTCAAATGTTCTGTTCAAACACCGTGTGTTAGAAATGGATGTGGCTCTTTTTACACTTAGACTCCAGTTACTTCTGCTCTAGCTCAATTTTCAGAAAACAAGAAGATGAAAAGAAATGTTTCATTTTTATTATATATGAGGGAAAAGCATTTTGAGTGTTTGGGCAGCCGTACCTCTTTGCTTACCTTTAGAAGGAGACGTTTTATTTTTCCCTTCCACTTCTTTGTGGAGTCAGCAGGCACAGAGCACCTTGATCTGAACACCATGAGATCTGGGGGCAAGGAGTCACTGGAATTTTCATTATTTTAATTCCTTATTAAAATGTTATTTTGGATTGAAATGAGACAAGAAAGTTCTTGGATCTAGTTTTAAGTCTTCATTCATTTGTTTGTTATTTTGCTTAGCTTTGAAAATATGATTTTGAAGCTGAATTATGGCAGGTTTAGTATCTATCTTTTTATTTATTTATTTAAACTTTCATCAGCTCTTGCTGAATATTTTGATTTTTAATTGCAAACAGTCCAGGCTAGTACCTAATATAGATTATGGGAAAAGAACGAAATTAAAATGACAGCTTTTTAATGTTTAGAAACACCTAAAGTCAAACATACTCTTTCCAGCATTTTTTTTCCATCAAAGCTGCCCTGTGCATTTTAATGTGTGATAAGCTCAGTGCTGGGAGCAGCTGAAAAATGCTGAGATGTAAGCATCTGAGTGTACTCCCTGCAACAGCTCCTTGCATGTCAGGTCAGAGTTTGGCTTTTATAACCGCCCAAATACATATTTATTCACATGACATTTCTATTAAAACTCCAAATGAGAATTCAATGTCTATAAGAAGAATATGTGTTGGGAATCCTATTTAAATGACTGTTTATGTGTAGAGGCATATGGGCTGGTGAGGCAGCTTGGAAAGCTGTATTTCTGTCGGTAACCCCATTATTTTGCAATGTACTTGATGAAGAAAAAGGAACAAAAGGGAAAGGAAGTATTCTTTCAGTTTTGGATATTTCCATCAGATGTTTGAAAGTTTTTGCAACCAATATTGACAATAAAAATATTGCTCATAAACAATTATGTTGCAATAGTGAAAGGTTTAACATAAGGTATTTTAAATGTTGTGTATATTGCACCATTTACTCTCTTTTCCTCAAAAATATACCACCATGTTACATGTCCTGAAGTACACCTCATTCATTCATTATTAAAGAAAACAACTTTGTCACACAAAGAGGATTTACTCCACAGTTATACTGGTATAAAGGAGCTAAGGAACGATATTTTAGAGTAATGGAGATCAGGTGTAACTTTAAGTTAAGTACTTTTTCTGCTGAAGTTATTTGCATTTACATTGATGTTAAAAAAAAAAAAAAGCACAATTCAATTAAATAAAAAGTTCTTTATGCAATCATATTTTTTAAAAAAATGTTTTCCCGTGCTAGTGTTGGTCTGTGACTCACTTGAAGCCAGACGGAGATTTTCCTGCACTTCCCCCCGGAGAAGTGAGATGGGAGCTGGGAGCTACAGAGGGAGATCCTGTGAGCTGGGGAAAAATGGAGCATGATAGGGGCTGGTTTTAAGGTTACATTTAAAATTAAGTTCTTGATTCCTCTTACCAAACACTAAGAGCCGCCTGAAATTCATGAAGCTTTTCATATGTCTCCTGTTTTAGTCCAGGCACTGGGGTACTAGTTACAGCTTGGAGTTTAGCCACGTCATGTCTCTAAAAATTATCCCAGCAATTGCAACAAGGGGAGAAAGAAATTCTTTACTCAATGTCTAAATCGGTTTAAAGTTGTTTTTCCTATTTCAAAATTACACTTCCAGAGAACAAATAGCAAGCTTTTTCTCATGCAAATATTTCTATAGAAAATCTGCACTGAAAACTGAAGTGTTAGCATCTTGAAGGAGTCCCCCTTTTGCTTGCAATATCATTATTTACAAAGGAAATACGACAGTAGCATTGAAGATTATCCTTTATTTTCTAGTATCTTCATACATGTTAAGAAATGTCAGCTGGGACTTAGACTAACAGATGAAAGTCATAACAATGGGGCAGAGCAACCAAAAGAATCGTCAAAATCGTTTTATGAAGTAGTTTCTTCATTCTTTTACTATCGTGGTGCAACCAAATGATAATATGCAAAAAGAAAATAATATAAAGAAATGGCATAAAGACATTCTGAGAGAGATTAATTTATAACTAATAAAGCAAATTCAATTACTCATCTTTTTTTTTTTTTTTCCTCAAGTTGGATTTGTAAAGAAGTTACGTTTTGTAAAATCTCTAGGAACATCACAATGTTAGGAAAATTGCAGATGAACCAGACATTCGCCCTCATTCCTTGTGCTCACCATGGGGTGGCAGCCTAAGGCATGAGTTCACCAGGCATTTTCATCTTTGTAACTGCAGTCAGAAATAAATAGCCTGCTTTTCCAAACATCACTCTACTGGTGTTTTCCTGCTGCAGGCGGCAAGGGACTTGCTTGTAAAAATGCTGAGCCATATGCCCTGTCTCCATAAATATTGAAGATTCTCTTTTCAAGAAAGGTGAGACAAAAAGTGAGAGCTGAAATCAACATGAGCACAGTATCCAAAACCTGAAAAGAGTATTGTTTGTGAAGTCGTTTTGAAAGACCGCTGATACAGCGCCTTCATTTTCCATTGTGGTTCGGTTGAATATTGACCAAAATCTTTGTACGAATTGCATGAGCCATTCCATCTTTCCCTCCCCACCACACCCTGCCTTTTTCATTTTTCTGTTTACTTGTGGTTTGTTTTTTATTCTTCCCTCAAAATATTCCAGTTCGGCTTTGTGCACTGTGTTCTGTCCCTTTGCAATTGCAAAGCATGACTAATTTGTGACTGCTCCCTTTATCTTTGTGTTAGGTTCCTTGTGAAAACAGTTCATAGATTTAACAAAAACAGAAAGACAATCTCTCTTTAATTTTAAACATCAGGAAAAAAAATGTCCTCCCTCTTGCTTTAGATGTCAAGCATATAGAGAAAGTAACTATTTTTAATTGAATCTGCTCCTTGTGTGTCCATTTTGGGACATACGTGTGTGTCACTCCTGCAATATCTTTCCCTTTGGATATTTAGTTTCCACTTTTTCCCTTTTCAGACTTCATCATGCAAGCGCACTGCCCCATTCGTCTTCCCATCTGTGCAGCTTCCTTGTCTTGTGTCCATACTCTTCTTCTAGAGAACTCCTTCCTTCATCCAGCATTGGGGTACCCTTAGCCTGGTAGGATCTATGTTAAACGTCCCTTAACTAAATTGTATACATATTTAATTCTTTGAATCCCATTTCTGTGTTCTCTTAACAAATCCTATCGCAGTTCCTTGAGTTCTCACCAGCTCTCACTGGGGCAAAGAAAAAAAGGCAGTTATCACCATCAATGTGCTATCTGTTACTGGACTGCTTAAGTTCACCTCTCCTTTTATAATCATGAACAAAAAGGTTAAACAGTCCTAATTTGCTCAGACCTACACTGAACTTTTCTTCTCCCTGCTCTAATTCTCTTCAAGCTGATTCAAACCATCCTCTGATATTTTTTTACTCATGGCGCATCACTCAGTTTCCATTCCACGTGACAGTAATCATATCCAAACGAAAAAAGAATTAAATAAACATGACGTTTCGTGACACAGTGTATCAGATGCTTTCTTAAATTAAATGAAACCACCCACAGCTTGGGAACCCCTGCTAGGCACATCACCCCCTTTGAAGCTGGGAAGCTGGACGTGGATCTGTGGTGAGAATATCACAACTCCCAGCCCGTCCTTGGTGCCAGAGTGGGCATTGTACGCCTTATCTTACACCTTCATTTGTTGGTAGCGAACGCAATCCAGTGATGAGTGTGGGCTCATCTGGTACCACTGCATGCCTGAGTCACAAGGTACTGTTGTTGGTCTCTGCACAGTGTTGACATTGCCTTTGGCTCAGTGTGTGCCTGCACTCCTGCCTTGACGTGCCAGACCCAGTGGCATTTGCCACCACCGTAGGTTCATTAGCTGCCTTAGGGAAAAGGTCATGGAGGGGGTCACTGCTGTTGCAGTCCAAGTAGGGGAACCAGCTCTTCCTGGCAGCACAGGGACTGAGGAGGGGAAGGAGCCCCAGTCCCCACCTCAGTGACTCTGGGGCACCCGCCAAACTGAGCTCTGTGCCGTGCCTCGCCTTGCATGTGTGCGGCTCAGCCGGCTCTGTACTTCCAGTAATTCAATCAGGACAGTCACGTCGTAACCATGTGGAGTCAGTTACCAAGTCACAGTGAATTACTGAAGAAAGGATTTCATAATTAAGAAGGACAATAAAATGAAGAGCTTTCCACAACAGTGGAGTCCAGAGTTGCAATGATGACATAAGAGAAACAAGAAAACAATTACATTTAGGCTTGGTTTAAGGCCGAACAGCACCTCTCCAGAAGAGAACTTGGTTCTGTTCTCCCCCAGCAGTCTGCAAAGGGTCAGAATAAAGGGATAACAAGGGAAGAAGTGTAAAGAAAAGGTAGGAAAGAAGGTGTGCTTCTGCCCTTAGTGGTTAGACAGAGAAGCACAGTGCTCTGGAGCAATCAGATGGAAAGTAGGGCCCAATGCTCGCATCATGTCAGGGATTTAAAGAGGAGGAGAGACATATTTAGGAGAACACGTGTATGTGAGGAGGCATGAGGAAAAGCAATGCTAGCACAGCACCCCGTGCAAGAGCTGTATTTCAGGTACTGGCCAGCTTCTGATGCTGCATCTCTCTCTGTGCTATCTGAAAGCCTTTGTGCCAGCTGGCTGCAAGGCACCAAACAGAACAACCTTCTTGTCAGGGTGAACAACAACATCAAAAAAAATGTTAGCAGGGTTGGACTCGAGCTGTCCTGCAATGATCTGCTTTTTACCTCACTTTCCTGATCACCACCTGATCAGAATTCCCCTGAGGGAGCAATGTCAAGCCTTCACCAATTCCTCCTTAATCTGTGCTACCTGGGCACGTGTGGCTGCAGGCAGCATAAAACCTGTTTGTTTTGGGTCATATCTTCTTTTTCAAACCCAAAACCAACCCTCCACCAAACCTGACCCAAAAAGTAGATTAGATGGTTTTAGCTGCTTGCTTTGCGTATGACACCCCTTGCTGACAACCCATACGTTAGAAGAGTTCCTGTTTGAATTGGAAAGCTTTGCCTGTTTAAAGATCCTTGAGTGTCATACATATGGTCATCTGCTGTCTGGGACAGAATAGCTGTGACAGTTCTTCGCCTCTGGAAGCTATCTGAACTTCCATATGCAGTAGAGGACAGGGAGACCTACATTTTATCCTCACCTTTCTTAATGATGAAGAAGGAGTGCCTCTCAGTTTTGTCCTCTAAAATACTCAATAAAGTTATTTTTTTGATGTACTGTGAACTTCTACACATGGAATCCATTAATGGGTAATTATTATTGTGATGCCCCTAAGTACTGAGGTGTGCATATAAAATGTAATAAAAAAGCTGATTTTACATGGGAATACCTGTTTTCTCCTTTGTTTCCTGGGCTAAATGAAAGCCGTCATCTGAAATCCAAATCTGAAGTTAATACTCATTTTTTAGATGAAAAGGAGGTGAGTTGTCTCTATCTGATTATTAGTCAATAGGACAAAAGAGGTGATTTGGCTTATTTCTTGATTTGCTTTTGGAGAATTAGGTGATAGTCCTTCCCATACTGTGAGAGACCATCTATTGAGAGGAAAAATTTATCTGTCTACCAAGAATGTCATGGGAAGAGATGACCTCTGTAAAGTGCCATGAATAAGTCCTAAAATGCTAGATTTACACCTGGCAGACACAGAAATATGAAGAAGTGTGAGCTCAGCAAGCACTGCATTATTTGAGCTGGAGAAAGGCCACAAGTTTCATAAATTGTGGTGTCACACTGGAAACTATGAACTGAAGCATTATCAGATCTAGTATGTTCTGATCAATACTCTGCTTCCACATTTGCTCCTTAGTGAAGCATCACTGTCATCAGATGAGTGAATAGTTAACCCAATTATTTACTTCTGCATTTCATAAAATGGTCCGTCACTGATAGTGCTTAAACATTCTCAGAAGATTCCATGTAAAAGTGATAACAATTATTCTACGCCTACACCTATGGCCACAGTGGTTTTGTGCAAAGCCATATAATGATACTTATTTATATCTTTCAGACTACATTGTGTAATCATGGCTTTCCCTATGCCAATATATCAATGAACTATTCAGGTGGCTTGCCTAAGACAAAACATTAAAAATGAAAGGGTAATTAGAATTGATTTCTGAAATGAGTGTTAAGAATCTTACACAATGAAATCTCTCACTAAATTCAGAATTTAACACAATGAAGGCTACTGCAATTCATGCTAGTTGAGGCAGTTCTGCTGATGTTAAACCCTGGGTTGTTTAAAAAAATATTGTTTTACTGACAATTAATGAAAAAGAGCAACATCTTCTGCAATATTTCTCAGGACATGGTGTTGATGTTAGTGGAAGTGGACTTTCATCCATTGATGTGGAACTGATTCAGGTGATGCTCTGTTTTTTATCTAGCATAGATCTACACCAACTGCAACTGCACTTTCTTTTGCATTGTCACAGGTAAACGAAACCAAAGCGAAACACAATTAAATGCTTGCTTCTGAGGCAAGGTTCAACTTGAAACCCTCCATCCTGCCTGGCATGCACAAAAGAGAGCTCTGCTTTGTATATCTCAGTGAATGTTTTCAAATGGCAGCTGAGGTTCCCATTTACAATAACACGTGAAACCAGGGGAATATTGCATATCTCTAATGATAAGTTCTGTTTTCTCTGGACATCACCTGTAGATGCCTGCCACTTGGCTGAATTGAATGGTATTATACTGTCCTAAACCGTTAGGACAATATTTTGAGTTTTAATTATATTAAAAGATAGGACACCTATTTCCCTGACCATCTGACGTAAGAATTCAGGTTGATTCTTATGCTTTGTGCTGTTATCACTCCTTAACAATTGATAGCGATCACCTGTTGTATAGTTCATTTTTCCAGAAGTGCTGTGAAACAATACAGTACCTTTAAATTTAATTTTTAGTATCCGGTAATTCTAACATCTAAGTGAGAAAATCTGTACAGCAACACACGTTTTTCTCCTTGATCTCATGGACAAGCATTGTCTGAAGGCTCTGAAGCATTCAACAATACCTCTTCTCCTGGTTCAAAGAAAACTCACATCTGCCTCTCAGCTTGGCACAGTCATTTAAAACATCCCCTCCCTCCCTGTCTCCAGAAAATAATTCTAAGAGACAAAACTCATACACAAAATCCACCAGAATTCATACAGATTAATTTTTGTTGGCATTTAAAGGAAATTCCAAGGAACTGACCACAAATATTTGAAATCTCTCTCCCGGGTAATATTAGCACAATGGGACTGGGAAAGGAATAGTGCACACCTGGATATACAAACTCCTCAAATCAAAGGGTTAAAAACAAGGGCTCATTTGTTCTTAAGCAATACAAAAAACACATTCACCAAACAGCTGCTGTGCGACTTGAAACAAAAGCTTGAAAGTGGCAGGTTTTAATGCAAAAATATGAGCAGGAGGGAGCACAGAATATCTCTGATCCTCACATACCTTACAGCATTAAATCTCTCCTTTCCTTACCCAGTAACAGCTCAAGCATTCAGTTCACCTCCTTTTGCCTGACAAGTTTGCCCCTTTTTTCAAACAACTGCAGCTGACAAACACCACCAGAACCAAGCCATGTCAGCTTGCACACGCTGGTCTCTCATTGCTCCTTGCCAAATAGAAAGATATTAGTGTCTGCTTTGTGACCACTGTAGTTAAACACCTTAAAGCCTATAAGTAAACTTGCCTGTAAATCAAAAAAGGCAGAGAGTTTTCTCATTTCATCAACTGTGGTTTTACTGTCTGCTGTCACCACAGCTGTCAGCAGGATGCTTAACTGCCCTAATTGTCTAAGGGTTCATTCCCTCACCCTAACTAATTGTTTAGATCTGCTAATCTGCATCCGTCATCTGTGAAGGGGCTAAGGCTTTCTCATCTTCCAGTTTATAGGAATTGGCTATAGTGAGTCCGTAACAGGATTTACGGGGTTTACCTACTACCCTGTGGTGAGATGGTTGCTTGCAGTTGGGCGAGTGATGTTGTCTTGTGTGCTAGTGAGGATGAGGAGGATAAAATCTGTAGAAGACAGTAAATCACAACAGCCACCCGAAAACTGTGACTTAACAAGTGAACGGCTACAGCCCTGTAATGCTGAATCAAACTAGGAATGGATGGAGGTACTACGTCAAAACTTTATATAGCCAAGCTCTTAAAAAGATATCTCTATATTTGCAACATGTGTGCGCTTTCTTAATGTTAGGTATGAAAAATAAATGAAGTGAGTATGCATTGCTTCTGTATATCAAATCTTTTCTTTTAAATGATTCATTGCATTTCAAAGGACTTTCATCTCAACATATTTATACAACTTTCATACAGTGTATAGCACTTCATTCAGTCAAATGTTTATCAAAACCCATTTATTTAAAGACTCTTTTCTGCACATACTGTTTACATGTGGAATATCATCTTCTCATGTGTGGGGTTTTTTCTTCTTTTTGTTTTAACTATCCTTGGAAGTAAGGCTTGAAATTCTTTAGACTTTTCTGGTCATTCTTCAGAAATTTCTATTGAATTTGCCAAATGCTTGTTGCAATTAATATTGAGATGAAATTATCTGAACTCTGTAACTAGAATTCTGTCTTAAGTGAGGGCCATGCCCCAGTCAGTAAATCCTAAGATGGTTCTATTACCAATCACAAGTTACTAGCTGCTGATCCTGCACTGTTCTATATGTATAGACAAAAAACTTGGTCAAATCACAGAAAATTATTTTTGTGACTCTAAGTTAATGTCAAAGTTTATTTATATCTGTATAATCTACCCTCACATATTTCAATATACCTGAGCTTTAATTCTGGTTCTTCAGATAGACCTATTATGCAACTTGCATCTCTGCCTGAAATTTATTGCAAATGTTTGCTCTGGTTAATTGTCAAGTAATGTCTTTCCCCTTGTTCTACGTGTTCCCTTTTGAGCACTGTCTTCTGCTATAGCTTGTCCTTTTTGCCTGCTTTACCCTAGGTTAGGTGCCATAACTGCCTTGAGTACCTTACTGAGAATAGTGAGCCAAGCTAGAGAAGCCACATGAAGTCAAGCACCAGCACAGCCTTTCTGCTGGCCACAGAAATGCTAGTTACCAGACACAGGCATAGGAAGGCTCTTGTCAGGCTAAGGAAACATGTTATGTTATTTAAACTTTGTGGCCTTTGACGCTCTTTAGTTCCTCCAATTAAGTGTATGCAAAGATTCAGGCATAGCAACAAGATACTTGCCATATCTGACCCTCTTTTATTACATTCTCATTCCTTACAGCAATTGGAAAGTTCTGCTCCTAGGGGCTTACGATTTAGTATAAGTAAATATGATAAGCATTATGTGAAGGGGTAGTGATAATTCATAAAACTCAACACTTATAGGTTTATTTGAAGAATTAAAACCTAAACTGAAAAGAAAGGCAGAGGATGGAAAGAAAGAAACTAGAACATTCTTGTTTTAGAAATGGGGAATGTAAACACTGAAACCTCATACTTACTTATAAATCTTGAAAACTAAAAGTACTTCTTTAAAGTTAGCTATTAAAAGATTCCTCTATAGACAACCAAAACACATAAGGTTTGCTACATTTGCTTAACTGAAAAAAACAACACAGGTTAAACGGTCTCCTAATCTCAACTCTTCAGCTAAGTTTCTGAAGTGTGATGGGATGACTTTTGCCCTAAGAGATTAACTGAATTGGTTTCACACAGGAAATCTATGGCAGAGCCAGGAAGCAAGTTTACTGCTCTGCCTTACTTCTAAGACAAGACCCCATAAAATCAGTAGCCATCATAGCCAGGAGATGACCTGTCCTCTCCCACATTCACTGTTTCTCTAAAAACATTTATTTTCAGGAGAGGGGACTATAGAAAACTCTGTAAGACCTCATTCTTCCTTTTATAAATGTTCAAATCTTAATAAGTGTGCAATTATGAGAAAGGAGGTTTTAAACGAACCAAGTCTGTGCCAAGTAGATGAAGGAATCTTTGAAGTGATCCCATCTTTGATTTATGTACTGGCTAAAGCTTGAGTTTCAATCTAGATTTCCTCAGCAAATCTCTTAAATCAAAAGTTTCATTGCACTGCAGTTCAGGAATTAATCTGACTGTGAGGCTAAGGGGAAAAATATTGTACCACAGAACAGTAAACTGCTGTAACTCTAAAGTTAAACTGAAACTAAAGAAAAACATGCTTTGCGTTATGAATATGATAGGGCTTCAGCCAGCCCACAACTTCCTTCTGACTCTTGGCCTGCACCCTTGTTTTCAGGGAGGTTTCTGATTTTGGCCAAATGCTCGCTGAAATGTGTCCTCTCTTCATAGCTGGAGTCACAGGCTCCAATCAGCCTAACGTAAGGACAGAGCAGTATTTTAGAATGAATGTATCCAAATATTATTGGCATATCATGTTTCATAATTAATTTGGATCTTTCTTCTCCTTGCACTAGAAATTAATTTTGGCTCTACAGTCACACAGTCCTGACACCTCAGATATAATGGTTCTTACAGAGCCATGAGGTGGCTGTTGGTCTCTTTTTTTATGAGTCTAATTTAGAGGAGCATTTAAACAAGTGCTAAAAATCATCTCTCTTCATCAAAATGCATTCGCCAAGCTGTGCTTGCCCTCAGGGCAGCAAGCCCTGTGCTGAGGGCTGAGGACTAATGAGCTCCTCTTGGGCCATTGTAGTTGCGTAGTTTCTGAAAAGTGAGAGAGTTGAGTTTGAACTTTTTCTGCTATGGGAAGAACCTGAGCTCCAGTCTGTCCTTTCTGGGTGCGTGCCCTGACCATGAGGGTTTTGCATGCATGATCAGTTCTGTTTGGAGGATGGGACAGAAAGAGTATCACAGGAGTGACCTTCATTCCTAAACCTAGTCAAAAGATCCAAACCTTAAATCTTAGGTACATTCATCCAGGATACAGAGAAGATTTCAGACACAGCCTCTTTTGGAGCCCTCAGTGTGTTGTGACTGTCTCCAGATCTTCACGTTTACGAAATCCTTTTCCCCATCCATGCTCTGAGAACTTTTCATAGACTCATAGAATCTCAGAATGACCTGAGTTGGAAGGGGCCCACAAGGGTCATCAAGTCCAATTCCTATCCCTGCATAGGACAACCACAACATTCTCACTGTATGTCTGAGGGCATTGTCCGAAAGCTTTTTGAATATTGTCAGGTTTAGCACGATGACTGCTTCCCTGGGGAGCTGTTCCAGTGCCCCACAGCTCCCTGGGTGAAGAACCATTTCCTAATATCCAACCGAAACCTTTCCTGACACATCTTCCTGCCACCCCCACGAGTCTTATCACTGGTCACCAGAGAGAAGAGATCAGCATCTGCTCCTCCTCCTTCCCTTGTGAGGAAACACCACACAAACATAGGTCTCCCCTCATGGAGAAAAGCCTCCTCTTCTCCATGCTGAACAGACCAAGTGATTTCTCCTCTAGACCCTTCACCAGCTTTGTGGCCTTCCTCTGGACTCTCTCCAGTAGCTTGATGTCCTTTTTATACTGTTGCACCCAAACCTGAACACACTATTCAAAGATTTCTTTTCTCTGAGTTGAGCTCTGCAGTCCTTTGCTGGGTTTGATGGTCTGATGTTCCATTATCTCAGGTCCCCATGAGCAAAATGATGGCAATAACATTTGGAAACTAATCATTCACTGAAATGAAGACAACCACATAGGAACTGAAGACTCGTATCATTCAGCAGGCAAATAAAGACATTTGAATAATTGAATAGCCATCAATTACCTTCAATTCTAAACCATATAGTGTTTAAAAACACATTATAAAGTGAAGAAAGCTGTATTAAACAACTAGGAAAACAAGCTTACTTGCCTCCACAATATCCAAGGTCAGCCAGGGGAAGACATAGGATTATTTTTGATAGAGTCAAAGGGATGGTACATTCAGTGAACCAGGTGCCCTCTGCTTGGGCTAGTAGAGAAGGGAGATGTCAGCAGTGGAAAGGAGTGCAAGGCAGAAGGCTCTCTGTAGGAAATCCCGACCAGTTAGGTCAACATGACCAATGCATATATGTTAGGTGTATAAGGAGCATCTAAAGCAGCAAAAGTTACTTTTTTTTTTTCAGAAAAAAAGCAAAAAACAGCCAAAGAGGGTTGTGCTGCTGAACTTGGCATGAATGTTACCTGCTTTCTCTTATAGAGTGATTTGAACGCGGATATGGAGAAGCAGCAGAGAAGGGAAGGAATCAGCAGGGGCAAGGAACCTACACTAAACACATCTGAATATTACAGCTGGGCAGCCTTTGATCAGTCAAACTGTAGGAATGTTTTGTGCAATCCACGTATGAGAATAAGTGTTGAAGATGTCAAAACAGCATAGCAACCCCTCTGTTGCACCAGAGAGAGGAGTCCTTCTCTGTGTTTTATTAAATTCTACTTTCCCATGAGCAGAGTGTCTGTTAAGGATGCCTTGACACAGTTTCTCTCAGGGCTCTATAAATGCAGTCAAATTTCTTTTCGGGTCTTCTCATATATCACCTGCTGCCTTCCAAACTGGTCAATGTCCTCTGTTGTTATTACTGTGGGAGAAGATATATAAGAAAAATTAAATGCATAAGAAAAATGAAAAATCTGGGAGACATGATGGCTGGAGAAGTTGTAAGACAAGGGATTTAAGGTTGACGGTAGTGTTATATTCAAGACTCCTTCGTGCAGTGCCTTCAGTTAACACTGCACACCATTTGCATGCTGTTAATGTTACATATATTGCTGAGATTAATGAAGGTTGCTATAGAGAGTTTATTCATTCTTAATTTATAAGTCCCTTGATATAAGTTTCCATGACAGATTCGAACATGCTTGAATGACACAAAATCAGAGGGTTTTTTTTAAATATATTTACACACATTTCCTAATGTTTCATTAGCAGCAAGTATATTGATTACAGGGCCATTTTAGTGACTTTATTTTCCCATGTGAAAATTTAGACTTTGCAATGTATTTAAAAGGCACAGAGGAGTAGAGAACCTCAGCTGCATTAGCCAGTAATGTCTGTTGAAGCTGCAGGCTTCAACTGCATTGAGCTTGCGGTTCTGGTGTCTGTGATGGCTGCTGTGTGAGGAATTAGGAATAATTGTCTCAATTTAGAAAAATAGGAGAAATTTTGAGGTGTTCTCGCCACAACTCAGTTTTAAAAAATAGGAGTTGAAACTCAAGAAGCCTCAATGCTCTTGCCGCCAGAACAGTGACTGCTTTTCTGTTGGTGTTGTCCTGACAACATCTGGTGCCTGTTTCTCATGGATCAGTAACACAATGGTCCTAGACTGCCATGGTGAGACTGCCTTGCCTTGGTAGAGCTACTTATCTATCCAGGGGAATCAGAGTCCTAAAACAGAAGTCACACCGCTCTGTCTGCAGCTCTGGCTGCAGATTCCAGCACACTCCAGCTTATTTAGCATGACAAGCCTTCTAGGGTGAGGCAACTTGTGTCTGTCTTTGAGTGCTCCTGCTCCCTGTTTTTGTCTCTTCTGAGCCAAGCCTGAGATCAAAATTAACAGGGAGATTTCAAGGTGTATGGTAACCAGCATTTTTACCATAGATAGACTACTGTTGCATTTTAATGTACGGGGATGAAAAAAAAACAGGCTTTAAACAATCAATCATCTTAAGTTAACTGTACTATCAATGGAGATGAGCCTGACCTATACCTGGCTGCTTTCTTTTTTTGGCCTACTCTGTCTTTTTCTGAATAGCAAAAAAGCTACTTTTGGGACATCAACAGGCCCTGGTACAACAAAATGCGCTCTGCACATGCTTGGATCCTTTCTGATTCCCCAGCACATGGATGTTGGATGCAGAGAGGAGTTTGTGATGGGTCAAGTTATTGTCCTCGGTAGACCTGGTGTTTTTTAAAGGACAATTGGCTTAATCACAGATCTGAGCATTGATATGTTCCTATGTGATAGGTGTTCAGGTTGTGTCTCTCCTAGCAGTTTATTTCTTATTACATTAGTGGCATAACTTAGTGTAAATAAACAAAGCCTTAGTTTCCTGGGAAAAATGATGCTTACATAGCACTTACAGTTCTCAAAGAACTTCTGTTCGATCTCCACACTAATGTGGTTTCACAAGGAGACTGAGATTATTTTATTGCCCCAGGATGCCAGGAAATTTTCATTTGACTTCCTCAGATCTCTAGGATAAAAGTGGGACAGTAAAGAAAAGAATTCCCTTTGCTGTCTTAGATTTCTGTTCTTCAGGAAAATATGTTATGTTTTCTAAGATCTGATATTCTGTAGTTTATTTTTAACTTAGTGACAGTATTATTTTACTTTTTTTTTCCACAGAGGAGTATCTTGCCCTCTGCTGCTTCCTGCTTGGTCTTTTTTATAGATTTTTTTTTTGTGTTGAGTATAGATAATGCTTTTCACACTTCATTGGTTTTATTCAGTATATATTTCTTGACTTTGTGGAAAACAAAAGAGTCAATAACCCATACAGGGCAGAAAATATGGCTATCATTATTAAACTGCCAAATAATCAATATGAGAGTATTAGTTTTCTAGTAGCATGTGAAAGGTTTGGTGCTGTTGAAAATGTTATGCTGTAGAAAGATGTTGGCTAACAAGAAGTGGTATAATGAGCATTTGAGGAGGAACCACGGGATTTTGAACAAAAACCCAAAGGCTCCACATTTTAATCCAACATAAATTTCAAGGGCAAATGCTTGCAGAAGTTTTATTCTCCTATTCAGTCAAACTGGGTTCAAAGTAGGTGGAGAGAACCAGGCACATTATGTTGCAGCCTAGTATGCCTCAGCATCACAGGAGCATTTATGACACTTGATGCAGGAGTACTAGGCAGTTGGGAGTTATTTTTCATGCCTCTTAACGCTCCTCCAGTCCCAAAGGATGCTCCTTTCCACCCTGCTACTGGTTGCTGCAAGGAGCAACAGAAGAGGGTGCAGGAAGCTAGCATGGTATGAGCATCTCATTGGAAAGATAGTGGAAACAGATTGGGTCACTGCTCACCAGCTTGGGATGTTTTAAGGTGACATTGTGTTGCTCAGAGGAGTCTCAGAGGAACTCTCTCTAGGTTCAGAAAAAAACACCATTAAAGTAGTTTGTGTTTTGGAGACAGCCTGAGAGAAAAGCAATACTGAAGGTAAAAGAAAAAAGAAACACTTGAAGTTTGGTGATATGTGATATAACTTTGGGGTCATCACCATGCAAAATATCTCATTTCTTTCTTCTGCTAAACTGCATTAAGGCAAAGGTTATATTGTCTTAACACTATCCCATGTCAGCAATCTCTGGTATAAGTGAGCACTTGTTCCAAATACTATTCTTACTTGACAGCTGAAGTCATAAGGCTCCTGGATCTCTGTGCGACCTTCGCCTAAATACCGATATTTAGAAGAACCGATTCTTCGTTGAGGTCTTCATAGATGAATCTCCTGTGTTTTTGGAGGTAAATGCCTCTCACCTGGCTGTGAGGAGAGACACATGGGCACTCTCTGGCTGCTTGCTTGTAATGTATGAGCCTGGCAAGGAAGGGCAGGCTGCTTTTTTTGCTGTTGGAGCTGTCAGAGAGGTAGAGGGTTGTGGTGTGTGTAGATGGTTTTGCCTGAAAGATTCAGCAGTCCCTGAGGCTATTGGCCTCAGCGTTGCACTTTCCTCACACCCTTGATGTCAACCCAGCCCTGGACATCCTTTGATAACAAGTCAGTTGTCAATTGTGCTCGAATGCTGTGCAGCAGGAGCCTACTATGGGTCTGTGTCCATTGATTGAGAAATGTACAGAAGTACTTGGGATTAGATTAGCAGAAGTAGTCATGGGTCTCTCCAATTACCTTCCAAGTTAAATCAATTTGCCATTGGCCGCAGCAGGCTTGGAGTCGAAGATTTGTTTCTAATAGCCCCTCTTACAGGCTGCAGACAGAAGCTTTCAACTTAATAAAGCCAAAAAAGGCCTGCAGGTTGGTTTCTTTTACAAAAACACACTTTTTGTTGACTTAAGCATTCTCCTGCAGCTACAGTGTGCTCCTGTGTGGTCACCTACCTTGTGTCACAGCCCAGACCAGAACAAATGATGAATAGTTAGCTTGGAAGAGAAACAATCTGTTGCTTACTACAAGCCAGAGCCCTCCCATCCCTTCTGCAGCAGCATGGCAAGGCAGATGAAATATTTGGGACATAGACCTGTCTTTCTCAGTACTGGTTCTACATTGGTAGATTTCTTCCTATTTCAAAAATCCTTTCTTGTTAGCATACCTATATACTGAGGCAGTGGCCAGGCTTTTGCAACAATAAGTGAAAACAAGATCTTGGGTCATAGGAAGAAAATAGAAAGGGGCATATGTGCATATTTTTTCTGGTTTTTTTCCTTTGATTTTTTCCCCCCCTATACATTTTATGTTGTCTCTTTTCTTGCAATGTCTGGTGGATTAATTACAGATAAAACCTGAACTGTAATACTAAAAATTCTACCTGTGCTTTTACAAGCCTCTCAGTGACTAAGTTGCACAAGAAAAGAAAATCCCAACTTTTGCCCTTCTGATAGCACCAACCCACCATACACCAAATCCATGTCAGACACTAACTCTTTCAGATTTGATTCCTCTGCACACCCCGCATTTGTGTACAGAAACGTCTGGACCATCTCCTGTCTCCATCCAGATTTAGTAGCAGAGTGCTGCAGTGGGAGTTCTCACCGTAACACCAACCCTTCCTGCACGTATTCCGTTCTATTGGTTTCACTGAAATCACATTCTAAGTTATTTTCATTCCTCTGTTTTTAAGAAATGATACCAGTGTATTTATTTGGTATTGCTAAAGGGACTGTATGCAAAATCTTTGGCAGTAAGACAGATAGAACCTAATATATTACTTACTAAAGTGTTCGAAGTTAATACTACTGCTCAAAGGACTAGAATTCTTCCAGGCAGCATCTTTTACCCAGTGTTCTCGCTATCCAAACAAATCTATGCTTTTGAAATGGAAATAGTTTCTTCCAAATAGCCACAGTAGGATTTCCATGGGCTCATTAAGATCCGTCCCTCAATTCCTTATGTGTGATGTGAGTTCAGCATCTTGCATTTCTCAAGGACTGGGTTAAGATCTGATCAGATTTTACTTCTATATTTTAGGTTGTTTTTCTTTACTTAAACAGTAAGAAAATCAGAAACATTTCACTGTACAAATGAAGGAGGTAGAGTAGATAAGGCACATAGTAGACAAAAATCTTTTTCACATTGTAATCAGTCACCTACTTGGTACTTTAAAAAAGATTTCAAAATGTTTTGGCCATTAAATTACGTGGTTTTAAAGTGACAGACAGAAGATCTCTCCTATGCCAGATGAACATCCATCAGAGGAGGCTAAAATCTTAGTCACATTATGGTATTAAGTATTATATTACTTTTTCATGTTAACGTTTGTTCAGACATATGTTCTTTTCCTTCAGATCTTGTTGGACTTCTTAGGCCATTTTTATAAGACAGCCTTGACTCTGCACTAAACCATGCCACTAACACGTTACTTAATCTAACTGGCACATTGTAAAATTTTACACATGCGCTCATCCAGATAATTACACAATTAATTTTCACTTAGTACAGCTGAAACGGGGATAATGAAATTTCCACTGGTGTACTGTTACGTCCGGGGGTTAGAGGTCAGCTTCCTGTTTGGATAAGGGTGAGTTTAAAGAGGATTTCTGACAGTCTCCTTACTTCAACTGAGTCTAAAAACATTGCAATGGAATTTCAATTTACAGCTAAGTTCAATTGAAGGAACAGATGTTGGGAGTGTGCCACTACAATTCTGTGAGCCCTTTATATGCAGGTGTAGTCAAAAGTCAGTGTCCTTCATCCCACTCTTTAGATGAAGATAGAGTTAAGCTGACACTTGATATTAATTTCTGCACTGAACTGTAACTGCTTAGTGATTT
Source organism: Tapera naevia (assembly GCA_033556795.1). NCBI lineage: Eukaryota > Metazoa > Chordata > Aves > Cuculiformes > Neomorphidae > Tapera > Tapera naevia. The sequence goes on along the minus strand of JAUMJJ010000079.1, from coordinate 1,678,149 downwards.
ACAGAACTATCCCCAGCCTGAACAGTCATGGATGCCTTTTCTCTGTTACATTTTTTTGCATTTTCAAAGCAGCACATGGATCACAAGAGTGGAATTCTTCCCACTGAGGACCTGTGGTAGAAAAGTCACTGCAATAAAACAGGACCAGACAGAATTGAGACAAACTTCCACATCTTTACCAAGGCCCGTGCTTTGGCAACAAACTAGTGACATACAAAGCCAGCAATGCTTTTATATTTGAATGCAAATATTGCGACCTTGAAATAGTAGTGTTTCTGATGGCTCCTCTTCTAAACTGGAATACAAAGTTCAGTTTATTGCTTGAAAAGTCTACACGTGTGTATTTGTTGTCACAGCTTTACTCCGTACACTGTTACCCTCAGCAGACTTAGCCTTACCTGCAGAGCATTACTTTGTGATCCATGCTTTTTCCAGACAGCTGACTTGACTGGAAGTTGAGTGGCAAATCTCCCAAACAACATGTCCTCCATGTAACTAAGGACCTGAGGTGGAAGAGAGTGAAAAGGCAGGGTCAGCATCCCCCTTGAACCAGCCTGTCCCTGATCCGCACTCATGAATGAAAACTTACGGACACATGAACTGCTTTTTTCTGACCTGGCTGGCAAGAAGAGCCATGTTTTTTTAAGAGGTGCTGCAATTCACAGCCATAGAGACACAGTTTTTTGTCTCATGGAATACCCACAGTATGTTGCCAGAGGCAAAAGGCTGGGCAGAGGTGTCACTGACCAGGTCACCCTGCCTCAGTGCCGACCCAAAACCAAGTCTTCCAATCTCAGAGCCAAATGAAGGCAATATTAACGTTTCCATAGATTTCATGGGATACAGAACTAGGTCCTAAGGATAGAACATGCTATCAGCATGAATAAATAACATATCAGAGATAAATAATATGTCAGAACACATCTCTTGTGAGCAGCAGTTTTTTGCAATGTGTGTTTCCGTGATGCTACTAGAACTTGATCACAGGCTGGGGCTTCACCATGCTCAAATAACATGAAGGAAAAGCATCACTTGCAAGAGAGACAGATGTTTGCACAGTCAATGATTTTGTGCATTTCTTCTTTCTCTTTCTGTCCAGCTTCTTCACCGGGTTTTATATCATGCAGTTCAGAAAGCACTAGCACTTCTTATAGTAGGCATTGTTATTTCTTCCTTCTCTCCTTTCCTTCTCTTTTAATCTCTCTCGTTTTTTTTTAAACTCATTTAGAAGTCCTGCTTTATCCAAACCTCAAGTTTCATGCTGTTTTCCTCTATTTCAGTCTCTTTGATGCCTTAAACATACTTTGTGTGTTTTTTAAGGCATCAAAGTGTCTTAAGTTATACACTCTCCTTCCTCAAGCTAAAGATGTAACTAATAAAATCCCTCCTCTGTAGACCACACCTTATGTTATCAGTACCTGGAGACCAGCTTCAGACACCTGGAGCTACAGATGGATGCACTATATAACCCTGACCATCAGACAAGTCTACACATTTATGAAGAAAGGTGGAAACTCCCCAACACAGATATTTCAAAAGAATAACAATTCAGTTTTTACTGATCCATTGGGAAAAAAAGACACGTGAACTGAGTTTACTAAAAATCCATAGCCTGTCTTTACATCTCCTTTCAAAATCAAGGGTTACTCTGACAGCAAAGGGCACGTATATGTTATACAAAAGGAAGGAGGTGATATTGCTGTTTGTCAGTAGTTCTGTCTCAGGATGAAAAGTACCAAGTGAAATTCATACATATGACATTAATTGAGTGCCCAAATATATACATATTTACCTTCAAATATATAAAAACAATGCTTTAATTACTGGATTTCAGTGTTATTACTAAACTTGATTGTGTTGCTAAGTTAGAAAGCATAAATTGTATTTCTAGGCTAGTGACCAAATGTAAATAATATACCATAGAGATAAAATATGAACAAAAATATTTATTCTTCATTTTCAGATTTGTCCCCCACCTTTGTTCTGACAGGGAAACATTTTCACGACATGTTGTTGGGTTAGCTCAAATCATTAGAAATGGTAGCTTTTTCAGGAAACCTGGTAATAACAAAATAGAATTATACGGTACAGTTCTCACTTTATATAGTAGAAAGTAATAACACAGTAACATAGCATGCATATACTTCCAGTAGTATGCATTTTCTTCCCTATTGGCATTATAAAGTCATCAAAGCACCACAGCATCTGCAGCCATATACAATTTGACATAGCTGCAGAGCTGACTGCAACAACTGTTACGCTGAACGCTTGGTGTGAGCCAGGGGTCTTGCCTTTGGCAGTGAGCCCACCAAGCTTCCACTGTGCAGTGATGCACTGCAATCGCCTTTCTGTGAGCAGAGATGCTCTTGGCAGAGAGGCAGTGATGGGCAGCCCCGGCACGGCAGCACAGAGGTCTGCCCTTTGCTTTCTGTGGTTTAGTTTATCCAGCCTGACGGCTTGACTCACTTTGTGGGTTCCAAGGATCCCAGAAGTACCCTGGAGGGAGCCAACAAACTTGACTGTGATGAAGAGGGAGCTGAAACACAAGGTAGTCCCCACCATGACATGTTTGATTAGCAGGTGAATTTAGGCACAAACCTGGGCTACATGCACAGTGTACACATACACAGGATAACTCATATCCATAGTGAGCAGGTTTTGTCGAAAGCATGTGTTATATTATGTGAGTAACCTTCATCTCTACAGAAATTTTCAGTTGGATAAACCATATTTTGATATACTCTTTAACATTTTTGTTTGTATCATTACCCTCTTTAAATTGACGTGAAATAGAGACTCCCTTTCATTTTGATTTATTCCTATAATGCCTGCTCAGTCATCTTTCTTGCTTCCTAGGCTTCTATTCTACAGGACTGGCAGAACATTGCCATGACCATCTTCTGCAGCAAACTCTACTTCAGCAGATACACAGCATGGGAGTCAGAAACCCACCCATTCAGCTTAAAATGCTGGAGAGAGAGTGTATTATTCCATCTCAGGACAAGTAACTAAAATAAGGAAAGAATTGTCCTCTGATGGTTTCTATCAATTAACCTGAGAACTCAAACCAGTACTTCTCACTGGCAGCCCAAAGGGCTGTTTTCCAGTGAGATGTATCCCACTGTTACGAGTTAAACTTTTTTTTTATCTTATCTTCTTAGCTTTACTGTCTTCTCCCCATGGTTCAGGCAGGCAGGCTCCTTAAAAGCCTTTTCAGAGATTTTGTCTCCATTCCTACTTAGCTAATGTTCTTCTGTTCAAAGCTGCCACAACTCACACGCTGTTCTAAAAGACAAAATGGACTACTGCTTTTCAGCCTTTTGTGTAGAAGGTTTCTTATCCTTCTGAGGATTTTTTTTATTTAATATTTCTGCTTTCTATATGGGGAGGTCCTATGCACAGCTGCAGGTTAATGGTAATCTGTAACAAATTGCTATCTATTTTAACAGGTGCTTCCTCCTGTTCCTCTGCTGCTCCAGAGCCTATTCCCTTTCATCCTCAGGCATTTAGGGGGATGTGCCGATGAAGGTACAATCTTCTACCAAGCAGACTATTTAGGGGAGGCAAATTGTGTATTCATAACTAAAAGAGTGGTTACTTATTCACTGAGACTATCTACCTTGCTATAGATTGTTTATATTTATGCTTACCTTTTTGGTTAAAACTACATCTTCCTTATTTTTCTATTGCCCTGATTTTAATAGTCTGTTCTTTTTGGCATTCTGAAATCTCCTTGTTTCTCTTCAGCTTAACCTTTTTTCCCTCTTTTTTTTCTTTTTTTTTTTTTAAACATTTTTTTTCTTTTTTCTTTTTTCTTTTTTTTTTTTTTTTGAGCACTGGAGGGCTTGGCAAAAAAATCTCAGCCCCCAGTGCAGAATGGTGATTCTCCCTGTGACACAATCATTGTTGCCATTCTCCAAGCCCAGTTAAATTCTTAATTCTTCACATGTTTAAAATACGCTAAATATATTTTTTTTTGTGCTTTCTAACACACAAGTCTCAGGATTGTCTGCAACATATTTTTCAAATTGCAGTGTTTTTTTCCCTGTCCTTTTTTGAACAAATTTCTGTTAGGAGAAGAACATGAGACACTTTTGTCCTCGTTATACAAGCAAAATTTGCTGTACGGTGACCCGAACCTCAGCCACAGGTTTTTTATATCCTGACTCCTGGGTGAGACTTGCTGTTTTTCAGGAGTTTTGGGTGGATGAAGTGCTGCCTCCCCTGCCAGTCATTCCCATAGTAGTGTGCTAGCAGCTACAGAAGGAACTTTCCTGGCCAGTGCCGGCATCAAGCTGCTGAATTGCAGCCCTACATTGCCTGGGTTGGCCACTAGCTGGGAAGAGATAGTGAGTATGCATTGAGCAGTTTGAAGGCATGTGCTGGGGGGATTCTTGGCATCCCCAAATCTTCATGTCTGGGCCCCCATATCTGACTTCTGAGGAAAACAGAGCTACTGTGCCCCATGCTTAGGAAAGCCAGGAAGGCTGGTTGCTATAACAAACAGCAAACATCACTGATCTTCTCATACCAGGAACCAAACATTTGCCACAGCTGCCCCTGCCACTAACGGGCATTCTCCTTAATTCCCCCTCCCAGTGCTGCAAATGACTGGAGGAGGGTAATGGGGCTAACAGAAGGAAGTCTCATGAGTGCATGTTCTGCTCTCTTCACTTCTTCCCTAGATTTTCCTTTTCCTTTTTGGTAGCATTGGAGACAGGTTGCCAGCTCAGATGGACTTTTGCTTCAATGTGGTACAGCACACTGATGTTCTCAAGAGAACGATGCAGATAATATCCCCCTGTGGTGAGCAATCTGCTTCTGATATGTATCAACACATTTTTATGCTACTTTTGGGCATAAGCTCTCCATCTAAAACAGTTACAAATCTAAAAATGGGTTTTCTTTGAACAAACATCTGCAACTTTTCCTCTACTGCAGAGACAGGGTATGGGGGGGGGGGGGGGGGGGGGGGGGGGGGAAGTTACAACATTTTCTGAACAATCATTCTCGAAAGACAGAAATTTTTCTCTGAACCATAGTTTGATTTTCATGTCTAAACTTCATCAGTTGATATGGTTGTCATAAGAATATGGAATACTTGGGGTCTAAATTAACACCTTTAACTTTACTTAGTGAGAAAACTGCTCATTACTTCTAAGTAATTTACTAACAATATTATTATATGAACAAAACCAATTCAATGTAATCTGGTATTTATGACTTCCACATAACATCAGCTGCTAAAGTAAGAAAACAACAAAAATACCCCTTTTATTCAGAAAAAAAACTTAAACTAATAAGCATGTTCCTAATATTAAAATCAAGTCAGTGATCCTATTCACTTTCATTATGTATAATTTATGACACTTGGATGTAGTTTAATAAGGTCATAAAAATGCCAGTTGTGGTATCTCATAATACTTTTTATAAACTGGTTTTACAGTCTACCCTTTGTTCCAGAGTTCAAAGTGACAATTGAAATGCACAGGTTGCCCAGGGGTTCAGACATTTTGCTGGAAGTAGTGACCTTAATTTCTAATATATCTATATTTTTTCCAAAATCTTGGTAATTGTGGGGAACATTCCTTTCCTCCAGATGTGCCAAGGCTGATATTTTTCAATTTAAAGAAAAATATCAAGAATTTAGTAAAAGGAACACATTTTATTGCCATACAATTTTTTTTTTATGAAATGAAAACTGTGCAACATTTATTCCTAAGCAGGTCAAAGTCAAACAATACTTCTAAGTGCTGTTACAATAGTGGCATTATGTTGTCCCTTGTCAGCTTTCAATTACTTCATCTACCTAGCTGATCACTGACTTATTTCCTGGCTTAGGTAAATAGGGCTTTTGGTGCACTTCCCTTAAGTCATTTCAGAGAAGATAAATTAAATAATGATTGCAATTTAATATTGTGATAGTGCTAAAATATTTCCTTCAAGCTTCAAGTTTGACCACAAGTTTCCAATAATATACTTTTTTTACTTGCTAGCTCAAACCCGAGGTTTTATTAAATTCTACAGCTGCAAGTCAGTATTTATGTTTTCATCTAGCAAATTGGACATTTTAAATAATAAAGAGCATGAAGTTATATATAAAAACAGATAACACTTGTGATTCATTTAAGGTGGAATCTTTATTTAAAATTAATGAAAATCCACACAACTGGCACAGGGGTCCAAATTCTTAGCTCATTATACTGGAGTAAATCTGGGGAAAATCCATTGACTTCACTGAGGTTATGCCAGGATCACAACCAAGCACTCAAAACCTCAGCTGAGTACATATTTCTAAGGGTTGCAATACCCTGTATGCAAAGGGTCCTTAGGGTGCAGAGGCCGGTCCATCCAGGGAAGATTTCTCACAGATTTTAGAGAGGTGGTTTAACTTTCTTGACACATTAGGAATTGAGGACTAGGTAGCTGACTGGTATCATTAGAAGAGTCATTGCAGTCAAGATTTCAGTCCAGCAAGTTTCATGGCTGGTCTTCTGTGGGAGAAGCACGGCTGAACAGGCAGTAAAAAGACTGTAGTTTGGCTTTGGAGGTGGGCAATGGAATAGTTCTCTTCCCCATAGACAGGCACAGTCTTCATTTCACTTTGCTGTCGCACTTTGGTAGTTCATCTTCATATTCACTTTAGGAGAGCAAATTAATAAGTAATAAAGTATACAGCATGTACTGTTTGCAGATAAATGACATGTGGAATCCTTATTATTCTCTTTTTCAACAATTTTTAACATCCTTCACTATTTATACATTTTCTGGCCATGCCTACAGCAAAACACACTACTCCTGCTTCGGAGAAGCAGAGCTCTTCATATGGCACATCTTCATGGAAAGAAGCTCCTTGAGCAACAAGAATAGATCTATGTAGTGAAATTTCTCCTAATTTGTTTCCAGAGGGACCCCAGTATCTTGTGTCTGCTGTGATGGTAGCCATATTTACTTGTTTTGACCTTCTGTGTGATGCCTTGTATGCCAGGTTCACCACAGATATTAGCTGTAGTTTTCCACGAGGAGAATTCCCAAACAGAGAATTCAATCCAGTACCTCAAAGAAATACTTAGGCATAAATACACTGGGTTAACTAACTCAGACAGAGAACAGAAATTTATTGCGGATGGAGTTAGTTGAAGTTTCTAGGGAGACAAATTATTATCAGTCATGTTTCTTACAGCCATGTTTAAGGACGAGGCATCTCCCTAATGTTATGGCACTGTGCAAGCTGAGCGGTAGACTCTCCCCGCTCTCGGAAGACTGCAGTGTACTAGTCAGAGATGAGTGAGGAAAGCGTGGTACTACTGACAGAGCAGCAACAGCTGCTCCTGGGCTGGTTGGGCAAGGAAAGAGCACAACTTAGGTCTTCCACTTTCAGACACTTTTTTCCTATAAAGGCATCTATGCCATAAGCACAACACTGAGAGCAGAGAAAGTCACACTAGAGTTTTTGGCAGTTTGAACTTTGACATTTCTGAAAAATACAAAATCTTCCAGTTTTGTGTATGTGTCTGTACGTGATTTTAGACTTAGAGAGTAAATAAATAAGTAAATAAATAATGAAGAAAATATTGAAAAATAAAATGGAACTATTGCTTATCCTGGGAAAATAACACCAGTATCTTACAACTGATCTGAACTCTCTTCTTCCCACCATCCCGCAGGAAATTCTGACTTCATGTTTATTTTTCTTTCTTTAAGATGCTAACTTGAAGAAGCAAAAAGAAAAGGAATCCCAGTTGCAGCCAAGCTCAAACCACACAGAAACAGCTCAACAATGTATAATACAAAGAGTTGCAGTGGATTTTCAAGTAGGAGGCTAAAATAAAAGAGAAAGTAGCAGAGAAAATTCCGGTATTTAGATGATCTGTATAGATACTGACCTTCTGTTTATGCTACTATAGGTATAGAAACATAAATTAGTATTTAAGTGTATTGGGAAAAGGTCACCCCTTGTATAAATATATTGTAAGTGTCCAATAGTGGAGCAAATCTTGCAGCTGTTTAACATGTGAGTAAGGAAGTGCCATGTACGAAGGAAGTCTTCACCAGGCTGAATAAGCTTACAGTCAGTAGGGCGGTAGCAAGAGGGGAGCTGGACTTAGGCTTTGTGAGCACGGTTGTACCTTGGGGGTGGAAAGTTCAGGTCATCCTTCCTGTATTCCCCTCTGGAGCTCTGGGAATCTTGCTTGATCTCTCTGCTCTTTGCAGGGGTCGGTTGCCTACAGAGAAGTGGCAGAAGCAAAGGGAAAGCAAAACCGACAAACTTTCGCTACCTGAGATAATAAAATTATTTTTCTGGGTAAGGGAGTTGGTGACTACTTCTTGACATTAAAGAGCTGGGTTACCTGCCTCAGAGTGCATATCCTAACCTCTTCCTCAGAGCATGGACACCCTTTCAATTTGTTAGTAACAAAGGACTCTGTGAAAAAGTTGGATTTATATTTTTTCAAAAGACTTTGACAGAAAAAAGAAAAACAATTGAAATTTAATGGAGATTTTTCTCCATCAAACAAACTTGAAGAGGAGATGGGCACACAGAAAATACCTCTCTGTTATCATTTCCACTGGGCTTTTGGGAAGATTCAGCATTTTGCAGCCGAAGGCCCATGATCAACAAAGCATCTGGGCTCCTAACTCCTCATTTAAATCTGAATTCAAACTGAATTCAGTGGGGAGTTTAAACAGGATTTGGGAGATTCAATATTTTGCTGAGTATTGGACACCAACACCAGTGCGCTGCTTAAGTCATAAACTATATTTACAATTATTGCTCATATTCATCCACTGACACATTTCAGCTGCTTATAGATGCTTCTAATAGTATGCCGTAAATCACCCTAAAGAGCTGGGATACAATTTTTACAGTTCAAATGGGAATACTCACTAGATGTGAGTGTCTGCGGGATCAGGACCTATTTTCCAGAACAGGTGCTTAAATGAAATGAAGTCATTATAGTAGAGCAACTTAATACAGAGAAACAGCTCACATTATTCTAGTACTTATAGGGCTCTGGCATAAATGCCTAAATTAAAAATCTGAGAACTTAGGCAGAAGGATTAGATGTGGCATTTCACTTGGAGAGCATTTTGTGGATGTGGGAAAAAAATTAACTTCTTTTTGTGCATGTATAGGTATTTTTTGCCACCTGGAAAAGTTGCATGGTTTTGACATCACTTCCACTTTTTTCTGCTATTGAGTTTGCTCGTTTTCTATGCTGCAGACCTCTTCAGTGCTAAGAAAATCAAGGTTTGCTCTTGAAATAAGCATGTGTTCAGGAAAATAAAAAAATGTCTATCAGAAAGGCAATATAGTGCACTCTTTGTGGTTGAAAGTGTGGGAAACTCCATTTACCTCATTTTCATGACAGAAGCACTGAACCACATTAACACAGAAGGAAGAGGTAGAAAACGTTTAATGGTACTGCAATGCTTTGTTTATTCTTGGCTAAGCCTACACAGCTTCCAAATGAGCCCACTATGCAATGTGACTGCATAAGGTTAGCTGCTGGGTACATTAAGCAAAATGCTCTCTCTTCGATGCTTGTTTAAGTCATCATTTCTGATCATTTATCAGACTTAATGTGCTACAGCAGACTTCAGGTCACAATGTGTCATTTCCAAAAGAACTTTGACTTTTCCCTTTCCCGGGTCAGGAACCGGTAATGTTTGGCTGAAATGACTGCATTGCACCTCATAGCATCCAGTGGATCTGCTGAGGCTTTGGAGAGCCATTTTTACTAGACCAGTGTGCTGGCTCCAGATATTTGGGTATTAAACTATGAGGGAACTGTTTGAGTACAGGCAGTCAGCTGAGAGTCAAGCTGGCTGCAAAAAAAAAACCCCTCACTTCATTTATTGGGAAAAAATCACGAGAGGTATAGGAAAGATAATTATTTTTCCACACTGGTAGTGGGAGTTCTCTCTGGAGAGAAACACCACAGACAAATACACGCACCCACCCCTCATCCCATCAAGCTTATTCATATGGAGTTCAATAACAAAATGAAAGAGCCAGGGTACAATTTTTGACATGCCATGTGAGCATTTCTGCAGTTCAAGGTAAAACAATAGGGCTATTTTTTCTGGTGAATTCCACAGCTAAGTGAATTATTTGCAGCAAAAACTTTACCTGATGCCTTTTACTCTTCTTTTTTTAATCTAGAAAATATATGGATTTTTTGGATGTATAATTTTTTTAACAGTCTGGGGCCACTTTGGTGGGGATTAGACAAGGGTAAAATGGAGATGAACAGACATTTTCTGTTGTCTCCCATTTCCTCTTTATATGGTGGGCCACAACTTTTTTTCAGCTGCATTTGTGGCTCCATAGTAGACAGAGTAAGAGGAGTGGCTATATTAAAAACATAAATCATGGAACTAACACGATATGCTCCAAGTATTGTGACACACTGTTTTCCAATGTATCAACCCTTTACTAACATCCTGCATGGATGCATAAATATTGTAGGTGAAGATGGCACTACTGCACTTATCATTATAAGACCCTGCTTTCTGCTGCTAATACCAGATTTCAAGCATTCATGAATATATTTTTTTTCTTTCCTGGGATACCTCCTAGTATCAATTGGTCTTTGGAAATGTTTCAGCTAAGGTTTTCTGCTGCTGAGAGATTTGAGGAGAATATGTTGCTTTTTGTGGGCTAAAAAGCGTTTGTCAAATAATTAATCAACAAGCACTGTCATCTGGGAAGAAGACTGAGGTTTGTGTTAGGGATGTGCCTTTTGCTCATCCTGTGACAATTTGCATAAGTAGTAAAATTGTTGAAGTACCTACTTGCTCAAAGCATGACTTTGGAGTCCTCCAGAAGCTGTGTCTCCTTACATGCAGACAGCCAGCAGCAATGTCCCTGTAGAGGGTGGCTGTGCATGTTCCTGTCCCAGGCCTCGGATGCTGATCGAGACCCTCTCAGGTAATGCGAGGGAAGCAATGAGGAATTGAACCTGGAAGCTGGTGACTGGTTAGGAGGAGGGGATGTTGAGAGCTTCATGCTATAGCATGCTGGGAATATAGGTTCATTCTAGGTTCTCAGTCATTGAGTTAATATCATGGAAGACTTAAAGAAGTGCCTAGGAAGAAAGGAATACTCCTATATCCAGGTTCTTATGCACACTAATGTACATTAAAATCATACTGGGAGACACATTGCAAAAGTTGTGGAAGTAAAAAATATTGACTAGCCACTCTGCCCTTAATTGGGATGAGAGTCCCATCTGAGAATAGTACACAACACCTAGTTAAAGGGAATTATTTCATAGTATCACATGTTCAAGGAACAGAGCGAATTTCTGCTGTTTGATGATCTTTGTTTTCTCATCTAAAAATTCCATTATTTTTATTTTAATATTTGTACCATGCAACAACTTGCACTGTGATAATTAAATAGCAATCATAATATAATACAGCAGGTCCAAGAGAGTTTTCAGATATATGGAGAACCTAATTTGTGAAGAATCTAAAACACCACTTTTGAGGTGTGGAGGTTGTTAGGATAATTTACTTCCTTTTTAAGTGTTTCTTACTCTTAAATGGGTACGTTTCAAGGGGAACAGAGTAACATGAAGAGATTCTCTCTGAAGAATTTATAGACCTGGACTGTTACAAAAAGTTCTCTCTCTCTCCCGGGAGACCAAAATTATAATTAGGGAACGAAAAGATTTAACACACAACTACATTTAAGAAATAACTTGCATTTAAATATAACACTAGCAAAGCTGGGTTTCCTATCAGTGAAGGAAAAAGTTGGTGAAGAAGGAAATAACTGAATAAAGGAAAAAAGGATCTAAAAAAACAAAACAAAATGAAAAATCTCAACTAACTCCTACCTACTCTCCTATTTTTCTCTCCCCATGAACAATAAACACAGCAGAAGAGAATTTTTTTTTTTTTAATGAAATATTTATTATTGACACAGAAGACGTATTCTTTCTCCGAAGAGAATTCCCTTGTTGATAAGTTCTGGCAATTTAATATTGCTTTAGTGGAGAAAGTGTGTGGATGAAGAATCATAGAATCATTTAAATTGGAAGAGACCTTTAAGATTATTGAGTCCAACTGTAAACCTAACACTGCCAAGTCCCAATAAACCATATCCCTAAGCACCATGTCTACCCATCTTTGAAATACTTCCAGGTGTGGTGACTCAACCAGTTCCCCAGGCAGCCTGCTCAAATGATGGACAGCCCTTTCAGTGTAGAAATGTTTCCTAGTATCGAATCCTAACCTCCCCTGGAAAAACTTTAGGCCGTTTCCTCTTGTCCTATCACTTGTAACTTCAGAGAAGAAACAGAGACCTACCTCACTACAACCTCTTTTAGGTAGTTGTAAAGAATGATAAGGTCTCCCCTCAGCCTGCTTTTCTCCAAACTAAACAACCCTAGGTCACAGTATCACAGTATCACAGTATTACAAGGTTGGAAAGGACCTCTGAGATCATCAAGTCCAACCTATAACCCTACACTAACACCAACCCATCATCTAAACCATGGCACTCAGTGCCTCGTCCAGTCTCCCCTTAAACACCTCCAGGGTCGGTGACTCCACCACCTCCCTGGGCAGCCCATTCCAATGGCCGATCACCCTTTGAGTGAAGAACTTTTTCCTCACATCAAGCCTAAACTTTCCCTGACGAAGCTTAAGTCCATGCCCTCTAGTTCTCTCACTGATCACCCGAGAGAAGAGACCAATCCCTGCCTGACTACAACCTCCTTTTAGGTAGTTGTAGAGAGCAATGAGGTCTCCCCTGAGCCTCCTCTTCTCTAGACTAAACAGCCCCAACTCCCTCAGTCGCTCCTCATAGGGCTTGTGTTCCAGCCCCCTCACCATCTTCGTTGCCCTCCTCTGAACACATTCCAGTATCCTAACATCTTTCCCAAACTGGGGGGCCACTCTCCAGCCACTCTGTCCCCAGTCTATAGCTCTGCATGGGATTGTTGTGTCCAAAATGAAGTACCCAACATTTGGACTTATTAAACATCATCCCATTAGAATCGGCCCATCTCTCCAATCTGTCCAGGTCCCTCTGTAGGGCCATCCTACCCTCTAACAGATCAACCCTTCCTCCCAGCTTGGTATCATCTGCAAACTTGCTGATGATGGACTCAATCCCCTCATCCAGATCATCAATAAAGATATTAAACAGGACGGGACCCAACACCGATCCCTGGGGGACACCACTGGTGACCGGCCGCCAACTGGATGAAACACCATTCACCATCACTCTTTGGGCTCGGCCATCCAGCCAATTCCTAACCCAGCACAGAGTGCTCCCATCTAAGCCACGGGCTGCCAGCTTCCCTAGGAGTCTACTGTGGAAGACAGTGTCAAAGGCCTTGCTAAAATCCAGGTATACCACATCCACAGCCTTCCTCTCATCCACCAGGTGAGTCACATGGTCATAAAAGGAGATCAGGTTGGTCAGGCAGGACCTACCCCTCCTAAACCCATGCTGGCTGGGCCTGATCTCTTGACCGTTCTGCAAGTGCCGCATGATTTCACCCAGGATTATCTGTTCCATGATTTTACCTGGGACCGAGGTCAGGCTGACAGGTCTGTAATTACCTGGATCATCCTTACGGCCCTTCTTATGGATGGGCATCACACTGGCCAACTTCCAATCTTCCGTGACCTCTCCAGTGAGCCAGGACTGCTGAAAGATGATGGAGAGTGGCTTAGCAAGCTCATCCACCAGCTCTCTCAACGCCCTAGGATGGATCCCATCTGGACCCATAGACTTATGAGGGTCCAAGTGGCTCAGCAGATCTCTAACCTCCTCCTCATGGATTGCAGGAGGGCCATATCGCACCCTGCCCCCATCAGCCACTTCAGAGGGCCAACTGTCAAGCGAGCTGACATCCTTGCTGTTGAAAACTGAGGCAAAGAAGGCATTAAGTACCTCAGCCTTCTCTGCATCTCTGGTTACTATATTTCCCTCCACATCCAACAAGGAGGGGAGGTCGCTGCCGCCCTTTTTTCTACCATTGATATATTTATAAAAACTCTTCTTATTATCCTTAACAGAAGTGGCCAACTTGAGCTCCAGCTGGGCTTTTGCTTCCCTGATTTTCCTCCTACACGACTTAACAACATCTTTGAACATGGGGTGGCTTACGTCCCCTTCTTTCCATCGATGATACATCCTCTTTCTCTTACTTAGTTCCTTCAGAAACTCCCTGCTCATCCAGGCCGGCCATCTGCCCCTATGACTCTTCTTACAACACATGGGGACAGCCCGCTCCTGCGCCTTCAAGATTTCATTCTTGAAGTGCATCCAGCCTTCCTTTACCCTCTTGCCACTAAGAGCTATTTCCCAGGGTACTTTCCTGACTAGTTCCTTAAATAATCCAAAATCTGCCCGCCGAAAGTCCAGCATCGATGTTCTGTTCCTGGCTTTTCTTGTTACATTGTTTAGAGAGAACTCAATTATCCCATGATCACTACACCCCAGACAGCCTCCGACAGTAACATCACCCACCAGCCCTTCTTTGTTCGTAAACAGCAGGTCAAGAAGAGCCTCACCCCTGGTGGGCTCACTCACCAGCTGTGACAGAAAACAGTCCTCAATACACTGCCTCCTCTCTGCAGTGTTAAATTCCCAGCAGATATCCAGAAAAGGTCCTTTAACTGCTCCTCATAACACTTGTGCTCCAGACTCTTCACCAACTTCGTTGCCCTTCTCTGGACATGTGCCACTACCTTAATGTATTCTCACAGACTGAGTACTTGTGAGACTGCTGAGTTACAGGAGTCTAAATTCAACACTCAGCCTGCAGCAAGAGGCAGGATAAACAATGGGAAAAGACAGGAATGAAATGAATAGGTAAGGTAAAAGATCTTTCTGCCTTAAAAACATCTTAACATTATTTTTAATGTTGATTACTTTCCATCAGGTAGAAAGGGGGACATGAAGCACAAATTTACAAAGGCTTGAAATAGTCCTTCATTTTCAAAGCAGCCTGAAACATCTTCAAACACCAAGAATATTTATGTATTTTGTACCACTGAGCATTGTGTGCCACATGGTGTTATCTGAGCAAACTAAGAAAGGGTCATGGCACTCCTGCATGGTCACTATCATTTGTTCATTCCTAATTTCCACACCAAGAAACTCAAGAAGAGTGTTATTATGGCTGCATATTCAGAGTGGAGTTCTGTGGTCTCTCCATAATGCTGAGAGGAAAATGATTTTTAAGGAGGTATTTGAATTAGCTCTGTATTCTGTAACTGAGCATATCAAGGTGTAAGAGGAAAGCATGTTGCATTACATCTGTTGCCTCATGAAAAAATTATCCCATACTTGCCAGCTGCTGGAACACAATTTAAGAGTTAAAAATGCCATATGAAAATCAAATAAAATAGAAAATACAGCATAAATCAGTTCCAATCCAAATGTTTACAGGAGCTTTTTTTAAAAAAAATATCCTCTTCCCTCATTCAAAAAAATGGATGTATTGCTTTTTCCTCAACCTTTCAACAACTGCACAAGAGAAAAAAGTCACAATGTGGCAGAAAGCAGGACTGTAAAAGTTCAGCCTTATAGGTGAAAATTTTGGAAAGTTATGAGCAAACGAAAACAGGGGCTTAGCATGGAAATACATAGGCATCCTTAATTACAGCTGTTGGTAGCTCTCCAGCTATATTGCGAACAACGTGTTTTTTCTGCTTAAATCCTAATCCTGTTAGTAGATGTGTCAGCATAGAGCTCTGCAGCTGTGGTGTGTTCCCCCAGCGTCAGACGGGCATCTCACGAGCAGAGGAGTCTCCAAAGACTTTCTGCCTGTGATGTAGACATCAGCTCCGGATGGCTGCGAACAGTGGGAATGGATAAGAATAGAAATCCGTGAATGGTGCGAATGTCTAATGTGATTAGTGAAATTCCAGTGATGTTAAAGCAGTCAGAACTGAACGTGGAAACAACAAATTAATTCCATGGGTTTAGGAACACGGCACTGGCAAGGTTTTCATGTCACATATAACTTACACAGTGCATGAACAAAAGATGAAGACTGAATGATAAACCACCCAAGCTGTGTAGTAATCCCACAAGAAAATATTATCTGGAGTGTCTTACTGAAATTAATCTTACTGAGAAAACTGGATTGAAGTCTGAACTGTATGTTTACTGGTTATTGTTAAAGTCAGTATGGAATCACTGTCAGAAATTTCCAGTTTTGTTTATGGTCATGTTATTTCCAGAACACATGCAAAAGTCATAGTTTGAAATTATTGCCACATCACTGTTGGGGGTCCAGAAACCCAGCAAATTTGGGGACTTTTGCAGAAAGCATGTTGTAGAGAGGACTGCTGGGCAACCACATCAGATATTACTGAATAAGGTAATATTCTGGTCCTGATTTATAGGAAACCTCATTCATCATAAAGATTACTCAATCATCTTTTTATATTAAAACCAAATGTATGTTAGAAAACATATCTAATGTAAAGATATGGTCCAAGTCCTAGTCACTCGGTGGAGGAGAAGACTTGAGTCTGACTGTGAAAAGGGGGAGAAAGAAAAGGTGGGAGAGTAGTGGCATACAAGGGCACCCTGTGGATCCTGTGCCTTTTGGCAGGCCAAAATGACCCAGTGGGCATGTGGGCAAAAATCGCTTCCCATGCTGCTGAAAAATAGTACCTACATAAAGATGGTGAGTGAAAGCTTTTTTTCCCATCCTCAGTGCTTTCTGTTGGCTACCAAAGCAGGCAAACAAGTACTTTCTCATTTTCTCTTTTAATTGTACTGAGAAGTAATCTACGAGTTTGAGATTACCCATATTATGGCCAAAATCAATAGCAGGTGGGTTATTTCAAAGTGTGTCTCATTTTTTGTGTTTGTACAACATCAACACCTTTAATCTTGTTAACAGTGACAGGGAAAATGTTCACTTCTCTCACTGCAGCCTCTTTATAAGGCCAGTCTGGGTTGAACAAACATTAATTAGTTAATATTTGTGTAACACTTTAAAAACCTAAAGTACTGTGTGACTGCTAAAGTATATTATTATTTTTGAGAGCCAAACATGAATTTAGTGGACTGTACTGAAACAAATTTCTATAATAAAAATGTTAAAAGTATGGTTTAAAAAAATATTGTGAAGTGCAAATTAAATACGCTTGAAAAAATTTCAAGGTGTCTCTTTGCATTCAAACTACCACAAGAGCTACTTGAGAAATGTTTAAAAAATTTACAGAGTATGAATTTTATTCCAGTACTCAGTCCACATTTTAAGAATGATTGCTAATAGTCTTAGAAACACTATGTTAAGTGTGTATTTGAAAGACAACTACTGTATAATTGCCAGTAAATTCTGTATTCCAGCATGTGTTAATGATTTTTTTTTAGAATGAATATATAGAAAGCCCCATGAACTTTTATATATTACAGTAGTGAAACAGGGACACTTTTTCTAGTGCCAAGTTCCTAGTAAATCAGTCTTTGGAAGAAAAAAAATCATCCAACTACAGCAAGAAGGATTTTCATAGAAAACTTTATAATGGGTCTCACAAGGTGTGCTCTGAAATAGTGAAAACCTCTAGAACAAGCTTCAACCTTCAATGGCAGTGGCAGATGATTAGCAAAGGAGAATAAAGATTTTAAAGACATTTCTGTCTCTGTTTAATAGCCTTCTAGGAAATCTGTTTTATTATAGTTGCTCATTGAAAGGTCATGGCTCTTGGTGATTGTTATTCACTATTGCTATGGAAAATAGACAGCTACAGCACCTCTCACATCTCTGTAATCTGTAAAATCAACAGCTAGCTTGGATCTTTCATATGACTTAGTCATATGTTGATTAGACTTAGGAAAATAAGACTCTCGAAACAAAGATAAAACTGATTGAGACTCAGAACTCAACAGAAGATATTTAATGCCTGTGTATCTTCACAGCTGAATGTTGTATAATGTTGTTTTTCTTCCTCCCACATTAGGAATTTGCTATATCCTCTGAGATGTTTTGGAAGCCGTTTCTCTAGTTTATCTCATTCCTGTTCGAGGCCCTGGATCCTACTCACATCCCCAGGCTTGTGTCTGTATTTTATCCAGTGACTTAAGTTTAATGATGATCACAAAAAACTCTTGAGAGCAGAGACATGCACCGAGGACTCGCTTCATGAAGGCTTGGTGTTGCAGCCTGCCTTGCCTTTTCTGTGTTGCTCACTCAGTGTTTCCATTTCCTTACAGGAGCATAGTCCGAGCCAGAGTGGGGGAAATTCTGGTTCAGGCACGCTTGATGTGTATGCACCCCTTTTTCTTTCAGCTCTTCTGTGGTGCTACATCCCTGCTTTCTTAATGAGACTCTAAAACAAGAAGTTGACAGGAAAAAATGGCCTCTATGACCACCTCCTCCTCCTCTTTGCTTCTCCATCCTTTGTGGCCACGCTGCTTAGATCAGTGACATATCCATTTACAAAACTTTTGGGCTGGCACAGTGGTGATGTTGGAGAGGACACAGGGAAAAGCCTTCAGAGGACAGCCATCAGGCCCCCAGATTTCTAAGGCATATAACATTCTTCCAAGGACCTAGTGCTTGATGGCTGTAACCTGTCTCTTCCAGTTGGTAACTGCAGTCACATGCTTTTGCACATCATGGCAAAGAGTTGTTACTGTCACTGAGGGAAAGTAAACAGGTAAGAAAGTAAGAAGAGGTGAAAAGCCATCAAATTTCACTTAGCCTCTTTAGTTCTTCTGCAAATTAGTTATCCAAAGATGAAAAGGAACTGACTCACATCAGGTTCCTAAAAGCCTAAATACAGGACAGATTTCATCAAAAGATCTGTGTCAAACTACACTAAGGGAGAAGTGTCAGACTACGCTTCAAAGAGTCGTCCCATCACTGAGGATCCCACCAGTCTAAAGATGTCTGTGCCAGCCACTTACAGGAAGAAATCATCTGTGCCACTGTGGCACTCAACACAGTTCCTCTGATAAGCTGAGAGAAGTTGTTTACTGTGTTTCAATATGTGCCCTGAGGAAGATGCAAACATGCAGCAGCTGCTCAGGAGGTACAGAGCCAGTTATAAAGGTGTCACATCCAGAGGTGCTAACTATCTGAGCCCCTTCCTGACACCAGTGGAACAGAGAGCTATGTACCTCTCTTAAAGCAAGGCACTCCTTTGCATACTTTAGAAATGGATGAAAGCAACAGAGACTTGTAAATCATTAAATGTATTTGAAAAACACTTAATGGCTAAAAGCAAATCTAGAATGTATTTAGACAATAAATTACTCCCGATCTGTGTTTCTGACTGTTTGATAGGAAAAATAAGTAAATGAAAAAATGTATATGCTTATAGAAATCTGTGAGTGAAAACATAAAATAGCTCCACATGTTCATATTGAAACACAACTAAAATTAGCATTTTCTGGCAATTAAGGGACAGTCCTGAACTCTCATACCTTAGAAATACTGACTTCACATTTTAAATGGGATTTTAATACTCTGCAGTAACATTCTTACTTTTTAACTCATATATATATTTTTCTCTGCTGTTGAGCATTTTATCAGAGACTTTACACTGTGCAACAGCCCCTCTGCCGTTATCAAGGTTTAATACGCCTTGTTTTAAGAGCACAAAACTCCCAGCTCTTCCTTTTTTTCTGTCCTTTTTTCCAAGATAACAGCCTCTAAAAAACCTTAAAAGAGGTTTTTATGTGATGTGGCTTGGGAAAAATTAATGTGGAGGAGGTTGGAGGCCACCGGGAAACATTAATAGTTCTCTTCAGTTGTGTTGGTTGTTTTTCACCGTTAGAGCCTAATGAGAGCACTGCTGTGAAATTCTGGATACAGTTTTGGCAAGGCTGCACTTATCCTTCAGTGAGGCCTTCTTGCTGAAATGAACACCTCCAGTAAGCTTTTAATGGCCTTTGTAAACAAACAGAATAATTCTCACTAACTGCAGAAATGAGTTCCATATTTATTTATTTTACTTCACAGCTCCTATTAAGTTGATTTAATAAAATTCAATGCATAATGTTTTCTTAAGACAAACCTTAAATAAACTGGAGCGGGGTACTGAACTCTGCATGATGCTGCTGGTATTAGTGGATCTGAAAGAGGCCATAAGACTCCAACCATCCCTGCATGGTGAGACCAAGGCTGAAATTCCATGAGAAGATAAAGGTGGTTTTAAGGTGCCTAATACCTGACGACAATACAGCAACCACATGGCAGCTGGTGGGAGGTGGCTGGGTAGCTGATGGCTCAAGGCCTTTGGCTTATCCAGGTACCCTATCCCCACCATTCTCTGTCTGGACCTCCCTCAGGAGGACCCACGGGCCTTTGTCCCTTCTTGCTGCCTGTTTTAGCACATGATGATCACAGTTTATGGACATTCAGGACCTGACCTCACCCTGACTTTGCCCCAGCCTTGTTGTTTCTGGAACAATTAACTTCTAGCTACCCTGTTTAGAGAAGCTTTGGGCCATCTTTGCAATAGAAGATGTAACAAACTGGTTTGTGTCTTAAATTGGGAAGTGGACATAGTTTCTCAGAGCAGTGGGTATTCTCTAAGGGAGGCTGTGACCTTCCTCATTCCTCAAAGGTCTTTTCCAAGGCAGAGAAGAACTGTGAAAATGATGACCCAGCTATTCATGGTGAGAGATAAAAGCGATGGGAACAAGAACTGAATGTTTTGAATTTCAGGTACTCTGAGAAGAAATTTAGGATCCAGAAATAGACCTGGTGCCAGTAACTCAGGAGTTCTTTGCTGGACAGACCACTTGCTGCTTTGTGCTTTTGACTATTTGTTTACTTCATTTTTCTCATCACATTGTGAAGTCTGAGCCCTTCTTTGTGGGGACTTGCCAGAGGATCCAGCTGCAAAAGGGGTTTTGCAACAAACTGGGAAAATGCTCTATCAGAAACCATCAAGACCAGGAGGTATTTAAAGGAAAATAAAGATAAAATAGCCAAATCACTAAGGGTACCACTTAAAATGGTACTTGAAGATTGGAAGGAGGCACATGTGGTACTGATCTCTAAAAAGGATTTATGATATATTGACAAAATACACACCTGGAGGCCTCACGGCCATGTGAAGCAAACTGAAACCAACTACAACAGAGACAAGTTAGAGGATACCTTGCAACATATGATTTCCTGGGGA
The DNA here is from genome assembly GCA_033556795.1 of Tapera naevia. Classification (NCBI taxonomy): domain Eukaryota; kingdom Metazoa; phylum Chordata; class Aves; order Cuculiformes; family Neomorphidae; genus Tapera; species Tapera naevia. Next base: position 1,657,020 of record JAUMJJ010000079.1, on the reverse strand, counting down.
AGAGTCAACGATAATTTTATGCAAGGAAGTCCCACCTTAAAATCCAGTTAGAGTCCTCTGCAGATGTCAACAAGCATGTAACAACCTGCTTGGTAAGTCTGTTCAGATTTCCAAAAGTCTTTTGGCAAAATCTGTCATTAGAGACTTTAAGGGCAATTAACTGCTGTGGTGTAAAAGGAAGGCTGTTTAGTGGCTGAATAATTGTTTACAAAGCAGGAATAGAAAGGCAAAAGTAAAATGTTCAATTTTTGCAATAGAGGATTATTATCAAAGGTTTTCCCCAGAGGCCTATGCTAAGATTTGTACTGAAGAATATATTCATAAGGCACCTGAAAAAAGTGGCAAACGACAATGAGGGCTGAAGCGGATAAGTTAATTTTTGAAGTATGTGCTTGTCTATGCACTTGCTTTGTAGGAAGATATGAATTTTATTATTTTGTTCCTCATTTTCCTATCCCCTTCACAGCTTTAACATCCTGGATGCCTATCACCTCTTCAAGGGGAGAGTAGGAATCTCGCCTCTTGAATGGTCTTGCTCACTGACAAGAAATTTGATGTTTGCAGAGCCAAGAAAGACATCAGAGAACAGCTGTCAGATGACTACAGAAACTGTCTTTCCACCATGCACTGGCTGGCTGTCTTCCTCACCAAACTTTGAATGCAACTTTCGTATGCAACCTCATGCAACCTTTCCACGAGCCTTTGCCTTCTCCCTTTGCCTTCTTCCTTCTTGTTCTTCCTCCCATGCTGTGAAGCACAAAATTCTGTAGCCAGAACTTGTTTGTCTTTTGTCTTTCTAAGAGAAAATGTCACATTTGTACCTTGAGATGTACTGAAAGCCTGTTGCAATGTGTATGATCTGAACTGACCAGGAAACAAAGCTGCCTGCACAGTGGAACCACTTATAGGTCTAGTACCATGCCCTAGTACTCCAGATATTTTAGGTAGTAAGCATCATAACATAGCTTCAGTTGCACAGTAGTATAAGCCAAATTTTTTTGTCTCAGGAAGAGCTTAGGAGAGTGAAGACACTAAGCTTAGGGTTTACTGAGAAGGTGAGGACAAAGGTTTATGAATAGGTTCCACACATAACATGTACCCAAGAGAAGAGGCTTTTAAAGGTATGATCTAATTGTTGCCGGTACATTTAGATTGCTATACAAGATTAGCAGTGGAATATTCATGTCCCTCAGCTGGCACTGTGATGCTGGAAAACTCCTCTGGAATGGGCAAAAAATAACTATAACTTCTGTTGGCTTAACATCGCAACGTCTGACTTACGGCCAATGGGATAAGGCCATTTGGCCTGCTGCCTTTTCCCTGAAGTAAATGAACAACTGTTTGGACAGTGGGTTCAGCCCACACAGCGGAATGCCTCCACTTGCCTATAAGCAACTACTGTTGGACAAGAGTGAAGATGCCACTTCTTTCTGCCTGGAGTTTAGAGAGCAGAATGAGAAGCACGTCTCCGAAATGGGGCTGCTCCAGCAACCATGCCCTAGCACTGACCTATTCAATTGGTAACATGTAGGTGTCTTGCATCATGGCTATGTGTTTAGGCCAGTGGCAGGAAAACAGCAGGAATATGCTGTATGTTTCTCAGGGGAACTCTGTAAAATATGGCAAAGGTGACTCCGTGATGCAGGCAAGATCAGCTAGCTGGTAACTTCCATATACAGGGATATGTATCGGCTCTTCTTGGGGAAGAACAGAAGCAGAGGAATTACACTGTCTTTCCTAATTCTTCCACTGGGTTTTTCAGTCACATTTAGGCAAGCTTCTTCATTTCTCTGTGCTTCATTTCCCCCATGGTAAAATAAGACTAATAATGTCACCTGCCTCACAGGGAAAGAAAAACTGTTATTTGTGAATCTCTGAAGACTGAAAAAGTGCTATGGAGAGGTAAGACAGGAATAACTGCATGTCGTGGTTCAACTATTACAGATGTACCCTTGGTTGTGTGTGTTGAAGACCTGAAATACAGGTGGGAGCTTCCTACAGGGACCACTGGCTCATTGCAGGGCTGATACCAGTGCCAAGGAGAGGGAACGTGGTGTCAAATGGAGTTCTGCGGCCACCTAGGAGTTCAGGACACCCAGGAAGCTTCCCAAAATTGAATTTTAAGAGGTAATTCCCATCCTGCTTACTTTAGGTCTATGTAGGGTTTATTTATATACTCCTGTCCCTGCTGAGACTGCCCTGTGACTCTGATTTTCTGACCCATGCGAGACTCTCCCCTAACCCTTTCTCAGAAAGACGTTCAAGCCATTCCTCAAAGCTGAGCAAGGTTCGGGCACTTTCCTGAGCAGGGAGAGTCTTCCAGCACAAGATGAAGCAGATTCATGAATCAGGGCCAGGATGCAGCATTTCTCAAGGGTGACGGTCACAAAGAGGCGTTTCAGGGCTTGAAGGGAAGATTTATGAGCATGGTTCTGAGAAGGGAGCACAGGCAGTTCACTGCAGGCCCCACAAAAAACCCCAGCCCTGCTTGTGTTTAAACTGGACTGCTCAAAATGAAGGCATTGTCCGCACCGCCAGTAAACAAAGAAAGAGATATCTGGAAGTGATAAAGCTCAGATTGATAAAAACTTCCCTTCTTCAAGACAGAGGCCACACATACTCTAAATAAAATGTACCACTTAGGAGATGATTTGTGTTGATAAACCTCGATCGCGTTGTTTTTCCAAATGTTCTCTCCCAGTTGGGAATTTCACACTTGGTCAGGCTCCAGCCACAGCCTCACCAAGTGCCAGCCTCCTTCCCTGACCTGACCTACTGTTGTTTATACTGCTGTTTACACATTTCTTAACAACGTATGCAAATGGTCTCTAATTACTTTCGCTCATGGTGGCAGCAGCAGCGATGCAGAGGCTCAGGCAGGCTCTGAAGTATTGCCAGTGTTGTGCTGTTTGTTGACACAGTGCTCCTCCTGCTGTGGCAGCGGGTCAGAGGGAGGGTGAAGCAATGGCTAATCAAAGCTGGGAACACAGCCCCACAAAGGCTGAGACCACACTGTAAACAGCCGAAGAAATAAATAAGCTCGGTAAGAATCAGCATTCAAGAGGCTTGCTCCAACCACAAGACTCACCTTAGAAGCATCATTGATCTGTTGTAGCACTTGGATTTGAAGCAGTCCATTTTAGCGAGGCACTTAAATCTCCATGGAGTCAGAGTGTTTTAAAAGTACGTTAGATTGGATGCAATCTGGATGCAATACTACTTCTCCCTCCCCTTCAAGTCCAGAGCTCATGAGAGTTAAACAGCAATACTTTAGAGCCCTATACCACTCTAAGTTACACCATTTAGGTTATACCCTTCCTAAACACATGGTTGGGAAGGATCAATATGGGCTTTGTGCCCCATACATCTTTGGCTTTAAAAGGTAACATATACAGTTGCTCTGAACAGGAGGCGTAAAGCCTGTAGACTGGTAAATTCCTGGTTTACCGAAGAATAAATTTTGTTTGAGAGCAAATGTTTTAATTAGTATCTTGGAAAGCTATGTAAACTTGATATAAATTATGAGGGTGTTGCCCTCTCTGATTTACTCTGTTTGAAAACCTTGAGGGCCTCCAGCCTGCCTGGACTTAAAGTTACTAGAATTTTTTTCCATTAAAGCCATATTTTTAAAGCTTGGACAGGGTGTGGGAGTGCTGATTTCCCTTGATTAGGTACAGATACCACATAGGAAACATAAAGATCCTTGAAACCATTTTCTTCGCAGTTTTCATTGAAAAAACGCTACCTCGTTCCCTCCTTCCTGCTCCATCCCCTGATGCCCCCAGTAGCAATACTGCAACGATTTTTGTGCTTCTGAAAGTTTGTGAAATGATGTGTATCTCAAAGAGTGGGTATAACACAAAGCATTTGCATAACTTGTAGCTAACTTTTAGGCTACTGAGGTCTCTAAGCTAGGTACCCAATTCTCCACGTTAAATCCTTTCCTTACAAATTGTATTTGACACATTATTCTATGAAACCAATTACACTAAACATTGGATCTGTATTTATTTACTAACATGCCAGAGACTGCAAAAGGAAACTAAGGATGGTTGACAAAAGTGTTTCCAGAACATGAATATACATCATTTAATGACAACAAGAAAAATTACAGCCAGAAAGTTGGCAACGGCAGCAAAGCCGAAGTGTTTTCTTGTTATTTCCATAAGCCTGAGGAGAAACACCATACATGGGCTGCTGTCTGTGCCAGACACTGATATAGATGTAGCAGAGAAAAAAACGAGTCTATTAGTCTGGGATAGCCAGCAGTATAGCCCATACTTGGGGAGGAGGGTCAGAAGATTAGCCCAGATTACTTATTATCCCAGACCCTGAGCCAAGCTGTCTGTCCCTGAACAAATTCATCTTAGCATTAGGTGATGTGTGCAGTGTGTCTTAAATAAAGTACCATACGTAAGCTCTTTGTTAAGCAAATTTCATACAAAGAGAACAGTGTGTTTGCTGCTACTGAAGTAGTGAGGATTTAAAAGCAGACATATGCAGATGCTACAAGTTTGGTAATATCCCTGCAGTTATGGCAGTACAAGCGAAGAAGAGGGATAACTTAACTCCAGGCCACTGGAGGTACTCACACAGGTGCTGCGTTAGTGGTGGTCAGGACACTTGCAGAAAGGAAAATGCATTTGGTCTTCAGACCTCATGCAGGACCAGCCTGGCTAACAGCTAGAAAACCAGGAGTTCAGAGTCTGGATTTGTTCTATTTCTGAGCAGATTTTCTCTCTGGAGAGTAACCGGAACACAGCCAATAATATCCCATGCTGATATTTCTGGTTCCTTTTCAAAGGGTGCTCACAGCCTGCCTGTGAAGCTCTATTGCTGTGCCAAGGGGATGCCTCATCTCCCAGCAGTGCCTGCTGGCAAATCTCTGCCTGCCAAACAGCTGTCGTTGGCAAGCTCAAATCCATCATACTGTCGTTTCCTCTCCCTAGTTTTGACCCATCTCCCCTCCCCAGTGCAGCCTCCCCGCAGCAGCTGACTGACCTCTCCCACCACAGGAAGGTGTTATCAACCTGCAAGGAGTGGGTTCACCGGGATATGGGGCTCATCCCACTGATTCAAGGAGGCAAATCTATCTTAACACTTATCTCACAGTTAAAGCCTCCTCCCTCTCTGACAGTTATTTCTAGGCCTGTATTTCATACTCATCACCAGCACCAGGAGTGAACCTTTCCACAGACAGATAAGTGGCTCCAAATTAAAGAGCATTAAATGAATGTCTTTCCATATTTAAAGCACCAGTAGCAATTGGTATGTCCCGGGCATGCCAGAGATGGTAAAATCTAATCACTTTCCATGCTTTAAATGCTGTGTAAACATGAGGTAATTGTTCTTATATGTGAAAAATGATGTGTCTCATGTCAAGAATGTATCAAGACCAAATTTTTAGCTTTGTGAAATATTATTGAGCCCAGCCCCTGCTCAGCAAATCTTTCCAAACTTGAATAAGTCACTAAAACAAATAAGGCTGTTCTTATTTATGAGACTGAGAGTTTATCTTGATTAGATATAAAAGATGTAAATAATGGTTTCTTTGAGACAACTTCTAACATAAAAGAAATAAACTATATATCTATGTTTTCAGTATGTCTGAAATACACTCATCAGCCACAGCAAAACACCTAATGCTCTTGATAAATGAAATACATGCAGCTAATCTAAGCAATTTTGCCCCTAAAAATAAAAATCCATCTTTGCTGCCTTTTTTTTTAGAAAGGAAATAACAACAAAATATACCATTAGTTGAAAAATATAGTCTGTTAACATCAAAGCTAATGGGTTACTGACTGGTTTTTCAAACCACTGTTTCAAGGTTTTACATGTCTGCAAGCATTTCTTCAGCAATTACTAAGATAAAATAATAGAGGAACAAAGTTTTAGTATTTCGTCAGTGCTAAGGGAATGATTAATAGCAACAGCCCCCAGACACCAGGCGCATCGTGGGCAAGGCTGGTGGGTTTCCCCACCTTAACACTCAACTCTCAGGGACCAGATGTCTAGCAAAAGACCTCAAAGAAAATAACAGTAAGGACAAGGCAGAGGAGCTTCTGAGAACAGTTCTTTCAGGATGGTACAATTATCTCTGACTTATTTCATCATGATGATGATTTCCAGTTATGGATACTGAGATAACATCAACTCTGTGTCACGTGGACAAAAATTAGCCCTCAGGATGGACAGTCTTACAATCAGAAACAGGTGAAAAGAAATCAATGCATTTACAGTCTTCAGTTTACCATTGGCCATGTGCTCTTCACACCACTTCTCCAACGAATAGAAGGCTCATGTGCAGCCCAGGGGAAAGCATCGTCTCTCTTTCCTCTGAGCTGTAATTTTGCTTGTTCTTTCTGGGCACTTTTTTTCTCCCTATGGTATCAGTGGTAGGTCCTCTGAGAGATTTACTGCCAAGTATCAGCGTCTGTGAAAAACTTCATTGTCTTCAGTTTAAAGGACAGGCATTAAAATTAAATAAAAACATTGCTGAAAATATTCTTGGAAAGGCTACCAGCTTCTATTTGGAGTGCAACAGATCCTTAACTTCAGTACCAGACTATCTGCAGCTTCTAGCATGTAATAGTCCATTACCTACAGTATTACATTCATCTGTCTTGCATAATATAGAGTACAGGATTAAATTTGGCAGCTCTCTCTCTGCCAGAGTGTTCAAGTGCTTCAGCCTCTCACTGTATGCCACCACCTGAAACAGTGCTCCATGCTGTGCTGTGAGTAATCCATCCTACAACGGGAAAGAAGGGGAACAACGTGATAGTACTTTGAGAAGTTACCACAGGTCCCTCTAGTTGTTTCCCAAATGGTCTTCGGGGGGGTGTGTGTGTGTGTGTGTGTGTGTGTGTGAAGGGGAGTTCCTTGTTGTTTCGGGTGTTTTCTGCTTAGCTGCACAGAACAAAGCCACAGATACTCAAAGTTTGGAAAGGAGAACATGGCTCTTCTTTGGATTTATGGACCGATTTCTGGTGGAGTAGAATTTTTCTCTCACTGTCAAGAAAATTTTAGGGGATAATAAAGATTAGAAGCTTTAAGAGTGACAGGCTAACTCTAAAATTCATGTGAACGCAGTGGATCCCTGAAATTGCATTTCCACAGCATTCCTGGAATCAGAGGTACTTCCCTCTCAGGGTGAAATGCTCTTGAGTTCCACAGAAGTCCTCCACCTGATTAGGGGTGAAAATTGTAACTGTGCATGAGTACTTTGTATGTTCAGTCAGTTGTTTCATCAGATTTCAAGAACCATTTAAGTCAAGCAGACATCTAATTAGCATCTCTTGATCCTGTGTCTTGGAAAACCAAGCAAGCTAGCTACCTCTGTTGATACCTTCGTGAAGCCTTTGTAATCGTGGTCTTGTGTGCTTAAAAACAGATATTTTGGTTCCCAGCTTTATAAATACAAAATATCCTCAAATACATATTTTGGTCTGCTTTTGAGCTTTAGGAGTCTCAAATCGAATACACGTTTACTTTTAATCTTAATAGTAGATATAGAATCAACTCTTTAATGCTGTCTGAATTATACTTGTCATATAGGAAACAACATGTTAACTTTGGCATGAACTATTTTTAAGAAGTGTGGAGGGTGAGCAGAGAAGCCAAGGGAATTACTGTTGCGTGTAGTGTTTATGATATATAAATGGGGTGGAGCTTAAATCCCTGAGCTTTTGGAGATTATGCTCAGGAAACCTTATTTTATGTGGTCATAAATAAAGCAAGAAAAATATCAGCTTAACTATGGCATGTACCTTTATGTGGGTATATTATGGAATTCTAATTAAAATGAATGCAGTAATAAACCAATCCAACCTTAACAGCAAAGCAAAGCAAAGCAGACCTCTCTCCCTCTTTTCTACTAGTTTAATGGTATTTTGAATCCCACAAATAAAACTGGCAAAAATACACATCCTGTTCTTACACTATTAAGAGCTCTAGTTTAGGATTATTGCAGTTTCTTATTGTTTCAGGAGTCTTTCCAAGTTACTCTTTATCACACTGAATACCAGGCAGTACAGGACTGTTAGGATACCAAAGGGTATTGCAACAAATGATCAGCGTAGGTGAAGAAAAGGCATCAACTGGCAGTTCATAGCAATGCCAGGCCTGCCAGGCCTGTGCTTGTTCTTCCTTGCAGTCCTACACTGCAGGATCAAGTACACAGACAACTTCTATTGTAAGTCCTCACTTCATAGTTCTACACATACTGGGGATGTCACAGCTCTACGTGTTGTGTGTGCACTTCCGTGCTGTACCCAAGTGCCGAACCAAGGCTCTGTGCCAGCAGCCACATAGAAAATGATGATGTTTGTTGTCTGGTACAGATGGTAGGGCACACTAGTGAAGCCTGCTGAGTCCTCTCTTTCCAAAAGTGGAAACAATAACCAAGCAAGTACCAATAGGATCAAAATAAACATTAATTAGAATAGAAATATGACTGGGATTGCCTGTCTGGAAGGTGCTAATGTGGGATTGCTTCTGTAGGCTGATACACCAGTGGTAGCCCTAAAAATCTGAAAGCTCAGAGCTCTTCATGCAAGCGTCTTACTACAACTCGTTTTCCTCAGCCAACATGTAATCTTCAAACTTCTGTCCTCTGAGAATGTCTAAAATGCCATTATTTATTGAGGTTTTGCTCTGTGGAAGGAACAGTAAGAATCTGGGTCTTACCACCAACTAAAGAACGGCGTCTTCTAGCATTTGCCCTTTTCCCAGCAGTTGGTTATAGAAACGCTATCTATATATTCATATAATCCATAATATTTAAAGCAAATTTTTTTCTCCCAGTTCTTAAATGTTCATGAATTGTAGCTCTTCTTAAGCACCATAGTATCGAGCAGTGATTTGTTTTCCAGCTGGGTGTAAGCTTTCTAAAACTTGAAACATTAATTAAGTTCAAAGGAGGATCATAAAACTATAGAAAGGCATGCTTAATGGTACTGATATAACTTCTGACAGATCTTGGTCTAATGTGTTCTTAAAGGCTACCAGGCATGGAGAATACAATCTCCCCAGGCAACCTATTTCAATGTTTCTTGGCATTACCCTTGGAAAGATTTTCTTAACATCTAACTTGACTCTTTCTCACTGCAATGCAAGCCTATTGCTTCTTCCTTTGTAAAGCATGGACATGGAGAACAGATTGTTCCCTTCCATTTTATAACAACCCTTTCTATACTTGACACATAATTTGGTGTGATTTTATGGGACTGTATGTTCACCATGGACTTATACTTAAAATGATACTCATTTGAAGTCACTGGCTAAATAACAAACAAAGAACAAATGTACATTTGTTTGCAAACAAAGATAGTGAAGATAAAACAGAGACTCTACCATATGTTTTCACCAGCTGGAATTAATTTAACATTTTGTTAGTTCTGCTTTTAAATGTGTTGTGAAGCTTACTTTTGAGGTCTTTCCACAGGCTGTGTCGCTGGCAAGAAGTCCTCGATCTATGGATGGCATACTACAAAGAGGTCTCGAGCAGTTATCTTAGAGGGGAATGTCACTGATGTGTTTCCCATTCCTTATGCTGAAACCTCCAATGCAGTGTTTCGTTTCCTCACTTGAAAATATTCTCCTGTGATGGACTGAGAGAGTCTCAGTGAGAGAACAGGATTCGTGCAACAGTTTTTGGAAGTGCTTCTTCAAGCATTCTGGAAAATCTGAAGTTGTCTGTTAGGAGACTAATTAAGAGTAATCATACACGATTTGGAGAAGAGTATGAAAGGGTTCAAGAGACTCTGGTCTAAGTCTGCGTCTGCACTGTGTTGCTCCATGCAGTACGGATTTATTCTTGTAATTCTTTTAATCACCAAGAAAGACATAGGACAAAGAAAAAAGCAACCAAAATGGAACCAGAGTTTTTTTCTGAGCAAATTGATCAAAATTTGTATCTATATATGTACAACAAATATCATGAAATTGATGTTTTGGTGTCTGAAATAGAGTTCTATGAAAAAGCAAATTCCTACAGTGAATCAGTAAAAATTCAGTGTGACTTTGGCTCAGAACTCCAAAGGCTAAATTATAGTTTATAATGCAATATGACTGTAAGGCTACTACTGCTCAGAAACAGCAGCAGAGGATGTACAAATGCTGTATATGTGTAAGAGAGAGAATCCCTGCCTTGCCCAGGCAAGATTTAAATATTCAGAAATGTTATAGCAAAGTAACTCAATATTCAATATAAGACAATGATGGTTTGATTTTACTGCCAAGAAGCTTGTGCAGAGGGACAGTTTTTGTTGTCTGTGCAGTGCTTTGAATTACAAGATGTGTCATATAACACTTATCTTAGATAGTGTGGGGGCAGTCAGTGAATGGTAACTGCGTTCTCCTGAAACAACAAGGATGTCATGTAGCACTTTTGGAGAGATAAGTGAACATTTAGACTGGGAAGGGTATGCAAAGGATACCAAAGTTCAGCAGCTAATTAGAGTGTTATCACTCGAGAAGTAACATAACTGAATGAATGAAATCATGGCATCTAGGGAAAAAGCTTGTCATTTGTTAAATTATATTGCAGTGTACATGAACCATACAATGGTGACATTCTCGGAAATGCAATGTAGCAGATTGGGACAAAAAAGGTTTAGTCTGGCTTCTCAATTTTGGGCATCTCTAAACGTGCAAAACCTTATCAACCGGTCACATGCACATTATCGTGATATTAGTAGGAAATCATAGCTCCAACTAGAATTCCAGTAAAAGGAGCTTATAATTTGGGAACATGAAGTCATCCTGGCACACTATTTACTCAACAATTATTTGAACTCTTACCAAGAAGTGTATTTAGTAAAATTATCATTTCTTCTTTAGAAGGAAACAAAAGACATTTACAATTTGACACAGAATTTTCCATTTAATGCTAGATCACATTTTGCCCCATCCCAGGCTGGGCCTTAATCTGGTAGCTCACAAGGTATGCAGGTGAGCTAGGTGAGCAAACCATTTATTTTTCAGTGCAGTAAGTCCATTTGAGTTAACTTGACACAGCTGAAAAGCCCTATACAGAGGTAGGTATGTTCATCTGAAGTCATGCTGGCTGTGCGTGGGAGGGAGACCTAGTGCAGCAAGAACTGGCACCATCTCTGTAAAAGGCTAGGAGAGCAGAGACACTTAATTTCTCAAAAAAAACCCATGGGATTACCCAGTAAATCACGTAATATTGAACTGTCCAAAAATATAACATGAACGTGGTGATAGAATAATCACTACAAACCATTGACGCAAACAGCATGATGTACAGCGACATACCAACGCTCTGGATCATGGGATGCAGAAAAAACACTGCAAGCCAGTAGAAAATGTATAACTGGAGTCTTATCTAGTGTGATAAGAAACATTTACTTCTGAAGAAACTATTAAATGACCAATTATCTAGCACACAATTAGTTAGGGAATACTTATTTGGCAATTATTTGCAGTAGAGAATGTGGCCATTAATGGGTCTGTCTTGGTGCCATTGGAGAAATCTAATAATGATTGGAGGGCAGATGAAGAGGAAGACATGGAAAGATGCAGTAGGGCGTAAGAGTTTCTCTCATGCCTAAGTATTTCTCTTTGCCTCCATGCATATGGACATGTATTCTTTAGGACAACTGTCTACTGTCTATTCAAATGTGAAGGTTTTCTCTGGGATACTTTTCCAGTGCAACGGTCATTCCCTTTCTTGCTGCTTTACTGTTTCAGTCTCCAGGCAGAAAAATGTTATGTTGTATCCACTGACAGTTTTGAAGCAGATCAACTCACAGGAAACATAAGTAAGAGGTGCACTTTTCAAGCTAACAGGCAAAAATACCCTCACTTGCTGCCCATCTCTGTGGCTGTTGAAGTTAAAGGAAGATGTCTACTGCTGCTGCCAACAGCAGCTGCCTCAGACAATGACAAATTGCAAAGAAGTTTGTACAAAGCACAGAGACTCACCAAACAGAACATGGGACAGCCGGGATTCTTCTAATAAATTATTCATGACAAATGGCTGGGCCACCTTTAAGTTGTGCCATAGTAAGGTGGATATTTTCTGGGATCAGCAGAGAAAGAAGGTAAAGACAAATGGTTAAATTCTACATTAAAGAAATAGAAGGAAAGAAAGGTGTAATTTATACACGCTTTTGCAGACTTTGCTTAGTTTTACCTATTCCTACTTACACAAAGAAACAGGAAGTGGTCAACCTAAAATCTGCAGAATTCTTGAGGCAATCTTTTAACATAATATATGATTGTTGGATCTCAATTGTGGTCTGAAAAACTATATAAATAATAAAAATGTGGAATCCAAACAAAGGCAATACACATGTAAAGAAATAGTTTGGGGTTAAAATTTTTCCACATTACAAAAAATTCAACTCATCCAACAGGACATTTTCAAACTTTTTGTTCTGTGATTTATTACAGAGGCCATCATTATCAATTACTTCTAATTAATAGAAGATGGAAACATTAATTGGTCTTATTTAAGTTTGATTGTATTAAATGATTTTACCAGTGATCAAAAATGTATTTTGAAAAGGAGTTTAGGCTAATATATCAGCAAATGAGGCGCTATAAACATGATTAATATGCACATTAGACTTTCCTTATCACTTTCTGTTGGCAGTTTTTATCCGGTCACAGCTGAAATTCCATTGAGTTCTTTCTCCTTTTGTATAAAATACAGATTATGTGGAGACAGCCGTCTGAGCAACTGGAGTTTCATCTTGTATGGCCATTAATTATTATTGCTCCTTTAGTATTTCTTATCTATCACTGAGACGTAGGACTGTATTTTTATAGACATTTGCTGGTAGGAAAAAAACAGGCTTTTGTGTGATGGCGCCTCAGCATTTTTTTATTGAAGAAAGGATCAACAACACATTTTGCATATCTATGAAAGGGTGGAATGAGATGTTTACAGCTGTCATCATTATGTAGGTGTGTACATTTGGTAATACAGCCGGGAAGTTGCTGGAAGGTACAGCCAGCCTTTGTTTCAGTGTTTTGATGTGGGGTGTTTGTTTTTTCCTTTTTTTTTAATACATCCAAAGCTATTTTGGACTTATTTAAAGGGAAACATATGCGATGTGATTTTTTTCACTGAATTGTCCCAGCAACTGGGAAAATTGAAGAATACATTACTTTACTGGTAGTTTGCTAATGTGCAAGTGCTGCTCTACACTGCGCTCAACTGTAATTTCTTCTTTGCATTTATTTCTCTCTAATCATGAAGGGAAAACTTGCATTCACTCCTGCTTCAAGAACAGAATTTTTGGGCCAGCCTGGCCAGAGACTTATTGCTAAAGGCACCTGTCTCAAACACTCCACTGACACAACCACCATGAGAGAATCACTTGCAGAACAGAGAAGCTGTGTTCAGATGCTGGATTTTTGCTGCACTACTCCCAGTAAGAATCTGTGGACCTCATTACTCTGACAGACCCAAACCTTCTTGCTTCCTGCCCAAAGCTGCCCATCAGCAGTGTGCAACTTGATTCCCCTGGGGCCAACGTCTAGCAAAAAATATCCTGCTCAACCTCATTTGCCAAGGAGTGTCCAGCACAATGTAGACATCTTTAACCCAGCCCCGCCTGAGATCAGTAGCGTGTGCAACATGCAGAGGTGGACCTGAACCACTGTATACACTTGTTTCTGTCTGAACTCAAAGTCATCACATGTTAGCAGCTGTTTGAACTGTCTAAATAGTTCAAAGTTTTGGCACCATCATCTCATGTTGATGAGTCATACTCATCTGGTGCCCTTCTAATACCCAGGCATCTTGCCTCCTCAGTTGTTCCCTGCTGAGGAATTCCCTGCTTACATTAGAAATTGTTATTAGTCTGCATGTGACTTCTTTATTCTTTAATTTCTCCCTGCTCTCCCTGACTCTGTGTGCTCTACTTTCTCATTGGCATACAGTTTGTTTTTGTGCCAAGTTCACTATTGAACACATTGAGCAAGAGTATCTCAATACTGATGTAAACTTACCAGCAGTGTCTTCCAGCTGGCTACAACTCCCTCCCTTTCCAGCTCCTCAAACACTGCACAGTTTTTCTGATCTCTGCCCTCTCAAGGTTAACTGTATTTCTGCTGTTACCCTGAAACAAATTAGCAACTGAAGTCTGTACAGTTATGGACAGGTTGCTCCAGATTTAAATCAGCATAGTTGGCTCCTCGTTGCTGTATAGAGACAATCATTTTCAGTAACATTCATTCCTTTTTGTTAACTTTTGCTGCTTTGAAAAAAAGGAAAGTCTGTTTTCTGGGATCTGACCAAAAGAATACATTTTTATGCTGTTTTCTGTAAGTGGATATTTATAGCAAATACCGATTCTTTTCTGTGCTATAGTGGTAACTGGGACACGATTTCCAACTGCTCTGGGGAAGCCTTTGGGTGAGACTGGAGAGGGTCGAAAGCCCGGAGGCTGGTGACATCGTACACAGGAGATGGTCTGGTTACACCCAACAGACTCAAATGCACATGACCAAGTATGCAGGGGCCTCCAGGACCCACCACTGGGTGCTATGTGGGGGAGGGAGACCTAGGCCTGAAAAGGGACTAGGTGGTCTCTGCAGGACCACTGTCCCCAGTGGACTCTGTCCCAGCCCTGACACTCCAGTGCTCAGCAGTCTGCTTAAATCCACCTCCTCCTGTGTGGATCCTGACTGTTACTTATTCACAAAACTATTTTGGAATAGTTATTCTGCCACAAATTGGTCTGTATTTCTCAGGAAAAAAGTCTCTGTAGACAAGCCATAATGAGATACAGTTGGCTTCCTGTATGTCCAGGGACCTGATATGCAGCAATGTAAAGCACACATCCCAAATTAGTGGATGCTTTTTGGTTTGGTCTTTGTGTATCTACATTTCCTATCTGTGGAATGGATTTTTTTTTTTATTGCTGTCCTTTGATGTCAGAGTTAAGATAATTTGTAATAAGTTCAAATTTTCTAGAAAAATATTTGAATCTGAACACTGAGGAGGAAAAAATGGGCCTTAGATTTCACAAGGGAAAAATTTAAAAAAAACAACAGAAGAGGTTGATTAATGAAGTGAACACTACACACTCGTGGGCGTTTAGAAGGAATAAATGTCTCCTGATCTTGATGTCTTTTTAACTTCATTTGTTGGATGTCATTCAATGCACATTGCCTCACTCTGTTCGAGGAGACCTGCAGTGAACTACAGAAGGAATTGCAGTCAGAAGTTTGGGCCAAACATTTAATATTCAAATTATTGCCTTTAAAGTTACAGGTGATAATAATTGAAGGATGGAATATTTGCCAACATGTTTTTTACTGTTTTGATTGAGCAGTGTGCCAAGTGTATAAATAAAGTCCAAACAAATTTGGTCCAAAATAAAGAAATTTTAAAAATCTCTGAGCAACCCAAATTCAGCTTTTACAATATCCGTTACGACAGAAATATCTTTGATTACTGGGTTGATAATATTCCTTTCTAGCTTATTTTTTCCTGAAGTAAACTACAGCAAGAATTCAGGCATAGTCTTAGAAGCTCACAGGCAAGCTACATCTGTGCTTGTAAATTAAACGGTGCCAGGGCATGGGCCCAAACTTTAGCACGCAATCACTATTTCATGTCTAGCATTGTTCTTCAGATGGTTTTTGACTTGGATCAGCCAGTGCTCTCCCAAACAGTCCCTGAGCACTTCTTAGGAATAAGTGTGATTCAGATATTATTCCAAATAAGCGGTTTGAAAGCAACTGCCTTATTTTGAAGGCAAAAGGTTAATAGTATGAACATGACAAAATCATTCCAGCTGGCCACGGGACAGCCCTGGCACTTGTTAGTTTACTAGTATAGATGACTTACGGTGTACCTTGTTTGCAGACTTCATGCAATATAAATAGTGTACTTCTGCCAACGATGCAAGTTTTGGAGTGGTCCTGTTAGTGAAATCACCTGACATCCGACTTCCAACAGTCTTCTGGAGCAATTAATAACTACAGCAAATGTTTTGGACAGTTTTCTTTTTCTTAATTGTGTTGGACCAGAGTCTGTCCCCATACTCCATGTGAAAAGATTTGAGGGCAGCTTTTAGCATCAAGTTTCTCACAACATTTTTTTTTGAAAAGCACTTTCCATGGCTGAAGCTTTTGCTGTTCTCTAAAGAGTGATTATCACAGAGATTTGGTTCAGGAAAAGCAAAGGGCAAGAAACAAAAAAAACTCCACAGTAAGACTGTAGAAAGAATTACACTAATACTAAATAATGAAGAAGAATGTAAGCAGATTATAGATACAGAGAGGCTAAGATCAGCTAATGGCTGAAAAAAGCAGATGACAGAGATAAAAAATGATAAGACTTGTCAGAAAGAACAAAGTCTGTGTGTGCATCATTCAGATTAAGGAATTAGAGTCAAAAGGTTAAGTGTGAGCAACAATGAATATGAAAAATGGGGAAAAAAAGAAGTAAAAGGCAATTTGTTTCATAAATCAGTTCTAGTCTAACATTACTATGGGGAAAAAAAAGTGTGTTGAAGTTTGTTAAATCAGCAGATAGCTCAGGCTGGACATCAGCATAAGATTAGTAAAGGTATTGGTATCTTCAGCAGCAGATAAAAGTGTCCTGTTTGAAGTGCTGTAAATATTGGCCTCAGGTTACCTATCATCACGTGTTTTGTCTCATAGCGGGAACCAAACTGATCTTCAATCTTACAGCCCAGGAGTCCAAACAGTTTTATGACATGACCTCTCACACACCCAAGGCTGTGGATCTAAAACTTTGGTTAATTTATAAGAACATGATGAAGAAAAGGGGTTCTATTGATCCTATAGGAGGTGGATGCTGGCCATGAGATACTTGTTCACAATAAGTAATTACACAGGGTGCGCCTGTAACATCTGTTCTCTTTGCTGCAGGAAATTCTTCAGAGAGCAGCTCAAAGTGGGTAGTAGATATCTGAAAGCACTTCCAGTTTATTGGATAAATATGGAATGCTTCTAAATCTGCCATTTTTAGAATGAGCAAAAATATATTCTGGACAACTACCAGCAACAATAGCTAAATTTACAATGCCTTTCCTCTTCTAAGTTTAGAGATATTGTTGAAATCTGCTCCTGCTAGTGAAGACAAATCCAATCATTTACAGTTTACACTATGGAGCAGCAGTTCTACATCTGCAGAGTCTCTACTTGAGAAACAAGGGTAGTGCACTGTCTGTACGGCAAGTGGTCCTGTCTATTCAAGTGAAATGGTTTTCATCTCATTTGTATGGACTAGCTGTTCACATACCATCATATCAGTAGGGCACAAAGTAGAAAATTACTATTTATTCTAAAATGGGACTTATCCCTGCTCATGAAATCTCCCTCATGATCTACATGACGACTTGTGCACAGGGACCATAAAGATGCCTTTTCTGTGACTGATGCAGAAAAAAAATGCTATTCCCTTTCCAAACATCCATAATCCACCGAGATGCACTCGTAATGCTATAAACAGTACCTAAAAATGGTCATATCGATGCTTGGACAGATCTCCCTCTGCCCCAGCTTCTGGTCTCTGGCAGTGGCCATAGGTAGACACCCAAAGCAGGGTGAACCAACAGGATGAATGCATGCTAATGCTTTCACCAGTATATCCTCACAACTCCCAGCTCTTTTTGACTTTGATGCTTCGTGAGGATCCTTTTACCATTAATAGGTCTAATGTATTTTTTAAACTCAGGAAAATTTTGGTATCTTTAGTTTGCTGTGAAAATGAGTTGTATAATGTAATGACACTCTACACAAAGAGCCACCCCTGCTTGTTGGATGTGTGACATTTAACTACAGCTCCTCCTCAGTGGAAACTCAGGAAGGAGAGAAGTCCTTCCATGCCTTCTGTGTCTCAAGGCCCCTTCTCTTTGCTTCAATCTTGTCCTATCTCTCTGTGCTGTGGTGGGTGTTACATAGAGTTATAATAATGATATTAATTAGGTCTGCATTATGCATGCAGCTACACTATATGATGTGCAGTTTGCTGAAAATTAATGATCTATGCTTGACATGGGATGTAGCATTATTCATTTCTTCATGGGCTTTTTTGTGGCATTGTTTTCCTTCACATCCTCATTAACACAAAATAGTTTGTCTTTACAGTGCATCTCTGAAATGAGTATTCATGGGCATTTTTACACCAGAGAAGCTGAGGGACAGAGCATATTACTTACATATTTGCAAAATGCCTAGCTTGGGAGAGCCAGTTCAAGTCAAGTGACCAAGGGCTAATTTTTACAGAATGCTGTATTGGCTTGACTAAAGACCATGCTTGAGTAGAAACAATAGTGCTACACAGCATGATTGCACAACTGTGACTGGCAACTACCAATGAATTACAACTGGTTTTAGACACTAACACATAATGGATGTGCTCTCACTTTTGGGGACAAGGACCAAAGGCAAAGCAAGACCACTAACCAAGTAAGTATGGGGTTTAGCTGCTCAGTGTGACTCCTTCTGCACTTAAATGCTCCACACTTTTGTAAACCAGGCTTCAGTTGTCTCAAATTTGGGACAAGAGGCAACACAGAGTCGGTTCTCTTAAACAAGCAGGACAACGTAGATGAAAGTCATAGTCTTTCCATAGGAACCCTGCAGTAAGGACTGGTGTGCAGTCCAATGAAGTGCCTTAATCCTGAAGGTCCTCTTTCTTTTCTTGCCTGCTTACATCTTCTGCACTGAATTAAGAAAATGACACTGAAAATCCCTGATTATCCCTTGGAGTGCTACTAGTGAGTACCAAACAAAGTAATGCTTTGAGAAAACACATTTTATGTTTAAGCATTGTGCCGTGCAAAAAGGAGGGATTATGGAATTGCTTGAGCAACCTAAATTCTGCCATTGCCTAGCTTCTGAGTCTTGATTTTGCTGGGTTTTGTGATATTTAAATACCCATTCTTGCTCTCCCCTCACTACTGAGCAGGTTAGTTACACAGCTTATTGAATGCATATGTGAAGCACACCCAGTAGAACCCATATGTTTGAAAAGTTCCTACAGCACGTGTTAAAATAAGGTCTTCCAGAAATGTGTCTGTCTCTGACATGTGGATAGACTTTCATATGTATACATATTGCAGGATACGTCTTCAACATCAAGGGAAATCCCCTGTCAAATGCCATATCTCATCTTGATGTATGGTAGAGCTAAGTTTTTGAAACAATTTGCACAAAATTTTCTTTCTTGACAGAGCTACATTTCTTCATATCCTTGTTCATAAAAAGAATGGAATTAGTTTATCTAATTCTAGAAGGAACGGGAGGAAGCAGCATTGGTATGCACACCACATGGATCTTTGCTGCTTTTGGAAGCTGTTTTTGAGTGGGCAGCCTTGCAGGACTGGACATTGACAGGGAATTGAAAGTGGACGGGTAGGCCTGAACAAGTGGCTATTCATGTATTGTCAGGATCGAGGTGTATGAAGTGTCATCAAGTTACTGGGTTGCAAACCAGAGCCTAGATTCATCAAGGGACTAGTCAGTTATTATAATTAAAAGGCATTTTGAATTGGTATCAATTAGACAGAGACCACAGTCATAATATCAGCCAGAGCGCCATTCTTCACTGTAGCACCACTGAAATCTGGCCAGGTTTTGGAGCAGTGGCCCACCCTTTACCAGTTAGTACAGACAGGGAAAACATGCTCAAAAAATTGCTCTGCTTTGGGCATTTTTGTTGTGAATAGCTGGTTTGAGTTCAAGAGTTTCTTACAAAAGAAGCCCGAGACAGATGTAAAGTACAAGTAATGCACTTTTAGAGACATCATTTATGGTATGCTTCACTCATGTGGAGACCAAAGGGAAACACTGTCAGAGACATTGTTAATACCTGTGAGCAATTAATAAGAAAGTAGAATATATATTTTCATTTAACTTTTACTACTGTTTTATTACCTACCAATTTGGGTACTTGAAATGAACTGTTCGTCTATTTTGTTTTCCTAGAGTCTGCAGTTATTAGATAACTCTATTATGTGGAATGAAACTTAAAATTGATGTGACTGATTCTTTCTGCTGTGCATGCTTTGAACATTTCATTACTTTCTTTCCACAAAAAAAACCCAACAAAAACAACACCTGAGGAGAATTTGTGGTAAGTGAATTACCCCAGCAGAACTAACAGAAAGAGAAAAACTGGTTCATGTGACCGAAACAGGCAGATCAGAGTTAATTTTTAAACTCTGTACTGTACATATGGAAGGATATGTGCTTGCACATACAGAGGTAAGTTTTTATATAACACCTTCAATTATGTGACAGATTTCATCAAATACTGATTTTACTAATTAATTTATGTTACTAGGCAGAGATAATTTTTGCTTTCAGCTTAAAGTATGAGCAGAAAACCTGAACAGCTTCATATTAAAAATAACAAACAAGGGGATTAATTGTCAGCACCATCAAAGAACATTATTTGCCTCGTTATTTAATTCTAACTGGGTATCTTTGAGTGTGTTGGGATCTCGTCTTTAACACTACTGGCAGGTTGAAAGATCATTGTCACCTGGCATGGGAGTTGGGAAGAAACCAAAGGGAGTTACCAGAGGTCTAGAAAAAACATGACCCCTAAAGAAAGATGAATGAATAGAGTTGTTTAGTCTTGAGAAGAAAGCACACGCTAATGATTTTCAAATATGTAAAATGCTGCTGCTGCAAGAAGAAAGAATTCTAATTTTCACATCCATGCTAGATAGGGCATAGAATAAAAGGATTAACCACTTGCAGAGAAGGTTGAAGTTAAATATTAAATGAACAACAAAAAATCTCCAAAACTTGCAACCTGTGAGGACAGTGACAGACTAGAAGAGAAGATATTTATTAAACAAATATTTACATGATCATGACCTAGATATGATTAGGAGAATGATTTAGATGATCTCCTAAATTCTTATCTTTATTTGCTGCCCTATTAAAGGCTCACTCCCATTATTTTGCCTTCAGCATAACACACTAACTGGTTATCCCAACCAAACAATGCTCTGAACACAGGGAAAAAAATGGGCTGTTACTTCTTCAAACAAGCATCAATCTGGCCTAATACAGGATCTTTCCTCCCTCCTTTGACATTCTGAAGTCATTTCTTCTTAGGGAACGCCATTTTATCTGAGTAGGGTTTACTTTGCAGGGCAGATAGAGCCCTGTCTGAGCTTCCTGAACTCTGCTGGCAGTGCCAGGGCTGTCTACAATTTTACTGCAGAAGCTGGATTGCAGTTTGAACATTGCAACACATACTGACATACTGGTAATATTTTAATTTTTGTTAATATAGCAAATAATCTTTTGTGAAAGTATGGAATGTGACCTTAAAGTGGGGTGGGGGGGTGGGGAGGTGGAGGAGAAGTACGAGCAAAGGAAACTCAAACAAAAGAAAAAGCAGAGAGCTAAGGAAATGCATGTAGCATTTCAGAGCAAGACAGCTATTGCACTCATTTTTTCTGGAAGCTTCGACTTTTCTGGAGGAGCTTTCACATCAGCAGCAATCCACAATTTATCACTCAAAAAATACTAAACAAAGACCTTAGCAAACTCAGCATTGCTACCCCCTCTATTATTTATGTGATGAACAAGGTGAGGAAGTACATTTCCTTCAGATCAGGATAGCCTATGAGTACTATGACGAAAAGGGGCTGTGCAGGACTCAAGAGCTCTCTCAGGCCTCCAGGCAAAAAAACACGCAACTGCCTCATGTTGTGCTGGGGGAAAGGATCCATCTTTCAGAGTTACCAGAAAGTACAGAGGCGAGCAGCCTGTGGCATAGGTAAAAAAGCTAACAATAATCTTGGGATGCTGGATATCTCTTAAGCTGTTTGTAAAACTGATGACCCTATCTAAAAGTGCAGCTGTCGGCAGGTATGAATGAAACTGTCTAATCCTGTTCCCCCAATCCTACTGCCTTCATGCTTATTTTCAAGCTGATAAATCCTTCCAGAGGTAGGAATCCAAAATTTCAGCAGCCTGCTCTGGGGTTTCCTGAAGCAAGGTGAGTAATCAGGAACCCTCACAGCATCACTGTTGTGTTTCAGTTGGAAAGAGAGTTTATCACAGTGCTCTTCATTCCTTCAAATCAGCTGGACCTGTCAAGGAAGAAAGAAAGGATAGAAGGAGGGAGGAGAAGAAAGAAGGAAGGAATAAGGAAAGGAGGGAGGAGAAGGGAAGGAGAAAGGGAGAGAGGGAGGAAAAGAGAGAGAGAGAAAGAAGATGGGAGAAAGAGGGAGAAAGATAAAGAAAGGGAGAGGAAAAAAGAGAAAGAAAAAGGCAGGCAGGCAGGCAGAAAGGTAGAAAGGAAGGCAGGAGGGAGGGAAGGAGGGAAGAAAGAAAAAGGCAGGAAGGCAGGCAGAAAGGTAGAAAGGAAGGCAGGAGGGAGGGAAGGAAGGAAGGAAGGAAGGAAGGAAGGAAGGAAGGAAGGAAGGAAGGAAGGAAGGAAGGAAGGAAGGAAGGAAGGAAGGAAGGAAGGAAGGAAGGAAGGAAGGAAGGAAGGAAGGAAGGAAGGAAGGAAGGAAGGAAGGAAGGAAGGAAGGAAGGAAGGAAGGAAGGAAGGAAGAAAGAAAGAAAGAAAGAAAGAAAGAAAGAAAGAAAGAAAGAAAGAAAGAAAGAAAGAAAGAAAGAAAGAAAGAAAGAAAGAAAGAAAGAAAGAAAGAAAACGCAGGCATGGAAAGAAATAAGGAAGAGAAGGAAGAAAAGAAAGCATCCTGTTGCATGCAAAAACCAGATCCAGCAGTGGCAAGAGCTGGGCAGAGTGGAGCCTTTCCTGATAATATCAGTTTACTTTTTAATTAGATGCTGAGCTTTTAAAGACAATGGAGCAGACATGATAAAGAGCAGGCTATTAAGTGTCCCAATTACAGAGCACCAAGAATCCAATAATTTATGTGCTGATAATCTCCTGGTAATCCTCCGGGTGCTGCCGGAGCATAAGCGTCCTGATTGCTCCTCTGCTCTTACACGGATTTGTTCTCCTACCGCTGCCGAGTTTTCCCATTATGTTTGGCACAGCTCATTTAAAACAACCACAGTTACCTCACAGCCAAACCGCTGGCCTAAGTTTAGCTAAGATGAATAGGCAGCCGTTCATCTGCGACAGAGCCTTTGGTGTAAGTGTGGCCAATTAGTCACACGTTTGGTGTTCTAATTAGGCAACGCAGGGCCTTTCAGAAAATGTGCTGTTGATTTAGGTACTTCCTCAAACAATGCTAAATTGTGTTATGTGAAATTCAATTAGTTCTTTTCTAAATGTTTCCACATCTGTTATTCTTTAAGCATAAAGTGATGAGGAGAGAAGGAGAAGTGAAAAGCCAGAGTCTCCACTGGTGAAATATGTTAGGCCTCTGGGACCAGCCCTTTTTCCAGCTTTTGACCCTGAACAGTGATATACAGGAAGGAACAAAGTTGGAGAGCTATCATGGTGAAGGCCTTTAAAATAAATCATTATAGAAGAAATACTGCAACTGTAAGGGAACATAATCTCATATGATAGCCATAAACTAAGCTTTGTTTGGAAACGGATGGCATGGGGAAAGCACCATTAAGCAAATGATTATAAATTCCTTTTTAAGAACTGCATTTTTTTTACGATAGTAGTGATATGCTTAAATCCCAAGATTAACCAAAAATACATATAGAGCCAGTTTACCCTTTTGCAGAACAACTTCGAGTAGGTTTTTTTTTTTTCAGATTTTCCCCCTGAGGACTAAAAAGATGGCAAGACCTCCTGTAGAAGGCTTTGAGGGTGAAGGGATAGGGTGCATTTATTATTTCTGCTGCTGCCTTTTGCCATTTTTCTCTGCATTTGGAACAACAAAGCACCGCAATCCTTTTGATCCCTTGAACAAAGCATCAGGCTTTCACTGGAGCTTTTCCGTGCTCCTATTGACCCACGAGGTTTACATTTGCATGAGACTTCTCCCAAAACACAGGCTACCTATGACCATTGCTGTACCCATGCTTTATCTCCGATCTGTTGCATATAGCTTGCTGGTGTATCAGTGATTTCTCCAACATCGCGGCTTAACCAGAAACCACAGCTGTCTAAAGGTGAAGTTGTACATGCATTTGATCCTTGTTACTGTTATCACCTTTTCACTGACCAACATTTTGAGCCTTATCTGTGGCTGGCAGGCCATGTTTCAGGTTTGTCAGAGTCCGGATGTAGCCCGTGCAGTTTTCTGATGATATATCTTGATAAGATTTGCAGAATGTGAGAGATGAAGTTGTCAGCACGGCTTTATGGCACCTCCGGACATGTCAGAAAATGAAAATATTTTCAGAAGCGACGGAGTTATTTTGACTGGTGACACAAACTTTTAAGACAACACAAGCCTTTGAAAAGGAAAAAGAATGCTCAATTTTTATAACAAAAGACAACAAGAAGTGTCTGTCCTGGAAAGACATCAGATTTGATGGAGGAATCAAATAAGAAAGACAGTAAGAGGATCATAAGATGAAAACTTTCTGGAGCTAAACTGATAAATTGTATTTTCCAGCTTTAATTGCTGCTACTGTATAGACGTGTCAGTCTTGTAAACCAGGACCTTTATGTCTTGCTTTTGATAAAACACTCAAAGCAAACCAAAATCAAACAAATGCCCAGGAACTTCTTTTCAGCACCTGTGTTTGTCTTCAGACCAAATCACCATGTTTTCTATAAGCCAACCCAATCATGTGTCACAGATATATAAAAAGAACATTTTTCCCCCAGAAGATGACACAATTAAAGAAGTATAAACCATAGCGTGACCCAAGAAACCCTCAGTCACATGTCACTTCGCATGCCCATCCTCAGGGTTGTC
The DNA here is from genome assembly GCA_033556795.1 of Tapera naevia. Taxonomy (NCBI): domain Eukaryota; kingdom Metazoa; phylum Chordata; class Aves; order Cuculiformes; family Neomorphidae; genus Tapera; species Tapera naevia. The sequence continues at coordinate 1,632,232 of JAUMJJ010000079.1, read as the reverse complement.
TTAAATGCTCAGCTTGAGATAGAACACACTGCCCAGTTTAGTGATGTCAGTAATCTGTACCTGCCATGATTTGAGCATCATGATCTTACAAATAGCACAATAATCACATATTATTACTTAAAAAAAACAGCAGGAGGAGGCCAGCTGTCAACTCGTTCTGCATTCAGAAAATTTTGAAAGCTTTTTGTTGAAGAGATGAAGGAGAACTGGAGGCAAATAAATATTCTTAATAGTTGTTGGAATATTTCAGATATTTTTATTGAAAAATGCTGTTGCATGAAAGCCAAACTGTTAGTAGCAATGCATATGTTTTTGGGAAAAATATCTGGCCTCTTCCAGAGAAATAATAAAAAAAGGCTATCCAAGTCAAACCTTGAGTCTGTTGATACAAAAAAAAAAAAAAAGGAAGTTCTGGCAGAATCCCTTTCCTTTAAAAAAGAAAAGTTTCTCTTTCAGACTGCAGAAGTTGTTAGAAAATGGGATTGTTCTACTGAGAGACGAACAAAAGCTTTCTTTATAAATTCAAGCTGAAGGTATTGGTTCTTAAGAAGATTTTCAAAGTTTGATAGAAAGTATTAAAATAACAGTTTTTCTAAAAAGGAAACAAGTTTTGAACATCTCTAAAAGTTACGAATTGCTGACAGAGAAATATTGCACCTATCTCTCATGAAGTCTTTGAATGTTGTTCCTGAAGCGTATCAAGTACATTAAAAGAAGCCTCTCAATCTATCTTCTCCCAGAAAGATTATGCAACCAAAAATAACAAATCAATTATTTCCCTAAATATAAATCTTTTGAAGTCCACCTGGAAAAAGATTAGGTTTAAATAGCTCTCTAAAACAAACAACTGACCTAGATTTGAAAGACACCTTCTGTTTTCTGAAGTCTATGAAGCTGTTTATAACAACAGTGGTTTTGTTGCATAAAGTCTTGCTGCAACTTCTCATTCTCAAAAAGTGTCTTCAGAGGTCCCACATGACACATAAAACCCAAACATCTTACAGTCATTTAATGTCAGGCCAGAACCTCTCTCTCATTTACTAGGTGATGACCATAGCAGAGGTGGACGAATCCAGGGAGATCAGCTGAGCGAAGAGGGAAAGGAGCTGCTAAAATGACTTGTGGTTCAATGATCACAGGCCTTGCCTGCAGATGTGTTTGTATTTTTTTTGTCATGAATGAAATTATAACTCCAGGTCTTATTTGCGGAGCAGCATCTCAACACCCTGTACCTGTATTTTCACTGTCACTCATTTTAAGGAAATGAAGCCCTTTATTATTGTTCAATGCACTTAACACTTTTCCATACCAGGAAAGTACATGTTTTCAAGCCTGCACTTGCACGAATCAAGCAGGAGCTTACGTGCATCAAGCACGTACAAGGAAACGTCTAAGAGGGAAATAAATTATTAACTAAGGAGGACTTCATGAAGCTGGCAAAGTGGTTGGGAGAGCTGTGAAGAAGAAACACCATCTTCAGTGTAAAAGCACAATAAAGGCAGAGCTGTTCCTGGGCTCCTTTCTCACCCAGTGTCGACTGCATGTCCATCTTGGCCTCAGAAGGAGTTTAATAGGAGTTTAATTAAACTATTAAACTCTGCATCTAGGACCAGAAACACATCAATCGTCATCTCCTGAGCTGAGAGGCATGTTCCTAATCCAGACACGATTAGCTCAGGCCCTCCCAGTGTGGGGGAGTACTTGGGTGTCCTGGAACTGAATTTTAATGGGGAATAGATTGGCCAGACGAGATTCTGTTTCTCATCTCATGTGTTAATACAGGCTTCCACATCCAAAACGGTTTGGGTTTGGCTTTGAGCTGCGTTTATCACAGTTTGTGGCTGTATTTTATGCCATGGTTTTGGCTATGGTATATTTTTCAGGCAGAGGAAAGGAGCTCCTTCTTTCTTTTACTCTCTACTGCTGTCATGGAAGGATGCTTTCATTCCCAAAAGCCACAGACTTGAGGCTGTAAGACTGGCAGGCATGCTCTTTTAAAAATATTTTTAAATAGAAACACTATAATAAAGAAGTCCACTGTTTTGTCAGGTCTCTTTGGTTCTTACAGCACACCTTCCCATGCTTGGGCTCCCTGCTTTTCCTTCTGCTGCCTCGTCATGTCTGTTACTCCATCTTTTTCTCCTTCAGGTGGTCTTGGGGTGCACAGTGGTATCTCTTTGCTCTCCTCAGCCTCCTGACTCACACCAGAATAATCAAAACCACTATTAACCTTGTTCTGGGTAGCCAAAGCACTTTTTGCCTCACTTCATTTTCTTTTCTCTTCCTCAGGGCCTTGTGTCATATCTCTAACTTCAGCCTATGGTCTCCAGCAGTAGGTATGGCAGACCAGGTCTGAGGAACCATTGTCATTAGAGATGTAGCTAATTCCTTGCTATGACAAAGGTCATCTCAAGATGAATATGCACAGCAGTGACCGAAGGCGGTCTCTGTCCCATTGCACTGGTTGGAGCCGGATGGGGACCTGTCACCCAGACAAGTGGCCCGTCTGCAATTGTGCAAGGTGCCATAATTTCTTCTTCTTTTTTTTTTTTTTGAAGTTCAAGCTATATGAAAAGAAATTAAAATACTATCCAAGCAATGAAAAGCATTGCAGGAATTCTTTGAAATAGATGCTTATATTATCCTACTCTCTTAAATTAATGAAGGGGTAGACTGAGACAACAGGCTGATAAATTCACCCATGAAATCCTTCTACCAACTAAAACAGGAGTTCTTATGTTTTATGGTTTTCTAAGACTTATGTCAGGTGCTGTCAACAGCAATAAACCTGGCATAATTTTGAAGAGAAATAAACCTCTTCGCCCAGCATTTCTAGGCTCAATAAATATCTGTTCTTGTATTTTCTTCTCGTAAGTGCCTTTACCACTAAATACGTTAATAGGTGACATTCCCTGCCCAAAATAGTAGGGAAAAAAACCCCAAAACCTCTCCATAGCCCTGCCCTAAATCTGTGCCATCAGGTTAGCCTGGATCTGAGCCCAAGCAGCTCCTTGCAGGGCCGGTGAACCAAAGCATATTGCTGTGCTCACCAGGTTCACTCCACAACTGGGTCAAAGCCAGCCCGCAACCAGCTGCATCACACTGCAGGCAGAAGAAGTTTGCTCCTGCCTGCAGCACACTGTGCAGATCAGCCTATGTCTGTGAGGGGAATGGCAAAGATCTTTCAAGATAGAAAGGAACTCATTTTCTACTTCAGAAAACAGACCAACAAACTTATCTACAGCCTCTTAGCAGATACTGCAGCACTGTGTAGGCTGCTGATGCTCACAATATAAAGAGGATATTGGAAAACTGGAGAAGGTGTACAAGAGAGCCATAAAAATGATTCAGAGACTGTAGAAAGTGCCCTACATTGAAGCACTTAAAGAATTCAATCTGTTTAAGTTATCAAGAAGACTGAGAAGCCACTTGATTACGCTGGGTAATACCTTCACCAGGAGGAACCGATGGGTTGCTCAGGCTCTGCTCACTAACAGGAAAAAGAAAGACATGGTTGGAACAGATTGCTGGAAGGTTGAAAGGCAGGAAAATGCAAACTGATTAAAAGGAATTGCTTTGATTCTTTAGCAAGGACTTATTGAGTAAGGTGGCGGACAAGCCAAAGTTTTGATATCTTTAAATCAGGACTGAGAGTTACTGGGCTCAGGAAAGAAATAACTCAGAAAATAACAAAATTAACTTCTCCATCACTTCCCCCTCCTTACCTAGCAGGGTCTGTTGTGGCTAATCTCAGTGGCTAGTGAGGGTCAAAATCCTGATGTGAGGTTAATCCCCATGCCTAAGGAATGCTTCCTAGGTTTGTCTGAGTCTAACTCAGGCGTAATGATTTCACCTGTATTTGGTGGCTAGTCAGGAGAAAGATATTTGACAGATGGATATTTTGTGAGCATGATATTTGCTGAAAAATAGTTGAAATACTTGGGGCATTATGGACACCTAGGACATCTAAAGCCATTGACTTGACTATTCTGCTGTAACAAATAGCCCTGTGGCTAGCTAGAGATTGCATTCCCATTCAAAAGGTATGAAAGTTCCCTGTAGGTAAACTGAATTTCCTTGAGTTGGGGGAGGGTGGGAGAGGGAAATAAGAATGCAAATCCTGTGGCCACAATCCCTTTAAGAAGGAAGTGAGAACAGTGCTCACACCTCTGGAGCATCTGTGGGCTACACAAACACAGATGAACACCTGAGCTAAAAACAAGTGATGCCCAAACATTGTTTGTAGGAAAACACTGAGAAAGATAGCGAGGCATGATGAACAGGAGCACTGTGGCAGGAAGAGAGTGTGTTAATATTGGGACACTGAGGGAGTCATGCTGGTCACACAGGGTCTCTTGAGGAGACGAAGCAGAAACACAACGACTATTAGGCAACCCTTCTTTAAAATCTGTTCATCAAAACAAGATTCTTTGCCTGTTTCTTTAGTCAATGGACTGAGACACTGTTTGTACCAGGGCACGAGAAACCATCCAAATGCACAGGAGGGGTTCTGGACAGGGATGCATGCAGATGCAGGTCTCTGTGTTACCATGTCACCCTCAAGATACTGTAGCTGGAAGAAGAAAACTTCTCCTGTGGGGAGTATCTGTGTGTCTGGAGTCTGGGCAGGTATCTGCAGATCAGGACGTTCAATGTATTTTCTTTCCCCCATTCACCAACAGATGGTGGCAGAGAGAGTCCCTTTCCTTTCCAAAGCCTTCGGGTCACAGCAGTTATTTTACCTTTTAATTACCTCTGTATGAAAGACTACTGTATTCTGCATCCTGAGGCAGTTTGTGGCAGCAGCACTGCAGAGCTCTGGGAAAGCATTGTGTGCAGCTACAGCATGACAGCACAGGTTGGGGTAAAGATTTCAGTGTACTCATTTTCCACATTGTGCAGGAGTTATGTTCAGAGAAAATTATTTAAATGTAGTATACCAGCTTGTATGTCATTTCCACAGAATGTTACAACCATTCTGTTATGTAATAGGGAGTTAATAAAGTCAACCCAAAACTCACTATATCACTTTCTACATGAAGTCACCTCATTCATCATTTTTCCCTTTAATTTCAATCTCATCTCTATTTCTACATTTACCTTCTGAAGTGTTTCTCACACAGCATATTCCCAACACCCTTCTTATTTTACTGTGTGATCTAAACAATGCAAAATAGCAGAGCCTGAAAATTTGAACTGCAGACATCATGAGAACAGGCTCTGTCAAGAGCTTTGCAGTATTTCCTGCTTCTGGTTGAGCTGGAAATACTCAAAGCCTGAAGTCCTGGCCCAGCTGAAGTCAATGGGAATTTTGCCATCAACTTCAATGGGGCTAGAATTTCACTCTTGGTATTTACTCTATGTATTCAGTCTTAACTAGATCTGGTGTAGTGTGAAAAGGAAAACTTTTCCTCTTCCTTTTCCTTCCTCTTGTAAGATTTAATGCTTAAAAACCTCTTGTATATTCAGGTTAGATGTAAATATTGAGTAATGACAAATAAGTTCCTGTGTTACTCAAATGATCCATTTCTTCTTTCTAAGCACGTGTTAGAAACTGTGGTATTACAAGTATTATAAATATAAAACAATATAAGGATTAAGAAATGAAAGCTATCTGCATAAAATAATTAAATGTTATACTGTCTATCTTTTGACAAAGCCTATATTGTAGATAGTTGCCTTCGCTTCAGGACCTTGATGCCAAAACCTTTTGCAGTCAGCACTACAGTGGTTGATGTCTGTGCAAAATGTTTTAATTTTTGCTTTTATACAGAATTCTCCTGGCAGACACCTTCATCATCAGTGAAGGAGGATTTGTAAAACTTTAAACTTGACTTTGAGGAACAGGTGGACTTTACCCTGGTTTACTTGTGTTTATCACTGTACTCCAGGAGATGCTTTGTAGTTCCTTGCTTGCCAGAGACCATCCATTACAGCAAGTTTTTTCCCTTCGAAAGATAGGGTCAGATCTGTTTCTGCTAGAAAAAATTCTGCTCATTACTGTGTTCATATTTTAATTTAAACAAACATTTTAATTGTGTGTTTTTTAATAACAACCACCCCTAAAAGCAAACTGACCAGCCTGATATGTGGCATTACAGTGGTAAGGATTCATTGGCAAGGATGTTTCTGGAAGCCTCTGTACCATTTTTTTAATAGCCCTGGAAGACATAGTGGATATCTGATCTACAAAATGTGCGCTTGAGCAGAAACATCACCCCTGCTTCTTTCCTAGAAACAAGAAGTTTTCTTCTAGAAATACAATAATAGAACCCCTCAATTAACCCTCAACCACTCATTTTGTTGTCACTGACAATTAGCAGGCCTCCTAAAGCACTGCTGCCTCACTTCTGCAGTTAAAGCAGCCCTGCCAACTGGACTTGGGCTGACACACTCATTCTTCAGCATATATTTCCTGGTGCGAATAGTTTCTAGCTCCTTTCCAACGGCCAAATCCAAGAGAAAAAAAAAAAGAGAGAGAAATAAAAAGGGCTTTGTTCTCCATGAAAACAGCCGCAGCTGCGGTCAGAAGCCCTGCGCACTAAGCTGGGCCGTGAGGAAGAAAGGGAAATGCAGTCCGCCACATCCTGCCAGGAGGGCTCCCAGCCCTGTAGCTCCCAGCTCTGTCAGGATGCCTCGACCTAGACCTCTGGCCACCCACCTCCTCCATCTCTGTTGGCCCACTGTGAAAACCTGCCCCTTCTCTGGGCCATGTAGAAGCCATATCCTATTTTCCTCTAGGCAAACCAGGAGAAAGTTTACAGCAGGGAAAGAGAGAGAAAGCAGATCTGAAGCACAGCTTTGGTCCCCCACCAGCTGAGCTTTGCAGTGCCAACATGTTACATGGGCAGGCCCTCTGCAGTCTTCCATGGTGTCTTGTACAAAATATAGATGTAGTGACTTTTCTAGCTGCAGGAGAGCAAAATGGCTTTTGTTATCTCTTCTGACCCTACTTTCCCATGTTGCCAAAGAAGAATTCTGGGGATAAGCAGACCAGTGCCACAACCTCCATTTGACCTGTCACCCTCTTATTCTTGCTCATTTTCTTAGACAAAATATGTCCTAGTGGGAAGTGGCTATGCCACCCTTGAAGCAACACCTTGCCTAGTAGTCTCCAGTATTACCCCTTAGTGGTGCCTTTGATGATTTCAATTGTAAATATTTCCTTGCATTTGCTCTTTTCAGCTTGTTATATTGAAACCAACAGTCCTTGTCATCTGCGTCTCCCAACCATTTTCCTGGGGGTCTGCCCACTCAACTCATTCGGTGTGTGGCAGTACCAGGTTAGGTCTCCTTAATCTACTGACTGGTATAAATTCAATTTTGCCCAGCACACTGCAACAGGGTCTTTGTTACCTCCTATGGTTTAAAATACAGGTTTCTGCACAACAGCTAGCAGATTATCAACACACCTATTTTTTTTAATTGGCCTTCAAGAAAATCCCCACATGTGTGCCAAAACAAATGGTTCTCCATGTAGGGTTTTTTTCCCCCACTTCCTGTAATGGCTCAGTTCCTGATCTCCCAATTCCCTTCCCACGCATCTTCCACTGAATTTTACCAATTCACTGACACGGACTTGACACCTCCACCGCTGTTGATGTGCCTTGCCGCAAGCCTGGGGATGGACCTTCACCATGGCTGAGAAAGGGTTTCCCTTTCTCGACTAGACTTACAATATCTGTGGGTTTTCTACGGACTCCTGTTACCTGGGGTATGATTTTTGCCTGGCAGAATTGTCTGAGCTTTTTAAACCTACCTCTTATCCCACCAGCACACGGGATTCTCATCCAGGAGGCACCAGGCCCCAGATTTGACACTGAATTCGGCGTTTTAAGGTTGAAATGTTTTCCTTAACTGACAGATCTGGATATGGTGTAAGGTATTTGCATGAATTCTAGCAGCATGCAGTATTTAGGAGGACAGGGTATACAATCTGCTAGCCCCTTCTGTCTTTAATTTCTAGGAAGCTATTATAGCGCCTTCCAAAAAGGCTCATTTCTGCCTGCCAGCACTACATTAGCATGACTACTGCTTTGAAACACAATAGCTGTGGCAGTTCAGTATCTGTAATGCATACCCTGCTGTACTGTGTAGCTTTGCACACTCCTATGCGCAATTAATGAATCATCACGTGGGAAACATTTTCATTATTTCTTGCTTTCCTAGCCTTGGTGTTTCTTGGCAAACATGCAACCCAGGCCACAGCAGCTGTCTGTCTTCCTCTCCTTCCTTTAGATTAAAACTGCCTTTTGTTGTTGTTGTTTTGAAGTGCCTATTGAAGTGATAGGACAGAGAAGGATGGCTAAACCCAAGTCTCAGTATCTTTATTTCAAGACTACACTAATAGCCTCTAAGAATTTTTCTCTGCTGTACTTCAGATAAGAACGGTGAGCCTATAAATTCATTAGCGAGTAATGGAGCAACCTCACTTTATCTATGTCTTTCACAGGACTAGGGTTTCATTCTGTGCCAGGAGTCATACATCACACTCAACATGTATGTCTCCAGAGCCAACTGAGAGAAAGTGCAGAAAAACTACTGTTAACAAGGGAATAATTACATTCAGCATAAATTAATTATTGGTCACTCAGGACTAGTGGGAAAGGGCCACACAGACTGCATCCTGCTGGGTTCCCACCTCTGAGGGAAGAAATATTTAAATATGAATCATAAGACAATATGAGGTAGGCCCTTTCTGGTCTACTGGTCTTTAACTACACGTGTTTGCTAATATGACATGTGGCTTATTTACTTTAACACTATAGGTACATTGTATTTTTTAGGGAAAACATGAGTGATAGCCATTCGGGACAGGGGTCATTTCATAGCAGCCAGAGTCAGACCCGACTGAGTGAAGCCAGGAGGGACTTTAAAAGGTAATTCAGCCAAAAGAACAGGACACGGTTCAACAAGCGGGTGATGGAAGGTGTTCATGAGGAATTTAGATTACCACACACTGCAAATAAACCCTGAGAAGCTGGAGCAGCCAGAGGCCAGGGAAACCCAGCTTGCAGGAAGAAAGGAGCCCTCCCATGAGGAAAAGAAGATGCATGGTGCACCCCAATCTCTTTGCCAAAAATGTTACTGCTAGCTCAGGAAAATTTAGTTGTGCCTAAGCCCTGAAATTACTAACTTGGAAGGGTGTAGGTGTATGCAAAATAGTGTTGGGATAGACTCCAATAACCAACAAAGAGACCAAAACTGCTTGTAATGTGTATGACATTAAAACTCTTCCATGTCCGGACAAAAATCTGGAAATTCAAAGTTAAAGTGAATACTTAGAAATGGAAATTCTTGCCATCATGGGAAATAAAAAGCATATCAACATGCAAGTGACAGATGTACTGGGAACTTCACCTTGGAATTTCCTGTTTTTTTCTTTTCATTCAGTTCATTGCTCCTAAAACAATGTATAGTTAAACCAGGATTTGTTCCTCCTCTTCTCTTCCTTGTTAATAGATATTCATACATACAAGTAAACAGTTACACAGCATGCAAATTAGACCTCTTTTTTTAATGTATTTCAAGATGTTCATTAGAGAACTGGGTAGGAAAATTTTCCCATTTGTGAAGTTCCAGGTTTATTGAATCTTAATGAGCGCAACACTCAGACCTACCAGCTAGGTTTTTCCATAAAAAAAGAAGCCAACATCTGTTTTACAACAGCCTGGTGTTTGGAAATTCACCTGTAACAGGAAGGCTTGATTCCATGCAGTTCAGGTTAGAGTACCTTGAAGAGCAAGTTATTTTGGGATGTGCTGATTTGGTTTGAGCAGAGTTTTTTGTGTCAGACCTCAGAAACCTTTGTTTTCATGAAAATAGTGAGGCCAACAAACTGGTATTTTATAACGAAGGACTGTTTTTTGAAAAATTCCCAACCAATGCCCACACTGGAGAAGACAGAGTAAAGCTTTGTGCAGGCTGTGGAGATAGTCCATGGGTCCCTGTCAGTTATACGTAATAGCGAATTTCAAAGCACTGCTCTGATCTCTGGAGCTTGTTTCAGTTTAAAAATATACCTGGAAAAAACAGTTTCTCAAGTGACTGCACTATGCTGCACTGTCAATTTTTTACTCCCTGCACTTCCGAAAAGACATCCAAATCTCTTCACTGTTAATTCAAAAACCTAAAGCGGGATTTTGCAGGCCCAGTTGGAAAAAAAACCCTGGCAGCTGAGAAATCTTACTGGAGGGTTGGCCTCTGCGCCCTGGCAAACAAGGGACCGACAGACATCGTGTCCCTCACCTCCCCACAGGCTGGCAGGCTGTGCCTGCAGCCTTGCACCTAGCATGGGGCTGGAGACTCTCCCATGCTCCAGACATGTGGCAGCAGATTGGAATCAGATGTCAGAAGCTGCAGCAGGGTCCAGACCTCTATCTTGCTCCTTGTCAGGCCACTGCCACCTCTGGGTGCAGCTCAGGGATGTACGTCCGCTTCAGTTGCTTTCAGCCTGGCTGGGAAGCAGGGAGCCATGCCTTGCATCGGGACTGAAACCAGGAGCTTCTGCCTCAAAGGCAGCATTGTCTGCCAGGATAGTGGGTATGATGAAAGGTAATGGACAGTAACAGCTTCAGCAAGCTGATTTTAATCCACAGCTTGAAAATCACCCTGACTTTCAGATGCTTAATTCCTTTTTTTATACTTATTCTCCAATAGGAGTGTTGCTTTTTACATCAGAAAACCAGTGCAGAGACTGATCTGCAGTCAGTCTTCCCTCTGGGAATGTGAGCGTGGCAGCCCAAAGCTAAGCCATCTTTGCTCATGAAGAAGCTTGGCTGTGTCATAAAATCATTACACAATTTCAGCCATTGCAGAGTAATTCACACCTTTTCGTAAGGTAAAGATAAGTCTTTCACTTCCCAGCATAAGGCCTTTTTTTTTCATAAAAGGAGGCTGCTTTAGTTAGATTTGAAACAAGTTTTTAAAAAGCATAATACAGCTCAAATAAATGAGCCTGCTGGCTTTCCCCAATGACTGGCACTAGTGCAGATTATTCTGGAAGAAAGACTTTCTCACAACCTCATGGCTTCAATTTCTCAAGCCAAAAAGTGGAGAGAGATCCCACAGTTATTAAAGCAAATAAATCAAGGCTTGATAGATCTTGTGCATGGAATTGGACAGCATTTGCATTTCTCTGCCCTCAGAGCTTTAAGGAAAGGTTTTTTCCTCCTTTACCTCATCTAACTTGGGTATCTTAAAGGCAGGAAAGGCACCCCTGGGATGCAGAGGCTTCTATTAGATGTAATTACGATACCTTACTTTTAAAGATTTGAAAGTGCATTTTTATGGGCTTATGCGGTCCCAGTAACAGTGGTTTATGTGTTTGATTGACATAAAACATGCCTCAACATTAAACACTTCCTCAAAGTCCAGGAACATTGGACCTGGTTCATAGTTTCTGCCTGCCTTTGTACCCCTGGCTGATGATTTCTCCGCAGCCCTCCTGTGCCCCGGCATCAGTACAGATGCTGTGATGAACCCCTTTAAAGGCATGCACTGCCTCTTTCTCCCAGAAATCAGCTGTTCCTACACCCTCTGCTCTCACCTTTGGCAGTTCATGGCTGTTCAACAAAAAACGTTATAGTTCAATGAAGCCACAGTGGTTTACAGGTTGTCTTTATAGGTGATACTGAAGCTCTTTTAAAGCAAAAAGGATCTTTCCACAGCTCCTCTACTGACTTATGTCCCCATGAGCTGCAGTTTAATCATGGCAATTGTCAGCATCTATTGTTTTTAGCAGACCCTAAGTCCACTCACTCTTCTAGAGGAAAAAGGAGTGCTTTACTCATGAAAGTCACTAAAGATAAGAAAACAGGAGATAATTTGTGACAATTTAGGAAAAATCTGTTATCTGTAACAAAGCACAGACTCCTTTTTTTAACCTGAGCATGGGTTTTGATTAGGCCTGTCGCTTTTTTGTCTTTTCTTACATGAAAGCAAACTTTGTAGAAAACAGAAAGCTAATAACTTACACTGAGGGTATGCCTATCAGAAATACAAAGCTAACTAACTGATCAAGTCACAAAAAAACAAACTAAGCATCCATCTAACAGGTCCCATTTCAAATTTCTATTATCAGAATTTCATAACAAAATATGGTGGCAAGGAAAAAGTGCAGATCAAAAATTACCAGTGGAAATTGGAAACAAACTGCAAATAATAAATTATATTAGGGAAAAAGAAGTCAGTCTGTCTGTAGACAATTCACAAGTGAAAAAAGCTAATTACAACTGACTTGCCCTGTTGCAAATTTTAGTAACATGCGTGTACAGTACATTATAAAACTTCTGTCCTTGACATATTTTAAGAGAATGCCATTAATGACTGAAACTTCAGTTGGTAGCTGGAAAATTGCCAGAAAACAGACTCCAAGTCTGTATTGGATGGGTGGATTTCAAATATTTCAGGAAACAGGAAGGATCTAGAACTCTTCTCTCCCAGAAAAAAAGGGGTTTCAACAAAAAAAGCACTCCCTAGTTCACAAAACCCCCAGAGTTCATGACTAGATTGGCCAAAATTAATTTTTTTAAAAAACCTTAAATCGTGACTCAGGAGCACACAAAACTTAGTAACTGTGTTGCAATTCCAAGACTTAGTAATTAGAAAGGAGAAGAGTAGGAAAATTTTTGTTTTAGTGACAATTGTGTTTTTCCAGACCACAAAAAAAAACATTTTCCTGTTTTTTTTTATTTGAAAGCGCTTAGATTTTTTTTCCAGCTTTGCCTCAACACCTTTCACTAGAAAGATGTACTTTTTTACTTCATGGGTGTTGGGAAGTTTCGAAGTGCCAAAATAGCAGATAATCTTCACAAATCAAAGCAGGGAATTGCATCAAATATGCAGTCCTCATATCAGCAAACTGTCTTGTGCTTCAGCCATCTGAGAAAAAGCAGAGGAGAAACTAGTCTGGTTTTGTAGTGCTCTGATTTCCTTTATTTCTCTCCTCTTCAGTTTGTTTTCATTGTGTATTTGGGGATGGTGGGAGATGAGGTGTTTACAGTATCATCTAAATGTATGGATACATGTACTAGCATAAAGCAATGTTTTCCCGAAAAATTTATCATCAGTCTCTTCCCATGTTTCTTTGTGTATAGCATGGAAGAATGTTTTTCTTATACATCCAAAAGTTTCTCTGTTCCTCTTTCTGCCTTGTTTCATTTTTATTTCCAGGTAGCTAGACTGACCAATGCTTGCTCCAGAACTGTTTTTGCTCTCTCCTCCTTATGCCAATATGAAGGCCTCTGCGCAAAATTTTCCTCTCTGGACTTTCTTGGCCTCTTCCTTGTGCTTTCCCTGCTGCTGTAGCAGGCCTACTAGAAAGGATGAAAGCTGTCTGGGCAATATCTTTTATGCAGCCGAGAAATGTCTATCACAACTACTTTCCGTTTACCGTAACCATGTGTGCATGTGCACGGTTTACAGTTGTGGTTTTACTGAGGCGATTGTGGTATGGTTTTATAGGCTGCTCAAGATGTCCATTTGAGTGTAAATGTACCTATCTATCCAGAAGTGTATAAACATTCATTCTAGAAAATGCTTGTGCATTTTTATTTATTGTGACATCCTAGAATTAAGCTTCGTTCAAAACAAAAAAAAAACAAACCAAAACAAACCAAAACACAACAACATACAACTCCCTAGCTCTATTTTTTCCATTTTCTTTTCTGTTTCTTTTTTTTCCTCAAATTATTGTATTATATTATTCTTCTGTTCCTTTTGCCCTCCCAGCTTTGAGTCTTGGGGTTTTTCCTCTCTCCTTTCCACTCTCCTATTACACTACGTTCTCTTTTCTTCCTTTCCCACGAAATTACTTCCTCTCCTTTTTCTTTCTCTTGCTATTCTCCCTTTTCATTTATGTCCTTTCCCCAACCTGTAATTTTCCTTTGCTCCCTTTACTGCTCAGCCTTCTTTCCGTTCCCTACATATCCATCTCTTCTCTGTTTTTTTCTACATTTACTCCTTTCCGTCTAACAGGTGAGTTCTGAGGCATATCCTCTTCACATGGAGACACTAGTTCCTCCCTTCCTTGAGATTTTATGCTTACCCAGTATCTAGGTGTTCACGTCATCGGTGAGAGCAAATGGTTTTACAAAGGAGACCAGTAATGATGTGTTTTGGGCTTTGAGTGTCTCCGTTCCAATGTCACAGTCTGCGTGATGCAAAATGCTCAGGTTCAAACTACTCACTACCTCTGTGGAAAAGCTTCTGTCCAAGATACTCCACTAGTATTAACTACAAAAGAGAGTGAAAAAATTGATACAGACAAAAAGTTTGCTGTGTGTTTCTGTAATGCTGATTTACTTATTATTTTCTGCTTTAACAATTGATGCATTGTTGGCTTTACTATTTGGAAATGATCATACAAGGAGATTCATGGAACTATTTCTATTTGAAATTCTACATTTCACTGATGCGAAGGCATTCTACAGAAGTGTACTGGTTTTGATAAAGCTGTTGGGTTTCCATTATGCAGAATGGACCATATTCGTCATGCTGAGATGACACATAAATAATTCTGTTCAAAATCTGAGTTTTTTAAGCTGAAAACTAACATTTTGACGCATTACATTTTCACAAAAATGTATGGAGGTTTCACTTCTATTCCAGCATAGATGTGGATTCTTTGGTAAATACTAAAAAAATTCTCAGTCCAGCAGCAAAACTAACCTAATATTCATGCTGATTATACAGCTTCTTGGCTGTGTCAAGCCATAGGTGCTAATTCTTCAGGAAAAATTCAGGGTGCCATTCCTAGGAACATACATTAAAATCTAAGTAAATCACCTACAATATTCTGCATTGAAAAGTCAAGAACTTGTAAACACATGACCAGAGAGTTCTTAATGTATTTCGTAGATTATCTTTGATTTCAGTACATTTAAGGTAGTATTAACTTAATGAATCCCGTGAAAACAGTAACTCACTAGGAAAGACAGTCTAGTGCAGGCAGATTTGCTCTGATCGTCTCAGCAGGACAGAGGGAAGGGTTCAGAGAAGCTAACTCAGCAGCATCAGCTTACTGCAGCACAAACACTCAAAGCGCTTCCACCCCAGAGGAAACTTCAATGTCCTTGAGAGGCCAGTGGCTGCAGGAAGAGCAACGCAACTGTTCAAAATGAGAATTTAGCTCCGAGGAGCTGATTCTGCAAACACTTTAGCACATGTATAGCTTTCCTTAATGAGAAACCTCAAAGAGCCAGCAAGTGTTGCTTCACCCAAGTCAAATCTGTCATATGGCAAAGTGTTTACAGGATTTGGATTTAGATTTTGAAATTATTTCTGGACCCTTAAAAGCAGGCATTAGATAATCGTAAAACCCCATTCTTTTCTGGCAAGAAAAAAAAATTTATGAAACAAGGTTGCACTGCAGTTGAATCTACTGCTTGGGCATCCAGAGGAGTTTGGTTTCTCCTTCCGCATATGAGGCTGGGGAATGCCCTGCAGTCCTGGGGTGCAGGAGAGCCATGGCACAGGAGAAGCTCCTGTCCCCTCCGCTGGCATCCATCGTTCATTCCCGGAAGTTCACAAAGACAAAATGAAATAGGATCAGGATTTCTAAGCTGGGGAATAGAGAGCTTGGGTAGTGAAAAGGGATGGGAAGAGCTTGAGTTGTTTGGGCCAGCAGAAAAAAACAGAGGCAACGGGAAGATAGAGCTGACATCTGTTAATCAGCAAAAAGGGAAGGGTTTAGGATCACAGAGATTGTGAGGACAGTTACACTGGACGGGGCTGCCACATTAGCCAGGCAAAATGGCACAGGGAGAGCAACTCTTCTATATCCTTTAAGGTAATTGTAAAGGACCTAATAAGGTTGCCTACATGCATATATCCCATGTAAGGCCACTCGTCCTAGATAATCATAAAGGTGAAAACAAACTTAAGGGCAATTAGATATTCTCCGTTTTGTTTTGTATTGAACTTAGTAAGTGTTTTGGTGATTTTTTTATTTCAAATGCTCAATGGCAGTCAGCCGGGAGAGGCAGGTGAGCTTTCAGGTCGTTTACTCCAGAAGGTATACTTTGCTCTGCTTGCTTTAGGACACAGCAACTTTTTAAAGCTCTCCTGAGGCAGTTTACTTTTGCCTTGACTTTATGTGCATGTCGTTTCATCATCTGAGGCCTCGTTTCATACATACGTTTATAATATGGGTTTCATTTCAAGAGCTGAGAAAGCAATAAATTTAAAGCTGACTAACAGTTGTTTTATGTGGCTGCCAACCTGCCAAGTAGCATTCTTAATTATTGCCAGGAAACTAAGTGTTTCGCAGCCATGTGTTTTACATTTGAGTGTAGTATGTCTTGTCAGCCCTCTCTGCTGGACTGATGGATAGGCCAGTAATTTTTGTATGCAGAGAGGCCTGCAATAGTGGGTGGTTTCTTTGTCATCAGGTAGGGATATCAACAACAGCATGATGGACGGGAATATCCCAAGTGGTCCCTCTCTCACAAAACACACTGTTGCAGAGAAGTGGAGGGAAAGGGGTTAAATCTGAGCCCAGAACTGTGGTATTTTTTCTGTTTAAGACTGTAGTGCAGCTACTTATTAAAGTTGTCAGCATATATAAATACAAACATATTATAAATTATGTATGTTATAATAAGATGGATGACTGTTTTGTTCCTTCTGTGCAGGATAGAGTGAGATGCTGCTACAAGCAGATTCTCCTTTTCTTTTCTCTGGATGAATATCCTTATTATTGCACCAAAACAAGCAATGGTTGGATGGTTTGTTTTCTGCAGATTTTATTTAGGCTCCAAGATGCTGTCTCACACTTTGGAAATCAGCCAGTAAAAGGAAAACCAAAAATGAATACTAAAAAAAAGGAATCACCGACCCAAACAGCTTTGTTGCATGCATTCTGCTCTCCAGAATGCTTTGAAGTCTGAAGAGGAACTTGACTGAGTAAGTTAAGAGTGCCTTCAGGCCCTCAGTTTTCACAACCAACACTCATTTTGTTGATCGTCATCGACCCTAGAAGAATTATAAAGGTCACATTTTCTTGCTGATAATGTAAGACTTGGGCAATTTTTTAAAAAAAAACGATAAACATAAGCACATTGTTAAAAAGCAAATTTTTGCGTTCGTGTCAATTTTTCTATAATAAATTACATGCATGATACAAATCCCAATTATAAAAAGGCTCATCTCATGGGTATCTGGGACAATGCCGCAGGATATTTTTCCCCCAGCACACATGCACCTAATTTTAGAATGGTTCCCATTTTTCTCTAGTGTTGCAGAAAAGTCTAATGGTGTTTACTGGTGGTTTTTTTCTTCAAGTAATTTTGTTGTTTTGTTAAGGAGGTATTAATTAGTGAATCATTATTCCCACTTTGGCATATGAAAATCTGGAGTGTGCTTTTATCCATCTCCCAAGAGTGCACATTGGCACCATAGCAGAGGATGCTGAAGAAGTGTTTTCAAAGAAGCAGATGCAGCAGCATCGAGAGTATCTGTACTGGTGCATTTTGCTGAAGAATTCCTGTTTCCTGTTTAACCAGACACTCCCTGTGTGCTTCTCACAGGTGAGACCTGTCTTTTTGAAACAAAACTCTCTAAGGACAATTATCACTGAAGTCATGTAGCACTTACATTGTTGCAATTTCCAATCCCTTCTTTGTTTCTTCCCAAATACATCAATTTCTCCTCAAGTTTCACATGCTACTTCCTATCTCAGGGCAACATTTTTCCAGAGGAGATAGTGATATGGGCAGATGGTGAGCATTAATGGCATAAAATTGCCCTCCCAATAAAGTCAATTGTAAAAATCACACTGACTTTGGTGAGGTCAAACCCATTCACAGGACTTTTACCTTGGTATTCTTCAAAAAATCTGAGATCCATATTTGTGAGGTCCCTCAGCCCTCCAAGCTCAGGACTTAGCCTACTCATCCCAGATTTGTTTGGGGGACTTTGCAGAGAGATTTCTCTACAGAATTGCATATACAAGAAGACACAGGAAGCCAGTGAAGGGGTGACCATAGACTGGCAGCCACTGATGAGGCTGTCAATGGCAGAGGAAGCTGCACACATGACCCAGATACCATCACACGTGGAAAGGGAAAAATGGTCTCTCTCTCTGATCAGCTTGGTGAAGTCACTGTGTGCTGGCCAGCACTGTTGCTATTTATATCACTAGCCAGTCTTGAGATTATGTGAAAATGCCTCCTTAACCTTTTAAAACTGGCACCCAGACTTTTACATCACTATTTGCCCTCCACTCCTGAGTCACAAGGAAGTGCTGGCTGTGACCACTACAGAGCTGGCCACCACAGGAAGCTGCTATGAGGGTGTGAGGTTGCTTCACTCACTAAGCCAAAGGAGCAAACTAAAAGCATGTACAATTTGACATTAAGCAAGAGTATGATGATCATGCTCTGAAGATATGGCCTAATGTTAAGTCTGGCAATTGCAACAAGTCAGCTCTGTGTAACCTAAGGCCATTTAAATATGCCCTGAATGACCAAGTCACTGGAGACTTTGCTGGCATGAAGATTTCAATGAGCTTGTAGCATCAAGGCTTCTCAAGGAGAGAGATTGAAGATGGACCCTATTATGTCATCTGGTGCCTTTTGCCCCAGTGACCACCACAAAGCACAGCCTCTTCTTGCAGGGAGCAAAGGGATCAATGTCTTCCTTGAGCACCACTTATCTTGGTATCTCTGGGCTGAACCAGATTATAACAAAGCAAACAGAAAAGCCAGATCTACTTCTATAAAAAAGCATATCTGAAATTATTCCCATGTGCAAAGTGCTGTTGCATGACGCTAAGTGCAGCAGCCAAACCAGTAACAGTTAAATCCTCCAGATCCCCATAAAAATGCACAGTACACAAATACATAGTAAATGAAATGACTGAATTAGAAGCAGAGATAAGTGAAAGACAACACTGTGCTTCTTTGTGTTCAGTACCATTGCCAAAGTGCTGAGGCTTTTTGCCACTTTCAGATAAAGGGGATTTTTACACATTTTCCCCAGTAAAGTTTCTTGGCAACTGCTGACTACCTCAGTCTGTCATGCTGGGTCACTAACAGCCTAGGCTCTTCACTTCAGTTGTATGTCCCCTGGCTAACTTCCAAATGAAATTTAGATATTCATTTGTTTTTAAAGTTTAATTTCTATTACTGCAGCTCATAGAGAAATCCCTCTGGCCTCAGTAGGTGAAATTCACTGGCAGGGAAATCTCTTGATGACATACTCATTGACTGAGGCTTTAGAACTACAGAGAATGGTCTGTCAGGAGCCCACCAGAGCATCCTGAGCTCAGCTCCACTGCTCTGTCCCACAAGGGACTGCAGAAAAGACAGAAGAGAATTTAATAAAATACCTTATTATACTCCAAATTATTCCAAATTGGGTCATCAAAGATATCATCAAAAAAGCTAATTGACTTATTATCACCTTATCTTTTGCCCTGGACAAAAAAAAACTTTGTTTGAAACAAAGTTTTAACTATTTCTTCCCTTCAGCATCCCAACCTATGGTTATCCCTAAAATGGATAGATATATGACAGAAGTATCCAGATTAGACGTCACTGCTAGAGGGAGCACAAGCCGCTGAGTTTACTGACACTGCAAACTTGAGCTGCCCCTGAGCGACACTGGGCCTCAGTGTCCCCCCACGGAGGGCATAATGCACCATACAGTAAAAGCAAACTGCAGTGTACCTCACAGGTGCGCCCATAGGTAACCAGGATGTACCTTTGAGGCAGTTACTTCTTTCTCATGGCTTTCCCAAAACACTTCACATTTTTTGTGTGATTGAGTTATTGGTGTGAACTCTGAAGAAAGCAAATAAAGATTAATTCCTAAACTGTGTCTCCACTTGGACCTGGCTCCCCTCTTCCCTTCCTGTGCTTTGGTTTTCCATGTCCTATTGCACATTCACCAGGGACCAGACCGTAACCGTGCCCAAGTTGCCTTGTAACCTTATCTTTCCTCCCACCCTTTGAAAACAGCAACAGAAGAGGTGAAAGCCTTCAAAAACAACAAAGAAAAAAGCAGGAGAGGATATTTGAAGGAAGAACCCACTCCCCTGTGGAGAGGGGGAACTGACGTGCTTGTGATGTGGCTTTCAACATGTCAGTGCCACAAGAGCACTAGACGGATCTCTGCCGTGTTGCAGTCCTCACGTAGTGAAGGCAAGCTTGTTTTTAATAGACAACATATTGAGAATATAACCCTGATTAAATCTCTCTGTTCTCTTTCCTTTTCCTTCCCCTGTGGCTACCTTGACACCAGTATGGAAAATCTTAAGGATTACAGATGTTGCACTAGCATAAACAAAAATATGGCACGTTAGCCATGCGGGCTGCTTTGAAGATAAAGGCCGACGTTAAATTCCACAATCCTGAGAGCTCTTGTCGCCTTGAAATCTGATTTCAAAGCTCAACACCACAGAAATGTCTTGTTGAGAGTGATGACAGCAGGCAGTGAAGTGTACACTGTATTGTCACCACCTGTGATTGGTGGCAAAGTGCATACTTCGGCTACCACATACTGACTCCCTAGCTGTGGGCTGCCTCTAATAATGCAAACAATAACTGCTGGCTAATTTCAGTCCTGTAAGTGTGGTGATGAAGTATTATGTAAACTCAGAAACCATGAGACTTTAGTAGATGGAGTTTGTTTTCACTGTTTTTAAGGGGCATAGGGAATCTTTTCTGTGACAAAGTCTGTGACAGAGAGAAAAATGTGCCTGGTTGCCTGGGACCCATGCAGGAGGTATTTGCCTTACCCTGCAAAGTGTCTTGGCTTAGGTGGAAACAGGTGATGGTGGGGCACTTAGACCCAAAGATGGTCAAGGCCTATTTTGCTGCTGTAGTTCTACTGATCAGTTCTTGAGGAGCTGTGGAGATGGCCATGGGAAGACATGGACTGCCAGGGCTTGGTAGCACAGACTCTGTGGTGAAGCACCTGAGTCTATCCTGCTGTTGTCTCTGTACCACACCTCCCATCATACCCTGGTGCCATGGCTGTCAGGGAGCTGGAACATTCACACTGTTAGTAATGGTGAATTGACTGTTTGTCTTCTCTCAAAGAGGTGATGTAAAACTGGGCACTTTTTTCACTGTTTTCAATAGAAACAAGATTTTGTCCATCCCTTTACTTCTTTGTAAATAAATATGAATCACATAGAAGTTTGGATTATCTTTAGTTGGCAAGTTCCTTAGAGGTTTCCCGAAGGAATGTTCCTAGGAAGACAGGACAAGCATCATCTGCCTCAGTTTTAGGAGAAAATCCAAAAGCAATGCTGAATATTGAAGACCTGCTTGTTGGAAGAGCAGGGAGATAACCAGTCCAAACTATCACTATTGACAAGACTGGGACAACAAGGAGCTGAGAGTGACAAAACAAGCCTAATGGATATCGGCCCATTGGATAATGATCGCTGACTTCTTGATGATGAAATTAACTTGAACTCATACCTGTCGTCAAGAGCATACAAGATATCTGGATCTAAATAATACAACACCTATGACATAGTTACCATTACAATTAAATATTTTTCTTCCAAGATTAAGAGAGTTCTTTCTTCTGAAGACTCGTTAGCTCTGACAGAATGTGCTGACAGAAATATCATGCTTCTTCCATGCTTATTCTTCCCCTAGATATGCAAGCCACAAAATCGAAAGACATATTCTATAAATTCAGTGAAGCCCATGTGGTATTGGAAAGCATGTATTTCTGCTTTATCAAAATGTCCAGAAAGTTATTCAGCAGTCCTTTTAATTACAAATGTAACAGTTTTATTTATTCCCTACTAATAAGATGAATGTATTAGGTAAGAACCAAAGAGCTTGCAGTCCAAACAAGTAAGGAGAAGGTCAAGGAAGAAATAGTAAAAAATTCAAAGGGGATGGACTGCTTTTGAGATTTCTTGCTTTTGCCCCTAGTATTCAATACTGTACAAGGACAGAAGGGGCTGAATAGAGTCCTCGTGTGATTAAAGGTCCTATGGCCCAAGGAAGAGGAAGACTGTGGACAAGGAGGAGCATGCATCTGATATGTGATCCTCTCTAGTGTTAACCTACAGTCTAGGGTCAAGGAGTGGGGGAAACCAGAGCAGGGGCAGAGAATTTGGAGAAGAGAGGTAAAACCTTCTAACTATGCTCTCCAATGTGAATCTGTTACTGGTAGCAAAAAGCCTTATGAGATCTATATAGTGATGTAAAATAATCCTGAAGGTTAAAACATGAGAGACTGATCAAACAAACAATTTAAACCTGGAGATATGTGGAAGAAAAAATATTTCACATCAGTTAAAAGTTCACCAGAAACATCTTGCCATTTGGGGAATGGCTGTCCAAGCAAACACTAACGGATCCCTAAAGCATGACTCAGGGGAGCATGTCTCATCTAATGTGAGTGAAGGTGGTCAGGTGATCCATTTTCATGATGTGTTATTCAATGGCCAACAGTAAACACTGATGAAACTTCCCTTTTTGACAAGTAAAGCCAAACAACAACGGGTTCTGTTTGATACTAGTTTCAAGTAAAAAATGCTTGACACTGAAAGTGCAATGACGTATTTTCTTAATTTGCAAGGCATGTTGTGAAGGTTTGCCAACAGCAGCCTTGCACTTCTACAGTACCTTCACTTCCTTACAAGGAATTTTGACAAACACATTGACTAATGTGTTTGTAAAGTGTCAATCTCTGCAAACACACGTGCTTCTTTAACTTTTTGCACACAAAGAGACCGCTATTGACTTCCACGGTACTTGCACTTACAGCTTTAATCTATATTAATTAAGATAATGGAGAAAATAAGCAGAAAGCAAAAACAAAAATTACCCTCTCCCAAAGACAATATTTTAAAAGTTAAAATTCTGAATTTTATCTGGTAGTAATAGTAATAATTAAAATGGCTTGAAAATCAACAAGCTAAAAACTCTTCAGAGCATCCTTGAAGCAAATTAACTGCTTATTTTTTTTTTAAATAAATGATTAATTTCTCCAGTAACTGGCTAGACTGAAAAGCTTTGGGTTTTAATAAAATGCCAAAGATTGTTACAGTAGCCAATGATACGTAATTAACTTCTCCAGGGTTAATCAGAGAGTCGCTGCCAGAACAGGAAATGTTACACCAGTTTCCCTAGTGCTCAGGTTGTATTTTATATCCCAAAATATTTTTCCTGTGAGAAAAAGCTGACATCTTCTCTAAAGAATCTGTTCATTTTTACTCTTCCTCGCAACCTGAGATTTCATTATGTTTACTTTGCTTCATATTTTCTTATCTTCCTCTAATAACTAGTGCAAATCTGGAAGGGAAAACAATTTTTCTGTCTCAGGGGTTGGGAACTGCAGAGTAGTTTTCTTAAATCCTAATCTATGACTGGCAATTACGGTCGTTTCAAGGCTCCCTGGGAGAATTATTGTCTTCCGAAATATTTTAAATAGCTGGCTGTCCACAGCTTTCTCCTTGCCTCAAAAAAATGGATATATTATCATTTTAACGTCTACTGCTGCTCCTACTGGGAGCAATAAACCTCAGTCATGTTCTCCCACGACATATGAATCAATAAGAAATAAATAATACTAAAATATGCCCTGGAATTCTTTTACATGACAATCTGAGGATAAAGTTGGTGAATAAACACTGAAAACCTCAGACTGGCTCAACAGTAAAGGTGCGGTTCATCTCACCTCGCCTTAGTCATTTAAGTCAGGTCCAGAGCAGTCACCTAGACAAGTTGTGGAGAGAGAAATGGAAATGTATCTCCAGAGGACATGTTATCTCAAGGTAGGGTCAAAACACTATCAGAAATACTTGATATCTCTGTAGACAGAGGGACTTCTGTGTAAGCATCTCCTCTTTACTGTGTTAGCCTGTCTCGTACAACATTTCTTTTAAGGAGAAAGAGGTCTCGGAAGCAGATGGGAGTGCTGAAGGGGCAATATCACTTTGCCACAGCATGGCACAATTACACATTTTGGTGCTTGCCTGCAGTGAGTCAGAGCACCCCCATCCTCCCACATGTCCACAGCCAGGTAGCTGTGGGGAGGGTGAGGACACACCCATGTTCCCGCACTCCCTTCTGCTGCCTGGTAGTCCTCTGACTGGAGATGTTCAAAGCAGTATTTGAAGTTGGGAGTGTGGTTCACCTCATGTAGAAGTAGGCCAAGCTACAGTTTGCTCTTCCAAAGCAGTGATTACTTTCACTGCAGATCTGAAGTGAAACCTAATAAGAACACTAGAGAGATGGGTGGATGTTTCTGTCACTTTCCAGTAATACTGTCATCTTTCTAGTAATGATCTTTTGTCACAGTATCGCAGTATCACAGTATTACAAGGTTGGAAAAGACCTCTGAGATCATCAAGTCCAACCTATAACCCTACACTAACACCAACACTAACACCAACCATCATCTAAACCATGACACTCAGTGCCTCATCCAGTCTCCCCTTAAACACCTCCAGGGTCGGTGACTCCACCACCTCCCTGGGCAGCCCATTCCAATGGCCGATCACCCTTTGAGTGAAGAACTTTTTCCTCACATCAAGCCTAAACTTTCCCTGACAAAGCTTAAGTCCATGCCCTCTAGTTCTGCCACTGGTCACCTGAGAGAAGAGACCAACCCCTGCCTGACTACAACCTCCTTTTAGGTAGTTGTAGAGAGCAATGAGGTCTCCCCTGAGCCTCCTCTTCTCTAGACTAAACAGCCCCAACTCCCTCAGTCGCTCCTCATAGGGCTTGTGCTCCAGCCCCCTGACCATCTTCGTTGCCCTCCTCTGAACACATTCCAGTATCCTAACATCTTTCCCAAACTGGGGGGCCCAGAACTGGACACAATATTCAAGTTTGTCCTCAGATATGTTGAATAGCTGGTATACTTCACCAGGAAGAAATGCTTGACTTTGGTCAAGCACACTGAGTTTCAAATGTTTATATTTTGGTTTTACTATAAATGTTTTTTCTGAAAGAACAGTAATTTTCATACAGGTCATTCTTTTCGGTCAACATTTTTATCATTTATAGTTCTCTTTGTAGCTTAATAATAAAATGTTTTTCATACACCCAAATTGCAAATTGAATGTGCTAGTAAATTTTCTTTATGAATATAAACACTTTCTTTTTTTTAAGAAATATAACCTCTGTGACCTTGCTTTAGAAATGCAACTTCACATAGAAAATGTAAAAGAAATCACAGTGCATTAAATCTGTCACAGCCCATTCTGTCATACATTGCTGTTATTTTCATCTACAGGTCAATTAAGAGGCAGAGGAAGGCTCATAACAAAATTGTAAGTGCTTTAAGGCTGTGTTTTTTGTCAGAAAACATAGTTGAGTTCTGCCAGCAGATGAGCTTTGCATTACTCAGAAAGTGATAAATGCTTGCCAATGAATGCACAGATATTTTTTGAAGGTACTCTTCTGTCATTAAGGTTTTTATAACTTTGATAAACTCATATTTTTAGGCATATGAAGAAAGTTTCATAATCTGAAGAAATACTATCACTGGTTGCTAAAAATTCCATTGGTCATATATTTGTCTTCTTCTGTGATCCTTCCCAGCTGTAACAACAAAAAATAAGTATCTGCATAGATGGAAGTATGGTTATATATATTCTATATGCACGCACACATTACTACACGTATAACTCTACCTAGGTGTATATATGCATATTTGCATACCATAATAATATTTCTTTCTTCTTTCTCTGACTAATTTTCTCACTCATATAATTCCATTTAAGCTAAAGACCTACTGTGCTATGAAGTTAGCATGGAAAAGGATTTTTACATTAGATAAAATTCGTTTGATTCTGGATATATTCAGCCAAAAGAAATATTTTTCTTTCATGATGGTGTGCACTGTCATTTCCCAGAATAGTATTTAGTAAAAAAAATTGGCTTAAACAGGTTTCATTTTGGTTTTGCTCAGAAAACGATTGTTTTATTACTAGAGGGACCATTATGTGAAAATAGTCACTGGGGAATTACATCCTTTACTTTGCTAAGGCTAAAATGCTTCACTTTGTCATTCTTATTCTAAAATTGAAGTTTATTCTATTAGAGTCACATTGCCTGAAAAAGCTACAAATAGGCTTTCAAAGCTACTCTCTAGGCTTTCAAAGGCACCTATTTAATTCCATTGTTCACTTGTTATAGGAGTAGCGTTGGAACACTTAAAATTGGGACACAAACTGGAAGAGTTAGAATGGATCCTACCCCAGGGAAGAATATTGGAAAGATTAGTGATAGAATGAGAAGAAATGGCCTCAAGCTGGGCCAGGAGAGGTTTAGACTAGATAGTAGGAAAAATTACTTCACCAAAAGGATTATCGAGCACTGGAATAAGCTGTCCAGGAAAGCAGTTGAGTCATTATGCCTGGTGGCAAAAGTCACGTAGATGTGGTGCTTTAGGGACATGGTTTAGCGGTGGACTTGACAGTGTTAGGTTAATGGATGGACTCGATGTTCTTAAAGCTTTTTACCAACCAAAAAGATTTGGTGATTCTGTGATTAACAAAATACAGTATCGTCCAGCGATTGCTCAGTAAATTCAGGTACTAGTTTGTTCTACAAGAAAATAATACTCCGTGTATTTTTACAGTTAACTAAACAAGATTAAGGTATTTCTTTTATGGTAATTCTACTTCTACTATGGAAATGCATTTGTTTGTTTTGCCAAGGTATGGACAGGAATAGCATTAAAAATTTAAAAGCTGAAACACCTACCGATGTTAAACATTTCAAGTAAACATACACTTTCTAAATGTTTTAGTATTAAACACGTATTGCTGTTAAACCAATCTGGAAGAACTTTTTTGAAAATAAATGTTATTAAAAATGAGCATGTATCTTCTTCTGTCCCTGACTCAAGCATTTTCAGATAATCTATACCTCTATTTATTGTTGCCATCATCTTTTACATTTATTTCCATTAAAACATCAAGACATGGAACTGGTGGCCCTAGTATTATCTGTATTCTTGATACAGACATGTTTTACACGCCTACAATTTTTTGTGTTGTCAGTGACGACAGTTTTTCCAGCTAGTGTAAGTATTAGGTTGAAATGCATTTGTCAGCATTCAGTTTGGCAAAGTGAACCAGATCGCCTGTTTGTACCTATGTGCATGAAAAAGGTGGTGTAAGAACTAGATTACAGCTTGTGCCTCCTTAGATAGAAGATGGGTGATCAAGACAGATCCTCTGAAGTAC
This sequence comes from Tapera naevia, assembly GCA_033556795.1. NCBI lineage: Eukaryota > Metazoa > Chordata > Aves > Cuculiformes > Neomorphidae > Tapera > Tapera naevia. The sequence continues at coordinate 1,605,057 of JAUMJJ010000079.1, read as the reverse complement.
ATTCAGGGTTTTTCAATATGCCTAAGAGCTAGAGACACAAGATGAGTTCTCAGGGAAACTGAGAAGGTAGATTGGGAAGAAGATGATGGTAATTTCCTGGCATCTCTTTGCTGCACTGTGGATGGCACCTGAGAGCCAAATCAGTCTGATGACATTGGCCTCAGCAGATGTTTAGGTCTTGGGATACCAGAACCTTAAAGCTGGCCTGGTAACAGAGCATCCTTATTAGAGCTTTTCTCCAACTGTTCACAGTCTGCACATAACACCAAGGGCATGTGCCCAGCTTAAAACATGTAGAACTTGTTTACTAATGCAACTAATGCAACATTTTCTCATATGAGGATATGGAAACGTTCAAGATAAAATGTATCTCAAAAGCTAAACATTAGTTTCTTATGTACTTCCACATGATTGGATAGAAAATAGGAATAATTTTTAATATTTATTTCTTCTTCTGGGTTTGTTTTTCATAATTTCTAGCAATTACTGTTACTGGTGTATTCCTCCTAAGACAATGCTGGGGGCAAGGAGGGCACTTGATTCATAATCACTGAATAAAAATAAACTTCAGTTCCCAGGAGGAAAATCTTCTTTATATGCAGTGTGTGAGAGAAAGAACAGTAAAGATACCTAAATTGCAGTAACTACATATAAGAAAGATAATAAATAATTTATTTTGCTACTTGGGGTCTGGTTTTAACTATAACAAGGGCCTAAGCACAATTGTTGTCAACTTTCCACAAAGACAACTGTGTAAAGTTATGCTTCAAAGAACTCATTTTATGACTTTAGTAAGCTTATAGCAAGTTTTTACAACATATTTCCTCCCATCCTTTGCTGTGCTCACCTGTGCATGAAATTTGCTTGTCCTGCAGTGGATGTTTAGATCTGCATGAAATTTGCTTGTCCTGCAGTGGATTTTTAGATCTGCATAGGATTCACTGTCCTGTTTCATAAACTGATGTATTATTTGACTCCTATACAGAGCAGTTGTTCTATTTATTTTTGTGGAATGTCTTTTCTAACTCAGCACCACCAGAAAGATTGCTGTTATCAGTGTTCAAATACCAGTCACTCCCTTATGAAGCAAGAAAAGATACACCGAGCAGTCCCAGGGACTAAGGAAACTATGGCATTTCATCAGTTTCAGGGCTAGAATTTCACTGTCAAGCTCACTATCTGCTGGGCCCTCATAGATAAACAGTAGATAGGAGCTCACAACACATTCCTTTCATGTTCACTAATTTCAGAAAGAGACTCTGCAGTCTAACACCAGCACATCCCTTGAAGTCCTATCTCACTGCTTGTATCTTTGGCAGGCATGGAGTAATTAGTAAAACAGAATGAAGATATTTTACACCACTCTGTCCACTCAGCTCTGCCGTTATGAACAAATGCTGCAAGTTTTGGCTGGGAATGGCATCTCACATTCTGTACTTGGATTATAAATCCCTATTTACATCTGAAATTCTTTTAAATCAGTTCAGATATAAACTACAACTGCAAACTATAAAGGGCTCTTGCTATGGTAGTTTATAGCTTTAAGGAACTGAATAAATCTGTCTCTTCTGGCTTTAATGGAAGTTTAAGACAACATATTAAAATGGAAATCAAGATAAATAGAATTACGTTTTCACTGCCTCCTCTTACTGAAATTAAATAACACAGTGTGAGAAAGTACTGTTTCTTTATAGCTAGCATAAGAGGTTTTGTCTTTATAATGTATTTAACCTTTTTTCTTGGTGATCTTCATAAAACGCTCTCTCCTTGTGGGCTAAGTTCTGCCATTCTCATTCAAAATAAGAGACATGTCACAAATGATCTCACTGTTTTCAGTTGCCCATGTCTAAAATAAAGCAGAGCAGAATGACAGTGAAGGACCTACCTCTTCATTGTCAATCAGGCATTGTAAGTATCATACATGCATACACTACGTAAGTATTGTAATAGAGTTCTTATATTGTTCATAAGAGATGCTTAAGTCTTTAAAGGTATAGCTTGGTTTCATTGACAGCATTTGTGTATTATTAAACTGAAAAACTTCCTGCTTTGTGAATCAGTCAGACAAATAGCGTTGCAACTTTGTGTTGCTTGAGCATCTTCCACGAGATGGAAGATGCTAAGGATCCAATCTAAGCCTTAAGTAAGCAGGTTCCATTTTATGTGATGATTTTGGCCTGAATTATGAATGAGTCAATAGCAGTGCCTGATGAATATTAAAGTCATAAAAGGTTTATAACCGTAAAATATAGTCATTTCCACCAAATACTTAATTTACAAATATGCTGAATGTATCATCCTGAAATTTCACAGCAAATTTGCCAATGAAGCAGAAGTGAAAAGAAGAAACTAGAAAGGGAATGTGAAAAAAATCTCCAAAGTTTTTATAAAGCGAACTTGAGAAGGGCATTAGAGGAGGCTTAACGCTATTTAAAATGTATTTTTATACAACTACTGGGTCCAAATTCAGTACAAGTAGAAGCAGATACCTTCTGCTGGAGGAAAGCTGGATTTTTCTTAGATTACTTTGACTTCCATTAGTATAAAATATGAGAAAAAGTAAGAATCCCATAGCTAACTGAAATTCAAGTCAGTATGTGCTACTTGCTACTGCCACTTACACCACCCTACAAGTTGCAGGGCTACTTTGTCACCCTCTAATTTGGCCCTTTTATTTCTGAAGTGAGAGCGATAAGGGTACTGTGGAGCCATTCCTACTAGGTCATCAGGAAGAGCATTCCCCTGGCAAGATGCCAGATCCAAGGTCTTGTCACACCTCTGACTTCTCCGTGTAAATAGCACAGGAATCTGCCTACTTCCCTTTTATTCTGTGAGACGAGAGGGCAGCGGTACTTGCTGGTGTAAACGAGGAGATGGATGAAGCACAGTGGCAGCCTGAGCCACTCAGATTTCACTGTCCAATGTTCATCTAAAAATGCTTAACAATCATGTTCCAAACACCCTGCATTAAAAAAAAAAAAGAGAAAAAAGAAAGCCTTCAACTAGCAGATAATTCTTTCAGCTCCTTCTGATGACTTTAGTCTATAATAGATTGCTTTTTTTTAAGTATTACAAATCAAGTCACAAGTTTGGCAGTGAGTATTCCTTTTTCTTCTTTGATCCGGTACATTTTGAGGACTCTACATTCAGAACTGCAGGAAAACATTCTAAACTGAAAACGGAAAATAACACTCAGTAACTACTTCACATATCACCTTGCCCATCACTACCATTAGGCAGAACATAAGAATACACCATCTACAGTGAAGGAGCTTGCATGATCTTTCCGTTTTTTATTTACTGTCCGTTTTAAAGTATGGATCAAGACAGGACAATAAAATCCTTTGTTGATATTTACAAACACTGTTCCCGATATAATTTTTGTCATTAAAAGACTGTAACTGTCCTGCTTCCACAGCCGAGAACAGAGATGTTGCTCAGGAAGGCATCATGCATTTTATTATGACTGCTCTGTACACAACACTGCTGGTGGTCTTCTAGGATGAATACAGAACATTTTTCATTTTAAGTCACAGACTGTGAGGGTATGATCAAGCTGCTCATGACATGTAAAGGATCCTCTCTTCAGTCAAATGATGAATTATAGCCTCTCCAAAAACTTGCTCATCTGAGGGAAAATAATCAAAGCCTTTTACAGTAGATAATAAATATAGGTTCTTTTCATGCTGTTACTACATGTAGGTCAAATTCGTTATCCAGATCAGGGCATGAATAAGGAGGGGTGGTTTTCAAAAGAAAACCTCTCAGCTTAACCAATTATATATTTCACAGTTGGCAAAAATAGAATTGTGTCTGATGCGTCCCATGGGAACTGAATTTAACCATCTCATTCCACTATCAGTCAATATCCTCCACCACCACCAATGCTACTCAAACTTTCCAGTTAAATGAATGTACCTGCCTGTGAAGCCTCTTCCTTCCGGCTTTACAGCTTTTTGTCTCTCAGCTTTCCTTTATATCACTCCAAGGAAAGAAGCCTGGTAGGCATGTAAACTAATAATAAAGAATGTTTTAGATGGTGCTGGTCATTTAAAATAGACAAAAAGATTTAGTTACAGGGGAAGTAGTCACTTATTATTTACCACTAATACATATTGTGGGCAAACTGCTGACACATTTTATTCTTAGAAGATAACCTGTGAACACATGACGTATACCCATCTACTGTTTGCCATTCTATTTTTGTAAAAGGCCTCAGTTCCAACTTGGGATATAGATTGTGTTGGATTCACAGTTTGTTACACCACTCTTCACTAGCTGTACCCAGGGTGTTAGGTCTGCTTGAAAATCTTGCACAAAAATTCTAGGTAAATTAATTTTCTGGTGCCTCATCACCTGTAAAGCAACCATTACCTCATTGTTTGAAGTTTCTTCCGTGGGCCTTTGGAGAGTGGGGTGCATTCAGGCGACAAAGTTGCTCTAAATCAGTTGCAGCACTAACACAACATGAGCGTGTGATGAGGCAGATTTTAAATCGCAAGTGGGAAGAAATTACGGGCATACATAGATCATATCTTTCAAGGGGAAGAGCCTTAGGTCATAAGTTTCATAAAGACATAGACAAATGACTTTTGTTCTTAATTGACCTGTTTGGTGGACAACCAAAATGTAGAATGAGATCTATAAAGACAAGTCCTTATAGTTGGTTACAACTTCCCTCTTTAACACTGTAAAGCAAAGAGAATCAAGGTGAGCCTTTAATGCGCTGGGAAGGATGTTACTGTTACATTTGACTTCATATTAATCAACCCATTTCAGGGTAAGCCCCAACAGGCAGCAGGGGAAGTCGTTTATGGCATCAGGCGTGATATGTGAGGTGGCATAAGAGAAGGAATCTTTTCTTTCCTGTTTGCAAGAAGAAAATGATCTGATGGCAACTGCTTTAAGAGGAAAGTGGGACATTTTTACCTCTAGAAACTGAGCCTATTAACACTGCATTATGCTCCTTTTTTTTTCCAGTGCATTGAGTGAGAATCCTTCCAATTTGGCAAGTTTATCACTTAAAAGGCATTTGTGCTATTCAAGTAAATCTTCGTGAACTCACAACTTCTATTCTGCTTTAGTAATGAGGGGACAAACCTGGTGGAAAGCCTGGGGCTAAGTTCTGCATTCTGTCAGTATCTGGCACTCGTCTCTTAATGAGGAACGTCACAGACTCTGCTATTATGGCAGAAGGAAGGAAGTGCTAAAATTGCCAGCAATAATAAGGCATCTCAAACCCTTTGGCTTATGGAAAAAGTCTAAACAGTTGCAGCTTGGTAACATTAAAACATTTTTATTAGGAAGAGAAGCTCATGGGAGATGGGTTGAGTTGAGCTGCAACCTAGTAGTAGAGCTTTTTCTGTTTCACTAGCTGAAAAATCCTTGGTATTGCAATATTTAACCATTGCACACATTACTTTATGGCCTTCAGGGAAATATAACTGGTTTTAAAGCAGCACTGAGGTATAATTTTGCCTGCAAAGGTGACTTTATAAAAGTGGCACCTTCTTATTAATTTTTTTCCTCATGGGGTGCATTTTTTTAATGCTTTTTTTTCCTTTCAGTTCTGTACTGCTGGCAAAATGAAGAGAGCAATATCATGCATCAAACTGACGCAATTCAGTTCTGCAAATATCACTGACAACATTATTTGGTCAATGTTTGCTACTAGGAGAAACAATTTTTCTGTCTTACAGAGCAGAATTTATGAAGTGTTTAGCTGGATATGTGTTTGTGGAAAGGGAGTGAAGGCGAAGAAAATAGTACAAGGAGGGTGAAGGACAAGTATTTTTCTATCCTGCGTCCCAGATTTAAGAAAGGACAGACATCAAACTGCTGCTATGACATCTTGTACAGAGTAGATTTTCATCTCACTTTCGGGTAGAGAAATCAAATAATCAGATGAACTCTAAAAAACCAAAGCTTAACATTGAACCAATAAAAATATGAATACTATTTTTTGAGCCATTATCCAAGACATCCAAGAAAAAGCTTCCAACTCTTATGAAGCTACTTTGTCCTCTTTCAGTGTCAGAATATTATTGTTATTCCTGAGAGAGAAAAATACAGTCTGAAGATACCTAAGTTAAAATGAACATTTCTTGTAAGAAGGCTTGCTAGCAAAAGCATTGCAACATCTACTCAATCCCCACTCAACAACGGCACCTCTTGTACCATTCTTGTGCAAGACAATAACTTCATGTCAGAGCAAATCTTAGTTTTAATCTAAACATGCTGTTATTTTCCTAAAAGCCATTACCACGATTTTTCAGACTACAAACTGCCAAGCATACTGGAGAACAGCCACAGCAATTTTACCCTGAGACAAGCAGAGAGAAAGCACAAGCTCAGGCACTGTGGGATCTGGTGTGAGGTGTAGGATTCACAATGCCGAACTGGGCACCTATATACACTTTTTACTCAATGAAAAAGAACCACTTTCCTGGGCCAAACATATTACCATTGGAAACCAAAGGGCCAGGCCACTGAATGCTTCAGTTTTTCTGTAAGCAGAGACAGGGCTGGAGAGTTTTCTCTTGAACTGAAATGCCTTCCCTAGGTTTCTGTCCAGTTGGCACTTAAATATTTTCTTGAATCTGTCCTGAAGTGCTTCTTAAAAAAGTTACAATATAGTCTGGCATAAATCTCCTGTAAGACAATTAAAGGCCCCGTGAAGGTGGATTGGTTTTGCTGACGGCTTTGTCAGCTGCGCTGGGCATGTTCTCCCAGCACCAGCCAGGTTACAGAAGGCTTTAGTCTAGATAGGAGGGACAGGTTGGTTCTAAAAGTCTCCCTGCTCATGAGAAAGTTCACAGATGTGGCCCCTAACTGAGAAAGCCCTTTCACCAGTTGTAGAGTGTTTAACCTCAAGAACTGACAGTGAGCACTGCATAGCTGATCTCGGCTAATGTGACAGGGTAGAGGTTGAGAGGCAGCCTTTGAGATAACACCTCACTATCGTTAGCACATTAAAGTACAGAAGAGCATTCCCCTTGCAGCACTGTTTCTAGTGGTCAGCAAGTGGGGCACAAGATAAAAGAGCAGCATCTGCTTTTTTACTTCATTTCATGGTAAGGATAATTTAGTTTCTTCAAGAAAAAAATGGGGACAAATCAATTTTTTTTAGTCTCAGAGTAGTCTTTAAATGGTCTCAGATAGTCTTTGAGCACTATCTGAAAAGGTATAGAACATTTTTTAATAGTTTGGTTAAATAAATGAGCACTAACTCCTGCATTATATATAATGTTTTGGACAAAAGTAAATTATATTTTGGGTAACCCAAATTATATATAATGTTTGGATAATTTTGGAGAAATTAATGAACGACAATGAAACACTCATTTGGAATTTTCTTAGTGAAATATCAGAACACTCTGGGCCTCAGATACCTTCGTATTTTAAGCCCTTACTTTTCCTCCTTTTTACTGCTAATAAATGTAAGAAAAGTTACAACTAGTTCTAGGGAAACAGCATTCTCAGTATCAAAAAAGAAACAAACCTCTTTTCCCCTCTTCTGTTGGACCTTTTCTCAAACAAGTTTATGTTGAAATAAAAAAGAAAGGAAAATAGAATGTTAAAAGTAAATAAAAATGTAAATTAATAGAAATTCAGATGCAAAAGAAAAGAAGAATTTCCTCTAGAAATTAAATCTCATCATAATAATGGAAAAAGGAGGAAAATTAATTTGGAATCAAAGATAAAACTTTCAGATGATTAAGTAAATTATGTCTCAAAACAAAAATTAAAGATTCATTTGAAAGCAAGCATTCTTAATTTTTTTTATTGTTTCCAAAGCCAAGAAAAGAAAATTTTAATGAAACAGATTGGATTAATTTTCTTATAAAAAACGTGCATAGGAGAAATATGACCAACTTGACATGGTTCATGAACTTGAGAGTGTATTTCCTGCATTCTACACCTTACTACTCCCAGTACTCTTGCCCATTCACAGGAATATCTTGGCTTTGCTTCAAAATGACCACAGCTTGCTGCAGAGACACGCAGGATGCTGTGTGTAACACTTAGCCTGCCAAAGTCCTGAGGTGTAGCTGAAACAGGTTCTGGCCCATAAACATGTGCTGCTTCAGTTGTTTTGCTTCTTGCTGTGGCAGGAAGATTACTTGCGCCTTGGTTTATCCACAAGAAGCTCCCTTCTGTAGTAGTTTTGTTTTCATTGAAGACATTGCTTGGGTAGCCAAGACTCTGAGAGAAAAAGCCTTTGTTACTTTTTAGGTTAAATTTTCCACAGCACCAAGAAAATCTACCTTTGAACTCTACAAAAGCAGGTAAAATTTTGGCAATGTGAGTGGAACTGTAAAGCAAACAACATGCTCTGCATAAGTTAGTAAGTGTCCTGGTTAAAGAAAATGGAAAAAGGGAATGATAAATGTACAGTTAGACAAATAATCTCTTCTGTTATTATGTAAGAGGAAAAACCAATTTGAAATATAATGTTCAGAGACATGATTAATATCCACGGTATTAACATTTTTTTCATGATAATGAGCAGAAAAGTATATTTGGCTGTCACTGCTGAGAAAGTGAAGGCAACGTGCAGTTCCTAAACTATACAAATTAAAAAGGTGCATAGTTATTCAGCACGGATGCTTTTAAAATGGAACTGCAAGAAAATCTCAGGAAGGATTTTTTTTCCTTTTCATGGTCAAGATTTCTGCTCTATAGGAACTTAATGGGATGGCGAGTTTGGGACACAGCTTCACCCACTGTGTTCACAAGGAAATACGACCTACAATTCAAGAAAGCAGTACTGCAAATGGGTCGTATTTGAGCAAAATTGGTAGTCCATGGGCCAAGCGCTGTATATACTTAGAAAAAGCATTCTGTCTTATTCTGTACTACTCCTGTATGCTAAAGGGAGAAATATTTATTTTTGATATTCACACAACTTATTTTTGTACAACTTGCTTGAACAGTTGTGTCTTCTGCATAGTGCTGAATTCTGCTAAGAAAATTTTGGAAATTATTTGCCCATTCTAAAGTGATTTCCTAGTCTTATCTATTAAACATGTCATAACTTTTTGGGTGGGAATAGCTGTTCTACAAGTACTCATGTTCAGATGTGTTCTATAACCGTCCTATATTGAGCTGAAAAAAATGGAACCTAGGATTCACACAGAAATAACAAATGGAAAGATCACACAGCTGAAGAAATGCTATTTCTTTTAACAGGGACAAGAGAAAGACTAGAGATCCTTGAGCTGTATGATGCATGTTCTGAATAAAACAAATGTACAGGCCATCATAATCTCCCATGGAAACCAAGAAGTAAATTCTTCATTGTTGTCTTCCCTGATAGCAACAGTTATTCACTACAATATGAAGGCCAAACAGTTTGTGAGTTAGATATGCCAGTCTTGTGGGAATAAATGCCTGACCGTGGAACTGATCATTTCATCTTTTGTGAAGCAAAGCATGTGACTGGTAAAAGTAGATGACCTCATAATTAATAAAAAAAAAAGTAGGAAAGTATTAGTTCATTGTTTTCCATTCTGTGCTGTCAGAACATCTGTGCCTAAGCCAGCATTCTTATGAGTAGGGGTAGCATATTGAAAACACTCAAAACTGTCGGAGAAAGTAATCCTGCCATTTCCCAACTAGGGATCTGGATTCTGCCCAATGACATTGTTCTGAATCAGAAGCAAACTCCCACATCTGGTGCACTAGCAAGCTTATGAGATCTTCTGCCTTGCAAAAAGGAGTGACCGCAAGAAAGCCAGGAAAAATATCTATAGTTCAGTCCAAGATAATTTTTTCATTAATTTGAAGATGCAGTAGTTTTATTTTATCGCTTATTCCTGAAAGTGAGAAAGGAGAAGGGAAATGTGTTGCAGAAACATTATAATTTCTAAGCCATGTACTATGTTTGCCACTAACAGAAGTTCGCAAATGCTATCTGGCACAAAGCAATATATATCATTAAAGTTTTCACAAAGCTTTTAAAGCAGTCCAGAAATCTCCTTGTCCTTGCTTACCATCACTAATACACGCATGTGCATGCACTACATTCAGAAAGGAAGTTTTCTGTCCATGGCTGTCACATAGTCACCCACCAGCAGTTGTCCAAGAAGCAATGACAGACATTGCATCTGTCATACAAATACTTGTCTTTGCCTCCTTCATTTGCTTGTGCCAGGTCTGAGAAATTTTGCATTTCCTGAATCTTCTCTTCATTATTATGGCCTTCAGAAGTTGTCAGGAAAACCCAGCAAACTGTATCAGAGCAAAGGACTTCTTTTTTTTGAAAGCCAGAGCAATCGATTTTTTTTTTAAAGCTTCTGGATCATTTTCACTTTGATCCAATAAGGTTTGGAAAAGCAACAGTCATTTTAGTTTTGACACCCATTTCCCTAGTTCAGAAAATCCCAGGCCCTTTCACTGTATTTGGGTTGCAGACTGTCTCCAGATTCTCTGAAGACAATAGCCTTCTTCCATCGAAGATCTTAAAAAGCTCCAAGAGCTGGAGATGTTTATTTGGGTACTTACCTATTTCTTTAGTAGTGTAGAAAAGGTTGCCCTGGGTCCAGATATCAAGCCTCCTATCCAGACAATAACTTGTGTTTGCCCTTGCATGCTTCATCCATAGAGAATGTTGGACTCCAACCCAGCTGATCATTTGCAGGCTCAGAAATTTGTCTTTTCCATTTCTGCCTTCTCTTGTCTCCAAACACGATTCCCATGCAGGTTACATTTGCTTATTTTCTTTTCTTTCCAAGTTTTAGTTGTAATTTCCATCGATCCTTGGATTCCTGTTTTTACTTTTTTGGTAAAATTTTGTGGCATCCAATATGTGTAACGTTCTCTGGAACACTTCCATGTATCATGATCCTGGAAGAAGAACTTGATTTGACTGTTTGGTTTGCTTGCTTTTTTATTAATTTCTGCTTTACTCAGGAACTCAAGGACTGGGGCTATATTTCAGGCTTCTGACAGTGTGCTTTGGAATGTTAGAAAGCCACTTTCTTAAATATACTACTCTGACTGTCACAACACTGTTTACTGTGACTTCAAAATACCATAAATTTTGACTCTAGTCAAATTGGTACCTTGCCATCTACCTGAAATTAGCCCACAGATGAGAATTAAGTAATCACCACAAAAAATGTTGCACATACTGAAACAAACCCACCCGTTTACAATCCAGCATCTGTTTTGCTGCAGTTTTCATCCAGATAGCATGGATAAGAATAGTGATGAAGATATGCATTTCAACATTTTTTACTGAGAACATCTTACAGACTTGTATTAGCACTGTTGACATGATTGGAAGAATCTCCCTGAAATATTTTGTTTGCTGTTAAGTAATTGAGAAGAAACTTCATGCAATTAGCAGCAGCTAGAAGGGGAAACCTCCCCTAAGAAATTAATTTGCAAACAAGGAAGCTGAAGAAGGGAAGTGGCCTGTTAGACAAGTTTGTGCTTTTTAAGCTCTGGTTTCCTCTGGAGAGCACCGAAGCTGTCTTGTGAGCTGAGGACTACTCCAAATATCATACAATATCTCCATCCCAACTGCACTTCACTCGCCAGTATCACCTTTCAACAACCTTTATAAAGGGTTCTTCAGACAGGTGACTTCTGGTGGCCTTTAGGGATTCTTTCTCTCACCTCTTTTAAGAGAGATTTTAAGCCATGCTGTGTATATAAGGGACCAGAAAAACAGCAACTACCAGCATTAGTCTTACCACTTGCTTTTAAGCCATTGACTGAAGGGGACCCAAGAGATCTCAATGACTGTGAATGTCATGTCAAAATTCATGCTCTTGAAGTCAGATTTGCAAACCAACTTAGGAGAAAATAGGCACCCCATCCCATTTATCAATGTAAATGCAAAATGATAACGCTGTAGTAACTAACGTACTTAGCGAAACTACTTATATTCCGTTCTGTAGGCAATAGCTTAGACTCACATAGCCAGATTTCATGATATTGAGTAGTGCTTTCTGCTCAAGACGTGGTCCCTTGACACAGCTCAAGTAAACAAGATGAGATCAAAGATGCTCCACGGGATTTGCCAGTGAGCGAATTGGCAAAACTTCTGGACTCTCCCAGCTCAACCCACACATTACATATTGCTTTATTCTATTGTAAATAAAACCCACGATGCAAACTACCCTAAACAGCTTTCTTATATTGTGATCAGTTTGGGCAGATCTGCCTCTGTTCTTACTCAGCAAGAGGTGATAGAGACTTGCATTCCCCCTGAGTCAGTAATTGACTCTGCCTGGTAAACAGACATTGTTCCACCTCCCTCAACAACCTAAAGCCAGAAACAAACCATCAGTGAGAAGCAAAGTCTTAGCCAATGTACACTGCCAGTATGTTTTGTTTGCTGCGTAGATTAGAGATGCTCAAAATATTAATGAAAAAACAACTGTGGAAAGCTTTTCAGGTTCATTTTTTATCATAAATTTCCGGGCCAGGTCTGTTAGAAGATTTACTTATATTTGAAGTTTTCAGGTAAAGACATCCAGTATAGTTATATGTAACTGAAGAAACAAGTGGGTCTGATATGGTTTAATACGGTCTTTTAACATTAGACCACATTAAACTCTGTTATAAAAATAAAATCTAACTTTTCAGCTAAAAGCAAATCTCGGTGCAAAGTGGTGCATAATTAAGCCAAATGAGGTGCTTAAATGCATCTACATAGTAAAGCCACCAAGTTCTACATATATCTAGACTGTATCAACATGAATATTCACTTTAGTAAGGACAACATAAACTGTTTTGATTAAACATAGCTGATTTTACAGGTTTAGATTTGTATGTTGTTGAAACCATGTTTGTCTGATTTATTACCACAAGAGAAGGTGATTCTGTATTTGGGAGAGGTCCTTATATACTTCAGAGTTTTTTGGAAGTGTCATAGAAGTGACATTAACTTCTGCATCAGAGTTTCTCTAAAGTCAGAAAACAAATGCATTAAAACAAAGCAATACAAAAGAAAACCCTAAAAAAGGGGACTTGAAACACACCTCATTGTAACGTTGTAAATATGGCAAAATATTTCAAAGTAGAGAATAAAAAAAAGAAAACAGTGAAAATAGCTATTAGGACTGCAACAAGCACTATTATTCTCCTTTGGCATTTTCAAGATCATGAATCTATCTATGGCATGTAGAATGGAGAATGCCTGGGTTTGAAATATGTCTTGTTTTTCTGTGTCTGGTCCACGCTTTTTGCGTGAAAAGTATGCAATGTCTTTGTAAGTGTGGAGTCACAATGAAAAGACAAATCAGAGGGAAGTAAAATGGCAAGTGAGAGTTATGGGAGGTTTTGTTGGTGGGATTTTTTTTTAAATTATTGCTTGTTTTTCTACCAAGTCTCACTGACTTGTTGACTGCTTAGGTTGCCTCAAGGGTGTCTTCAATTAATTGAACTCTGGCCTTCAGGAATTTGATTGATAGTCAGGTGATTGAAACACAGACTGTCTCACCATTAATGGCCTTTCCTAGAAAGCTGGCCATTAGTCAGCACCCCAGAAAAACTGAAGTGGTGATAGAAAGGTGGGTTTGATGTCTGGAGGTGCTGCTGTCATGCTTCCACTATACTCTGAAAGCTTTATATTTAAGAATATAGGAAAGAGTAGTAAGGAATACAGAAGGTTCTCTCAGAAGAAAGCCTATCTTTCCCTGCAGAGACAGCAAGTGCATAGTTTATGAAACCCTGGACTGTTTATGATTCCTATCAGGACTTTAATATTCCCACTTAATTTTTGTCAAGGCTTAAAGCTCTCTTTAAAGTCTTGGCTAAGTAATAATAAACTATGCCCTGAATAATCCAAGTAGGTGGAATTATTATCTTCTCCTCACAACTGCTTCACAGTAAACATGCTTATCTTGTCCAATTGTTAGCAAGGAAGTCTGTAGTCAGACTGGTATATTACTGTTGATATTACAACAACTCTGAAGAGGCCACAGTGTTACTGAAAGAGGCTGTGAAAAGTATGGGTTTCTCAGAAGCTTTTCCTTTCTATCATGCAACTGAACTGCGTGAAACTATTGTCAAGTATTTTGTCACCTCTGCAGACAGGGCAAAATAGCTTAAGTCAAACAGAAAATTTTTATGAGTAGCACAAAATTATTTCTTTGTCATCTCATAAATGTCTTAACAGTTTTATAAGTCATTAAAAAAAAAGGCTAACTAGCCAATGAGAAAGAGTGGATGTTCTTTCTTTAGGTAGCCATGGTTTCTTTGGAAATTTAGTATCTACAGCTTTACGAAAGCCAACTCCTGTAAATATTCGTACTTTGCATTACTTCATGTTACCTACAAATGCCAAGTGGCCTGCAGTGGAAGGTCAAACTCTACACAGCTCTGTGAACCCTGGGGATCCTGAGCAAGAAAATACTGTTCCACCCACTTCCAGCTGTCGCTGTTCCTGTTACTCTACATATACCACTTGCTTGCCTTACCTGTCATGCACCTCGAGAAGGTTATGGAGATGCATATAAAAGAAATATTCCTTTTTTTTATGTGTGCACACAACACTCTCTATATTTATACTCATAAATTAAGTATCAGTTTATTAACTATTAAAATAAATACAATATATTCAATAGTATGTGTTTTAAATTGTTGGAATGGTCCCAGGCATGGTTTCAGCCTGTGCTCTGCAGCAGTGGGAGTGCTGTGTAGCATAAGCCAGAGGTCATTCCTCGTAAGATGCTAACAATACGGCTGAGGGTGCTGTGTGCCAACTGGCCTCACAGTCAGCGAATGGTCTCAGGCATATTTAAGTTGCTAGGCACAACCAGGGAGGGCAGTCTTGACACAAAGGCCCATCATGACCAGAGGTGGGTGGGGTAGAATGCATTGCTCTAAAAAACATGTGCCTTTCTAACCAAGAAAACCAGGAAGATGTCTATGTGTAACCCCACCTAAATAAGCCCTTTACTGCCCTATATATTGCTGTGGATTGGCAAACTCTACCACTTCTGTGCTTCCAGTTTTAATCCTGGAAAAAACTGTAGATGTTCAACATTATTTTAAAATGAGAATATCATGACACAGTGTATTTCTTTAAAAAGCAAAGACTTTCATTACTTCTTACACAGTTTCAAGCATTTGTGTGGTTGGCTGTATGGGACTAAGCCCATAAGGTAGCATTGCCTTGTAATCCCCTACACCTTATTCACTTTATTCTTCACATTCAGTCAAGAATCTGCCATCCTGGTCCATGTTGACACAGTGGGGATATTACGTTGCCGTTCTTAAATCAGGAATGGATGATGGTGAAGACACTGCAAAAGTGCTCTTCTGCTTTCTATTTTTTTTTGTTTCGTGCTCCAAGAGCAAAACATCGTCGACTCCAAAACAGCAACAGCAAAAAAAACTGTTGCTTGTAATCATTAGACCTGTGGTTTTAATGCTTTAAGTAACTAGTCATGAGACACAAGCAACCAGGAAGAATGTTTTTCCCCTACAAGAAAGTATTTTTATAACAGATAAACACTGCCTTGAGCTCAAATTTTCACACACTGAGCAGTAAATTGAATTATACCGTGCTAGAGAGCTGACTGGATTTCTTAATTATTTCCAGACTTGTTAACTTTGGGAAAAATCAGAGAAAGAGAGGAGTGTATGGCGGAGTAGTGGGGTAGGTCATTCCTGGGGAGCAGTAGAAGAGGCCCACACATACACGTAACCTTGCTGAATTTCCCAGAGAAAGATAATATATTTTTTTTGCTACTGCTACTGAAACCATGGACTAAATGAGTAAGGAGTGAAGGACTTTGATTTCTCACTATTCCTGGGCTACAACAAGTTCCACAACCTCTCCCTTTGAAGGGCAGAAAATAAATTGCCCTCTTTCTTACCTGTTTGGGACAATTCTTGAAGAATCTCTATTTTCTTCTTCCCTTTCTCTTTCCCTAGTTTTTGCAAAGAGGACTAAATATAATAGCATCGAATCACAAATCCCCACATTTGAAAGGGATTTTAACAGTCAAACTCCTTATCTCCAAGCCAGGAGCAATGCATGCCTCATCATAGAGTCACCACATAAGGAAACCTTTGACTTTCAAAAATTACTGATACCAGCCTTTGATTTTATGGTTGAGTGTTCTTGATGTGAATGAGAGGTCAGCAGTCCTCTCCGCTCATTGTTTTTTCTGTATACAAGGACTTTCTGAAGGTTTATGATGTCACCTTTAACCCAAGTTATAAATACACACTACTGAGATCATAGGACACATTAATTTCCTGCTCTGACACTACATGTTTTTAAAAATCTGGGTGAGACATAAACATGTAAACCAAAATTCATTCCCAATTTAAAATTGTTTGCTTCTGAGTTCATCCTACCGTGCTGGTTAACACAGAACATCTATTAACAAAGTAAAACCAGAAGGAAATGTTCATGTAAAATTCTCCTCTTAATATCCACACCATTACTCGCAACCAAATGGACTCTTAAATTCTCAATATAGATTGCAATAAACATACAAAGACTGCATACTGCAAATACTTGGCATTTTTTTAGGTATGAATATCCCCATGGCATTCAAGTAAACTGTAGATGCAATGTTAGGTACAAGAAATGGGGGGGGAAAACCTTCAGAGAACTCCAGAACATGTGAATTCGGTCATCACAAGTCAATTTGAGAAGTTTGGGTGGGAAATGCTGAAAAACTTTGCCTGTGTTAATATTTTTCCTGGCTTGATTTTTTTAGAAAAGAAAGAGACAATAATTCTTCTGAGTTTTACCTGGTTTGTTTCCTATAGTTTACTTGCTTCCTACAGCTTACTTGCATGTACCTGACATTTTGTTTGGTTTAAACTAAATGTTTTATTCAGTGTGGGGTTTTTTTTCAGCTTCTCTTTGAGGAAAAAATATTAAATAATAGCAAAGCTATAATTTTCCATTTGTTTACACAACCTTAATCATTATATCCTAAGTGCTTCCCAGGTTGGAGACCTCCTAAGTGAATTAAATGATCCAAGTGTCATTAGGTCTTGAGTTCTCACTTCCCACTGAGGGTGCTCAGCAGGTCTGAGAGTATCTTGATTGTTCATATGCTTTGAGACTGAGAGAGAGTGGTGTTGGTCCAAATTTTACACTAATGATGGTTTCCTGAGTACAATTAAGAAGCTTTGTACTTTCTGAAAACCAGCCCTAGAAATTATTTGCTTTAAGGATACCCATATCTGCTCCAGATGCAAAGTTTAAAGACACTCTGTTTACTTTTCCTGCTCTCAGATTCTTCCTGGTTACAAAATTACTCTGCAAAATATGAAAGACATACAATCCCCGCTAAATTCTCAGTTTGCTTTTTAACTTTCCATATTTTAACTTTTCCTTGCCTCTGTTGTGAGGTATTCATTCACTCCTTGCCTGCTTTTCTTGTCTGTGCACATTTTTCTCATCTTGAGAGATTGTTGAACCCTATTTAAAACACAAAATAGAAATGGACTTTGATTTTCATTGTGTTTGCTCCTTAGTCTGTCAGCAAATTCCTCTGACATAATATCTTCACTTTGCATCAGTAACCATTTCATGCTGGTGATGAACATCTTGTAGTGGCCACAGAAAATTTGTAAGATATCATGAGAGAAGATTGTCAAATATATTTAAAGGTAAGAAGTCATGTAAAGCAGTCCTAAATTTCATCTTCTGTTTTGAAGATAATGTCTTACGTTAGATTGATTGCATACAGCCAGAAAACCATGGCTCATGCATCCACTCTTGCTGTGTGCTGAAAGATAAAAATCCCATTTGCTCTATTTTATATTGGTGGTCTTTGACACTGGTAATGCAGATCTATATGTTCCTTGTAAATCACAGATGTAATGACTGCCAGATAACAACTCACTTAACTGCTGAATGAAGTGTTTCTTAGCAGGAAACTGAGCTATATCACGTTCATGGTCTAGTGACTTACAACACAGAGCACCGGGTGCGTCACTCATTTGTACCCCCATTTAAACAAACACGTGCAAAACTCTTTGTAGTATGATGCTGTAGTCATGAGACAAACCTCTGTCCTGTACTTTAGCTGAATTTGTTTGTTTGTTTGTTCTTGTTCCTCCATCACCATCCTCAGCATGGTATCCAAGTACACTACGTACAACCAAGACAAGTTGTAGCGCTTTCTTGGAACTCGGAGAACAGTACAAGACCACCTTCTCTCTCTCTCAGAGTTTCCCATGCAAGTTGGTAGGTTTGCCATCGAACCAAAAGTACAGTCACTTCTGATCCCACAGTTTTTACAACTCGTTCAAGGTAGTCATCATACAGCAGTAACAGGGCTGCCAGGGCTTCTCTAAAAAGTCCCCTCCTGCCAGCTTCCCTCTCCCCTCCTTCATAAACTCTTTGGATATCTAAAGGCTTGGTAAGACCTAGGTATTATCATCAGGTATGTCTTCGGCACTAACGTACACCTCCACAAAAATCTAAATTAAAATTTTCCTTCTGAGATCTGATTTATTAATTATTTTCATCAAGAGATATTCAACCCTGACACTTACACCTAAGCTCCTGTCTTTGCTGAAGCCATCCCACCACTTTTGCTAGTCAGGGAGTTCATAGTCCCCAGCAGATAGATAGCTCTTGTTACACAGGCTGCCGCAATGGACTTTCCAGGTGAACAAAGGTTCAGGCAACACCTGAAGAAATACTAATTTTCTGTCTCTCCCTGGAGAGCTGCATGTCCCTTTTTGAGTAGACAAGGAGTGACCCTTGAGAAAATCCCCATTCCTGCACTGTCATCCTCTCTTCCCTCCAGTTGCCCTGGGGGGCTCACTCCTTTGCCAGGTGGTATCTCAGCCATGCACACCTTCTCCTCAGCTTCTCTGCAAACAAGCCAGTCCCACATCCATCTCCTCAGTGACACCCCCACATGGACATCTTCTCAGAACGGCTTGCATGCAGCCATATCCCTAGAGAGGCCAAGATGTGGCTGGCTGCCCAGTAAGGCTCACATGCAGCCAGCTCCCCAGCGAGGCCTGGGGTGCCTCTACAGCCATGCTGGGCGCAGCTGCACTGTAGGGTGCAGCAACCATCTGGCAAAATTTACAGCCAGACCTAAATCTGCAAGAATGCACATTTCATAGGCTTGTTTGAAACTTTGCTTAAAGTGTCACACATGGAAGTGCACAGGACTTAGCAGTGGTGGGTTATGTAATACACAGTCATTCATCTGCTGCCTCCATGAAAAGCACTTACTCAGATGCCTGCTGGGTGGCAGGCAGAGGCTGCACTACCCAGACGCTGGCTATTAAAACCAAACCATTATTTATTGACAGTCACAACAAACCAGTAAAATCTCTCTGAAAATCCTCTTTTTCTGGCTGCCAAGCCTATCGCAATTGGGAGGAGGAGGGTATGCCACATGATGGAAGTAATAAAGCCTGTCTAAATGGCTTTCTTTGTACTTCTTCTGCCAGCGGTACTGCTTGAAGTGAAATCAGGGGCCTGAGCACACCCGGTTTGTCCGTGTCTTCTCACAAAGGGGACTGCAAACAGGAGCTCGTATCTGAGGTTCCGGGGAACCACTCTCCCGAATGCCATGGCCACGTTGAGAGAGGCCTTAGCAGTCTGGAACCATTGGCTCTACACTCCACTGCTCCTTTCTTCTTCCTGCCTCACCCAGTCCCTTAGACAAAATGGGCAAATATTTATTTGCCTTAGATCCTAAGGCAAGAATGTTTAGGCCCAAAAGTTGACAGACGTGCAAGTTTGTTTTTTGAAACATTGAGACGTTTACAGAACAAATACAGCTCCTCGTCTTAAGCTGAATATTTTTAAACACAGTTGTCATAATGTCACATTTGCCTGTGCTTTACTCAAGAAGCAGCACTGGGGAAAATGCCTATAACACCATCCCAATAATGGGAACGGCCTAAACTAAACAGAGTTTTTCATCAGTGCTACTCCAGGAACTGGAATAATAAATAGAGATAGGAGGTAGTCCCACACTTCAAATAATTTGTGGACACCTACTTCGACAAACTCAGCCCATTTCATATTTGCGCAGTTGCTGACCATAAGGATGGCCATAACCCTTGCTGTGTTTTGGACAAGTGCCGTGCTAATCACTCCTCACATCATTCCCAGCCTCAGAAACTGAGATCCAAACTGTAATGAGTTTTCTTAGCTTTCAGGGCAACCCATTCAGTTGAACTGGCAGGCTAGCACAGCAACTGCCTGCCTGGGTGGCAAAGAGAAGTGTTTTTCCATACCTTCTGGAAGTACCAGCACCTGGAGAAAACAGGCCCATTTAAGATCTTTATGTGAAGATAAAATGCAAGACATCACACCAAACTGGTGTTCTGTTCAGCAGAACTTAAAGATGACAAGATTTATGGTGAAAATGCATATCTAAAATCAGAAAATCAGCACTCCTTCAAAAACCCAATTCTTTCTGATAAAATTACTAATACATCTGAAGATGTCTGATTACTGGTTTATTTTCTGATCTTGACAATAGGAGTCAGCATTCACTCTGAAATCACAAGTATGATTGTGATAGTTAAAAAAAAAACCCAAAGAAATATTGCCTTCTGTAGAAAGAATCAGCATTTTCAGTAGATTTTCTCTACCTCTATTTCTTTATGATTTCTACAATTGGTATTGTTTCATACTGACATATGTGACTTTCCTCCTCACATAACTGCTATTCTTGAAAATACTATTAACCAAATTAATTCCTGGTGAAATTTGGCTTGCTTTGATTGCAGCTGGGAAAAGCTGCTTTGGTAGCTTTGGAGTCAGTCACTGAGCAACTTAAAGTTACGTTGCCAAATCTACAGAAGTCTTCACTCCAAGAGGATTTCCTTGCTAAGATTTCTCATCTTTGACGAGAGTCATGCATTTACTACCTGCTTTTCCTGCCCAGAAAACCATGAAAAAGTAAGGCAGGTTTTGAGGATTTCTTGCAAGGTCATGTACATACACATGTTGGTCACGTGTGGCTTTGCAACAACCCACATCCCTGTATCCACTCCTCATTCCTGGCAATGCCATCCACACTGCCAAAAATACTAACTCACAGCTCCTGTTGTTTCACAGAGAATCTAGGCAGAAAAGCCCAGGCTGATTTTACGAAGAAACTATATAACTTACATTTACAAGGGAAAAAAAAAGACATGATGGATTTTCTCCAAGGTGTGTATTTTTTGACCCCACACCCAGCCTTCCTTTTCCTCTTATTTTACTTCTATTATGTGCTAATGACCTATTTAAACAGTGATTGTAAGTAGCAGTATCTAACAGAAACAACAGTGACTAACAAGCTTTTGGCACATCCCCCAGACAGTCTCAAAGGCCTGGGGAACGAAGACCCATTTGAGCCCCAAACACAGGCACAGAAACTCTTGGAAGGTAATATTATCTTGCCATGTGTCACTTGGGACCTAAAAATGAATATCCCAAAGAGTCTGATTCCTGGCACTTAGGGATTGGTAAATATTGTTATTATTTTAAAACCAATGTTATTATTGGAAAGACTTTAATAATTTGAAAATAAGATTAGTGTTGAAAAGACTTCTTTGGTTTTGGCTTTTTGTAACCTTTAAATCTGGGTAGACTATTCCTGGACAAGATGGAATTTTATTTTAATTTTTCCTCTATTTACACTGTGATCTATTCCAATATACACAGTGCAGCAGTGATTTTGCCTTGGGATATCATCTACATTTTTTTTTAAATTTAAAAGATTTCAAAGAAGAAAATTAAAAACTTCTACAACAGAAATACGCTTGGCTTATACACTATTCCTGTGAAGATTTTAGGTTTTCCAGTGGCTGTGGCCATCATATCCAACAAAAATATGAAGCAGGTATAATAAATACATAGATAATTTTATGGACTATTCCATATTTTTAGGAAGTAATTATTTTAAAAATCTCTATTTCCCTTTTTTTTCTACAGTGAGTTTAAGATACAATTTCAACACTTCATAGAAACATCCCTATGCAGCTTTATAATCAGTTCCTTGTCCCTTACTTGAGATGTGGCTATTTCTTGATGAACCACGCAAATAGCAATCAACTACAGAGAAACAAGAACTAATTTGAGTACTTTTCACTAGCTTTCCTCTTCACCCAATAACCTCTAAGATGTAACGTATCCCAGATCTGCATGGTAAAAGTAGATCAGACACCTACAATTGCTACAGAAAAAAACTTAATAGAACAAAAGGAATCAGAAAAACATATGATACATATGCACAGGCTTACATATTTTAGAATGCTAATGTAAGGGATATTAAATGAGACAAAAATAAAAAAAGTGTAGTTCTGAGACCAGTGCATTTAGATCACCAACATTAGTTACTCATCCAAATACAGGCTTCCATGTCTTCTTATGAAGTGTGAAGAGAAACACAGCAAATAAAGACAGAGGGGTACCTATCACAAATGGAACTTCAGAAAAGAAGCACCTATGTCAGAGATTTATAGTTATAATGTAATCTTATTTGTTGGATTTTTTCCTTTGATTTCTAAATGGGATTTGGAATAGGAAGGAAAATTGCAGGTACATTTTTGTGTCTTACAGACTTCAGAGAGTACTACCTTTTAGAGGTGTAAAAGGCAATTCTATTTTTCTCTTCCCTTCTAGATACTCCCTTGCTAACTGCAAAGCCTCCAGCTCTGTTAACTTCTTCTCGCACAAACATGTAGATCAGAAATTAAAAGCAATCTTGCTAAAACCTCTTGCTTCTTTTCCAAAATGTCACAGGTATGCTTTCTACAATTTATCAAAGCACAGATTAGAAAACACGTTTTATGTGATGTTTGCAACGGAGACCTGGAAAAGACCATTAATCGTATTCTGTATTATGAACACTCAGAGCTGTGTCTCAAAATCTCTTCTGTACATAGAAAACATATCTAGCAACACACATACTGATAGTTAGAATCTTAGTGAAAAAGGTTTGTTTAAATAAGTAAATATATTTACCTAATTGAGAGACAGTTTGCATTTACTCTAAAATGAGTTTTTGAAGAAAGGAAAGGGTTTTTGTCATTGTTAAGGAAATTCAGAAGGAAATTCATTTGTGAAGCAGTTTTTGAAGTAACTTCCCTCAACAAGTGTAATTAACCAGAGGCAGTGATCGATTTTGTTCCAGCCTTAAGGAACAGGAGTAGGTAAATTCTGTGATGAATTTTCACAGGCATGAAATCATGCAGCAAGTATCTTCAGTGGAGTAGCTACGCTTCTAACTACTGAAACAGGGAAGGAGGTATTCGAGGGAGAGGTGGCAAATCCACTGTGTACCTCCCACGAGCAGTCCCCACAGCCTTCTTGGCAACCTCAAGTGTATCACTCTTAACAACAACCTTTTTCCATTGCTGACTTATAATAACATATTTAGCTTGCATCAGGCCTATAATGTGCTGGGTACATTCTAAAAATAGGACCACGTGGGCCCTGCCCCAAGTGGTTCAATATCTAAGATGTCAACCACTAGATTAAGGGAGGAGAAAAGGGATAAAACCTTTTAAAAAATAGTATCAGCTACTTTCGCGTGCTATCTAACTACTACTATCTGGGAATTTCTTGCCCAGAGGCATGTTCAGCGTGAGAGAGAGCCAAGCTCCAAGCACCCAGAGGACAGCACAATCATAGTTTGAACAGCTGCACAATCTAATGCTAGTGGCAATTCATTCTGACATCTCACAGCGACAGAAGTAATTTTGTGGGAGGGCCTAGAAGGGTCGCATCATCTTTCCTTCCTGCTCCAGTCCGGCTCCAGATCTCAAGCAGATCATCCACATATGGCCAGCAATGTACATAGGCCTTTGATGGATAGGGACTTTCTCCCCATCTCCCTCAATGATATATGGATCGCAGCCAGAGTTAAGCAGATTAAAGCCCAAAATCTCCGTTCCTCTCACTTAGAAGCTGTTCACATTTATATAGCACCTCCCTAATTGTGATTAGGATGATTTCCTAGGAGATGGAAATCTAATCTCATGAAGGTTCAGCAGGGCATTGAGCCTCCCATTCCATTTTCCACTTCACGGACAAAGGCTGTAATACTTGAATACTAATAAAAGACAGGCAGGGCTGTCAGATGCTGCTTGTTTTTTCAGGTACTAGATCTGAGGAACTGCCTTGGTGAGACGAACTTGAGGTATGCGGGTGGGCATAGATGATTCCTTGAAGTTCCCAGGCGGGTGCCTACCTTCTGAAAGGAGGGAATTGTAGCCACTGAGCATTGTGCACCATTCTCCCACTGTGTAATGTCAGAAATGTCTTCACTTGACTACGGGGACTCCATTCCTCTCTAAAGTTTAGTATTTGATTTATAAGCACCTAAATATTTTATCATACTTAACTCTTAAGTAGAGGCCTTTCAGATCTGACTGAAATAATTGGAAATTGCATGCACACATTGCAAGAAAAAAGTTCACTCTTTTTATCCCTTGAATAAATTCAAGACCTCTTTTCCTTCACCCGTCCTACTTTCAGAATTTTTCCCGTTTTCCTTTAACAAACTTTACCTTCTAGACTATGTCTCTCAGATGTTGGAAGATACTAGTGCACCTATAGGAGGTGTCCAGTGCTGAGTCTTCACCTGTAGCAGTCACGCAGATTGGGTAACTGGAACTGCAAACTGATGCACAGGATCCTGCCAGTGCGCCAAAGTATCAACCATATGATCACGAGTTTCATAGGTATGGATGACATAGTTCAAAAGCAGAAAAATTCTGAGGCACCTATGAGAAGTAGCAAACTTCATACCTTAATTCTAAATGTATCTATCTAAATCATCTTCAAATGTGCCTTGATGGGCAAATATTACTTCACACAATAAATCTTGTTCTACTATTTTTAAGGCTAGCCATTTCCATATTTTCAGTCTGAAGCACATGGGGAACATTTTGAGGGTTTTTAAGTGTCATTTTTTTAAGGAACACAATAAAATATCTCTTTTGGACAAGACTACCTGGAAATGATCTGAGGGTAAGTAGGAGTGGTTTTGTTATAACTATTATTATTATTACTGAAAATCTGAGCAAATTAAAAAAAAAATTAAAACAGGATTGTGCTTAGTATCTTGCAGTGGATTCTGGAGAAAGTTATAATATGAATCTATACCTCGAGATTCCAAATTTCTGGAATCCTTCTGTTTTCAGAAATAGCAAATGAACTCCAGGTATAAAACTTCAGTGTTCTAAGAAGAAGGAGAACTAGAAATAAAAAAAATTATGCCTCGTAAACATGCCATTAGATTAATTCTGTCAGTCTGAGTATATTTTATCTTTTGCTTGCCTGGTATCATGAATGTTAATGAAATGTATTGTGAATCTATAGATTCATAGATCTAGTTGGTAGACATGCATGAGTTATTTTTTCTTACTCTTTCATCAGTTTTCATTCTCATGGGAATAGATGTTATATGTTGCAGATGTTATGAAATTCTACACAGGTTCTAGAAGTTGTGAAGCTCAACAGAATTGTATTCCTATGTTCTCTTAAAAGCCTCATCTACCTCGTACAGTCAGTGATGTTGTGGAAAGGACTTGAAGGAAAACAATATGAGTTCTGATGTGTGCTACTTAAAAAGAGTGTATCCATACTAGCATATTAACATGCGAATTTTGTTTGGACTTGTCAAAAATACAAGACTTCCATCCAAAATATATAAATACAGTTTACTTCTCTGAAGAAGCATCATTTTAATCAAACATGCATTTGCAGCACTGCTTACTAAGAATTTATGTTTTCTTCTGTGTTTATACTAATATGAAAAAGATTGCCAAGTTTTAATGAAAAGGCAGTTATCTACTTCTGTTAATGGGTTAAACACAGGACATTTGGATTTCAGTGCTGCATCCAAGAGCAAATGTGGCCCAAGTATTTTTTCTCCTCTTTCCATGTCTAGTTATAAGATCATATAGAGAGAAACTATCAATAAAACGCCTGGTGTTTAGAGAGGGGATCAGGAAGATGTAAGGAGTTCATTGGCTTCTGTCTGAATTGCAGTGTGGCACCTCTTCAGCGTACTCTAAAGGAATACCTCATCCTCTCAGAGAGGATAGGTCCTCATGACTCACGGAGGTCCAAGGTGCTCACAGTAAGACAAAATGTACCTTGATTCTTGTTTTTATCAAATTTGTATTTTGATTCACACAAAACCGATTTTGTATTTGAACGTCTCTACTTTGCTAACTAGGATTCACAGGAGAGGTGATGTGACTCAATTTTTATTTGCTTTTAGCATCCTAATTTGTCCATGCAGTTTGCTTTGCCGACTAAAGCAACAACATGGCCCTGTGTGAGGTGGCATAACAACATGTGGAAAAAATCTGGGATAAGTATGATGAGTGGGTCTTAGCATTGTCTTCATGTTAGGATTTGTGTAGATTTAAGAGTCTTCCCAATATCTACTTCAAGAATTTCAAGAGAGGCTTTCTGTTGCACTGTTAGTACTTGTTCCTTTTTACTTAGCATTGGAAAACTGGTGAAACTTCATTAGATGCAGAAAATAAAAAAAAAAACAAACCTAGGAGTAAGAGTCAGAGAATAACCTGGGATTTTGGCTGCTCTATGGGCTTGCTAATTTCAAATATTCCCCTGCACCTCTAATCTTGTCTTTTATTGGTGCTCTTCCTGAGTTTGTGACAACGCACTTCCCTGCTACCTCAGGATCTGCCCAACTAAAGGGTAAAAACTGAGATGAGAATCTTGTTTTCTCCCTACCAACTTTTCCAAGCCTGCTTCAAACCAATACATACTGGGAAAGATGCATGACTCTCCTTAAGGGGCTGGACCTGCCAGCTGAGTTGATATGGATGCACCACCGTCCATCACAGTGTTGTTGCGGAAAGCTTAGCTCCCTGCTGATGCACAAGAAAGCACATATTGTTTAGAAGTTTAATTAGCTGTATAAAACATTGAGGCTCATTTTTGCTGTTGTTGTTGGGATTTATTTGTTCTTTTCAAGAAAGCTAGGGATAAATTCAGACTTGCTATAAATGGATACAACTTAATTTACTTGTGAAGAGTTGCAGGGAAAGCCAGCAGGATTGTGTTCAGTCTGTGTTTGGAAGCATGTTCAGGCAATGTTCCTTGTCTGGGGGACCTTGATGTCCTTTGAAAACAGTTCTTTGCATGCATGTGAAAGAATATTTATGTGTATCAAAGGGTTTTATGACACAGGGCAAACTGAATCACTCAAAATGGGAACCTGATGGCAATTCCTGCCTGTATTTCTTCTTGAAAAGCTGAAAAATTTGCCAATGAACTAAAACCACGCTTAGACAGTAATGAGAGGACTGTAGCACATTGCTACATGTGAAAATGATCCCCAGTCATGCAGCATGTAAACAAAATGAAAACTGGGATTTACGTATATACATAGCCATTATATGACAACACTGTAACCACTGTGGAATCACAATACTGTTTATTAAATGACTTGAACTTCTGGTAGAAAAAGGCAAAGTAAGTGCTACTGTATTGCATAACATTTTAGGATAAGAGTTGATGACCTCAAGAAGATAAAACCAGAATAGCATATAGGAAAAAAGCATTATTTCCACATACCCAGCTGTAAAGAGTAGATTTTTATTATCTAACCTTTGAATTTCATTCTTAGGAAGCAAGAGTGATTCTCAGACTAGGTTCCTACCCAGAAGAACTTCTAGCAAACAAGACCACAAAAAAAGATGAAAATAAGTTTGAGCTGTTTCAGTTATTTCCCTTTGCTCTCCAGCAGATGCTTACAGAGGGTTCCCGGCCCTATCCATCCTCTGGTAAGTGGTGCTCTCAGACCAGTCTGAGCTGCTTTTCTCCCTCTTCATCAATAGATGTCAATAGCAAGCTTCCTACTCCCAGAGACTTCAGCCATTTCAGGGCTCACATCAGAGCATTAAGGAGGAAATAGTGACTCTCTTCCCAGCAAGAGTCTGGCTTGTCACGTACTTTCAGTTCATCCTAAGAATCTTGTTCCTAATATGACTAGGCATACTTCTGTATTTCATGTTCTGAAACTCTGAAACTGAGCCAAGGTTTATGAACTTCAGTCATCTCATGAGATATAAAATTCCCAAATTTGACCCAGATTCTGTGAATTCAAAAGCATTTTTGAATTTGCAAGAACGCAACTCATAGTCTCCTCTTCATCTTGATGAATGCTAAAGAAAAGACAAGCGAAGAGCTGATCAGGGTACACGTTCATATCTTTTTCTGTTTCTCCTGCCTTTCTTTTGTTTCGATTTTTGATTTCCGTACATTAAAAGTTCTGGCCAATGATGGTGATCATATGCAAAATAACCTTGCTGAAAGTTAATGACTAGGTTCTCCATTTACGTATACAGAATAGGAATGACATGTAAATGGACTTTGCTTATACATTAGTGTAACAGGGCACAGAATCTGAACATGGATCTGAAAAGTCATATTTGGTGACATTGCTTCTAATATCCTCTGTGTTTCCTTTGTGGACTGCAAGATAACAATCCACAGGTGATATAGACAAACTCCAAGAAAGAGTCTGGCAGCAAACTAAATGTGACTCTGCAGGACAACTTGCTTTGCCACTTTACTTTCCGTCCCAGCTAAAAATAAATAACTAAGAAGGTGGTGGTATCTGCAGCCAAAAGAGCAGAAATGGAGATACATGGGCTCTCTTATATCAGCCAGGGATTTGGATTGTGAGGACAGGCGCCCACCCGCTAAGTGCCTGCATTTGCCTGCCATTCACCTGCCCAAAGAGCAGATCACAAATCATGCCAGTTGTTCACAGAGGCATCAGCAAATGTCAGCGTGCTTTAAATGCAACAGCCAGCAGCCCTGCTGAAGCTAGCACATAGTTGTGATGGTAGGAAGCCTGCCTCATAACCTTCTTCTGAACAGATTTTATTTTATTACTCATTTTTTGGATGGGACTTGCAAGAGTGAACTCCTCAGAGTTATGATGGATTCAACTAGAGATAAATGCTAAAGTAAAAAGATTTATGTCTGGGAATCCAAGGAGCTCACATTAGAAGAGCTCTGTGGCGTCTCCCAGTGCTGTCTTCAGATGAGTTTTTTTTTAAATGTTTTGGTTTTCAAGGCAAGAATTTTGCAATTTATTCTTGATTTCCCTATCTTCGGAACTTCTTTAAAATAGGCAAGGAGATGAAATATCTAGAACCAATATTGGCAGTTTGTTTTATTCAGGTATTCTTCTAGTACAGAACAGACCATACCTCAGTAAATTCTCCATTCATAGATCACCAAACGAAATCGACACAATTTAGGAGCATATTTTAGTCACCATTGTCCCACATTTGGGATGCTCATTGCAAACCTATTACTGCTATTCCCTAATGCTGCTAGTGGTAAAACAGAGCTCTTCCAGAAGCCGAAGTAGGTTCGTAGAAACAGTAAATCAGAGGCTGTCAGGGAGAAAAAAAAAAAAAAGAAAAAGACACTGGCATCTGGCCAAATCCACCCTTCCAGACAGGACATTGCCATTTCTCTGCTAGATGAGGAACTGACTAAAAGCATCAACAGCTGGGATGCAAGAATGCACTTCAAGACATGCTATTGGTAGAATAAAGAGAAGCTCTCAAGGAGAAAAGGCTCAGACTTGTTACTAATCCGATCTCATCTCCCTGATTGTCTTATGGAGATCCTGTCTCCAGCAAGAAGGAGAATCAGAGCTCCAATTTCCTATGATTTCAGAAAGTTTTTCATCTCAGTTTGATCAAGCTGATACCTAGGTGTGCACAGAAGGTTGCCTTTGTGGTTTCTCCAAAAGAGATTAAGTATTGCCAAGGTGAGCTGTTCTAGAAAGAGAAAAGGATTTGTCCCAAAGTGGAGTTCCTTATTTGGAACTAGGTCTCTGGCCTGAGGAGTACTGAAGCCACCGTCAAGGGATTTTGAAAATGTGGGCTTCAGATTGCATTTTGCACCTGAGCACTGACTCAAAGTGGTCCCTCCCCAAAATCCCACTTGACAGCTGATTCTGCCAGGCTAGGTGCCAATTCTCAATCAAAAGTGTGACTCGCTTTAGGGGTTCTACCTTTCTCTACCTGTAAAAAGAACACATTGTTTTTCAGACCTTCAAGGATGCAGGACTTTCCTGACTGAATTCTTGCTTGAAGCTGAAGAGCTTCCATTGAATCAAAGGTGTGTTCTAGGCAAACATCCAGCATTGGCTTAAAATTCCTGGAATAAAATCTTTCTCGTATCAATTTTTTTAGTGGTCATTTATGTTTCTGTCTTTCAGATTGTTATTCTTGAGCTTCCAGACATTAAAGGATGCTGTATACTTATATTTTTCTCTTATCAGAGTTATGGTCACTATAAATTGCAATTAAGTGACTCAATAATTTTTTTCTTATAAGATAAAGAGACAGAGCTCTTGGGCAATCTTGCGGATAACACATGTTCTAGATATTAAATAATTATTGTTGGAACTGAAAAGGAAGTAGTTACTAGTGGTAGAGCCTTTCTTTTCCTTCTCTCTCTCTCTTCCTTTCTTATACTGAAAGATATTGAGATTGTCAAAATACTTTATCATTTTAACACAGAAGGAAAAAGAAAAATCTCATATTTTTTTCTCCAACAACACAAAGAAAATGGTATTGGAATATGTTTAGCTTCAATATAAGGCATTTGCAACTGAAAAGAATAATAAGTGAAATGTCTCCCATTGATGACAATGAAATTCGAACTGGTGGAGTGGAGCTTCATAACCCAGAATTTCCTAAAAATATTTGAGTTTTTCTGTGATTGATGACATGGCATAAACATGAAGCATCATAAATGTTAGAAATGGATTCTGCTGCTGCAGATAACTTTGGCTAGGAAAAATTCAAGTACAGACTTCACAGTGGCACAAGGCTGTGTTACTTCCAAAAATTTCTATCCCTGATGATGTTTTCTGCCACATGAGTTTTATCTTTCACTCCTGCTAAGCATCACACTATTCCTTTGCATTCATTTTGGCTAACAGGCATCTCCTGACTTAAAGATGTTCTGCAGGGAGGCGTTCTGTCTGCCTGCCAGCTGAGAACCCCTTATCATCACAGCCTGTCAAAAATCCCCTTGTGTTTAACAACAGTTGCTCTTGCTGTTCTGCTTTCTGGTTGTTAGCGTTATTATCTCTTCTGCAAGAACAGTGTACATGTCTGTCATTTCAACGACTCTGAATTTCTTATTTTTGTCAGGATTGATGGCAGTGCTGCTATTCCTGTTGCACGCTCTCCAGGACTGAGTCATTCCTGTGTGCTCTGAGGTTGCCAGGTCAAGTTCTTTTCATACAAAGGAGAGGCTTGTAGAAAGATTGGATAAGGAACATTGCCCAACTAATGCCTTAATGGAGCTTTCTATGATGTGACTAAACAGTACCTCTCAAACTAGTTTGACATACAAGATTATTTTATTTTAGTAAAGAAACAGCAAATGGAAAGAAACAAAAGTTTTTACAGTGATCCCTAGGAGTATTCCTGTGGCTTTTCCAAGAGAGAGATTAAAAACACTTACGTGATTTGATGTAGAAAAGAAATGTGCAGGCGAATTTATTGAGCATGGAGAGGATTCACACTAGTTTCTTTGTTTTTCTATGTGAAATTCAAATGTTCAAGGAAATAATTGTGACCATCAAAGTTTTTTTTATTGTAAATCATAACTTAGTTAAACTTATACAAGAATTACACCAGAAACACTTGTTGGGTTTGTGCTGGTTTGGGGAGGAGGAGATACTTCTTACTTTTCCTAGTGAAAGGTTCGCTTGTCCGCTAAGGTGTAACCAAGATAACATAGATCATGAGTCGTGAATACAACAGTGTAAGTGTAGTTTGGCTGGGCCGCACTGGAAGTCCACCTAGCTCAGAGTCCTTTCTCCAAGACTGTCAGTAGCAGATATCTAGGGAAGGCAGCAAGAACAGGGCAAGTCTGCAGTAATATTTCTCCCAAATGTAGCCTCAATCCCCAGTTATTAGTAGTTTAGGTAGTATTCTAGTCTGGAACTGCTTTTTTTGTGTATTTGCATACCTTCAGTAGGGTTTTGTCTAATTTCTTTTTCCACTAGGTTTTCCACCTAGGTAACAGTTAACATCCAAGTTATGCAGTGTTCCGCTGTTTACCATTGATTTATGGAGGAAATATCACCTTTGTCTCTTTTACACTTGCCACCCATTAGTTTCACAGAAGGTCTCATTGTTCTATTTTGACTGGTTTTCTGTCAGAAGAGATAGTGGGTATCTATTTCCTATTTGCCTTGCGTAGGAGAAGCATGATTTTAGAGAGCAGCACTGTATCTCATCAGGTGTGTCATGCCCTCCTCAGTCACTCCTCACAGAAACTGCGCCCTACTTTGAAGTTCTTCTTCACTAGACTTTTTTGCAGCTCTGATACATCCTTGTAGGGGCAGAAAGGCCAGAACTGCATGCACAGTTCCAGCCCCCACCACCACCTGTTGTATGATGGCGTAATCATGTGTGCTTTTTGTCCTCTGTTTCCTACCAGTGCCTAACTGACTTATCCTCTTCACTGCTTCTGCACATTGAGGTGGTGTCTCCATGGAAGTGTGTATTGTGACACCAAGATCTGATTCATGAAAGACAATGCCAACAGACCTTTGAGTTATGACTAAATAGGTAAAATTACAATTGTTTTTCCTTTTATGTGTTATTTTATATTTGCCTCTTCATTGACATAAAATATCTTCCATTTACTCAGTTACTTAACTTTGCCAGGTCCTTCTTTGACCATGAAGACGCTCTTGTCCTTACCACCCTAAATAACTTACTATCATCAGTGTACCTTGTCACCTCATTATTCACTCCTTTTTCCATATCACTTATGAAAATGTTGAACAGCACATGCCAGAACACAGATCCTGCAGGATTTCACTCATGGCTTCCCTCCACCTTTTATTCCTATTTTTTTCTTTCCTGACTTCTAATCGGTTATTTAGTCATGTCAGAGTTTTGTTTCTCATCTCATGCTAGCTTAGTTTCTCTAGCAAGCATTGGTAAGAAAATCTTGCTGAAAGCCTTCTGGATTTTCAAGGACAAAGCATCTGAACTTTCCTGATCTGTGTGCTTCAAAGAACTAATATTGAGGCTCATATCTGTAGTCATTGCACATATTAAACAAAACAGAGATATTTTTTAAAAGCTGAGATAACTTCACATGTAATTCTCCTTCCAGTGGTCAGCACTGCTGTGTCTGCTGTATCTACTTAGCTGACAGAAAACAGTGACACTCAGCCTCAGAAATGTCCTTTCTACTAATTGGAATGGCATCGCAAGCTTGACTGTTGCTTTAAACTGTGATATTTTTGCTCCAGAGTTTGATTTTGTATAAAGCACAATTGGTAGCACAATTGTCCCAAAGCTAAGATGTGTGCAGTTTGGTTGTTTGAATGATACGTCCTGGCAAACATTCATCTTTTCTGCTTGTAATTTTGGCCATAAAACACACCCTGCATAAAAATCCTCACTGAATTTGGCTTTGAAAATACACATATCATGTTATAAACATGCACAAGCCTAAAATATTTTTGACGTGTATATCCACTCAGAAAGTTATTAAGAAATATTCAGCTTGATATTATTTGAAATAAGGGAAACACTGAAGTATGAATATGAGGAGTTTTAATCAAAACTCTATTGGGACTTCAATTTGGGGTTGATGATATACAAAATATTTGCATCTGAAGCAAAATCCACAAATATTTGGATTTTCATCAGTTCTAGTTGGATGCAAAACTGTCAGACACTGCAGTTTTGGCAGTGAAAAATTGCTTTTCCTATGTTAACTGTGCTTCCCACCCATTGGAAAAATTGCAGAAAACCCAGAGGGGGCTTCTAAATTGTATAAAACCAAGTGCCAAAGAAAAGAACTTCTCCAGGGGTTCCTTGTTTCTCCTCAGGGGTAGTCTGTCACCTCCAAACCTATGCTTCATTTTCACAGAGGAATAATTTCTTATGGCAACTTTCCATGATTCTGCCTTGGAATAGGGTAATTCCCAGCAGCCATGGATGCTGCAGTCTTACAACTTTGTTTAAACATCTGCTTAGATTAAGAAAATATTAGCACAATACTGGGCACAATATTCTTTCCATAAAAGGACTTTAAAAAGTCTCCGCTCATGAGGTATTGTTTTCCCCAGCACACAGGGGAGAGAAACAATGACAGGTGTAAAATTTCAATGTGTTGTTGATATATTTTTCAAAAACCTTTATGAGCAAAATGTCACAGATTTGTCCATGCTGAGTAATAGATTCAGAGATGCAAGAACCTAATTCCTGATGATGAATGTTTTGAAACTTTATTTCATAAGATAATGACTCATTCTCCCTTCTCAACTTTTCTCATATATAAGACCTATCAGCAAAGTCATCAAATTTTATGAAGCTTCATTACCTTGAGATATCTTTTTTACAACAGTAAATTATTTAGTGAACAGTCTTAAGCAATTAACAGGGGAAAAGCCACCTGCTTTTCCTCTTTCTGTTTTTCATCTTTCCAAGACTTAAAGTGTTTACACTCACTTTCTGTTTCTAGATATTTAGAAAGTGCATCCCATTTACAAATAAAGTTTAGAAATTAATTTGTTATTCACAATTGATCCCATCAGCAAGTGACTGGGTAAATGTACATTGGTTGAGATTTGGTCATCATAACTGTGTGCTGTGATTACTATTTTTACTCTTCATTCACACCTCATGCTTAGTGGTTGACTAAAACAGGAAGCCTTCCTCCCTCCGCCTGAGGAGATGACTCCTGAAACTGTGGAGTTGTTTCCAAGATGATTATTCAGGAACTCGGTGCAACTGTGTACATTAACACCCCTTCTTCTCTGAAAACCTTATTGGCATAAAGACACTCACATGGGAAAGGAGGGAGGACACAATCTAACCAAGCAAACATCTGTATCTAGAGAAATACTCCTGGATAGTGCATAGAGGAGCCATTTCACACCTATCTCTCCCCTGCAATGTCACTAGAAGAATAGTGATATTGTGCTGTGGAAGAAATAACATGAAGAAGCAAACATAGTTCCATGGCATCTTGGCCTGTATCAGAAACAGCATGTCCAGCAGGACCAGGGAAGTGATTGTTCCCCTGTACTGAGCACAGGTGAGGCCACACCTCGAGTACTGTGTTCAGTTCTGGGCCCCTCCCTACAAGAAGGACGTTGAGGTGCTGGAGCATTTCCAGAGAAGAGCAACAAGGCTGGTGAAGGGGCTGGAGAAGAAGTCCTATGAGGAGCAGCTGAGGGAACTGGGGTTGCTTAGCCTAGAGAAGAGGAGGCTGAGGGGAGAAACTGTCTACAGCTGCCTGAAAGGAGGTTGTGGTGAGGTGGGTGCTGGTCTCTTTTTGCAAGTGACAAGTGATAGGTTGAGAGGAACTGGTCATATGTTGTGCCAGGAGAGGTTCAGGTTAGACCTCAGGAAAATGAAAGGGTGGTCAGGCACTGTCTGAATAGCCATCCCTGGACATGTTTAAAAGATGGGTAGATGAGTTTCTCAGGGACATGGTTTAGTAAGGGGACAGGTGTGATTGGACTTGATGATCTCAGAGGTCTTTATCAACCAGGTGATTCTATGATTCTATGATTCCCATATACACAGTACATGGATCAAGGCAAATTCAAAGCTGTGACGCTAAACTTAGCAAGGTTAGATTCTAAGCACATCTTTTTTTTGGTTTGGGTTTTTTTTTTTATGCGAAACTAAACAGTAAAGTGAAGTGTTTGTGTTGCAAATCAAACCTTGCTCTCATCTGTATTTTAATTACAAGATCATCCTTCCTGCTAAAAACAAATTAATCCTGGCCTGATTGAAGTGTTGAACTGAGTTTTGTGTTAGTGATGAAATCCTATAGTCAGTAAAGTTTTAAGTTTCATATTGAACCTTTCACTCTGTTCTAACTTCATAACTCTTTGAAAACCTAATGTTGAAATATTTTCCTTTATCAGTGTGTGCTTGTGTATATATATGTAAATATGTATATGTACTTAAAATAATAAGTTAAATATGGAAATACACATAATGCGAAGACAAGATTGTGAGGATATTGGTATGAAGTAGAAATTACTACATTACTCATAACTGAAGAAATCAGGAATGCTTTTCTCAAACGAGTGCAAATACAATGTTTCAGCCAAACAAAGTTTGTACAAGATCAAGAATATTACAATTAGATATAAAAGTTGGAGCTGTAACGGGAAGTTCCACTTCAGTCATAACTATAACAGTTATAACTGCTGCAATGTGGTTATTTCAGCATGGATAAGTAAATATGTGAGGGTGGTTTACTGCTAATGAGTTACACCAAGTGAAATAACAACTTTCCACTTAATATTAACTATCATGATATTGATAACAACCCAACTTTATGTCAGTATGGAGCAGGCATAGCTCAATTTTTAGCTGAAAGAAAAAGCAAGAAAGAGAGGGAGAGACTGGTCTGCACCTAATTCTTTGTTATATTAAGGGTCTTTGAGGTCTGAGTAAGGAAAGTGATTTTAACTTTGCTGAAATTACAGACCTTCTCTGCTCTCAGGTCTGTAAAAAGGCATGGAGTACCAGCAAGAATAAGGCCTGCTTTAGGAACAGAAACAGCTACGTTGTGTTGCCAGTGTTATTTTACAGTGCCAGAAGAATTAGCTCTCAGCTGATGTTCCAAACACTAAGTTTTTAGATTTCTGAACAGAAAATTGTGCGTCTCCAGCACTGAGAACAAAGCATTCCCAAGCCTCCCTTCAGGGAGAGAAACAGAAAGTGTTCATGTTGAATCCAGCCAACTGTAGAAGGTGTTGCTCTGAGCACAGGTATAAACATCACTCTGTCTAATGGATAGCCTTGCAAAGCCGTGATAGGAAAGTACTTCCTTTTCCAAAACCACAGGGCTGGAAGGAGCAGATCTAGGACAAATGACAAGCAGTTACAGCGCACAAGGGCTGCCATGTGTGGAACATGATGACTGCATATACACAAGGAGACCCAGGAGAAGTCAGAATCAATAGCACAGTGATTTCAGGTAAGAATCATCCCACCTAATTACAGACATCTTTATACATCTAAGCTAGGCTCCCTTTGCACCCTTTGTAATTCTGGGAGAGCTAGCAGTGATGCAGAAAGTAATTTATCTGACCTGATTACACACCTTCTTTGGGAAAAAAAGGAATGGAAACCTAGAAGTCTCAATTTTCTGCCATGGGCTATAAAGTAGCAACTATACAACCGATTAAGTCGTTGTAGATATCTATGAGGAATATCTATAAAGCCTGTGCATGTGCACAGACTCCCGTCTTTGACAAATGGTGGCTGCTCAGGTAATGGTTCCCAGGCAGGCTTCTTGATCGAGCCTCCATCATACAAAATGACATGACCAAGGCATGGTATATTCATGCATGCATGACATATTCACATTTTACTATATTTCTTCATTGTTCCATCCTTGTTCCTGCTTTCTCCTCCCTCAATCCTGCTCCTGGTGTTATTCTAGAAGGTGCAGGAAAGATAACAACAGTGTAGCAGCTGAGCCTTAACCTTTGTTTTTCAGAGAATCACTTCTGCGTGGTCCTTTGATCTCCAGTTTAGGCATCTTGTTAACTTGAAAGGGCAGAAGCAGGAGCAAAGGTGGTTTCTTCTCAAGAATTTTACATGAGAAAAAAATGTCCTATTCTACCTCTAATTACTTTTCCATTTATGTTTGCCTTTTATATTAATACTTAGTTAAACATGGCATCCTGGAAATACGTTTTTTAACTTAAAATCTGTACTTTTGCAAATGTCATAATAGACAATCACATCCTTATGAAAAATGCAGCGTAGTTCTAATTAATTTTTTTCAAACATCAATATCTCTTAGCTTCAAAATATTATTCTTTAACATTATTGATCATAAAAAAAGTGTTCACTGAAGCCTAATTGTTTGCAAAGATAGTAGATCACCACCAGTTAAAATTTATCTTTCAGTATTTTTTTAAAAGTCCTTTGTTTCCTTTTTTTACCACTTTGTAGGGGAAGGTATATGGAAGTAATGGACAGTAAGTTAAAGAAAAAAAGAAGCAAAGTTGACAGTTTTTTGGGTGAGTTTCAGTTCAATGGGATTTCAGGTGGCAAAGATTTAGAAGCCCTCCCAAATCATGGCTGACAGAGAAGAGACAAAGCGGTATCTGCTGAAATGCGTTCATTTTTCAAGACCTAGATGCTTCTCATTGCAAAAGATTGCAAAGTGCAATGTGATGTGAAAATATTCCATTTTACCTCACTAGGATAAGAAAGCATCGTTGCTGGCTAATAATATACCACATCAAATATACTTTTTTAATATGAAACCCCTTTAAACATAACTTGGTCTTAACACCTGGTGCATAGAAACAGCAAACTCCAGAGCAACAAGATCTTAAGAACATGTGGACAAAATCTGCTCATGTGCTGGCATTTTAATTATGTTTGCCCTGACCCTTTTCCCATGTTCTATAAAACAGACCAGCAGTATAGAGGCAGTGAAAAAACCTCACCTCACCTCAGTAGCACCACCTCAGCTAAACCAGATGAATGCCATGCTTAGGATATTATTACCAAATTAAAAACAAAACAAAATAAATATATACTGGAAATGAAAAAGGAAGCTGAAACTGATACTTAATAGTGTAAAAAGCTGTCACATAGTTCCTGTTAATAGCTTCAAGGACACCTTCCTCTGGCTTTTAAGAAGGGTCATATGCAGTGTTACATACTTTTATGGAGTCAGACCTTTTCTCTTCCCATCCTCCATGCAAAACACGAGCAGGGTGAAATGGATTATAGGGATTACAGATGCCTGTGATCGAACACACCACTGAACTGGGGGGAAACAACTGCAGAGGTGATGAATTCCAGCCACCAAATTCAAACCTGAAAACAAGCCGGGTGGAATTATTCCATGTGGAGCCTGAGTGAAAGAGCCAAAGCTCAGTGTAGCCAGGGCCCTGTAGATGGCCAGGGCACCTCCCCAGGCATGAACACTACGTAAGGAAACATGCTCGTAACATGCCAAGGAAGGGATGGCATCATGTTTTGATGAGGAAATTGTACTCTTTGCAAAATGATATTACATTGCAAATTCTCCAAGGATTTGGCAAAGTTGCCAAAATTAAGGTGTTTTTCTCAGTGTTTGAGTACTTTAATAGTCAAAGCTTAATCCTATCACTGATAGCACTGACTTCTATTGGCAATATTTATTTTCAAGAACTAATTAAAACAAGCTGATAGTAAGTCTATCTGAGTCCTATCATTTAACAGCTTAATGAACAGATTGAATGTGTGAAAACCAAAACCAACAACTAAAGCAACAACACAGAGAAGACTTATTTCCTCTGATAGTAACACTTGAACTAGTCACAATGAGGAGCTGAGCAGAGAATGGATTCACTGCTCTGAGCCTCCCAACAGCAAGAAAAAGAGAAGGTTCGGTGCACTCCATAACACCTTGTTCAGAGAAGCAGGGACAAAGGGGCACAGTTCTTGGAGGTGGTTGGGGTGTCTGTAGGCTCCTCAAGGATGATATGAGCCTCTTCCACAAGGACAGGCTCTTGCAGACCATTGCAATGACCGTTTGCTCCCAGATAGTTATTACTGCAATATCCACGCTCCCTCTACTCCCTACCATGAGCCAGAAGAGCAAGGCAACACCTCATGGTCTGATCCTCAGAGAAAGTGCTTACCTGCCCTTACCACTGTGCTGCACCTTGCTCAGAGTGTGAATCCACAGCTGCTCCAGTATTAACACAAAACACACAAGCCTAGGAGAAGGAAGGAAGCTGAAGTGGCAGGGACTATGACAGATGTTACAAAATGTTGACTTATTCATAACAGAAAGTCAGGCAAACCTTTTGAAAGCTTTTTTTTCCTCCCCCCCTTCCTTTTTTTTAATGTGCAGACTTCAAAGCAATGAATTGTGGCATCTGTAACAGCTACCAAACTGTGCCAGCTGAAGCCAGTGGAGCACAGTCTACAGTGATAGAATGCAAGTCATGCAATTATTCTAGTTTGCAGTCCTGGTTTTTGAAACAACATATGGTCTGCAGCAAGGAAGCCAGGATATTTTAAAAGAGCTCCTACAGGGTTTCAAACTTTGATTTTACAGAGGTGTGGGAAAAGAAGCAGGCTCTATTCAAGCTCTGATATTTAAATACATGTGTTGTCGTTTTGCTTATTGAAGAGAGCTGTGCTGGACTTTTACATATGCAGAGCGTATTCTGCGTTTCTAAGGAGCAGGCCGTAACATATAGATATTTCACACTCTTCTTCCTGTTTGTTGGCATTTAGGGAAACAAGATGCAGTACTGGACCCTTAGTGAACAGCAAGTGGTCTGAACAACTTCAAAACAAGATCTAACGT
Organism: Tapera naevia; assembly: GCA_033556795.1. NCBI lineage: Eukaryota > Metazoa > Chordata > Aves > Cuculiformes > Neomorphidae > Tapera > Tapera naevia. The sequence goes on along the minus strand of JAUMJJ010000079.1, from coordinate 1,564,745 downwards.
ATCAATATGAGAAAACTATTAATGCTTGCAATGAAATTGTCCATCAGAGTATCCTCAGCCACTGATTATTTCATCCTGAAACACTGTTGTCAATGCAAAGTGAGGATCTATGAGGTTCCACCAGGACCTATGGGCATAAATCCCTGTGACAAAACAGCATGAAACACTCCAGTTTAAACATCTGTCTATCAGGCCAAAATAGGTGATGAGGATCTGTGCTATGTTCTTACCTGTTCACTGTGCATTGAGGGCTGCCAGAGATGACAGGCGAGTCTAGCACAGTTGTGATACCATAAGCTTCAATTTGTGTGTATCCATGATTTACATGTGCAGATATTCCTTCAGTCTACTCATTCCCCCTCAACCATGAAGGCTCTGTAGCTCAAAGTCCACTTTTTAAAAAACACAGACATATGGATCAGGATTCTGTGACAGAATCTCTGTCTTTCTGTCTTTCTCAGGTTTGGTAGCTATGCTTGCTTTAATGAAAAGAAATCTGGTAGCTGCTCTGTGCCTTTATCTTACAGATAGCTACCTACAACACTTCAAAAGCTCTTATCACTGCTCAATGCAGAAAAGCTAATCCAGAGCATAAAGCAAGCCTTAGAGAAAGCATAAAAAAATCAACACTAGGCACAACCACAACCATGGTATAGGATGTTTCTGGTTATTAAATGAATTATAACTCAGTTTCCAGTGTCACTGTTTTATTGTCTGCCTTTAAAATCTATTTTCTTCAGTACATACTGACCACGCTAAGCTCCCAGGAAGTGTGGGACACCTTCCCTAGCTTTCAACACCAGAAAGTATCCCTGTCACATCTGGTTTGAGCCTACACCTGACACAAATCAGAGCTCTGACTAGCAACTCCTGCAACAGGTCCAGATTATTTGGTTGAGCTGCAGCTGCTGCAAAGCCCTTTGACCTCAAATACAATGAAATATATTAAACCTATTCTGAAAAGTTGACTGGGTTAGCTTCAGAGTGTGAGATCTTAAGAATATATTCTTCATGAAGTGGAAAGACTCATCAGTCAGCTCAGAAAACTGGTCTCATCAGCAACGATGCGCTGATTCTTTATGGGACTACTCAAAGTCTTTCCCCCAAAGTTGTGTAGCCAAGCCTCACTACTTGAAACTCTCCATCTCCACACAGTCAGTATTCTTTTATACACATCATATTTGTCCCTGAATTCATTCCAATTCACCAGGAGTAATCTTCTATGAAGCTTCAGCAATCTTCTACAACATTGTTTGAATAATCCAGAAAAAGAGTCATGCAGGAGGGGAGGAGCAAGCAGAGCAGTTTTCTCTACAGCCCTTCTTTTGAGAGGCTGAGAAAGCCCAGCCACTCTGCTTTCTGTTATACCCTTTCTGAGAAATGCAGATGCTGTCTCAGCTTTTCTTCTAGTGTCGCCAGTATCTTCTCATAAAGTAAAGCTGAAGGTATTATATACATATGGCTTGGCTACTGGATCACTGAGAAAGGCTATGACAATGCCTTCTAATATCTGAAGTACATAAAAATCTACAAAATAGTGGAATTATTTAGACATGTAGAGAATGTATAACTATCAAGATTGGGATGGTAAATATTGAAGCACACAATGCAAGAGTGTTTCCTAACATGAAGATCTAAACCTTATGAAATCATCCATAAAAGAATGTTATCAGCAGCAAGGTCTCAATCAACTGTAAAGTAGACTATGTTAGAGTAGAGTATGTTACCACTGACATAGAACTTAGTTCAATCTAATTTTCCTTAGGCCCTCAGGAGCCCCTAGTGCACACAATGTTTGTACAGAACTGCCAGGTGTTTTCAAGGTCACTCCCCTATTCACTCTGAATCACTACTTTTTAAATTGTGCCTGCATTTTAACAACTTCACGCCTGTTTCTGAACCATTGAAGTTTTAATTCATGCTCCTGTGAAAGAAGCCCTGTTGTGTAATATGCTGTATTCGGGTGTATTTGATAAATCTCATCCACTGCAAATTGCTGCAGAGAAGGAATGGAAAAATAAGCACTCAGAAGTGGTATAAGTTAAAGTAAGTTCCAAACCAGTTTTACAACTCTTTGGATTCTTGTCTCTGGTCTTTCTATTTTGCAGCCTCGGAAAAGACCTGCAAAGCATTCATTTATGTTTGATTTGGTTTTATGCAGCTGATAGTGGTAGGTACAGAACCTGCTTCATCAGTCATTATGTGCTTTGAATAGATTTTGATCTCCCAGGAGAAAGAGGCCACTTGGATGAAGTAGTCTCAAGTGTATTATTTTTTTCTAAAGGCACATATGTGATGTGTAGTGTACGGATAGTTTTGCACAACAGCAGCTATTTGCTCATGCGTGTAGACAATCTGTGTGAAGCATATCTAGTGCTTATACAAACTCTCAAGTAGCAAAATTCTCAAGAACAAAAACCAACTAAAACACAGTTCTTCCAGATGCAAATTTGGTGTGCAGAAGCACACATGCAGTAGTGGAAATCAACCCCTCATGACTCCTTTCAACTTCCTTTGAAGTCAGTAGCAAAATTCCCATTGAGTTCAATAAGAACAAGAGGCAGCCCTTGATCTAGTAAAAAGTCCTTATGAGGTTTTATAAGCTCTTTATACAAACTTTATTGCAATTGTATATGAAATACATTTTTACCCTATATCCACCCACAAGATTTTGTGGCTGGTTGAGAATAATGTGACACCTCCACTCTGCCCAGACAGCAACTGTCACTCAAATCCCTGGTTGTGCAGAGGTAGGAAGGATTCCAGGATACCAGAGCAAGTTTTGTTTTCAGAGAAGAGCCACTAAAGAGAGAATGACAGCTCAGCTTGCATCCAGCTATTAAGGACCAGGTTAGGTCAAGGCCATTTCTGATCCAGCCTTCCTCATGACAACGGACACATGACAAATGTCCCTGCTATTTCTGCTCAGTCTTTTGGTAACCCTGGACACAGCTCATCACAGGGGATTAATACCAAGACTGGAGAACCTGGCACAAGGAGATGGAACTGCATTACAGCAGTACTGTTTTACTCCTTTCTGATCCATTCCAGAGAGTGGTGATGGGCAGCTATTCCCTCTGCCTGAGGGCACTCAGCTGTGAAATCCCTAAGGGATCACTCATGTTGCTTCAGCTGTTCTACATTTATGTGAAGTCTCTGGAAATCTGTGAGACAATTTAGGAAAATTATTACACTTGGTACTTTGTCTGCTTTCCAACTGACTCAGAAACCATGGTCACTGGCCTTAACCAGTACTGAGAGGAGTCACATTTTAAGCAAGAGCCAGTTGGCTGAAAATATGGAAAAGATGGTGATCAGCAAACACAAACACTGGTGGATCTGGCAGCAGCAGGAACCTCAAGATGGTGATTTACAACTCTCTTATATCTCAGTTTTGTGGCACCCAGATATCACTTCAGGCCAATCACAAGAATCTCCAAAGCTTCCAGGCAGCTCCATAAAACTGCTGCTCACAATCTGATGAGTACCTTGCTCTAGAGGAAGGAATCCACTTCTGCACAAATGCTGGTGTCATGAAGATGCAATAGAAAAGGAAGTCAACTCAGTCAAGACTATGCAGCCCTGCATCTCAGCCCTACAAAAAAAACACTGCTCAGACGCTGATCCACAGTTCATATTTTATGCTTGAAAATGTGAGGTTTACCTACCTGATGGGAATTTCAATACATAGTGTACAGCAGGATAGAGAACAGCAAGAAATGTCTGGTTTATAGCTGATTAGCTACAAAAAGTAGAAGTTCACTGTTTACAATATTTATATAAAAATAAATTTTCTTGGATCCTTGAAAGCTTCCCCATTAAATTGTACTAAAATACTAAACAGCATACTACAGGGAGACAAATACCACCATGTTAGACATTGAAGTCCTTTGCATATCTGGAACAAAGGTAAACTTTCTGTGGAAAAGTACACATTAGGCTGGATTCATTAAATGCTAGTAATTTTAGCTCAGGTTAAAACATCTGAGCCCTTAACGGGTTCAAAGGCACAGTATTAATCAACAAAGAAAGTTTCTGATCACATTTGGCCTTGGGAAATTCTCTTATATACTCTTTCTGGGTGATGTTATTGTTTTTTGGGAGCTTATCTACTATCTTGCTGGGAACAACTAGCCACTTTAATAAAGTGCCTAAAATATTGTAACAAACACACAGCTTATATCAATAGCATCATATTTCCCTACATAGTATTTCTGTGTGGTTTAATTAGATGGAAGGATTACAGGAAAAGTTTGTGTCATAACGATTCTTTAAAGCGAAACCATAGATCAAAGTTCATAGCTGCCAAATATACAACTTTCAAAACAAGCTCAAGTGCTGCTATTAATCATGGCTGCTGGGGGATTTGATGACAAAGATTAAACTACTGTAAAGGATACTGCTGTGCATCAGATTCTTGCAACTGTCATCAAATAGTCTGCCAACTATTAACAGGTCAGAAGAGTTGTCCAGCATTTACCATGGGTGGCTCCATCGCTGCAGTTGGTGAGGCTGTCTATGCCATGGTGACGACCAGTGACAACCTCCCAGACAGCCATTTGTGGGTTGTAATTTTTTACAGTGTGGCTGAAAGCCTTAAGGTCTGCCTGTAGAGCAAATAAGAGAGGGAAACTGCGGGACCTCAGCCTCACAGCACTGTATCCTCATGGGAACATCATTTGTGTGGAGCATTTCCTCTTTCATTTTCCACATGGAATACCTTCCCCTTGCTTACCACATGTTAAGAGTGCCCACCTGTGGAGCTGAGGTGTTGTAAATTCACTTCCTAGTTTATTTCTCAGCAACCACTCTGTAGATAAGCCCTCAGAGAGTGCCTCAAGGACCAGCTTTCATCCCATTTGTAATTACACCAACCCTCTGTCCTTCCACACAGGATCATGTAATATCCCTGTGGGAAGCAATAGCGTTTGCTTACGCAGAAATATAATATGAAGGAAGCATATAAAGCATTCTTCGCAGGGCAGGAGCCAACAACCTGTGACCCACCAGCCATGCTCTGTGGTGGGGCACTGATGGCCGTTAGGTGGCATGTAGAGAGTTGTTAACCTACAGACCTGCAATATGCTGCTGTCACTGCTCGTATGTAACAGTGTGCTTGAGAAGTGGCCTTTCTGAGGCTCAGCTTTGCAGAGCCTGAAACTGGTATCAGAGTTCTGCACTGAGCCGCTGGTGTAAGAGATGTGAATGACAAGTCTGGTGTAACAACTGGAGTTTCAAATCCAAAACCCACAGATTTGACTACAGTCTTCAAACTTTCAGTGTTACAGATCTGAATCCAAACTCCACAGCTGTGGCCAGCTATAAAACAAGTTTATACAATGGGTTGAATCTAAACTACATTTAAATATGTTTCATCTCTGAGAAAGTTTGGAGAACACATTTGGCTGAATATCCTTAAGCATCTTTGCTAATAGTATCTTTCAAAAAAAAAAAAGGAAAAAAGGAAAAAAGGAAAAAAGGAAAAAAGAAAAAAGAAAAAAGAAAAAAGAAAAAAGAAAAAAGAAAAAAGAAAAAAGAAAAAAGAAAAAAGAAAAAAGAAAAAAGAAAAAAGAAAAAAGAAAAAAAGAAAAAAGAAAAAAGAAAAAAGAAAAAAGAAAAAAGAAAAAAGAAAAAAGAAAAAAGAAAAGGAAAAGAAAAAGAAAAAGAGGAAAAAGAGGGAAAAGAAGAAAAAAAGAAAAAATATAAAAGATAAAAGAAAAATGAAAAAAAGAAAAAGAAAAAAAGAAAAAAGAAAAAAGAAAAAAGAAGACTTGAAATGGCAGTCAACCTTGGGTGATTTTAACTAGTTCAGTCTTTAACTTACTAAACAAAGGTCTGCATTCTACCCAACACTTTGTAAGTTAAAGATATCACGGATCGCTTCACTCCTTAATGTAACAGTTCTGTCATCTGCAATGGGATATTTTGATGTCTAAATGTTCCTTGCTTATACAGCAGCCTTCATTTGCCAACTCTTGGTTTAAATTTTGTTTCCCCTTTTCCACAAAAAAATATTCCTATGGGGCTGAAGCATTCAATACTACATTCAGTCCCTTTCCCCTTCCAAAATGTTGAGGAAATTAATACAGCCTTTTCAGTTATAGCTAAAGAAAATAAATGCCTGCTTCAATTAATCGCTTTTACATTCATTCTAAGATGCTATTTAATTACCACCAGGAGATGACTGGATGGCACGGGCTTGATACATAACTAGTTCTCTCTGCAAACTGGTCTCTTAACACAGCTTTGCAGGTCTGTTTAACACTTGTGAAGGTACACTTCTGTGTAGGATTACTAAAACTATACAGATGACATCTGCTTGCACATCTTCATGTGGCACTGACAATATCCCAGCTGAGAATGGGGCAGGTAATCTGTAGTGTACACTGTGTCAACAAGGCATTTAGCATGCACAAACAGCTATCTACTTGGTGATATACCAACGGGCCTTTGCAGATGTCTCAATGTGTCCACATTGCACTTTGAACAATACAAAGACTATCTGGGAACATTTCCTTGAATGGGGATCCATTTTTCTGGTTTCCTAGTTTCTGCCATCTTACATTTAGATTCAGCATCTGGTTTTCTTCTTACTGAGAGCCATATACCAAGTATAGTAACCAGGAAAGGGTGGGGAGGTGTTTTTCTTCAGGTTAGTGAAAAATATTGCCTGAGGAATGGAAACACAGCTTTGACTGTGATACTGCCTCTCTTTTTATTACTTTTCTCTGTAAAATACAATAAAAACATTGCGGGAAATATATAGTCAATTATCTGCAGTGAAAGCGAATACACCGTCCATCGGCAAGGCTTCTAGGGAAGGGAGAACTGAGATCCAGGCTTGACTTACCTTTCAGTGTGAGACAGACTGTCGCTCAAAAAAAAGCAGAGGACAAACTTTAAAAACAAAATATAAGCATATGAAATGCAAAAATCCTGTTATCCACCTGAAAAACACCACAAAAAGCGAGAAAAATATCCCTGAATGCAGTATAACTACAGCTGCTGCATGGGTAAAGCATTCAGCAACAGAAAGAGGGATGGCTTAAGGTCCCAAAATGCGGTATCCGTAAAGCTCAAGTCAATGGCAACATTACCACTGGCCACAGTGGAGCCCAGGTTTCCTAAAGTATGCACTAAATTTACTCTTGGTTCTATATTACAGCATCCAAGTATTACCCAGTGGTGTGCAAATGAGCATAAGGGCATGGTGCACTCCTAAGAACTGCAGTGCTGACGTAGACTAAGTGTGCTGGGGCTACACTTAGTGTTCACTGCAACAGCACAGCTTTCAGGTAGCACAAATATTTTCACATCATGCTTTTTTTATCCTTCTTCACTAGCCTTTGACATCAGTTCTTGTTTTTAGTCTACATTTTTAGTCTACATTGTTTTTAGTCCTGTGAGAGGTGTACTGAGATACATTTAGATAGAACTACAGGTTGTGGCTGGCACCACAGTACCTGTGATATTTCAGAAGTGTACGGTGTGATTGCAGGGTCCATTTGTGCTATCTCCACTTCTCCTGCCATTACCTGTGGCAGAATCGGAGACCAAGCGCTTATCTTGGAATCAGGGCATTTTTGTCAGCAGAAGTGAAAGGGCAGCCCACAAAGACTAACCATTACCTCATTACAATAAATTGCCATTATGATATTAAAACTTGGACTTCAGAGTAAACATAGACACTAATATCACAGGAGTTTGACAGTGTATTCAGAGAAGTGCAGCAAAATAGTAATTTCATGTGTGAAGTTGGCACATAAACCTCTGAAAGTACCTACTCTTCAGACTTTTTAAACACAGTTCTACACAGTACTACTTAGATGTATTATCTATACAGGAAAAATACACCCATGGAACCTGGGAGCTACTTCTGATGAAGCGTTATGCTCCTTCTGTTGAGCTGCTCATAATAGAGAATCCCTAGCATTAATGTTGCAACTGCCTGTGATTTTGAAGTTTATCCTGTCGTCCTCTGCTGAAGCAAAAATGATCCCTCTCAGAGTCCGATTGTGCTATTCCAAGAAAGGCTCTTCCCTTATTAAAAACAGAAGCTTTCATTCTCTCTTGAGGTCTTATACTTAAGATCAAGCATTTCATGCCTACTTCTCCTGCCCTAATTCTGGTCATTTGCAATAATGCTGGTGTTAAGTGACTATGAAATCCTGGTCTCTAAAGTAATCAGATTTTTAGGCTGTGTGCCCTGTGTCACATGGAATCATTTACTGCAGTACAATGGAAAATAAGGCCACTACGCACAACAGTATCTCGGGGGGGAGAAAAGTTGCTCACTGCTGAATAACAGTATCTTAGGAATTGATGCATTTTTGCATTCAGAATAAGCAGAACAGAGAGGGAATGACCAAAGCAAGACCACAGAGAGAAAATATGCAGGGTACTGAGCTTCCGCTCAAGCACACAGTTGCATGGAAGTGCTAACTTCCGAGGTCTGGCTGATACGAGGCAGATGGGATGAGCTTGGCTATAAGTAACCAGCAAGGCACTGTCGCTGCCCAATGAGCCCCGCAAGTGGCTTGGTCCTGTCTTCCCACATAAAAACCTCAGAGCTCTATCAGCTTCAGGATCTCCTCATGCCCAACATCTATCGCGACCTTTGCATACAAATAACAGGGAAGTTCAACAGCAGATGGTTAAACTGAAACATGTAAGATTTGTGGACTAGTTGGATTGCTGCAGATTGTTAAATCAAGTCTTTGAATTTCAGAACTTACCTTAGAATAGCTTCTTTTGATTTTGGTAAGGTTGCAGAGAAAAAAAAAAGAAGGCTCAAGCCTCTCGATTTTCCAAATGTAGTAAAGAGTGTTTGCATACACACTTTAATATATTTTTCTGTGGCACTTTTGTAAAATACAGATATATAATTATCGATATAATGCATATATAACATTTACTATATGGACAAAAAGCTAGTCTTTTCACAGTAACACACCAGTAAGTATTTACAAAACTATTCAAATTTTAAGGAACAAATGATTCAAACAATATTGTGTGGTTATATGATAAAAATAATTTGAGGAAAAATAAGAGGCCATTTCTAAAAAATACCCAGACAATAAAATACATACTCTTGCCAGAAGCACCTCCATCAATACCTATGAACAACCCTTTTTTTTAACCCTTATAGGAACATACATGATTCAGCTCTTCCATATTTCTACCTAGCCACAGCCCTTAAGATTGCATGAATATTTAACTTTTTTAAAGTACAGATTAATTATATCATTCTTCCCTTTTAAAGATTTGTCCAACTGCAACATTCAAAATTTTTGGCTAGAGCAGGAATTACTATACACTAGTTTCTTCTTAATTTAAACCAACAGAGCTATAACAATTTACATAACTGAAAATCTGACCATCTTATACACATCTCAGAATCATTTGACAAATTGTTAGTGTGAGGTTTTTGAATACTGTTTTCAGCATTGCAGTTCTTTGCTAGGAGGACACTGCAATGCCAAAACTAGTGACAGACCTGAAGTACACAAATGCTCTTTGTTATCCTCATATAGGAACACTGCCTAGCCACTCATCTGTAATGTCCTGTCCGCAGTACGTTACATGTAAAGATGATCTTCATCTGTAATGTACTGTCACTATTTACTGTGAGGCAGAGAAGTGCTATTTTCACATTTTACGTAAGAAAAAAAGATATAGAAAGGCTAAGTGAACTGCTCAAGGTCACTTGGGAAGCTTGTGACAGCGAAGAAACCAACCTACGTCTCCTCAGCTGCAGGCTCATCCTCTTGTCTTTCCAGCTTTGAATAAGATCTTTCTATGTGTGTTCTTTAACATAAACAAATATGCAACTAATAAAAATAAAGCCTTCTCCAGGCATGGGCATAAAGACTGCTGTGGTTTCTCTTCTGTTCCCAAATAATAATAAGTTACGGTGAGAACGTTGTTTCTGCATGCATTATCTCCAACACACTGAAGAAATACTAGTTGCAATGAGTCCTCTTGAAGTGGGAGCAGCCAGGCCCACTGTTTGCCAGAAAAGATGCAAAAACTCCTGAGAAACACAATAATGCACCTTTCCCGAAAAATCTAACAGAGACAAAAAAAATCTGAAAGCCCTTATTCTCCTTCAGTGCTAATCAGGGAAGCGTTTTCAACTACATTTGTGCCCACTTTACAATGCCTTCATGTCACTCAAACAATATAAAGGAGGTTTAGCATACTGTTGAAGATGACATTATCTCAAGTACTAAAATTTGTTCTACAGCCCCCAGGGGTCAGTTCTGTCAGGCAGGCAGCTGAGAGGCAGCTCTCACAGTAGGAATGAAGCATACCAGGGCCGTGCAGATGCAGATGAGAGCAGATATTTTGCCATGACAAGCATCTCCCCATGTCCTTGTCATCCTGGAGAAGCCGGGTCAGGAGCAGTCTGTGTTCTTACAAATGCTAGTTAAACCAGAGCTGGGAAGGAACAGAACCTCTCCAATTCTAGGGCAAAAACAGACTGGGAAAGAGAACAGCAGTAACCTCATGACAGAAAGGAATAAGAGGAAGACAGATGGATCCCTAGAGGGAGGGACATAGCCTGTAGTGTCATGCTGGAGTCTTCAAAGTAAACTATTAAAAGAATTTTGCCTATTGTAATACTGGTCCCAGTTCGGCTGTGTTACAGGGAGGCAGCTACAATGAAGTTCTGCTTCCAGCAACAACTCACAGGCAAACTGCATCATCTGCTTGACTGCTACAGGCAATCTATTTGTAAAATACTGAGGGTGGAGGAGGCCCTTATTAAAAACAAACAAAAAAGCACTCAAAACACACACACACAAGGGTAAAACCAATAATGGAAATTCTCATCCTGCTCACTTTTTATTTCCCCTAAATCAAATCTGCATTTTCCTTTAAAAAATAAAAATACAAACCCAAACATATTAGAATATCCTACTGTCCAGTAAATGACCTGAAGGCAACATTTATGGAGAAAAAATGCATCAAGCCCTTCCTTTGACAAAAATGAAGCTCCTAAAGTTCATTATGTACCAAGGAATGCCACTTCTACTGTTGGTTTAAATTAATCCTACCACCACAATCTGAATATGCATTATTTGTTTTTAAATACCTAATCATAAATCTAGACTAAAGTTGAAAAATAAAATTCCTAGTAAGAATACTGTGCATACCATAATAAAGCAAATGAATCTTTCTGTTTGCTTTATAAACAATCCATCAGCTAAACTCCTACCTTAGGCTGCATGCTTGATGCTTAACACTTAGAAGTCCAAATAACCTTCATTTCCCTTATAACAGAGAAGAAACTTGTAAAATGCCTTTGGTGCATCAGCTTATCATTGTATGAACGTTTTAAAGAAACTCTCTAGTACTATAGGAAATGTAAGTGGGCTTGTTTGTGTTGTTTAATACTACAAGTGTCATTTCATTCTTTAAAGGAGTTAGAAGAGAGGAGGGGGAAAGGGGAGGAAGTCTTACTTAATTTGTTGCATATGTCTCAATGTGTCATACAACTAAGGGTATTATACTAGAAAACTAAAGCAGTCTGTGCCGCAACAAACTGTGTAACTCAAAATAGGAGAATAATCTGGCCACAAGCAAGTGAAAATTCAGTGAAACTTCCTCTCATATTATATATATACACACTTTACAAGCTACATTGAATATCCTTTCATATTCCAAAAGAAATACATTGTAGGCACCAAACACACTGTACTTTTACTTAACGGCTTCATCAAACCATATGTGCAGACACTTGAGAAGACGAGAGTGTTAAGCTTCCTAGGGTCCTAGAGTCAAAGAAATTCTGCTGCCCCCCACTGCTAAGTAAGTGCACTCCTTCCACAGGGGGCAACATCTGCCGATCCGTCATGGTTCCACTTGGCGAGGACCCCAAGAAACTTCCTTGGGAAGAAACGATTTTCTCAGGACTGGCAGCCAGTTTAGGGGATGTGGAAAAGTTATATCCATAGAGCGCACAGGGACTGTGCAGTCTGAATGTGTTGTAGGAGCCTTGGTGGGTTTGATTAGTGGTAAAGGCATTGCTGGATGGGGATGGCATGATGTACTGGAGCTGTGGAGACATCCCTGAAATCTGCATAGACAAGCCAGTCTGTGGGCAGCTGAATGCATCCCCATCATTGCCACTCATGGACATATTCACAGTTGTGCTACTCGACACACCAACATAGGAGGGAGTCCTTGGGGGTGCAAACGTCTCACTGCCTTGGTTTGTGAGCCTGTTGTAGGTTTCAGCCAAAGAAGTGCTGTATCTGTTCAGGGCCAAGCCTGAGCGGGCACAAGCTGTGTAGTCAGCTGGAGCCAGGCTACAGAGCTGGCTAGTGTTGGGACTGAGGTGGAAGGCTGGAGATGAGCAAGGGGAGCCTGGTAAAAGGTGAGGGTGGGTAGATGGCACTCCACTGCCAGATCCCTGGAGTAAAGTAGAGGAACCTGCATTTCCTGTAAGAGAATATTACAATGTAAGAAGCATGTTGAGAAAGGTTCACTTCCTAGGTGACAGATGAAGATCATTGCCTTTTATAATAATCCTTGACGTGAAACACAACACAAGCTCTTTAACAAAATATTGTACATAGAGGCCAAGGGCAGCAGGGGCAGGGTGCAAGCATGTGTGTGTGTGTGGCACATGAGTATTTTTAAAGAAACAACCTGTTCAAGAAAGAGAGCATGTTATTGCTTTTGCAACCATAACTCAATACTTAGAGCTCCTGCCTGAAAGGTTAACTACTCTTTAGTTGACACAGGAAGCAAGCTGCATGGCAGCTAAGACGTAGCCATGTGAGTACCACACCACAAGAAGCTTTCTTCAAAATTACGAATTGTGTTGTCTACCGTATTGCTACACCCCAGAGTGTTTTTCAAACTCTGTGCCCAATTGTCACTGTCAAAGCACCAGCTAAGGAACCAGCATCAGGTCCGTAACTCAGATGACAGAGGCTTCAGCAAGTTCAACAGCTTCAAACCAAAAAAACCTTGAGAATAAAGCTTGAGAACAAAATCAGGAAAAGTGTAGGTTGAGCATTGTGCACAGTTGTTTCATTTCTTGAATAGGTAGGTGGAGGTTTAGGTTTGCAGGAAACTGCTCGCAGACTGTTCATTTACTGACATTAGAACTTTCCACATGACAAATATGAGTGTGGAATGCTCTGAAAAATGCACTGCTTACTACAGGTAAAGCCTCTTCTCAGGACTGAAAATTCCCCAGCTGCAAGAAATACTTCCTTTTCTTAGAGACTGTATCATCTCCCTCAAAAATGGGGAAAGAATCAACCAGTTTAATGCTGCAGATGAATGCTGTCAATAAGTTAACAGGTTTTCATGATAGGTGAGCTAGTAAAACTGAAAATGTATTATCAGTGAACTCTGCCTGAATCTTCTTGCTCTGCTGACAGGTCACAATAGGCACAAATCACAATGAGACGCTGCCACATTCCAGAAATCCTGGTGTATTTTCCTTCCAATCTACATCAATACCTCCACCACCTGAAGATGGGCACTTCCAGGATTAACAATCAGGACAAATCTGGTCTTCTCAGTAAGTCTCTAAACTACCTTACTGTCCAAAGGGTAGACAACCTGAAGATTTTCCAAGGACCCCCAAATCCCATTCTCTGAATATCAACAAGCTACCTGACCTCAGGCAACAGCAGAAAAGAAAGTGGAAAGTCCATGGTGGTGGTTCCTCTGGTCTCAAACAGTGCAATATATGCAAACAGGGAAATACAGCAATATATTGCCTTTCAGCATTACACAGTCTGACGAACTGTTTCAGGTCTGATGCTGGCTTGTCATTAAAGGCCTTTTTTATAAGGACAGTCTTCCACTCCCATCCTCCACCCAGAACTTTAACAGCCCTCACCCAACTTATCTGTTACTTGGGACAAAAACTCCTTTTTAACTGCGCACATCAGGCATTGATGCTCAGTACTTCTCAAAGGACTGGGATAAGGAAAAGTTGATAAAAGGCTTTTCTGAGTATTTCAGTATTTTCTGGGGTTTTGGTCTGAAGATGAATAGTGACTCTGGAATATATTATCAAGAAAGCAGGAAATATGAAGAATCAGGAGCAAGGTGTCTGATTTAGCTGGGAAACAGCTGAGAAGTTTTCTGTGTTCCTAGGGTTGCTTTGCAAATACAGGAACTCAGAAAGAAGTACAGAGACTCCCCTCTTTGTCGAAACAGGCCATTTAAATACTACTCCCTCCCCTACAGCACTACCTGTACAATAGGGCAAGTGGTAGCCAAGAGGTTATGGACTGGAAAGCAGGAAAAGACTAAATGGAGACAAGAACTATTTTTCAAGCTTAAAGTTTGCTGAGACTTTTAATGAACAATTTTTAGGTCTTTAAGAACCAAGGATGATTTCCAGGTCAAAAACACAATTAAGCTTGTTACTATTGATTCATTAATTAAAGGACATTTCTTCTTTAAAGACAGAAGTAATTCCTACATTGGAGTTCATACGTGTATAACAGAAGTTATAAGTGACCTTTGCCTTCTCTATCTAGCCAGAGCATAACACTAACAAATAAGTTATTCCATTCTTAAATAACTGGCATCTTCTTCCTTATGAAATCTGGTTTATCTTTATGGTCTAACATTTTTACTGCTGCAGTGGTTGTTAGCATTAATTTTCTAACTTGGAATAACTCTGATGAGAGGTCATGGCCTGCGCTGGGGTTGGTTCGTTGCTTTTCCTCTGCAATTGACACATGCATAGATTTTTATAAAGAACAACGGGCAAAGCTTTATTCAATGCATTTTTCTGTTTTGAAAGAACACAAAAAAGACCATTACCTTGTTTGGGTATCCCAGGTATATCTTCAAATGTAAGTGTCCTCAGCGAAGGTCTCCAGAAGGCATAAGATTCCACCAGAGCTTCCAGTCCCATTCTATTTAGAACAAAACCAACACAGCATCATGAAAGAAAGCTGTATTTTGTCACATTTCTCTGGATACTTTACCTCAGAAAAATATAGAAATTAGTAATATTTCAGAATTATTTTGAAGTTGATTTTGCTTTCTAAAAAAAAGAGTCTTGCATCCTCACCTATGAGATCACTGTGATCTGAAGGCTGAGCTGTCAGCTTGCAAAGAGATTTCCAGCTCCACAAGTCTGGCACTCTATCTCAGTTTTGGCTTTCTCAGGGTTTGTGGGTCAGGGTTAAATGTTTTCCTAGCACACCATTTTCTTAACAGCAACTACTCTAACTGCCAGAGGTATAATCTCCTGTTTCTGCTTAAAACATAGGTTTACAATTTATATTAAAACAGGATTCTCAGTCATTACTGATGAGTTGGAAAATCACACTTACAACATGAGTAAGGCATGGGTGTACAACTGTTTTGCCACTAAAACGTATAAAGCAATGTTCTGTCTTGATTATTATGGGCTGAACAAAATGCCTTTAGAAACTAAAAATCTCCTATCATTTTCTTTCAGCAGAGCCATGACGAAACAGAAATATCTGGGTAGACAACTGAGGCAGAAAATATTAAGAAGAATCTTTGTTTCCTGAAAGTAAAGCCTCATTTTTTTTCTGATAGAATTTTATCAATAATACACCTCAGAGGTAAAATTTTGCTGTTATTTTTGGCTGCTGGGCCTCAAAGGCCTGTTAAGCATCAGCATATACCAAATACAAGTGCTTGCCTTTGAGCAGCAGCACTCTGTAATCTCAGATTATGCAAACAGTCCAATATGAAACTACCAACATGGTCTTCTGATACTGCTTCCCGATTGCATTTCTAGCTAGATCACAAATGTATTTCAGGAAACAGTTACAAAGTATTTATTAACTAAACTTGGATAAAAAGATAGCCTTCGTTTTCTGCAGTAATGGTGAATTTTCATTTCTAGTTAAAAGTGGATATAAAAGCCACCTCCTGGAGGAGTTTAGCCAAGGTGATAATTTATACAAGATGCCTTCGAACAATTTCCACATTTTATTACCACCCTAATTTATGCTATCAAATGGGCAAATTTATTTAACAAAACATTTGGGTTTTTTCCTGAAGTATTTAAAGGGAGAAATTCTGGTCCTTTCCTGAGTAAAAGTTTTTCTAGGGCCAAACTTAAGGCCTAACTGAAGAATGAAATTATTCTCAGCACACAAATCCTGTTGCACTTTGCAAATGCACCGGGGAATGCTTTTAAAATGTGAAGCTACTGACTTTTGTAAAATAGCCTGTGGGATTGAATGGGACTGACCTGAAAGGGAATATTTTTAATTAAACAGAATTATTGCATGCAACAGTACATAGTAAGATAGATGAAATAATTAGAGCAACTGTGAAAATTTAGATATATAATTGTACCACAGTAGGGTATTTTTTACACTTTTGTTGCAAACTAAAACATCTAGGTGAGAAGTACACTAATGAGGACAATGAAGATAACCAAATCTTAAAATTGAATTCCAATGCTCAGCAATAGAGTAAAATAATAATCAACTGAGTAGACCACCAATATGTATTTGAAAGGAAATTTTCCTTGACAACTAAAAATCTGAGCTGCATTCCCAAAAACATTTATTCAGTACCACAGAGTCCATCAAAGAAAACAGCAATGCTGGCTTTAGTAAACCAACATTAATTTCCAGTGGACAAGAGTTTTAAGAGTTACTTCTGCAATGAGTAAATCTACAGTAAAAGTATTCAGACCTCATCTGAAGCCAGTTCCAAAACATTTATGAGGAGGCTGGCCCTTCCTATAGGACTGGCCTCCTAATCCATTTCTGCAAACTACAATTGTCTTTCAAGTCAAATAGCCTGCTTTTTTCCTAATGTCAAAACCAAACTCAGTCCTAACAGACAAACAAAAAAAACTCCGTCTCTGAATATCCCCAGTCTTACAGCTGGATCTGCATGGCTGCACATGCAATGCCCTTACTGCACCTACATCCTTCTTGGGTAATAGCAGGGCTGTCCCGTCACAATAAATCCTGCTCAAAACTGGTTTCCGAACAATCTTTTCCTCTCTGTTTTCAAGGGGATCTTCTCAAATCCTAACTAATGTTAGAAATTTCAGAGAGGTCAGGGTTTCACGCTTTTCTCCTTAGTACTTATTTCATAGCATGTGTAGCATAGACACTATCTACAGAGAGCTGTCAGATAGGGCAACTGTTCCCTAAGTATGCACAGCATGTTTTGCTTCTTCAGTCACAGTATTTATCTGGAAGTTACTGTTCACTTAATTTCAAAACAGAAGACTATAAAGGAGAGCAAAACTCTATTTATAATGCCAGTTCTCAGGGCATCCTTTCCACACCCCAGGACAGAGCATGGCCAATTGTTTCTTGCTGGAAGACAAAAATCTCGAGAGCAGCAAATGCAGAGTGCAAACTGAAAAAATACTTACTGTGAATTCCTGTAAATCTTTACAACTATCCCACCCCTTCAGTAACTGTTGGTCTTCTAAAAACTACTCTTATTTGCTGTCTAGTCTCCAGCATTTCTGGAACTCAGGTGGAAGTATAAAACAGGCTTTAATGCTGTAGCCTCTGCTAAAAGAGAAGCTCAGCAAAGCAGCTACCAAAAGATACTCTTTGAGCACTCCTGCCAGCACACAGTCAGCTCCCTTCTCTGCAAGGCTAGGTCATAAATATAGCAGCTGTAGACACCAAACACAATGTGGTCACTGGAACTGACGTATAATATGCACCACAATTAAATGCTGCTTTTTTTAGCTGAAATGGTTTAACACATAATTCAAAACAGGCTTAAGTATTTTGCATTAAACAGTCTTTGGACAAAATATCTCATTACTACTGGCAGCAGGGACTAGACCCAAGTCTCCACTTTGCACTCCTCAGATTCTCCCATTTCTATTTCGAAAGATTCACGGATCAAGAAAGAACAAACAATTAATCAGCCTAACCTCAACAGAAGAGGTGGAAACCAGGCTCATTTCAAGGCCACCTACAGCATAGCAGAAAAGGCATTCAACTAGGAAGTGAAGGAACAAGCCCACCTCCTTCCCCAGCACCTACCTGTTACGTCCCGAATCCCTAAACCCTTTGGCGAAGGGATTCCTATCAATCTTCAGACGAGTTATCTGTGAAAATGATTAAAGAAATTATTACCTGCAAATTCAACTACGTAACACACAAAACTAATATCCTCACAAAATTAAGCTGAGAGTAGAGTAGCAACAGTTTCACTTTTGCATGGGTTAAGATGGTTGTCCTGAAACACAGCAAAATAAGGGCCAGCTTTCAGATCATTATTTTTGTACATCCCCAAAGCAGCTAATAAGTATTTAATGCTATCAAATGGTAGGTTGAACTTCTTGAGAAAACTCTTCTGGCAAATGTCACTCTTCACCTAAGAGATTATTCTGCTTAACTGCAGTAAAATTTAAATTAAATTTTATTTCTGTATGGGTCAAGAAGGAAATGTGAAAAGAAATTTTATCTCTAGGCTATTATTCACTCTAAAAAAAGCAGCTAATTCCCCCAGAATACTTGTAATTTATTTAAATAAGGGGCATAGGCACCAAATAATTATGTTTCAGTATTTACAAGGCTATCCTGCTCTTCCCTTTGTAAAGATAGTAAGGTATACATAACTCACCAAAATACAGCGGCAATAACTTAGGTGGAATTAATAAAAAAATCACATTAGCTATGATGTCGCCATGTATGTCAACATTTAAAAAAGGGGGTAATAAGAGCCAAACACTCGAGTCATGCAACCTGCAATTTACTATTGACTTCAAATCTGTGTAAACCCAGATAATTTGCAGTTAATAATAAACACTGAATGCAGTTAATGAAAATGACTGCAACTTTCTTCAGATCTCAGCTTCTCTGTTAAGGCCCTGGCACTTCTGAAATCACTGAAGTCAGGAACAACAGTGCTTTAAAAATTATATTCAGACAGTTTTTACACTTAAAGGCACTAAAGCACCTTTAAAAATTATACTGCTCTTTGCTTGTGCTTCAATATTGTATTTATCATTAAGACATTATTAACTATGCTAATTATACTGTGTGAACTCAATAATAAGAATGACTTTTTACATGCAGAACCTTGCCCACTTGGCCTGAAGCCTCAGCTCTAGCTTCCAGACACTATTGCAATACTACTAGTGAAAGATACTTGTAAAAGGGTTTAGACAATGCTTATTAATAAATGTAGGGTTTTTAATAAAAGTATGCACTTTTCTCCTATCTAACTTCCATGGTATACTCCAAAAAGCCTGTAAAGTGCTAAGCAGAAAGCCCAAGTTACCTGTTGATTTTGGTACGCTGTGACAGTAGTGAAAACTGTCTCTGGAAAGGAGAAGGCTTTCACCCCTTCTCCTGAAGGGATGGGCTTGACAGGGGACAGATCATCTCCACAGTCTTTTCGGATGACGTGGACACGAGGCTGATATTTATGCATAGAGTGAAGGATAATCTATGCAGTCATAAGAGGAAAAAGATAATATTTATTAGAAAGGACACCCTGCTGTTTCGGGACTAATAGCTTTTTGGAACAGATGATGGAATGTGTTTACCATGCCACTTACTGGAAATCAAATGTTTTCTTTAACCTCTGAAGGTTCTTATTACAGTAGCCTAATCCCTGTTCATTTACGTTATTGCCAACCCTAAGCATTTAAAGATTACAACTCAGGAGCTCCAAATTCAGAGACTGGCTCAAATGAGATTGGATGAAAAAAATATTAGGAGTGAAGTCCTGGTCCCACTGGAATTAGGAAAGTTTTATTACCTGTTCCCACTGGAGCCTGGATTTGATCTAACAGGATTAACAGCAGTAGCACTTGCCTTTTGTTTTTGGAATCATCATGATATGCTTACACCAATTTTTTTCCCCGATAGTCTGAAGGCTAGAAACATACCTTGTTTTGAACACAAGCTGAGACTCTCATACCCTTAAGGAGCAGAAACTTAAGAGTAAAATAACACTAAAATCCAAAACTCTAAAATGTTAATAACCCTATATCAATAATACAAATAAATAATATCAATACACAACCCGCCCACCGGTATACAAAAGCTCAATTAAGAATGAAGTATAAGCAAAAGGTATTTATGCACTATCATGCATAAAAATAAATACAAAAATACCTCTTGGTATTGGCCCCAAATTTTAGAGCGGATTTAAAATACAGGGATTTCCCTCTATTATACTCCACTTCAGCTAACCACTTCTAAAATAGAAGATTTAAAGAAACAAAAATTGGAAGCTAAAGTATTATTGTTGGAAGGTCTAAGAAATTAGTAACTCTATAAATAAATAGTCCTATGGCTATCGGCCTGTGGAACCCCTAATCAACATTCAGGGGAAGCTTTTTAATTTCCTGCTCCTGGAGTAACCTCAGAAATTGCATGTGCTGAGGCACTCAACAGAGCACATATGCCAGACACAGTGGAAGTTCATTCATTCAAATAGCATAGAGGACATTACATTCATTTGGATAAACTATAGAGTTTGGCTAGTTTAATACACTTGGTCCTGGCCAGATGGCATGACCCTGTTTTGGATAAGCCAAATTTCTGGCTAAACAGTGGTTTTATTAGCCTCTAAGTAAGGTTTTGATAACAACATCACAGGCTCCAATCAATTTGCTGAGGGAGTGCCCTATGGATGTTCTCATATAAAGCCTTTTCCCACTGTCTGAAGTTTTTCACAGAACGATATTTTTATCATGCAAATGTGTATTCTCTTTTATAGCACTCCTTTCAGTTTTCCACTGGCAAAGATCTGCAAAATGTAGAGAGGACAGTACATTCCTGATCCTGTTGCCTTGTGAACACCCAATGATATCAGCTGAGGTACTGGTACAACGGGAAAAAAAAAAATCACTGTCTAAACCTACTGCTATTCTGTGCCTTGCTGTTTGCCTGGGTGCCACTAAGTGTGCCCGCTCCGATTACTCCACCTCATCAGCTCTATAGCAGAAACTACCACTTGCCTACACAGCAAAGAGGACCATATGCAGTGATAACTCAGGCAGCCATGAACAGCTCTGTTTATGTATCAGAACAAGTGCAGTCACAGCAGCATGGAGATGAACACTCCCCACTCCTTACCTGGGTGGCTATAACAGCTAACCTGATCCTCGTCATCTCTTAAGAGCAACCTGGCTTGGCCCTGTGCTACACTGAAGTGTCCTGTGCTGACAAAGTTAGGTGATTGGCAAATCCATAGCAAGAGTTTTTATTTTTCTTGATTTTGTACCGTGTCTTGTACAATGGGATCTTTGTTAATGGTCAGGACTCTGAATTCTAAATCATACATAATTGAAAAGCCCTGGTGAATTAAAGAGCAATGCTATTGAAGATAGGACATAAAAGGAGAAGGAGACGCAACACTGAAAACCATTTAGCTATATTACTCTAAGCATCATCTAAAGCTACTGTGAAGAAAAAAGCTAAGGAAAAGGAGACCCCGACTTTTTATTTCACAGTGCATGCACATTTAACAGCAAAACCAGGACATAACAATCTATCTGCAGAAGTAGTAGCTTTCCCATCATACCCTTAAAAGCAAAACCCCAAGCAGAACAAAACCCATCAAATGTAAGCACGAACTGGCATTGCTTTCAACAAAAACTAGAAGAACCTACTTCTCTCTAGAAATCCCTCATAGGACAAGATCAAAACACTACACAGAGGAATAAACCCCTCCTGACAACTTTTAAAAGTACACTTTGACCACAGCAGCTGTCAAGAAACGATTATCAGATGGCAGATGCCACAGCAGGGAGTCCACAGGTAGGCAGAAGGCAAGACAACAACCTCGCAGAGCAAAGGCACTTGCAGACAGACAAAGCTAGGATTGCCTTCGGAGTTACCTTTGCATATGGTTTTTGAGAGATGCTGCCATGATTAGGCCTCAGTGCTGACCCTGAGCTTGGGTACTGCCATTGCACAAATGTCACAGCCAGCACAAGCGAGAGCCGAGTTCTCTTTTGAGGGGGAGATGCCAGATGCCAATCCTCCAGCAGCTTGGTGGTGCACAGATTACCTGGCCACCAACCCACCAATGGCATGGTGCTCACCTTGATGCTGTTCTCACCAAAAATCCTCCTTTATCCTCCCTGCAAAGCCCAGGCTTTCCACAGTGAGGGAAGTGTCAGTAACATGGAGCACAGATTCCCTCTTCACAAAAACAAAAACTGCAAGTGCAAATGCTGATGTTTTCCAGCTTTTCATTGTGACAAGAACATATAACCACCCATTGACTGTAAGCAGAGCTTGCTACTTGGAGCCAAGTCTGGGCTTCCAGCCTCACCCCACTTTCAAATGGTGAGAAAAAAAAAATAACCACCAAGGAACAATTAACACACTAACAGCCTCATTTTCACTAAAAGTTAAAAGATGTTCCTCTGCATCAAAAAATACTCAATTGAAAAGCACAGAAAATAGCACAAAAAATATTGACTTTTCCCTCTCTACTGAAATTGAGATTAAAAACTGCATTGGATAGAAGAGTCAGCCAGCTCTAACCAGCCAGAGGGAGAAACTGCTTTTACAATGCAGCACTTACTCCACAGATGAGGGATGAGAAGCATTGACAAAAAGTGCCCAGACCACGCACTTCTCAGTGTCAACTGCAAAATGCAGGTTTTTTCTTACTATCACAAGTCAGATGAAAGACACAAATGCCACAGTATGTGTCTCAAATGATGCCACTGGGCCTTCACGCCTCTATAAGCACATAATCTTTTCAAAGAAGAAAATTTACCGTGGGACTCCCTTTTGAGATCAAAAACATATAAGGAAAGCATGATCTCCTCAGCCTGCAAGCACGACCAACGTATCAGAGAGCATCCTACGTGCAGATGCACTTCAAAATCTCTCTGCAGACCAGTGCTACAAAATTATTTCATCACAAACTCCCACTCAAAATATTGATGAAAATAGCAGCAGGAGCTCAGAAAGTGTTTGAGCACCAAAGTAAGTTGTCTTAGAGACAGTGGATGTACTTTCACAAGGAGCTAATCCCAGGCCAACATAATGCAAGGGCAACTGCCTGCCATGAGCTATACCATAATATGAATACTGTACAGGAATGCTGCCTTAGCATCTGTTTCCAAATACTGTCCCCATTCCCATAGATGTGGGTCACTTCTCTCACTGATTCTGAGAGTTAACACTCCAGAACAGGCAAAAAGGCTTTGGGTTAATCTCGCATGAGCAAACTTCATCAACACCTGCAAGATCAAAACCTAGCCCTGGGATTTTAACACAAAATTCTGCAAAAACTCACAGCTTTGAGGAACACAGAAGAATAAAGGAACAATTTCAACATGGATTAAAGCCCTAGAACCAGACAGCATGGAAAGCACACCCAAAGAATAACAGTTCAAAGACTGACATTGCCTGAACTACTGGAGGAATGATGGTAGAGTTTAGAGACCCCACTGAGGTTTCTCTAAGCCATTCTCCCTAAGCAAGAGAGGGGGGGAAAAAAATAATTCCAATAATCTAAAATATATTCCACCTCTCACACAGGGATGGGAGAATCAAAACACTTGATAGAAAAAAAAATATTTGAGGGACACTGTAGCCTTGACCCCTAGCTCTTCTAATCCCCCATCCCTCCCCTGGTACCCTCTTGAGAAAAATGGTTCCTTCCTGCTTATGAGAAACAATTGTTTTTTATATTCATCACAAAATATGATTATTTGTTTTCTATTATTGCTGGAGGCCTTCAGAGGCTACATAGCTTTTTCAATACAGCATTCCACACTACCATAGCTTTAAAAGAAAAAATGTACCCATTGGAAGAGACACTTTTCTGCTTTCTGCTTTTGCCTTTTCTGGTAATTATGAATGACATCCTTGCAATTTTCCATATTTGAGAAATATGAAATTATTTTACAGTCATCTTTCTTTTGTCCTTTTATTTTAATACTTAAATTTCCATTTTGGGGAGGAGGGGCACTGTCGTAGCTCTGAATCAGTTCAATGTGTCTCAAATCACTGTACCATGGTTTTTCTTCACTAGTTTCCAAATAAAAACACTTAACTAAGGACCAGAAAATTTATATCCCCCCACATTATGATAATGGCATGTTGTGTACACTATACAGGTTTCAGTTCAGAATAAAAACAAAGCTAAGATCTGGGATGGAAAAGTACAGTAATACAATTCTCTACATAGCTGAGATTTTATCACAGGGCAGTTCACAACTGTAAGTGCACAGGTGGATGGGTGTATCACCTGTCTGAAACGAGTGTGTACAAAACCAGCTGGCCTGCTCTCTGATGGAAAAGGTACATTTTACCCATTTGCATCCACTTTACTTTTTAAAACCCTTACCATAGATTCAGGTCTCAGAAAAAAAAAAGAAACAACTTCCACTCCAGAATCATCACACATACACAAATGCTGGAGGAACTAAGGGAAGTACGTGTGCTGACCTTAACTCAAGCAGATGCCACCAAATGAGATCCCATAACTGTAATTCTGGAAAGAAGTGATGTAAAAAAAAGTCTCTTACAAACCCAAAGAACTGCTAACTTGTGAGATATGAATACTCCCATGTTCTTTTTAAGCAAGAGTACAATAAAATTATGAACAGCATTAAACGAAAGGGAGGCTTTTTATCTTTGTTAGTATATTCAGTGCCTCAGTCCAGCCAGTGTTCTGTATTCCTGCTTCTATAACATAGGTAAGTCGTAGCTCCTGCAGAATTTGACCAGAGCCTCACATTAATCTCCATTACAAACAAAAACAGGGGGACAAAAAAAATCTCATACTTGAACTTGGACTGTGTATTGACAAAATACCAGAGTCACAGAATTGCAGCTATACTTAAAGATGCATGTAGTATCTTTGTACTCTGTGCCACGTATGTTTTCTTTCACTGCTTTCTGCAAAGGAGAAAGTATCCTGCTTAATAAATCAGGCTATGCTGAGGACAATGGAATCTACATCCTGTTTCAAAACTTGCTTCTAAAATCTTAAAACTCTACCATTGGGAACTGTATGCTCCTTCTGAAAGATAGTTAACATTTGCCATTTATTATGATATTTTGCAAAACTGAAGACTTCACCCTGACTAGAAACAATTCCCTTTTTTTTAATTATTTCCTAAGGTGTCAAGTAGAACTATTTTAAGGATTGCTGAAAAGATACTGGCTTACATATGTCATGTTTCAACAGTTTTGAAGAGAAAAGGAAATATTAACATAACACATTTTGTCACATTAGATAATGTCATAACTAAACAATTTAGAACTTGCAAACAGAACACTCATACTGCATACATCTTCGCCAGTTTTTTCCAAAATAATGAGCCTCAGCTGTGAACAGGTCTTGCCTCATACGGTATGTAATAAATCATTATCAGAGCAAACCTAGCTCCTATGTTGTTCGTTTTTGACTGCAATTATTAACACCTTGTGGGATTTCACACAAATGTTTAGGTTAAGAAAATAGTTAAGTGTATTTTTATTCAGATGAAGTTATTACACACTATTAATATTTCTTCTAGCCACTTGTGAATTTTAGCGTCCTTTTTAATCGGAGCAGAAGTTGCGAGTAATACACTCAGTGGGAAAACACGAGAGCAACTCTTCTCCTTCGTACAAGGCAATTTAGCTTCGTAAAATCTTACTTTGCAGAAGGAGTTCTATTTTTGAGGGTGGAGTAAAACAGCAGGCTCTAATAAGCAGTTAATTATCAGAGCAGAAAGTAAGCAGATTTTAGATCTGGACAGTAAGTTCCAAAACAGCTTTGAAAAGTCAAGCCTATTTCTGGCACCCTGAAGCTGTACGTCAGTGCCTTTCAGGGCTGAGCAATGTGCTTACTTATAATACTGCAGAAGAGCAAGTACTCACATGCCCTTGATCGTCCAACTCATTATTGGTAAGCTTCAGTTTGTCAAAGCTGATCACTTGTCTCATCCACGTCTCTCCAGAGGCAGGGGAATCGGGGTGAATGTAAACACGAGGTGGTACTGGGGAGTCAGCATTACCAGCCACCATCCACTTGGAGCTATGATAAACATACCTGGAAAAAGAAAACAAATATCTGTAACCACAAAATACAAAATAATTTATGAGTTCCATTCAGTATCAATAAATTAGGGCAAATAAATACAGCAAGAACCCACCAATTAACAAAACATGAAAGAAACACAAATAAAAGGGTTTTTTTTAGTTTCAAAACATAGTTCTAGTATCCGCAAAAGAAACGTGAAAAACCATGCTCTGATTTGACCTTAACCTTCTTAAAATCAGTAACAGTCTTAACACTAGGCTCCACACCGAGCTTTAAGCTGGTGTCACTTCATTGATTGCTACAGCTCTGTTCTAAACAGGCATCAGCAAACAGGGAAGAATCTAGTCCTTCATTTATCAAATAGAGTAGTAATTCCATATGTGGCCGATTTAACGTGTTGAGTCTAATATAAGAGTCTATAAATAAAGCTATTGAAGAGAAAACCATCATGACTGGGAAAAATAATGAAACTATGTCAAACTATGCTCTTGCTATTTCTGCAGGATCATATTAATTTTCTTGAATAGTATTGCAGAAAGGCTTAAAAATTAAAAAACACAGCCATATTTCATTTGATAGGCCAATGTTGACAAAGTCCTAGAGCCTGCTTAAGTGGAAAACTTATTTTGACAGCAGAGCAATTTAAAAAGTACTAATTAAAAACTTAAAAGGTATTTTTTTCAAGTACAGTAAAATTTCAGTAATTCAGCTATATTTTTTATTAAAAACAAAAAATACTTTATCAATTAATTTCTACAATTCAGTTCCTTATTAGAAAAAGATGAACAACATAATCAGAGATTAAATACATGCATTGCTCCGTACAATTCATATCAAGCTGTAAAACTAAGATTTAGAATGGTGGTGAAATTCTCTCCTGGAGACAAAATCTCAATCCCAGATCACACGGTCAACTGTTGCAATATTTTTCATTTATTTTACAATTTTTGGCTTGTACTAAAAAGATGCCTTCCCTACAGACATAAATTAAGTTATAAGTATACATGAAATATTTTGAGCTCCCAAATATCTACAAGGTCCAATTTTGCCAGAAATCTAGACCTAGACGTAAGTGTCTTAATTTCCGTTTAGTTTTACTATCTGCTCTGACAGCTAAAAACTAGGCTCCACATGTGACTGTTGTATCTTTCAATTCTAAAGATCTGCAAGACAGTTTGTAAACCCACATAAACAGCCAACGTTAAAATAACAGTCAGCAACAAAAAAAAAAATTCAAAGCACAGCAAAGAATGAAAAGTAGAATCAAGTAAAACTTGTAAAATCTTAATTTTTAGCAGGAAGGTTAAAGGTGTGGCACTAATACATGACTACAGAAATTTGTTTGCCAACTAAGAAAATACTGTCTTTCATACCACTTTGTAAAATTATTTCAGTTATCTGGGCAGACAGTGTAGTTCAGTATGACTGTATATTTTAAACTAAAGGAGTTTTACACAACTCATGCAATATACCTGGTTTTAACTTTTAATATCAACGTTTTTATTCAATTTGGAATAATTACCTCACTTTTTCTATGAATTAAGGAATTGCTCAGCCTTCTAAGAATGCTATGCTTATATTGCTAAGTAAATACACACGTGCAACACAAAGCAAGAAAAGGGCTTTCATTTGAGCTGCACTGCGATCATTTTTTCTCTATGGAACAGTCAGAAAAGCCTTCTCTAACTGTATGTACTGAACATGCTCAGCACTGGTTATCTGCACTCTGTTGAAGAATAGAAGATCTAAAATTGTCCTAAGAAAAATTTTTATGTACCACATTAGAAAAGGACAAAATTGCAGCCAATGAGGTAAGGACATGCAAAAAAACATAGGGCAGTGTTTGCTTAGGAAATGAGGCAGCATTCCTCCAGGACCAACCTTTTAGTCTTATTCTGAATATTCCTAGTTCTATAATTAAATCTGCAGTAGTTTTCCCTTCCTTACACTAAGTATAAGGTTGAAACAATCAAAACAGCAATTGGTAAAGACCTGATCCTGCCTTCACTAAATACCTGGCCAGCCTCCTCCTGGCAACTATGGAGCACAGGATTACATCTCTAAAACAAGACCTACAAAACAACTTGCAGTAACAGCTGCGGGCCCAATCCCGCAAATATTTCTTCAGGACCAGAAGTTTCAGCTGAGTCCAACTACCTCTCTCGAAACACCATCACCTTTGAAATAGTGAGAGTTTCAGCACGTAATTCCTGCTCCTAAACTTTCGAAGAACAACTGCTTTTATTCCTCACATTATTCTTCAGACAATAATGCCGTCAATTCTTTTAAAAACAGTAATCAGAAACATTGGTCTTTGTGAATCTAAGCAACTAAATAGCCGAGAGATAAACAGCTTTTAAATTAAATGCAATAATCAATTTGAAGGATGATCAAGGAAGCTGATATGCCACCAAATCAGTATTTATTAATATTAATGCCATTTAGCACTAGAAAAATCTGTATCTTCATTTTTTAATATTAGGAAAGAATTCCCAACGACATGATGAGGAATAAAATATTAAAAGATTTCCTGATTGTACTAGAACCGCAGTCTCTGAAAGTCAAAGCCTGAGCATCTGCCCACAGTACATACACAACACAAACGTATAAAGAATTTCAACAGATATTTTAGCTGGCTTCGCATACTTGGCACAATTTATTTTTTTTTAAATGCACTGGGATGAAAATAGGAAACTGAAGGAGAGTTAAACATGACCTTCGACTAATTTGGATGGTATTAATGTTTTCTTCCAAAAGCCAAGCTCCCCATGGCTTGCATCATATGTTTTTTTTGTTTTAAAGTCACCATACCTGTATCTTTTGTTATCCACCGGCACAATATCCATAGCAATATAATACTGCTGATGTGGGTCTAAACCTGAGATCTTCACTCTCATTGCGGGAAACATCCGCCTGAACATGGAAAGAGAGAGGTCATTTTTAATATGAAACAGACTCGGGAATGGTTGTTTAAGAAAAGTAACCAGTTGGTGGGATTTTTCACGTTCTTCCTTTTAGCCTACAGAGTCCTTTTGGACGATTATAGTTACATAGCCATGAAATGGCCCATTCGATATGTCAAAACAGATTTCTAAAGTGCATTTGCTCGAACAATGCTTCGTATGTTTTGGGATATGCTTTGGGAGTACGGCTATTACCACATCATTTCAGTTTTACTGTTAGACAGTAAATCATTTGGGTTTGAGACTTGAATTTAGCCCTACACGCATTTAAAGCCCGGTTGAGATATTAACTAGAAATATATTTCTAGAGATGTGCAGACACCACCTCCACCCAGGAAGACTGATACTCACAGACATGCAAATTGCCAAAGCGGTTTCAACTGGCAGCAGCAAATGGTGTATCAGTTCTGCAGCAGCGAATTAGAGAGCTAAATCCACGGCGATACAATTATAACACCGCAAGGATGCAGCTATAAAAGCCAACGTGCCATGCTGTAACCCAACAATATGGTCTTTATTGAGAAGGGACTTCCTGTCTGCAACTTACTAAAGGTGAAGTGCAAGAGCTGCTCTGTCTTTGAAAGGTATAGTAAAACTTCTTTATTGAAAGCAGAAACGAATCTAAGAGGTAATTTCTTTTTACAAAAAAAAAAAAAAATAAAACCAGAAGTTAAAAAAAAAGTTCAAGATTTAGATCCTTCTATGGAGAAAATGGAGTAATTAACTGATGTGATAGTTCTAACGTAAAAATGCATTTCTTAGCTGGCGTGTGGTATGCCTTTTATCAAGTGAATTCATTTTTGAAGCCAAAAAAATAACATATGAAACGTCCTAGCGACGAGCTGACTGCAAGGTAATGAAAGATGCTTTTCTGTATTTTATAAACAGACCTGAAGTCATTCCAGCTTATTCAGTCTTTACTGCTGTTCTTAAATATATAAATATAAATCAATTAAAAGCCGTTACTGGAAAGAAAAATCCTATCTCCGTTGTTTCTGAACAACCAGGAGGGTAAGCCTGACTGCGGTTAACTATTTTTCGCTCTTCTTCCAGTGCACCTGTAAGATAAATCAGGAATTCCGCGACTGGGCTCTCCCTTAAGACAAATGATGCTTTGTTTAGGTCTGCGTTTCAATCACTAATAAAGCCTCTCTGAAAACGCAGAAAGTAGCATATGGATCCAATAAAATATGTTTTTGTAATTTCTAATAAGTTCGGATACTTTTATGCTGCCCAGGTTTTTGCCATGTGTATCCTTGTCCGAAGGACAAGGCGCTCCCAGACCTCGCCCTAATGAGCAGGAAACCCGGAACGCCACATGGGCTCCCGTGCCCATCTGAAATTATCACCATCTACCTGCCTCGTAAATCTGGGAATTCCCGACCCCAGGTTTTGCGTCCGCTTTGATGTGCCCGCCCGCCCCCGGAGCAGCCCCGCGGGCGCGCGTTACCTTCCCGCCTTGGTGATGATCATCTCGGTGCCGATCTCGTGGAAGCGCTTCCAGAGCTCGGCTCCCTGCAGGTCCACGCGCGGTACCTGCGACGCGGGCAGCGGCGAGCCGGGCCGGGAGCCGCCGGGGGAGCCGCCGGGGGAGGCGGCCGGGGAGCCCGCCGGGAAGCCCTCCTCGCAGCCGCCGCCTGCGGAGAAAGCGGATGGAAGCGAGAAAGGCCGGGGCAGCGCAGACAGCCCGACCGCGAAGCTCGGCGTCGGGGTGGCACGGGTCGACCCGAGCCGTCGGGGCGGCAGGGGCGCTGGGCGCGGCTGCCGGGCTCGGAGCCCCGGGGCGGCGCGGGCGGGCAGCCCCAGGGCCGGGGGGCGAGGCCGGAGGCGCATTTCGTTTGGGCGCCTTTAGCGTGACCGCTGCCGGCCGCGGCCCTCTGCCCTCGCGGCGAGAAAATGCACTCGTGTCCACATACAGCGGAGACGTAGGTGTATATACGGGCTACACGTGTACACACACAGCACATGTGTGTATATATGTGTGGTATATATTTATACACATGGCACATAGCTATATATGCGTGCTCTGTATTTATACACACAGCACATGCAGCTATATAAGCGTGCAATATATGTATACATACAGCACACATCTATATGCACGTGTGCTATACATGCATACGCACAGCACACATGCCTATATATATGTGCTATATATGTATACATACAGCACACGTATTGCAGAATCACACACTGTGGGGACTCACAAGGATCATCGAGTCCAACTCCTGTCCCTGCACAGGGCAATCCCAGCGTTCACATGCTATATATGTATACACACACAGTACACATATTTATGCATGCTATACATGTATACACACAGCACACATCTATATATGCGCCGTATATACCTATATATGCGTGCTATATAGCACACAGCACACATACCGTGCTATATACGAACACACACAGAGCTGCACAGGCACTTCCAGCAGTACACACGCACATATGTATCGTATAAGCGCTGTTCTCCCTCCTTGCAAACTGGCCCCCAGCTGTTGCTCCGCCGCGCTGCCGCACCGACAGCTCCGCACCGGGTCCCGCTCCGCCGCCCCGGGTTTCACCCCGGCGGGGGTAGGGGTGCCCGTGTAACGAGGAAAGACGGAAAAGGTAACGGGGAAGCGGAGCCAGCGGAGCAAGCGCTGAGCCGCAGCGCAGGCGGCGGAGCGGGCCTCCCGGCCGGTCAGCGGTCGCGGGGCGGCACTCACCGGCGGGGCCGCGGGCGGCGCAGCGCGGCTCCGTGTCGCCGCAGGTCCTGCCGGGGGCGGCGGCGGTGGCGGCGGGCGAGCTCTTGGCGCAGCAGCCGCTGCCCCCTTCGTCCTCCGCCGCCTCGTCCTCGCCGCCCAGCTTCCGCCGCTTGGGCTGCCGCTGCTGCTGCTTCTCGGCGCCGATGAGCGCCTCCACGGAGAAGGCGTGAGCCTTCAGGCTCATGGTGGTGCTGGGCGAGGACCGCCGCTTGTCGGCCATGCCCGCCCCCTTACACCCCGCGCATCCAAGCGCGGCACCGGCTCCCGCGCCCGGCCCGCCCGTCCTCCCGACCGTGCCGGCAACGGGCTGCGGCTTTTCCTCGCCTTTCTTTTTAAATCCGAGTTATCAGCCAAGATTTTTTTTTTTTTTTAGGGGGGTGGGTTTTTTTAAGAGGAAAAAAAAAATCTATTCCTTTTTGCAGATGCGCTCCTTCTTTCCCCCTCCTCCTCCTCCTCCACGTTCTGCCCCGTCTGATGGGCCAGGCAGGACTGACATGGGTAACAAACGCTCTGCGGACACAAATTAGGGCTTGTAATTGAAATTTGTTGCCTTGATCTGTCAGCACTTCCAGGCAGGAGACCGGTGGGAAGAACTCGCTCATTAGTGTCGCTGCTGCGGCGGCGGGGGCAGGGGCGGAGCCGCGGGGCGGGGGCTGCGACGACACCGCAGCCCAATCAGCCCCATCCCGGCCGCCCCGGCCCCGGCTCCGCTGCCCTAACAGGGGGCCCCGCCGCGGCGGCCGGGAGAGAACGGGAGGGCGGCACCGCCTTCCCGCCCCCGGGCCGAAACAGCCCCTCACCAGATGCACCCCGCGATAAACTCTAATGAGAATCCCCCCTCTTCCTCCTCCCGCACGGCTCCAGCTCCTTCCGAAAGGCAGAGGGAAAGGGGGCCCTCCTAGGGCGCTGCGTTTCGTTCGGGAAAACCGTTCGGAGTTTCAAAAAAAAAAAAAAAAGAGAAAAATGACGTTGTGCCCTTTCTTGCTGTTAGGGTTTGGTGATTATTAGCGTTACTCAGCTGTCGCGCTCGGAGATCCACCGCATTGCTATCCAGGGGTTTCGGCGCACCATCCGCAGCCCCCTCTGAACCCAACCCTTGAGGCACTGAAGCTGCAATAAAAAGAGAATTAAATCGAACCTTCTATAAACATCTATATATTCAGCCGCAGCGACGTTAATAATAATCATGTTCAGGCGCATTAGAATAGTAACGGGGAAAATCCTTTCGTATCTTTCCCGTGAGTAAAACTATTAAAAATTACAGAGTTGGAGCCAGATATTATTTTATTTGCATGCCCAGGGAAATCAAAAAGCTATTGAGATTTTGTGTTGT
This sequence comes from Tapera naevia, assembly GCA_033556795.1. Lineage (NCBI taxonomy): Eukaryota > Metazoa > Chordata > Aves > Cuculiformes > Neomorphidae > Tapera > Tapera naevia. The sequence continues at coordinate 1,531,728 of JAUMJJ010000079.1, read as the reverse complement.
CTTTTTTTTTTCCCTTCTGTCGTTGGGAGATTTTTCCCTTTGTTTCCTGGGGGATTTTCCCTTTCTTTTCGGAGAACTAAGTGGTGTGATACAGAATAGAATTCCTCCTTCTGTAAAAAGTCATGGGGCAAATCTCACGGTTTCGGGAAATAGGATCTCGGCTTCGCTGTTTTGGGCAACAGAGAGAGAGAGAAATCCGTGGTGTGGTTCCTCTGTGTTACAGCCTCGGAGGTCCTGCTTTGACCGTCGAATGGCACAGCTGAGATTTCTGATCGTAATCTGAAAAGGAAATATTTGCCATTTAAGAGACGTAACCTTTTCCACTACCGCATTTTACCTATCCCTAAAATGCAAATTTATCCCTACTTTCAATAGCTGCTTCGTCAGAGAGTCTGAGGAAGGGGCTGATTAATAAATATATACCCTAGAGACAAATTATCCCTTCCAATAAGGTTATCAACGCTAAAATGGTAAAAGTTCTTTCCTGACCTGAAAATATAGGAGCGTGACGGCGAGAAAATTAATTAAAGAAAAAAAAAAAACTCTCTGCACTTTGAAGAGATGGCAATTTGTCTGAGAAAAAATCGTCACTAGAAAAAAAAAAATTCCTGCAGTGGCTGTCGCTCTGAATCGATAGGAGAGCAGAAAATGCCTCGTGCCTGTCACCGACGAACAGGGCTGTGGAGTTAGTTTTATCTTTACATTAAATCTGGGACACATTAACCGTTCCATGGTCTCAAGTTTGTCTGCTCTGCCTGTTCGAGCCGCGATTGAATCTGAAGGAAATCAGATGTGCGAGAGTGGTCGAAACGTGCTAAGCTAAAGGATCTTGCAGGAGCTTTAAACGCCGTCGCGCCGGGGATGGGATCGATTGAGAGAGGAAGGAAGGAAATTGATGTTATCTGTCGGAGGGTGCTCCGGCAACCTCCCCACCCGCCCATCTCCGACGGCACCTTCCACCGCCCCGCTCCGCACTCCCGCCGGGCCACCCGCGCCACCGCCGCCGGTGCAGGTACCGACCCCCCGGAGGAGCGCGGGAGGAGGAGGAGGGCGCGGGGGCTTCAGCCCGAGGCTGCGCTTCTGTAGGAGCGCGGCGCAGAGAGCAGGGTCGGTCCCGAGCGGCGGCAGTGCCTCGGGGGTCCCAGAGAAGCCTCTGGGCACGGGGCTTCTTGCCCCTTCCCAGTTTTTGTTTCTTTCCCTCCCCCTTGAGCCAGCGACCGCGCTTTCCTGCGGAGGAGACCCTGAATCCTTGCTCCGCACCGCGGGATGCGCAGCCGGCCCGTCCTACCATCGAGCGGATTGTTTTTTTTCCCAGGAGAGTGGGCTCTCCTTCTTGTTGTTGATTTTTTCCCCCCTTTCTCAGATATCTGTAGGTTGTACTTGGCATGTTGTTTTCATTTCTTGACTTTTTGAAATAACTGGGTGGATTTAAATTTATCGAACAACCTGTGATCCATATGTCTGTCCGATTAATTTTTTTATGGAATGATGAAAGAGAGAAGAAACTCTCTATATAGTGATCTGCTAATGAAATAATATATATATTCAAAACACCTTTTTGGGGTTACTTTTATTTCCGGACTTTAAAATGCAATTCGGAGTTTTAGGCAGCTGGATGAGGCGCTACTTTTTTGAAGTAGGAGAATCGCATATTTAGACTTCCTGGAGAAAGAAAGAAAGAAAAAAGCGGAAGGGGGGGGGGGGGGGGGGAAGAGGGGGGGAAGAAGGGAGAGAGGAAAAGAAGAGGAAGTTTAAACTGTTTTCCGTAAGAAGGATATTTTCCTGCACTCCCTTCGAAAATCTCGAGTGACATTTAGGGGATGGTTATGGCCGTGTTTTGACATTCACACTGTGTGTTCTGCAAATCTTTTCAAACATTAAAGCCGGGTGCCATCAGAGAGTAGAATATCCACAGAATCTTTTTCTCTTCAAAGACACAATTTTCTGTAACTTCCCAGCAGGGGACCGTAGGAGAGGTCACTAAGGAAAACATATTTGTATCATTATCTGCTTTTTCCCCAGTGAGCCTAATCGCTTCACCTCGTGTAAAACTGACAGCAGGTAGCTGAAGGGGAAGAGTCAGTCAAACATTATCAACTGGAGATTATAGTCGCCGGTGAGAAAATCGCATCCAAACCCTATTTCTGTGCATTCCAAATGCACCTTCGCCCTCGTCGCTCTTCCTTGCACTATTGCGGCTGAGGGGGAGGACTGGGGGGGGGTCTTGAGGGTGAATTAGTACTTCCAGCTTTCCTATAACAGCAAGCACGGCAAGCTTGGAGCGACTCTCACAGAGATACAGATCACCTTCGAAAGAAGCTTGAGAGAAGGATTAAGGGCGGCTTAAACGCAGAAGAGGCAGGAAAGCCCCCCTCAGCCCCTTGGCCACCGCGGGATATTACAGCCTGCCTGTCCCGCTTTGCCGGGGACCCTCCAACCAGGCTGATTTCGAGAGGGTACATGGCCCCAGCCTCCAGGACCAGGGTGCGTGGAGCATCCCTCTTCGTGCTCCTAGCTCAGGAGCTAAGAGATGGGAACCGGGCCGGGAGGTGAGGGGAAAACCCGCGCCGTCGCTGCTCACAGAGTGGCCCAGGGCTCAGCCGGGCCGCAGAGAAGCTCGTTGCGGTTCTTGCCTGTCTCTCCGCAGCCAAAGCCCAACCTGCTAGGAACGCGGCTACGGCCGCGTGACGGTGGCCCTCAAGCAGCCGCAGTGAAAGGAGTTAGAGGAGCGCTTGTGGGTGCAGCGTGACACGTTTGGTTCCCGCTTCAGCACCGCACTGCGCCGGGGCGACCACGCACAGAGGAGGCGAACGGGTCGGGGCGAGCCCGCCGTGCCCGCCGACGGGGAGGTCGGACCGCCGACAGTAGAGCGTCGTCCCCCGGCGCCGCGCTCCCGGCCTTTCCTCGCGCACTGCATCCAGTCTTTCCCCGCGCACCGCAACGCGCCCCTCTGCCCGATGCCCCCTGCAGCCTTGGGTCTCGTTTGAAAACTGCGGAAAAAAAAATATTCGCTCCCCTACTGCGGAGTATAAATAAGATCAACACACGGTAATAAGTGCACGGCCGGCCGACAGCCTTTCCAAGCGGGTGAAAATGCCGAGGCAATGTATTCAAGAATTGAAAGTACAGATAAAAGGAACCCGTGTTAAAATTATAAATATTCCAATGATTGTGTTTTATAGAGCTTGTTACTACCTGAATTCGAAATTACGCAGTCACGAGTACGAATAATTTTTAAGGAAATCTCCAGTCCTTAATACGACTCTCCCGCTTACATTTATTTTTCGTTTCAGACAAACTGTTTTTAAAGATATCCTTTTCATTACTCCAGTCACAAACCAAACGTTTGCAAACGCTAAATGAGCGCTGAAGAAATCTCTGGCTTTACTTTTTTATTGCTTTCCTATAAATTTAACTCATATTTTCATTATTGTCTGAGGAAAAAATATGAAAATATATATGGAATTAAATTAGATTAGGTAGCTTAAATCCCTATAGTTTAGGGCAAAATCACTGATTGAAAACGTTTATATTTGTGAGGCTAGGATTTCAGGAGTAAGAAGATACAGTCTATCTCCTTTCTGTCATAACATGGGTCTACGAGAACGTTTGTATCATACCATTGTAAGAAATGATGTGTAGTTAAACAACATCTTTTAAGCAAAGCTTTTTATGGTAACCCTCGGTCTTTAGTCAGGGCTAGTTCTCATATTACATGAAATGTACTTTAAGAAGTACTACCTGCTCCAGCTGTCCAGGAAAAACTGAATTATGGAACTAGGAAACATATGGCAGTCGCATATTGCACGAGGAAGGTACATATGAAAGTTATAAATTTCTTTTTTAAGTAACCGTTGTAAACGCATTTTTATAGGTTTCACAGTATGTATTACATCTGTAATTTTAATTTTTGCAGTATACCTTTTTAAAGATACCTATGTTTTCTGTACTCCAGGGAAGGAAATGTAAAGAGACGTTTATGCGTAAAAAAAAACCTGCTGCGAGCAAAACAAACAAGTAAGGTAAATAAACGGGAAGCAGAGCTTCCTCACAATGGAAAGGACACTATGCCATCTATTGGCAAACCAATTATTTACAAAGCCAAGGGTACCCCAAGTGAGTATTTTCCTTTCTTTAAATACTGCGCAGCAAAGTGTTGCAGTCATAGCTTTTATGCATTACAAACAAATGAATACACATCCGTGGAGGTCCGGGGAGAAAAGAAAGAAAAAAATAAATAAAAGAAAGCAGAGACAGTTAGTGAATTTATACCTCACAGATTAGGCCATTAACTCGCGAGGTAGTTTGCAGCTAATTGCAAACTCCTTTCTTCGAGCGCCCTAGTGGGAGAGGTTTAGCTTTTTCGCTCGTCTTATTACTGAACCATATCAAAAAGTCTTTTTCTTTTTCTCTTTTTTTTTCTTTTTTCTTTTTTTTCTCTTTTTCTTTTTCTTTTTCTTTTTCTTTTTCTTTTTCTTTTTCTTTTTCTTTTTCTTTTTCTTTTTCTTTTTCTTTTTCTTTTTCTTTTTCTTTTTCTTTTTCTTTTTCTTTTTCTTTTTCTTTTTCTTTTTCTTTTTCTTTTTCTTTTTCTTTTTCTTTTCTCTTTTCTCTTTTTCTTTTTCCTTTTTCCTTTTTCCTTTTTCCTTTTTCCTTTTTCCTTTTTCCTTTTTCCTTTTCTTTTTCTTTTTTTTTTTTTTCTTTAGTGCAAGGTTACTGAAGGACTTTATGGCCACTAAACAGCCCAGTAGGCTGCTTTAGGAGCTGACCCTACAGTCCCTGCTTAGTTAAGAATTCCTCTGAACGTTAGGAGAGTTTGACTGCAGGATCGGGCCTCCTCTTCCACGCCTTCCCGGAACCACGAAGCTCATCTGCAAGGCGGCATAAGGCTCTGTCGGAAACAGAGCGTCGCGGGGGAGCGCGGCTGGCGGAGCGGGGCTGCCCGAGGCAGGAGTTGTATGGATCTGCCCTCCAGCCCCGTCGGCCGGCCGCCCGGGCTCGCAAGCAGTGCTTGTTCTCGCGCCGGAAAAGTTTATCCCTCAAAAGAGAACTACTAGCGCTTTTCCCGTTTCCAGGGAGGGGAAGGAAAAGATATTTCTCCATCAGCTAGAAATAAACCGAAATAATCGGACAGATGTGAAGGGAAGAGTCATTTTTTCCTGTTCCAAGCGCAGATCAATTTCTGAACCAAAGTCCCTGCCTCTCCGCCTTGCACTGGCTTTCTTCCTGCTTCTCTCAGTTGCGAAGGACTTGACTTTTTCCCTGCCGAAACCAGCCCGACACTGCTTAGTGGGAAATACGAGAACACTTTGTTTTTAGCTTTCAACATTGTAATCTTCCTTTCGCTGTCCCGCAGAACACGGCTCTGCGGTTCTCGTCTAGATGTGTGCATTGGGGCAGGGGAGAGGAATTCCTGCGAGCACCTGTATTTCTCAGCCTGAAAGGTTAATCTTTCCACACATAGAAAAAGGAAAAAAAAATCCCTAAAATAAAAAACGATTCCCTCCGTCTAAAACCAGACCCCAGAGGACAGGAAAATATAAAATCCAGACCCTACACTCATACCCTTTTACTGCTCTTCTCGGTGTGAACGTGTGAGTAGATGGTGTTTTACAAAGTTGTCTGAATTTCTTGAAAGGCCGTTCCTGTGTTTATATGCAAGGGGAATTGAAAAATCTCTCCGACTGAGGCGCACCTTCGCCGATATTTTTTTACCCTGGCAGTTGAACGCGGGGCTGGAAGCACAAAGGCTTCGCCTCGCAGCCTCACGCCTGCATTTTCGGATCTGCCCCACGCATCCCTCCCTGGCGAGAGAGAGCAAATCCACGCACCCGGGAGCGCAGGCACTCGCTTTCTGCTTTTATCCCCTCAAACACACTTGAACTCCAGGCGAGCCGAGGGCTGGAGGGGGACTGTGACGGGGCACCGCGCACCCTGGGATATCTCCGGGGCTCTGCGTTGTCCCGCATCTGTGCCGGGGCATCAACATCACCCGCAGCCGCACTCCCTCGGCGCCTCCTGGTCATTCTGGGGCCATTCCGCATGGGAATGGGGCCGTTGCAGGGAGCCGTCGGGAAAAAAAAAAAAAAAAAAGAGGCAGGCGGATAGACTTTTAGAGTAGAAAGGCCTTTATCGAGGAGAAAGCTGAGATCCACCTGGGCAGCGATTTTTGAAGAAGCCATCTTATAGGCTCCTCTGCCGCGCAGCCCAAGCACACCAGCTCGCCACGCCACGCCGAACACTAGCCCGCGGCAGCCGGGGTGCCAGCCGAGCCCCCGAGCACCGCTCGGCTCTCACTGTCACCTGAAAGAAGGGATTTGGCTCTTCAAAATTAAATTCCTCTGCAATTAGCCAAACCAAAATACTTTCAGAGTAATATCCAGGAGAGCATTTCCCCCGAGGTCCCTATCAAGTATTGCATACATAATCTATCTTTTAAATATATTGCTTTTTTTTCGATGTGCTGAAAGGGAGACAGTTATTAAAAACTGTGCGAGCACTCTGCTTGTAATTACCTGGGGAGAGGGGCGAGGGCGAGGCGCTTGTGGAGGCGATTCCAGCTACGTGTGGCAAAGTAGGGCTTTAAAGTCACTCTCCTTTCAGGTTTGCTTGTGTAAAGCCCCACAGCGCCTATCTTTTTATTTTTCTTTTTTTTTTAATTAATTAATGCTTGTGTGTATATGTGTACAAATATACATAATAATGTAGATGTATTAAAGTCTTCGCATTAAATACAGGGGGGCATTGCTGTTGGGATTCTTTCTGTAGATAATCATCAATTTACAGTTGATTTCTGTAGATAAATAAAATTCTTTCCTTTATCGTCCCCCCCCCTTTTTTTTTTTAATTCCCCTTTTTCTATTTTTTCTTTTTCTCTCTTTTCTCAATGGAAAGCGCACAGTAAGTGTGAAATATACATCATCGCCCGAGGAATTTCTCTTGAAAAGTCCTCTCAGCCCCCTGGTGTTCAAAGGTTGAAGGATGGTTATTGATTAGTGCGCTAGATCAGAGCCCGCATTAAATGCCAGGGAATGGACCCTCTGAGAGAGCCTGGCTCCCGCCCGCGGTTCGTCCCAGGCTCCCAGTCGTTGGCAGGGGACCCCGCCGATCCCGGCGCAGCGCTGCGCACCTATGGTTGCCAGGACAAAGCGCCCGCAGCTGTGCCGCATAACGACTTCAACCTCCGCTCTTCCCAGTCCCTGTTCCATGGTTTTCTTTTGTCCTGGTCCGATAGGAAAGCGTCTGGTGTGCTCTGCAGCAGTGCCTGGGCAGCCTACAACTACCTAAAAGGAGGTTGTAGAGAGGTGGGTGTTGGTCTCTTCTCCCGGGGTGATAAGGAGAGAGGAAATGGCTGCAAGTTGCCTGAGGGGAGGTTCTGATTAAACGTCAGGAAAAATTCCTTCACCAAAAGGGTTCTCAGGCACTGGCACAGCTGCCCAGGGAGGTGATTGAGTCACCATCCCTGGAGGTGTTCAAAAACCAGGTGGATAGAGCACTTAGGGATGTGGTTTAGTAGTGGACTGGTTTGGTTAGACTGGATGTTCTCAAAGGTCTTTTCAAGCTAGGCAATTCTATGATTCCATGATACTATGATTCTTTGTTCAAGTTAGGAACACCTGGGTGGGATAGACTGCAGAAACAGTCCTGATGTATAAATACACTTACACATATATAGGGCTTTAGCTGGGCAGAAGCAGCCATGTATTTAGACTGATGTGCTCTTTGGCAGGCTTGTCCATTCTTGCCACCCTCATGCATCCCTAAATGCGTCACTTAATCCATGAAAAGCCTCATTAAAGGGACAGCAGGGGATACTGAGTGGTGGGACTAGGGCTGAGAACCCCCCTGGGCAGCAGGGCAAAGCAGGAACCTCAATGGCAGGATGTGGTGCAGGACACAGTGAAGGCCTCAGCTAGCATCTGCCTCAAGCACCTCCCTCCAGGGGATGTGAGGGGGTAGGAAGTGTCCCTGCCCACCTGCCTGATCGTGGCTGCCTGGGTGGCTGCAGTTCTTCTGGAAGCACACACATCCCCAGCCTTCATCACTGATGTTATTTGGCACAAACTTTCCTATGTGCTTTAGGAGGGGTGGGTAACTGGCAACTGCCAGCTCTCCAGATCCATCACTTCTTCAGCGAAGGCAAAACAGAGACAGCATATTTTGCTCTTACAAATATGACCAGCAGTGAGGGAAGATAATGCTGAACTCAGTCCCTTCAACTGGGGGATGATGGTGCTGTTTGGGAAGGGGAGAGGGGCAAACAAAAGAGTGGCTTTGGAAGGCTCTATGACCTCAGTCTTTAATGTACAACAATTTTTGTCTTGTGTATAAAGAAAAGATAAAGTAAATTGTGGAAAACTTTAAAATGCATTTTAATTTTTATTCTTTTTCTCTTCCTTTGAGCTGCAGACTCTTGAATTCATAACAACTGAGACTGCTTTATGAATAAGAACATCAGCTACCCTATTACACTGTCCTAGTATTTCTACATCTTCTCTGAGGTCCACTTTCAGACTTGGAGGAATGTGATCTGGGAATTAGGTTTTGGACCATTTTGTTTCCATTTTGCAAATGCAAAGATGCTACAGTGAAACACACAGTGGTTTCTATTTCCTCCTCTCCATAGGCATGTTTAACTCCCATTGACACTGATGTGAGTTATGCACATGTCTAAAGAGGAGAAGCGAATCTTAGATCTTTTTCTCATAGTTTACATGAGATCAAAGGAAATCAAATAGAGTTAATGAAGGGCCAGATGGTGTTTTATTTGTGCTCTGGAAGACGATACAAGAGAATGGGAAGGAATATCTGTAGTTCAACCTGGCAAAGAGGAGGAAATATTACTATCTCCTTTAATGGGCACTGAAGCAAATATGCCATGCGTTCAGAAGTGGGAAAGCTCTGCTTATTTTCTCTCCCTCAGTAGATTTTAGATGCAAGGCTAAGGTTGCTTTTGGAATACATAAATTGAAGGGATTCCAGACTCTGAAATCATTCACATTTGTTTTTTTTTGGAAACACAAATTTCTTTGGACCCAGGCAATTCTTTAGCTTTTTTGTTTTCAAGCTGTATGACATGGGCATTCCTTTAGTCTGTGGAAATTGTGTAATCTAAGATGCTATGAGGAGGAAGGGCGGTAGAGGCAGGAGAGTCTGATTTGGATCCTTGCTGTGAGCAAGAGTTCGGCAGGAGAGACACAAGATGCCGTAAACTTTGCCAACTGTGCACAGAGAGCAACTCATGTCCCAGAGGATGAAGGCAGGATCAGGACCATCCTGTGCTGTGCCTCTGTGCCAGCTCTGAGCCCTTTCCTCTGGCTCTGTCAGCTCCTACTACCCCTGGGTTCTTCAGCAAGGAGATTGTGGCCTTGGGCACAGCTAATGACAAGTTACTTTTGTCCTCACTGCTGGCAGGATTATCCAAAAAGAGATTAAAAAAATTGCTTCTCTGTAGACCTTATACTGATTCTGCCAAGCTCCTTCTAATGTAGCATAGCCAAAAGTGTCCTGACTGGGAACTGGTAAGCAAAAGGGAGATGCTTTTGTGGAGGATTATGCCCACCCATGATGATCTTGCAGGGATGAGTCTGTGGAGGCAGTAGAGGCTGTCTTATTACTTGTTCTGTGTGCATCCCGTCATTGTTTTAATGCATGACACACTTATTCAAGGATAACTTAGCACCAGGCCACAGATTTCCCAATAGCTTGATGTCATGTGTTGGCCTTGCATGATATTGTAAAGCCAGTTGACAAAAAGGTCGCTTTAGTTATGTTCTCCAAGGCTCCTTTTTGTTGACAAAGTAGCTCTCTGGATTTGGAAGGCTTTGCAGTTGAGCTGAAGGCCTGGAGGCTTTCCTGTTTCAAAAGCAATGGCAAGAGGTGCAACTAACATCTGTACATTCATTTAAGGATGCCAGAAATTGTTTGTGTTTATGATTTCTTTTCAGAATATTGTATCAAGAGTATTTTAGTAGCAGTATAGCCCCATCTACTCTTTGCCCCCTGGTACAAAACCTAACATTACAGCTCCAGCTGACATTATTTCCACCTGCTTTAAATGTGTTCATGTGCCTCTAATCCTGTGTGCAGCTTCACATTTGTACCCATTTCCTGTATTTTATAGGTCCATGTAGTATGTCAAAGTTTGGAAATGTAAGCCCTCATTTTGTGCTCCTTGTTTTTTAACATTCATTTTCCCTGGTTGTAATCCTTGTTTAAAAAAAAAAAAAAGAGAGAGAAAAAAAAAAGAAAGAAAAAGCAAACAATAATTTTTTTCCTGGTGAGGTTTAAGAAAAACCTTGAGAACTTCCTTGCTCTTTTATATATCTAGCACTTTTATTGAGTGAGTGTGCAGTAATTTGGTGGGTTTACTAAGTAACTTGACAGTTAATGGGATACATCTGCAATAGATTCAAAAATAACTGCCTGCTTAGAAACATGGAAAAGACAAGTACTCTCATTCCTTTCTCTTCTTTCGAGAAATTCCTATCTGCTTCAGCTCCATGGAAGTTGAGATTCTATTAAAGAATCCATACACACTGAGAACTACTACCAACTATAATAAAACTCATTAGAGCTGACCCTTCCTAAACTGCTATTATATTAGAAAAATATTATGGATTTTAGTCTAAAGGATCCAAGAAGCTACATTAAAACCAGACAAAACTGTACATACACCTGGAGCTACACAGTGGCTTGACAAGGCTTGAGAGCATAAAAGAAACCTCAGCCCACGGAAGAATGAGTTCAGACTTCATTTTCCTCAGACAAATTGCCTGCTTCTCGTCGGTGACCCATACTCATATGTTTACTTGCTCCTATGAAAAGGATAATAATAATAAAATTAATAATCCTTCAGCTGTTAGTAACAGTGCACTGTTACCGAGAAGGGTTGGAAACCCTGTGGTGTTAGGGGATGGAGACTCAGTCCACTGAGGATGGACCAGCAATCCCATATCCCTGAGAAAATTCCTACGTTTCCTATACTGACTTCTTCATGGCACAACAGCAAAGAGCTACTGAACCCTTCAGAATAAGGTTGGGTTTCTAGGGCTGGCCCCCACTAGAGGGAAGCTCATGGTAGTGTGAATGTATAGGAAAGGGCAGGATGGAGGAGCAAGAACAGCATTCATGCTGGAGAGGCAGAGCCTGAGTGGACTGATCTAGTGTCCTGCTGCTCCTGAGGGGAAGAAAAAAAAAAAGGAAAAAGATGAAGAAAACTGAGATGAGCTTTCCTTTGGTTGAGTAACTTCCCATATCAGGGGATCAGTTGATCTAATACCTTTCCCACAGCTCAATTAACTTTCATTTGCCAAATTTTAGATAGCTTCAAATAGGTATTTCATGGTAATGAAGACAAACGTTTTTAATAAACAGCTGATGTGTCAGGATGCCCTGTGTGACACCAGTGTATCTAGCCTTGCAACACGTGGGTTACTTTTCCCTTGCCGGTGGCAAAAAGTTGGTAGTGGGAAGATCCTAAACGGATTCCTTCTGAAATTTGTGAACAAATTCCCTATACTGCCTTGCCAAATATCATTTAAAGCCTTGACATGTGTCTATTTATTCATTAGAATGAATGGAAGGGTAGAAACATAGTGCTAATGTTTATGTTCTAATTAAGGAATTTGTTTATGTTGCCTCAATTGGAAATATTCTCCTCAGAGAAAATATGAGCCCAAAGCTGATTTAGCAGGTTTAGATTTAAGAAAACTATATTGTCAGAATAACCACACATTCCTTTTGCACCACTTTTGAAATCTGTTTCCTATTACCATCTCTGCATCAGACAAATACAACCAAGTTATTTACAGGCTGTGAAAGATACTAAATCTTTTCAGAGTAATGTTACATCGGATCACAAATTCTCACTTTTAATAATAATTGACAACAAACTGAAGAAAAGGTTATTCACAATTAATGACAACAACACATAATGCTCTCCCAGTGCCTTGTATCTTCAAGACCCTATGCAGGCATAAGCTGCTGAAGTCTTATTAACATCTACTTTGGAAGGATATTAAATATTGTTATCTCCATTTTACAGATGGTGAAAGAGGCTCAGTAGGATTGTGACTTGTCTAAAAGCCTCAAACAGTTTAACTGCAGAAACAAGACCAGAACTCGCAAGGTCTTGGCTCCTACTTGTGTGAGAGAGTGAAACACATTTTTAAAAGCATCCTGTGACTTAGGAATCCCAGTTGCAGTGCACATCAGGGCTTGAGTGCTGCGGGGGCAGTGCAGCTCCTCAGGGCCGTTTCAGGCTCCCAGCGCCCATTAACTTTGAGTGATTTTGGAGCTCTTGAAAACTCCTTTTGGTCCTTCGAGGGAAATACACAACACCTGTGATTCACAGAAACGGTGCATGAAGGGGTAGAGCAAAGGCTGGGAGTGATAGCTAGCTCCACGTGCAGCTCAGCCATGATTCAGAAGCCAGAGGGCCAAGTGCTGAGCAAATCTTCCAGGGCTGAGGAGCTGGGGAGGAGTAAGTAGTGCTGCCAGCTCTTCTCACTGACATGATTTTCTCAGGAGCAGAGCCACGAAAGGTCTAAAGGCAGAACTCCATCCCTCTTATGAATTTCATCTCTGCTTTCAGGAGGAAGCTTTCCTTGCCTGGCCCCTTGTACCTTGCCCTCCACCTCCAGAAGAAGTGAGCAGTTCAGGTGGGTGTATATCTCCAGGATTTCTGAAAGTGTTTTCCCAGCCAGAACATGCTGCCAGGCTGGGAATGAGGGAACTGGGAGCAGGAGGGCGGGCAGAAAGCTGTGGAAATCCCTGTAGAAGCAGAAGTATTTGCGTGTGTGCATGTGTATGATGGCAATGAAAGAGTGAGGAACCAGTGTGCAGCTGAGGAAGCAGCCTCTTGGCACGGGGAGTGCAAAACAAGTTGGGGCTGAGTGGCAGAAGCAGACTGAGGGCAGATCTGGGGTAGGTGGAAAAGGTCAGGCAACTGCACCAGTTGCTGTCAGACGAAGGGGTGCACCAGTGCAAGGCATGCAGGTCCTCAAAGGAAGCAAAGGCCAGGAAAAGCCATCAATACCTTAATGCCCAAAGAGCAATCTGGGCAAATCTCACTCATCTGCACATACCTTGCACCACCTTGCCCACATCAGCCTTTTGAGATAAGGAAGGTAAAGGAGTTCAAGTTCAAAGGACAGATCAAAGACATCCCACATATATGTAGGTGTCTGGCCGTGTTTGTGTCTTGCTGTTGCGCAAATAGTTGTCTTTTCACTTAGGCAACAGCAAAGTGCAGCTAATTGATAGCCTGGAGTAAGGGTGGTTAAAGCTGAGGAGGTAAATATCTTCATCAGCAGGAAAGAGACTGGATGTTGTACAGAGTAGGATTGGCTTCCCCAAAACACTGGTTAGAAGCAAAAGAACACATTAGATGGGAGAGAGGATGCTGAAGCATGTGCAGAGAGCTGGGAGAGAGGCAACTCTGGAGAAGGCAAGCACCCCTGTAGCCTTAGCAGACGTGCATCCCTCCTTCAAGGTCCAGATACCAAGCCCAGATTTTCATGTCAAGGTTTTAAACTTCATTCCTTGGCTATGAGTTTTTGCCTTAGACAATGCTCAGAGGCATGTAGAAACCATTTACAGTGCAGTCATAAATATTTGTGTCCATGTTTAGAAATACTCAGTGGCTTCATCACATTAAAATAATTTGGGGATGTGTATCGCTAAGTAAGTGCTTACTGCTAAGAAGATCTCCAGGTAATTCTGAAGAATGAAGAAAGAGCCTCCCTTATGTGGGAAAAGCTACTAGGCCAGAGAACCAGCTTTCTGGGCCAAAACCTATTAGATTCAAGGGAAAAAAAATTTAGATGGCTTTGTGCCTACACTTAGAAATTTAATTTAATTTAGAGTAGGCTTTATAGACTGAGGGACTCACAGTGTGAGATTAGTTACTCATTGCAGTGATAGCAAACACAAGCAGTGAACTGGCTAGTTGGTCCTGCCCGGAATACAAAAAATCTAGTGGGGGTGGTCAGGATAAATCAGGTAAAATCTCTGGATAGTGGAATGCCACTCCAGGGGCCAGGATGGGGAAACTTAAGGGTCTCTGGGAAAAACAAAACTTGCTTTTTAACGTTCCTTCTGCCTGAACATGCTAATGTCCCAAAGGCCTGTTCTTTACATAATTCTGTTTGCACAAGATGAAGGGGGTACCAGAGCTTTGCCAGCTTCATGTAACTAATTGCAAAATCCTTGAAAATACTGTTTAAAAATATTTATGCACCAAAAAAAAATTATTTCACACATTTTTAGTCAGCAGTCAGTTTTTAAACTGAACCAATCTGTCCTCAGAAATAAAAAGAAGGAATAAAGATCCAAATTCACAGTTGGTGTAAATTACCAGATTTCCACTGAAGTGAATGCAGGGTTGCCAATCTAAACTAACAGAGAATCCAGTCCAGAAACTATGAACGCAATTCTATAAGTCTTTGAAATAGGGTCTGTGAAACATGTGCCTATAGAGTACCTCGCAGTATGACAAAGTGTGGGGATAGCCTATAGGTAGCCCACGACAGGCAGCAAATGGCAGTACTAGGACTGAAATTTTGCTGAGGAATATTACATCAGTTAACATGTAGTGTTTAGAGAGTACTGATACATAGCATGTAGTTGAAGGGTTGGACTCCATAGTCTTAAATGTCTTTTCCAATCTAAAAGATTCTATAATTGCTTCTCCGGTAAACCAGTTGGCACACTAACTTGAGTTTTCTCATGCTAACATAGTCAAATATTTAACTTAATATGTTAAAGCTAATGAATTATTTTTTTTAACTTCTCGATGTAAACAAACAAAGAAATGAATTGTGCTCTCCCATGATTCTCCAGCAGATGAGATATCTGAAACCGGGAAAACTTCTTTTGACACACTCTGTTTGGTAGCATTTTCCCTCACCCTTTTTCTTGCAGGTCACTGTACAACTTTTAAAGGCATATCCAAGAGCCAGAAGCTGGGAGAATGTACCCTCTCACTCCCTTTTGGATGTGAAAGGATGAGCTCAGCTCCCCAGGAGGGAACATAAGCCAGTTATCAGTTACCCTACGCCATTGAAAGTCTCTTTGGAAGGGTCATCCTTCTCATGACAAGAACATTTATCTTGAAAAATAGATCAATTAAGTCCATAGTGGTACACAGATCAGATATTTTTTTATTTCTTCTGTGAGAGTCATGGCAACCTTCCTACCTTGCCCTCTCATGTTACATCCTATACGTTTTCCTTCTGGCAAGTTTCTTTAGGTTGTGGAAATGGAGGGTGAAAACTCACCCTCAGGGCATGAAAGGATGCATATTTGAAGACAGATGTGGGTGGTGCACCCCTACCTGGCAGCCGCAGGGGTCATCTCCTGCTTGGTACCTCCAGTTCCTCTGCGGGTGCATGGCGGTGGTTTCTGTCACAGCAGGACAGACACTTAGGGCAAAGCCCATAGTTATGTTTGTTCAGCATACAACATAACAGTACCTCATTCCAGGCCTCTGGGTACTACTATAATATTAGTGTTACTAGCCCATAATAATAACAAGAGTACACATTTTATGAGAACTCTGCTCTCAGTGTCAGGAAAAGAAGCCGCTATTGGAAAGGAAACACAAAACCTTTTCACTGAAAAACTCCTGGTGTACTTCAAGAGAGGCTCCTGAGACCAGGGGCCAGGACCTTAGGTGACTTAACCTGGCATAGCCTTGTTTCCATCAACCATATGGCTCATGCCAGCTGGAGTCTGGGCTCCCGATGCATAAGGATTAAACAAGAACCAGTCATCCTAAATTTGCTTTTTGTTTACTGCGGCAGTTGCCACCAGGCAGCCCAGAGAGGCTTTTCAGGTGTCTTAGCAGGCAAAGTCTGAGGGGATGGGAAAATTAACACTGCTTTCTTGCATTGAGCAGTGGTCTTGGCTGGAAGAGCAGACCTCAAGGTTAGCCTTACATCACCAGAGATGGGTGTGGACACCTACCCTCTGACTTTTGCCAGAGCTAGATTTAAAACCTTGATGGCTTAAATGAGTTCTGTGGGCAAAAATTATGAGTTTGAAGGAAATGAGAAGGAAAAAAAAAAGATCAGGGAGAGCTATAGAGCTTTCACCTGGCAAAAATGGAGAAAACGAGTTATTTTTGGGCAGCAGTACCAAAGGCTGAGCGCCCTTGCTCATAGTTGGGGATGCCTGCTTGCCTTTGATGAGGATCTTGCACCACTGGCTGGCTGAGGAGAAAATTGCTTTCTTGAGCCTGTGAAATCTTCAGGGTAACAAAACTTTTGTTCTTATATGTGTGTGAAGTGCCTGGTCCTGATCATTAATAAGAGGTCCCTAAGCACCAGCAAGTTGGCTAATACTGAAGACCCATTTCCAAAGGTCAAGCTCTAACATTGCCCGCTGTGCCGGTCGACAGGAAGTGAGTGCTGTCCTATTTCTGTAGGAAGAGGGCTGAGCAATAGAGCTTTGGTGTTATGTATAATAGAAAAATATCCACAGGGAAAGCTTTCCATATTTGCCATGAAAACATTGTCTCTCAGATGAACTTTGGGATATTAAATGGTTGAATGCTCTATGTAACAGAAGCAAATTCATCCTTCATGGAAGAAGAGTGCAAATGTTTGCATTATTTATATGTCATCCAACTGTGTGGCTATGTAGGTATAGTGTATTTAATGCACGCCTTGCAATAATACATTTTTTGCATATTGCTGGATAAAATCACCAATAGAGTATAAAACTTCAAATTTACCAACGTCATTTTCTTTTAAGCTGTAACCAATAATTATAAGAAACATCTGTGTCTCAGCTACTCTTGGAGGAGTTTATTAAGCAGATCTTCATGTTTTAAAAAGCTGTCCCCATAGTCTGCTTGTTTCACAGGAGAAACAAAAAAAAAGGGGAGGGAGGAAAGAGAAATAGAAAATGACAGCTCTTCTGCCAAAGTAAATCAATTACCTCATGGATTAGACATGTCTTCATAAAACCGTAAATATGGGGAGTAATGTTCTCCCTTTTCTTGGAGAAAGTTTCAGGACACAAATTCTATGTCTTGAAGCATAGATATTTTTTGTCCTTTGGCAGCAGTTCTTTCAAAAATGTTATTGGCACTCTTTTGATGTGGACTGGTAGATTCAGGATTTAACAACATCTAGGAACTATAATGTGTTATTTCCCATTTTTCACAGATGAAGAGTGCCTACAGTCTTATAGGAAATGGAACTAAAATTAGATAATGTTTTCTCTCTTTTTCTTTCATGGACCCATTATTTTTCTCTTACTGTCTTCTTACCTCCTAGGACCAAATAACAGAAGAGAAATAATAAATAGAAAGGTAACTATGAAAGGCATTACCAGGAAGTTTGCTTAAATATCAAAAATGATGGAAGATATAAAACTGCCCCCCCCCCGATTATGACTACTATGATAGGATATTTAATATTTTCTTGGTACTTTTATTTCAGACATATTTTAAATTACAAAACACCTGAATAGTAAGTTTTCCTTTGGAAGTTTGTTTTCTGGTTTGATTTAATTTCTCATCTTCTTACCATTATTATTGTCATATAGATGCAATACATGTTCTTAGAATTTGTCTGTTACTATTAGCGTGATTGGTATGATTCTCTGTTTATTACTATAGAATTACTTTAAGGCTCATTAAATTTATTTTAATATTGAAGACAATTTTGTTGTATTACATTTGTTTCAGGACTCAAATGCTGTTAAGTTGGAAGGGTATTTCTACGAAGTCATCCCATCCCCCTCATGAAATCAGTAGCCTTAAGCAGTTCCAGAATTTTTTTCTGATAATTCTTTACAGTCACTGGTCTGAGGAACAAAAAGATAAGGTACAATGCGACCTATCTTGAAAAGCAAAAGGAATGAGTTTGACTGATTTTGGTGGAGATATCACAGATGTCATCATGATTGAGTGAATCTTCTAACAGGAACCAGCTGATTTTATAGGCAAAAGTCCTGATCCTCACTTTGATAAATCTCTTCTTATTTGAATGAAGATTGCAGTATTAGACCCACATGGAACTTGGTCGGAGGCCAACAATGGGAAAGGGAACAGATTTTTTTTTCTGCATCTGATATGCTGAGAATGGAGACATTAATTTGTGATTGGAAATCTGTCTCTATTGTTGTGCAGATCTACTCTAGCTATTGTCCTGGAAGAATGAAAAAGGGCAAGTGAGGTAAAAACCCTTAATATGAACTACTTTTCCCCCACGTGCATGAGACACCTGAGTGCCTGTTTACTCCAGTGTCTTGCTGTATGTCAATGGTTGTATGCCTATATTTATGCAAAGATGGTAGCAACAATAACACATCTGAGAGTTCGCATCATACTTCTGTAAACTCCTCCAGGAGACTGGGAATCTGGCTCAGATGCTGCCATCAAAATGTACTTGTGTGTGGCTGTTTTGTGGTAGGTACGCCAAAAGTATCCCGGTGCTCTCTGCAAGGAGGGGAATGTTCAGCAGGAAGATGGTAAGACTTCCACTTCTGCAACTCAAACAGTCCTTCTCAGCCACCAATGACTTTCTTCTGCCTTTAGCAGGACTCTGGGTCAAATTTGAAGAAAAGGAAATGCAATTAACTGTTCCATTGAGATTTAAGTGCCAAGTATATTGTGCAAGACTGTCAGCCCACAAGTATTCTCTGCTATATGGAGATCTAGGAGAAATAGCTCAACTCATGACATTTCTGAGGAAATGTGAATTTTTCAGTTCATTGTCTCCCATGAAACCAAAACTAGGAGCAGATTCAGCATGGTATCTATTCACAAAATTTAGCTCTCTGAGTTAAATGAACTCCCGATCTGTGTTGCAACAACTTCCACTATGAAAGAGCAAACAGATATGTCGACTCCATGACCTTACAGGAATCCCAGCCATTACACGTGTTGGACCATGAATCATATAGAAGTCGTATACGTGTGGAAATATCACCAGGTATTCTTAATGACTATACTGTCCCATGAAGACTGCAAATGAATGGGTATTTTGGTAGTTTTTCAAAGCCTATCCATATGGTAGTATTATTGCTGAACTTCATCCAAATCACCAGATTTGGACTTTAGAAAGCATGCTGCACTCAAAACTGTCTGTTAATTAATTGCAGAGGCAATTCTGTGGAAAAGCTGCTGATGTTTAATGTCTTTTGTCTCTGGCTTCTATAATGACATGTATTAGCAGAAGCGTGATCTGTCAGATTCAAGCAGGAGTGCATTACACATATTTCTTACTAAGCAACTCTTAAAATGGAGTCTATCTTTATCAAGCAAGAATGCACCTGTGTTTCAAAGTCTGTTGCAGGATTAGCATTTACCACTGTAAATGCTAATTTAGATGTGCGCTGTAAAGAAGTGCATGTTTTTGTCATGTGAGATCCAAAAGGGGAAAATAAGCTGTGTTCTGTGGAGCAGCCAGAATGAAGGCTACATTTAGTGGCATTCAAAAGAGAAGTTAGTTGGGTCAAACTACTCTTTGGCTTATTCTCAAGCAGTTGAATAACTACTTGTATTTTAGTCAGATCCCTTCTCTCTCCATTCCCAAAGTTTCGTTATAACCAAACTATTAAGACCATTTCACTTCCCCGTATGAAAGAACGTGGATGCACCCACATGAAGGGACAAGTTTAGCTTTCTGTGGGTATTAAACATGAATTCTGAGCTGTCCTTAAGGAAGAACAGGTGCACAAATACACATATGCAAACACCGGGAATTAGAAAGGAAAACATTACATCATTACTCCTTATCTTTCTACTACCCAGACTCATGGGAAGTTGACAAGATTCAGTTCTTACAGTTTTAAGTATTAATTTCTGCTGCTTATGTACAGTCTAAATTTTAGGTAGTATCATCGACCATATTTACTTCCTAAAGAAGATTTTAGCAATGATATTATTATAACCTAATTCTTCTGTAGAATTAATAAACTTTGAACAAAACTTCTGGACCAGGCATGTTAACACAATATAGAGATGCTGGTTGATTAAACTATTCTGGTTTTCAAGATACGTTCCTATAATTGCTTGACTACATACAGAAATATTTCACATAAACTGACAACGTCTTCTAGCTTTCTGTAGATCAACACAAAGCCAGGAAGATTGTTTTGCCTTCGATATACAGTGCTGATCTCTCCCCCTCTTCAATTTTGTCTCTGCTTAGTATTACAAAGGCTAAAACTTTTCCTAATATCACTGTTTAAGCTACAGAATAGCTATACTCCCAACAAAATTATTAAAGACATATAAAAGAAGGGGAAGGTGGCAGTTGTAGAGAGTAATAAAGGCCTGCTACAAAATCTTTGTATAAAAGAGTGATCTACCTTATCAAAGTCTCTGAGAACTCTGCTTTATGGTTTAATATATTTAACCAAATTTATGTATATATAAATATTTATACTCCAGGCTTTTGTTAGTCTCTTTGCAACCTTAACAGTAATAGAGTTTTATGTTTTAATTTCCTTAAAGGAAAGTCTTCTTTGGAACCTATGAATTTTTCAGTGTTTTGGAAAGACCTGAATACCTGTTAAATATCTATTGATACCTACCATTTTTTTCATCCACCCAGCAATCTTTTCATGCATGAGAAATGGGACTATATGTACTGTAAATAATAGAGAAAAATGTATATCTATGTATTATCTGAGAAGCTGAAATAGCTCTGTCTGTTGGTTAATTACCCAAATGCTAAAGAAAAGTTAGGCTAATGATTTCCAGACAGTTGTATGCCATATCATGTTAAAGCAGCTGTTAACCATATGCACTACCGTAGTTCTGCTTATATTAACCATTATGAAATATTCCTTGGGGAAAAATGCTCATGTGTTTGCAGAGAACCTCTCTGCCCTCTTTTTAAATGAAATAAGTTGGTTATTCTTAGAGCATGGTGAATAATTTGTAACAAATCACTTGGTGATTTTCCCCTGCTTATGAATAGACATTGTGTTTTTCCAAAGCCAACATGCATCCAAAATGCTGAAGTCTCACCAGGAGTTTGGGACATCCGTAGTTTACAACAGAGTGCGGGATGGGACTGGATAACCTTCCAAAACCTGCACTGAGGTAACTGCACCAGTGCAGTGTTGAGTGCTGGTAGCCACGTGGTTTTGGGACGCAAGGTTGTGTTTCTTCATGGCACTGCGCTGTGCTGCACTGACCTGTCAGCTTGCCTGAGGCTAACGTGGCAATCCCTGACACTGCTGTTTTGCACAGGAATATGGCCCTGCAGTGGGATAGGGTTTCTGACCTTTTCTTTTTTTTTTCCTTTTGAGAGAGACATGGAGAGAGTGATTGATCTGTGAATTCCTAGGGCTTATGGCAGCAAATACTATAGTGATAACCACCAGAGAAACAAGGTTTATGGACAAAGGCAGTCTCTTTTATTAGGCTGGCTATTATAATTGGGAAAAAAAAAGAGACAAGCATTTGGGTCAAAATACCTTTTTCATGACTAAGATAGAAGCATATCATGAGGATAGTTTACGTGAGTGAGAGCTTGTTTGTTGGTAGCTATGTTTATTTATTTGTTTGCTTTCCCCAGTGAGAACAGTTAAAACATAAGAGTTATTGTGTTTTATTTATGTGTTGTCTCATTATCCTTAAATCATTAAAATTACAACACGATGTACATCTTTTACTAGTTTAATATCTACCAGTATTCTTACCAAACTTGCAGAATATTTTATCAGCTTGGATTGTTCTAAGGAAAGGCATCTCTATGAATTCAGAATGAGACTATAGTTGCTAGTATTTTAGGAGTATTGTCTGAATTTGTTACAGCTGCCCTTGTGTCCTCAGTTACATTCACTCCCTATGAGCATTCAAGCAAATGTTCATGAAAATAAATGAACTTCAAGATGAAAATGGTTTTATTGTATAATGGTCACAGAAATATTTTGTCTTAAGAGACCTACCCTAGTCACAGTGTGAAAGATTCCCATTCCTTCTCTCTGCCTCCCAGTCCCAGAGCTCAGAAGAAGGCAGTTGTATATGGATATCACCTGCAAGACTTCAGACATATTCCATTCTGTTCAGTGTGGGTAAACCCTGTGAGTTTCACACCAAGAAGACATGGTGGATGGAGATCAGAGGAGGGTACAGATTGTGGTCAAAGGTCTAAAATTATATTGTACAAGAAATGACTGAGGTAATTTAGATTGTGTAGGCTGCAGAAAAATAAAAACCTTCCGATACATGACGGTAGTGGCAAGTAGTAGCAAGAAGAAAGAAAAAAATTCCTCTGCCCTTTGTGCATAAATAGGTAATTTAAACAAGAAAAAATGTCTTAGGTACCAGAACAGTAAGAATATTGACTCTATTGTAATAAATAAACAAGAATTGAAATAGATGTCTAGGGAGACTAGTCCAATCATCAAGTCCAACCATCGAAGGTACCCAAGAACAGGTTAGAAAAGCAAATGGTAGCAAAGTTGTACACATAGTTTTATCCCCTAGTATGGTGGAGATAAATCAGCTAAATAAATCTTCAGTGTCCTTTATAGATCTCTTTTCTCTGATCTTATGATTGATAACTATATGATAATGGAAAAGAAACGCACAGAAAAGATGCCCTCCATTTTTTTTTGGCTTTCTTCAGCCTGAAAGCTTGACAGTGAATCAACAAAGGATTTTTTTCCCTACAAAATATTCATTGTTTTTCATCTGAGAACTGGCTGTCACGATACAGCAATGTTATATTCTTACAGAGAATCTCAGCCACCCTCACAATGATCAGTAACTTAATTTCATGAGTTTATAATTTGATTATAATATTATTAGATTGATGAACAGAACAACCCCACTGACTTGGTGCAGAGTTCAGTCCAGATGACACAAACTTGCAGAGTGTCCTACTAGACATTTTCGAGTCCAAATATTTTCCGTCAGCAACACAGCCACTTGCTCAAAACTCTGTTACTTCTTGTGACAGATCTGAAAAAGCACATTTTGCAAAGAGTCCGAATCTACTCAGGCAGTGACAAACAATTTGAAAATAACTGATCTGACCGGGTGTTCTGGCTGTTGACAGAAAGGAAATGTCTATGTGTGCAATGAGCATGAAAGATGAAAGCCCTTCCCGGGCTCTCTTCTTCCAGTGAATCCCTTACTTTGACCTGTGGCCTTGCCAGGTGACATGGGAACGGGGAGGGTATAAGAAAATATTTTCTAATAAGACTTCTTTTCTGAAGGAAAGTCTGCCACAGATGCTGCAGTTATATCTTTCATGTTGCCTGCTGAAAATCTGTAAAATATTAGTAAATTGGTCTGGAAAATCAGTGAATTTTGCTTTTTGGATACAGCAAAACTCTGTAGTAGCATTTATACTGCACATTTATGCATTTTTATATTTATGTATATGGATCCACCCAGGCCAAAACCTGCAGGGCTCAGAGAGCTGTGCATGGCTCCCTCTCACTCTTCCATTGCCCTTTTCCTTGGTACTTTGTGGCTCTAGGGCTAAGGATTTTACTTCCGACTCCTCAACTTTTCTTGCTAGGTGGGAATGCTGGGCAGCCTGACTCTTGCCTACAACAGCTCCTGGCATGGATATCACCTTGCATGTGAAGTATTTCATACTTACAAAGGACTGGATGTATAATGGGACAGTGACCACTTGTCTCTATGAGCATCTAGAGTGTTAAACACAATGATACTGTTGACTCAACTCAGAGCTATACCCCAGCAAAAATAACTTCCAGAACTGCATCCACACGTCTGTTGGTCTGCTAGTCTTGTTTGTCTCTCTTGTTTGAGGCAGAGGAATTTTTTTCAGATGTTTTCCATGGGGAAAGACATTTGCATGGTCAGTTTATTTGGAAATACTACTTTAAATGACGATGACCCTTCAAAACTCTTTGTTTTTCTTTTTTTTTTTAATCCATTATGACACCTTTCTCATTTTTTAATCCAAAATAAAGTACATTCCAATCCTTTTCATCCTGTCCTCCAAACTCTTTACCAGTGCAATGGTCTGCAATGGCTAAAGCACAATTCTGGCTGGAATTAGTCTTAATTAGCTGCCAATGATGTCATGTCCATGTCTGTATAAAAGACACAAGTCTAAGTGTTCCTCCTTATTTAATGTACTGTAGAAATTCCATTTTGGGATAGCATTAAGATGGTTTAGAGCCAATCTTGTATTTCTCCTGCAGTTGAGAAGCTTGGCCTTCAGCCTTCTGACTTCTGACACTACCTCAGTTGTGCTATAATAGTCCAGAAATACACTGCCTGTTATGTTTTATTGTTTATGTGAAAACTGTCCAATTCCTTGTCAGTTGACAAGGGAGGTGCGTTGCATTGAAGGATTGCACAGCAGTGTGTCTGGGAGCTATGTTATTTCACACCAGCAGCAACCTTTCAGTGTTTGTGTGGCAGCCCAGTAGAGTGTTGGTGCTCTTGCCATACAGCAGAGAGCAAACCCTATTGTAGTCACTCCCTCTGCCAGAGAGACTAACGCGTGTTGCCAAATATCTCCCCTCAACACATTTATTGAACATTAAAACAGCAGTATAGCATTGAATGAAGTCCAGTAATTTTATAGGATATATTTTAGTCACTAGACTTTGAAGACTAGTCCAATGTTAATTATAAAGTTTCTGTGTCTGGATAACATATTGTTAACAGTTATTTTGTAAGCGCTAATGGCAAGATGGAAGATTTCCAATAGTTTTATTGAGGAAGTGGCAATTAAAATTTTGAGCACTGCAACATACATACAAAATAAAAATAATCCTGCATACACAGCACTTTATGTCTAAAAAAAAGGAAAACAGAAAAAACATGGATGAATATTTTCTTTTGAAATAAACACAACTATTTTATTTCTTAATAGTTTCACTTTTGAAAGAAGAATAAACATAGATTTACTTGCCAACTGCAAATGTCACGAGTCTTGAACAAGTTTGACATTGTTTAAAAGCACATCGTGAAACTATTAGAAAGCTAAGACAAGTTGCTCTGTTATGTTTTTCCACACACAAAGAGCAACAATGTGTTCTCAGTTTGAGTAACTTCTTTAAGATTAAGGGAAACAAAATAAGAAAGAACAAAAGCAAACTGTTCACAAGAGTGTGTGGAAACGTCTATGCCAGGGAAATTTTAACACATGGTTGGGAAAAGGTTCTCTGCAAGCAGTACCATGAGATCAGCTGGGCATAAGAATGGTCCTGCTGTGGTGCCACTGCACTCAGGAAAAAGGAGTATCTATGGCTCTACATCATTAATCAATTAACAGGCTTGACATAGATCTTGCTTTGCAAAGCAAATAGCTGCTACCTGGGAAAATGAGTCCTGGTGGGATCTGTAGCAGAGACGGGAGTACAGCAGCACTGGCGTTGTTTTTTAGCATGAAGACAGTGCAAGGCACATAATCCATGCTAACTGAGCTCCAGCCATTTGTGTTTGCCTGCAGCATACCTGTTTTAATCTAAACCTGTTGCAGTGAACAAGTTTTAAGGTCCTTCCTTAATGCTTTTCCAGACAACTCTGTTTTCAAGGCAGCTTGATGAGACCGTAATTCGCACGCTTTTCTGGCCAGGTGGATGCAAGCTCATGGCCTGGGGGAACTGAAAGCTGCTCTGGGCTCCAGGGGCGTGTCCTCATCTCCCTTGGCAGTGCCAGAGAATGTAACAGCCTTGGCAGCTGCAGGTGTCTGAGGAGAATGAGGAGATGCATTTCCTGGTTTTCCAGGCCTTCCAGACCCCTGAGCAGCAGTGACAGAAGAGCCGTGCTGCATTTCCCTCTGCTTTGCTCCTTCCTCCTCCTCCTTTCTCCTTGCTCTGTGTCCTGACGTGATCTTGGTAGGTAGTTGGAACTGCCTTCCTGGTTGGGAGCCTTCTCTGCCTCCTTTGTTGAGACAGATTCATTTCTGGGTAGCGTCCGACGAAAATCACTGGAGCACAAATACCAACTTCGGGCACTTGACTGAAGCAAATTATTCTGCTGTTCTCTGCGTATCCTCAGGAAACAAAGTGAGGCATCTCCAAGGGGCAAATCAGTCCATCTGAGATTTGAATTACCTCTGGAGCCATTGTTCACTCTCTGCTGCCTACAGGGAAGTAAGCTCCTAGCCCAGGTGCAACTTGCAATTCCTGAGGTTCAGTGGGGCAAACTTGGACCATCAATCCAAAATTCAGCTTGCTTGCTTGTTTGCTCAGACAAAGCAACAGACCTGCAATGTGAAGGTGCACTATCACAGCAAAATATGTTTTGTTGAAGCAAACAGTAATACAAAAGATGAATGAAGAGAGTAAGAATCCAAGACAATGTTTTCTGCCTGTTGTTCTTACTTTTTCCCTTGTATTTCCACAGGAGGGAAAAGAAAAATATCAGGGAACCGCTGCATTTGACCTATTTTTTTCATCTTGCTTTGCCTCTGTTTTCCCCTTTTTGCATGGTCTTCTGTCACAGAATGCTGCAAGGAACTCTGACCAGCCCAAGTACCTATACCCTATGCATGGCTCTCCACTGTGACCCCACAGCTGTGTGGCAGAGCACAAGGACCAGGTTTTAGGGTTTCTTGCAGACTCTGCGCAAGATGTAGCAGAGAGCATTCAGCTGTGCCTGAAGTTGTATGCTGTGATGCATCAGTAATGTCTGGCTGGGCACGAAGGAAAAACATTAATGTAGATCTAAAGGAGTCCAATCCTGCTGACCTCCTGTGAGATCCTGTTTTTATTTTTCAATGGGCCTCTTAAAACACATTACCTGTCATGTGCAGTACAAAATTGTCAAAGTGCAGCTTATAGAACAGTGTTTGAGGCCTAAGCACTCTGAGCATTGGCGAAGTTTGACTTCATGCTTGGTGTGCTGGCTGAAGTGTACCTCTCATCTCATCCAGCAGTAGTCAATCCTTTCTAGTTCACAGCACCTTTCTAGTGTTTCAGGGAATGTGCCCTTCACCAGAAACATAAGCCTTCTGTCAGCAGGATCTTGTCTGTCTCAGTTACAATTTCCAGACTCTTTCCAAGTAGTCTACAACTTCCAGTGGATCTGCAGGCTGAGAACCACCACGCATTTGAATGACACCTCAGCTTTTTGCCTGGAAAATACTAACCTGCCTGATTTTAGATACTGACCTTTGCCTAAGAGGAGTGTGCTGGGCTTGCTCATAGCAGGGGTGTAGGCTGGTTCATAGGGAGGGCATCTGATGCATCCTACCAGCTCTCATGACCACCTTCTGCAGGGAAAGGTGGCCAAATTCTGCTCTGGGGGTCCTCAGCCCAACCTGAGCTGCATGTACATGCAACTCCAAACTTTGCTGCTGGTGTTGTGGGGAGCTGTAAGAATATCACCTATCAAACAAATGCTTCTGGAGAACAGCCTTTAGCATCAGTTTTAGCATCAAGTTTTGTGAGCGTGGTTCAAGCTGCTGAGACTGCTCCCAAAACTGGGCAAAAAGTTGGCTGTACTGCGAGAAGCAGTCAGGGTGTCCTCAAACAACATGCTTCAACTGGCCACTGGGCTCCAAAGGGGACCAAAAGGTATTAGAAATTATATGAAAAATCCAGTAGTGATAAAATAGGACTTTTGAGATGTTCAGCTGTAAAATTGGCCACAGAACCTTTTCTAAATCAATCCAAGATTTAGGTATGACTTGATAAAAGATTTATTAGGTGAGGGATAAGATATACGTAGAAAAGAAAGGTACGGAAAATAAAAGTAATATACCTGTAAATGGTCTGCTATACTGAACTGAGCTAAACAAGAACTTGCCTTGGACAAATTACTCCATACAAGTTATTTAATAAAAATAAATAAAAAAAGGATCGGGGTGTAATGATCCCACGTAAGGTCTATGAGAGAGCAGCAGTTTCTGACCACTGATGCTCTGCTTCTCCAGCTGTTTCTCCAGGGTATCTGTTAGCTTAAGAGCGGATTTCGAGGTGTTAGGTGTCAGCATTTGTGCTGTTGTTCACAACAAGTCACAATCAAAGTGCAGCTCAAGATCAAAAGGCATAAAGCAGCAGACGCTGATCAGGAAACACAGATCACTGAGGTCAATGCTGGATGCTTTCTGTGAGTGGTTAAATAATCCATCTGGTAACTAATGGGAGCTTGACACTGTGAATTACTGGTTTCAGGAAAGTTAGGAACACCTGGAGGGAGCACTGAAAACTTTCCAGGAAATGGTTATACTGGTACTTTTGGTGTGGGCTTTGTAGTGATTTAAAGGCAATGTGCTCGAAGCAGAACACTGAAAGCTGTGCCAGGACTGAATGTGTGCATAAGAGAGACTCCAGGAGAAAGATTCCCTATTCACAGACAGACTTCTCTACTGATGATGTTAACATTTTTCACTGAGAATGGTAGTGTCAGTAGAGAATCTTCTCCAGAAAAAGCCAGCAGTAACGAACATTTATTTTCATCATTCTATAATGCAAAAATGTCAGCAGTGTTTTCTATACCATCTCTTTGTCAAGTCATATCTGTTCTTTAGGAAAAGCAGTGAAAACATTTCACACCAAGTAAATGTTCATATGTGTGACTGTTAATGTCATTATAATTTATTATAACAATTTTCTTCAAAGGCAGCATATAAGATCAAATAGGCTGGTTAGAAAAGAGTGCGTCATTCCTGATTTGCCTCTGCTCCTGGACAAAAGGTTGGGAGATTTGGGGGGTTTTGGTGTGGTTTTATTTTTTTCCTTTGGACTTCAGCCTAAAATGAAACAGCACTAGAACAGAGGTCAAGAACTTGGAAGAATTCATTCAAGGGGAACCAGGTACAGCTTGATTCAATATCAGTCTTTCATATGTTCTGAGATTGTAGTTCAAACTACAAGATAGCAGAACACCATTTTTATAACTTTCCATCTGTAAGAAGTTATTTCTTAAAGCACTCTGTATGGACAATCTAACAGATATTCATTTTTGAGATCATATATTCTGCTAAGTGGGATCTTTTTGATGCACCATCTTTTTGATGAGAGAGAGTCTTAGAGCCAAATTCATAAAAATAAATGCCCTCCATGCAAAGTTATTTTCCATAATGCATTAACTTCTCCTTTTCCAGGAATTTTCAGGAAAGTAATATACTAACTATTATATACTTGTGGAGCAAGGGAAGAATGAATCAGTGCAAGAATCATAAGGAGATGATAAAGCTTATATTTAAGTAATAAATACAAATACCATTTCTTTTAAAAATATTTCCTTGTTTATTTTAGAACACAAATACAAATACATTGAGTTTGAGAACAGTTAAAACTCTTCGATGAAACAGCAAGAACATTTTTCCTTGATGATCTTCTAATTACAATGCTGTTGTAGCCTATCATGTACCTGGTATTTAACATTCTTTGTAAATGTTGGAAATTAGTTTCACCTATCTAGAATCCAGGACTTATCTGAGACCAGTTGTCTCAGCAGGCCAGCCTGGATAAGGAATCTTGCTTTCTGTGGGCAGCAGGGCACCAGCATGGCTTGTATCCCTTGCCACTATCTTTGATTTCCCAGTCCAGACGAGCAGGAACTGAATTAGAGCAGGGATGACTAGTAACGGCCTTGGTTACTGATCTGTAGCCAGGCTTGGCACGTGCCTTTGGACGCTTTTTAACCCACACCACTGTTTTCATCTGATCATCCTTTTGCTGTGGTAACAAGAAATCACCAATGAACATATAGAAGCCACAGTGCTAACCCGCCCAATTATCTCAGTTACTTATTTCAGGGCTGAATTTGAATTTCTGTGTCTAATGTGACGCAGAAGAACATGGGCCTTGCTAAAACAGCTTTTTTTGGCCTTATCATGCGTGGCTCTTTTGAATTACAGCAACAGAATTATATAGAGGTGTTAGCATCTGTTGCATTCAACATCACCCTATATCTGTGACATTTCTACAAGCTTCTTTGAAGCCTGATGTAGTGGCAGATGAGATTCCAAACAAGGATACTTTGCCCTTGTGCTGTCTTGCCAGCTTTGTCCCTTTCAGCTTTGCTTGCTCCAGTTCTTCTGCTTTAAGAATGTTCTAAGGCTAAGAGATGCAAACTAGAAAGTAAATGCCAGAGGTTAAATCCTGACTTTACTACCAACAATGGGAGCTCTGCCTTTCCACCCGCCCCCCTCCCCCCCAGGGTGGCATCCAAGTCTAAAGAGGCTAGTTTCCACATACATCTAGGATTTCTGGAAATGCACGGGGGAGACCTTTGATATTTCTCTCTCCTCAGATGACCAGACAGCTGGAGGGAATCTGTACAAATCAGCTCAGATACAACTCATATAGACCTCCATTATAAGAATCCTCTGAAACTTCAGGTCCTGAGAGTCTGCTTTGGCTGATCTAAGAACAGAGGTGAGCCAGAAATAGGCAGCAGCATGGTGAAGGAAGCTTTACAGATCTCAGAAAATAACAGAAAAGTTAAAAGATGTTTCCCACAAGCATTCAGCTCTGGAGATGTTTGCTCCAGCCTCTCACTCTCTTTTACTTAGTGCAAATGTTGCAGAGGTTTGGAATGGCAATACAAGTGCAATGTGTGGATGCACTGACAAATTCCAATGAGGCATATTAAAAATGGAAAAAATTAGAAATTCATATGTGGCTTGTAACTTCAAATATTTCAACAGGATAAATATATGCAGACTGTTTAGCACTGCTTTGCAAAGTTTTTTTGAAATATATACTCCCTAATGTACTTCTAAGCAGGGGGAGTTCAAACAGCAATCAGCCAAAAGCAAATAGGTACACTCCATCAGAACGGATTTTCCTTATAGTTGCCCTCAAAGCAGCATCATTTCTCATACTACTTGAAGCCAACTTAAGTGTTGGGTTTGTGCCAATTATTTGTTAAACCTTCTGTCTTTGATCTATAGTTTGTATGATACAACTGACCGTCTCATGGAAACATCTGTTGCATGCAAAGTACTAGGATCGTACGAATATTTAGATGGCCACTTTGTCCCTTTTCTGCTGTCATTAACCTTGAGGGTGGCCTCAAATGCTGATTATGCTATTCTGAAAAGTTGTTTTGTTGATTTTGTAGAGGGGGGAATTTATTGTTCGTTTAATCTAAGTCAATGTTTGTTAGTTAAGTGTACAATTAAAATTACAGTACATGAGGTAGATCTGGGTGGCTCATAGCACCAGTCTCTCACTTCTAAGTAAGTAAGGAGTTAAAGTTCATCCAGAGGTCTTGCATAATACAAGTTTTCAGGGATTTTAGTGTAGTCCCCACTGGAGCGTTATCTACAACACAAACAACTATACATAATTTGGCAATTCAGGACAAAATTTGATTAGGAGACACCCTATTCTGGCTAATTTTAATCTATCAAAGAGTGTTTTCCCTTTGCACAGCAGTTATTTCTGGCAAGAGCTGAAATTGTTAATGAAGAAGAGGAGCTTGGCCATAGTATCTAGCCTTCAAAATATATCAAATTTGGCACTTCTCTTAACAAATCTATAGCATGATATTGCACCTAAAAGATTATATTGACAGGTGACTGACCCAGTGCCGAGGAGATCTGAATCTCTCACTCAGAAACAATTCTCTGTCTTTCATTATGTTTCATAGGTTTTACTTAATCCAACACTGGTTAGTGCCTTCAGTGTCACATTCTCTACACTCCTTGTAGTGAATTGCAGCATTCTGTACAACAGGGTCTCATCCTCAGGAAAACTATTGCACATTTTAACGCTGTGATTAATTTTGCCTAAGTGTATCAGCGTCAAAATTAAGTGTCCAATCTAAGCAAGTTCCTTCTACAGTAAATGGAACAGCCAAACTGGAGTGAGAGTCTCCCGTACCAAGTTCCTGCAGAAAGCCTTTCTTGAAAGTTATTTCTTTGCTGAGAGATTATGAAGGTTATAACTTAAAAGAATGAAAAGGTAAAGATATCCTCGCAGTTCAGATTAATCAAGTTTATCACCACCTAAGTCTGGCATAAGATGCAGTTCTTCCATCAGTTCTTCCATCAGTTTCTGAGTATTTTTCAAAGAGATAAATTCAAATCAACAAAATCCCTTGAACAGTAAAAGTTCAGACAGAAAAATTTCCTTTTCAAGGACTTGTATGAAAGCCTGTATAAAAGCCTGTAGAACATTTCACTGTGGTGAACTTCCCCCAGTTTCTAATTGTGAAGGCACTTCCTACTGAGCAAAGTTCAAGAGACTACTTTAAGCAACCTTTAACTTCAGTTCTGTGCGTAAAGGTGGGATGAAAACAATGCTTGGGGCAAGTCCAGTTGTGAGGGGACAGACATATATCAACCACGTTCAGTTCCTGCACCTCTTCTCACCTGTTTTGATAAGTATGAGCTACATGCCTACTGTCTAATGATATACTGAAGCATTTTAAATGGGATGTCAAAACCCTGGGACCCATGAAGTCCTGCAGAACTGCAGTGCTTCTTCTCTGAGCACCTGCTCCTGTAAACATGGCAGAGCCTTCATTCTTCAGCAAAACAATTGCATTTTTTTCCCTTGCTATTGTCTTATTGACTTTTCCTCTGTTTGCACGGTCTTAAGCCCTTCACCATCTACCTTCCAAGTCCTTATAAATATGTCTTCTGCTTTATGGCAGCTTGCAGCATACGATGAAGCATCCACCTTCCTGTTAGCTATTAAATTTATATGGCATATTTATTTTGATGGACCGTATCTTACAACTTCTTATTTTAAACCGTGTATTGTTTATTAAATTAAATGAGACTTAATTAGTTTTGTCATGAGAAGTAGTTCATCTTTTTCTGTTTGCTGTTACCTGATCCCTTCAACAATGTAAATCAATTATTCTTTCTACAAGATTTGGATCTCAGTGTCTTCTTTTCTGTCTTCTCTAACTCTTTCTGTATATATTGTTCTATTGAACATTCATACATATTTAAATGAACTGCCTAAGATGATTTTGTACTGGCATGTAATGGCAATGTCATTCTCAATGTCTACCTGTGCCTGTCAATTGATAGAGGCTCCACAACTGTCAGTCCCCCTAAAAAAACAGACCAGTTTCAAAGGACTTCAAAACACGGTTGGATGCCTCAGCAATACAAAGTACCTTAAATCATTGTAAATGTAGATACCTAAACAAAGGAGGAAGGTGTTATTTAGTACCTCTACCGAGACATATGTAAACAGATGTCAGCCTGTGGTGGCCATGCATTGCCTGATCCATCAGCACTGGATCTGCCACAGTGCACGCTACCACTTCACTAGGAAAACAGGTAGATCTGGGAGGGCTATTGAATGGTAGAGAATGACAGGGTATTGAGAATGCTGGAAAAGCTGTTAAGAGGCATAGGGCAAAAGTTTGTCGAAAGTGAAGTTTGTTGAGCTCTACTCTCCTGGAGCAAACTATATACTGCAATTGTCTCTTCTGAAGAGATACTACTTGCTGCTTTGTGCTTCCCCGACTCTCCTTGGTTTTATGTGATACTCTTTGGTTTTATGTGATACTCCCCTCATGTTCTCCTTCTAAATGCTATTTTGTTTCCAGCTTATGTAATTATATAAAGTAATCAAAGCTAAAACCAGACATAGCTGAAGTTCTGTTTCCTTTTTTATTTAGAAGAGAGAAGGGAAAAATCCCAGCTTGCAACAGAACCAGACGAGTTTACCAAAGCTGCCCACCCATTCCGAGCCAGTTTGGGGACGTTTTATTTGAACAAGCCCTTCCAATATTTCACAAAGCCAGCTCCATGACTGATGAGGTTTTACTAAACCACTAAAGAAAAACCACCTCCCTTTGGCTGGTTTACTCATCTCTACCAGTATAAAAATAAATTTTACATATTGAGAAAATTGAGGGTTTTTTCCCTTTTTCCTGCAACAATGATACAGAAGGCACATAATTGGATGTAGACACTGAGTCCTGTACAGCTTTATAATGTAAAACTTCATTACATTCAGGTGACCGATCTTTACTAGAGAGCACTCTGAGGTCATTTCTGGCTTGGGATGGTGGTTAACATAGTGAAACAAACTTTGGGTAAGATGGCTTATCTACCTTGTAAGTGTAAATCTGCTATCTCAGAACTACACGGCTTCACTAGATTAACAGATCAGGAAAACATTTTTAGAAAAGAAGCTGTAATATGAGGAGAAAGAAACAGAAGGATGGGCACAATTCAATGTTATTTCAAGAAAGATGAGACGGAACACTGACAATCACTTGCAAAAGCTACAGCAAAAACTTCATAGCAGAAGCAACCACTTGAAACAGAGACTGGAAGTCAGCCAAACCACCTAAACTGCCAACAACAAATCATGATTGCATAAAACAGCCCCCAAATCACAGTAGAAACTGACCAGGGAGTGAGCAGAGCAGGTGCTTGGAGGTCATTAACAGGAGCTCAATTTTCCTACGTCTACACAAATTTCCTTGACCTCCAAATATTTGCTCTCTTCTCCTGTTCTCTTTACGTCTATACTGCGGAGACCCTCATGCAGTCATAATGTTTTCAGTTCTTTCTTATGAAATATTTGTATCTCGCTCCCCTAAGCCATGAAGGAAGGTATTTAACAAGTCTGGACCTTTCACCACTCACAGGAGGACCTCCATGCTCATTGTAGTTAATGCTATCTAAACTGCATTACTTGCCTTCTTTTTTGCTGGATACCATGAGAGTGCACATAAACTATAAAGCTGATCTAAAGTGCTTTTGATTTGAACACTTAGAAACTTCCCTTATGGTCTGCCATTTACTGTATTTCTTTATCTGCTGCCCTTTGCCAAGCCCTCAGTCTCCATGAGAACTAGACATGCATGAGACAGCTTTATTACTTTGCAAAGCATAGGGGCCAAACACGTATTTCCAAGTATGATTGCTACTATTGTTCCATCTTCTCATGGTCAAGCATATCTAGTGAAAGTTGTTCTGTACAATGAGCTCTGGTATTGCTCAGGAGTCCTTTATCTACAGCTATTTAAAATGTTTTCCCGTGGGACAGTAATAGTCAGAGCAATTCTTTGGTTTTGTATGAGTAGTACACTATTTGCTCTTTTTTTTTTCTCAAAATTTCCCATACCTTCCAAATTTCCTGGAAATCAAAAATAGGTTATATGTACTGCAATAAGCTTCATTGCTTGTCCCCTCAAATCCTTTAACATTCATGTCTAGCAGATAGTAATTTCCTTGTGTGATAACATATTCCAAGCATCTCCCATTTACTAATAACTTTCCAGAGTAAATATTTTCTCTGTACAATCTAGTTTACTAAGAGATTTTCTAAAATTCTTTTCTACTGTAGTGTTTTTTAAATCTTTTTCTCAGAAAGCAGTTGGTATCTGCCCCATTTTGGAGTCATGGTTTTCTGCTCCTCGGCTCACAAATTTGCTGGAATAAGGTGGGTTTTTGGATTAGGGGACTGACTCTTCATTGCAGCAATCAATACATCTGCAACTAGAGAGGGACCAAGTCTCTTTGTCCTGATTTGGGTTCAAGGGACATTTTTGACTGTTTAGGGTTTAGAAGGGAAGAGGATTTGGAGTTATAAAATGCAATCCTTGCACAGGAGCCTAACTCAGACACAGTTCAGAGTTCAGCATTCAGCAGCCATCCCCAGCCTTCAGACTGTTTTGTGGTTTCTTTCCTCCTCACTCACTGTATTGTTGTCCCTGGGGGTTTTCTCTGTGGCCACATTTTCTTTTACTCACTGTTCTTTAATACTGTAAAATGACTGCATGACTTTTTTTAACTGTCTCAGTGCACTACTGTTCTTTGCATCTCAGTTTCTGCCCTTGTTTCTGCTTGCTTCTCTCAGGGTCAGCTCAGCTGGGCTGACATCAAGGAAGGAAAGCTCCTGCAGAAGGAACTACATGGGGTTTGAGGAGTCAAAATTTGACTATGTGTCTTGAGCTCAATCCATAGTAAATGCACAGGTTTCAACTGTACTGAAAGGAGGCATCTTCCATCTCTATGGCTCAGGCCACAATATGCACATCACTCTATATTCAAATACCTCTAGTGGCTTCCCATCAGCTTCCAGAGGCAATCTGAGGATGCAATCCTATTTTCTGATGGTTCAGGTCCCAGCTACCTCAAAGCTGGGGTTTGATCTGTAAATGACTGTGAGAACTGCACTCATCTGGAACAATGAAATTTCAGATTTGCTGACAAAAATGTATCAATATTGAGTAGGAAGAAGAAAAATTCAATCTAATCTGAATAATACACTTTCTTAGCTGTGAGGCTAATTAAATGTGGGTGTATCATGTAAGATGGCAGACTTGAGTAAGCTTAGGTATGTTTCTAAAAAGCATGACAGTCTGGCACCTCTAGCGACAAAATGGATTGAGTCTACATTTGTAAAGGGAAGGAGGAGGCTGACCTGCATGATCCTGACGATCTTTGCTGATTTTGGACTCTGAGAGCTGATGGATTCCTCCAGTCATACCATTCTTCCATGGCGATTAAGAGGAGAAATAGTCTCACAACACTTGCATTTCTTCATTAAGACAGCAAAAGATTGCCTGGTAGGTTATGGTCTGGATGAAACCTGGAAATGCTGTAATTTCTTTTTTGCTTTACTCTGAAGAAGTAAAGGGCCTGGCCTCTCACTGTAATGACCTTGTCTTGTGTCTATCTGCTTGAATTAGCCTGAACTAGATAGCTCCAGGGATGCAACAGCACAGAACCTAGGAAAGATTTTGGGAAATCGCATCAATAACTGGTTAGCACAGGCTAGTGCTACTTCAGAGCTTGCAAGGGACGTGCTGGGACAGGACAGGTCAGCACACCAAGGTGGTGTAGCAAATGATTCTATAATTCTATGGCTCTATGATTGTGAGGCCAGCAGAGAGGAGTCAGAGAAAGCGGGATGACTGAGGAGGCATGGGAGAGAGCAGGGGACTTAAATGACACGGAGAAGTCCTGTAATCAGATGCAGTATCTGGAGCAAGGTGAGGACAAATGTCAGAGAATTGAGGAGGCTTTGGGCTGCAGGGCTTCAGGGTCTTGAAGTCCCTCAGGATTTTGGGAGATGAATGGAGGTTAAGAACTTGGATGCCATGCTGTGGACAGCTATGGAACATATGTCTGTCTAGGAACTACTAGGAAAGACCCTCTTTAGGGGTCACAGAAAACTTTTTCCCCCTCCTCATGAGTTATCATGTGTTTTCTGCACATGACACCGGATGCATCCTCTTCACTGTATTCAAAAAGACTGGGTGGATCCAGACTCCATCAGTTTTCAAGCAACACTGGAAACTAAAATTAGAATTTGGTTTCTTACATCTGTTCCCAAAATCACACTAAAGCCCAAACTTTAATCAAGAAGTAACTGTCATACAGATACAGCAATTCCTGTATGAAGACCATTGGATGAGATTTCTGGTGCTGTAAAACAAGGAAACATGTCCTGAAAAGTAAATGAATCTATAGAAAAGTGAATGAATGTACAGAAATTGTATCTCTTAATTTTTGTATCATTGTGGTTGTGATGATATTTTTCTGATTTTGCCAGAAAAGTACCTTTTTCCCCCTCTCTTTCTTGCTCTGGTCACTTCTTGCTGACTTCTCTCTCCACAACATCCTACATTTTGTCCTCTCATTCAGAATATCCAAGATGTGATCATCTTGTCTCCGTTGTAGAAATTTCTGCCTTCCTTCCTTTCTTGCATATAAAAATAGTCTCGAGAATTGATCTAACTTTTTATCGAGGTGAATACCTCCCTTCTTGTTTTATTTCTAAGTTAACGTGAGTCTTGTTCTGCTAATCCAGACCATCATCTTCAACCAGCTGTTGCTTGGTCATATCTGATTGTTTTTCTTCACCTTCTCATTCACATATATGTATCTCTCACTATACTTCAGTATGAGGAAGTCTGCCTTCAACTTCTTGACTATATATCCTTCTTCATATACCTTCCATCAACTTCAGTCCTTTCTAAATTATAACACTGTCTTTTATTCCTGCCAACACAAGCTCAGGCCAGGGCAACTAGTAATACCTCCCTCTGATGGTTACATTTTGCGTTATTGATGTACATTGCTTTTCTTGACCATTCGTATTGCGACAAACTCTTCATGCCAAGCACATGATCCTCTCTGGTCAAACAAATAGTCCCAGAATACATAAAGGAACTCAAAGCTCTTATTAAAGAAGATGAACTGGTAGTTTTAAAAGAAAATGAAGCCAGCTAAGTAAGACCCACAAAATTCAATTTTCTGAGCAAAGTTCTCTGGTCCATTCATTTTTTAAATCACAGTAATTTATTGTTATAAATGTCTTAAATCTTTGAATTTTCCCTTCAGACACTATTAGGTCATATTTCAAATTCCTGGCACTCTTATTTAAGTCTTCAGTATGTTAAATTGTTATTAGGAGTATTTTAAGTCCATAAGACTTTCCCCAAGTTACAATGAACATAAATCAAATATTCATCATACAATCATGATCCAGATATATAATATTTCAAACATGTTTAGAACAAATGTAGATAACTTTAATTAAGGGAGTAGTGGGATTAGAAGTGAAATGTAGCGGGTGGCAAATAGTAACTCTTTTTTATTGTTTTTATCAGAATCTCACAGAATTCATCATGCTTATGTTAAATCTTGCTTTTTGGCTTGGAACTTTTTCCCACACATCTTTTTCTTTGTTATACTGTACTTTTTCTGATATTGGAATTATAGCTAGGTGTAAACACTGGTGTTTGTGTCATCAATGTTTTCATTTGTTAAAAACTGTTGTAGTCAATAAACATATTGAACACATTCTCAATAACATTAAAACAGAACGAACAATTTCAAAATAAGGCTTGGCTTCTTCAGGATTTCCTTGCAATATGCTCTAAGTACAAATAGGTTCCATAAAATGAGGTAGGATATGGAAGGAAACCACTAAAACACCTCTAGACACCAAGAAAGGTGCTTTTTTTTTTCTTCAACTGGAAAAAATATAAGCCAAAGCCTCCAAAATCTTCAAAATTATGCAAAAGAACTTGGCATAGTTTGGCAAATAAAAAGTAGAACTTCAAGAGAAAATTTGAGCTGGCCTATTAGTCCTGATCTTTATTTCATCCTCAGATGTCCTTCCATAAAACATTGCAATGACCCCTCTACCAGTGAGGTGGCATTACATCCAGTGAAGTAGGTGACCATGCTTTGGGATGCAACATAATGTCTTGAAAAGTTCACAGTGGATTTAATCTATAACAGTGACAGTTATTTCACTGTCAGCCCCATAGAAAAACTTAATTCAAAGTAAAGGACAGAAAGAAACATCTTAATAATTTTAGCATGCTTTGGCTCCTCTGCCCATTGCTGAGAATGAGGAATCATTTTTATGAGTGATTTGGTGATCCCCATGTGCTGACATGCACAAAAGCCAAAGAAATTTGAACTATCTGTAGACGTTTTTCATATGGTGGGACCTTTTCAGGTAAAAGAATTCAACTGTGTACACTTTCCTTGTGTTGCCATATACCATCTGTCCAGTGCATATGAGGATTTTTATTCCTGGCCTATTGCATGTTTTGAGATGTTTGTTTTCCTAATCAGTCTTGTTCAGCAACATCTTGCTATGAAAAATCTGGAGGAAATGTAGCTGGATGGTAGCTCAATGATAGCAAATACATGAACCACTTGTCTCCAGTGAGCCTGATTTGGTTCCTGTGACACTGATCAGTCCCAGCACTGCACATCAATGGTGAATAACTAATTGGAGATGAAGGTAAATGTGACACTGTAATGAAGCAGCTTCCCTTACCTAAGGCAGTGTTACTTGTACTTGTGCCATCACTATCGTTCTATCCATGCAGGAGTTTCCTAAGCAAAGAAAGATGTATTTAAGTTGTCCTTCCTACGCAGAGACAAGGGACAGTTGCCATGATTTGTAACCATAAACATGGGAACTCTGAGTCTCCAAAGATGCCAGGGATATGGTTTCCCTTTTAAATAGTGCTTCTCCCCCTCCACCACAGCTGTATCCTGTATGATACGTATGCTACTCTGTGCAAAGCCACTACCATCATCACTGGGACAGCATATGGAGAAAAAAAGAAAAATAAATTCGTTCTCTGCAGCTGAGTAATTCAGATTTTGACCATGAAGGGGTTATTTCTATTACTTTTTGTATGTCTAATGTAACTACCACAACTGCAACCACAAGCAAGCAAGCACACCAGCAGCACTTGGAAGAAGGAAAAAAAGGTGGCTGTACTCCAACGGACATGTTTCCAGCACACACACACACACACACACAGCTGAAAGCGTTTGAAAGCAAGATCTGGTTAGTGTTTTGAACACATCACAGGGTGTCAGGCGTGGCTTCTTCAGTGTATTCATTAGTAGTGACACATCCAAAG
Source organism: Tapera naevia (assembly GCA_033556795.1). Classification (NCBI taxonomy): domain Eukaryota; kingdom Metazoa; phylum Chordata; class Aves; order Cuculiformes; family Neomorphidae; genus Tapera; species Tapera naevia. Next base: position 1,491,482 of record JAUMJJ010000079.1, on the reverse strand, counting down.
TGCTCAGAAATTCAAGTCACATCTCTGCCATGCCACTTACAGTCTTAATTTGCTGAGAGTTTCTTCGATCAGGTCAAGTATGGAAGGTACCAGAGATTTCCATCCACTTTATTTATTATACAAAATTTTGGATTTTTTTTTGTCCCCAGAATACAGTAGGATGAAGAGCTCTCCATATTTTCCTTTCTTGTACTGGGAAGTTGAAACTGCTCAGCTGTGCCTACAAGCACAGAGTAAAAGGACAGAATAGGCGGGAGCCATCTGCTCCAGTGGGAGCAGTCAGGCTTCCTGCAGATAGAGCCAGACCAAAGCAGAGACAATATAATAAATACCTCTTCTGCACTTTACTTCAGTTCCTATTTCCACACATCTTTCACCCATCCCCAGCCCCTTTTCATTTTCTTTCTTGAGGATACATGAGAGGATGGAGTGACACAGCCTGGTTAGCACGAACTTGGGGACAAAGAATGAAATGGGACCTCCATTGGCCCATGCATACCTTCCTTTTCCACCAACTCTGCAATGTTTTCATGCTTACAAGCTACATAACATTGGAAGAGCTGGAAAGCTGTCAGAGCACTCTATTGAGTATTTAATCTCTCTGCTCTCTGCAAGTAGCCTTCACCTTTGCTTACTTATAGGGAAGATAAGAACATTCTTTGCTTGGTTTCACCTGTCAAGGAACTTCAGAACACTGTCTTGTATACACAGACTTATAGTAAGGCAAAATTTTGCCTGCTACATATTTAAATGCATTCATATAGTTATACACACACAACATACAGTTATACCCTCAAGTATAGATTCGCTATACATTGACTACATGCTGAAAATATATTTACTGGACATTTATTTTGCATATTTGTTAAACCCAGTCAAATCACCCAATCTCTGCACTAAAATGGAGAAAAAAATAGAACAGGCAACTTGGTTACACTCACCTAAGAGAAAACTTTAATACTCCCCTAGATTTCAAGGCCAGATGCAATCAGTTGTGACCCTCCAGGCTCGTTTCTGGGGAAATGTCAACATCGTGCTCATAACTTCTGGTGAAAAACAGCAAAGCAGGAGGAGCATTCCTTGCATTGATGGGAGGCAGGAGATAGGCTTGTCGGAGGTGAGCCATACAAAAGAGGTGATAAAAGCCCACATGACGACCTGTGTTAATCAGAAAACAAGCAGAACCACATAAACTGGCAGAGGTTTGCTCTGTATGTGCTCCAAGCTCCAAATGGCTGGCAGAGGAGCTGCCAGTACATCCTAAAGCCACCTTTCACTACAATACTATGGGTATAGCTCCCCAGAAAAGGTAAGTAGGAAAAGGCAAAATCATACAGGGATATAATAAAGACCTTGAGAAATTCAAGCTTAATGTGGTAGATCCAGTGAAGATGTTAAAAAGAAGCAAACAACACAACCCAGAGGTTTGAAAAGGTAATGGTAGATAATCTATTTTTGTTCTGCCTGAGAAAAGTGATGATGCTATGGGCTAGATTAAAGCATGGAAGTTACAACATGCTTATCCTGGAGTTCCTAGTTATTGGAAGTATCTGTAGGCTTGTAATGGTCGGTAAAGTACCTTAAGATTTAGGGGACTCCTGGGCTGTATGAGGTGGTGGAGGCCATGCATCTGTTGGGGACCATGGGGGTGGCAGAAAACACAGAGCAAAGCAATCCTAGGCTTGCCCACTCCTGCACCGGGGGATGTCAAAAGGTACCAGGGCTGCCTCACTCACAGCACCCGTGTGCAGTGTCTGGCCATGGGATGTGTTTGGGACCAGTCTCTAACACATGCTTTTCTGCACACTGACACCTGCGCGGTGCAGTGCTGGTACTGCGCTGGCGTGAGTCAGTGACAGCCTCCCCAGCAGGGCACCATCTCTCCATGTCCCAAAACTTCCCCGTGATGCTATCAGGATGGGCAGCACTCATGGTGAAGGCAAAAAAAAAACTGTGGGTATATTTGATTGCTGGGTGTATGTGAGAGGTGACTATTAACCTAACTTAGATGGGAGTGAAATTTGGTGACCTAAGCTTACCTTCAAACGTATTGCAACCGATTTACTGGGCTTTCTTCTTGACTCCTCTGCAAAATCACATGTCTCAGCTATCCAGAAATGGTGTTTCCCATTATATTGGGCAGGACTGCTGAAGGGGTTAATGAGCTGTAACTCATATCTGGGTAACACCTGTAGAAGTGACCTTCAATCTCTTTCTTTAAGAGAAGAAACACTGTATCATTGGTGCCCCTGACCAAGTGCATTTCCATCAAAGCCATCAACTACATTTTATGCCATGGATGCTTTTTTTCTGATGAGAAAACTGCAATACTATGTGTAAATATTTCTTATGCAAAGACCAAACATGGGGTAAGCTGAGGATAAATATTCCATGCTTAGGGAATAGGAGGAGTTTATGGTTTTTTTTAGTAGTAGTTCATTAAGAGAAAGTGGAGTACAAGAAGAGCACATTATAGAGCAGTCAGGGAATTGGAAATGAGGTAAGTGAAAGGCACGTGACAATTTCAGTTTACTGCCTCATTCTGCAGAGTACCACATGGATGTCATCAGCATGTATGAATAACTTAGGCCATGGATGTGCTAATGATGGCTTCTGGCATCCCTGCCTGTTTGTCCTCTCTTGCCTATCACCTCCCTCTGCTTTCAGACTATGCTGACACAATGGTTTTTGCAGCAACACAGTTACCCTGATCAGGTGAGGGGTCTGGATTTGCAAAACGCCTTTTTTACTTGAAAAAGAAGTTTAAATTTTTTTTTCTTAAAGCTATTTTCCTGACCTCTTTCATAGCCTTTCCCCACAAACAGCTGTCCTGGCAGAGATGCAGGGGCATTGTACTGCAGCTCAGAGACTGGGAAAAGTGCAGAGGGGTGGAGTGAGATGCAGAAATACCTCCGGCCATTATTGCCACCAGGGAAAGGACATGGCAGAGCCACAGTCTGACATTCTGCTTGAGCTTGGCTGAGACTCACAGCAGGGCTCTGGAAAAGTTACTTGGCATCCCTGCACCTCAGTACTTTGATTTTTTACACAGTAAAATGGAGTCACCAATGGTTGCCCAACATGGTGAAGATCTGTGATACACATGAAGTGTTCTCTTTGAATGTGTGTAATATATGCTACATTGCACACACATGACCCTACAAATATGCATGCGCATACAATTCCCTTTGTATGGACATCTTTGTGTCAGAAACAGGCTTATGTCCAGAAGTGAACAGGACTACTTCTCTGGGAATATTGTGCAGTTGCTAATTTCACTACCGGAACTGTGTTGCTGCACAATCTGGCCTCCTTCCACAACTGCCTCTACTGAAAATAAAGGGGACTGATGAGCCTATGGATAATGGTAAACATATGGAAAACAAGCAGTGTTATACATTAAAAGCCAGAACACATTAAAAGGTATTTTAGTTGTTGGCAATATAAGATCAGTGTAGGAAACATCATCTAACAGAGAAATCTCATACCAATAACTTTCATACTCTGACAGCATTTGGCATTTTTCTTTCACTTAACAAAAAATAAAATAAAATATTACTAATTCAAAGTGAGGGCCAAACCATTAAGTTTCAAATTAGTTTGTCATAACTGCAAAAATACTGGGTCTTTGGTTTTGTTTATGTTGGAAAGTGTTTTCATTTCAGACTAGGTCACTTGATTTTCTTTTGAGCATACATGAGACCTTTGACTCCTCAGAGGACACAGGAGACGAATTGAGTAATGTGATGTCATTGCCTTGCAGAGTTCTCATAACACTAAGTGTATTAGTCACTCGTCTTGCCAGTACCAAGAGGGTGGAAAAGAAATCCAGCAAGACAATGGTATTATGTAGATGGACAACAATAATTGTTCCCTGTGATATATGCTACCTTCTCTATATTTTTTCTACCATTTCTTGAGAAGCAGTGAAGGCCATATTTCAGCTAGGTGATGTTTCTCACCCAAACATTTGTCTTCTTCTTGCTGTTTTACATTTACTATGTGAAATCACTGATTTTTTTTACTCAGTTGCAATTTATATCTATTAAGTTAAATAGCTTAAAAGCTTGGCTTTTACTTTTTACCAGGACTGGAGATTGTTCAGTCTCAGGTAGATATGAAAGGCTATATTTTTGGGAAAAACGTGTGTTAATTGCTGCTGGGTTTTTATCTTGGTGAGTGGGGGAGTTTTGAATGAAGGTATGGTTATACTTCGCAAATATCTGTTCACACAGTGGTGTGACCAGCCTTTTTTGTAAGGAGTAGAGAAAGCTTCATGATTTCTGTTTCTTCTTATAATGTATAACTGCTCCAGTTATATTTCCTCCAGTGAAATGCAATGTTGGATTTCATACAGACTCCATGTTTTTCACACCAAATATTTATCTGCTGGGTAATGACAGCATATTCTCACATGAGATGGCAATAAATATAAAGGTGCATAATTTTCCTCTCTCTAAGTTTTCATAGCTAGCATTCAGAAAAAAGGAGTAATTTTCTGTACTGACGGGATTACTTCATGCAGATTTTGTGACTTTTGCTCCTGCTTTAAATGCCACTGATTTTCTTGTGCAAGAGTTATTTTTGGGTTTATCACATGTAATACAAAATTAGTAATGGGGATTGTGGAAATCGTGCTGGGGTTCTTCTGCTAGTGCAGAAAATATTTTAAAACCTCAGAGATTTATCACAATGTGTAGACCACCACCAAAGAATTATCCTAAAGTGTAATTATCCATTTGCTAATTCTAAGCTCAATTCAATGTTAAGATTTTTTTTTGGTGCTTGAAGGAACATACGAACTCTTGACTGGTGAATAAACTATGGTTATAAGGTCCCAGTTTCTGACATGCTTAAAAGTTAAATAAAAGGTCAAAATCTCTAGCATATAAATCAGTTTGAAGCACTATTTGAGTTTTACTAAGCGACTAGTGGAAAAAATACCTTCAAAAAAATCCTACCATTGAAAGTCTCATACCAACTTTTTCAGTACTTTAAAGTATGTTCTTAAGTGAGAAATGACATAGTTTAACCCAACTATGATGACACTCAGAAGTATGCTTTGTTCAGAACAGCGAATCTTAGAGGCTTAAACCAAACAGGGATTCACTACTTCATCTGGAGTTAGTAGCCTTCTCCACCCAAAACTAGAAAGAAAAACAAGCTTCCCCACCCTTATGGTCTTCCTATCTGAAGCTGAAGTCATGCAGACAACAATATGTGCTCATGGGAAAGCTAAGTGCATAAGTAAATGAAAAAAATGGGAATAGATTAAAGTAGAATGTAGGAAGTCCTGTATCCCCTAGGACCAACCAACTTCTCCTCCCTTTCCCTAAATCCTGAAATCTCATTTGTTTTTTTCAACAATAATTGTGCCTACTTAGTCTACATAACCCTTCTTTATTTTATATGCTGTGATGTTGTCTTTACAGAATAAAACAGAGTTAACAGAAAGGTATTACCATAGGACTGATAATTTTGTATAGTCTGTAAAGTGATGTCAATGTTTCTGCTGAGCAGTGCCAGCTCTCTCAGACTCTCCCCATATGTCAGATGCACCAGTTCCTTAGTCATCTTCGTGGCTCTTCGCTGGATGCCCTCCAGTCAGTCAATATCTCTGTGGTACTGAGAAACCCAAAACTGGACCTTTCACTGGGGGTGGAGTAGAGGGGGACAGATCACCTCATTCAACTGCTGATAATGATCCCCCTCTGTGCAGCTCACTATGCTGTCCGTCTTTGCCACAAGGGAACACTGTTGCCTTCCAGTGCTGGCACATTCATGTCCTCCAGGACCTCCAGCTCTTTTTTTTTCCTGCAAAGCTGCTTTCCAATCAGTTGACTCCCAGCTTTTCCTGGTGCATGGTGTTGTTCTTCCCCAGGGCCAGGATCTACAGTTTCTCCAGCCAGCTGATGTCCCCCTGTATGGCAGCACAACCATCTGATGTATCAGATGCTCCTCACAGTTTTGTAACTTCAGCAAACTTGCAGAGGGGAATCTCTGCCCCATCACTTAGGGACTTGATGAAGAAGAAACTGTACTGGCTCCAGTATCAACCCTCAGTGGCCTATGACTGGACTCTGTGCCACTGTTCACCAGATCCTTGAGCTATGCAATTCAGACATTTTTCAATCTACCTCACTGACCACTTAGACCGACTTGTTTCATCCTCCCTGTTAGAAAGGATACTATGAAAAACAGTGTCAAAAACATTTCCATAATCAAAATAAACGACATTCACTGCTCTCTTCTCATCAATCAAACAGTCAAATCATCATAGAAGGCTGTCAGATTGGTCAAGCCTGATATATCCATAGTAAATTTATCCATTGTCTCTTACTCATCTGGAAACATATTCCTTAAGAATGCCCTGAGATCACAGAATACGGGCCCAGGACTTTGACTGGTTATTTAAATTAGGTTGTCCATATCACGTTCAAGTAAGGAACTTAAGAACATGTAGCTATATGATGCGGATTTTTATCCTGGAATATGCCTTCAAGACTTACATCATGCTATGAAAAGCTGAAAAGAGATACCAGTGTCTACCTCTGCCTTGTTCGTGAAAATAGTTGAGCAAAATGCTCCGCTTTGCTGCCCAGCATCTCGTTTGTTCTTTTCAGCTCTCCATCCAGGCAGTTATTTAGGCTTCTTAACTCTCATGGAAGTCAAACAGGAGTTAGGAATGTAGGTAACTCTAAGCCTAGTATCCCCATGCATGAAAGGGCCAGTTCTCAAAGGTTTCTTAGTCTTGGTGCCCTTCCCGCTTGCTTACTGCTAGATTCAGAGACAACCAGTACTGGCAGAGGCCATCAGCCCATCATCTTTGACCTACCTGTAGTGAGCCACATAGCTATGAACTGTGGATGAATCACTGAGATTGCTAAGCAATGAAATCACTGACCTTAGAGAGAGTCTCCAGATGGCTTAGAAAGCAAATGGCCCAACTCAGGTTGCCAGGAGCATATCATCGAGATGCCCTGTTCCATGTGTTGCTGGTTCCCATTTGAATGCCAAGTCCAGTGCTTCACTCCTGATTTTTAAATCCCCCTGCAGAGCCAGCCAAAGGTATTAAAAGGACTGCATCATTTATATTTTCTATTTTATTAAATTGGCTGAGTAGAGGAGTGATTCGTCTTCCACCTAAACACTCATCCCTCTGCAATTCATCTAGAAAAAGGCATAGAGTGAATGAAGGAAAGCACCTCCAAGGATGAGATGGCTTTTTGGGCTCGTGGGACTCCCGTCCTTGAGTTCTGCACAGCCTGAGAGCAGGACAGAGGAGCAGTTCGGCTCACAGGCCAGTGCAGTATTTGGCCCCCTCAGACAGTACTCCATGCAGCATTTCCCAGACTCCCTTTCTGAAGTTGTGTTGCTGCACTAGAAGATATTCTAATTACATAGAGCAAAACCAGCAAATGTGAGTGGTTATACAAAGGTCTGTAGACCACAATCTTTGCTTAAGTATTATAAATACTGGCAGTCTAAACCAATTCCAGTGGCAATTTGGAAAAAATAATAGTGATTTCCATGCACATTATTTCAGTCATTATTTATGGAATTTACACAGTTCTACCAATGGACAAATCCCCATGTCATTATGCTGAAAAATGCTGTAAGGACTCTTCAGTTCAGTCATTTGAGTTTTGCACATTTTCTTAGCTTTTAACTGTGTTTTTCCATGGTGACAAGGAAGTGTTTTATCTTCTCATTCCCAAAGCAAAACCAAGAACTACTTCCCCCTAATGTGTTTTGTTTGGGTCATGAGCTAGAGATCACTAGCCAGTTTTTGGTTAAGGAGGTCATGGGCCAGCTTTGTTGCACATATATACATTTAAATTCAAAGTTATTCTACTGAGGTCTGTGGGATTTCACCACTCTAATAATGCAAAATTTGACCTCTTAAGTCCTCTTTGCAAGACATGGTGAAAGCTCTCTGCTCTCAAGTCTTGAGAATACGTTTTCTCTTGAGCTGAGAGTAAGACACATGCATAAAGATCTTGTAGCTCAAGAGCACTCCATCTCTGACTCCTACCTGGTCAAGAAAGCGAGCGCTACTAGAGGAAGCAATAGCCAAGGAGAACTACAGTTCATATCACAGAGGGATCTAGGTCTGTGGCTAAAGGCAGTGCTACCAAAGAAAAAGCCTTCTTTACTTCAAAAGTAGAAGGTAAAGAGGAGTGTCTGACTTAGAAAATAAAAATGCTCAAATGCCCATAAGCAGCAAGCCAAAACCAGACCCATATCAACATCTTTATACCCACACCAGTTACTTTATTTTGGTCAAACATTTATCTCACAAGAGGCAGCTGGAGAGCTCAAGAGAAAAAAGAAAGTTTCATCATAAAGAAGCAAGATTTGTCTGAGGAGTCTTGGATATCCCAGCAGTGAAAGCTGCAGCCATAGACTTAGAAAATCAAACTAATTGGCTGGGAAATACAGTGAGAGTTGGGTGAAGGCTTTCCCAAAAGTCTTTTATACTACTTCAAAGAGAATACCTATGCGCAAGATTGGATGGAAAAAATGTTTAACTGTGTGCATGCATCCCAGATGCTTTAACAGGGCTCAAAGCACAAGGATAATATTGTCCTACTGGGAATTTCCTACATGAATTATATCCTTCAAACTCCATTTCAGTTTTCTTCAGCCATAATGTGAGTTTGAAGACCAGAATCCAAGGTCCTCTCTTTAAAGTGTCCAGTGGAGATACATTCAAAGAATGAGCTGCTACGTAGAGTATTTCAAGATGATAACTTTTGTCTTTGTCTTTCAAGATAGAGGTTGGGTTTCAATCTATTCCTATATTTTAGTCTTTCTTATCCATCTGGCTTGTCTCTGCACCCTCAGCACTACTCCAATTAATATTTTTTTCTGTTGTGCCAACACTAAGATCATGAATTGAAGATTTCTTCCCATCAGTTCATGCATAAAGACATATTAATGAGGGTTTGTGTATTAATCCTGCTGAAAAAAAATGGAGAATCATCTTCTGAACAGTTGGAAAGTAGAATATATTTCCTCCTATCCCATATTCAAGAAGTAAAAATACAAGAGAAAAAAAAACTATTTTCAGATAGGCCTGTCCATCTCACAAGGGAGCTTGTAGAAGGAAAGACAGCTGTGGAAGGACAGTTCAATATCTTTATCAATGATCTGGATGAGGGGACTGAGTGTACCCTTTGCAGGTTTGCAGATGATGCAGGGTGGAAGGGTTGATCTGCTTCAAGGTAGAGAGGGTTTGCAGAGGGATCTCAACAGGCTGGATTAATGGCTGAGACCAACGGGATAAGGTTCAATAAGGCCAAGTGCTGGCTTCTGCACCTGGGGCACAACAACCCCATGTAGCGTTATAGGCTTGTGGAAGAGTGGCCAGCAGGACCAGGGAAGTGATTTTACCCCTGTACTTGGCACTGGTGAGGCCACACCTTGAGTACTGTGTTCAGTTCTGGGCCACTCACTACAAGAAGGACCTTGAGGTGTTGGAGTGCAGCCAGAGAAGGGCAATGAAGCTGGTGAAGGGACTGGAGAATAAGTCCTATGAAGAGCAGCTGAGGGAACTGTGGCTGTTTAGCTTAGAGAAGAGGAGGCTGAGTGGAGACCTCATCACTGTCTATAGCTCCTCGAAAGGAGGTTGCAGTGAGGTGAGTGTTGATCTCTTCTCCCAAGTGGCAGACGACCAGGCAAGAAGTAATATCCGCAAGTTGTACCAGGGAAGGTTCAGACTAGACATCAGGAAAAATTTGTTCACTGAAAGGATAGTCAGGCATTGTAACAGGCTGCTCAGGGAGGTGATGAAGTTGCCATGCCAGAAGTGTTTAAAAGATGGGTAGATGAGTTTTTTAGTAACATGGTTTAGTAGTGGACAGGTATGGTTGAACTTGATGATCTCTAAGGTCTTTTCCAACCAGGTGATTCTATGGTCTGAGTTTAAGAGCCTTGCATGAAATCCTGCAATATTAGAAATTGACACAGGTTTAGAGATAATACAGAGCTGTGAATTAAAAGTAAAAATGTTGACATTTTTGTCAAGTTAAGGTGAATTAGATATTTTTCCAAATTATCAGTTTGTTCTCTTCTGTAGGATGTTTACTGGAAATAAATGTAAGTTCTTTCTAAGAAACACCCTGCACCAAACTGCTAAACCAGACATCATCTAGAAAAAAAATTGTGTGATTTTTGTTTAAAAATAATCTGAAAATAAATAAGTTGTTGTATGGGAAAATGTTCTCATGTCAGTCCTTGTTTCCAGGCCAACACAAATCCACAGGCATAATTTTTATCATATAAACAAGATATCTTAGATCTAGGCTTAGAATTCCCCCTTTTTTATACCCATTGATTGAAAATAAAATACAGTTAGGGCAACCAGTTAGGGCAACCACTTACATTTACTTCAGAGAAATTCAACATAAGTAAACCAGTGCTATGGAGTCAATCAGTAAATCACTGCTATGGTCATAATGCTTAATGTGTGAGGCTCATTCTGAACAATGCAGAATATCAACTGACATTGGAGGCTTGAGTGAAGAGATTTCAGTCTATGGCTAGCATACTTGACTGATTTAGGGGAGGCCCATTTTGGTATTCTGTCTTTCCAGCAAGCTGGGCCTTACTAAATTGAAGATATGATACAATTTCTTAAAATGTTGATTTGTATTGGACTAGCATGACATTCTGTGGTGGTCTGAAAACCTTCACTGGAGTCTTCTACAAGGAAAATGAATACGTAAATATTCTCTTTTGCCTCAGCATAACTTTCTCAATTGTACCATATCCAGTTAGGTTCCACCTTCTGTGGTGTTCTGGCAACAAAAGTGGCAAGTTCTTGTTTTTATTCCATGTCCTTTGTAGTTCTTTTGCCTTCTTGAATTCTAGGACAGGAACAGATGTTTGTACCACATTTGATTGTCACCAGATTCAGTGCGTTTCAGAACCAGGATGGGGAAAAGGAAGCAGAGGGCTTTCAGAAGTATATCCACCAGGGAGTCTACTACTAGCACCACTTTGCTTCTGCATTTCTGAGCTGATACCAGAATAGGCGGAGAATGGCACCCAGCATTAGACTTATGTCAGTAAGAGGTTCATAAATAAATAAAATCTTCACCTAACAAGATGACAAATCTCCGCAGACAATTCGCTCCTAGTAAAAAAAGTAGTGTAGAATAATAGTAAATAAGCGAGGGCCGGTTTCAACCACAGGAAACAGCTTGTTGCTTCCAGGCTGAATATGACAGAAAGCCATAAATAGTCTTGCTTCTGTTGCCTATTCCACAGCTTTTTAAAGTCAAGCCGGCTGCCTAGGAGTATATGTAAGGAGGTAAACACTGTTGGAAAGGAAAGTAAATTTTCTCACTCCCCATCTTTCACTTCCCCTGGCAGAAGGCAGTGCCATTAGCTAATTCCCCAGAGCTCTCCTCTTGCTTCGATACTCCCAGGACTAGTCATGTTCCTTCCCACACCCACCCTACATCATTTTATTCACTCAAGTGCCTGATTCTTGCCTGGACAATCCCCTATCCACTGGGCAATAACAATCCAGTGACATTTGCGCTGCTAAAAACTTTGAGCTGTCTTTGCACCCAAGAGTTAATATCCAGCTTCACGACAACTTAAATGTTCATGAGACAAACAGAGCTTCATTCATGACTTTTCTACAGTCTCCCAGTTGTAATAGGGTCATAGAATAGTTTAGTTTGGAAAAGATTTCTGGACATCATCTGACCCGAGCCCCTGCTTAAAGCAGGAACAACTTTGAGGTTAAGTCCAATTCCAAAGTTGGATCAGGTTGCTTAGAGTCAGATCACTGAGATTTAAGCGCATTCAAGAGGATATTGGGCAACACTTTGCATTGTTTTACCACCCTCTGTGTGAGAAAATTCTCCTAATATCTAACGGGAATTTGCCATACTGCAGCTTGTATCCATCATCTCTCAGCCTTTTGCTCTGTACTGCTGTGACAAGTCTGGCTCTGTCTTCTCTATGTTTTACAGTAGGTAGATGCACACCACCTTCATCTTCTTAAAGCTGGACATACCTAGGTCTGTCAGCTTCTTCTTGTAACACTCCTAGTAACATCACCATCCATAAATCATTCCCTTCCTCTCCTGTAATATTTTGGAGAGCAAGATCCGGAAAAGGAAGGGGGAGGAAGTTTCCATTTTACTTTTGGGTTTTGATTGATTTTAAAAAACATGTATTTCTTATTGGCTTGGGCAGGAGAAGGAAAAGAGAGTTTTAATTAATCCTTCAAGACAGTTTTTCTTACATAGATGTGTCTCATACTATCCTTCCTCTGGCTGTTATATGTCTTGTTGCAAAGCAAATTGGTGAACCAACATTGTGTTAACATTTCTTTCTGGAATTCACTGAGCGTGGGGCAGAAAATGTTTGTGAGTACAAAACAAATCCCAGCAAACTATGCAAGCGCGGATTTCACAGGTGCCTGTTTCACCTTAGGAAAGGAAGACAAAGGTTTTGCAGAGGGTGGCATAAATCTTTCATTGTTGACTGAAAAGAAGTAAAGAAGAATAAAAATAAAAACAATAAGCTATCAATAGAAATCTTAAGGGCTTTAGAAGGCTTTGAGATCCAAACCAGAAGCTGATATTCTTCCTAATACATAGTGTGTTTTACTGGAAAATACGTTTCAAGATTAAGAAACATCAACATCCATCTCTCCTTTCTACAAAGTCCAGGTGGCAAGAATGAAAAGGTGAAAATCTGAGAGGTGTAATGAGTATTTGACTCCAGAGCAGACCTGTGATCATTCAGCAGCAGAGTTGGGAGCAGAGGAGGTGCCTGTGGCAGGCTGGACCAGAAGGAAGCAACAGCCAGGTGACAGATTGTTTCATGGCGTGGCTGCTCTGGACAGAGGAGTATGGTTTCTGACAAAAAGAAATTTTTTCAAGTTTCCGTTTTTCCTCTTAAGAATGAGGAATGGAGAAGAAGCCATAACTGGCAGGGACCAAGCAAACAGGGAAGGAGCCCTGCATAGGTGGTGGTAAACTGGGAAAAGAAGTGCTGCACATGGGAACATATGCTGTGTATACACACGTATTTGTGTGGGGTTTTCTTTAATATTCTGTTGTGTTAAGAGTCAAATATTGCTGTAACATCCAGTGTAACCAATATTGGGGCCTGCAGCCGCTTTTCACATGCAGCTTCTGCCAGTAACAACTGGATTCCATTCGGAAGCATCATGTCCTGTGCTGTGTATTAGATCAGCTGTGGTCTCACTGAAGAGCAGTCTTAAGCCCACTTGTATCTCATCTACTAATGTGCAAACCAGGAGTAAGCTGGCCCAACATCTGCTCCAGGCACTCTGAGAGATCTTCTGGAGAGCACTTTACGTTTACTCATGGGGAGCACTTGAACTGAATTTTCTTTGGGTTTTATATTACTGATTCATACCTGTTTAGCCTCAATCCCTTTGCTCCTTCATTTGCAAGTATGTAAGAAAGTTGAGCATAGTGTAAGGAGATCAGAATGTCTCACAGTGTGAATTATGGGTGGGTGCAGCTAGCACTGTCTTTGCCTCAGTTTTGAGCATAGCTTTTTCAAGCACAGCTTCTTTGGTTAACTATTGGAAAAAGTGTTTCTCCTGAGCTTTTCTGGTGAGCCTCACACTGTAGCCTCTCTCCCTTTGCAGACGCTGTTGAAGTTTTCACGCTCAGAAAATTTTGTGAATCGTGTAAGTCTGGAAGGAAATCTTGCATTTCTTTGGGGCTGCTTGTCAGAGGCTTTCGCCACAGCTGGAAGGAAAACCTTACATGTGAAAATAAAGCTTGGGCCTCCCAATTCCCAATTTCTTTTATTTTGAACATCAAAATGAACTATGTGTTGCACTCTGTAGGTGTCCATGAGTTCACAGAAATATTTCCTTCCCATGAAAATGTAGTGGAATTAATAAGCCAATAAACCCACCCCAGAAGCCTGTCCTTCACCTCTACCAGTTGCAAGCTTTAAAAACTGCAAAACAGAACAACGTTTTTTCAGGGTTCACACTGAGAAGCTGTTGAAAAGTGTAACCAAGTGTGACTAATGACTGCATGGCATGGAGTATTTGTACACATTCTATTTGCAAGCATAAAGCATGCGAAACCAGATCATTGAGAGGGGGCATAAGCAGCCCCTACAGGAATGCAGACAGAAATGGAAAGGCTTGTACGGTAAAGGACAATCACAGTAACACAACCAGTGCCTCCTGACACTGGGTAGCTGCTCAGTTGCACCCAATGAGAGAGAGGGTGCATGGTTTATCTTCAGGGATTGATGCTCTTTAATTAGAAATCATGGAGTAGTAGGAAGAAGATAATTAATATCAGGGTATTAATACTATACATAAACCAGAAAATGAGTATCAGGTAACAAACTGCTTTATGAGAGTTATTTATTCCAACTGGAAGATAATGCAGATCATCGAAAAATATCTAGTATCCACTGCCCAGTTCTCCAGTTTTCCCTCTACCATCAGCACTATGCACTGTAAAATCCAAATCCCGGAGACTAAGCAGGCTTCCATGCACTGAGCAACTGTGTGACACCTTATGTATGGTTGGAGTTGGTGAGAAGAGAGGTGCTCAGCTACTGCTATGGACTGAATTCAATTGCTGGGACATCTTTAGAAACCTACTAAGAGGAAACTCTAAGTTTCTTGCTCCTGTCTATAGGATGTACAAGAATGGCCTTCATCAAACCATTGTCTGCATGCTTTGGTTGCGATGCAGTCATACTTCTGTGCTTCTCCGAAGAGGGGCAATCCATGATTTCCAAGGCCACCTGTCACTGGGGGCCAAGACCTTGAGGTTCTTAACCCAGCAGGGAGAGGAGGGGGTGAGGAGTGGCTCGCTAGGGAGGCCTGCCTCTCTTCAGCAGGTGCGCTAGGACAAATGGTTGGCAGACAGCTCCTGCCAAAGTGGCTTCTCAGGGAAGCTGAGCTCAGCTCTCCCTGAAGCTGCCAGCCCTGTACTTCCTTCCTTGCCCCGTGCAGTGCTGCCTTCAGGAAATGTTATTTGGGAAAAAAATTCAAGAACAACTGGAGGGTCTCCAAAAGTGCCTGTAGTCTCATGGTTGAGTCAGACTTGCAGCCACATGAAACCTCTCAGCTAAGAAAGGATCAGCCTCTCCCCTGGTGTATGTTACTGTCCGATAGGGCTTCACTCAGAAAGAGGAGAGTTGCTCTTTCCCTCCCCATCCTTCTGCATGGGAAAGGGATCCAGTTTTCTACCCCATGGATGCTTTCTGACTTCAAACCTGAAGCAGAGAGAGAAGAAGTCTACTCACTGGGAACAGAAGAGAAGGAATTTGGCATGGACGTAGCTGGCACAGTTGCGTGGCCACGCACAGCACTGGCTTGCCTTTCTCTCCCTGCTAGGGGTGCAGCCTGCGGGGAACAAGCCTGCCTGCACTCCTCCCTCCCTCATGCTGCCGTCCAGCACTTTGTGGTCAGCAGTGCTCTGAGGATCGCTCCTCATCCCATCTGTTTGTCAACAGTGGCATCCACAAGGCTTTTCTCCCCATGACAATTTTAGACAAGAAAGGTTGGAAGTAGTCTGGGCTTATGAAAGGAAAAGATTCCCAGTTAACCCCTTTTTATCAATATTTTGCCTGGTATCAATGAGAGATATGGGCCAAAGTTTCTATGTATTCACAGGAAATTATTAATGGTGAATGTAGATCTGGCTGCTTCAAAGGCATCATTTTACTGGACTGGAGTTTACACTCACCAGCATCTCCAAGTGTCTCTTAGACACTTACTCTCCTGTCCTATTCAGAATTTCTAAGTACAGTAACCTTACAGGAAGGGGAGGGCTGGCCCAGGTCCATTTTTAAGCTGAATGTGATACCTCTGAATCTATTACAGCGATTGCAGTAAAGAAATATGCAGCACTGGCTCTTCCCAGAATCTGAAATCCAGTTGCTGCTGCCTTCCCACATTGCCAACTCAGAGACAGCAGTGCCTGTGCTGGGGAGATGAGGGCAAGGGATGTATGCATTGCCTGTCAAACACCTCCAGTCCAAAGGCATCAGGGTATTGCCACAGATATTAAACACCCAGATCTAGAACTGGGTGACTGAGGTGCCCTTAGTATGCCCATGGTCTCAATCCGGGGTATATGGAATAGTCTATGTAATTATATTCCCCTTAGTGCTTCAGAGAAGTCCCAGTGACTGTAATACATGCTAACTTAATCTTAGCCACAGAAAAATGTGTTTCTAATTTACAAATTCGGCAATTTTTCAATAAAAGTTGTTGCACTTTGTCTGATCTATTCTCAAAATACGGAAGTGCTTGAAGCATGACCACCTGCAATAACAGATTACTGTTCCCTAAAATATTGCCATACACCTACAATGTGGAGGCGTAAAGCTTCTCTAAAAAAGATCTTTGTTGTTTTTTCTAAAAGAAAGAAACGATCCTAAAGTAAAGCTGGTTTTCAGCAGCCTCTCTGCTCCCCAATGCAACTGGCATCAAAGTCTAATGAAAACCTGTTTGCGGACACTGGATTCGATCCAAAGTACACTATTGGCATATTCTAGACCCCTTGGGACATGACTCATATAAAAAACACAAGCCTGTCATCAGATGGCTGGTGGCTCAAATAAATCAAATTTACTTTGAAAATTGAGGCATACCAAAATTTTATTAGGTGAAACTTTGGCATTTCTTATAGCCAACTTGCACATATATATTTTTATTACTTACAGCAGTTTAAAAGTATGCTACCAATCATATGCAAAACAAGACGCAATTGCAAACGTACATTTTTTACTGGGTGGCGGGAGGAACTGTGTTGTTTTCTTTTAAAAGCCTTGAATAGTGCTGCATGTTTGTTAAAGGTGGCACAGCAGAACAGGCCTCTCTATTTTCCTGCGAGTGGCTAGGCACACATCCTCCATTTGTGGTCTCAAGATCCGACTTCAATAAGCAGCTTCTCTTACAGAATAATTGCTCACTAAAGCTATCAACTGTAACACAAAAATGACATATAATATTTGCAACGTTTACAAGAAACAGGCATAAATGCCATTGATGTTCCTCTATGGCTCAGGAAGGACCTGACCTTTGGACTTGAAGGGGCTATTCCTGCAGTAGCCCACGTGCAGTGGTTGAGTCCAGCATTGCTGCAGCCAGTACAACAGTGGCTCCTGGCTCAGACATATGGGGCTGTACAGGCTCGCCCTTTCCATGCCGACACCCATAGAGGCTCACCGCTTGCTTCAATGCAAAAGATGCTGTCAAATGCAGCAAAACAAAGGTCTGATTCTTCTAATCTTCCAGCACATGACTTAAAATCAGGACAAAGGCCATATTTGGGATGAGAGTGCATGCTTTTGGACCTGATGATAGAAGCCAAATCCATGAACTAAAAGAAAATACATTAATTTTTAGAAAAAATTCTCAGCAGACAAGAAAGCCAAACTCCCACTGACATTGCTAAACTTTATTTATCTGAGTGCGTAGCAAGATAGCCCCTGCTTTAAACAAATGATAGAAGGAGTAAAAAGCTGCAGATTTGGTCTAGTTTTTCCTCAAACTCCAACTAAAGTCTATGGGAATATACTCAGATAGAGTCCAAGAAGCATGCTGGCTGTGCTCCAAAATAACTTAATTCACTGTGCTAACACAGAGAAAGGGAAAATAATGGTGCTGTAGATAAAACCCACAGGATTGCTGTATCTGACAGCATGTTGTTTTGGGACAGATAGATTCTTGACCAAATGCTGACACCTCTGTCACAGAAAAAAGAGTTACTGAGGTTCCCAGCAGCTGGTTCCTGAAGGAATGCTGCAGTCCGGTGCTTGGCCCTGTTGGGGATTCAGGGCTCCTTGCTAAGAGGAGCTCATCCATGTAGGCAGGTGCCTCTCAATGTGGTGAGCTTATTCCTTAAAAATCACAAAGACTAAATCAAAACAGAATTTAGCCCTGAATATGAAACCCTCAGAAATGTAATATTTGGTTGTAAAGGGGTGCATTTGTAAGGAAGTGGGAAAAAACAGCTGTGTGGGCTGAGCCCTTTCAGAAGTGTTGCGCAAAGCACAAGATTCTTATAGACACTCAGGATTGTTGTAACTCTCTTACTCTGAAGGTAGCCATAGAAGTTCCTTTTATTTCCACTGTTAGAGCAAGACTGGTGCTGATCTGTTGCCTCCAGGGTTTTCTATGGTGGAGGGACCGACCAGCTCTTCTAGAATTCAGGGAACTCATCTATTTTCCATTTTGGCAGCCAAAGAATTGTTGTTGGAAGCTGACAAAAATTATCTCTGATATAGAGCACTTACAATGAATTTAAAGCACACACATTCACAAAAGAACATGCTTACTTTACATATTCTAACACTATGGGCTGTGAAGGTTTTTTCAGTGGAAATGTGAGGCCTGATCCAAAGCATTTGAAGAAACAGTTTATTTCATATTAGTGGACTTTCTCCTTGACCCTCTATTCCATACATTGCTGGGTGTGTTTGTTTAGTCTGTGGCCAGATATAATGGCATTCATAGACTTCAGAAAATTCTGCAGAATTTAGGCTTCTTCCCATATCATGAAGGAATAGAAACATACTTGTTCTCAAAATAACAAAAAGACTGAGTCATTACAAGAGATATCATTAGTATTTAGTCACTGAAATACCATGTTGCAACTAAAAATTTTTCTCCATGGATATTTGATCAGTTTCCAGGAAAGAAAAAAAATTGTAATAAAAATCATATGAACTCATAAGTGAGGGAGAAATAAATTCTGGTAACCTGTAGTTCTCTTGAGACAATTTCTTGTCATATCAACACACTGCTTGAATATTTTCCATTATTAGTGTTCTCTACCTCATTGTTTTGGCTACTCTACGTATTTCCACAATTTTCTTTCCCCTAAATAAAACAAAAAAAAATCATCAGATAATAAAATGTTTCTACAATTTAATTAAATTAATATTTACTGTCAGCACAGCTTAAATCTGGTCTACTTTTGCATATGCATCATGATGTAGACTTTAATTACTTGATCACATACTCCTTTTCCCCATAGAACAGCAACCTTTTCCTTCGCAGGATCACCTTCTTTCCAAATCTCTAATTTTTGATTGATTGACTCTGAGAAAAGAGCTGCAGCTGAGAAAGGGAAGTTTCTCCTAGTTACCTAACTACCCCAGGATCTGTTCCTCTGATTTCACCTCTGGCTATTACTTTCTTTCCAGCCCAAATTCAAATGGCCCTCCTAAATCCTCTTTTGATCTATCCCTTCTTCCTTGTTTCTACCTCTCAAGCCACGCATTGTCACCCAAATTTCCCTTCCAGTTGACAGTAATGCTACAGGAAACATCTTGCTATCATAATGTGGCTCTTTCCACCCAGCTTGGCTTTTGTCCTGTTCTAGGTTCAGATCAGAGGGCTTCTTCCCCCTCTTCGAGAAGGCTTCTCCTGAGAGAGGTTACAGGAGCACAGGTCATTCTCAAACCCTGCGTGGTGACCCCTGCGCAGGCTTAGAGCAATGTGAGCATGCTCGGCAGCATGGCACTCTTCTGATCTTCAGTAAAAATTTTCTGCCTACGTGAACAGTCTTTTCCTTATAGTTTACCTAGTCTGGGCAGGCTTTCATAGGAGTAGGCCTAGCCTACAATCTTTACAAAGATTGCGTAAAAGGGATGAGCCTTCCAGTGTGGTTGTACTTGAAGTTTCTTTTTTAAAAGAAAATGTCACGTCAGTTTTTTCAAGACAAGCAAAGCCATTTATTTTTTCCCAGTCCAGTCTTAGATATGGATAGAAATAGGGCCATATATTTTCTTTGGCCATAATAGATGTTCTTCTGTTTACTGAAAGATTCACCTAGTTAAAGATGACTATTTGTAATACTCAAATCGTAGTTTTACAGTGTTGATAGCAACTGAAAACATGATCTTCTATCAGGATTTGTCTTAGCAAGTGCTTGTACGAGTAGCCCTGCAATATTTTCCTAAGACCCACGCCACAGAGTTCTTCTAACCTTAATCAGCAGCTCAAAATTCAACCTTCCTCCCAGTCTGTTGTGGCAGTGACATATGCCAACTGTGTCACTTGTAAATAAACCAAAAGAAGCCACCAGGGACTCTGTAATCGGTTTCATTTTTGGGTGAAGTCTTCTTCTAACACCCAGAGAGGAGATGATGGGGCAGTACCAGAGACAATCTCTACCTCCTGACTCAGCCTAGGCACAAGAGAGTCCCCCACTAAAGCAGCATGGATTGCATTCCCAGTCGTCAAAAAATTGGCTTTCAGAGCCTGTATCATGTGGGATCATTGTTTGGAGGGACCACTGCCTTATTTACATTCTGTTTCATCATTTCAGACTTCACTTTACCATGAATTTGAAAGCTGCACTTACAGTATGGTCTTCCCACTATGAAACATTTGTATTAATAAGTTCCTTATACAAGGCCTGGCATGTTCAGCTGGACCTTGAAAATTCAAGCTGAAGGATGAAAATTTCACAGAAAAGAACAGAAAACTAGTAGAACTCAAACGTGCATGTGCAGCTGGCGGCTGGGTCCACAAGGACCTCTAGCTCTGCAGAAGACCTGTCACAATCTTAGGTTATTAGTCTAATTAAAGAGAAGCTGGAGTCTTTGCAAAAGTAATTTCTTTTCTGCATACATAACTGTTTTATGAACCAGACTTGTTTCCTCAGTGCCAAATTGCATTTCAGAATGTCTCCTTGCTAAATAGAGTGAAATGTATTTCCATTTTTCATGGCTGAACCACATTTTGGATGAGGGGGAGGCAGGAGTCCCAGTACCATTTCCTGAAGTCAACAGCAGACCTGCTATTAATTTCAGTGTCCCAGGATTTAAGCAGAGAGATAACAGAACCTCGAATGGTTTTAAGCTCATTGAAATATTTCTCCAAAATGAAGCATACGCCATTCAGTTAAGATGCACATTTACACAGCTGAGGATGACAACTCTAGTTTGACTGAAGACCGGAGAAGAGAACGGTGCCTCCTCCTACATGGTCTGCCCCCTAAAGAAAACATCTGCCTGCATGTTTTACCAGGAATGTGAACTGCAAATGTAATCTGACCTTTAGACAAAAGGAAGAATATTGCTTCAGTCTACAAATACAAAAGAGACTACAATGTTGCATTGACTGCTTGCTGCACATGTGGATAAAACCACAATGATAAAGGACCGAAGAACATGATTGTTTAGTGAGTCAGGGCTTCCAGGCACCTAGCACAAAATATGAGAGTTTAAGTTCAGCCTGGTGTAATTCTTGGAAATTATCTGAAGTGGGTTCATTCATGTCTTCACAGTAACAACAATGTGTATCCAGGCTGTGAAATGCTGTTTCACAAGCAAATTCATGCCAGCTCTAATTTAGGCCAAGGCTCAGCACTTCCTATGAGCAATAGGATTTTGAGGGAGGAGCTTTTTCTAAGGCTTCTTTGAGATTAAAGAGCTGTCTAGGATCCGGTTTCTTAAACTTAATACTTAGTATGTACAATGCAAGGGATGTGGCAGATATCACTGGATTTCTTCCTGTGGAAATTCATTCTTTCATTACCACAATGCATGACCACAACTTCTGAACAATTAAATTCTACCCAATTTCTGTTGCAGTGGTCATCAACTTCTCACTGAGATCCTTCTGCAACTTGAAAGTGTCTCTTCTCTAACATCCTTCATCTGCAGGAGCTCCAACCTCTGGTCTCCCTGGGAGCAGTGGATAGGGGCAATCTGCCTAGCTTAGGCTGCCTGCACTGCCAGGGCTGATGCTGCAGGGTGGACCTTAAGCTCAGGGCACCCTGACGGGCTGCTCTACCTCTAGGAGACCAGTAGCTGCTGCAGTACCAAATCATAGACCCACTTGCAGAGTTGGATATTACTCTCTCTTTTCTCAGGTATTTAGCATATTCTGTAATTTATTTTTTTTTTTCACATTCACTGTAGCAGCAGTCAAAGCAGCAAGGCTTTCCTCTGTGTGCCTTTTAGCAGTGCCAAAGTCACATCCAGATATATTTCTGAGGAGTTACAAGCAATTACTCTGCAGTTACTGTGAAAGGAGCTTTGTATTAAATCTTGTTCCTTTAATTGTAAAGAAGTCCAAAGACCTCTTACTTGAGTGTAGAACTGCTGCTGTGTTCACCAAAAACTCCAGGTCCTTCATTCTTCCCCTGTGAGACACAGTTGTTCTTTTTTGTGTCATTTTTTTGGCGTTCTTTTTATCCTTTAGCATACTTTCAAGATTATTTACCGTAAGTAGAGGAACAAAAAAAGCATAATCCAAGTGCTGCCTGTGCTGTCCGCCTCACCACCAGTTTAGCTGTTGTAAAGACTACCAGATGCTCTCAGAGTTCCCTGGCATTTTAGCAATTGTCTTCATCACTGGAGCAATTTGTAGCACAGAAGAGATAAAATCAGCTTCATTCAGTCACTGATTATTTAATGCCTTCATTTTAGATTTCCCTTAGAGCATCATTAAATTCTTTTAAACTAGCAGTGCTCTGTTAATTTCATTAATTCAGCCACATATTCAGAAAACACTTTTTCTATTTTTTTATTTTATTTTTTATGATTCAATTTATAAAAAGAGAAACACTCCGTGCCTCCCAGTGACTTTTGGGACAGATGATTTTGTAGAATTTCCACAATCCCAGCAAATGCTTTGTCTGGGGGTTTAATAGGAGCTGTTAAACTACACAGCAGGTTATACCTTCTAGCATCTATTACACTTAGTAAAACCGGCACATTTTTCCCATCAGCTGCACTCTCCATGATTATACACTGCTCCAGTCTCACTATAGGTGGGCCAGGCCTCCACTGGGCAATTAAATAAGTCATTTTCCCGCCAACAGCCAGCCATTTTAATGCTTTTCAAAACACACACATGCACGCGCTCACGCGTGCACACATGCACAACTTCTCAACTACTTGGTTCACTGCTCACCACCCTCTGGGCCCTGCAGTCACTCTCTGGCATGGGATTAGGGTTACGCTTTCAGAGGTAGCAGCTGGAGCTCTTACACTTGGCCCAACATCTGCAACACAAAAGTGGCGCACGCAGGGGCTGCTCGTTTGCCGCGTGCTGCACAGGATCTCTCTGAGGCTTGTGATTCTGCACTGGCCAAGGCAGAGGCAGCCCCAGTGCCATCACTGCACCAAAGCCAACTGCTTTTTTGGTGCATCAATGTGCGGTGGTGATGCAGCAGGAGACTGTGGAACAGCCCATTTTGAGCACTATATGTGCGTGCTGCTGTTATAGCAGAGTTTGAATATCTTCTAGGGTACAGGTGGTGGTCAGAGTTTAGGGAGCTCCTGTCCTATCCCTACACCCTGCAGGGAGCAGGAAGATCAGTTCACCCAATTAAGAGAAACCAGCCTTTCTAGATAACTATACTGAAGATTTACAGCCGGGATTTTTCAACAAATCTCATGGAATAAGAAATACAAACTGCCCAATATCCTCTCTAAGGACATCCCAGGCAGTTAAAGAAAAAAGCTCTTTTTGCTTTATTTGAGGAGTACTTTGCAGAATGATAGCTAGTCCATGCTGAAAGCCTTCATCTGTGTCCTGTTTATTTTGCTAGGGTAGATACAGTCCTACTTTATCTATTGATGCCAATGAATTGACTAAGATGTTTTTGATGACCTTAACATAAGAGATTTCTTGTCCAGCTTAAGTGGGCTTATGACTGTCTGAGGCTACATATAGCTGATAGGAAAATAAATTACTAGTTTTAAAAAGTAAGACATCTCAAGCTTTAGTGTACCCACTAAGAATACATATTCCTGTTTTTATAGTTCAGGTAGCTATTGGATATGGCTTTTTACACAGAAGGACATCTTATAAGTTTTTATTTTTTAACCCTCGGTGAAATGTGGTTACCAGTGCAGACCAGCCCAGCAGGAGGTAAAGCTGCAACTTCGTATGAAGAATATACAGGGAAGTTTTTGATGCTGATGTTCAGCAGGACACCCTGCACTGAGTAGTCATGAACTGTACAAATTGCTCATTCTGGAAGGAAATCTGACATTTTGAAGGCTAGGTTTTTACAAAGGAACTATGGCAGTTAAACTCTTATGATTCCCCATGCTGGGAACATTCATCAGCTACAATAAAATAAAAGGAATTGGCACATGGGATTTGCATATCCTGCAAAAAAAACCCAGAATATAGAGCCTACAAGATGAGTGCTAAGTGCCACTGAAATGTCTCCTTTCATCTCCTAGACACAATAAAGACAGTGAAAGTATTTTAATTTGCACCTCTGGGCCCAAACCTGCCCGGCAAGTGTCCTTCCTAATTTCCCATTAGCTTCAGTGAGATTTGAGGCTGATCAGCAAAGAGGAATCTTGCACTTGTCAGAAAGCACCTGAAGAACAGAGGGGATCCTTTATGAAAGACCCTGATGAGAGCAAGACCATTAAAGTGTTTTAGCACACTGAGATACAGTGGAAAATATATTTATGAAACAATAGATCTAAAAAACCGGAGACATCTTTCTGTTTTTTTCTTCTCTTTTCTCCACAGTTTCATTAGTTTCTGTTAAAACCTTTAACAGATGCCTAATTGACACAGTCAGAAATAGTTTTCCAATCATGCATCACTTTAATTATCCAAAAGTTTTTTCAGATCTCTCATGGATAGTCTTTTCACTGAGATGAATTATTTGCTGTGTTTCAAGGTCCTTTGCTAGAATTCTGCTCATCTTCTCATGACTTTTCCCCTAGGAAGATTGTGCAAGAAACTTAGGAAGGGAGAGGAGAAGACAGGACAAGACTTAATTTCAGCCACAAAGGTACATTTCTCAGAATATTTCATTTGAAAGTTGACGTCTAAGCGAGACACTTTGCATTTTAATGAATCAACACTAAAACTCTGACCTAATGGGAAGTGTTTCATGATACATGTTACTTGGGATTTTGTGCCTGTGTGAACATCTTGTTCTCGGCTGCATATCCCAGAGCCATATTTGCTAGAGGGGCCTCTGACTGTACAAGCTTTCTCTTCATGCTTTGTTTTAGATGTAAAGTTAATTTCTGACTTTAGTGGAGATAGCACAAACTTTATCAACCATTAAAAAAACCCAAAACACCTGCCTTTCATTTTGTAAGTCAATGCAAAATTCTCATCTATGACAGGACAGCCAGGATTTTGCCCAAGATACTGGATTTTTGTTTTTCAAAATTATGAGCTTGACCAGCCCCTGAAATACTTTAATAAAAGCTAAAATGCTCAGCATCTCTGAAAAATCAGCTTGAGGAAGCCTAAAATTATGAAAAAGTACCTCTTGAAAATTCAAGTTCTGTGTGTTAGCTGCTTTTCTAATGATCCTAAAAAATACTCTGCATTTAAACTTGAGGAATACAACAGCCATCCTGTGCTGTAAGGCATATTGCAGGACTCCTTTAACCAGCCATGTTCCCGTAATTGCAATGATGTTTCTTTCAGTAATGTTATTATGTCTTTAAAAGGGATAGGTTATAAAAAAAAAAAAAAAAAAGAGTTCTCAAAATATGTTTGGATGGAGTTTTTTTCCCTCCTTCTTCCAAAAAAAGATTAAGTTTTTTTGGAGGTGATAATATTATCAATCACGTTCTCAGTTCTGGTCAGTGGGAGACATCTGGATCAACATTTCCCTAACTCTTTAAGCCAGAGATCACTGACCACCCTTTTCCCACCTCCCCAGACATTTCCTTTGGGCTGTCGTCTGTCCCCATCATCAAATTTTCCACTGGAAATACTATACAGGTCCTCTGGTTTCACAGATCATCTTTTTCACAGGTCTCATTCAGTCATTTGTGGATCAGTGCAGATCTTTTATGGAAGGATGATTATTTATATGAAGGATATTAATCATCTGTAAAACCAAAATGCATGTTGAAGTGTTCACTTTGTGCTTGGCAACACCTGAAAGCTTTGGGACCAAAAGAATATTGTCTTTCTTCTGGTCTGGAATGGCTCAGGGATTTCTAGCCTGTCTTGGCTGAGAACAGGCACTTAGAAGTGGGATAGTGTGATCCCAGTATCCGCTCCACAGCATTGCTGCTGGAGAGTGGGGAAGGCTTCAGGGAAATGACAGAAGCTTATTTTCCATAGCAAGGTGATAGTATCAGCCAAGCTGTATGCTGGTTAAATACATTTAGCCAGCAACAGGTATTAAAAAAAAAAATCAAAGGAAATGAGATATAACAAAAAAGGAATGAGTCTTACCAAATTCTTACCACACCTGTTAAGTAGTGTGTACTTTTGCACATGGTATCGTTTACTCTGTATGACAGCATTATATATATACATTGGGGTTTGCCTTTTTAAGTAAGGGATGTTAACAGCCTTGAATAAAACAGGGACAAGCAGTGTAAACAGGATGGCATATAAAGTGTGATACAGTATAGAGGGCAAAGTATGTTTGAAGGTTAGCTTATTAATAAAACATGGCTGGCCTTGATTTAGTTTATAAGAAACTTAAGACATTTATCAACATCTGTCTGAACCCATTTCCAGTCTCTTTGGACTCTGTTGTGGATAAGCTGATTAATAAAAGATGATGCCTTAGGAAGGAAACTTAGATCTTTGCAAGCAATGACAAAAGAAAATTCAGTGCTTAATCTACATATGAAAGGATACTGTGAAAGTAAACTAGTTTACCACTACATCCCAGGATGCCAATATCTTATAACATTTCATCTGACTTAGTTTTGGCTGGAGTCTGGAAAAGTAAGAAAGAATTCAAAAAATTAAGTGTGGAATTAATTTACAAGAAAGATCCTTGTCCTTGCTTATGGAGACTCTGTAATCTAATCCTGTTCCCTTGTGGCTTCCTCCCCTCAGTGTTTTTAACTTTGCAGCTTTCCGTGTTTGTTTTTCATTTGTCTCCTTGATCCTTTAGTCTTTCCTTTTCCTTAGGCTAGAATAAAGTTCTAATATTAAAGTGCCACACTTTGCCTATTGATAGTTGTTGCCCAATAAAATGTTGCCCTCAGAAGCCAATTAGTGAAATACATTTCTTGTAATAACCAGTAATTTGTTTAATTTTCATGCATTCTTGCCTGATAGTCAATCAAAGGGATGCACATGCGTAGTGTCTGGGACACAGGGACAGCCCAGCATAACTGTGAGGTGCAGATCACTCCCTGCACATGCACCTGGCAGCGATGATGTCACCTGGCTTCAGCAATTTGCAGGCTGCATCAGCCTGCACCTTCCAGAGTGGGAAGTAGTGTGGCCATAGATGCATGTGCCCTGCCTGACCTAACACATCTGGGACTTCTCTGCAAGGGAGCAGGATGCCTCGGTACAATTCAGCATGTTGGTGTTTGGGCACTACCTCCCCTCACTGCAGCCAGGTCTTCAGACACCAATCCACTGACTATTTCAATATTTTATGTGAAGCAAAATAGTTCTAATATAAGAAAATGAGGGGCTGTATCTATATCAGAGACACTTTTCTGATCCTGAGGCAGTCACCACAAGGATCAAGTCCACATAGCTTGACTACCATTTGGGAAGCCCCAAAAAAGTGTGGCTGCAGCTGCCTTGCCTTTATAGAATCATAGAATGGTTTGGACTGGATGGGACAAAGAAGATCATCTAGTCTAACTCCCCTGCAATAAGCAGAGATATATTCAACTAGATCAGGTTGCTCAGAGACCCATCCAATTTGACTTTCAATGTTTCCAGGGATGGGGAATCTACCACCTCTCTGGAAACTTCTTCCAGCGTTTGAACACCCTCAGTGAAAAAAAAATTCTTCCTAACACATAGTCTAAATTTCTCCTATTTTAGTTTAAACCTATTACTCCTTGTCCTATTGTTACAGGCCTTGCTAAAAACCTTTGCCATCTTTCTTATAAGTCCTCTTCAAATATTGAAAGGTTGTAATAAAGTCTCCTTGGAGTCTTCTCTTCTTGAAGCTGAGCAGCCCCAATTGTGTTAGGGTCTTCTTCTGCAAATCATCTCTGGCTTGTGATAACCTTCAGGAAGGAGTGGATTTAAAACCAAGCAAAACAGACTGAAAGTCTGTTCACTGCTTTAATATGTGGGTGAGTCAGCCGAGCATCACCCTCCTTAATGCTTCATGGCCTGGAGCATGTTCCCACAAGCAGGGAGCATTTGAACTTGTGTCTCACATCTCACAGGTGGCCGTGCCTACCAGAACAGTACTGAGGAAAGAAAAACACATTTGGTGCCTCCCCATTCAGATCTGAAAAATATGCTGAGCTTGTAGGGGAAAATGAAAATGTCCTATAAGCTTTCCACAAGAAAAAGGTGTAGGTGCTAGCCCATTGGGAATATTGCACACGGTAAAAGCTGAGAGGGCAGCTTCCTGCAGCTCAGAGAGAGCCCAAGAATGTCAGAGAAGAGGGAGGTGCAATATCTCTGCATTTCATTCTCACTGTAAATCTTGCCCTAAGAGAATAACAGTGGCTTGTAATGAGACATTCTCCTATTTATTTATATAAACTTCTAAAAGTAAGATTAGGCAGACTGGCAGGACAGATCCAGATTTTCCTGAGGTCTGGGATGGTGAACTGAAAGATTCAAATTTAGATCATCTTTCCATGCTAGCCGAGAAATGAAGACTGCTACAGTGTGGGAGATCAGCTTTTGAAGGCCCGTTTTATAAGGAAACATATCTGGATGCCATTTCATCCTTGGAAAGAAAAGTTTGTTCCTTGGGGTAGTCTTAAGTGATACTGAAAGCTACTTTAGATTAATTTGGATTTAAACAGATTAAGCAGACAGTGTGGAAAGGACCACACTGAGCCAGATCCTACACTGGGTTAAATTGGCATGACGCTCTCAAAGACAAAGGAGTGACAATTAATACCAGCTGAGTATCTGGCCTATTGCATATAAAGACCATGTCAGAGACCACCTACTTTATAATACAGCTTATAAAAATGGTTGAAGATGTTTAGAGCCTGTTGTACTAGCTGGAAATTCCCAGTCTGGTTTCTGCAGCAATGAAGGCACCAAGATGTAGATGCCGAGTCCTGCATCCACCTGTGGTATTCAGTGCGTTTTCTGTAAACGATCTTGAAATGATGGTAATGACAATGATTTTTTTAACAAGAACTAGTATATATATGTGAGGATTCCTACCCCAAGTTGTGGGATCATAGATTACTGCAAGGATTTTCCCTATAATATAGGTTCCAATTCACTTGGATTCAGTTAAAAATCTGACATATTATGAAAAAAAATAGGGAAATGTATTTTTTAAATTACTGTAATCACTCTTGAAGCACATTACACTACGTGATAAAATCCTTTGATAGCCAAACCTGATAGCACATCCATGTGCCCTTTGTTGCAGTTTTGCCTTGCCCTCCAATCATATTTCCCCATAGTCTGTACAAGCAGGAGCTATAATATTAGCTTTCATTCTACATTCTTACCAGTCAGGATCATTCATTGATTCCTGGATGTGAGGACCAATGGTGGTGACCATATGGCTTTGGAATGATCTGTTGTCTTTTCCATAATAGTATTGTGGCTTTGTGTTTCCCCAGTAGTGATGAATAGGCACAGACATGCGTTATGCACATGTTGATAGGTTTAGATGAACTTTGAATTTTCATAGTTTTCTTTTCTCTCTCTCTCTTCCCCCCCCCCCCCCCCCCCCGTTTTTCTTTTCAGGGTGCGCAGAGAGGAAGAGTGGTTCTGGATTGAAAAAGTGAGAAAGGGGTCTTTAATGAATTCACCTTTTGGGAACATAGTATGATTTGATCAGCAAGGCTAGATGGCTGACAGACCCCATCTAGATGTTAAAGGATAATTATGACAGTCTTCCACAAGAGACTAGCTAAGGACCACGTACAATGGGCAGCCCCATGCTGAAGAAGAGCAAATGCCTCAAAATGGCTCTCGCTGCTGACCTTGTGAACAGGACATACAGTGGCCAGCTGACTCCATACTCCCATCCCCATTGGCTCTAAAAATCTAGGAGGTATCACACTGAAGGGAACAAGTCTGCTTTCCTCATGACAGCTGAGGGCAGCACACCATCTCCCATGCCTTCTTCCTGGGGGTGTGCAGAAGGAAGGGATGGATCAACTTCATCCGATACCCTGGTCCTCTCTTGTGGAAGGTGTGGGGTGAGCACCAGAGGCCAATATTGTTTGAACATCGAGAGTATGCTAATAATGGACTAAGATGAAATGGTCTGTTCACTAGGCTGTTCTTGCCCACTTCAAAACTCAGACAAAAAAGCTGTTTGGTTAACCTTTGTTTATAAAGTTTGAGATAAAATTGTACTGCATTAACACAGAGGCCAGTTAAAAGTGGGGGAGAATGGGACATATAAAAAAGTATCACAGGAGTGTGCCTGAAGTAATCATGGCCTGCTTATTCCTTTTCTCGGCTCTGAAAAGGTCACCTCATCTTGAACAAGAAACTGGGTAATTCTTCCATAGTCATTCACAACTTGGGGGGCTGGATTCAGGGGCCCCCTCCCCTCCTGTGCAATGTTTTATTCTCCTTCCTACCTTATGGATTGATTTAATGTTTGGAATCCACAAAAAGCAAACTCACAAATAATTTGTGTTTGTATCCCAACAAGGGTTACTAATTTCACAAAAAGTACATCTGCCTTGAGAAATATTCATGGTGCGGGTGGTGGGCGGCTGGGAGACAAGAAGAATCATATGTGTTTGCTTTGCTCCTTTGCTCTTCCCTTCTGGTCTTCTCACACTATTAGAGGAGGGATACTGGGCTGGACAGACCCTTCATCTCACCCGCTACAGCTGCTCTCATGTTTGTAAGTTATGGGACTTCAAGCATTTCAAAAATCCAGAAGGAAATGGCTTGTTGCCCAAATACCATGTGGGTTTTGTTTTCATCTTCAAACAAATGATAAAATCCAAGGTGTTCACAAGAAGTAGCAGAAATTTCGCAGAAAGCAGCTTCTAGAGCATGTCAGTTTCAAAGGGTTTTTGTTGGTTTGATTGTCTTCAGTATCAATGTTCGAAGCATTATATATAACTAACAGTTTTAACACTTTCCAGGCTCTTTCACCATGAAATTTATGTTGCAGCAGATTGGACAGAAGACTGGATATTCTCTGAGGTGTTAATAGTGTGTATGATTACAAAGTCTCTCTCTCCCTTCTGATCTTTCATCATGATATCCATACTGCAATAAACACCGGCCGCTGTTTGGGTTGCTTCGAAAGTGTTTTTCTTTCAGTCCTGAAAAGAAAAATGTATAGTCATCTCCTGAAAGTGTAGAAATCACAGTATCACAGTATCACAGTATCACAGTATCATAAGGTTGGAAAGGACCTCTGAGATCATCAAGTCCAACCTATAACCTAACACTAACACCAACCATCATCTAGACCATGGCACTCAGTGCCTCATCCAGTCTCCCTTTAAACACCTCCAGGGTAGGTGACTCCACCACCTTCCTGGGCAGCCCATTCCAATGGCCAATCACCCTTTCAGTGAAGAATTTTTTCCTCACATCAAGTCTAAACTTTCCCTGACGAAGCTTAAGTCCATGCCCTCTGGTTCTGCCACTGGTCACCTGAGAGAAGAGACCAACCCCTGCCCGACTACAACCTCCTTTTAGGTAGTTGTAGAGAGCAATGAGGTCTCCCCTGAGCCTCCTCTTCTCCAGGCTAAACAGCCCCAATTCCCTCAGTCGCTCCTCATAGGGCTTGTGCTCCAGCCCCCTCACCATCTTCGTTGCCCTCCTCTGAACACATTCCAGTATCCTAACATCTTTCCCATACTGAGGGGCCCAGAACTGGACACAATATTCAAGGTGAGGCCTGACCAGTGCCGAGTACAGGGGGACAATAACTTCTCTGGTCCTGCTTACTACACTATTCCTGATGCAGGCCAGGATTCCATTAGCCTTCTTGGCCACCTGGGCACACTGCTGGCTCATGTTGAGCTTCCTGTCCACCAGCACTCCCAGGTCCTTTTCTACCTGACTACTCTCTAGCCACTCTGTCCCCAGTCTGTATCTCTGCATGGGATTGTTGTGTCCAAAATGAAGTACCCGACATTTGGACTTATTAAACATCATCCCATTAGAATCGGCCCAGCTCTCCAATCTGTCCAGGTCCCTCTGCAGGGCCATCCTACTCTCTAGCAGATCAACTCTTCCTCCCAGCTTGGTATCATCTGCAAATTTGCTGATGATGGACTCAATCCCCTCATCCAAATCGTCAATAAAGATATTAAACAGGACGGGACCCAATACCGATCCCTGGGGGACACCACTGGTGACCAGCCGCCAACTGGATGAAACACCATTTACCATCACTCTTTGGGCTCGGCCATCCAGCCAATTCCTAACCCAGCACAAAGTGCTCCCATCTAGGCCACGAGCTGCCAGCTTCCCTAGGAGTCTACTGTGGGGGACCGTGTCAAAGGCCTTACTGAAATCCAAGTATACCACATCCACAGCCTTCCTCTCATCCACCAGGCGAGTCACATGATCGTAAAAGGAGATCAGGTTGGTCAGGCAGGACCTACCCCTCCTAAACCCATGCTGGCTGGGCCTGATTTCTTGACCGTTCTGCAGGTGGTGCATGATTTCACCCAGGATTATCTTCTCCATGATTTTACCTGGGACCGAGGTCAGGCTGACAGGTCTGTAATTACCTGGATCATCCTTACGGCCCTTCTTGTGGATGGGCGTCACATTGGCCAACTTCCAGTCTTCCGGGACCTCTCCAGTGAGCCAGGACTGCTGAAAGATGATGGAGAGCGGCTTAGCAAGCTCATCCGCCAGCTCTCTCAGCACCCTAGGATGGATCCCATCCGGCCCCATAGACTTATGAGGGTCCAAGCGGCTCAGCAGGTCTCTAACCTCCTCCTCATGGATTGCAGGAGGGCCATATTTCACCCTGCCCCCATCAACCACTTCAGAGGGCCAACTGTCAAGCGAAATAACTGTTCCAGTTGGAAATTTTCAAAATGTTCATAGGTTTTAGGAAACTCCAGAAATATCAATAGTAAATGGCATCCAAATTTTTATTGAATTTGATTTTTTTGAGGCTGATGCCATAAAAAAAAGGTTTCTAATCAGACAGCTTACGGTGCTATGTATTAACATATACCCTGAGAGGAGTAAAAAGTGCAACCAGAACATTTCAACTGCTTAAAACAAGCCAAAGAACCAGGAAAAAAATGGGCTTTTTGTGATGATATTGAATGCAGATGGACTGTTCGGCTCAACAGAATGAAGGTTACAATATTCAAATCTTTTCCCTCTACACACTCAAATCCCAATGACAGGGTACTCTGGCAGTCAAGATAATGTCCATGCCAAGGCTGAAAAAATCCCTCTGGTCATTCCACAGCCAATGCAGATGCCCTTGCCCTCTTTAATGAGTGTTGAGTGGGTTGGACCAGAGCGGGGCATCGGACTTTACGGCAGTTTATAGGAAGAGAGACGACCCACCTGTTACCCTATTGTGTCAAAATAGAAATTTGATTTGAGGTATGAGAACACAGGTGACAGATGCACAGCAAGGGAAAAGAGAAGCCTATAGACTACAGGATGACTCTAAGGAATGCGTGCCTGTGAAATGTTTCCTCTAACAAAATCTGAGCTAATAGCTCAGAAAATTACTCTTTTAACCACTTTAACAGCTCATGGGGGGTCTATTTTTCCTGTACTAGTTATAAGTTCTAGTAGACATAACTGCTTTTAGCGAGTGATGTGTTACAAGACTGTGTCCTAAACACCAACAAACTTGCACACTCTTGGATGAGGCTTGTGCACAAGCTGCTGGATGTCACATGGTGTCAAGGGACGAAAGGTCAAAAATGCAACTTTTTTTATATTTAGAGGATTTTTTTAAGCAACAGTAACGTTTTCATGCACATAATGCATTCTGGTAGCTTCACAATATCACTCCCAGCCAGGAAAAAATACAAACCTTTCACATGAAGTTGGAGTTTTCACAGTTTCTAGGCAATAAATTGAGAACACAAAAATTTTCTTGAAACAATAACACAAAACTGCAATATGGATACCAAAGAGGCTAGCTTTGAGAAAATAGCAAAAAAAATTGCACTATTTGGCACTTTCCCTGTGTTATAAAGTGCATGTTATTCTCATTTAGCAAAGAGCTGACTTGAACAATAGAAATGTTTGTTAATACATTCTGCTCCTCAGTGACTGTAAAAGTATTTGCTGCATTTATTTCTTAGATGCTGTAGCTCTCTCATTTCACACCTTTCCCCAGATTTAATCTCTGCAGTATTATTTATGTGGTGATATTATATTCAATTTACAAATTACAGCCTGCTGTGAAATGGAGCTATTCTTTTCCCCAGAGGTACCAGCAACAGTTACATTAATCTTCTTTCATAAAATTATTCAGGGGCTTTCAACATGCTGCCAAGAGCTCCCTCCCAGATTCCTTTGTAGTCCTGCTTTTAATTGTAAGAATATCTGCAGAAAATATAACATATAAGGCCTGGATCCCAGTGGAGCTCCATGCTGGCAGAGGTCCCGCAGTGAGCACCAGATGGGTGGATTTGAGTTTATTTTATCTCTTCTAGCTCAGTCCTGTATGTGGATCCTGACCTAGGTTGGTAGTTTGTTGCTGGGTCACTGAGAAGGAGGCTCCAGTGTCTCCAGAGGCACTGCCACCAAAGCCAGGGAAAACCCAAGTGTTCCACTCAGGCGATCTTGCACCTGTATCTGCCTGCACTGCACTGAAGAGAGACACAAGAGTGCTTGAAGAAGCTTCTTTAAGAGAATTTTGCACAGATTGGAAGGTGCACCACACTAACATGGCTGCTAGTGTTCATTCAGAGCAACACGCCATAGCTCTGCTCGGCCTTGCAACGTGCCCTATAAACACACCCCAGGTGCCACAGTGCCCAGTGTTGGGAATTTTCCAGTCTGGGGCAAGCACATCATTCATGCCCCTGCACGCTTCCATCACTGTGAGCCTCACAGAGGCATCCCTGGTACTCCTCCCTCTGATTCAGCTGAGGCTTGAGTTCTGTGGCCAAAAATGGCTGACAAATCCCTGGCTTTCCTAAACCACTCCCTTGGGGCTGCCACACCACCTGGCTAGGACCAAGAGGTAAACACAACCCATCAGCAAGATCGCCTCTCCTGGCTGGAGCTGAGATAGTCCCTTTGCAAGAGACCCCAGGATCTGCCAAGCACAAGAGATCAGATGAAGTGATGGTTTCTCCTGCTCTTACTTTATAAGGCATTGACTTTCTTTTCTATTTCCCAACAATCAACTGAACCCAACAGACCTGCAAACGTTCGCTGGTTTAGAAAGCTAAGAGAAAGTTCTGCTGATGTCATGACTTCATCACTGTAAGTAGCAACTTGTAACAGCACAGAAAGCCTTGTGCCCCAGGTCAGCTAGAGTGATCAAGCACAAAAGTACTTGGTCAGCTCACAAGGAAGAAAAAAATTATTTTTTAAAGTTTGTTGCAAGAGCCTTACAGTTGGCATCATCTCCTGATGTTGTAAGACAGCTCTGTCCCAAATCTCCTCCAAACGATTCCCCGTGGAGGGAGGTCACCAGTGTTTTGAGTGTTTTTGCCCAAATCTGATTCATATAAGCTGTGCCTCTTCAGTGCGGTCCCTGCCCAACCTGAGCTTGTAGGGACCCAGGCTGTACCAACCGGCTGCTTTTCACCCCATACTTTGCATAGGAGAAAAGAAGGTAAACCCTGTGTACGATGAGAAATGGCTTCTATAAATACTCATGACAAATGAAGGGAACTTCTTTAAGTCCATTACTAAATGTTGATGGTTAAGCTCCTAGTAATGAGACAGATGTATTCAATAAGTATTTCTGTTCTGGTTGATCAAAGCTGGAGGAAGTATGAGTATCATATGATGCTGATGAAATGTTTTCTGGTAAATTGGGAGAATGCAAGTCAGCTCAGATTTGTTTGAGTCAGCAAGATTGGATTAAATGTCCCCAAGACTTCGTAAGGCAGCAGCTGAGGAGCCTACTCTTTCTCCAGGCAGGTAGTGAATGCAGTGCCTGTACTCAAAAACTGAGAGAGGGAAAACTCAAATAATTGTAAGCTGACTTGCCCAGCTTTCGTCTTGGGAGTGGTACTTAGGAAAGGGCTGATACTGAAGCTAGAAGAAACTGGAGTTTGATGGAAACTGGAGTTTGTCAAATCAACCTGATTTCATTCATAGAAAAACACATTAAAAAAAAATTAAAATATTTACACGAATATTTTGTGGGAAATTATCAATAGATGGAGACTTTCTGGAAGGGAAACAACCCCTTTCACCTTTCTTACTGAACGATCCATATTTAAACCACAGATACCATGTAAACAGTTGATAATACCTTTTCTGGATGACACAGTGGGAAGCAGTAAAGACAATTGTTCTTTGCTGTGTTCTTTGATGTGATGGGTGGTATGGCTCATTTCATGTGCTGTTTCCAACCAAGTGCAGCCAAATACAAGTTAATATTTGGAAAGAAATCTGTATAAACTATGTTTACAGTATGGGCCACTGCATCATGGAAAGCATGAAGAGGACTTCGGGAATTGTCACAAACAATCAACTATCCATGAGTTCTCAAAACAGTTTTGTAGTTTAAAAGGCTAATATGGTCACTGGAAGTACAGAGACAGGGACTGGGAATGAGATGGATATATTCTGGTTTGTAACGCAGAAGTAGGATCACTGTTGTAGTGGCCACTGGAGTAAAAAGAGAAGCCAAGGGAGGAATAGTTAGATCGGGACCTTTACATAACATACATTTATTCCATGATTGTTTCATGATGGATTGCCCTAGAAAATAGGTTCCAAAGGCATTTCCATGAAACAGCAGAAGATCCTGCAACTCCTCTGCTGGACCATCCCTTAAGTCATGTTTTCTGGATTAGGTTCCAGGGGAAAACAGTAGGGGTTGCAGCTTTCTGAGGTGAGTTTCTTGTTGGATACCTGCTTGTGTGCTGTGACATACTGCCTCAACTAATAAATCATGACCTGCGTGGTTATGCTGGTCAAATGTTTTCTCAGTCAGAGCAATTCCCAGCAAATCAGCAGGCTCCTTTCACAGTGCCCATCTGACAAGCACTGGGTAGCACACAGATGGTTTAGATATAAAGAAGAATGCTGAATCAGTGCTGTATGTGTGAAATGTTTCAATTATTCCTAAAATATTTTTAACATGTTCCAGATTTATCAAGCAAAATGTTTAGGAAGTAATTGGAATTTATTCTGTTT
The DNA here is from genome assembly GCA_033556795.1 of Tapera naevia. Lineage (NCBI taxonomy): Eukaryota > Metazoa > Chordata > Aves > Cuculiformes > Neomorphidae > Tapera > Tapera naevia. The sequence continues at coordinate 1,454,311 of JAUMJJ010000079.1, read as the reverse complement.
TTAATTTTATTATACTCTATTATAATAAACACATGCTCAAAATACATTTTAGGTATCACCAAATATTTATATAATGTCTATAGGTGGAAATCCCAAGGTCACTACAGTAGCTTTATTTTCCCATTTGTTTACAGGGTCATCAGTTGTTAAAACTTAAGGCTTTTTTTCTGCCTGTGCTGTCAATCCCTCTGTATCTGCAGCGATAGTGGATAGCCTTTTGTTTTACCTACACAGATATGACTAAACCTTCTTTGATTGTACAGGATGAACTTAATTCACCCTTGTATTATTGCCAGGCATAATAAAAAACATCTAATGGCATTTCCAAACTTATACGCATAGCTCATCATTAGTATCTGATCATTTGACTGGCATTTGCCCACTGTAATTAAACGACAAACTAAAAAAGTGTCTCTCCCAGGTAAGGCTAGTTAGGAAATCAGATGGTACCATACTCCTTGTGGTATACTCTGGGCTTTTGCAATGAGAACTAATAGGTCTGTTGCACACTTTTGCTACCTGTCTTGAGAAATACTGACAAGACTTAGAGACACTACCCACCAGGGAACATTTTTCAATTATTTTAAGACAAACCAGGCTGTTTTCTGCTGATCCTGTTGAAGTTCCTAGAGATTTCAAGGGAGAAAAAAGCAACACATTTTCCTAGCCTGAAGTCTGGAAAATATTGCACTTTGCAATTCCCCAGTTACTGCAAGTGAGCTCATTTTATTTTGTTTTGGTTTGTTCAGTTGTTTTTTTTTGTTTATAACTATATCCGAAGTTTTGGCCAAGCGTATCTCCTTGGCACACCAAAGTCTTCCTTCAGCTAAGATATAGTCTGGATCCTGTGTATTTCTGCCAAGATTGACATATCTGCTCCCACTGTCGCCCCTGGTTGTTAGGGACAGGCTTGTTTTCCTTTTCAGCTCACAGAACAGTTGTAGTGGTGGTGGGATGAGAAGAGGGAGATATCGTCCTTTGAGAGCAGAGCTCTTTGCTGATGGAAACCCCCTTCCAGTGCAGGACTGGCAAAGCAGCAGCCAGTGCCTTCCACAGAAACAACTACAAACATATTCACAGAACCAGGTCTCAGATTCCCACAAAATGCTATCACATATGAAGACAGGCACATACTAGCCTTTTTCCAATTAAAAATTGAAGTTTGTGTGGTTTCAGCAGGTAGTACAGTGCACAAGGGAACATTATGAAAGATCAAAGCCTTGGGGGTTTTCTTCTTCTCTCTTCTCCCGCCCTCACTTTAATAAAATGATAAATTTTGATCTGTTACAGGATTAATTCCAATCCCAAGAAAAATCCTGACATTCCTGGCACTGACTCTCTCCTGCTGTTGCTGTCTTGGTAAATACTGACATTTCTGAAAGAAAAAATATTTCCTCAATTATCATTTTCATTAAAAACATGCCATTCTACAAATGCTGTATTGCAATATCTTTTTCCTCTCCTCTACAGTTTTATTTTGTGTATTCACTCTTCTGGAAGATCCCTATTGTTAGCCTTTCCTCTTACCTTAGTGCTGTTACCCCTTTGTACACCTCTTCTGTAGGTTCACCATCTGCAGGCCTGGAAGTAAGGAGAGCTGGGGACATCAATAACTTGTGACACTGGAAAGATGTTACACCTGAGTTTAAGAATAGCCCATGACGGTGCGGGAGTTCTTGTTGCTTTGCATCACTCAGAGATAATAATGCCAGAAGCTGTAAAATAGCATTTCTGAAAAAGATGGTCAGTGGCACAAGACAGCAGTTAGGTTTATTTATCAGTGTTGGTAATTTCAGGTTCCAGCTCATGAAGCCAACAAGTGTGGTGCCTATTGAGAACGTCCATGTAGAAGGCAATGACAGATTAGTTCAATGGCATTTGCTATAGACAGATTTTTCTCATCTATTTTGTGTATGTTAAAAGGACAGAATAAAGAGCATACACTGGCTTTATATATATGCACAAAGCATATAATCAAGATATAATTAAGACTAATCCAGACATAATTCAGGACCTTAAGGTCAGATAAACTTAAAGAATATATTTTTCTGATTTTTTTTTAATTTTCTACAGCCACATCTATTGAGATGAACTGTTGCAGGGCCATTTAATAAAATTAGTTTTAAACCATTTCAGATCTAATTCAAGAAAATCAGGAATTCCACTCACACGAAGAATGACTGCAGTTTGAAATATGCAGATCCACACCATGTGAAAGAAAAGCTGGTGCAAGGGCTTGGCCACTAGCTTGCGCTCAGGAATCCTCATTCCAGTCTAGTTTCACCAAAGATTTCCAGTGGGACCTTAGAGATGCCATTGGGATTAGGACTCGTCTCACCCAAGTGCAGCAACTGAAAGCTCAGGTGTCTAAGCTGGGGCCTGGGTTTCCTCTGCAGTTAAATGGAAAGAACATAACTCATCTCAGTCTAAGATCAGACTCCTCATTTTCATGTGTCATAGGTTAGGTAGAGTGAATCTGGGATCAAGAGTGAAGTTATGGAAGTAGCCAGAGCAGTATAAGTGAGTGCACTTACTGTGGGATAGATGGTCTCAAGCTCTTCTGCTCAACACCGCATAAGAACTACAACTAGGTAGTTTAAATCAGCCTTGGTTTTGTCTCTATCAAAGTATGCACATGTGCATACATGCATGCACATATAAATAAATCTGTGAGCATATATGTGTGCATAGACACTTCCCCACAAACATACATATATGCACATAAACACACACTTATATGCTGGGCTGACTGCTACCCTGCACAGCCATACCCAGAGTCTCCCTGTACCTCATCTATAAAACAGGGATAACAAAACACAGTGTCTTAGTTGCATTATGGGGGGAACGTGGATTGTGACACCCTAAGTGGACCTACCCTGAGACGTCACCAAGACACCTGAGCTGGATTCAGAGTCAGAATAGCCCCAATGGGGAGGACAAGGATAGGGCCTTGTTTGTGTTTAGCCTGCTGTTGATGCTGTGGGTCCAGCTGATGGCTGCCACAGCCTTTGCTATCTGTGGAAGCAGTGTGTAGAGTCTGAAAAAAACAACAGCCAAATTGTCCCCAAATCAAAGCTACATCCAAATAACTCTAACAACAGAGACAATTTATGCACTTGCACATTAGTTACATGTTTTTTAATTGCAGTATCAGGCACTTAATGCAGCCTTTAATGTAATACTTCTAAACACCCATAAGTTTACTAACTGCACCCTGCTGGGACTCACATTAACACTTAGTAAATAGACTATTCAGAAAACGGCATGGCAAGAGTTACACCTCCAAGTAACATTCTGTAGAGCTAGGTACAAATTGTAACCACATTTTCATAAGTGATAAAATGTTTTAACCTCTTCTGAAAAATAAATGCCATAGAAGTCAAATGCAGTTTGCAATAACAAAGGAAAGGAAGGATATAGCTGCGCAGGATTTGAAAGGTTTTGATTTCACATTGTCAAGTTGGACACTTACATAGAAACTGGGCACCTAAATACCTTCGTGGGTCTGGCAAGAAGTTCTCAGCCACAAAGCATGGACAGGGAAATGGAAGAAAATTCCAAGTTACTAATGTGTGGTTCGACTTTAAGGACGAATTAAGTGAAACTGGCACCCCAAATAAGTTGGTGCAATTCCTGAGCTTATTCCATCTGCCTTGCTTACTTAAGTGATGAAACGCCATTCTTTTGAAGCCAATTCTGACTATACCAATATGAAAAGGATGTTGCAGGTTCCAGTCCGTTTCACTCATGTGGCCCTGTTTTTTGCATGGCTGTGACAGAGAGCTTATTTCCTTCTGCAAAGCCTTTATCCTTGCTAATGCAAAGTAGTGCAACAAAGGGAAAGTTAGAAAATAAAAAAGATCGCTTTTTCAAACAAAAGGTTCTGGAAAAAAAGCATGTTTTGCTGGGCAAACCACTTTAAAAGAACACCAGTGAAGTAACTAAGAAAATATGGAGAGGAAGGGAGAAGTTAGGAAAACTCAAATGTTCCCTCTTTTCCACTTTGATATATTTCAAAGGGTTAAAAACCTCAAGTCATATAAGCAAAATACCCCAACGTACGGCTTTGATTAAAAAGGAATTTCAAAAACAGGAGAAGAAATGGGAAGTTTCTTTGTGCACGTGTCCCCGCTTGTGGTTGCTCATGTATGGAAGAGACCTAAGTACGGTTTTCAGTCTAAAGATCAGGTTTTTTCAGTTAGCAAGAATCTGGCTAAATCCTGATCGCACTTTGAGAGAAGTCTGGAAAAAAGAGAAATTATTCATGTGGAACAGACTCATATCATAAGAAAGCTGCTTCGTGACACCTGTTCTTCTGCAATCTCTTCCCATCAAGACAGGGATTTTCTGGACTTCAGGTATCTCTGCTACTACAGGTTAGAACTGTTGCATAAGAGGGTTTTTTTTTTTTTTGTAAAGTGTATTAATTATACCCAGTGATGCTATTTATGGAATCTTTTCTCAAAATTGTATGAAACACTAGAAGAAAAGATGGCCAGGGAAGGCCGGGGCAAGGCAGAGCAGAGCAGGGAAAAGAAGAGAAGACAAACAGAAAAAAAATCTTTCAAACTATATACCTGAAAAAAGCAGGAAATTATTGTTTCTTTGTCTAGAAAATAGTACATATCCTCCTAGTTAGAATTAAAATAGGTGTATTTGGAAGGAATATAAGCTTTTATACTTTAGGCCATATTTACAGATAAATAGTTAGATGGGCACTTTTTGAACAATTAATCTGTCATTTGTCTGCAAAGTTTCTTCCAGCTTCTAAAATCATATACCACTGCCAAACCAGGAGAAGCTCTTCTGGCCTCAAAGGGTGGGCCAAACCTTTTTTTTTTGGATGAAGCAGCTCACATACTTCAGCAAATACTTGCCTTAGAAAGTGAAAACCGCACCTAGAACTTGCTAGTTCCTAAAGTTTCTTTGGTTCTCAGTTAATCCTTTCCTTCAGAAGAACACCACAAGCTCAGCATATCCATGACATTTCTGTCAATAAATTACAGTAGGGTTGAGTAAAAGTGCCTGCTCTAAAACCTACTCAAAATTCATGGACAGCCTCCGTAAGCTTTGGATCATGATCTTTGTGCCTGAGCTCAGGACAATTCTTTCATTGCTCGTCCAAAACAAGTAGAGACCATATGGCAAGTGAGAGAGGAACAGCCTCACCTTACTGCTAAGCCTCTCTTTTGGCCAGAGGGGTGATTCCGATTTCACAGCCAGTGGCTTTTCAAAGCTGGCAGAGCAGGAGATGAACATAATGCCATGAGATGCCTGTGTCTACCAACTCCACAGCATCTCTGCTGGAGTGAGTTAATGCAGCTGCTTCTTTGGGGACTCAGAACAGGAACTTGCATCTCAGAGCAGCACTAGGGGGAAACAATTCCCAGGCCAACCCTGCCTTTACACAGTGGGTGATCGCCAATCAATTCCAGGTGCTGCTCACCAAGTACAGCATGTCCCAAATTTCTCAAGGCTAAGCTGATGCCATTCTGAGACTTTCCACTATTTCAGCAAAGCGGGAAGTTAACTGCGCTGCAAAGATCTGTGCTTACACAGGGGAACACTCATTTTGTCACCAGCCTTGATATGCTTCAGCATCTGACCTACCCTCTTATTTAAAATTTTTTCCCATCTTTCATTTTGATTTTATATCTTCATCCCCCAGGAGTCTTTTGCAAAATATTTTATAAGCAGAGGAGTTCTGGAGTGTAGTGCCAATGCATAAGGCAGCATCCAGTGTCAGCCTGTGTTGCATCACAGTTTCAAAAAACAGTGGTGTATTTCTTCCACATATTCAGCAGTAGCTACTTCACTACCAGCTCCGTGAAGGTTACTTCTGCAGATAACTACTTCTCAGCCAAGAGGATCCTTCTCCCTGTGATCAGTAGAGATGGACACTTTTGAAGACTCCCAGGAAGCAAGTTCTGCTGCCCGTATTGGTTTCCCTTATGCCTGTATTGATGGTGTTGGCAACCCTGACATGTTCTTTACAAGGGCTTTGGAGTTACATTTTTAGGAACCATCAGATAGTGCTGCTCCCTGGGTCAGTACTCCTGCAAATGTGGCTGAGCTGGCTTTGCTCTGCTTTGAAAAGGATAGTGGGAGGCAGAGTCGAGATTTTCCAGTCCTGTTTTGATCATCCTTACCAGTGTTTAGGACCTGACACAAATGTAGCCTTGAGTACCAGCGTTGAGTTGCCCAGCCTGCAGAGCTGTTGCTGTGATTCCCACCAGGCTGTGTCTAGTGCCAACTCATCTTCTTCCAAGTAGCACCAAGTAAATCTCACAGGACACTCGTGGCCATGGACTGCAGGGATAAAGGTGCCCTGTTTGGGGAGACATGAGAGTATCTTTGCACGGATGTGAGCTGTGACAGGCACCTTCTCTTAAAGCAAAGCAAAGACTCTGGTGCATATGTTAGTACAATCTTTGGGTGCCCAGCATCAGGTGAAGGATCGTCCCTCTTTAAAATACACCACAGTTGAGTAGTGAGGGGATTGTCCCGCATTTGAACCTGGCAGCTCAACCTATGGTTCTTTCAGCCAGGTCTGGCATTTTTTTAAAGTGTCTTTTGCCTCAGTTACAGCACAGCCTGGGGAAATGTTTTCAGACAACCTGAAAAGGATTACATCACACAGGAAAAAAATGAAGGGGATGTGAGCACACAGAAAGAACAACAGCCTTCTTCACGCCTCGACAATTCCTTAACTTTGAGAGAAACAGTGTTTGCAATTTTCACAGGGCATTAGCCTAATTTGTCTGAAGATCTGTTTGTGATTTGTGGGAGATGTTTGTTGAAGCTGATATAAAAGGTAATGCCAGGATTTAAACCTCAGGGCTTTAGCAAATAACCACTATCTTTTAATAGGAAGTGGGTGGCATGTTGGTTGTCAACTTTAATTTCTCTTCTAGTCTGAAAACCTTCTCCATACTTTTTCTATTATCCTGTAGTACAAACTTTTACAAGACTGCAGGATCTGCCTTTTACACAGCATAAAAGCAGAAGGTAGAACCTTTAACAGAGATTCACCATGTTTCAACAGACCATATGGGAAAGCATCAAAGCGGGGACAAAGTTAGCATTGAAAAGACACTCTTAGAACACCCATTGCTCCTGTGGTTTGTACATTATGCTGTTTTCCAAGAGATCTGGATTTGATGTCTTGTCCTTTTTCTTTCTGGGCTGAGGAAAACTCTGAACCCTTTGAGAGCGGCATGGGTATTAAATAAAGAAAGAAAGGACCTACGGCACAGATCAAAACAACAAAACAATGCTCAGAAAAACCAAGAGGACCAAAAAGACTCAATGCTATGGTACCTAACAATAATTTTTAAATACACAAGTTTGTTCAATGTGTTGTTTATTCATTCAATTTATTTTAATGATGAACAGCTTTAAAATTGGAGTAGAATGCTAATTCATACTTTATATATAGAATAAACGATAGGCAGCTGTGGGCCCAGGGGCCATTGGGGTCTCTCTGGCAACACAGACTGTACAAGCAAAGGAACATTACTCAGGGTCTCTGTTAGGTAATGAGAAAATAAATATTGCAAATCAAGTAATTCTTCCCACCACTTAATGAAAGATGGATGCATGCAACATTGTCATTGTCATGCAATGATCAATTTGATACAAAGTTGCCCTGTACTTACATTGTGCTGGAGAAGTCTTTCAGTGCTATTTGTATACTTCTAAATATAGGAATAACAGTGGAGTAAAGCTTGTCACCAGCCCTTATCACCAGTCAGGTGATAGGCTGGCAAATTACTTCAGAGACATCCTGAAGAAGCGGGAAAACAAAGGGTATTCATTTCACTGTCCTACTGAAGCGAAATGCTGGGATGGATCCACCGTCCCTTAGAGGGTCAGACAAAGGCAGTGTTGTAAATCTCTGCTTTCTTTGACCAAGAATAGGAAGTTAGTCCACACAGATGTTTCCGCGTGTCTGTGTGCGAGTGACATGAAAGGTAGAAGCATGGTTTTATGACAGCGTTGTCTAAAAAACCAGTATATACTGAAGCCTCACAGAGGCAAGGGGTGGAGGAGATCTGCCATGGGCTAAAGAAGCCTGCATCTCACACTTACTGCTGGAGATATGCAGTAATATCAAAAGCAGTGCAAGAAATGTGGAAAAATGGGTGCTTCGCTTTCCACACAAAGAAACTTACACCATATGCATGAAAAGGATATTAAAACCAGAACTTGTTTTCCCAGAAAATAAAAACCCACATGCATCTTGCATGAGCTTGAACACTGGTGCAAAAACACCACTCACCCCACACTCAGCAAAAGGTCTAGCTGCAGCTGAGAAACACACAGGGACAGATTAGAGAATAAGTATGGGTTTAGGCTGTGGTTTTGCACCACATTTGTAAAGGAAGTGCTGTTTGCACAGGACAGTGTGAAAGTTTGCCAGTTGACTGAGTCAGGTGGATTGCTTGAGTAGGGAAGGGATTGAATGTGGGGAATGCAAAGCAACATCTAATAAACGACGTGATGGGCAGGAGGTATGATTTTAACTGAAAAAAAAACATGTTTTGAACGTCAGAAGAAGACTCCATTATAAAATTCATTCTGGAAACCCTGCCACACATCAAAATAACCATAGACTCCCTGCCACCTTTTGCAAGAGGTGTTAAAATAACTTGGTAGTTATTTTTGGATCGAACAGCAACTGAGGACAAATGTCCAGTGCCAGTCAAACCCTGATCTCACCTACAAATGAAACCCAGCTCTAAACCCTTACCCAGGAATAGGCCAGTGAAGACTGTCAGACTACATCTAAGTACAGAAAATGTACTCTGGTAGCAATATCCCCAAATCTATCTTAAAAGTGCCACATTGATTCAGCAACAACTCAAATTCTTGACTCTATGAAGCATGAAAGCCTGACTTTAACCCCAAACCTACACACCACTTTAAGCCTGGTCCTACCACCAGCTGTGATGTGACTGCAGAGTGATCAATGACTCTGCTAGACCCAAAACTTCTCACAGCTAGATGGTCCATTTCAGCTACAATGCTAAACCCGGATCAATAAAACCTTGTAATCTAGTTAAAATGCTTAGCACTGGGTTTGCAGGAAGAACTAGGATCAGAGATGCGGTCTAGGACAAGATGCAGAAGATGACTGATGGATTTTGAAGAGGTTTCCTATCCATGTGTGGGACTAATGTGATGGGACTATGCATCTGTGTATTGAAAACAGAGAGAGCTAGCTGTTCTTTTCTGAAGACAGCTGTACCATCTTGTACAACACATTTGGATTTTGGGTTAAAATGGGAAGCACGCGTTATGACTGGATCTAACAGGGGCTACTTAGGTTTACAGCCATAACTGTGTGCCTTTTACTTCAGGATTGGCTGGAGAGGATGTCAGGGTTGATGTATTAAAAAATCTTAGTGACAGAGGTTGATGTATTTGAACGAGCAAATTTTAACTGATTTGGGACTATAGATGGCAGTTGGGCTAGTGGCTAGGAAGCCTCAGAATGATATTAAAGATTAAGGATAAAATCGGAGGTCTGTTGCATGGACTGTTTTGTGAAAAAGAGACTGCTAAGCCTGGCTTAGGGCTATGTTGCTATATTGAGCTTTCTGTATACTCAGCATTGCCAGTGAGTCTTGAGGATGGAGTAGGCTTCAAGCCAGGGACAGCTGATAAAAAACGAAGGTGAGTGGTACAAAAGGTGAGTACTTGTCTTAAATTTCACTTCAGCATTGCATGTTGAGCCAATGCAACATAGAAGTCCAGAGACCTCAGCCCAATAACACCTGTGAGGCCAGCAGAGCTGGACCAGTGTGGTAATGAAACCAGACCAGACCTTCAATTCGTCAAGCTGGTATGTAGCTGAAGCATATGTCTACTCTAACTGTGACAGCTACTTCTGGGGAAAAATACAAAGAAACAGAAAAGATAAATGGAAAATTCTGTCCAGAGCCGTGTGGGAAAAGCAGCATTGGGATCCCAGACCATGTTCCTCCTGTAAGGGTCTTTCCAAAGCAGCAGCTGGTGAGGATGGGGATGAAGAGAATTTTTTTCATCATGCTTTTTCCCTAACAGAACAAATTTTAGAATATATTTTTCACAAACTCCTTATTGGGTGTTGCTTTTTATGATGGCATTAGTACTGATGGGAATATGCTAATCAAGTGCAAATGTTTCACATTGACTGATCCCTAAGTTTTCGAGTTGATCCCCCAATATTATCAGAAAAAAAATTATTGAGTACTGTTATCGTTATCATCATTATTATCATTATTATTACTGTAAATGTTGCTGTATGCTACATGTGGTTTTCTCTAATACAAACAAAAAACTACAAACCAAGAGCCAAAGAAAGAGGAGGAGAGGAGGTAAATTCCCACAGCAGTGGGAGCTGCTTCCCATGAGGTCCTGTCTTGACAACTCTGCCAGGATTTGCAGGTGCAGGCCCATGAAAATAACAGCAGAAGAACAGCATAAAAACAATTAAAGAATAGTACTGTCAAAGAGAGTCTGGAAAACACTGCCTCATCAGCTTCAGGAAAAGGTTTTGGAGGTGCAGATCACAGGCCCCAAGCATTATAAATGTTAAGGCAATGGGGTCCTTAAGGCACTGTGCAACACACGTGAGATAAGCACTGTTTTGTAGCAGTGTGACAAGTCTTGAAAATTTCTATCCATCTCCCTGAGGTCTCCCAAGCCTTTACAGGAACAACTTGTCAGTAAGGGACATAAACACCGCTCTCCTGCAACAGGTGGTGTCAGTGCTTGGGATCTGTGATGGGTCAGAAACAGTTCATTCGAATACATCAAGGCTCTTATGAACTGTGCCTGCCTAGCTTAGATGTAGGTGTTCCTGGTCCTAAAAGGCTTCATGGGTACTCAGTCCTGAGTCTGGCAAGTGTCACTGCTTCTGGCCAGAGGAGAGGCTGGGTTTGGTTGTCTCGGTCAGACTCGCATTAATCCGTGAGTTACATCTAGGGATCACTGACATTTTATTTCCTAGGGTGTCAGGGAGCAAAAAAATAATCTTTTTTTTCCCCCTTTTTTTTGGTTTTCTTTTCCACACTGGATGTGACACTGTATGTGCCTGGCTGCTTAGCTAAAACCAGCACAAGACCCAAACCTTCTCCTTAGGTATTTGCTGTGAAACTAGACATAGTAACATGGTAGCAAGTTAGAATGAAACAGGAAATAACCCCTTTCTCTCCTTTGAATATGATCTTTTAGACACTGTTCTCCCCCATAATTAGTAATTTCATGCTATTATTTCATTGTGTTAGAAAGATTCTTTGAAATATATAACAGATCTTTACCAATAATTTAAACTGGCTACCAGTCTCCATCCTGGTTACTGCATATCTACTGCCAAGACACTGTTTTGGTAACAGTTAATAATCAGCTGTCTGGACTACCTCACCATAAACATTACAGGGTTTCATCACTCATGTTTTATTTAATTCCACTTGTCATCAAGGTCTATTATTGGAGCCTTACAATTTTGTTCAAGAGAGCTGATTTTTACTACTGTTGAAAGCTTCTCTAGGTACTTTTTGCACTTTATTCTCTTGAGCTAGGACCCTTTTCTTTTGGTTCTCAGGTTGACATAAGATGCTTATTCAAATAAATTCAGTAGATGACTGACAAGCTATAGGTGTCCCTGGTGGAATATGCTTGAGATACCAAAGGGGAAAAAAGGAAAATGCATCATGTTAGCAAATGGCTTGAGCTAAATACAACAACTTGTTATTGATTCTACATACCTTGTTTGTGGTCCTGAAAAAGTACATTGCAGCTGAAAGGTGTAAATTAAAATCATCCTTCCCCATGTAATCATCCTTTGCTCATTGCCTGCTGTGACCTCCTACACTTAGCCTAGAGGTGTAGATGAAACAGGTAGTTGCCTGGCATAAACAAAAGGGTTAAAGTTGTCTCAGATTAAAATGGGAATAAAGGAGGACCAGCTCCTTTAAGCACTGCTGTTCCAGAGAGTCTCAGATGACACCACCAAGCAGGCACTTCAGCACCCGTGACAGGCAGTGGTGGCTCTGTCACTCACATGCCAGCTTTGCGCTGTTTTTCTTCTGTCTTCTGGCTCTGCTTTTCCTCTCTATCCAGCAGGAGAGGCTGTAAAGGAAAGACTAGCAGCAGGCAGAGAGTGTGCAGGGGTGTTTGAGAAAAGATTCAAGGTTGTGATGACAAGGAATTGCTGCCTATGCAGAGTAAACCGGCTCCAAACTGAAGGAGCCCAGAAGAGGCAGTAGGGAGGCTGGAATGACCCTCCCACATTCCACCAGCCCCAGAGATCCATGAGTCTGATGTGTTTTGGCAAAAAATTCCCGTGTAGACCTGAGACTCTCCTTATCATCAAAGTCTGATTAGAGCTGGCACTTCCTGAAAAAAGGGTCAAATACATCAGCATTTTTCTAGTGGCACAAATAAAAGATCTCCTTGAGTAGATCTATTCTTGGTAATACCCTGGTATGCAAGGTAGCAGTGAAATATGTCTGAACAAAAGAGGATAAGACATTTCCTTTGTTAAAGTTGACAGCAGATGCTACAGTAAGTATGCCTTGACACACGGTTTCTCAGTATGCTGACATACCTAGGTTTAGGCAGTCATGCTTACACTGTGTTCAGGTGGTATTTCAGATAGTTCTTCTCTTCAAGACATAATCACATCTGTATGCTCCAGAGCCTGAAAGAGTAAGTCGTGCTCAGAATATGTATATTATCAGCTCAGGCCCAGTACTGTGCTATGCCATTGCCACTATGTGGCCCAAAACTAATGGGTTTCTTGATTGCTCCGAGTGCAATTGGAGAAGCAGCACAACATTCTGAATTTGTCCATGTAGAAATCTCCCACCCTGAGGCTTCTGAAGATGCTTTGCCAAGAGAAGCAAACATCTTTTCCATTTATGCTGCAGTTCCTTCTGTTTGTCTTGTGATTTGTCCTTTCCCTGTTGTTTCTGACCTTTCTCAGATTCAAGCCTACAGCTCTAGGCACACTATTTGGAGTAATCACTGGTTATCACTGAAGAATTAGAAGTCCTTTGTATAGGCAGAACTGATTTTCTTTACCTGTGGCATTTTCTTGTTTTCCCATTATTTGCATTATTCACTTTCACTTAGATTTATTTTTTCTCCAGCCACTATCCTTAACCCTCCATTATTCACAAACGATCTTCATTCCCAAATGTTTTCTCTGCCTTCGATAAGTGTTTATTTCCGAAATTCCTTCACATCTGTCTTCCGTGGTCTTATTGGATTATTCATGCTGCAGCACCTTTTCTTGGACATTGCAAGACAAAGGGGAACACTGACACAAGAGTCTTCTTGCCTTCTGAAGGAATTGTTATGGACACAGATGGGTTTTGGACCTGTGTGGCAGTGAACCTCCACGCTTAGGTTTGTACCCAGGGTGGTGATGCCTTACTGGGCCTGTGAGATGGTGATACCCGGATGAAGCTTTGTGAGGTTTAGCAACTCTTCCTTTGTCTCCCAAATACTGCATTCCAGTTTCTAGGTCCTGAAGATCATATATCAAGTCAAAGAAATACAAAAGTAAAAATAAGACCCTCTTCTTGATAAAAGTCAGGATAAAAATGTATGTGAAGTGGCAGTTAAAAGCACACAACAGAGGAACATCAGTGTGACTTACGGGCAAGTTACTCTGCAAAGTTGCAGAACTAATATCTGCAGTACAAGTGAAATCCCATCTGGTTCTCCCCACTACATAAGGCATGTGTCCCCTTTCCCACTCTCCATTCCTAGTGGATGTGTGTTGGGAAATCCAAGGAAGCTGTAGCCCAGACTCCAGCAAATCTGCAAAAGCAACCTTGGTGCATGCTGCTGTTCAGGGGAGAGAGCCTGAGCCCTTTGTCTTTTGCGGTAGTCTTTTGAACGAGTAATCCTGCCCTCCAAGAAGGCCACAGAAAACCATCACCTACACCAGACTGTGAGCAGGAGTATTGGTAGAGACCCCTCCAGGCACTCTTCCCTTTGGGCACTCCCAGGGCTGGGAGGGCTGGTGGAGTGCCCAGTGATTGCACCCCACATGCCCAAGCACAGGGCAACATAGTCTGAACCTGTTCAAAACCTGGCAAAAAAAAAAAATCACCTCCTGTTCTTTTGCCTATCTTGCCCAGGTTTCCCAGCTGAGGTAGGCCCTTCCTTCTGAATACTGCAGGGCTCAGGGGTAGGCTGGTTGTTTTGCAGTGTATTCTCCTTTTGTTCTGGGTAGAAGAAAGCTTTCCCTCAGGAGGGCAACCAAGACCTCTGACTACTTTGCACAGGTGGCTGGGGAGAACCAGTCAGCCCTAAAAGGCGGTTAAGATGGCAAAAAAGGAGAAGGAGGGAATCTGGGGCTCTGAAGAGATAGATGCCTTCCTCCCTTTAGTTGCTGGACCCAAAGGTTTTCAGGGAGATGTCCTTTCTTTTTCAGGGAAGTTGTATTCTGCCACTGTTGCACACCAGGGCTCTCCTCCATTCCCACTGCCCTGGGTCATGTGCACTTTGGGAAGGGAAGGACAGGAAGGAGCCTCGTGAAGGCAGTTGGAGGCAGAACAGCTGCAGAAGCAGCAGAGTCAGACATTAGAGTATTTTGCACAGTTTTCACCAGCCATATTTGCTCCAAACCCCATCTCCCCGTCTGGCTTACAGGTCTTCATCCCAGCTACATTCGTCATAGCCACTGGCTCCTGCTGCCTCGTCTCTCCTTTCCGGCTGAGCCAACCTCTCTTCCTCCTATCCTCTCCTCTCTCTCCCTGCTGCTTGCCCTGCCTGTTTTGGACACAAACTCTCCATCACTCAGAGAGCCACACAGAGCATGGCACGCTGGGGTCCCTTTTCATGCACTGCTGCAATAACAACCGCAGAATCACATTGTGCTTATGTCTTTACTAGTTTATACAAGAATATACAGTGGTGTTTTACAAGGCTATAAAAATACATCTTAAAGGAAGCAAGCACAGGAAAGCAGGAGAAGTGGGGCCAGATCAGCTGATGTAAATAAAGGCTGCATTGAATTAAATAGTGCTGAGACTATTCACAGCAGCTGCAGGACCTGGTCTGTGGCTCCTTCCTAAAGCAGGGAGTTGCTGTAGCCTCCAGCCCCTGTTAGAGCAAAACCTGAACTGAGCTCCCCTACCACACCCAGCAGAGAGAGATGCTGGCAGGGAGTAGAAGATGGCATTTTGCTCTGGTCTGTCTAGGGGTGAGACACAGCTGTGTTGCAGCTACAGAGGGTTTTGCTGATGGCCAGGCTACCATGTTGTGCCCAGTGGCGATGGGGGACACCTCCTTGTCTGCCTGTTCCTCTTGAATGTTGTGCCTGGCCACAAATCAGCTGCTGTCCTGCTGGAGCCCTGGGGAAAAGCCCTTGTGGCCATAGCTGGGCAGGATTCACAGTATTCACTTTAATGGTGCCATTTCATGGCTTCAAAAACTGCTTTTGAGATAATGTCAAATCCAGCACAGTGCTTTGACTTCTAGGTAGTGGGGAAAAAAAAGAAAACCAAAAACAAATGAGGGGAAATAATTTGGGAAATGTCAAACACTGTATTTTGACATATTTCTGGTTTGACAAAAAGCTGAATTCAGTTCAGTTTTACCTGAAACAAGTGTTGAACTTTCTATTCAGCCACTGAAATTATAAACTTGTGCTTCTGAAAGTCTTTCTGAATTACATACCCACTCCCCAGCATGTACAGTAGAGTGCATTTTATCTTTCCTGGATCTGATTTTTGCAAGACTGAGAATTCCAATTCTTTGGAATTTTGCCAATTGAACTGGCAATCTTTCAGGAGAGATGGTCTCCCATTGAGGCATCAGAATTACGTGAATTTTCATCTCTGGCAAGTTGTTGCATTGAATACATGCAGAATCCAATTATATGAATAAACCAAAAAGACTAATTCTGTAGAACTAAACTAAGAAAATGAGTAAAGCTATTTTTCTGTTGCTTTTCCAGGACTTTTCAAAACCAAAAGAAGTTTTCTCTGTAGGAGTGCAGTTCTCTGGAGAGTCAGAAGAGCCTGTGGGTAGGAAGTGTCAGCTTTACCCTTAATGGGACTGCTTCAGTTTTCTTGAGTTGTTTACAGATTTCATTATGTTCAAAATATTGCATTTTTGCCACCATTATAAATTATAAAAAATAACTCTACCCTATTTGAATTTTGAAAAGAGACTAGATGTCAGACAATAAGATCAGATGATGTTTCTTGCAACACTAAAACAAAATCTTTGGAGAACTTCGATGATATATTTAAAAGAACAGCTTGTCATATCTCCTCTGGAAAAGTGTAGATTTAAATGGATTTTAATTTCATTTTATTTTTAAGAGTAAAAAAAACCCCGAATCTTTCCAACCAGCTGTAATGAATAAGTGTAAAGCTACCTCAGCCCAGCAGTCAGCTTTCCGAGATGGCCACAAAAGGGCGATGAAAGGAGGTCATGTATGGAACAGCTCTTTCAGCTTGCATCTCTGGCGGCTGCTATCACGTTCACCTTGGCAGGGGTACACAGGGTTTGGCTCCTCGTGACGGCTCCCCAGCAGCCACTCACAGCTGTAAGCAGAGCTGTAAAGCCCTGCCAAATCACCACGGCAGGTTTCTGCGCAGATGTAAGCAACTGCTCCAGGGACAAAGCAATACCAAATCAGGCCTAGAAATGTTGAGGTTTGTATTTCCAAGGGTCTTTAACTCTGGATTCCAAGTCTGTAAACACATGAGGTTAACAGTCTGGAAGCACTCACTGTTTCCCCCATGGCCTGAATCTTAACAGCAATCTTGGGGAAGGAAGAGGATGGGTTAAATCCCCTTGCAGCTCATCTTTTGTTGGGATCCACAAGAAACTGCTTGCGAGCGTGCATTTGAAGCAAACTTTGTGTTTTGGATCCTCTGTTGAGCTCTGCTCTCAACACTTCAAGACTGCGTGCATCTGCGATTGTGCAAAAACACTTTCAAGTGCTGCAAAGTGCCCCTTTCAGATGAGCTGAATAGATACATTGGGGAGAAGGAAAAATGTGCTAAGATGTTATTGCTAAATAAAAAATCTGTGAGGCCCATTTGGCATTGCAGACACTTCTCTCAGCAATTTGGCAGGGCTGCCTACACGTTGCACAGGTGCAAATGACTTCTCCAGGGACAAAGCACTGTGAAACTCAGCCTCTTTTCCAGAAAAAGACAAGTGAGGAAATAAAATCCCTGGACCAAACCCTGTCCTCGTTAACACCCCTGAATCCTAGTCACTGAAGGCAAAATTCTCTCCAGATTGAGCAGGACAAAACTTTAATATCTCATTTTCCTGGTTTAACGAGTAGGTACTAAAGTCCTGTCTCCTCCATGCTGAAGGAGACACATTATCTTCCCTGGAGTCAAGAAGGAGAGCTTTTCCCCACTATGCTACTTCCATTCAGTGCTTTCCACATACCATTTGACAGCTCCAAATGGAAGTCGTGGTTTACATATTCCCTTTGTCTCCTCCTCGGCTAACACACATGCTGCTCAGTAGGAGATGGACAGTGCAGTCCTGCTGCATCCCGGCCCTCTCCCTGGAGGTGGAGATGGAGTCAATTTTCCAATATCAGGGGTGTCACTGACATCCAGCAGCTCTGGAGCTTCCTTGACTCTTATGTTTATGGTGCAGCTAATCCCAGAGAACATTTCAATCATAAGCATTATGGCTGGTCAGGGCTTTCTTACTTGTCTGAGTAGACAACAGACAATATATTGCAAATAAATACCTCCATTCACATTTTTATTTTGCATGGACTACAATAAGAGGTCATGAGGAACCATGTACCATATCATACCAATAAATATTTTTATTAGTTATCAATTAAGAAGTAAGAGCAAACTGTGCCACAACCAGTCAAATTTAAAGAGCAGCACTTTTTACAAAGCCTTGCCACAGCCAGTATTGTGGGTTTTTGTTGGGAAAAATTATTAAAACTATTTTAATAAACTATTGTTTATCTAAATGTTCAAAGTGTGCAGAGGTCTTCGATAGCAGAGCAACCCCTTTGTGACCTGACTTTTGGATATATACCGTGCTGATTTTTACTTTATATGCTGCAACCACTAGGATATTATACTCGTGTATGGAAGAAGTACATAAATACATACTTTAATTAGAATAATGTCCCCTGCTTACAAGCTGCTGATAATCACAGTCTTCGCCTTCTCTCTCCCTAATGTTTTATACTGTTTCAGGACTTTACTGTATTTTTATTGAGCTAAAAATTTAACATAGAGTAAACATATGGAGTTATAATTTAGTGCAAAATAAAATTGAAGAACAAGACAAAGAAGACCTGTTACATGCTTCATGCAACTTCCACTTTCATCTCAGTGATTTTTGCTTCATGACTTTTCATTCTTTCAACATTTTTCTTGAAGTTATTCACTTGTCCCCTCTAATGTCACCACGCTGGGATGATCAGTTGGGCAATATAAAATGATGCATGCATGAGTTAAAACCTGACTATAATACAAGTGTTATTCTACCAGCTTGATGAACTCATTTACAGCTATGATACAGGTGATAAAATACAGAGCTGTAAATCTCTTTGGTCTTCTAGAGTCCTTTAGCTGAAGTAATTTTTCACGAGGAATAATATGTTATTTCTTTCTAGAGAGCTGTGCAGTGCAGGGAAGGTAGATAAATATGATTATTAAATGCAGTAAATGCAAGAGGGGAAAGGATGCTGAAGTCAAATATACACAAAAATTAATAGCTTTCCTGATCTGAACTCATGTTTCTCATGCTCTTTGGATTACAGTAGGGTTACCCTTCTGGTGTCTGCACCCCAGGGATTCACATCTGTGTAAATGTGGTAATAGAAAAAGGCCCTCATGATGAATTCATGAATTGTTCTCATTGACACTAGTTGATACTTTTACTTGGACAAGTCTCCTTTGCAGGTGCACTGACCACACACTAATTGAAAGGATTATTTTCATAACTTTCTGTGCAGTCTGCAAGGCTTTCTGTGAAAAGCATAATTGTTTCAACCAGCTGCTTGGAGTTGTTTTTATTAATTTCTTTAAATCTAACAATGCTGGATCGGCATATTTGAGACTCTCCTCCAAACTGCATATGAACATAAATAAAATTAGCGCATGTGGATCTTGTGTGTAGAGTGAACATTGTTTGCAAGTACAGAATTTCTATGAGAACAAAAATCACTTTTAAAATGCACTTTTTCTCCCAGCCCCTTGCTATTTTTATCCTCATCCCCACAACAAATCTTTAATTTGCAGTATGTCTGCATGACACCTGTTGGGATTAGCTGGGACCCGAGCAGACACATTGCAAGTCCATGCATGTGCACTGCCTGATACATCTAATCCCAAGTTTATGCTGTACAAAGGCCCCACCGTAAAATGTTCTTCAAGTTGCGTTATTCCCTCTTCTTGGGTGAAAGAGAATTCTCTTACCATGAGACAGGCCATAATATCCGAAAAATCCTTATGGGATCAGTCCTCGCTTTATATAGCAAACTGGGAGTATTAAAAAAGAGTACATGGCACAACCATTTGGATCACACCTTGGTGTCGCCCTCCTCATATACTCAAATATGTCCTGGACAAGTAAAGCAAAACAGGACAGTATTACGTGAGAGAGACAGAAAGTAAGGATGAGGAGCTCTGGGGAATTCTCTCACCCCTTTACCTCTGTCCTCCTTGCCTCAGCTCAGCCCTCCTGGACATCTCAGTGACCAGACAGCTTAGCCTTCATACTAAAACTCTGTGGCCTCATTGCACTGGCAGAGCAAGATTTGCACAGAGAAGTAGAATCCAGGTCTCGCTCTTCTCCTAAGCCCTGGATGGAGAAGCCAAGGTCTCTGCTGCAGGCTGGGAGTCTGTGCACTTATTGCCCATCCTAGCCCCTCATTTACCTCCCTTCCCGCTCCCCCTCCAGCCAGGAGACCCATTTTCTCACCCCTTCCACCTGGCATCCCCACGTGCCCAGCCATCAAGTGGAGCTGTGACTCCCCTCTGAGGATTCTGTTCACCACTGGTGGTGGGAAAAGCACCATGAGGCTCTCCCTTCCTTTACATTTTGACTCTAGCTTGCATGTGCTACATGTCACAAGGCTGTGGAAATGGAGCACGTCATGAGACCATCAAGAGCTGTGCATCACCTCAGAGAATGACCTAAAATCTACCAGGAGGATGACATTGTTGGAGCAAAACACAGAAAATGAGCAAAATTATGTTTTGGTGGCTGGAATATGGTGCAGGGAATACCGAGCAGGTAGTACCCAAGATTTCAAGCTTCCCTAGTGCAAAACATCCACGTAAATGTCAACCTCTTCATATTAATACTTCCACAGGTTCACTATAGCCTCTTTGCTCCTGTGGGGAAGATGGTTTTGTCGAGCAAACCACGTCACTTCCCTCCAACCAGCACTTTCTGGGTCCTGTGAGTCAGAAGAAAACAACTGCAAATGTTTAAAAATCAGGCAACAAGCCTTGCAAAACAAAGAGGCTGTCCCAGAAATTACTGATGATTGATACGCATGCAAAAGTAGGGTTTCCTAATTTTATTGACTTGGACTCATAGGGGTGGGACATATTTTTTATCTCTTCTCTGCATCCACGTAAGATAAAAATTTTTGTTTTGGATAAAGATATGCTGGATCTTAAAAAAACCCAACATGTATTTTGAGTATTTCCAGGGAAATAGCAAGCATTGGCAATACAGCTGGTTAAAAAATGGAATTGCCATTTCTGGACATATTTTGACATGTTCAAGCTTGTTTCCACTCCAAATCAGAACAAAATTCCAACTGTTTGAATTCCATGGTATTTCATTCCAAGAAGAAAAACACCTCTTTTTTCAGACAGTGAAATTATTGTTTTGATAATATTCACATTTAATTCAATAAAGCATGCACTAATGTAGCACAAAGCTTAAACTGATATAAAATAGCAAATGGCCAAAGGAAAGATTGAATCTCTTCTAGAGAGGTTTCATCCTATCCTGAAGCAGGTATTAGGAAGGCACCTCAAAGGTTGCTCTATGTCTTGTTTGAGCAGAGAATTAGCTTTTGGAGAAGCTTAAACCAACCTATGTCCATGCTGCTACAGTCCCATCTTCCTTCCCGGTCCTCAGTGATGCTATTCTGTCTCCTGACATGCGTGGATAAGTCTTCCCCACCCTGGGCTGCAGCCATGCCTTCATCAGTCCCAGGCACTGATGAAGAGCAAGCATGTGGCAGACAATCATTTTGGGATTTGGGGCCAATCTGTCAGTAGGGTTACATTTGCAGAACAATCTTTTGTCCTGGTGCTCTTCTCTTGAATCTGCATTTCTTCAGGCCACGAATAGCAAAGCCTCAGCAGAAGCCTTTGCCGTGCTCCCACCTTCTGCTGCTCACTTCCCAGGGCTAGCAGTGAACTGCTTTCTGAGGAGCCCAGGTTGCAGACTGTCCCAGAGCAGGCAAAGGTTTTCTTTGGCAAGAAACAAAAAAACTTGCCGCGCAGGACCCCATGCAGCTTGACATGGCCAAGGCATGCATTGTCCTACAGTGCAGCTGAGGAGCGTCTTTTCTGTCTAAACAGGTTTATAAATCAATGCTGCTTTATTCATGTTTACTCTCACTGTATCTTGGATGTTCCTGAAAATCATACTCGACTCCAAAGTTTGCTCATAAACTTCTCAGAAAAGCTGTGTCCTGCAATGCTGTTTTTCCTGCTGAATAATGTAAAGATAAAGCAGAATTGATTTGGTAATCTGAGCATAGCAAATGCCTCCAAGACAGAAAGCAGTCTATAACATGGCTTTCTGGTAACACCATTATCGGTCTGATTTAGGAAATAACGGGATGATGAGCATTGGAACAGGCTGCCCAGGGAAGCACTGGAGTTATCATACTTGGAGGTATTTAAAAGCCATGTAGATGTGGTGCCTGGGACATGGTTCAGTGGTGGAGCTGGCAGTGTCTGGTTTACGGCTGAACTCGATAATCTTAAAAGTCTTTTCCAACCTAAAGATCTTCTTGTATCTTTCCAGAGTCTCTGCTAAATCGAGCATGGTTCTGCTCAGGACCTGGAGTGTGCAGGACCTGGACATTGTCAGTGGTCCTTGCATATGCATCTATGACTACTCCTGTGTAAAGCTGTCCATGTGTGCAGGGGTCCTTCTCATGGAGTTTTGTGCAAGTATCTTGCCTGAAGACTGGCATTTAAATCAATTTTTGAACATAAGACCATTTATAACATGTAAAGCAAGCTTTACTTGCCCATTAAGAACTCACTAATGGTTAACATTTCACATGCCGCATTACTATTACTGGGTTTACTAAATAAAAATTATTTTGTTATCTTGCCCTGCCTGGCATTATTAATAGATAAGAATGGTTAATGAGTGCTTTCCTGATAAGGGACAGCCCTTGATAAACAGCCACTAAAAACACTCCTATCCAGACCACAGCTGTATCTGCTACAGCATGGGCTTCTTTTTATCTGTGATCCAAACCCTGCAGCTGTCAGTGAGAGAGGATTCATTCTGCCATCGGGTGGCACTTTGCTGGACTAAACAAATTTGTGTGTTTGTCAAAGGCTGAAACTCAGCAGGTAGCACTTATTTGAGACTGGACATGGCAGGTGGTTTCAGCCCAGAAACACATTTTTGCACAAACTCCAATTTAGTGTTTATAAGCTATTAGTTATATAAAACTCAAATCAGTGATGTTGGCAAGTTTTCTGTGCTTTCTCTGTGTGCTAACAACTCGGCTTAACTTTTGTTTGTTGTTGGGGGACTTTCAAGTGTGTCTTGAATATTAACATTTTAATTTGCAAGGAAATTAGTAGTTGGAAAACTATAATCCCTTACGAGCATGCACGCACACACACATGTGCACACACTTAGTCTATTAAAATTACTTATGTTATTAAGTCTGTAATAAATCCTCAGTGTGGAATGGCACATGTTGAATCACTGAGGTATTTGACTAAGATCAGTTTAAAGCATTACACTGGGGCCCCAAATTCCTTTTTTAAAAACAAGAACTTATTGTACCTAATCAATGGGTTTTCTGTGATTGTTTTTTTTTTCTCCAGCAACTTTTAATTAAAAGCTTTTGGACAACTTTAAAGGTTCCCATGCAGTATTTTTAGCTATAGCTGTGAAGTGCTACAGGAGAGCATGAAAACACACCTACATAGGTCTTGATGCTTCCTTCTTCATGAATGGCTGCAAACCATTGCATGTGGGTCGTGGGAAGCATTTGTTTCTATGAACCCAACTAGAGGAGCAGGCAGGTTCAGCCGTGCCTGCTGGCAGTCAGGAAAAGTTCAGGTCCAGGTTTATGTGAGGAAGACCTGGGAACAGATTTGCTGCCATCAAAGTAGTGCAAGAGAGTGGTGATGGTTTCAGCAGGTGAAAGCCCCAGCCCCAAGGGTAAAGCGCAGCCACTCAAGGCCACCCTGTAGACACCAGCTTTCACCAGCTGTGAGTCTGGCAGGAGCAGGTTCAGCTCTTGGGCTGAGGCATGCCAAGGGCCTCCTTGCATTTGTTTATTTTTTAAGCAGAGTTTTCTGTGCTACATGTAAAGAAGGTGGAGGAGGGACTGGTGGTTTGTTTTTTTTTTTTCCAGGATAAACTATGATAGACATTTCCTTCTTAAATTTTTTCCTGGTCTTTGAATGAGGAATGGGGCCATCTCACCAGGACAAAGAGATTTGGCCAGCATGCCAGAACTGCAATTATAACTAAATGAAAAAAAAACAAGAAAGAAATGTATTTTGTTCATTTCAGCTGATATGTCTTAATGCAAAGAAATCACTTTGCACAGTTCTGTAACCGACACCAATTTCTAATCTCCAACACTATTAACTTCTAAATCTCCATTATAAAGAATATTGGCAGTGTACCAGAGTCTAATGCAGCTAAATGGGCTTAGTCTCAGCTGATGTTTTATTTTTTTTTTCTGAAATGCTGAAAAAAATCATTAAACTATTTTGTTAATTACTGATAATGTTTTGGTTAGTCAGATTTCCTCTTTTGCCTGCAATAGACACATTCCTGGAACATGACATGACTTTGCCTTTGGGACAAACAAAAAAAAAAGAAAAAAAAGAGAGACCATTTTTTGAAATGACAAAATGTATTGTTATAGGATTAGAGACAGGATAGCTCCAGCATTATGCTGTATTGCTAAGTAAATTTAAGAGCCCTATGAATTGAAACTAAACATTGAATAGCTGCGGGGAAACAGCATCATTAAGGAGTAACACCTATGTGAAAAATTGGTTGTTTTTTCTCAACTGGATTGCCACAGATTTCTGATAACTCAGAGAACCACTCACACAAGCTAGAAAACCTTAAAACATTTATTTCCCCCTACCTTTTCACCCTAGTGGCACTGGAAAGCAAATCCAAGTCTCAGCTGTGCAGAAATAAATATTAACTAACAACAAACTTGACAGAAGTGTTTCTACAAGTCAGTAATTAGCTTTGATTGAGGCTGCTGCCTTAACATCAAACCATCTTCATTCTAAGGGAACCTACAACACTGCCTTCTTGTTTGCCTTTAGGGATGTTCTACACCAATTTTAGCATCACTTTTGTACTGCAATTAATTGGGAGCTTAAATAGATAATGGCGAATTGTGCCAAGTGGGTCAGTGAAAGTAATTATCAGATTTAGATATTCTGGCATCCTGGACAGAATTTCTTAGGAACAGGAAATGAATTATAGCAGAATACCTTTAGACCCAAAAATTATTGGCAGTGAGGAGGGCAAGAACAATGCAGCCTTGGTGATGAGCTTTCGCTTTTTTTGCCATGTTACCATTTTAGTCTGTGTGTGGCTATTTAACTTTTGTTCCTTAGGAGAGCTGAAGTTCTAACATCATCTAAGTCACAGCTTGGAGAGCTCTTTTTATTTTGTGTCCAAAGAATAGTTCGGTTCACACAGGACTGAACAAAGGGAGGATATCAAGAAAATATGGCTTGCTTTTACTGGAGCAAAAGGTCCTCCATGAATTAAAGCTTCTTGTGATATTAAAATGGCTTATAAAATCCCCTTCTTCTGTTACTGAACTTGCAGTTTAGCTGTACTTGTGTCCCCATGGTTTTTAATAAATTCAGTGCTCATGAAAAACTCTTAGTTTTGGAAGCACATAGACCAAGGATTGGATTCACCTCACCTAATTTTAGACAATTGCATGAGATGCCTCTGCAAGGATTGCAGACACCCAAGGCTCCTTCAGTAATCCCTGCAAGACAGACCAGCATGCCCCCGTCTTTACTGGGCAGAATCGCCATCTGACAGAGGTTCCATTCAGCAGGCAAGTCTCCTATAAGGAGACTTAGGTACCAAAACCAAGAGCCTAAAATTGCTACAGTGAATGTAAGTCTGGGCCATCCACAAGAGCAGATGGACAGAGGAGTGCATGTGGTGGAGGACCCACTGGCCAAGTAATTTTGCTTTGGCAGTTGAAGCTGACAGCAGGTATAGCAATGTAGCAATGTTGGTCAAACACTGCAAATCCTGACAAGTTTGAGAAGGAGCTAAGATTGCATCACTCATTTACCAGATTTCACAAATGGACCTCAGATGGTAATTTTCCACTGTAAGTACTGGCATCTTGAGAAAAATATGATCTAAAAGAAAAGGCTCTGTACATTGTTATCAGTCCCCTAAGCCTGGTGTCTTACCAGCTGTGACATCATTTGCTGCACATCTGTCTCTGCTGGTGGTTTTCTAGCCTAAATCTTATTCCATGTCTACTCTGAATAAAAGACATTTATTAAAGTTCAACTGTAATGGAGGTTGCATCAAAGGTTTAGAGATGGCAGATGGGCAGGCCCAAGCCCCTGTCACTGAATATGAAGATATATAGCCTATTCTCTCCTTATGGCTCACATGATACTCTTTACAAGATGAATGTAAGTTTCTGGCAGCAATACAGAGTGAAATCTATACCCAAGGAATGCATGTAAGTCAACTTCTACTTAAGCCTTAAATGATGGGTATATGCATAATAGTAGACAGTGAAGAAGCACCGAGAAAATGTGAGGTTTTTCAGTTCAGTGGCCCAATTTGGGGGGAAGAAGGGTAGAAGAGGATCAACTTCAAATTGACCTGAAATAAATACTTGAAGGAATTCTTAACCAATTAGAAATATTTTTTACATGGCATTTTGCTAAAAGAAAAGAAGAGGATTTCAAGAAAAGGTGAAAAGATGGCTTGTAGTGCATGCTATCTTAACAATGTATTGAGATCTATAACCACATATACAGGCCCCACATTAGTACTAAACAACATAAATCACACACCCCTGTTATAGGGCCAAGCAGTATCTGTATGTTTACACTTGCGTTCAGCCCCATTGAAAATAAAGACTTTGCTGAAAAAAAATAAAAGCGCCTGAGCCTGAGCTGAAGGAATTATCAGCCTTTCTCACCTTGAGCAAGAATGCATGACAGCAAGCGGAAGAAAGAAAAAATGTTCCCTATTGGCACCACGTTCATCTCGGGTAAGGTTTCTTCCCATTGGATGGTGCAAAGCATTGCAACCTCCTGCAGGCTAACAACTTTCTTCTTACTCCCTTTGATAAGCAGAGGGAGTCAACAAGACTCCCTTAATCAGTACTGAGCTTTGCTCCTTGGCAGGACAAACCCTTTGAGGGATAATTCATCGTAAGCATAACGGACAAAAAGTAGAAGTGACCCTATAGTTCCTACTGGAGATAATGCTGGAAATGACTGGGTAATATCTGTAGACACACTGCTGGGTTCCTGCTTTGTCAAAAGTCAGCTTATTTGTCCATTCATGCATTTGCTTTGCAAAAAACAGCAGGAACCATACTGTCAATTGCAAAATTAAAGACTGGCTAATGTTTATATGGCCTTATCCCACCCCCATTATGAAATTTTTACTCTTTAACAGAGTCAGGAGTGCCCTGTAATCCAAACAGCTTCATAATGAACAAGGTTTGTTTTTAGTGTGAGGCCTTATTCATTGCAAGTCTAATTCCTTATTCAAACCATTTTGTAATAACAGTCATGGTGTTGCCTTGACTCTGTTTTGGG
The DNA here is from genome assembly GCA_033556795.1 of Tapera naevia. Lineage (NCBI taxonomy): Eukaryota > Metazoa > Chordata > Aves > Cuculiformes > Neomorphidae > Tapera > Tapera naevia. Next base: position 1,427,273 of record JAUMJJ010000079.1, on the reverse strand, counting down.
TTTGGACTAAATACAGTACAGTAAGTCGAACATTATTGGTCACAACGGTAATGCAGAGTGTATATAGCATGCTTTTATTGCTGCAAGACATAGTTGAAATATTTACATGGAATACATGAAACAACACTAAGATTCACATTCTGTTCCTTATTTGTAAGGTATTTTATTAAAAAGAACCTGAAGCTGAAGTTCATAAATAAATCAGTAATATCACTTATTTCCAGATACTTGTTCCAGCTTGTTGATTTTAATAGACAAGTAGAACCCTTCAAATGTAGAAACACAGTGGGTAATATTTATATGAAATCTCCAAGAACCGTGGTATTTTGCTTATGTGGAATATCATGGCATTTTGCCTGGATCAAGTAACCAGCAGATTAGCACATTAACACTTTTAAGAAACATGCATGTAATCCACTCTGAATGTGGTGTTTGCCTCCTAGTAGGAATACCTAACGATTTTCAAATTGGCATGTTACTTTATAAAGCATGTCAAATAAACAGGAATTGCTGAGCGGCTTTGGTAGGGATGTCTGGCATAAGCACACACATGTTTTTATCAACAGAGGAGACAGGATCAACTCTTTGCAGCCATGGAAGCATCTGCAGAATCTACAGATACTGAAGAAACTTGTTTTCCCTTCTTTTTGAAGATTTCTGCCATTATTGCTCCATGTGAATGGATAAGTTGATATAAATGCTCCCTCTGACAGAAAATCCATCACCAGCTCAAGACAACAGCTTAAAAATAATCCTCTAAAATGGACTAAAGCTAGCCAGTAAAGCCTGTGGAAACCACCATCACTGCCAATCTAGAAGGTCCCACTTCAGTTTGCAGCTCAAGGGCACTCTACACAGGACAGCCAGCCACGCTCAGATTGCCAAAGGCTCCATCATAACCAGGAATTCAGAGGGACAAGGGCAGGAGGCACAGAGATTTTGTCAGTCCTGTGCCACTTGGCCAAAGATGCACACCTTCAAAGCCATGCTCCAGCACAGATTGTTTGTGTGGTTTCGGTCACGGTGCCAGCCTCCCTACATTGGTTTTCACATTTCCCATGGAGAAAGCAATCCCATCCTTCCCTCCTCAGAGGCTGCTGCTGACTGTAGCAGCATGCTCATGGTGATGAACAGCTCTACATGTGCAAAGACCAGGATGTGCAGCATGCACATGTAAGCTCAGCAATGGCTTGGGGTCCCAGCTTATTACAGCAGCACCCATAGGGAAACAAAGCTTTCTGTTCCCAGGGTGCTTTCAGTGTGGCATAGCAACTGAGTTTAACTTCTGCAGCAACAGACAGCAGGGAAAATCCAACAGACCCATCCCATGAAAGAAGCAGCAGAGTATAGGCTGTATGCCAAGGAATCCTATCACTAGCCTTGCAAAAAAAATACCAGGGCCACCTCAAAAACAATGCTGGAGTCATGCTTGACTGCAGTTGTTTACATTTGGAGAGGGAGACCATGAACAGGTTTCATAGAACTATCATGGATGGCTCCATTTCCTGTTAACTCAATTCACCACACTTGTCCTCTCCTTCCCTAGAGACAGTTTTTATAACGTAATTAACAAGTGTCCCTGTTTTCCTTAAGACTACATAACGCTGCCCCAGCTCACACAGAATAAGACCTTTATTCAGGAGAAGTGACTCCATAGAAGTCCATGGGATGAATCAGCTTGTTTGTAGCTGACCCAAAACAAAATGCAGAATCTTACCCTTAATCCTGCTAGGGGCTGATGCTTTCCTTGCTTCTGCACCAGAGAATCAGGCATAAGCCTCAAGTTTCTAGTCTCTACCACCTGTAGGATATGCAACATCAAAAAGCTACCCAAGCAGAAGGAAAAATATCCTTCCTAGTCCCTGCACACAAGATTTAAACAAAAACCTTTGGTTTAAACTTTTTCAAGCAACCTGGCTAAGAAAGTCTAAACATGGAGATTTGCAGAATGGAAGAATTTTAGAAAAGTAACCTGTAAGATTTGAAAGAGAGACATTTCTATAATGGAAAGAAACAAATCAAACTGTCTTTTAAAGCCAAACCTAAAAAGCAAACCAAAAAATTGCTCCCTCCTCTACCTCATTTGCCAATTTGGATACAGAAATGATCCTTCCTTTGCATGGAACTTATCTATTGCAAAAAACTTGGATTATTATGGAAATATTAAAACCTTAATCATGGAGAGCCTTCTTGGAAAGCACATTTAGAAAGCAGCTCAGATGTCAACGAGCAAGAATTGCTGTGAACCAAGTACATATTGAGTACACTGTATTAACATCTTGTCAAAACTCTTGAGTATACAACACCAGCAAAGCAGAAACAGCTCTGAGCAATGCTTCGATGTTAAGACAGGATGAGGTTTGATAGGCTATGAAGTAAAACAAACCAAGCTCCCCAAACTTAAATTGACACAAAAGCCCAGATTTTGGAACATCATGCTGGAGTCAGGCCTTTCCCGCCCCACAGGCAGCCAAAGCTATTTTTGAATTTGGGTCAGATCTAGTGACTATGCTCCAGCCAAATTTTAGGGGAAGGGGGTGAGGAAATCATCAGAAAAAAATCAGAAGAGTTTGCCTGTTCCAGAAACAAAAGGTTTCCATTTTTCAAGCTGGATTCACAAGAGGATTTGGGACCTGACAGCTTTCAGATGTGCATGCTGCAGAGGGGTGATTACATGCCTGCAGTTCCCAACACCAGCACCTCAGGAATGGGGATCAGAGCAGTGCTTGCCATCCCCGCACTTTTACATCAGCACACTCCCCCCTCCCCCATGGAGACAGTTAGATCTATATGAAAGTGTTTGCGTAGGCAAGTTAGATCAGCATGCTGAAACTGCCTTCACATAAGGGATTTCACAAATCAGTTAAAAATCAGCTTACAAACCCAACGTGGCCAAGCCTTGGGGTAAGGGAAGGCAGGAGGCCTAAGGAATGTGATTTGCAGGAGGGTATGGGGATCCCTGTTTCTGAGACCAGAAAGGACATGCTTTGATCTTTCCAAAAGTCCTACATTTTTTTTAATCCATTCTTTTAGAGCAAAGAAAGTACTTTTGCAGATAATCCTGTGGGGGTTTCCCCTCTTTCTGCTCCCTCCAGAGTCTTCTTTTTAAGTTCTTTCATTCAGAAAGTACAGATGTTTGGGCTTGCTTAGTCAAAAGCCAGTGCACGAGGCAGCCACCAGGAGAACTTCCGTGTAAAGCTGCCTTTTACCCATACACTTACATGGCCTTCATCATGCAGCATCTAAAACTCTTGCAGTCATTACTAGATTTCATTCTCACAAGCCAGTTTATTAGAAAACATGTTTTCTGCTTTTATCAATGCCAGACAGAGGCAGTGGGTGAAGTGAGTGTTTTGGCAAAGGTCATAGGGGACAATCTTAGTTGAAGCAGGGGGGAACCTGGATTTTCCAGGCTCCACCGGCTCCTGGGACATCCCTCCTTCCTCAAGCAGTCACTGGGGAGGGGATGAGCTCAGCAGCAGCCATGAGGAAAAGGTCTGAGCTCAGTGAATCTTGGGGCTGGCCTGGTGGAGAATGAAGCAAAAAGCAATGTGTTTATTTGAACATTGTGTTGTTTAACCTCACTGTATCTTCAGATGCTCTGAGGTTTGCTCACTGCTCCTAAAGTGCAGCTTGACTGTGAAACGTGACTGGACACACAGCACTTTTCCTCATAAGGTCTCTGTGTAGAAATCAGGAGCGGGAGGATAGCTGCTCCCATTTTGATGGTGGTCTAGACTTTGATGAGTCAGGGCAAAGTGCTGGTCTTCAGTCTCAGGACACTGAATAAATCATTGAGACTGATCAAGGGTTTATCTGTCAACTTAGGTATCTGGTCTCATCTTCAGACACAGTCCTTTACGCACAGATCTTCTTACTTACCCTCTGGTACATATCTTTTTTCTCTGTCTTCCATCCAACCATGGCCACCAAGCCAACGTTTTCTGGCTGATGGGGTCCCTGCCCCTCCTTGGCAGCCCCCACCAGGTCAGCCCCCACCGCCACACTGCAGGCCATAAGTAATGACGAACTAGCAGGCAAGCAAGCCTCCCTGTATCTAAACCCTCCAGAGGGGTTATGAACCCTGGGTGGGTCCACAGAGTGAGGAGGAACTCCACATCTTTAAAATCAGGCCAGTACAAGTTTTTGGCCAAGATCAATGGAAAAGCATGGTTTTCAATTAAGAAATCTGCAAATTCAACCTGAGACACATAAAGGCTTTGGTCCTACAAAGTCTTAAAGAAATTGATACAATCACAGGTGTTTCTCACACAGGTGAAGCATGGTACACCATGGGATCAGGACACCGTTCTTCCTGTGGCCTATTTCTGTTAGAATCATATGCAGTATTTGCAAATTATGTTTTCTACTGGAAAGCAGAAAGAGTAAAACTAAACTGGGATCCACCAGCCAAGGACATATAACTGTATAGCATGTGTTCTCCAGGGCTGCTTGAAGTGCGTTTTTCCAGTTTTTTTCGAGCTATTTCAACACTGCTGCTAAGCTTCATTTTCCTGCCAAAGTGTCAAATTAAAACAAAAGCTCCTTTAAAGCAAACAAGACCAAAATTGGGTCATGGGAGTGCCAGAAATAATTTTGAAATATCCTCATTACCTTACTTTTTCTTCCCATACTATTTTACTCTTTGGGGAGGAGTTAATAGGGGAGAACTAGCATTTTTTTTCCAAACAATATTTGCAAACAAGTGTTCCGGAACCTACGCATTTTGAAAGCCTGAAGCCTACTTCACTGTCTAAAGATGACAGAACTCTTTCAAAAAAATCCCACTCAGCCCAATAGATATGCCATGACTGCATTCTTTTATTTCACCCAGCGCAGAGCAGTAGGCACCCTGAAAGTTGCATAAATCGAGAAAAGTTGTTTTAATAGTGTGTGTGTCTAATCCATGCCTTCCTACTCAGTCACCCCTTTCCCTATTTAGCATACTCAGCCGAGCTAATTTTCAGTTTGACTCTTGACTGCAGTATTTAACTGCTTAATTGCAACCATTTTAACTCCAGATTTGTTGTAAGCAAATATTAGCAACACTTAACTACTAGGTATTTGCAAAAAGATGACAGAGTTAAAGGAGACTTAATTTAATATCCATCTTCTGAGGTTTATAACTGAATCCATACTTCTATTTAAATACCAAATAATCTGCTGATTATTATGCATAGTTTTCAGTCAGTGTAACGAAAACATGATGTCGCAGTCATGCTGTGAGCTCTGTAGCTAGGTTTCCTTGTTTATATTAACAGCTGTAAACACAGCCTAACTCAGCCTTGATTTAAAAGCAGATTTCCCATACTTTCAAGAATTCGCTACACTTTGAAAGCTACGGTTTCAGAACTTTTCTCACGTGCTCATTGATTATGACCAGGAACAGACTGCAATGCTACACATGCACTTGCAATGACCCATTTTAGAGCCTCTACATTAAAAGGGCCAGTTTTTCATTTTCATTAAAAAGTAAAACCAGCTTCGCAAATGTCTCTGTATAATCTTGCCCTGTAATATCCTGAATCCAACCTGCAACCTTCTGTGTATGGGGCTGAATGTATACACTTAAGTGCTTTGCTAGGTCAAAGCAGTGCAAAGCAGCCTTGAGTAGCAGGCAAGAGAGGATCCCTCTAGGGGAAAATTCCCCAGTAGTACAGAGCTGCTGTAGCAGTTTACCCTCATAGAGGCTTCCATCAACTGCATCTTGCATAGAGAAAAAGTAAGGGAGAAGGAGGACATTATGTCGAATATTTGGAGGGTCCATCAATCCTATCAGAAGAGCCTTTGGGATCACAGTGCTCTATGACATGATAGGGATGCTTGTGGGAAATACAATGGCATGTCTCCACTAGCAGCTTCACCATTGTTGCTAGATTTCCTTGTTACACCTCTCATCCCAGCAGTCTATGCCTAATTTAGACCATCAAGGAATAAAAGTTCTGCAACTTTGTCACAGTACTTATGCTTCATAGAAACACATATCTGGGTCAGGAGGGGGAAGGTGCAAGGCTGATCTCATGACACCACTCATCTATGAACTGCTGCAAAGCCTCAAGCTCATACTCAGATCCCGCCTCAGTGCGCCAACTGGTTCCCTTTGTAGCTGCACTGTCTGGGTGGATTGTACTCACATGGAGGTGAGCATGCCATCAACCACCGGCACGCAGGGCAGGCTTGGGATCCAAGCTGTGGCTGGACAGGGTTAAAGATACGTGCATCTTTACCAAGTGCTTTGGTTTGCTCTGAGGCTGATTTTCCATCAAGATCTTTCCCAGAGCCCTTACTGCATTTTTTACTGTCCGTTCTGTGGAGCAAGAAATGCTGGAGAAACACACCACAAGTCTCATGCAGGAGTTCTACTCTGGTTCTACTCCATTGTAGACTAACACAAGTTAAGTAATTTCCAAATTCACACATGAGGAGCTGTCATGCTAAATACTGTCTCTTCTACCCCCTCTCCTTCAATGATTAGAAGTGAACTTGTTCAAAACTTCATTTTTCCTCTTTAAAGTCACATATGAACCAGATTTGCCAAGTGCACAGTCTAGTTGTACTAGGGATGCTAAAATATAACCTGCATTGACAAGGGGATCCACAAGGAGCTTAGCTAGGCAATTCCACAGCATCCTGTGCAAGTTATTTTTACATGTCCAAAATCTTATTCAACTTCCTTGGTTTCTCAGAGGACAATTAAAAACAATACTTAACAGATGGGAGAGCTAAGACAAACAGAGGTTAAATGACTAGCCTGGGGCTGGTAGAGTCCACTAGAATGGGCAACAGGAGTCCTGGGTATTAATTAGTTAATATTTGTACAATGCTAGGAAAATATATAGCTCTATATAGATGTTATTGTAAGGTGACCCCTGGAGTTTGGAGAAGCAGAGGGCAACAGTGCACAGGCAAGTGCAAACATCCTCACTTGTCTCCTGGCATTTTGGTTATCTGTGGGGTCTAGGAGGACTAAAGCATTCCCAGGGCACACAAGAGAGGGAATGGGAAAGCCTGGGGAAAGAGATCCCACTCAACTAACACCATTGTGTACCCCTAGGCTATTCCACCCATGCTTTAAATCTCATGCTTTAAATGTGGAGGCAGCCGTTTGCTCTTTCCATTGAAAGCAGTAAACGTTAGGCACAGTCAGGCTGGGCTATGTGGTCAGCTGCTTTCAGCAGAAACCCTGAAACTGAATTCGAGATACTTGTGGGTGTTTACAGCAGTAAGAGTTGCAAATCTCTCTGAAGTGCCACAAGACCCGTGTGCCATGCTGCTCTATGCTCTGCTGAAATCCCGGGAGGAAAGTCAGGTCTGTCTGTATTAAAGATGGATCTATGGGAAAGGAGGAAATGGTCATGGTATCATATTTCTCCTTTTTTCCCCACCTCTCTGGGGTATTCATCCTGCTCCCATGACTTCAGATCTCCTTTCTTCAGATGCTTTTTTCAGTCCGGCTTCCCTTCACACCATCATATATCCCAGCCTGCTGCTCTAAGACCCCTCCAGATTCCAGTATTAGCCTGAATGAAACATGCACCACTTTTTTCTTCTGGACAGTCCTCACCCTCCAGTGCTTTTAACATCATCATTTCCTCTGCCATGTAGTTTCAGGAGTGGTGAACATTTTTGGCTATTCCCCTTCTTTCTCTTGGCTAGAATACAAAAATATTACCTAAGATGTGATGTATTTTCCTCTAAAATTTTTAAATCATTCAGACATCCCATGTAGTCTACTAGAATTTTCATCCAGTTTTCATCACCTCATATCTTGATTATCAGGATCTCCACCTCTATCCCAGTCAGTTTAGCTCAGACTTGACTGAAATGCAGAATTTCCAGTTGGAAATTCCAACATTCATTTTAATCCAAAATAGGATAAAAGGCTTAAATTTTAAAAGTGCCTCTCAGAAATACTGCCATTTTAACTTCTACATATTTAGGCAAAACTTTTCAGCATTTCTAACTGCTGAATCCTAAATGCTGAGTTTTGTTTTGTTTACTTGATATGCTTTATTTACAGTAAAATCAGCTTCTATGTGAAATTAAATATTTTATGTCTGACCCTAAATGAAGCCTCCTCCTTTTTGCTACACAAAAGCTCCATTGCTGTGTTCTCAACTTTAAAATCATCCTGATAAAATCATCCCAAAGCCTCCAGTACAGCTGCCACAATAATTATTTTAGCTACTGCTCTAATCTAAGCAACTCGATGTCTCTTTGAATTCTTCAGATTTCCCTCCTTACCATCAAACCTTCTTCCCCATCAAACCCCCAAACTGCCACTGATGTCACCCCTGGCAACCTTCCTTATGCTAGCCAACCTCCTCACGATTCCCCAGCCCAATGCAACCTGCAAAGCCACCCAAACTTCTAAATTCGGCTGAAAAAAACCTGCATGCTATTTACTGGCAATTTAAAAAAGAGAATGTTACTGGTTTCAAAAGGGCTGTCAACAATTTCAGCCAGTTCCCTGAAACAGTTGGAGAAAAATAAGTAACAAAACATGAACAGATTTTTACTCAATTCTTACCGATATTTAAAATGTTCAACAACATTTTTGATTGCCAAAAACTGACAGCTTGTTCTGCAGACTGTTTTAAAAGCTTTAAGTATGCGGTTGAGTATGTGGTTTGAACAGTTTTGGAAATTTTCCTCATCAGAATTGCTATTTCCAATAAGAAATACAAGAAAAATATGAAGTGCAAGCCAATAAAAAAAAAAAATCAAAATAAAATCCTCAAAATACAGACCTTTCAGCCAGATCTGCTTTGCTTTTCCAAATCCCATATCAAAACTCTGCTTCAATGACTACAAGAAATTGGCAAAGTAACAAATACCAAGGAAAGCCAGGAGACAATGCTTCTAAATTACTTGGAAGCATCACATTCTGAATGTAATTAATGAGCAGGACCAAAAAAGCATCTTGCTGAGACTCTCAATGATCATCTCTCTTCTTTCTTTTCATTTTGTACAGTCGCATGCTATATTTTCGTCATGCTTATAAACTTAGGTCCTCCGAACTCAAAGGCTTCCAGTGAAACATGCTCTTTGAGATGAAGGTCTCTACACTTGGCAGGTTGTATCTGACCTGCAATCAAGTAGCATCATTTCTTGATTTCAGGAAGCACACAAGCATATTTTCAGCAGCTGCAGCTGGGGTTTGATTCTGTGCAGGGCTGCACGCACCCAAGAATTCCAAGTACCCTCAATTCTACTAACTTCAGTGGGAATTAGAGGGCTCAGCTGTATTTAATACTTTACAGGGTCAGGCTCTGAAAACTGTATTAGCATTCTCAATTCCCAGTAGGCCTAAATTCAGCAAAGCATTTGGATTGAGACTTAACTGTAAACATGTGAACAGTCCCCCTAATTTCAACATGACTATTCTCATGCTTAAAGTTATGCATATGCATAAGTGATGTGTTGAATTTGGGCCAAAAAACTACTGTTTTCAACTGCTACACGAGTTCACAATAGGCAAACTACTGGTCTGTAATGCCAGTTGCGTAATCACATTTCTTCTTTAGAAAGTCTGAAACGAGACTATATATTTTTAAAATGGAGCAGCTACACTGCATTGAGAAGATGGGAGTTCTGGTAAAACCTTGGGTATTTCTGCAAAGTTATTATTTTACTATTATTATTATTATTACTATTACGTCTATGTGAATGCAGGAAAAGCACCTATCCCAGACTCTTGGAGCTTTTGCTATTCCTAAAAGAATATAATCCATACAGAAAAGAATAACAAACTCTCTCTACATGACAGCACACACCAGCCAAGTGACAGCTAAAAATATCTCACCCTCCCCAGAGACCCTCAGCCTTTTGTACATCTGAGCCCTCCCAGAAGCACTAGAAAATAAAAGTGGTTTAAGGCATGCTCTGAATATCCCCACCTTTCACCCCTCTGTGGCCAAGGTAGCCCAGGATCTCCTGGAGAAGGGCAGGCTGGCACCTCTGCCTTTTCTGAATTAGAAGGGGACTTCACCCTCAAAATGGTGCTGGCCCCCAAGAGACGGCATCTTGGTCAGCTCACAGCAGGGGACAGATCTGGCTCCCAAGCAAATTCCTTCACCCCGAGAAGCATGGGGGAATGTGGAGCCTGCTGTGATGGCTCTCCTCCTCTGAAAGCAATAGCCTCCTTCCTCTCAGAAGACACAAAGGCTCAGGGCCTGAGGGGCTTCCCAGGAGATCTCCCAGGGCACAGAAGAGAAACACAGCAGTGCATCAGACTGCACTTTGGGCCTCCATTTTGCATGCATCATCAATTAAGACTTTTATTATATCCTGCATTTGTGAGAACGGAAAGAGTAGGCTACCCAAACCCCAAATCAGAGGCCAGGAAGAAGGGAAGAGGTTTTGGCACTCACTTTTCACCCAGCCCCCCTAAATATGCACCTCAAGGCACTAGAGCCATATGTTGAGAAGCCACAGAGGAGGAGAGGAGCAGAGTATGGTTCTCCCCACTCCACCGTGCAGAAGTGAGCCAAATAAGGATCTGATGAGGTGCCTCCAGACCAGCTCCAGAGATTCATCCTGAGACTACAGAGAAGCTCACCTCCCTCCTCTTGATTTTCATTCGTTATTTAGCAGCAGGTTGTCACTGTTTCGCCATATCAAACCTGGCCTTCTTCATAACTACATGTTCTGCAAACCGTACAATGCAATTAAGTGGGTGATGTGAAAGCACCATAAAGCCAGAACAAGGACACATTTAAGATGGAACAACTGCATATGGACATAAGCCCAGAACCTGCTATTCTCAGTCTGCATCTCCCTTTTTTGACATCTTTCACAACCATTTCAACACACAGGTTTTGGCACATGTGCGACTACCACACTGACAAGATAGCTTGTTGTGGTATTTTCTCAGTAATGTTGATTGGAAAAAGTCCCCTGCTTTGCTCCAAGCCCTTGTAGGAGGATTATAAAATCAAAGCAACAACATAGCCAAAATCCATAAAAAATAATATGCTGAATCCCAAGAAAATCTCTCTTGGCACCCCTGACAGAGAAATGGCATCCACCACTAGAGAAGTGCCTTGGGTGTGAGAAGTGGTGGTGGCAAGACACAGGGAGAATGAATGACCTGGACTGGTAGGCAAGGCCAGAAGTGTTGGCTCTTAACCTTTCTTCTGTTCAGCCCTGGCTGACTCTGGTGTCAGGGGCTCCCAAACAGTGGCAGACGCTCTCCATAAGCATTCAAGTTACCTCACAGAGATGTTTCCTGAGCAGGTTGATGTTTCTGGTGCTGTGTGTGAGCACAGTTCAGTGCAAGGCTGTACAGCTGCGAGTGGTTGGACTTGCTGCAGGTGTTTGCTTCTGACCTAATGCCTCTCCTATCAGAGCCAGTTGTCCCTGCTGCTAGGGAAAGTCACAGGAGTAACACAAAGATTTGCAGTATCCTCAGGATGGAAAGGCAGGGCTGGGAGAAGCTTTCTGCATTGTACACACTGCCCCAAATGCTGTAGAAACAAGAGCAAGAAATGAAGCCAGGACATCTCCTACATTTTGTAATTACATACTTGTGCCTTAATTTTGCTTTGATGTGCCTAAGGGCCTTCCAAAAAAACTGAATTCTCATCGCTATTCTTATTTCTTCCCTGCATGAGAGCTTATGATATAGACAGTGAGATTGAGTGCACCCTCAGCAAGTTTGCAGATGACACAAAGCTGAGTGGTGCAGTTGTCACGCCAGAAGAATGTGAGGTCATCCAGAGGAACCTGGACAAGCTGAAGAAGTGGGCCTGTGTGAATTTCATGTGGTTCAACAAGGCCAAGTGCAAGGTCCTACACCTGGATAGGGGCAATCTGCAGTTTCAGTACAGGCTGGAGGAACGATGTGATTGAGAGCAGCCCTGCGGAGAAGGACTTGGGGGTGTTCATTAATGAGAAGCTCAACAAGAATGCACAATGTTTGTTCGCAGCCCAGAAGGCAAACTGTGTCCTGGGCTGCATCAATAGAAGCGTTGCCAACAGCTCAAGGGAGCTGATCTCCCGCTCTACTCCGCTCTCATGAGACCCTGCCTGCAGTATTGTGTCCAGTTCTGGAATCCACAGCATAAGTAGGATATGGAACTGTTGGAATGGGTACAGAGGAGGCTACGGAGATGATCAGAGGGCTGTGAGGACAGAGAGAGCTGGGGTTGTTCTCTGGGCAGACTTTGTAACAGCCTTCCAGTACCTGAATGGTCTACACCAAAGCTGGGGAGGCAGGTTTTACAAGGGCAAGGAGTGATAGGAGGACGGGGAATGGCTTTAAATTGGAAGGGGGAAGTTTTAGATGAGACACTGGCACGGGTTGCCCAGGGAAGCTGTGGATGTCCTCTCCCTCGAAGTGTTCAAGGCCAGGCTGGATGTGGCCTTGAGCAGCCTGGGCTGGTGGGAGGTGTCCCTGCCCACGGTAGGGGAGTTGGAGCTGGGTGAGCTTTAAGGTCCCTTCCAACCCAGACCATTCTGTGATTCGATAATTCTGCGAGTCTCCGCTCCACCCCTCCGCGGCTCTCCCCCACGGCCGCCAGCGCTCACCCCGCCCGCTGCCAGCCCGGCTCCGCCCCGCCCCGAGGCTGCGCTGGGACCGTCCCCGCCGGGCGGAGAGGGCAGAGGCGTCTGCGCTGCTGCCGCCCCGTGGGCGCCGCTGCCCCACTCCTTCCCCCGTCCCATCCCACTCCCACCCCGTCCCACTTCCATCCCGTGGGCATCGGCAGGTGCACGCCCGACCTCCCTCCTCCCCGCTCTTCCCCGAGACCGCCCTCCCTGCGAGTGCGAATGTGTTCTGCCGTGGATACGGTGCTGACATGAAACACCCTAACAGCATCCTGCTTTCTAGACAGTGTTTCTTGACGTTAAGGCGTCCAAGAGGGAAGACCCCAAAAGCCCATTAATCACTTCAGGATTTCTTTGACGTGGGCAATAACACTGCAGAGAATTCAGGCCCTCTGACACTCCAGTGCAGGATCTGAGTGTTTAACAATAACAGTCAACACCACTGATGCCTGTGAAAATACAGATGTAAGCCAGCTGTCTGTCAGGGTGAAAAATGTGTTTGTCTTTTCGTTTTAATGTGTCATTTCCCTCTTGGACGTTTGCTGTGTTGCTGCCAGGATATCACGTGCTTCCAGCACAGAGTCTAACCCAGGAAGAGGAACCACATTCAGATGGAGGGAGGGTGCTATTGTCCTGTTTCTGGTTTGGTTTTTTTTTTTCTGACTTAATTCCTTCTTCCCCTCCGCCGCCTTCCCCAGCAAAGAAATCATTTATAATCATAGAATCATAGGATTGTTTGTTTGGAAAAGACCTTTGAGATCATCGAGTCCAGCTCTACTTGTCCTCTACTAAACCATATCCCTGAGTACCACATCTGCATGCCTTTTAAATACCTCCAGCTTCCTTTTCTCTAGGCTAAACAACTCCAGTTCCCTCAGCTGCTCCTCATAAGACTTGTGCTCTAGATTTCTGATATCTATTTCTGGCCAAAGAGAATCACAGATTTAACCACAAAAGGGTCATGGGAGACGTGAAAGCGAGTGTGTGTTCTAGTCAGCTCGTGAAACTTCTTGATGTTTAGATTAATGCAAGAAAGGCTGAGATTAATAAGAGGAAGTAGAAGTCTATATAATGATAAAAATTTAATAGGCATAAAATAATCTTATGGTGGGATAACTCATATGACTGGCATATTAGTAGAAAAGAATGCAGTTTGTTCACTAAGGATGAGAAAAGAGAAAATCAAAGCATGGGTGTCTAGTACATTGGACTAGCTTTCAGCTCCAAAACACGGAGAGAGGAAAAGTTGTTGAACATCTGGTCACAGGGGAAATGGGTTTAGATGCTCTCAGGATAGCTTTCTACTGAGGATAGCCTGCTCAACATGTGCAGGTAGAGATGGCATTTTCTGAGATACTGAGGAGATCCTCCATGAGGTGATGTTCTCCAGGGATATTCACTCTTCAGCAACCTGTTGAGAAAGTAGTAAACCAAGAGACTTTCTTGCAGTAAAGGAAAAGGCTCCAAAGCATGTTCCTCAATGTTGACGTGCTGCTGTTCATAGGAGTGAAGTGCTGGGACATTTTCTGACAGAGTTTTGTCCTCAGGTATGCTTCACTGTCCCAAAACAATTCCCAGACACTGCTTGGAGTTAGCAGTATGCAGCAGTTAGATGCTGTGGGCAGAGTATTGACTCCCAGTTTTGGATGGCGAGAGAGTTTAGCTGTCCAGATGTGGGACGTTTTCTGCCAGTTGGTCTCACTTTTAAAGAATAGCTGTGGGAATGTTTTGTGAGGCATGAAATGTAGGCAGAGTATTCAGCAAGATCCAAGAAGGTGCTGATCACAATGTCTTGATATGGGAGTAGAGAAGATCCAACAGAGAGAGCAGGGGAAAGATTTTTACAGATTTGAAAATAAATGGCTGAAAATGCAAAGATGGAAATTGAGATGAGAGTGACAAAGACACTGTTTATTGATCCACAGGAAAGAAAGGAGAGAGCAGCAAGATCAAAACAGTGGACTTCAAGGATGCAGATTTCAATAAATTCAGAGAACAGGCAGGTAAGATCTTCTGTAAAGATAGTTTGTAGAAAAAAAGAAAAAAAAATAAGGAAAACTCACTTTTTTGAGAAACAAATATTGCAGGTGGAAGAGTAAACTATTCCAAAGCAGCGGAGGAACAAACAATGGTAATAACCCAACTTGGCCAAACCACAAGCTTTTCTCCACTTTGAACACTAAAATACATACAAGCAATGGAAACTGGACTGCTAAAATTAAAAATAATATGACAGTACAACACAAAATCAGGAAGGCAAAGGCACAAGTTGAAAAAGAGAAGTCACCCTGTAAGAGAAAAATCAAGAAAGTGCTGAAGGAAAGCTATTAACAGATGGTCTCTTGAAGGCCAAAATCTTTTTTGCTTCAGCCTTCATTGCAAGTAATAGCTAAAATTGGAAGGGTTAAATCACAAATAAAAGGTAAGATCTCCTGCTAGAACAGGGGGAGAAGAAGTGATGAGATGCTTAGATAAATTACAGTCTTACAGATCAGCCACAACATTCATCTTTAGTCCCTGACTAGAGCACTCTCAGAGTGTTGCTGGTTACAAGTACTCTGCAAAAACTTGAGGAGTTCAGGTGAGGATCAAGAAGAAGGAGGAAGATAAGCAGTATTCCTGCCTGAGTGACAGATGACACACGTTGACTTCAAATCTCAGAATAAGACATGATAAAAATAAAAATAATCCATAAGCACCTAAAAGTGAAAAATGCAAATAACAGCCACATGGATTTCTCCAGAATGCACTGAGTCAAGTTTGCTGATGATAAAAAACTGTCAGGAGTGGCCGATACACTGGAAGGCTGTTCTTGCATTCACCAAGATCATGACAGGCTAGAGAGTTGGGTGGAGAGGAAACCAGTGAAGTTCAACAAAGGCAAGTGTAGAGTCCTGCACCTAGGGAGGAATAATGCCATGCACCAGTACAGGTTAGGGGCTGACCTGCTGGAAAGCAGGTCTGTGGAGAAGGATCTGGGAATCCTGGTGGACAATAAGTTAACCGTGACCCAGGAATGTGCCCTTGTGGCCAAGAATGATGATGGTGTCCTAGGATTCATTAAGAAGACTGTTACCAGCAGGTTGATGGAGGTTATCCTGCCCCTCTACTCTCCCCTAATGAGGCCACATCTGGAGTACTGTACTTCATTCTGTGCTCCCCAGTTCAAGAAAGGCAAGGAACTGGAGCAGAGGGCCACAAAGATGATTAGGGGACTGGAGAATCTCTCTTATGAGGAAAGGCTCAATGAGCCCAGTCTGTTTAACCTGGAGAAGAGAAGACTGAGCGGGGACCTTGTCAATGCTTATAAATATCTAAAGGGTGGGTATCAAGAGGGTGGGGCCAGACTCCTTTCAGTGGTGCCCAGCAACAGGACAAGGGGCAACAGGTACAAAATGGAACACGGAAAGTTCTGCCTGAACACAAGGAAAAACTTTACTTTGAGAGTGATTGAACACTGGAATGGGCTGCCCAGGGAGATTGTGTGATCTCCTTCTCTGGGGATGTTCAAAATCTGCCTGGACACATTCCTGTGCATCCTGATGCGGCTGAATCTACTTTGGCAGGGAGGCTGGACTGGATGAACTCCAGAGGTCCCTTCCAACCCTGGACATTGTATGATTCTGTGATACTGTGAATTATTTCTGTCTCTGACAATGTAACAGGTTTTATGGATGGAAGAGAGCTAATAAGTGTTTGTGTACAGTGATTTTAACAAGGTTTTTGACACTGCCTCATAAAGGCAAGTCAGGGAGACATTGAATGAATGTAAAAAAGGCAAGAACAGTGCCCTCAGATAATAGTTAGCCATTAACTTACTGCGAAAATGGTAGTCTTTAAGTGTCTGTCCTGAATTTAGCAACATTTTTATGTTCGTCAGTGATTTGAATGTCTTATATTGAAGATTTTTATATCATCAATGTGGGACAATCTGTAGGGCATAAATATCTGTAAGAACAAATTGGAGAAATGATCTGAGGAAACTAGGGATGTTTAGCCTAGAGAAGAAGAGGCTGAGGGTAGACCTTATTGCTCTCTACAACTACCTGAAAGGAGGTTGTAGCGAGGTGGATGTTGCTCTCTTCTCCAAAGGAACAAGCAATAGGATGAGAGGGAATGGCCTCAAGTTGTGCCAGAGGAGGTTTAGACTGGATATTAGAAAACAAATACTTACTGGAAGATTGGTAAAGCATTGGAGCAGGCTGCCCAGGGAAGTGGTGGAGTCATCATCCCTGGAGGTGTTAAAAAACCTTGTAGATGTGGCACTTTGGGACATGGTATAATAGCATGGTGGTGGGCTGACAGTTGGACTTGATGACCTTAGAAGCCTTTTCCAACCTTAATGATTCTGTAATTCTATGACAATGACATATGAGATTGTTCACATAGGATTCTTTCCTACAAGTTACACTTAGCAAGGAATAATCAGCTGGACAAGTAAAGGACAGGCAACAAATAGAGAGGTTCTACAGGGAAGACCTTGTGTTTCTAGCAGATCAAAACTGAACACAGGTCAACAACATCATGTTGCTGCAAAGATGATAGAGACAGTAGTGGCTTCCATGGTTAGGACTTTCCCTCAAGGCAGAGGAACACTGCTCCTCTCAGAATGGGCCAGGCGGTCTGAAGCACCACACAAGAGTTCAGTGTGGGTGAGTGTGAATGAGACCACAGAGCAATGGTTATGAAGAGAGATCCTGAAAATGTGCCCTATGAGAAAAGATTGACATAACAATTTGATAAAGGGAAGGGGAGACTGTAGTGAGATGGCTACTGTGGTTTACTCTGTATTGACTGACTTTCTCCTGGGAAGCTGCCAGGGAAAGTGCCTGGGATACAACCCAGCAATGTTTCCAGTTGGCAGATTTAACATGAACAGACTATATTAGATGTTGAAAGAGGTTGCCAGAATAGATCCAGGCTGCTGCATGCCAGCTGACCCAGTGCCAGAGAATGATCCCCAGCACATTTCATTTCCTACTATAAAGCTGCATAATAAGTCTTCAGATACATAAAAGGTGACTTCAATGAGGAAGAGAATCCCTTGCTTCCATCACCTAGGTATTTAGAGTTAGAAATAATGAGAGCAGTATGCAACAAAAAAAAAGTATTTGGAGGCACTGGGATACGTTACCTTCAGGAAGGCTCTGCCACTGAAGGCTTCTAAGGAGAAGCTGGGTAATCAACTGACAATGATGCCTGAAGAACAGTAGATCCTTTCTCATGGCAGAAGGATAGACTGTAAGTCATTTATCTTCCCTGCCAGCTCGATTTTCTGCTCTTCTAGGGATAAGCAGTTAAATAGGTACTATTCTCCATTTCTATCCAGTGAGAAGTAGGACCTCTTATATTTCAGTGCATAATTCTAGAGTAATTTAAAAATTACTCAGAAATTAATTGCACTGAATTAGCTTTTTCAGTGATGATTCTGTCACTTAACGTAGACACTTTGAGGAGCTACTTTGTGTTCAAGTGTTCTGCTTTTATCTTTTAGAAATTGTGACGAAGATAGCTGATATAAAGAGCTTAGACTCCCCAAGGACCTCATGATCAATGCAAACATGTCCAACCAAAAACTAATTACATCGGTGAAGTTAAAAATAATCCATAAATTATATAAAGGTATTGGAACAAGTGTCAGGGATGTAACTGTTGCATTATGGCTGGCTCCTTTTTATGTTTTAGTGCAGTTTAGTTGTCATCCTGAGAAGCTCTTTAAGCCAAGAGCTTTTCATACCGAGAGTGATTTAAGCAATGTAAAAGCAAACTGAGACCATCTATCAGCCTGGGTGGAGATGTTGTCTGGAGACTCGCAAGTTAAAAAATAGATTTTGGTTTTGGTTTCTAACAGACCTGTTCAACTGTGTAAACACATGTAAATATTTTTGACAAGGACAACTGTATCAGGTCTGTTTCAATTCATTATAGTTCAAGGAATTAATTCCCTCTGGAGTCAAAAATCATCCAGATCGCTTAGGCTCCATGACAACCTGTACAGAGGAAGTTGTGTTGGGGTAGCTGGCTACTCTAATTCATATTTTAGAAGTCAGAAGAAATTATCTTACATTCCTGAAGTGAAAAATTTGCCAGAATTTCTTCTCTGTGAGACAGAGATTTTTCCTTTCAGTGAGAATGAAATCTATTTTGACATACGGTATTGTCACACAAAATGGAAATCGTGAATTTCCAGCCATTCCTGGCTGATTGGTTAGCTCCTTCCAAAAACTGCCTGTGCTATAAAAAGAAAAAAATAGCTTGGAAGATTGGAAGAATTATAACCATCTCCAGGATGGAGGGCTGGGACACAGACATTGCAGCTCAAAGGCTGAAACTTGCTTTCTTGTTCCCTTTGGCATTCACTAATACTTCGGTGCCCTGGAGTGACAATTGCCTTTCGAGATTGTTTTCTGAATTATTTTGTCTTATTTATACAAGAAATCTACAACAAAGGCAGGTGTAAGTCTCTAATTTTCAGCATCAGCATAGACAAAGTTACGGATTTGTTTTCCTATCCATCTGCTCTGCAGTGGTGATAGGACCTAAAGGAGTGTTTCCACTCAGTTTCTATGGTTTAATAATCATCAAATTCTCATACTTGGCGACAGCCAAGTTTCTCTGTTAAACAGCCTGAAACATCTTTGCTCCTGAGATGAAATAAGATCAGTTCCATTAAGTCCAGCCTGGCCATAAGGAAAACGTATAGATATCTATTTGGAAAAAAATGCCTAAAATTCCTTCATCCCAGATAATTTTTTCCTGCTAAATATCCTGTGATGCAAATGCATGCAGTTAATAATAATTTTATGAATCAGAGCTTTAGAAGGCTGATATTGTATAATGAGTCACATGTCATAGGTCAGGATACAGGAGAATGGCATGATAAAAAACTGTGTTGATGATTTCAGGTTCTGCTGATGCTTAAGTAAATGCTTATATGAAATACACCTAAAAGTAAACAGAATAAAGCTACTTGCACAGGTCTTCAAGCAGAACTTTTCCCCAGTGACTTACTTGCAAAACACAGAGTGCCTTGGATTTTCAATGGTTGAGAATACTTTGAGCTTGACTATGGCACTAAAGTAATAAAATAATAAATGTTTATTTCTTCCTTTATCCTTCATGTATTTTTCCTTTAACATTAGCCATAGGATAAATGAGGAGAAAGATGTACTGCAAAATTTTATATTGTATCCTTGATGAACATTTCCCCTGTAATGTATCCAGCCAAGCTGTGTTTTGATATTCAGATCATTTGAAGATTTTCTTTTTAACTTCGTAGCAAATGTAATAATCATGGAGTGCTTTGCCTTTTACTCATAGATTATTTTTTTTTTAGCTATGGGCTTTATGGTAATTCTTCTAGTCTGAATCTACTAAACTAGAGGTCTATATTGTGCCATCATGCAATGGTACTGCTTCTCTGCTTCTTCATGCTAAGCACTGATCATATGAGGTCTGACAAAAAAAAAAAGACTGTGTCTGTGACTCTTTTCATTTGGCTGCAAAGCCAACTCATGCACCTCCTCTAGAGCGCTGGAAAGCTTCTCACTCCTTCAGTGGCTGGCTTAGAAAGCTTTCTTGACTTTTGCATAATGGAAAAGACCGGGTTAAACCTGGTTATGCTTGTGTTGATTGGTGGCAATGGCAGACCTAGAACTGAAATTATGTCAGTGTTTAGCAGTACAATTGCAAAAATGCCATTCCTTATCACTGTTTGGAGACAGTTCCATAAAGGACAAGAGGTCCCTGCCTCTCCAGAAGACCTTAATACTTGCCCTTCCTGCCTCTCAAAGAGAAATAAGCATGATGGTAGGGGAAACTGAAAACTAGAGTCAGCAACAGCTTTCCTTACTTACAAAGTAGGAGCTCTACACAAACAAAGACGATAACTCTATTCCACAGACTGACAGCTTTCTGCAGGCTTCAGGTTCAAAAGTAATTGAAAGCACTGACTTAGGGGGAACCTCACCAAAATGAATAATTACATCAAATCAGACAATTCTCAACACTGGTAAAGCTTTTTAAGTGCTTGCTCAAAGAAGATGCTTCCAGAGGGTGAAAAAAGGTCTCCCAGTTGTTCCACTGGCAAGGGACTCGGGGTTTGTTTGGTCAATACTTCTCCAGATATTGCCTCTGTGATCTTAAAAACATCAGCTGAGGCTCGATTTCTCCAGAAGCACTTATTAGGCCATGTTACATATCCATTAGCAAGAGGTGGAGATGGCCAGTGTGGCCAAAAATCAGGCCTTAATATCCCGTTCCTCACTTCCCCCACACTAAAACAGCAAGGATATTTCCCTAGGTAAGAATGGCTGAATTCACATGAATGGGGTGAAGATATAGGGTGAAGAGGGATATTTTGCTCTGGCACAGAGCGCTGCTCCTTTCCCTGGGGGAACGGCTAAAGAGCAGCTCATGGCATTAGGTGCAGCCATGTAGATCTGCAGTATCAGCGCTCAAACCAACCTAGCAGCAGTATTCAAAATCTCAGTACGGACCAGATCCAGGTACTTCAGCTTTTTTACTGCTCCATGCTTCCTCAGGCAGGCTGTTACCTGTACCCAAGTGAGATGAAAGCTAACTTAGTGCCTTGTGGGTGACGCTACAACCGTGTTTCTGTGCTTCAGTATAGCTGAAGTACAGCCCAGAGAAGCTGTGGGGAATACCATTTGCAAAGTCCCGCATCTCCCTCCTTCCCAGCTGACACTACTGGCACTGGAGGGTGGTCCACACTGTAGCCATGCCCATACCCCCAGGATCAGAACCCACTGCTCTGCCAAAATCTGGTGCTATGGCAGGAGCAAGCCAACAGCAGCAGAGGATATAAGTGGCAGGTTGCAGTCACCTGTGGCTTTCCAAAGTAGTGGCATCATTTAATAGCACCTAAGGCTGTAATTCAAACACTGCAAACTCCAGGGCCTCAGTCAGAGTGGAAACAGGGAAGCAGGAAAAATGGTCATCTCTGTACAGATTATGGCAGATAGATTATAGTCAACTGGAAAAAAAAAATCACAGAGCAACAGAGAAGTGGCTGGAAACGTTGGAAAAAAACCAATTCAACAGAACATCAGTATTTTGAGAATCCCAGCCAGGAAGCAGGACACAGATACCATGCAGTAAAGTGCTGCCAGACATGTTGGTTATTGATTTTTCTGAAGATCCCACCTGAACTGAATGTGTGGACTGAATCCCAATGAGAGTCCCAGATGGAGTAGGCAATTGTGGAGGCAATGCACTTACTACTCTTTAGGACTCAAGGGACCAAGACAGGGTTTTACAAGCAGCTAAAACGAAGAAAGAGATCATATGGGAAGGTGCTAGGCTCCTATTGTTTCCGGACATAAGTCCTATAACCCAGGGCAAAAGGGAAGAATTAACTGTGGTTTAAAGAAAAAAAAATATTTGAGATATAAAATGTGTCTGCATTAGTTTCTCTGGCTTGCCAAAGAGCGCAGTTCACACCGTGAGGAAACAAGCATCTTCAGGGGAGAAGAGGCAATGCAGAAGTTGCTGTCAAAAGCATTTCAGACAAAGAAACTCTGCAACTTCTCTCCACAATGTGCTGTGTCCCCAGTGCTCTCCATATCCTGGTGGGTGATGGACGAGTGTCCCCACAGCAGGGAATTGAATACTGGCACCATGTGGGAGTAGAGGGAAAGCTTGTTTCTTTTTCCTTTCTCTTTATTTTGTGTTATCTAGCCTCTGCTACCATCCTGCCATCTGAGTAGTGAGAAGTACCTGCAACTTTAGGATAAGCACATGCAATCCATCACAAAAACACATCTGACAATGGTAGGTGGAGTGTGTGCAATCGCTATGCAAACACCACACATACGGTTATCTATTTTGGTGCTTTCATCCATCTCCTGACTGTTTATAATATGTTATGAAATTATATCAGAAGCACAAGAGTCCCCCTGGCCTTTTCAGTAGGGCTGAGTCCAGCAATCCAGGCAGTGCCTGCTTGGTACAGCCTAAAACTTAACGATGGCTGATATCTGCCCAGGTCGTGAGAATGTTACCGACTTCTGTGTCAGCCCTCCTCCCTGGAAAACCCGGGTGTTATTAAACAGGGAAAAACATGACTGCTCCTCCTTTCCCCCCCAAAACCAAACTCAAGGATCTTGGAGGAGCAGAAAGGCTAAGGAAAAGGCCTTTATGAAGCCAAACAAGTGGCAGCTGGAAGGCCACAGAGAAATTGTGTGCAAACATGACATTCTCTAGAGGTAGCTCTCTTGGTCAGGCCAGCTGGTCACTACAGGTTGCTGCAGAGCATCACAGGGCACCCACCTCCTGCATGTCCTGGTGCTCCCAGCACTAATCCTGCTGCTGGCTGCATGCAGCATCCCTCACAGGCACCAAGCTTGGGCTATTGGCTGCACCTCTTGCATCTAAGAAGCACTGCTTCGGGGATCCCACATCAGCTACTTTTATTTCATGCATCTTCAGCCCTCTCCTGGCATCTCTCCGATGTGCACAACCACAACTTAAAGCCTGCCAGAAGATTTGCCACCACCAGTAGCCACTGCTTCTGAAAACACCCCAGAAAACAATAACCCTTCCTTCCCCTTTCTGCTCTCCATGCATTCTTCTCCTCCTTATGGCAAGCAACAAGCCAGAAAAACAGTGATTCCACATATTTTCCTGACTGTGATAGCAATGTTCCATCATTAGGGTCTGGACTTGTGCTCCCAGTTCATGTGAATACATGCAAATGTGTTCAACCAAAATAGCAAGAGTGTCACTTGCTAATAGTATCCATTGAAACATACCGGCATTTGATTGCCTTCCATTTAATCCCTTCATTTTCTTCAACAAATGAGATTTGCCTCCATTGCCCCATTGCCCAGATTATCATGCAGTAATGAGTGAGAAAGGAGGTTCACCCATGCAAGGAGAGGTGTAGCTATAAAATAAACAAATAAATAAATAAAAAGCCATCCCATATTAAATAAAGTTGTACTGCCATCTCAGGTTACCATCTGTTTCTACTTTGATTCCAGTGTTTCTTTCAGACCATTTCGTCAACTACATATGAGTCCAGCTGGCAACTGTTGTTTCTAAACATGGTGGGGCCCCAGGAGAGACACAGTGCCCCTTTCTTGTGGTCCTGGATCTTGGGGTATGTTCTAGGAGAGAAAAGGAGAAAAAAGAAAAGAGAGAATGAGAGGGTGAAAGAGTAAAATAAGAAAGAAAGACACGGAGAAAGAAAAAAGAAAGGAAAAGGAAAGACAAACAAGCAAGAAAGAAGAAGAGGGAGATACTTCCCACTATCCTGCATCTTCCTTTCCTTTTAAAACAGCTCTTTAGTTTGGAGGGATATTTAAAATAGAAGAGTGTTAGATTTGGCAATAAATTAATGTCCAGATGAAGGGAAAACAATTACAAATTGGAAACAGATTTATTCACACTAAGTGCATTAATGAAAATGTTAAAAAAAAAAGCTAAACTGGGTATACTGTGTGGAAAAAAATAATGGCCCAGCAGGTCTACTTTTTATTAACAACTCATCAGTAAGCAGGTTGTAATTCATAACAAAGAATTTACCCCAAGGAACACCACAGGACTGTGAGCTTTTTAGTTTCCTAAGAAAATACATATGTTGTTCCACTTGGTTTCCTTTCAATAAAACCCACCAGTTAGCACTTCATTTTCGAGCTGTTCTGACAAATCAGGTGAGTTAGCTTTGTAGAAAAAACAGAAGCCAACTTTTCAGCTGAGAATTTTAGGGAATTTTTTAATAACTTAAATAAATTTCCCAAACGGCAAGGAAGCATGATAAAAGGCTGTGAAATAACTTTGTTTGGAACAGCTTGAAAGAATTTTTCTTTTAATTTGCTTCATTAATTTTTCCTGAGGAAATATTTAGGGATACATCCCTTACTGCTAAGGTATGTGTTTGAGACAAAAGGCATTTTTATGATTTTTGTTGTGTTTTTATAGTGTCTTGAAACCTGATTAAAGATTCTGATGAAAACCTGCCCACTAGTTTGCAGCTATGTACAAGGCCTAAAGGTGGAGACTGAGGCGCCAAGAAAATGGTTTTGTGAAGGTCACCCTAATACGACGTGTCTCTTACAACATAAAATTTTGTGTCGTTTCCTTTAGCTGCTTGTATCACCTACATACAGAAAAGGCCTCTTGAAGGAAGAAAGCCATCAAGGAGGCGAGTAGGAAAACTGAGAATATTACATGAAACACAAAGTAAAAAAAAAAGGAACCAAGGTGCAAAAATGGAATAGATTTCAAGAAATCGCTCCAGCTTAAATTACTGTGGCACAGTTCTAGACAGAACACGCACCATGTCCAGCCTAGGTTCATTTCACAGATGTAACAGACCTACCACAAGTGTCAGTGCCTCCCGGTTGTAGCAGTGCCTTCTATAGTTGATCAAGATCCTCCATTCAGTTGCTTTTCACAAGGAGGTGTGCAATCTTCCCAATATTTTGTTACAACACTCAATCTTTTCCACAGTTTGATAGAGTGGAGATTTGGTGCAAGGCTTCAAGACATCTCTGAGATTTTCCCCATCAACTTATTATTTCATATACACTGTTTACCACAGCATCACTGAAGCAAAATGAACTATCTGCTCCAGAATGAAAAAAAAAATTATACTGGAATGTAATTTGAGATGCAGAGGAGACTGGGTTCCTAATTATTTATCATTCCCAACTTGGCTAGAGAAGAGCACAGGAAAAACAAGGACTATTCAGGAACACAATACTTAACATAGAAAGACTCCTTATAAACAATATATTTACACTGAGTAAATGGAAATAACTGGTGTTGAAAGCCAACAGTTTTTTCTTCCATCTGCTGCGTCTCTGATGCACATCCACTGCTTCCTTGGGTGCAAATCACAGAGACCTTCAGCTATCAGTGGAAGAGACATGTGCAATTACTTGGTTCAGAAACGCTGAGGTGTGGGAGTGTGTTGGTTCGTATGTCGCTGTCATAACTAGGCAGGGTCAGCAAGAGGTCCAAGAGCACCTACACCAAGTGGCAAAAGTCTCTGTGGCATACATGTAGACTATAAAGCTCATATAAATAAATCCAGGAATTCTCTCAGGCTCAAAATCAATCTTTTAGAAAGACTGACTCTCCATAAAACGGTTTAAAGGAATTTAAAGCAGAAAAATCTCTCCCTGGAAGATAATATTAGAACATTTCTAAAGCAGCAGTTTAGGGCTTTTACTTCCAGACCGACTGTGCAGGTTCCAGCTGCAGAGAAGGAGCAGCCCAGCTATGTCAAAAGAAGCTTATTTCTGTGAATGTAGGGCTGGAGTAGGACTTGAACATTGACATTTTTAAAGCACTTCACGTGAGGAACACTGGTCAGGCAAGTAGTTAATGCTCAGAGACCTCTGTAGTGACATACAAATGGAAACAACCCACTCCCTCTTCCATTACAGTAGGTCTGGGCCACAGTATCCTCTGTAATTAGAGACAGTTTAAGTGCTTAAGGATGCAGCTTATAGCTTGGAAAGTGTAGGCAGCTGAAGCATTTAGGCACATGAAATCACTGCAAGATTAAAATACTTATTGTATTCATCCACTTTTAGCCAATCTCCAATTTGTAATCTGTCCAGAAAAAAATGAGATCATATATCTGCTACTCAAATTATTTTACTATCTGCCAAAGAATGCTTCTGGGAAGGGTTATTCTTCCCAGCAGAAATGTAGGAAATAAGTTGGAAAACATTAATTCCTATTAATAAAAAAGGCCTGTGAAGACAACAGCTGTTTGATCCTTAGATAAACTGTAGACAGTTTTCACTATTTAAGTCGTTGTGAGTGATGTACTGTAGGTTAGAGGAAAAAAAGAAGCCAAGAAAAAGAGGAGAGAAAAGAAAAAAAGCCTGGAGAAAATATTTACTTGCATACTTTTCATAGGAAAATATAAATTTGGCTAATAAAACCGACTTGTTTAGATACTCTGTAGCACTCTCTGAGGGATCTGGAGGAGATACTTTCCACCTACTCCTAAACTCGCCTCAGCAGTCATGGCTGAGGTTTCTGCAACGGGACCCTCGTTAGCAAGGGCTTTGCAGGCATTTGCAGAAAGAAGAGTGCAAGGGACTGAGGGTGCCTTTTAGGCTGAAGGATGGCATCCATGATGATGTGGCAGCCACAGGTGTCCAGATGGGAGCCTGGCTGCAGGGTGGGCCCTGCCTGGGAGAGCTGAGGAGCTGGTGGGGAGCTGGTAGGGATGGGGTGGCCATGTTTGAAAACAGCTACAGCATGTGAGGAAGAATACAAAAAAAAAATGAATTAGTTTAAATATTCCTGCCCCCTGAGAGGGACTGTAGGTGCTTCTTAGGGTGGACAGCACTCTCGGGTAGACTTTCAAATTCCTTTATCTATTGCAGCAGTTTTCCCTGTTCCCAGAGGCCGCTTCTCATTAGCCACAATTCACCTTGACGTGCCTTTAAAGTAAGAACCTCACTGCTAGAGAAAAGAGAAGCACACGTGGTTTCTGCTCGAGGCCATCAGGCACATGTGGGACGAGCGGATGGACATAGCCTCTCAGGTGTTCACCACTACGCCTTGTCCAGGAATGAGGCCTTCTCAGCTACATCTTCCTAAGTGTGGAGTCTCCAGAGACAACAAGTGGAAGGCTTTCCTTAGGTCACACCCAGGAGAGAAAGGGAGTCGATGCTGTGGCTTTCTACAACCTCAGTGCTGGACAGAAAACCTGGGTATCAGGAAAGTTTCTTCACTCCCAATCCTAACTCCCAAACCTCTGCTTCTGGCGGTGAAACCAGTCTTGGTGAACTCTTTGTGTTTTATTGACCTGATCGCTCTGGATACCAAATTGACTGGGTTTATCATACATTTTAAGTTTGTATCAAATGTAAAACTTCCAGTTTGGGGGTAATTTTTTCCCTAGAATTAATATTTATTCACTGATGTCCCCACACAACTACATTTCTTGGGAGTCTGGCAGATGCTGGGGCTCACCATGGGTGCTCACACAGGAGTAGACCAGGTGAATTGAGGAACCCTCTGGGAGGTCTGTTGATACATGTTTGTCAGTGGAACAGACAGCTCACTGTGGCTCCCATTTACAAGCTTCTTAAACTAGCTTCTAAACTAGCTTTTAACAAAGGAAATGTGTTAAAGTACCAATAAACCGTTCTAATAAGCCCTCCATAGCAAACTCCTAATTGAAGCTCATAAAGTGAGCTCTAAACAGTATTTAAAGTGCAAAGAAAACATATTTATCCTCAATGCAAACAAGTAGATGTGGTGCTGATGCTTTTTATTTGACCAACATGAAAGCTGCAGAACACAAATATGTAGGTGTGGGGGTTGTGTGGTTAGAAAGCTGGTTATTGGCCTTAAAATCAACAATTAGGCAGTTCAGCTCCAGAACATATAACCTGCCCAGAAACTTGTACAAATACCTTTTTCACTTGTATCCTTTCCCACACACATGGGTGTAACTGCACATGTAGGACAGAGCATACATGCATTTTGCTTAGTACCTACTGATTTTCTTTTGTATTTCAAGCTTCTGCAAATTATGTTTCTCCTCTCAGTGCTTCTGTGTCACATTTAGGGCCTCGGTGACAGCACAGAAACTGATATTACTCTGCATCACATATGCAGTGACTCTTCTTGACCCTTGCTAAGCACCCTTATGCTGAAAGTACCTGGAGGGCTTCCCAGAGACTGCTTTGAGAACTCCCCTATGAGTGGCAATGGTAAGTTACCTCCAGATCTATAGGTTTCTCTGTGGCCTAAGGGAAGAGAAGCACACACAGATGTTAAAGAGGAGGGAGAGGAAAGCGGGATTACATTTAAGAATGGTGTACCTTGGGAGAGAGCAGAACAATTCATGGCAACCCATCTCATGTCACTGCAACTCCTGTCCTGTGAAGAAGCAAATTTAGAAATAAAATGTATCTTCCTCCCAGTTATATATCCGTCTACAGAATGGATTTCCCAGCAAAATATAACTGCCTTGGTCCTCCAGATATTGAAGCACTTGTTCCCACTGAAGGCAATAAAATTATGACAGCAGAGGTATCAAATGTCCTGCTGGCCAGGACACACCAGGGTGTCTTTAAATCAGGACATGCAGGTAAGGCTAAAGCATGTCAGAAAGTTCCAGTTGTATCTACAGTCTGCATGGCCCTTGGCTTCCTTCAGTGGAAGGGAGAGGCAGCTGGAGCAGCTGTGCAGCCACATGTGCAGGGGAGCAGGGATGGAAGTCAATCTGGTGGGGGCAGGGAGAGTTAAAAATACCACGGGATGAAATTGCGGGATCAAAGGAGAGGAAATAATAGACTTTGAAGATGGGGAAGGAGGGAAAAGGAAGACTTAGAAGACATCCTTAAATTAAAAATCTTTTGAAAAAGCACTCAAGCCTTGTACAGCATATTTGGGCTGCAAGGCTGCCATATCCAGTGGTGTTGTCTCCTCATCTCCATCTTCCTCAAGCTCTTTTCGAGGTAGTGATGCATTAAAAACCCTTGTGCTGCTGATGAAACACTTTGTGGTTTTGCCTGAAGTAATTTGTTGGTTTCCACAAAATCTAAAGGCAGTTTTTATAGGGAAAAGCTGTCATTTCAGTGTGCTAAGCTGTTTCTGCCATAAAAAGGTGTGATTTCACTTCCTGCACATGTGTGAAAATTTCGCATGTGTTCCAGTATAAAAGAACATGTTGCCACATGAAAAGCTATGTTTTTAACAGCATTTGCAAAATCTCACCCTTGACCAAATTTGTCAGTTCTCACAAAATCTGAAAGACCAGACCGTGACTTGTTTTTCTGTGAGTGCACAGTAGTGTTAAAATATTGGAGAGGGAGAGGAGAGGAGAGAGGAGAGGAGAGGAGAGGAGAGGAGAGGAGAGGAGAGGAGAGGAGAGGAGAGGAGAGGAGAGGAGAGGAGAGGAGAGGAGAGGAGAGGAGAGGAGAGGAGAGGAGAGGAGAGGAGAGGAGAGGAGAGGAGAGGAGAGGAGAGGAGAGGAGAGGAGAGGAGAGGAGAGGAGAGGAGAGGAGAGGAGAGGAGAGGAGAGGAGAGGAGAGGAGAGGAGAGGAGAGGAGAGGAGAGGAGAGGAGAGGAGAGGAGAGGGTTCCTAACAAAATTCTAAATGTGGAATTTACAAAGACTTTCAGTGGTATAAAGATCATCTGCCTCATTCAGAAGCCTTGTCCCTATAAGATTAAGGCTTTCTGACCTTGGGATTCAGCAGAAAATGGGAGTCTCGAGACCCTATGGGACCGTAATATGCCAGAAGAGAAGGAGTCCATCCTGGGAAGCATGCTGCCCACCTGACAGATGCTGCAGACCTCCTGTTGCAGCCAACACCTGGAGGAGAGAAGAACAGGTTCAAATGGATGATGACAAGACAAACAAACACAAAAGTTTCCCTAAAAGCAGTCAGATACTTCTTGTGAGGCTGGACTCCAAAGCATCTCCACATACTGCAGAACTTAAAGGTTAAATAGGCCTGTGATGTGTCATGTAGAATGAGATTAAGAGAAGAAATGGTTGATAAAATCTCGCAGGCCATCAGTATATCCTATGAAATCATCATAAGACCAAAATAGTTTATCATTTTCAGCTACAATGCTAGAAATATTAAAATAAAAAAAGGTTAATAAAATTATTTGACTACTAAAAACTGATCACTTCTAAAGCAGAGAATCTAATGTAGCTGTTTTCCCTACACTAGGTAAAAAAGAATAGAGTAAAATGGGAATTTTAGATATTTGTATTTCTGTTTACTTCGAAGTAGCATGGTACTGTGCAATAGTCATGTTCTACATATGGCCTACAGTATATTCTTTAGTGTCTTGCCAGCACTCAGATGTACTCAACAGTGTTTTATATCAATTTCATTGTGAAATTTCAGAAATTACTTAAAGTGCTTAAATATTTTATATAAATTACTTAAAATACTTAAAATCAAAGGGCCAAGGTACTGCAATAAAGTCAATAGAGAACTTTGGATCAAGTCCCTGAATCAGCACTCCAAAACAGGTGCAGAACAGTGAACAACTCTAAGGCTGAAGTCAATTAGATCCAATCAGGTTTGGTCAATTAGTCATTCTTTTGATCTCTCAATCTAGCAGAAAAGCAAAAAATGGTCATTTTTACTGAGTTCTTCAGCTGCAGGGGTAGGAGGTCCTCTTTCAGTACTGAAGCAGAAGAACACTTCTCTGGACTTCTTTTTTTTTGTCTGTTTCACGTGATATTAGGTTTTGTGCAAGAGGGCAGGTTTGCAGATGTAAATGTTCAGAAGGAGTACTGAGGAACAGGTTCTCAAGGGCACTGGGGGCAGAGTTTCAGGATATGAAAGGAAAGCAAGCTGATATTAAACCAGTGTCAGCTGAATCAGAAATGGCATGGGGATAGTTTCAGTGTATAATGCCTAAACTTTCACACAGTGCAGCTGGGGAGCCCACATCTTCAGCAAACATACCTGGAAAAAAAGCTAGGATGAGTTTAAAAAAAAAAAAGCTGCATATTCAGACTGAGCTTCATAACTGGAAATGGCACAGAGAAGGGTGTGAAGAAGCGTGCCTGAAGAAAAGGCATAGAATTGTCCTGATATGCAGGTGTAAGATTGCCCTGATGAGCCCTCAGGGATTCACAGGTAAGAATTTCATTGGGCAGACAGCAACACCCATTGGTCTTCCATCCCTGAAGGCTTCAAAACCTTGTAAATCTCTTAAATCTTGGCACTTACTTTATTCACCCTGGCCATGAGACATTAAGGAAGGTATAACTGTGTCTTCCTGACCACCCAGTTTACTGGGTGTCAGCACAGCAAGGTGTTTGATGGGCCACTTCCTTGGTGCTCAACCTCTTTCATCAAGAGCAGAATACTCACATGATCCTGGGAGCAGTGGGAAGGAAGCCTGCGCTTAGCGCACTCACACAAGATGGAATCAGAAAATCACTCCAGCTCCATTTCCCATTTCTGCCCTCCAGAAGCTGCAATAGCAGTTTACAGCTCCTGAGGTGGACCTGCTCTTCCAAAATAATTCTGTCCCAGAATAATTAACTCCACTTTTGCAGGTGGAATATTCATAATTTTTAAACAAAGTTAGCCTTATGCTACAAGATAAGTATTTTTATCCTATAAGTTAGTTTTATCCCAGAAGGGAATAAGGGAGTTATCCCGGTTTTGTTAAATTATACTGGAAGAGCCCATGCAGAACTGCTGTTTTAGACTAGCTAGGCCAGACAATTCTGCATGCCTAGACAAGGCCTAAGTAGATAAAATCAACGTGGACCTGTTTCCCAAAAAACAAAGAAGATGCAAGTGTTATTTATAGTAATGGTCATAGGATTTTTCATTCTTACACAAGGTACAATCTACCTTGTAGGGCTGAAAATGTTATTTGTAGAATCATAGATTAATTTCTTGTACCTTAGCATAGTCACATGTACTCAAAATCATGCCAGCTTGTAACCCCAGGCCAGAGCTATCTCTGTGGAGACAAAGCACTGGATATCTTGAGGATGGCATGAATACAATATTGAAGTCTCAAGCTGTTGGATACAAGCCAAAGAACATAAATTAAGAAACATTCTACAGCCTAAAAATATTGGAAATTGTGTGCAGATCTGACCCTTTTCAGGGTGATTTGAAAGGTGCATGATTTTAGATTATTTGGATGGATTAAGTATTTTACGGAACTGTATGCTTTAGCAGTTTGTAATCAAATTTCAAAGAATTAAATTCTAACATATTATTAAATATTTGTGTATTGCAGAATAAATCAATCAGTTCATAGAGTGAAACCTTGGCCTTACTGAAATCAGTAGGAGTTTCTCTTTCAGAAACTCCTGTTGACTTCCAGAATGACAAGATTTCATCTGTTGCCCTAAGAAAATACACCAAAATTGGACAAACATGATACACTTTTCTCTGACTAAAGGGTTCTGGGAGAAAGAAAACAAAGGTAACAAAGGTACTTTGTGTAGGGTCCTTTCGAACAGAGGAGACAATGGCCACAAAGATAAGTCCCCTGGCATTAACACAGTAGTGTTTCCATATTCTTCCCTCATACAGCTTGTTGTAGGAAAACTCTTTCTCACAGTATCCAGGAACTGGAGCATCCTGCAGTATCCAAGAACTCAGCAGGACTGTAGGAGTCCCTTCTGAATCTGCTGGTCTCTTCATTCAGCTCGACCTCTGTGTTCACCCAACCCTTGAAACCAACAGACTTGATGTGTAAAATGGCCAAGCCTATTAAACTGCAGTTAAGGGATCATTTTTGGCTAAGCAAGAGCTGGTCTCCTCAGCAGCCCCCTTAGCCTTTCCCCCATCACCTGGAAGCCCCCAAGGCCCAGCTTGGACCATTCGTTCACCTTGTGCCAGCAAAACTATGCTACCTACCCTGCTGGGAAATATCATTCTTGTCCTCATCACCTGCACTTCACCACTCCAGAACCAATTTTTACCAGGTTATTTCTGATTTACCAACAGGTGAAAGGCCAGCAAGATAGTCTAACAGTGTTCTGCACAAATTCATTTGCAGGCATATTTATTTTCATTGAAAAAGTTCTATATCTTCTGACTTGTGTGCCAAAAATATGGCTGATAAATGATCCTTCTGGGATAACTTTGGGATATTACCAAGACAGGTACAGAACCTTCTGTAATCTGACCTTGATGCCATAGGTCTGAACTGCACAATTCCCACTGGCTTTGAGAGTGCAGAGTCAAACCCCCAGGACACTGCTGGGGCACAAGCACGTGTCTAGCAGTCCCTAGGACATGCCATATCATTGTCTCTGGAATGTTTTTATGTTCAAAGGCATTGAAGGGCCAGAGCAACACAATAGCTTGAGTACACTCCCACTGCTGTGCCCCTGGAGATCTGAGACCAAAATTAATTTTCTCTGAACTGAACTTAGTTGCCACCCATCCCCCTGGAGACCCTGAAGTGTCTATGTACAGATATTTCCTGCAGTTAAAACCACTGGTCATTCAAGTGCCTGCTGCTAAGAGCAGCTGGAGCAAAGTAAGAACAGTCCCTGTTCTGCTACTAGAAGCAAATGACTCCCCATCCATAAAAGATTTCTCACTCCATCTGTGTGGAGGGGGACAGAGGTCCTCATCTAAGCTGTTGTATGGGTAGAAGGCAGAGACATTTCTTGTTAAGTTGGCAGCCTGGCAGGCAGGGCAGGCAGCCCCTGTGTCAGCAGCCCACACACAGCCACTCATCAGTCTACGGCAGTTGCTCCCTGCTTCTTGGGTCTCTTCACTAGAAGGGGCAGAGGCAGTTGGGCTTCTCATCTGAAAGGATGGGTTGATCTGTTACAGGGTAGGATGGCCCTACAGAGGGACCTGGACAGACTGGAGAGATGGGCCAATTCTAATGGGATGATGTTTAATGTCGGGTACTTCATTTTGGACACAACAATCCCATGCATAGCTATAGACTGGGGACAGAGTGGCTGGAGAGTAGTCAGGCAGAAAGGGACCTGGGAGTGCTGGTTGACAGGAAGCTCAACATGAGCCAGCAGTGTGTTCAGGTGGCCAAGAAAGCCAATGGCATTCTGGCCTGCATTAGGAATAGTGTGGCGAGCAGGATCAGAGAAGTTATCGTCCCCCTGTACTCAGCACTGGTCAGGCCTCACCTTGAATATTGTGTACAGTTCTGGGCCCCCCAGTTTGGGAAAGATGTCAGGATACTGGAATGTGTTCAGAGGAGGGCAACGAAGATGGTGAAGGGGCTGGAGCACAAGCCCTACAAGGAGCGACTGAGGGAGCTGGGGCTGTTTAGTCTGAAGAAGACAAGGCTCAGGGGAGACCTCATTGCTCTCTACAGCTACCTAAAAGGAGGTTGTAGTCAGGCAGGGGTTGGTCTCTTCTCTCGGGTTATCAGTGACAGAACTAGAGGGCATGGACTCAAGCTTCGTCAGGGAAAGTTTAGACTTGATGTTAGGAAAAAGTTCTTCACTGAAAGGGTGATCGGCCATTGGAATGGGCTGCCCAGGGAGGTGGTGGAGTCACCGACCCTGGTGTTGTTTAAGGGGAGACTGGATGAGGCACTGAGTGCCATGGTTTATATGATGGGTTGGTGTTAGTGTTGGTGTTAGTGTTGGGTTATAGGTTGGACTCGATGATCTCGGAGGTCCTTTCCAACCTTATGATACTGTGAAACTGTGTGAAACTGTGGAAAGGGAAAGGCTGCATCTAGTTCTGCTCCAGGGAAAATGTAGTGTTGCGTGTTTCAATATTCAGATGGAGTTTTTCAGTGTCCCTGGAAAATTGTGCTGTTGAGGAAAAAATGACTTTTGAGAAGCAAGAATTATTGAAAACTTGAAAAAAGTGGCTCATTGTTTCTTCTTTCTTTTTCTGATACTCACATTTTAGTATTACTTATGAGATTGTGATAGTCTATAAACCATCAGCAGATGCACAGCAGTTATTGCTGTCACAGTAGCTGCTCCTTTGCAAACCTCCCAGTCTGCAGAAGTTATTCATGCAGAAACATCTCCCTGCTCTATCTTATTCTGGTCCTGATAGGTGGAATCTAAAGAAGAAAGCATTCTATGTCGCCAAAGGTATTTATAAAATTAATGTCTGCCTTTGCCATTGCAAGCTATGCCTTTATTGGGTTTTATCAATACAGAAACTTCTGAAAGGCTGCCATGCTGCAGACTGACGTCACTGCATCAGAAGTCTCTGCACAGAGTTGATTTCAGAAGCAGCATAAGTGGGAACTTGCTTTTGCTGGCCCCTGGAGAGGGAACCGCTTCATGAATTTTATACATATAGAAGTTGTTGATAAGCCCTCTTGCAACATCAATGCCTTTCCCATAGGCACTGGAGTAACCACTTCCTTTCTTCTAGTTTGCAGCTGCCTGTTTAGCTCAACACAGAGAGTAGAGATTAAGACCAGCTTAATAGGAGAGAACACCTGGAGCAAAGCCTGCTAGCAGGTCCTACATTCCCAGGAACAGCTCCATGAAAGGAAAGAGCTGTGACAAGGTCCATTCCTTTGATAGTGAACAGTGACATGATCCTAATTGCAATGGGGAATGCAGCGACCCTCCTGCTCTGCTGCACAGAGAGCTTGACCGCTATAAAGTTTTATTCTTACAGCATTTAGCTTTCCTGTGTTTGGAAAGTTCCGTATGTGTTGACTTTGGGTATTAGCGATGCTTTGGGTGAAATCCTGGTCCTGCCAAGCAGAAAAGGAATTACACCAATGATTAAACTCAGAGTTTATAATTGAATCTCCATACTTTTACTTTACATATAATAGCCAGTGTGACTGGATCTCACAGTAATTCACAGAGAGGAATAAACTTCCTAATTGTCGCCCCCATCTGTGAATATGCTAGATGTATTTCCCATGTTGAAAAAAAGAGGAATAACCTCCCTTGGATATGAAGATTATATGACATTGTGCAATGTAGTGTAGACAAGTCCTTGGCTACCTTCTGTAGGAAGAATGTGTTATGTTATTTATTTTTCAGGGGTTTGAAAACAGAACATAGACCAAGGACAGCCAGAGCTGCCTTCTTTGTTTGGGCTTGAGTCAAGCCTGGAGAGCACATTGGCTAGGACTGTCTCGGCCTAATTTCAGTAACCAAGCTGATGCATGATACACTCCCTTTGGCAGTGCAATCACATTTTTCCTGCTCCCTCTACGTGCGACTGTTCGTTTCTGCATCCTGTTTACCAGCCCTTACCTGAAGAAGCAAGTACGCATGTGGGGCCCACGCATGTTCCAGGATGAAAACAAAAATGACCTCCTGCTGGAAAATGTGCATTGGATTTTTTTAATCCATATTATTTTTGCTACTTCAGTTTTAGAATGGCTCCCCAGGCAGCTGGGTCAGACACACTGCCAGGGCAGCAAGTCACAACCAAGGAGAACAGCAGAGCAGCCAGGAGCTGCCTTTATGTCCTCTTGCTGCCAGACAAAATATATCCTGAAGTGCCTGCAGGCAGGGAAGCAATTCTTCACTGCCTGAGGCAGAGCAGGGACTAAGGATGAGGAGTTGCACATAGTAAAGGCAGAGGTGACATAGGATAAAACATCCCCAGTCTTTTTGAGCACAAATGACACAGACTGAGCCTTAATGCATCCTACCACCTTCTGTTGTCCTCTAACATCACAGCCTGGACTGGGAAAAAATTAAAGCCACGGTGGATACGATCGCACACATCACACCTCAGGAGCAGAGACCCTAAGTCGCTGGCACCTTGACAAGACTCAGTACCTGACCATCTTGCCCATGGGATATGAGGAGGGACCCAGACTTTCCCCTTGATGTGCCATGTCTTTGGGCAGCTGAGGCAGGGATTCCTTTATCTTGGCAGCACCTGGGAAAGTGTTTGCACCTTTTTGCCTTTCAGGTGGCTCTTGCTACACTCAGGGGTGCTGCTGGCAGTGCTCAGCAGCAATGCTCAGTGATGGTGCTTGCACTACACCTCCACCGCTGGCTGGGAGGAGAGGTCTCAGTTCTGCCCCCAGTACAGAAGCAGCAGAGTGGGGCAACTCTACCACTTCCCTGAAGTCTATACTGGCTTGCTGTTGTTATTAGGCAGAATGCAGAGTGTTAGATGTGATAAATAAATCCTGAATGTTTTTAGTTTTGGCTTCTTCTCTCAGTCAGGTGTGAGTTCTCAGGAATTTTCATAGAGATTACAGCACTAGCAGAGAATTTAGTGGAAGGTGTGAGAGTTTATTACTGCAAACGACTGAGTTTCTCTTCAACTAGTTATGCCCATTTTATTCCTAAGAGACTGGTAATCTGCAGGAGAGATGACTGAGAAGGCACTTCACGCACAGAGAAGAGCACTGATGTTAGCCTGACAGGTTTTGAATAAATAATATCAGTATTCGCAGCAAGGCTCTGCTAAGGGAAACGCTGGAGCAACACTTGTTTTTCCAGCTTCTCTGGTCAGAGCAATAAACCCACCACCTGCTGATAAGGTTGATGTGGCTCTCTATGAAAGCAAGACTTCTGCTCAGAAAGATGTAGTTCTACAGGGTGGTGTGGAAGGAGTAAATGCAGAGGCACTAGGGAGCCCTTCGGCTCTACTAACTTGTTAAACTCCATTGCTGCAATGTTAAGCACATGCCTAAAGAATAACTTCCAGAATAAGGCCCCATAATATTTGCATTTATTTCTTTAAACCGGATCTACAATAAATCTTCATCACTCTAAAACTTATTACTCAGCTAGGTGCTGGAAGTGTACACAGTTTCTTCTAATTGCCTTCCTTCATTGTGTATTAGAAATAATCACATCTACATTTT
This sequence comes from Tapera naevia, assembly GCA_033556795.1. Lineage (NCBI taxonomy): Eukaryota > Metazoa > Chordata > Aves > Cuculiformes > Neomorphidae > Tapera > Tapera naevia. The sequence continues at coordinate 1,389,474 of JAUMJJ010000079.1, read as the reverse complement.
CAATCAATGATCTGTGATTTTATTTTGACCAGGCTTCTTCTTTCACCCAAGGGTTTCTTTTTGCTGTTATGTTCCAAGACAGCTTCCTCCTGGAGTTGGAAATTATGGGACTGTTCTTCCAATTACTGTGTGAACTTAGGTTTCTAGAAATCAAAAAAGTTTGAACTCAATGAGTTTGACAGGCAAGCAAAAGCTGGGGCAAAAATTAAAAAAAAAAGGGAGGGAAAAGAAAAAAGAAATCAAAGTAAAATAACAGCAAGACAAAGATTTCATAAATTTGGAAAGAGGGTTTTTTGCCAGTTTGTTTTTATTAACTGCTATGTAGGAAATGAGGCTCAAAGTATTGAAAAGATGATGGGGGAGAACAGTCAGGTAAAAAGATTGCAAAACCACCACAGACAAGTTTAAATTGGTACATTGAAGAACGAGGCTTCACATGCCTGAGAATCAATAACTAAGAATCACCGCCAGCTATAAAAGTACTCGTGGCTAACCAGTAATAACCAGTAATAACCATTTCCCTCTTTTTTTTTTCTGCTATAAAACACCCAGAAAGAAACAAGGCAAAAATACATTCAAGTTTATATTGTCAGAAGTCTGTAAGAGTTTCTGAATGCCAGACCAGTGCTTTGTTGGTTCCTTTGACATGTTAGACCCATTGGCATAAACAGATTTGCAGATACTCCCAGAGCAACAAGTACAGGAGATACAGAAAGGTACTGCCACTGGCAATTATATAAACAACACACTGGCAACTAAAGATGTATCTGAGGTGTTTTGGGAGGTAGAAGCCATTGGTGAAGTGTATCTTTCTGTTTGGGGTTTGTTACTATGGTTTTAGGACTAGTTATAGTAGTTGGTTATATAATAACTTCCATGGAAAGTGCTTACTTTCCTATGAAATTCTCCCTTTTATTCCTGTGTAAACCATCTCAGCCTTCCCCATCACACCTCAATAACCTTCTATCATGTGCACATTAATTCTTCTTTCCCTACTGACTTCACAGGCTTTACATTTGAAATTAAAAATTATTTTGTTACTCTCTTTTATCATTTTCCACCTGAAAAAAAGTTCGTATGATTTTTCTAAATGGCATAAATAAGAAAATATGTTCTCAGATTGAATAACAAAGTTATAATTTAATCTGGAAGCTTTGCTCCATTTGTAAACCCTCACGCTGTAACTGAGTGTTCCCAGTGTCAGTAGAGGCCTGTGATTGCCTTCTACTCATGCAGTCAGTCAGGGACCACATATTACTCACTTGCAGTATTTCTATAAATGACAGGTTTTGAATGCCCTGAAATATAAAGCAATACTAGAGGAAGTAGGATGTTGGTCACATTGAAGACAGTAAAATTTTTATGTATTTAATGAGACTGTGGCATGACTTTTGGTTTTTCTTTTTTTCTTTTCTTCTTCTTGAGGAAGTAAATCATGATCTGCACATATAGGAAATTGTATATTGTATATAAAAAAAATGCTTTTCAGTTCACTAGGAAGGAAGGAAGGAAGGAAGGAAGGAAGGAAGGAAGGAAGGAAGGAAGGAAGGAAGGAAGGAAGGGAAATTTAACTGTGAATTAAGCTATAGTTTTCTGTTAAAAAAAATCCTAAGTAGAATTATACATAGGAAGGCCCTGTATTGCCTGTTTGTCCTGCAAGATGACAAACACTTATGCATATCTTTCTATTTTTCACTGGCTGCTCTGTGTTGAGTATCCACCTCACCAGGAAAATTTCAGAGGGACAACATCCATAATGGGCCATCACATGGAGAACATGTCAAGCACTGTCAGAAATTTATGGCTTTTGAAAGCATGGCCATGTCCCGTGATGTACATCTCGGTCTCATCAAATACCAAGGACTGTATAGAAGAACCTAAATGATTCACAAGCTACATGAGCTCTCATTTGAAAACCGTCCATATATTTGCAGTGACAAAGAAGAGTTTCAGTTGTGTTGGGGAAGGGCTGGGTTTTAAGAGATTCATTTTAAGAGATTTAATTTAAGAGATTCAATTTAAGAGATTCATCAGATTATTCTTTGAAATATATTAAGACATGTTTCTGGAAACAGAACTATTGCCCTCTCAGTACTTAGCAACCTAACTTCAATTTAGGATTGTGATATAAAGAAACATTCCTTTGAGTTTTGTTTGTTTGCCTAGGAAAAAAAATTTTACTCTTTCTGTGGCCTTCAGAAGTGACCTGGTCCTTTTTCAGGATATAATAAAGGAAATAATTAAAGTCTTGGGAAAGGTTTGTTATGGAATCACTGTTTCTCTAGAGCCAGATCATGTAATAAAGTATTTTACTAGGATACATAAGGCTCTGGTAATTTAAGAGAGAAGCAAATTTTTTTCCAGTATAGTTTCAGATTATATCATCTCTCAGGAATCCTTTGTGACTGGTTCTTCTATTTAAAGAGATATAGCCCCAAACTAATAGGATACTTGACCCCCAATTATAAATTGTCCTACTGTCATAGTTGGTATTATTTTTTATTACTGCTCGTGGTTTTTTTAATTTCTCTTTCAAATAAATCTAGTCTTTCCACTGTTTTCACCAAACATGGGCCAAAAGAATGAATTTTTGATTCCAGATTCAAACAACCTGATGTCTCAGAAGCTGGTTCCACAAACTCTTCCCTTGTGTTACTTTTTCATCTTGGGAAAGTGGGTCTGTGTCAGCAGCCAGATCTTTTGTCTCCTGAGATAAGTCTCTTTCCCCGGCATGGAACTTTCAGTTACTTTCCTGTGTTTATGAAAATGATCGTGACCGATTCTGTTCCTTAAATCAGAGCTCTTTGTCAGCCCTTTAAGATACAGCCCAAGGCATAACTCTACCATCAAATAGAAGCACAGAAGCATAGAATCATCTTGGTTTGAAAGGACCCTTAAGATCACTGAGTTCAACCATCAACCTATCATTACCAATTCTACCTCTAAACCATGCCCGTAAGTGCTACGTCATGAATATACCTGATATCTGAAGTTGCTGACTGTATTTCTGAGAGTGACAGTAAAAATGTCACAAGAAGTTTGTGAGAGCTTTTTGCCTGAGGCCACTCATCCCTTGTAGGTCCCTCTTATTCTCCTGGTTACACTCAGATTCCATATGGCAACACAGATCCATCAAAATCAAGAGTGTGGTTTTCCAGGCCTTAAAATAGCTATTTGAGAGTTCGTGGCCTTAAATATAGTGAGCTGTCATAGCTCATTGGCTTATTTCTTGCAGCACAAACAGTTCAGGTCATCTGCTTGTTAGATTTTGGGCCAACAATGGTAGGAAAGTTGCAGTTATACGCTCAAACCTGACATAGCAGCATGGTTCTGAATGTCAGGTAAACCAGGTTCTTGCTAAAATGGATGAATTTAGTATAAAAAATATTGCTTGTGACCAAGGTATTAGTTCTGTGTAATTCCCTTAATCAACAGCATAATTCTGTATCTTGCATTATGGGCCAGCATCTCCTGTTCCTGTCTTTATTTCCTGTAATACCCACAAAATATCAAGAGCTCTCCAAATGTAGAAGATAGACATGGATTTTTTTCACCAAAATATTTTATATTATAAAATGATCACATTTGCAGTCTAAAAACTGCTATTGAAGTGATGGATTTTTACTGAAATTTACCCAAAATTGCTTTCTTAGCCAGGGAAAGAAGAGATACATGTTTCTGTGCTGAGGTCTAAACGAAGGGCTGAAATAATCATTGTCCCCAAGCAGCTGGGGATATGCTTACATTAGGAGAAGCACACATTGGGCCTCCTCAAGAAAGATCAAAAGGTAAATCCTATGTTCTGCAAATCTCTTCTGAACGTAGACATCAAAAAGTAAAGGAGTCAGCCAAACCACTCTGCTTTCCAAGGAGAAAAAGATTAGATGCTCATATTTAGATGCCTTACCATAGACACCTAAATTTGACTGTTTTAACCCCAGCTTCCCAATTCAACCAATTTCAGCCACTTTAGAAGCTGTTTTGCCAGGATTAACTCACTAGAGTCTCTGCTATATTATGAAAATACAAGTTGGCATCTCAGAGTTTGTTCTTACTGTTGCTGCTGCTGAATGTTATTGGACTCACCAGAGATGCTACCAATGCAGAGGGAAGAACTGTAACTCCTTAGTTCCCTGTAGCTCTCTGTATTCCTTCACAAAGCCCCTAAGATCACACTCCAGCCAGCTCAGCCAAAAAACGAGTCACCATGGCTTGATGCAAGCAGACAAGGAAAGGCTACAAAGGGAACTGACAGGCCTACATGAGTATTTTTTTCCTCCTTGGCTAAAAGATAGCAATGTGAGAACTGCTCTGCACAGAACTATTATATTTCAAGACTCCAATATTCTACTTTTATATTTAATTGGTTTCAGTGGTAGCTAAGGAGACTCGTAGCTATGCAAGAATAGGTGCTAAATTATTTTGCCTACAGAAATAGTATTTTGCTTTTGGAAAAGCCCCAGTTGAATTTTGAAAAGACTTTACAAGTTCACAGGCTGCACGTGTAGATCTAAGGTCTTCGGTGCTCTGCAGAGAAGTCTGTTTCTTGCATGAATTACCTGCAATTGCAATCTCATCTCCTGTAACACCACTTTAGCACTGGATATTAGCTACAACAAGCAAAGTAGTAGCTACAGCTGCACCTCATCCCCATTGTACTTCATATTGGCTCACTTTACCTAGGGGAACCCTCCAAAGCTTTTACATTAAATATTTGGATAAACAAAAATTGATTATTTATAAATGATCTCACATTGTTGTGCCATGGCCAAAACTAAGAACAGTCGTTAACCAGCCTGTCAACCAGACCTTCATTGGGCTGTTCAGTTTAGATTGTCTGGAGTGCTATCGCTAACATGTTGCACCACGTCTGTATCTTTGATTACAGCTCTGCCTCTCATCCATACAAGGTATTCAAGGCAAGGCATTCATAACTGCACTTAAGACTGTTACATTCAAATTGCTGTGCAGATATTAATTAAACTTTCTAACATCCCTGCCAGCTGGAAAAACATTCTAGTATTATCACCAGCATTTCGTAAGTGGCAGAGGTGAAGCTGGGGGTGCTAAGACCTTTATTTCTAACATGTCTGCCTGAAGTTACAGAACGAAATACACAATCAGAATTTTAAACAATCATCTTCTGCAGAAATGGCCAAATATTCGGACATGTTGCAGTTCTGTGTCTCCTTTAATTTCAGAAAGTAGCTGGATAGTATCTATGAGATGAAGCACTGTCTCTGCACCTGGCATTTGCCATAAATCATAAAAATATATATGCAGGTGGGTATTAGAATTATCAAGAAGTGTCCCAACTTCCCTACTAAAAAAAAAAAAAAAGCTCATAGTATTAAAATTTTTTAAAGAAACACAGAAGTTTCAATGAGAGAGTTTTAAAGAGATTTTTTTAAGCTCCAGGATATAATTACTGTGTGGAAAAACTAATTTTATATAGCCAAGAGACCCCCATCTCACCTTGGACAGGGAGATTTCAGAGATGTCAAGTCAAGCTCCTTACGTGAACTATTGCCCTACTCTACTAGGCTATTTGGACTTTTTTAATCTATTTTTTATTTTCTCCCTTGAAAACAAAAGAAAAAAAAGGAATAAATATATACTTTCTGCACTGGAATGAAAACAAATATTGAAACTGCAACATTTTTCACAAAACAGAATTCTTGTTTTCCAGCCAGTACTATTACTTATTATCATCGACATTTCAGAGACTCCAATTTGAGATTTTCAGCTAAATATCAGTGGGAATCAAAGCCAGAGCTGTAGTCAGCACTCCAAAATCCCTGACTGCCCATTGTGCTAGCTCTCTCACACCAAAGACACCTCCCCTCCCCCAAAACAGCCCAGGAAGAAAAAACACTAATGGTCTTCACCCTTGCAAAGAAAACCATCTGAGTTTCGCGTTTGTGCAGCAAGAACTTCTTCTGTCCTTTCCCATAATAACCTGCTCAGATATTTTATAAACAGCTGTAACTGATGCCGTCCTCAATAAAGGAAACAAAAGAGAGGAAAAACACACACTGGAGCGCATTTGACAGTCGCACACCTTGAAGAGAAGTGGTTCTGGTCTCAGGGGACACAGCATCAGCACTCCACCACTTGAAACTCCCCACTCTGGCTATGGTTAGAAAGTGTCATGTTTTTGACGCCTTTCAGAAATGCTTCCCTGTGGCAGATTCTGCTGTGAATAGCATTAAGGAAACTCATGGCAAGTGTAGCATCACCATGACATCATTTGTTCTGCCCCTGGAGTGCCTGGGAAGCAGAATTTCCACAAAGACTGCAGCACCCACAGCCACCTTCCTAGGTACATTTTAAGGCAATGAAGCTTTCAAAGCCTGTCTCCTATCCTCTCACATCCCTAAGCTTGGCATGAGCACACTATCTAGATTTACACTCCCTGTTTTACTAGCACATCAGGCCTGTGACATACACTCTGGCAGAGATGTATGGATTGTAAGTAAGTGACTGTGTTACTTGGCAAAAGACAATTTCTCTGAGAAGCTAAAGATCTGAGGATTTTAACATAAAGCACCTTTTTTTTTTCTTTTCTTTTCTGACAAAAAGTCAAAATTGAAGATTTGGAATAGTCTAACATGTTTTCCAGACCAGTCTCACATGCAGTCCTGTTCCCATCTTGCTAACAACTAGTCCTCCTCCACCTTATCCTTTGTTGGAAGTGTAAAAACATCTTGTGTATGTATATATAGCTAGATAGATGCTGAAACCTTCAAAATGGTCTGTTGGCTTGGAAGGGAATAGGGGAGCCAATGTTTTTTTTTGGATCCTGTCAGTAATGAGCATTTGATTAAAATGTTCTTGAAGACTTCCATCCAGCAAATAAAACCTTTTTGAAAATGTCTAGTTTTCCTATATCAAAACTCAGCATCTTTGAGGAAAAGCTTCATATACTCCACCAAAATGTGTCAGGAAAATGAAGAAGCACACAAAAAATTTAATGGTCATTTCTGTGTAGGTCTCCTCCATTTATTATAGAAATTACGGGTCATGCCCATTCCAGATGCAATGCAGTTGCCTGTACCAATGGTTAGGGACTGAATTTAACCTCTTAAAACATACAGGACTCGATAATTCTTGGAAAGGAGCCCAGAAACTTCTGCACTGCCAGCTGAAAGCAAAATTTGAGCATGACCTTGTTCTTAGCGCATATATCTGAGCATCCAGTAAAAAATCACCGAAGACTCTGCTGCACTGTCCATAGGATTGTGTGAGGAAGATAGATCCTTCTGGGTTTTATACAGCTCTTATAAGAGTAGTATTTTGCTGCCACAAAAAACATTGAGAGAACCTGGACATCCCGGACATCCAGAATGAAATACATCACATGCACATGATCAGAAATTCAGTGTTGTCAGTCATTTACCCCTGTAGGTGTACCACACATAACTGTGGGGCACAAGACCTGAGTGGTTTTACAGAAGTGATTTTCCACTTCCATAAATGATTATATGGTCCAAAAGAGAGATTTCTGACTACTTTTTTCTAACAGAGTGACTGCCATATTAAAGGACCACCTTTGTGGTGCCATACCTTTCAGGCAACTCAGAGAAGGCACTACTTGTCTAGTTTATATTTGGCATGTCCTCCTTGAAAAAGAAAGGCAATCCATGATTCACCTTAGCTGTTTAGAAAAGACAGAATATTTCAGAGTGTTAAAAAGATTGATCCCCTGGAGAATAACTTATTCCATAAAGAAAAGATGGTCACTGGAGAGGAAAAGTGGGAGGAGGGGTGCTGAGCACTGTCACACATTAGAACTGTGATCCCGGTTATAAATCACGGAGGTATCCTTGGCTGCGATCAGGCATGGGCTTAGAACAACTCCCAGTGAGGGGTTCTAGATGCATGCTATTTCAGTGATGAATGGAGGATGCCACTTCAGCGGATATTGAATTAGCCATTCTGCACTTTTACTGCTAATTGGCTGTAGGGTGAAGACAAATTGTCTCCTTTCCCCTCTGAGCAGTGTCAAGATTAAATAGTGAAAGGACAGGGAAAGAATAATTGCTCAAGGCTCTGGCGTGATGTTTTCTCCTGTACAAACATACAATTAGGCTGTCTTAACCTCCCAATGTAGCAATAAACACCACTTCACAAACTAATTTACAGGCAAAAGTCAGAAACAGGACTGGAGCTCTGCTCTGCAAGGCGCGGGTCCTGTCATTCAGCCAAAGGGGCAGTTCCACTAATTCAAGCCAGCAAAAATCTTTGTATGCTTTCCTCCAACTCAAATGAGGTTGAAATAAAGTCTGTACATTTGAATCATTGAGCCAACCAGCTAAAAAAACCTGCATTTGTGACTGGCTGTAAAAAAAAGAATGTAATTGGTCATACTCAAGAAAATACTCGGAATAGGGAAGTGAGGGGAACAAGGTCATAATAATATTGACTTTTCTAACACTGACATTTTCATGCCTTCATCGCTATCTGTCAGTCAGTAACACCTACGGACAGGAACTGACAGCATGTATTTCTTCAGTCAAACTGATGGCAAGGCCAGGTTTGCACTGGAGACACTGTGCTTTTCATGCACCATGCACTGCCCTCCTCTCACCAAGGGGCCACCCAAATTGTATTGGGTGCTGTATTTGCAAAGACAGGACAAGCTTTTCTTTTCTGAGTCCAAAGAGTGGTTCAAACTACAAAATGTGAATTGACAGTTCTGGGTAGGGGTCATGAGGGAAAGCTGCCCTGTTCCTCTTCTGGCTGGCAGGGTTCTTACATCCAGCTCTGTGCCACACTGGGCACCTCTCACAGCTGTAGGCACTCTTCTGACTATATGGCTACCAAACCATGCGTAAGTCTGTGTGAAGGACAGATTTCTGGGGAGATCTTAAGAGATTGCTGGACTCTAAAAGTTTGCTGTTCCAATTTATCTAACTTATGTAAAAACAGCTCAAAGGACATAACAAACTAAGAAAGCTTGTCCAGGCTTCTGTATAAACCTGGAGTCAAGATACAGGCAACGTCCTAACACCCAAGTCATCTTGGTTTCACAATGAATTCAGATTGAAATAGCAAACTTGGCTTATCTAACCAGAGTTAGGAATGTACTTTTTTTTTTTTTGCCAATGCCTAGCTGTGTTAAACCAAGAAATCCACAGTGTAAACTTTCAGAAGTACACTAGTGTAAATAATACCACGTTCTTCGCAATGATCTCTGCTGCAGATTCTCAGTGAACCTGGCTGGAAACCAGTGTCACTGGTAACAGTGAGAGGGACCCAGTTCACCAGACCTTTGGATGCCTGACTTGAGTGAGTTCTAGGTTGCCCAGAGAAATTGTGAATGGCCCATCATTGGAAGTGTTCAAGGTCAGATTGGACTGGGCTGTGAGTGGGTTGGATTAACTGATCTTGGCAGGTCCCTCCCAAACCACCCCAATCTGTGATTCTTACTCTGTGATTCTAGTTTCAGGTTTTGTTCTCTATCCCAGGGAGTGGATAGAGCTCTCATCCTGCTCCCCTCATCTCCACTGCATCTCTATGTTTGGACTTTGCCAGGAGTCCAGGTGGAGCTGAGGCTCCTCTCCCACCATCTCTGAGCCACACTAGGCTTCTGGGAGGGTGTGTGCTGGCAGGTGAGTCTTCCTTTCCCAGAATAAGTACTTTTGGCCACTAACATGGATTGCTCCAGGATCCTTCAGCCTAAGGAGGGAAGAACCTAATGAATTTATCTGTCTGTGAGGATAAGGAAGTGGATAGATTGGACTCTTCTGTAGGTCTTAGGTTCTTGAGTCTCCATTTAGGAGAAATGGATCCCACCCTTTATAAAGAGGCAAAATAAAAATATTCCTTGCCTCAAGGGAATCCACTCACTGGCTTAGACAAATGGCATCCTGGATTATTCACCACATTCATCACTGGCTATTTGCTGCAGTAAATATTATCACCTTTATTTTTCATATATTTGGCATGTATGATAGGCATTTTCACTTTCTTTGACAAGCCAGGACAATCAATATTTTCACCATTTGCAAAGCATTTGTCAGCTGTTTTCATGTCAGTGGCACAAAAGCAGAGTAAGCTTTCTTTCTTTCTTTCTTTCTTTCTTTCTTTCTTTCTTTCTTTCTTTCTTTCTTTCTTTCTTTCTTTCTTTCTTTCTTTCTTTCTTTCTTTCTTTCTTTCTTTCTTTCTTTCTTTCTTTCTTTCTTTCTTTCTTTCTTTCTCTCTTTCTCTCTTTCTCTCTTTCTCTCTTTCTCTCTTTCTTTTCTTTCTTTCAATTTCTCTCTTTCTCTCTTTCTTTCCTTTCTTTCCTTTCTTTTTTTTATTCCCTCCCATAAGCTGCCATTATGGCTCATTGTCCATTGTTTTCTCTAATGTGTCCCTTAAGGATAAACATGGCTCCAGATGACAACAACATTTTGCTGAGGCTCCTAACTAGCCCCTGTTGTAAGGCTGTACCTGGTTCTATTGAAAGCATTATCACTTTCTTCAACAAAATACCTTTAAACAGCAACAGCACCTTTGTATTTTGGACAGTGGGCCAGCTCTAGCTGTGCCACTGAGAAACCAGTCTTTCTACTCTTTCACAGCCTCCAACAGTATAACAAATAATAAGGTTACTAGAGGGTAGTGCAGCTTAGAGTGTAAAGAAAAAGTCTAACTCAGATTTCTTTATTTCTCATAAAAGCTTACATCTGCAGTTTCTCTGCCAAAGAAAGGGGTATTTTTTTCCAGTGGGGTTGCTGAATTCAGTATCTCACTGGGAAACATCAGTGGAAAGGAGGGCAAAAGAGCTTTTACTTCCAAACGAGTAATGAACACAAATCCCAGGAGGAGCAGAAGACCTGTGCTGCTCTGAACTGGGAACTGCGGATTTAGAGTAAGATATCTGGGTTACGCAAACACTATCCCAGAGGTGAAGACGTAGCCTGAGAACAAAGTTATTTCCAGGAATTTAAAAACTAATATACAGAGACCTTTTCCTCTGAAATCTGAGAAAAGGATGGTGAGATACTGATGAAGACCATAGATGACGTTACATCTTCAGCATATGACTGACACAAACGTACACAGCAAATGTTACCCTCAGGGTAGAAGCTGGAGAGAACATGGGACTAACCTAAAGGTTTTACACACCAAGACAGTGTACTGGCACCTCCCCAAAGTAACATTTTTTTAAAATCTCAGATTTTGAAATTCGTGTCAACCCAATCTCTCTGAATTAACCCTCAAAAATATGAGCAGTAACAAGGGTGACCTTCATCTACACACAGTGAAGCCTTATGCCTTCATCATCAAAGGAGAGAGAGAGGCACTTGAGGGTGCAGTCTCTCCACCTACATTAGGTGCTTAGGGTTGGGTGAGATGAATCCCAATAAGAGTGATCCCATGGCATGGTGCAGTGCCATGTGACACACCCACCCCATCGCTAAGTAAGCATGCAGTGTGAACGCAACAGTGGCCTAATGCCCCAGCCAGGCAGAGAAGGCTTCCAGAACTCCTGGGCACAGCACCACAGTAAAGGGAACCTATTTCTTCCCTGGGTCATCATAGGTATAGCAATCATGAGATTGGTTTTCTTTTTTAAAGACAGTTCACATATTCAGAGAATTGCTGCTCACCATCAGGTTCCTCAAACTGCAGAGGTTCACCCAAATCATGCTTATCAGGGATTTCAAGCTTTCATCTCTAACCGTGGTAATCAGATGTGTACATTCTGCCTGTTCTGACAGTAAAAAATTCCCCATCAAGTCGACATGAAAGGGCACCAAGTATTACAGCCCTTCAAGAGAGGATGTGGACAGCCAGAGCCAGCTGAGACTGGTAAGACTTCTGGGTAGAAAACCCAGTCTCCCCATTAATCTTGGTGCAGAAGCTGAACACATGACCCTTCTGATCAACAGAGCAATATCCAGAGGGAAAACTCAAACCCCCTCGATCTCTCTTGACTGCCTCCTGCACCTACCCAACTCCACCCAAACATCACTCATCTGGATGCAGGCATGATGCAGTTGTCTGTATAAAATCACTGGCTTGGAGGGTTGGCAGACTCTGACCTGGTGTGGGAGATGCAGTCACTCAGCTCTCACTGTCTTCCCAGAACTTGAATCTGGGGGAGTAATTTACATAGCAAATCTTCAGAAACAGCATCTTCCGTGAATCTGCTTTGCCTGGAAGCTTGTGCCTTCAGTCTCAGCAGGGTTAGCAGGATGTTCACAATACACATTTTCAACAGCACATGGGCCAACAGTCAATGATACATTTTTCCTGAGTAATAAGAATGAGTTATCCAACATCAACACACAGCTATTTCTGCAAATGTGTGACAACATGCCACAAACCTGTAGAGCAGTCTTCCCAAGAAAAGCCACCAATGCAGTAGGCTTTCTGCCATGACATTCTGGGCTTACGAACAGCAGCAAGGCAGCCTGCGATTGACTCAAGAACTGAAGAAAAACTGGGGTTTCCCTGTGAGCAGCATTCTTCTCTAAATTAAAACCCTGATGTTTTATACTGTGGAAGTCAGTTTTAGAAAGGGGGGGGGGGGGGGGTTCATCAAGGTAAGGAACAATTTAGTGTTTAATTATGAGCCCTTTAATGTCTTTTCATAATCAGTTAATAAATACCTTAACAATAAAATTGAATTTAAGCTTTTAATAGGCTGTGTTGGATTGAACCTAAACAAAAGAATTAGCAGCTCCAGGCATTGTGCAATAACTTCTCACTGCTTGGTGCCAGGAGAAACAAAGCATTTCAAGTACATTTTTTTGTACCTCACTATAATAAACGCTTGTAATATTCCCCAATTTCTGGAGTGTAAGATGCAGATCTTATTTATCACAGTATGTGACACATCTGGCACATGGATCAGGAAACAACTGTTTTACTTCATTTCTGTCATCACCTTCCAACAGATTTCTTTCACATTCCAATTTGGACGAGAGAACTTGGACTTTCTCTCCATAAGTTCTCCATTAACAGTTTCACAGCAATGAGCACTATTGGTTCATTCTCCTTCCACAGCAATTAGTTACACCAAGCTGCATATTTTGACTTTTATTACAAGCGAACATGTAAAATTACTGGTATTTACTCCTATCTGCTCCCAGGGCCTCCGTTGCAGGCAGAGCAGAGAGATGCTTGCTGACTGTCATTACCTCTGTTTAGTACCACTTTTAAGTGGTCTTGCTGCATGGATGCACATCACTGGTTTATGCTGCCTTCTGTCACTGTTATTAACATGTGTTTTATTTACTGTAGGGCTTTTGTTATGTCACAGAGCATGTTTTGCAGCTGAAAAGAGCACTCAGTCTTCTCCTTGAGCAGGGGCAGGCATATCAAACTCATTGAGATGGGAGCTTTGCAAGCTGCACAAATGACTGTGCACTAATAAAGCTTGAAAAGCTTGAATTACACTGGAACCCACAAAAATTTTCAAATTAAAAAGCCATATTTAGAGGCCCCCTGTGGACTGTGATTTTATTTAGTTTAATCCCCTCTTGAGGCCAATTAGGTAGATACCCTTCTGCACATGCATGTATCAGGACAAAAAAAAAGGACCACTATTTAAGGAGGGGGGTTAGTATATCACTCATCTACTCAAAGACTGAAATTCTTTTCCCTTCTGTAGTCCCTGAAAGTATCATGGCTGTCAGAAATCAATAAAAGAACACAAAAACAGTACTCATTTTATTTTTCAAGGCTGCGCTTTAGCTTTCCCTTGCTTCTTTCTGCACCATATAGTAAATTTTCACTGTTGAATACTGTTTCACCAAATGTATTAAGTGCAAAACCTCCAGTGTTACTAGCAGGCAAGGGCCGAATGCCTCATTTCTTAGCCTGGGAAATAAAGATGTGCTGTAAAAATAAATTCCTTGAGCAAACTGATTGAAATTTATCATCTGCATAAAGTGCATGCACTGGATGGGACAAGGATGCACTCTGCTTTCCCTATCTGAATCCCATTAAGTGCAAAAGGCTTGCCTCAGCAGTGAGCCCAAAGAAAGTCTGACTCTATATGCACAGATTTAATTTGTCCCTCCCCATAATTTCTTTCTTTTTTTTACATAACCTGTTGGCAAGCTTCCTCACTGCTGCTCTTTGCATCAGAAGTGCGAATTTTGTCTCCTTTGTACCAAGTGGGAGACATCACATGTCCCATATGAAAGGAGTTAATGAAATGCATGTTGAAATTATAAAAGGTCAGGGGTGATGTTTTGGCAAGGAGGACTTCTCCAAGTGGGGAAAACAAAAGATGAAAGTTATTATAACTGTTACTGCTGTCAACAACAATGGGCAAATAACAAATACGTATCCCTGTTGCTGGTTGAGAGTCCAAAATAACAAATTCTTAAAACTGTGTCAGATATTTAGCAATAAAAGCACCTTTCCTCAAGGTAACAGTCTCCTGCTGAAGTGTTTATGGGAGAGGGTTTCTCCTGTCCGGATAAAAAAGTCACCATAGCATGTCCTAGACCAGGCAGCCTCCTGGCCTGGGCGCAAGTATAAACTATGGCTAGGAGCCACAGGCTTCCACTGCAGTACAGGGAAAGCAAGCTCTGAAATGCAAAAGGAAAAGCCAATTTCTGAAATTCAGCAGCTCAAGTGAAGTTTCAGGATAAGCATCTCTCTGATTATCTGAGGAACTGCATGGGGTCTGTGCTTAGATACACCGACTTAAACCTTTGACAGCAATGCAATGAAAATAATGGCAAAGGAAAAGTGCCTGTAATAAATGTAATTTTATGGCACTTTAACACAGATTAAGGCAAAAACTCTTATCTGGTGCTCATTGCTATACATTGGAGCAGCACTTAGCATCTCCCATATGTTTATTCTCTCATCTGCCACACAGGGGCAATGCATCTGCAACAATTGTCATGTTTGGGGAGGCTCCTGCTTTGCTTTCTCAGAGTCCTTGCACAGAAGCATGATGGGGGACACTTCTGCCAGCACACTTTACTTGAGTTTTCTGTTTGAGAAAGTCAGATGGAAAAGGGAAAGCTTATTCAAAAACCCCAAAGCAAATTCAACTACTTTTTCTAGATCAAGAATAAAGCTGCGTGGAAGAATCCTTATTCAAGTTACTGGTAAGGTAAGAAAAGTCAAATAAGAGAAAGGGAATAAGACTAAAGTTATCATAAGTTTGCAGATACTTCAAAACATACAACACATATACGTCTATACATATATAGACTCATCTCTGGGTCTCATTCAAAATCTGGAAAAAGATGTCCTTTAGGCTCAAACTGAGATCTGGTCTAGCAGAGGGAAGAAATCTTACTGCAAAACATTATGTTTTGGGAACTCAGCTACTGCAGTGTCCCCCATTTTTACTTTGATCTGACTGGAACACAGCTTTGCAGAATACAATAGGAAGAAGGAGAAGATGAGAAAGGCCAAGCCCCTCCGCTCACAACCAGGATAGAAAACCGTGCACCAGACTGCCAGTATCTTCTCTGTGTCCCCCACAGGGCCAGCATCTGCCTCCCATCAGACACCTTCACATGTGCAGAGTTGGGTCTTGGGCAGTCCCAGAGTTTGTTTCCTGGGCTGATGAAAGTAGCTACTGCTGTAGTGATATGGATCAACAGATGTAACTATACCTCAACTGCATCAGACAAACACCTTTCTTGAGGCACTTAATAGAAATTCCACACTCCCTCTCTTTATATATTTATATATACATAAAGCATGCATAATATGAAGAGCACTATAACCTTCCTGCATAATTTCATGGCAACAATGCAATTCTAATTTATTCTAAAAACATAGTAGATTTCCCATTGCCCATCAGGGCTTGCAGGACCTCAAAGGCTGCAATTTATGGGCAAACACAGCCGATGTGAAGGTCAGTCAGGGTGCCCAGAGTGCTGCAGGAACACACAGTTCCCACCCCTTTCCTGCAAATGACAGCACTGGAAAACATAATGGTTTTGCATGACTTTTTAAAAAATACAATGGAACAAACCACTTAAGAGTATTACCTGATGATGACTGAAAACACAGAGTCTGTAGGACAGCTAACTGGAAAATACATTCACAGTTTCACAGTATCATAAGGTTGAAAAGGACCTCCGAGATCATCGAGTCCAACCTATAACCTAACACTAACACCAACACTAACACCAACCCATCATCTAAACCATGGCACTCAGTGCCTCATCCACTCTCCCCTTAAACACCTCCAGGTTCGGCGACTCCACCACCTCCCTGGGCAGTGCATTCTGACTCTTTGTTTCCCAGCATTTGTAAATTAGGGACGAGCTGTATTTTTTTTTTGTCCCATGGAAAAAGCAGGCCTTAAGCCCTTACCCACCCCCCTCCCATGAAGAAAGGAGCAGGAAACCGCAGGCTGAAATTCATTGAGTTTCCTCTACCCTACATGTGTTATTCCCCTGTAGGGGAGAATGGTCCTTTTATAACTCAATAGCTCTGGGCTCTCTGAGTAATGAAGGGAACAAATTTATTGGTACAAGGTTTGGTGTTTATTGATGCTACCCATTTTTCACCAGGTTTAGCACTCTGTGGGGAAGGTACACAGACTTTCCAAAACACATTTTATAATCAAGCCATTTCAAGGTTTATGCAGAATATGTTTCACTGCTAAACTGTAAATAAAAGTCACTGTCCAATGCTGAGCCTCCTTCAAGATGTTACAGTCAGCTATATCTTTAATTACCTGATTTATAAACAATCTGGCAGCACTGTTGCATGTGTCACATACACATGCTGTTTAACTGGCAGATGTAGATCCAAAATCATCCTTCTAGAAGGTGTTACGGGTTTAACCTACCCCGCCTCACCCCTGACTTGCTGAATAGGGGAAAAATACTGTAAAAACAAAACATATTCTGCTTCACCCTCTTCTCAAGTAGGCCTTCACTTTTCATCAAACCTGCTGAAGGGCTTACCTTCGCTGCTGGGTGTTTTTTAAAGGATGCCTTCTGCCGAGGCTGCCCTCCGTGCCCTCCCCAGCAGCGCTGCTCCCTCTTGTGGCAGAGCCGGCCCCGAGGAACACGCAGAGAGGATTTACTGCCCAGCGAAAGGCGGGGAGTCAAACACAACTGCGGATACTCTGAGGTGAGCGAGGTGTTTTAGGAGGCAAAACCACATCAATAGACACAAAAGCCTAGGCACCCCCAGCCTGCACCAGGTATTTCCCAGACTGTATTCCTAACACCAATCGTTGGGGAATTGCCTTGGTGAGTGTAAGAAACCTCACGCCGTTGTTTAGCGGAGGAGACACTGATGCCCATCGCTATGGAGGCAGCCCAGCCCACACCCAGTAGAGCTCCCCCGCCCTTTCTGGAGGCCACGCACTGGGGGCTGTTCGATGAGGCATGAGGAATATTAACCGTTTCCAAAATCCTGCATCCGGTATTGATTTAACAAAGTCTGGGCCTGGCAAGGACTGTTAACACAAGGAAGGCTTTCAGGAATGATTGTTCTGCCCTTGTTTGCCCTTTGCCTGCCAGCCTGTTGCGGTGCCTGTTCAAAGCCAGTTGCTACAAACTCTCCAACTATTTACTTCTCAGTTTGTTATTCCTCACCAAAAAGCAAATCCTCTAAAGAAGGAATAAATGAATAAAAACATACCATCTCAGATTAAGGCTTAGAAACAGGTACCCCATCAGTTGTAGCTAGTAAATCAAAATTCCCAAAGATGATGAAGTAGCTCTTACCTTTTATGACAGCGCACCCAGATCAAACACTTTTCATGCCAGGAGAGAACCCACAGGGGGGAGCTCTCCTTTGCAGAGATACATTTGCTATCTGGTATTGATGTGTTACTTAATTTATTGATCCACAGAGGAATGAGAATACAAAGGCAGCACAAACTGCATTTTGTATACGTTCATAGGGAGAAAAAAAGTTTTATTTCCTTTTACTTCTTGTCACTATTTATATATGAACATGGGCACCCCTGTCATGGTCTCAGTGTATTGTCATGATACAAAAACCCCACGTCAGTTTAAACCTGAGAGCTTGTCAATAGTGCTGCACTATAGTCCTTACTCTCCAGTTCGTTCCTGTGTCTCATTTTGTTGGCACAAACTCCACAGCTGTAAATTTAAATAAATAAATAAATAAATAACATAACTTACATGGAAACTTGCTCTTTAATATTATTGTTCCTTTCAAATTCAAAGAAACGAATCAATTTAATGGAAAGATGTTAAGTGGCCAGACCAGATAAAATACACAGAGAATGGATTAATAGTTTCCCATTTCTTCTTATACCATTTAAGTGTTGCTCAGAGATTTCATATCCACACACATGAAGGCTAAAGTAGGCTACAAGGGAGCCTGTAAAAAGACATACTGAGTCAGGGTAAAGGATGGAGACCTCTAGTGCAGCTGTGTTGTACAGACCATGATTAGGAAGGAAGAAAGTGCAGCACAACCTATAATGCACCACGGCCCTTTCTCTGACATCTAACCTTTGTAGCCCTTTCACTCCAGTTGCATTTCTCAATTTGTTCGTGGAATCTCTTTTCAGGAAGGGACATCACCCTAGAACAGCCTGCTTTTCTGAATTGCAGATAATTAGAAAAAAAAATGAAAAAATATAATTTTTCTACAGAGCAGTAGATTCCTAAGAAATTACCCTCTCCCTGCGGAGTCAATGTGAGGCTTATGCGTAACTTCAGGGGAGTAAGAGCTTGCCAATGTTGGGCTTGAGCTCATCAGAACTGAGCAGGAGATGTTTTTCTCACCTCATAAGACTTTTTCAAAATAGTGAGGAAAAAAAAGTAAGTCATTCTGCATTAGAATGCCACCAAACACCCGAAATATTGTCCATGACCAGAATGAAGCTCAAAGAGAAGACCAACACAATATCCACTAGTTGGCCTGGGACAAGAGAAACTGAAGTTCAGATCTTTCCATTTCTTTATATCCAAGACAATGCATTAGTCAAGAAGTCAGTAATCCAGTTTGGTTTTTCTGTCTTAATGAACCTTCGCTCACTTACATAAGCGTGGCAGCTTCCCTGATCACTGATAAAGCATTTCTCTGGGCGCCAGAGGAATTTGGAGGGCTTGGGGAGGTAGGTATCTCCAACAGTCATTGGGAAACTTCAGCCACTAAATCGTTATTTGCTTGATCCTGTAATCTCTCTTTTGTTTTCAAATTAAATTCTACCCTGGAGCAGATAAATCATTCTTATTGGAACTGGTACAGCTCCATGAAATGTAAGTTTAATATTTGCCTAGTGAAAAATAGTTTAACTTAAAAAAATTCCCAACTTGGACCAGTATTTCAAATGACAGTCTGTGATGGCTACTCAGGTTGGGATCTCTATGCTAACTGCAGTTGGTTTGGTGAAATCTCACATAATAACCAAAACCTCTGAAAGAAGAATTGCACCCTCTGGGACACATTCTACGCATTTATTGTTTGCAGCAAGTCTACTGCTGTTTACATTCTTCTTTATGCCCATTTCACTTGTCTGCACAGTAGGACCAGGATTTCAAATTTTATTTGGTGGGCAAACAGTTCTCCCAGCTCTTGATAAAGCTTGTGACTCCTGTTTCACCACCCTTACTTTCAGCAACTGATCCTGTAGGAATATATGCTATCAACCAGTGAGATGTCATCAGCACTGGCCTGCAAGATGCTCTTTCCTCAGTTCAAAGTCTCACAACTGGGGCTCCATTTAATCAGAGATTTACTGCTTTCACATTGTCTAGATATCCTGTGGATATCCTTGACTTAGCAGCTGCTATGAAGGCTGAATAAACTACGCCAAACATGTGCAGTTCTGACAGGTCTAGAATTTTTTCCGCAGTACTGCTCAAAACTTGAAGTCTTTCGTAATAAAAATACAGGCTAACAAATTAAAAAGTCAGAAATACTTTCTAAAATTGCTACCCATTGGAAGAGCCCCGTTATTTTTGTTTACTCTGTTTCCCATCAAAGGAATTTTTCTCTCGGATTTATCACATCAAAAGTTGTGACTGCCCTAAGAAAGTCTACAAGTAAAAATATAAAATCTCCCTTATATGCAAGTAGAATATAACCTGTCTAGATTTTTGTCTAGACTCTTCACCTTATTATTATTTGAAGTCCTGACCATGCATCCTATGGTATTTCCTAATCTATTTACTGGTCTTCACATATCTGCTGTGGAAGTTTACTTTTCTTTTAATGTCTTTCATTTCCCTTTTAAGAAGTCAAGCACAATTTTGTGTCTGGTTTAGTCTCTTAATGGAATTATTTCTTAACTGGCAGTTGAGAGGAGAGTTGGCAATGGTTGCCTTCCTTTACTGGCACTCAGAATCAGTATCTTCCTTCTATGACTGTTCCTTCTATGACAAGGTTATTCAGTTAATGGATGAGGGAAAGGCTGTGGTTGTGGCGTACCTGGACTTCTGGAAAGCCTTTGACGCCATTTCTCACACTATTCTGATTGTGAAACTGGCTGCCATTGGCCTGGACAGGCACACCCTCTGCTGGATAGAAATCTGGCTGGATGACTGGGCCCAGAGGGTGGTGGTAAATGGAGTTCAATCCAGTTGGAAACCAGTCATGAGTGGTTCTCCCCAGAGTTCAGTGCTGGGTCCAGTCCTGTTCAATACCTTTACCAATTGTCTGAACAAAGGGATCCAGTGCACCCTTAGCAAATTTGCAGATGACACCAAGCTGGGTGGCACTGTTGATTTGCTTGAAGGAAAGGAGGCTCTGCAGAGGGATCTGGGCAGGCTGGATCAATGGGCTGAGACCAAAGGGATGAGGTTTAACAAGACCAAGTGCTTAGTGCTGCACCTGGGACACAACAACCCCGTGCAGTGTTACAGGCTTGGGGAAGACTGGCTGGAGAGCTGCCTAGAGGAGAAGGACCTGGGGGTGTTGGTTGACAACCGGCTGAATATGAGCCAGCAGTGTGTCCAGGTGGCCAAGTGAGCCAAAGGCATCTTGTCCTGTATCAGAAACAGCGTGGACAGCAGGACCAGGGAGGTGATTGTGCCCCCTGTACTCGGCACTGGTGAGGCCACACCTTGAGTACTGTGTTCAGTTCTGGGCCCCTCACTACAAGAAGGACACTGAGGTGCTGAAGCGCATCCAGAGAAGGGCATTGAGGCTGGTGAAGGGGCTGGAGAACAAGTCCTGTGAGGAACAGTTGAGGGAACTGGAGTTGTTTAGCTTGGAGAAGAGGAGACTGAGGGAAGACCTCATTGCTGTCTCCGGCTGCCTGAAAGGCAGCTGCAGCAGAGCGAGCGTTGATCTCTTCTCACAGGTGACAGGTGATAGAACAAGAGGAAATGGCCATAAGTTGTGCTAGACTAGATATTAGCAAGAATTTCTTTACCGAAAAGGTGGTCAGGCCCTGGCACAGCTGCCCAGGGAGGTGGTTGAGTCACCGTCCCTGGACGTGTTTAAAAAACGGGTAGATAAGTTTTTGAGAAACATGGTTAGCAGATGATGAGAACAGTTGGCCTCGGTGATCTCAATGGTCTTTTCCAACTGGAAGATTCTGTGATTCTATGATCTTCAAAGCTATGCTTGTGCCTCTATAGCCCAGAATAAACAGGTTGCACAATTACTCCTCTGATGCTGTTTATCTTCTTTGCCTACTTTATCCCTTTTTAGGACACTGAAAATATACTCACAGCAGTGATGAAGAAAAAACCAGAATGGTGCCTCTTTATCTTACCCTTGAGGCAGCCAACTTTGCGGCAAGGGCTACCAACAGCAACCTGGGCTGCATAAGAGAAAGCTATACCACCAGGTCAAGGGAGGCGTTTCTTCTCTACTCAACTCTGGTGAGAGAAAAATCTGCTGATACATGGCACTGGATTCTCTGCTGACACTGCAGCTTTGGGCAAATCACGTTGAGCATCCCAAGGGAAACAAGGAAATGCTACGCAAAAGATTCTCTCACACCTGGTGTATAACATGATGTTATACAAATTCCTCTACAGCTTTCATAGAGAACTTTTAATTTATACTTTTAAAGTTGCAGGCTGCTTATTTAGGGTGTTATGTTTTCGCTATATCACCCAGACAGTATAGACATTTCTCCTTCTCTCATCTTGGAGGAAGGACAAGAAGAGCTGTTTTCCTCAAGATTGATTAAGCCCTTGGTAAGATGGAAACCCAAAAGGTGCACACTCTTTTCCCACTGCAGGAACCAGTTGTCAGTAAGATCAAGGATTCATGCTTTCTCTTCCCTTCTGATAGATCAGCAAGGTACAAGTGACTAGACACCAGCTTGCCTGAAAAATCGTACCGCTGGAGCAGCCTGGGTTTTACCAAAGCACTGGCTACAAATTTGCAAGATCACAACAGGGAATTCACCCTCTCAGAAATTATGAGGCTTCTAAAGATAAAGATCTCTTCAGACTTCCTTTTCCTCTGTGGTCAATGACCGTGCATGTGGTAGACAGCTGGCCTCAAAACGGCACTGGTGTAAGAAAGCAAGCTGTAAACTGCATCTTACATTGCTTGGAAAATGTAATTCAGCAGACAGACAATGCAATTCAATGCAGAACCCTATTATTTCAGCTGGTAGATGGACAGTCAAGAACTAGGATACTGAAATATAAAATAATTATTTGTATTTCTGACATAACAGTTGATGACCTTTATACGTTCAGTATGTCAGTGATCTTGGGCACTAAACAGAAGTTACCACTCTTACATGGTTCTACTACTTGGAAATTCTGGCTGAAAGAGAAGAAATATAAGGAGAAATCTCACAATCATACAAACTAATAGCTCCCATTTGCCTCTTTGCTGCCAGCAGCATATTAAACCTCTGAACACAAGCAAAATGTCTAAGAAATTATCTTTTTGTAATGGTCCGCCCTTCTGCTGGTCTCCAGTGATTGTTATTAATTGAAGGTCCAACATATGTTTGCATTAAAGTGTATTAGGAAATGGTATGGTCTCCACCTATCTTCAGTGGGATTTCAGGACTATTTATCGGCATAATTCTGCTCCCATTTCAGTGAGAGGCAGTTTTTTTATTGACTTGAGCAAGGACAGTGTTAGGCCTATACTGAGAGTTTTAGCGGAGAAAAAAATGCCAATTACAACTGATTCCAGACAACAATAGTATCACCTTCCTACATTCAGAGCAGTAAAGCAAATATAAAAGAAACAACAAAAACTGACAAAAAAGAGAGTTCATTCTAAGTTCAGTCCATTAAGAATTACAGATTGATACTTTTGATTTCCCCTGAGTTCAATAAAGACAAACTGACAAAAAAAAAAAGAACATATTTCTTTTTCTAAAAGACACAAATGAAAAAAGGGAATAATGAGATCTGATTTTATCTGATCAATGAATAGCCCCAGCAAAATGCAACTTTGTCTCCTGAAGTCATCAGGCTGCTGAGAATCACTGTTACATGTAAAACTTTATGATACTGCGGTCATAAAAGCTGTTTTGAAATTAAAATGTTATCAAGGGCACAGAATTATCTTCACACACAGACTTAGTGCACTGAGCAGTGGTTTCTGGCTGAGATCAAAGCTCCTACATGGAAATACCTACAAGCCAGTGGCTGTGGGCAAGAAGGATGTCAGAGCTCCCATTGTAGTAGATAGAGATCCTGGTACAGCTGGAGAAACCTTGGCAGTGATCCATCTCATCCTTAGCTTGTCACTGAGATCTAAGTCCAATTGACTAATGTAGATGTCTAATGCCACTTGAGATGGCATTGAGCGGGAGAGCTATGATATAGTTGCCATCACGGAAACGTGGTGGAACGACTGTCATAACTGGAGTGCTGCCATGGAAGGCTACAGGCTCTTCAGGAGAGAGAGGCGTGAGAAGAGGGGTGGAGGGGTGGCCCTCTACACTAGAGAAACCCTGGATACTGTTGAAGTTGAGATCGGTGATGACCAGGTTGAGTGTCTATGGGTAAGAGTCAGAGGGGCAGTCAAGTCTGACCTCCTGGTTGGAGTGTGCTACAGACCGCCCGACCAGGAGGAGGATTTGGATCTTCTGTTGCTTAAACAGCTGGAGGCTGCCTCTAGATCGGCTGCCCTTATTCTTTTAGGAGACTTTAACCTTCCAGATATCTGCTGGAAACTTAACACTGCTGAGAGGAGGCAGTCCAGGAGGTTCTTAGAGTGTATTGAGGACTGCTTTTTGTCACAGCTGGTGAGTGAGCCCACCAGGGGTGAGGCTCTGCTTGACCTGCTGTTTACAAACAAAGAAGGGCTGGTGAGTGATATTGTTGTCGGAGGCTGTCTGGGGTCTAGTGATCATGAATTAATTGAGTTCTCTCTGAACAATGTAATAGGAAAAGCCAGGAACAGAACATCGATGCTGGACTTTCAGCGGGCAGATTTTGGATTATTTAAGGAACTGGTCAGGAAAGTACCCTGGGAAATAGCTCTTAGTGGCAAGGGGGTCCAGGAAGCTCGGATACACTTCAAGAATGAAATTTTGCAAGCGCAGGAGCGGGCTGTCCCTGTGTGTTGTAAGAAGAGTCGTAGGGGCAGACGGATGGCCTGGATGAGTAGGGAACTTCTGAAGGAACTAAGTAAGAAAAAGAGGATGTATCATCGTTGGAAAGAAGGGGATGTAAGTCAGGTCATGTTCAAGGATGTTGTTAAGTCGTGTAGGAGGAAAATCAGGGAAGCAAAAGCCCAGCTGGAGCTCAAATTGGCCACTTCTGTTAAGGACAATAAGAAGAGTTTTTATAAATACATCAATAGCAGAAAGAAGGGCGGCAGCGACCTCCACTCCTTGTTGGATGTGGAGGGAAATATAATAACCAGAGATGCAGAGAAGGCTGAGGTACTTAATGCCTTCTTTGCCTCAGTTTTTAACAGCAAGGATGTCAGCTCGCTTGACAGTTGGCCCTCTGAAGTGGTTGATGGGGGCAGGGTGAAATATGGCCCTCCTGCAATCCATGAGGAGGAGGTTAGAGACCTGCTGAGCCGCTTGGACCCTCATAAGTCTATGGGGCCG
This sequence comes from Tapera naevia, assembly GCA_033556795.1. Taxonomy (NCBI): domain Eukaryota; kingdom Metazoa; phylum Chordata; class Aves; order Cuculiformes; family Neomorphidae; genus Tapera; species Tapera naevia. The sequence continues at coordinate 1,364,564 of JAUMJJ010000079.1, read as the reverse complement.
GATGGGATCCATCCTAGGGTGTTGAGAGAGCTGGCGGATGAGCTTGCTAAGCCGCTCTCCATCATCTTTCAGCAGTCCTGGCTCACTGGAGAGGTCCCGGAAGACTGGAAGTTGGCCAATGTGACGCCCATCCATAAGAAAGGCCGTAAGGATGATCCAGATAATTACAGACCTGTCAGCCTGACCTCGGTCCCAGGTAAAATCATGGAGAAGATAATCCTGGGTGAAATCATGCACCACCTGCAGAACGGTCAAGAAATCAGGCCCAGCCAGCATGGATTTAGGAGAGGTAGGTCCTGCCTGACCAACCTGATCTCCTTTTACGACCATGTAACTCGCCTGGTGGATGAGAGGAAGGCTGTGGATGTGGTATACCTGGACTTCAGTAAGGCCTTTGACACTGTTCCCCACAGTAGACTCCTAGGGAAGCTGGCAGCCCGTGGCCTAGATGGGAGCACTCTGTGCTGGGTTAGGAATTGGCTGGATGGCCGAGCCCAAAGACTGATGGTGAATGGTGTTTCATCCAGTTGGCGAACGGTCACCAGTGGTGTCCCCCAGGGATCGGTGTTGGGTCCCGTCCTGTTTAATATCTTTATTGACGATTTGGATGAGGGGATTGAGTCCATCATCAGCAAATTTGCAGATGATACCAAGCTGGGAGGAAGGGTTGATCTGTTAGAGGGTAGGATGGCCCTACAGAGGGACCTGGACAGATTGGAGAGATGGGCTGATTCTAATGGGATGATGTTTAATAAGTCCAAATGTCGGGTACTTCATTTTGGACACAACAATCCCATGCAGAGCTACAGACTGGGGACAGAGTGGCTGGAGAGTAGTCAGGCAGAAAAGGACCTGGGAGTGCTGGTGGACAGGAAGCTCAACATGAGCCAGCAGTGTGCCCAGGTGGCCAAGAAGGCCAATGGAATCCTGGCCTGCATCAGGAATAGTGTAGTAAGCAGGACCAGAGAAGTTATCGTCCCCCTGTACTCGGCATTGGTCAGGCCTCACCTTGAATACTGTGTCCAGTTCTGGGCCCCCCAATTTGGGAAAGATGTTAGGATACTGGAATGTGTTCAGAGGAGGGCAACGAAGATGGTGAAGGGGCTGGAGCACAAGCCCTATAAGGAGCGACTGAGGGAGTTGGGGCTGTTTAGTCTGGAGAAGAGGAGGCTCAGGGGAGACCTCATTGCTCTCTACAACTACCTAAAAGGAGGTTGTAGTCGGGCAGAGGTTGGTCTCTTCTCTCAGGTGACCAGTGGCAGAACCAGAGGGCATGGACTTAAGCTTTGTCAGGGAAAGTTTAGACTTGATATGAGGAAAAAATTCTTCACTGAAAGGGTGATTGGCCATTGGAATGGGCTGCCCAGGGAGGTGGTGGAGTCACCGACCCTGGAGGTGTTTAAAGGGAGACTGGATGAGGCACTGAGTGCCATGGTTTAGATGATGGTTGGTGTTAGTGTTGGTGTTAGTGTTGGGTTATAGGTTGGACTTGATGATCTCAGAGGTCCTTTCCAACCTTGTGATACTGTGATACTGTGATATCCGCTGTGGTATCCAAGACACCCTCATGGGACTGGCAGATCTGACATGGGACCTTGGCGGTACCCATGTTTGTCTTGAGCAAAAGCTGAAAGCTTGTGGGATACGTGCAGGCAATTCAATTACCACTAGGTCCGTAAGTTTAGGCAAATGACTCTCTTGACTGGTCCCCATGAGGATATCTAATTGTAAATGACTAAGTTAAGGTGTCTTATTCTTTAAATTAATGCCATCAAATTATATGGAGATGCCAAAGAGGACAAAAAATTAATAAATAACCCTAGCAGTGTCCCATTTTTGAATGTGTAACAATTGGGTCCTTCATCAGGCTACAGATAAAGAAGTAAAACAATCCCAATGTCATAAAGTTTGCAGTCACCTTGGTGAGTATCTTGGTCCAAGCACAAAAAAAACCCCAAAACAACAAACCCACCCCTTCACAATCTGTACTAGATGCTTATGTTTTGGGGAATAAAGCTGAAAGTGGTATTTTGGTCTTTAGAGCAATTTTTAAACAGGATTCAACAATCTGAATTCACCTCACTTCTGACCATAAATTCTTAATGTCTTTGTGAAAAGAGCTGAACATTTGAGTTCGGTTTCCAAAAATTAATTTAAACATCATCTGTGGGCATGTTTTTTCATAGATGCCAATTGTGCTTTGGGTTTTGAAAATTACTGTTGCTTGTCCCATCACTGGACCTAATTTTCAGTCCGTCCCAGCACAGATTCTTTTTGGTTTTGATGTTCTTGTATACATTCACAAAACAGGCACAATGCTGAAACATCAATGAAACTATGAAGGCTACCTCAGGGAGTCAAGTAAGGGTTATTAACACCAAAATTGCCAATACACCTGAGAAACAGAAACACTCATTTGAAGGAAATAGAGGTCTGACATAAATGCTCCATCTCTAATAAAATATACCATGAATCAGTACTCATGGACAATTAATAAAAGGTACAAGAAAACTTTCCTAGAAGTGGAAAATAGTCTGCAAATAAATATACACTTGCCTGAGAAAATTTTTGCAAATCAGGTAAGCATATATTGCATGGCAGAAAGATAAAGATTATCTGCATAGTAAACCTACTCATCTTTCTTTTAATTTAACAGCTAGCTAAAGAATCAGTGGGGAACTAGATAGAAATTTAAGAGTAATATGGATTGCATGAGTAAAATATGTTCACAAGTGACATCTTGAAAATACACTTACATGAATTAAAAACCAATGTATTATGGAGAACAAAATCTTCTGCGTTTTTACAGCCTAATCCAACTCCTTATGAAGACAAAAGAAATATTCCCATTCACTTGTGTGAGTACTGGGCCAAATCAATACTAAGAAAATAACAACCCATATGTTTCTGATTCCGTCGGTCTGTTGATGGTGTAGAATAGTCACCTCTTTGACTAAGGAAGCACTATGAGTCTTAAAAGAGAGAAATCCCTGGTTTACACCACTCTGGGAAGAGAGTCTGGCCAGCCCTTGAGTGCGTGCCTTCTTAACCCCTTAACACATGGCAGTAAGTAAGTCCTGCAGAAAAGCTGCTGAACTTGCACATGCAGTAACTTCTAAAGTAAACTCCATGGCTGCCAAAATTGTATGAGAAGTCAGAAATATCTTACAATATGGCAGGTGTTACAGTGCAGTAAGGGCATGTCTTAGGTACATTATAAAACACAGGCTGAAGTGATTCCAGGATCTGACAGTTATTACAATACAGGCTGTGAGGTTTCTATTCAGGTGAAATTCCTCCTGCTATGTCTTCAAGCCACTTCCCTCCCCAATCTCTTATTTGCTCCAGTCACTACATTTAGTTGCCACCATCTTGGATTTCCTTCGCTGAAAAGGAAATCCCTACTTCTCAGCATGAAACTTGACAAGCTTTCAGTCTTAGAAGGAGCTGCCGATTCCAAGTCCTGCATCCAGGTAACCTAAGCAATGTGAAAATATGAACGGTTTGCAACCCTCAGGTCCCCCAAAGTGGGCCAATCTCAGGACCTAAGCCAGAACCATTATTACCTCAAGTAGCTGACTGACGGCAGCAGTTAGTGGAAAGGCCAAAAGGCAAGGAAACAGGGAGAGTTGTCAAAACACCTGATAATATGTGTGCATTGAAACATCACATTTGGAAAAGAGGTGTTTGCGCTAGTTCTGTGCATGCTGATCCATCCCCATGACAATGTTGATACAGGAGAAGATGCTGACTTTTTTCCTGAGAGTGGGATGCCACTTCCCAACCAACAAGATCTGTTTCCAGTAGGATGTTGCCTCTCAGCTAACAAGCCTTGTCTCCCATCCCACTACAGCATTGCTCCTGCACAGCAACACAGACCCTAATCAGATGGACATGCCCTCAGTGCCTGCGGAAAGTGCATCTTTAGATAAGACATATACTCTGTGACCCTAGGAAAGAAAGGCACTGGGGGAACTTATGAGTCAAATCAGTAGGATTTCACAGCTCTAAGAATCTGATTTTTTGGCCCTTTTGAAAAATCTCACACTAGATCTAACAGAATTGGCAGTATTCACAAGAGTATAAATTAGGACTTCAGAAAGAATTGCTACAAGAAGTAAACCCTAGCCTTTCATTAAGCCATGGCTTCATCCTGCAATGGCAAAACCCAGAACCCAGGATCACATTGCCTCATCTCTAATGAAGAACAAGAAAATCTTTGGATACAGCTAGAGTTGGGATTTTGCTTTAGAAGAGGAAATCCAAGATGGTGGTTGTGAAGTGAGAAATTCCTGCACGTGCTGTTTTATTTCTGCTGGATGTAATGAGGTTGTTTAACTAGCTTGGCTTTCACAAAAAAATAACTCCTGCACAGACACAGCCTCCTGTTTTCTGCATCAGTAGCATAGACACGGTGAGAAAAACCTTTAACTTAGTTTCAAGAAGTTTTTCTTCAGTACTAAGAATATGGAGCGATAAAGCAAAATTTATCTACTCAACCTGACATTAGTTTCCGATATATAACAATCTTTTTTTCGCTTGCTGATAGGAAAACTATACACTTTCTTCAGATCTAGGAATTTTGTTGGTTTGAGTTTGTTTGGTTTGCAAGGTTGCAGAGCAACCCTCTTCCTCCCAACCCTGAAAATGAGTGCAAGGTTGTAAAAATATGTGATGGTTTAGCCTGGCACTTGTTTGTGGTGGAGGGCTGTTTGTTAATTCTTTAGCAGCCATTAAGGTGGTCATTCCTTCTATGGTGTTAGCTGTTCCTCCTTGCTGGAGATTATTCCTTATTGACATCTCTCTTCTATCAGAGACCTGCTTTATTAGGTCTTCTAAATCTCTCTTATCCAGAATTTCAGCTTCATTTCATTTGTGATAAGTAGTCATGGACTCCCTTACACAGAGCAAGACTCTCTCTGGGTACTTTGCTCTGCCTCCTTTTTTTTTAATCTTCCTCTGTGCCAAAAAAACTACTTTGAAAGGTATTTGGAAGCTTTTCGACTTCAACATTTTTCAAGGTGTCAGGCTGGGACTTTCCCCAAAACCAGCAACAGTTAAGTATATTTTAAATGTTTGTTGTATTTCTAAAGAGGTTTTTTCCTTTTTTCTGAATTATGCCAGAAATATGGGGTTTCTGTTCCATACAGTGGTTCCCCTCACTTTTATTTTCTTGCTTTTAGTGGGAAAGTTGATGAACAGTGGTTTAGGAATACAGGAAGGAGGCAGAGCATATAGCAAGAACAAATCAAGGAGAATTTCCTCATTCTTCCCTCAGAAAACCATGTCTCCTTTGTTTCTGGCTTTCTGTAAGGATTAAAAAAAAGAGCCACTTAAGTTAGCAAAGTTCCATTCCAGAAGGGCAACTGATACAACCCAAACATGACAACTGAGTGTATTATGATGAAACTTACTCAGCTTAGTGGAACTTTATCTCTTAGTTAGACAATAAAAGTGAAGGGGTTGCCTTGTTCCAGCAAGCAGCTGCATGCAGATGGCAATGCATTGAAGTCAACCACAAGAGTCTGAACTGCAAAGTCTGTGGTAAATCCATTTTGGATTTTAAACACTTCTTAAAAAAATTCTTCTCTTTTTTTCACCCATGGTGGCAAACTGTTGCCCTTTGTGAGCTTCACAAGTCAAATCATGCAAGCAGGGTGCCGCATATTATTCAATCCCAAGTGACAAAGGGTGGAGAAAGGATTCATCATTGCACTGAGTTATGAGAAGAGCTTTAGTTCCCTAAGATTTCACTGTAGTCAATGAAGAGAGATGGAAACTCCCAGCTCAAACTGCAGGTATGTGAAAGCACCCTCTTTTCTCTCTCTGTGACTTTGGAAAGAACCCAGGTAATGAATATAAATATAGACAACAGCTGTAGAAAAAACCTATTTTCTTGTTTTTATCAGTCATTGCTGTAAGGAGGAAAACGCTTACATACACATACATTTTATGGAACACGAATCAAATCCCAGGAAATGCAATATACTTCTGAGAGACCTGGAGTCAGGCCAGGACCCTTGAACTCAGAAGTGCTACAAGTGCATTTATAATTATATGCTTACACAGAAAATGTGTGAATGCTTGCACAGCACCACGTATGTAACTCAGCTACCACGGTGTTTTTAGAATAAACTTGTGCCCTTGCACATGAAGAATATGCATGGAAAGGAAACTGTGGCTCAATTTAGTTCGGAGCAACTTGCACTGAGCATCTTGTTAGGGAGCTATTCTAAGAGGAAGAGAACTGTATATTCCAGGCTAATGCTGAGATTATGTGTCATCTGTCTTGGCAGCTCTGGGGCATTAAGTGACATCGTGTATCAAGTTAGGTTAATAATTTACCACTCAGTTCTGCTTGAGCAGACCTGTATGCCCAGGATAGAGATCAGTGACAAAACGTCCCGGAGGGAAAGGATTAGTTGCTGTGTGATCAACAGGATGGCACTTGCACCATAAGATGTACAGAATTAATGCCTGGATCTACTCTGAAGCAGAATCTACATCTGGAAAGCAGCAATACAAATATGGCTCTCCAGGGATGCCCACAGTGGTGAAAGCAGGCTTGGATGACAAAATGACAGATACTGGCAACTTGGATGGGATATTACTGAAATGTGAGAAAAACTTAAAGGATATAAAAATACCTGCTTGTTTTAATAAGATGATTCGAGATACTGGGAAGACTTTCCCTCACTCCAAACAAGTTGGGAATTACCTAGTAGGCAAAATGATCAACAAGGGCTCCTTCGCCAAGGTGATGGAGGGGCTGCACATCCCCACAGGGGAGAAGGTAAGCTCCTGATGAGAAGATACCATGCACTTGGAATCGCAAGAAACCTCACACTTACTTATGTCAGAGAATTTCAGACCATTCAATCTGCAAACGACAAGCTGCTCAGTAAATTATCCCTTGAACCTTATTCTCATAAATTAACCTCATAAATTGAGTTTATTGCTCATGTATAATCAGTCACATGTGTGAAAATGTACTGAGTGCAACTGTTTTCACAATTATAAAACAATATAGAAAACAAAGATATTCTCCTGCTGAAAGAGAATACGATAATACCATAAGGACAATTTCAAATCTACTTTCCCTGATAATCCTCATTAAGTAATTAGTGCTGCATATCTGACCTTTAAAGCTAAAGACAACACTTGTTGCAAATCCAGCCACTCTAACAGCATTCATTTATATGTCAGGATACAGACAACATCTGCTGTCTCTAGCTCAGTCCACTAAAATAAATTGCCACTAGTCCTAACTGTGGAAAGGTGGATTACTATCCAATGGCTTTTTGATTTTTACTTTTCTTACGGCTTCACTAGCCTCACTGGCTGACTAGCTGCCCAAACTTCAAGCAGCCCTCTCTTTACAGCCAGTACCTTGAATGGCTTTTCGATTAAGTCAGAAGGGAGCATGTTAGAAAAAAATGTGATACACTATGGATGCAGTTAACAGTCAAGCATGTAGTGATCTTTTCACTTGAGAATATTTCATGTATGCATATTGGTTAATGCAATCAGATGGATAGGTATGACAGTTCAGTCTTCTTCTGTTTGCTTTCAAGAGAAACAAAAAGTGTATTTTTCCACTGAGAACGTCTCCCTCTCTGATACTGATTATCATGTCAAAACCAAATTCTCCTGCATGTCAGCTTACTCCTCATCGTTTTGAAAACTAATCTAGATTGCAAAGCTTCTTGCCAATTTGCATATATCCTGCAATTTAGGTAGCCATAAAAGTCATTGACAAGAGAAAAGCCAAGCAGGATACCTACGTTTTAAAAAATATGAAGTGCGAGCCATGGATACACCAAATGGTTGAGCACCCCAATGTTGTTCGGCTATATGAGACCTTGGAGACCGACAACTTCTATTACATGGTGATGGAACTGTGCCTCGGTGGGGACCTCCTAGACAGAATTTGTGACAAGAGGAGGCTGGCAGAAAGGGAAGTAAGGAGATACACTAGACAAATTCTATCTGCAGTGGAACACCTGCATTGCAAGGGGATTGTTCACAGGTAAGATGTTCCCCCAGCTTCCAAAGAACAGTAAGAAAAGAAAGCGTACATGAACACAGTGTTCTTCTTCACCAAGAGCATTTCTTTAATTTTCCCTTGTAAAAGCAGGGATTGCAAAGACAGTTATGTTTTCTCAGCCCATCTTAATAAAGCATTTTATTCTCAGTGGTGGTAGAAGATAAGCTGTTACACACTCCTTGGGCAGTAAAGTAACAAAGTCCAGGGATAAAATTGGATAAGCGCAAACAAATCAGTACTTTGCCATGATTATATCAGAATTAACTGGATGTGTATCTAATTCAAGTGTTTCAGTGTGGCTATGCATATCAATATTTATTTCACTTGTTAGCCACAACATATTGAAATAACCACACATCACTCAGGACAGAAGATTGAGGAATCACAGCTCACTGGCTGTGCAGAGGATGTGGTCCTGAGTGTCCAGCTCTGTGGCAGGACACTGACCATCCACGCTGGCTTTTGCATTACAGGGACAGATCATGACTTCAGCCACTGCTAGAGAAACCTGAGCAGGCAATGCAAGGAGAGCTGATCTTCTTCCCCCCGTTAGGGATCCCAGTATGTATGCCAAAAGCAACAGAATAAGGACTTCCATTTTAGGTGGGAGAGTAGAAAAGAAGCAGGGTTTTTCCCACCAGTTTTCTGTTTTACTTAATAATTCACGGTCAATCAGATCCTTAGTTTTAAACGGTAAATACACTCATCGATAAAGCCCCCAGGACCTAACAAGTAATCCAGTCGTTACAGCAACCATGAAACAAATAAGCTGTGAATGTGATGGCTCAGCATTTGCAAGTGCTTTATAAACGTAAATGTTTGCAATCCAGCACTTAATTATATTTGATTATTTAATTAATAAGGAATGTATAAGAAAGAAATAGTCAGTATCTGATGTAGAGAATTTAAACAAACAAACAAAAAAAACCTCACCAGAAAATAAACCCAAGGGACTTCACCTGTTTAGTCCAGGATGGCTTTCCTGCCTTGCTAACCAATCTATTTTACAGTATTTCTTCGGTGCCCATGATCATAACATTTACGTTCTTCCTATGACAATATTCCTTATCAATTTCTCAAGCCCTCTTCCCTTGTTTTTTGGGGAAACAACACTTCTTGGTGAGTAAGGGAGTAGCCTGACTTCTTCCCCTACTTTTCTCTTCTTCTGTTGGCATCATTTTACTGGGAAAGCAAGAGGGAAGAATTTTGCTGCATACCCTGAGAGTGGCCAGGTATGCAAGTTTTGTGAGATCCTCTGGAGGCTTGTTTTACTGTGAACCCACCTAATCAAAGGAAAATTCATCCTTGGCTCTCAAGCACCTTCTCACAGGATTTATAAAGTTGCATGGTACAGCAGAAGCCTAGTTGCCTTCCTAGATTATGGGTGTAGGTTTGGTCAGCTGTAACTCAACTCGTGATCTGCTGCTAGCTTTGAGATTCAGAGCTGTGGCCTTGATCTTGTATAAGAAGCAGGCTGAGAAGGATCTGAAAGGGCTCCCCTGCTCAGCTCCAGCTGCAGTGATTTATAGCAACTCCTGAGGTTAAACCGATCAGGATAAATGTGGGTGTATCCTCTTCTGCAAAGAAGGCATCAATGTTTCCAGAAAGATGAGCACATAAATAGGAAAATTACCTCACAAAATCAATCTGATTTTCTCATTTAAGCACTGAGCAAAGCTCAACTTTTTGCATTGCTATAAGACCAGGAAAAGGGGGTTCCTAAACTGCTTGGTGAGAACAGCTGCTGCTCAATGGTATCCGAGCACACAAGTGTCAGGGTATTGCTGGAGAGGGTACATGTAAAATCATACCAAGTATCATGGTAATAATTTCACGAGATGAAATGCTGTGTACGAATGATTGCTTTGGTCTGTGCCTGGGGCCTCTTTTTCTTACTCAAATGGAGGTGCGTGGTGATTTTAAGGTCTCATTCCTAAGTTATGAGCACAAGAATTTGCTAATCTAATTTACTTTTGCTCAGAAGTGTCTTATGGGAATTTCTGATATTTAACCCTGGGATACAACTCAGAAAAATGGTATTTTCTATTGTTTTAATAATATGCTTGGTGAAAACTGGCCAGTTTTGTAACTATTTTTAGCCCAGAATAATATCACTCATCAGAAATCCTGCTCTATGTTTTAACAGCTATTTTTTTCCTGAGCGGTTCTTTTCCTATTCAGCACTAAAACCAGCACCGTTCCAATAAATCCTTATGGATTAAATTAGGGCTGAGTCTACTTTTCGCAGTAAAGATAGCACTTTTCTTGTCCATGAAAGACCACAGTTGATTTTGATACCAAAATTGCCAAGAAGATAGAAGATTGACTTATTTGCCTATTCATCCTGCACACAACATTTTACTATGCCAGGTATAAAGAGTCAAACACAAGATCAGCTTCAATGGCGTCACAAGCCAATACCCATAAGCTGAGCTCTTCTAACTATCACTGTGCCTGCTGTAGGCATGGCCAAGCGGTAAGGTAATGCCTCTGAGCTGAAAAACCTCAAATGAAGACCTATAAACTAAAACACATTACCTCACAATTGGACTGGTCTAGCACATGCACGCAGTTATCTACCAGCTGCTACAGCTGGCACTTGCTAAGTGACAGTAATTTGCTCTCATATCCTTTTGAATCACTACTGGACCAAAGACTGGGAGAAGCATCACAAGCTGCCCTCCAGGCACTCTCGCTGAAGTCCCCATGAGAATGAGAAAAAATCCATGCTCTTGCTTAAACTTACAATGTCTCTGGGAAGCTTTCTTTTGGGAAAAACAAAAAAAACAAACAAGATGTATCTTTGATGAAAAATAACTCCTGACACTATGTAAACTTTAACAGTGACCATTATCAGGTTTTTCAGGCAAGAAAGCATAGATTTTTATTAACTGTGTGAGCAGTCAGCTCAGCCTATAGAACAGCAGTTGCGGCAATCTAATATAACATTATTTAATTGTAATGTAGTAAAAGTCAACAGAGTACACTGTGGAGTGCTGAATCCGGTAGAAACATCAGATTTGCCATGGCCTGAAACACAACTGGTTTTAAACCACATAGTTTAGGTTACACCACTGGGATAGGCTGTGCACAAAATTTCTTAAATCTACCTCACTGTTTTGGGGCACTGGCTTTTTTGCCACTCCAGAAAACATGCTATTCAAAGTAAAACTAATTAAAAAGTTATCATTAAACCCATCTCCATCACATTCTTAGCCTGTGTTGGCAGAGCGGTTTGAGTACAATGCTGTCCCATCCAGAACCATGGAAATAAAAGGTCAGTCCTATAAAACCACCCACTGAGACCACTGGATATGCCTCCGGACTTAATCCCCTGTAGCAGCGCGGTGCTGTTCATGCAGCACCGGTCCTCCCAGTCCTTGCTCCTATCCTTGTACCCATCCCTCCTTCTGGGCCGACAAAAGCACTTCATGACTTCAGAGGTGGCGGGAGGGCAATCCACATACCTGAAGCCACTTCTGAAATTTTCTCTGTTTCCCTGCATCCTCTACATTGCTGAGGGAAGCCCCCAGTGGCAAGCAGGAGGTCACAATGGGACTTAAGAAAGCACCACAAGGCTCCTGGACCACGTCCCAACCAAAATTACACTGGCTGAGGATTCCCCCATGCTGCAAAAGATTCCAGCTGCCGCTTCAGGCGCTCCCCACAGTGGAGCAATATTCTGGCTTTTGGTTTTCATTTGTAAGGATACAAATGTTCCCACAATAAGCAAGTAAGCACTTGAGCCAGCTAACAGCATTTTTTGCTGCAGCTCTGAATTACAACTTACTGCAGGGGCAACTGGTACTGGTTGACCCTATTTACATAAACATCTCTGCAGAGATATCTCCATTTTCAGGCTATCTGTCCCCCACCCAGCTTCAGTACATCACTTCCCCTCCTCAAGCGAGACAGGACATGCTTTCTAGTCCCCTTCTCATCCTTTATATATCTCAGGCACAATTTACTTACAAAGAAAGCAGAAATCCTTTGCAGTGCTCAGTACTTCAAACAAAGACAAACACACTCCAGGTCCAAATACATGCAACTTCCTTTTTCATTCAAACAAAGAAATAAATGTTGGTCTTTTTTAAAAAAAAATCAGTAGAACAGATGATTCTCAAAATGAACAATCGATTTAAATGTGTATATATATTCATAAAATATTCTCTGAAATACAGAATGTTTCCATTTTCCCAACTGAAAACTTCAGTAAGGAATAAGGATCTTGTTGCAACTGTAGGCAGAGTGATGCAGAACTATTGTTATTATTTCAATTAAACTTTATAGAAACTAGCTGCAAATGGTTAGCTGGAACATCAGGAATCTTAAAGTTTGCTTTCTGTCTTCATTTCAGGGACCTAAAAATTGAAAATTTTCTTCTTGATGAGAACAACAACATCAAAATTGTTGGTAGGTGCTTGTTATCTGTGAAGCTTGTTTTCAGCTTTTTATTTTGTGTGGCTTTCAGTGAAAGTTCATCTACTATTGAAACAGCATATTTTATGAGTGAGCATGCAATTATTCAATAAACATATTCAAGTTTTAGAAAAAATAAAAGTTATGAAGTATAACTTAACAGCTTGCTTATTTGAGCTTTAACTAAAACATATTTTCAAGAGAACAAGGAAAACAGTTTTGCCTATTGTTTTCCCTTGTGTATAACTGGAGAGGCAAGAAACAATTACAGCTTTTATGTGGAGAAAGCTGTTCCTGGCAGAAGTGATTTGTAGACAGAGAAATAAATCTTCTGGGGTGAGATGCAGGTATGGACACATTAGATTCTGTTGAGTCATTATTCCAACTAGAAACTTGGTCATCTGGTGTGTGTGAAAAAAAAAAACCAACATAACTTTTTTGGTCACTAACAGAATCCTTGCTAGGGTTGTGAAGCAAACATTTCTAAAAATGAGGGAATTTGCACCAAGCAGTTAACACAGCTCAGAGAAACATTAATTTTATTTTATGGAAACCTCATAGAAATACCCCAGCAAGGGAATCTCACTCGTAGAGATGCCACATGTTTAACCCAGTGTTTCCCCAACTTTTAAAAGCTTAACACCTCTGAGAAAAAAGGCACTAACTCTTCACCCCTGTTTTATAGCCAGCCAGTCCTTTACAATCACACCTTTATCTTCCCTCCCCCTTGCACACATGCACATACTCAGAGAAAGAGGCTTAAGTTAGCACATTTTGCCCTAAGGTTACAATGGGCTGAGCCCAGCTGAGCTGAATACTGTAGCTCTTTAAGCCATGCAAATACAGCTGTGCAGCTATGCCCTTGTACTAGCATACAGTAAACTGAGGCAAATTAAAATAGCTAAAGCAAAATCAACAAAAACAGGCATATGCCCCCATAGCTGGGGATCTTCACTGTTGCCTCTGCTAATTCATTTATTAACTATTGGCACATTTAGTTGAACCCAACTTGGTATCCACAGCTGAAACATTACTAAATGCTAAAGACAGCTGCTGTTTTAATCTCTCTTCTATTTTCGGCCAATAGGTAAAATTGAAGCATTTTGAGAAGGGTCTAAAAGTTCTTCATCTCTGTTTTTGGGACCATCAGATTTCGGATTGAGCAATACTGTGAAGTCTGAGGGTCTCTCTCAGGAGCTGTTACATACCCAGTGTGGAAGCCCAGCTTATGCTGCCCCAGAACTCCTTGCTCATAGGAAGTATGGTCCAAAGGTGGATGTCTGGTCCATGTAAGTATATCTACAAATATACTTATCAAAACACCTCAGCACTGAATTGTTTAGACAAGACTGATATAAATGGGTCAGTGGCACTCAGCTTTGCAGTGCTAAAGGGAAAACAGAGATATATCAGAGAAGGGTTGTCAGAAAAAAAATAACTTATGGATATGAAAAATGTATCTTGATATGTATACGCATTGCAAAACAGTAGAGGAAAAAGTAAACAAATCACTCTCTCAGATGAGTTCAGTAGAGAAACAGTAAAGGATGGCACAGAGAAATGTGTGGCACAACACAGCTGGAGAAAGGAAGTACCATGGAGAGTGTTCAAGGAAACCTCTTCATTTGCAAACTCAGGACAGCTAAGCAAGTTTCCAAACATGGGTATTTCTCCAAACCGAAAGGCAAACCTTTACAAAGTTTGCTGATCACTTCTAGCAGACTGTTAGTCTTTCACAAGAGTTAAAGTTTTAAGTCTTTAGCCAACAGCAAGCTGTTACCAAATGCATGCCTTCTAGGCATAAGTCACACCTAATTTAGCAATCTGAGCAAAGCAAGAAGAACTGAATTGTTATTTGGAACAGGATCTATCGTATCAGTCCCAGCTCTGTGTTGTCACTCAGCCCTCAAACCAAAATGCTTTATTCTGATGGACTGGGTACATTACACTGACACTCCAATGAGCTTAGTCTAAAAACAAACAGCAGGTTTCCACTTTCAACACTGCAGGCTTTCTAGTCACTCACTGCACAGTCTATTTTATACACACTTCCCACAACATTCTTTTCTAGATAAAATGGCCTCTACACAAAGTAAAATGGTGTAAGATGTGTACACGGTAAAAATTGCTGCTTAGAGGTAATTTGTAACCTGGTTCTTGATATTGGAGGCAAACCTCTGAAACCTGACTCATAGCTTTGTGGGATTTTTAAAAAGCATACTTATTAGTGCTATATGCAGCTCTGATGTTTGTGTTTTTCTTTGATAGAGGAGTAAGCATGTTTGCTATGCTAACCGGCACATTACTCTTCATGGTGGAACCTTTCAATATCACGCAACTACATCAAAAAATGTTAATTGGAGAAATCGGCCCCGTTCCATCAGATATTTCCCCTGGTAAAGCACTCCAATTTTTATAAAGAATACTGATGTATTACATAGTTCTAACCTGGCAGAATTGATTTGTAGACAGAGAAATAAATCTTCTTGCATAGGTCTAACCTATGTAATAAAGTGAATTTAGCAATAGCACAATCTTCTAGAAAATAAGAGGTACCTTTTCCAGTTTCTTTGTATGAATTTAGAAATAACTTTTATTTGCCTTTTGCAAGACCTCTGTATCTCAGGCTAGTAGGAAAATAACACTGATGTGTCTTCAAAAGACCACAATACTTTGTTCTCATTTATGAGGGAAATAAAATATCCCATGGTGTGTGTCCCACAGCATTCTTTCCTGTTCCTCCTCCCACCCACACCCCCCACCTCTCAAAAAAAAAAGAATCAGTTCTCAGAACCTTAGATATTTTTTCCTGGAGAGCTTATCTTTTGGCTACAGACAGAACCCACAACACTGAGATAATTAAAGAAATAGGAGGGTTATTTTTGTGAAGTCTGTTCATATTTTTCATGAGAAAGAATTGAAATACATTTTTTTACTGAGTTTTGCTGACAGTCTTTAGAGAGGTGGAGTCTGGGTTAGCAGTCCAAAATTTACTTCCTCAAAACTCAAAATGCAGCTGCTTTACAATGATACCCATATACCTTTGACTTTAGTCCCTATCTTCTCACCACCTGGACTAGTATGTTCTCTGTTGACCATCACAGGCTTGGGCCCCTTAGCTGTTACTGTGCAGCTTCACTGACCAAGTCAGAAAGCAGAGCAGAACAAGGCATGTTTTTCCCAGCTATCTACCAGCATGAGTTCAGATCTTCCCATCGTTTTGAGCAGCTTTGCTCTGACGTTAGGCAAGAACGAGCCTAGGAATCAAGATTAGCTCCAGCAGCTGCCTGCAGCCAGACACTGGGAAGAAGCAGACCCTTCCAGGCTAAGCTAGCTGGATCTAGTTTGGAGTTACAGTATAATGATAATGTGATGATTCAATTTCTTTTTCTCCCCCAGTAAATTGTATGAGGATATCTACCACAGTCGTCCAGACTGCTTGTACATTAGTCTCTCATTTATCTTTCTTCGGAGATTGGTTACCAGATAGCAGCTCTATTTTTCTACAAGCACTCCATAGCTGTGATTATTGTATTTCTAATTTGTCTTATTTATGCTATTGTTATAGCTTCTACAAATAAATGGATTATCTCTGCTTTTCTACAAAGCCCACACAGTTAGTGGATGATTGTGGATAAATCCATTGTTCCCTCATCCTTTGGGAATTTAGTGAGAGAGCAGTAGTAAACAAGCTTTGCATACTTTAGATCTAAGTTCTTCTCAAGAAGATTACAAGTGAAAGGAGCAGTATGTTCCCAGTTTAATGCTCACTTGCTCTTTTGCTGATTTCAAAACATCCCCAAGGAATATGGAAGAATTCAGTAAAGCTTTCCCAAGAAAGAAAAAAAAGGAGAGGGACTTCATGCCGTCTTGGAGCTGAGTGATAGACATATGGAAATGTTTGAGCTTTCCCTCTCTCAACTCCAGGAAGCTAAAGCACAACACATCATCTGAGCACACGGGTCCATCTCACTCTATACAGACAGTTTTATCAATGAGATTAACTTCTTTGTACGAGGAATATAAATCCTGTGGGTTTAGCTGGCACAGAAGTTCCCTTTCTCAGAGCCTTGATCAAATGCTGAGTAGACACAATGCTGAGATTGTTATTGATCCCATAGGCTGCATTCACTGGGGTAAAGAAAGAAAATCAGGAAGCAAGGTCCAGTGCTATGTCTATAGCAGTATTTGTCAGTCCACAGCATGTCTTCCAGCATGGTTTGGCCCATGCTGCCCACTCTGGTCAGGCATCCTTGGGGGAACACAGCAGTCTGACAGGACTGCCAGAGGTGTTTTATTTAGTAGGCCAGAGGCAACCCTAGCTTCTGGGTTTTAGCTGAGATTCTTGCAATGTGGACAATCAGGAAAAGTGCCACATTTCTGAAAAAGGAAAATTTTGCACTGCTTCAATACCTGATGTTACTTGTAAACAAGCCATTTCATCTAAATACTGCACAGGAGCTGTATGCTTCATGCAGTCCTTACTTCAGCCTGACCCTGCTAAGAGGCCTGGAGTCAAAGAAGCAATAAAAGACAAATGGTTGAATGAAGGCTTCACCAGGAAAATACTGAATGCTGCTACCTATGAGAAGAGGTAACGAATTTCACATCTCTCTTCTAGCTTGGAATTTCAGGATTTAGGGGTTGCAGCGTGTTAGAGCTGTTTAGGTTTTTAGGAAATTTTTGTTTTGTTTCTTTTGGAAGATTTTTGTTATCTGCTCAGAACTGTTACAATATGACATAATTTTATTTCAGAAAACATGAATAAAGCTGATATAAGAGGAAAAATCCTTACAGAATTGCTTATATCAATGTACCAATAATTTTGTTGTCAACATGTCTCATTGGTGCTATTAATTTCTGGACAGAGTACTTTGAATCTTTTTCTGCAAAACTAGGTCTCATGTGCCCATTTGAGGAAATTTCTTTTATATTACACTGAAATTCTTACTATTCTAATCATTTTTAGTCTTATGCATCTTTGTAACTGGTCTTAACTAGTCTCCATTTTTTCTAAGCAAGCCACTTTAAGATTGTTATAAGAATTTGAAACAAATGTGTGCAGTATGGCACTTCACATAAACATTGCTGACTTCAGAGGTGTTATTTGTCTGTCATATTGCGAGGCTGCGAAGTATACTTCGTGTGCCTTTGAATACCTGATTTCAGTAATAGGCCTCTTGCATCCTACTAAGAACTGAAAGTAGCTTGATAGTAGCTAGTCATGGATCAAATATTTTGTGCTCAGATCTTTCTGTAAAAGTCAATAGTTTACACCAATCAAAAGAGAGAGTAATTTGGCCTATGTAATCTGCACCATCTGCAATGGTGTCTACAGGACACACAGCAGGTTTTCCTACCACAATCCAGGTGATCCACAATCAGTCACAGTTAGAAACCTATGCCAGATTTGTTAACTTCTCTGAGAACTTCTGGCCCTTCTTACCTTTGCCCTCCTTAACTCCCCTCAGATATGTCTATGCCCATTCATACTGAAAGTTGGTAAGTTTGTACAAATGCCTTAGGAGTCTCAGAATACGATGCTGTTGTATTTCTAAAATGCTGTTACTAGGCTTTGCTACTCACAGACTAAATTATAATTACAACACAACCAGTTTTAGTTCAGAATCTCATCTATATAAAAAACAAAAGCACACACATACTTTCCTTAGTTCTTTTTTTGTCCTTTGAGACTTTCCTGCATTTGGGGGTCTTTCTCTCTTCTTACACACATGAACACACGTTATTTCTCTGTTAATCCATTTGAGACTACTGTACTGTGAACCAAAATATACACACTCGATTAAAATGAGAAAATACTCTTTTCCATTTTTTAATTTTTCAAGCTTAATCCTGGTGGGTGTCCTTTCAGAGTAATTAATTATATCAACAATAGGACATTCAATAATGCAGTAACAGAGCCAGACAGGACTTTTGTGCAACTGTGTATCATGGTTTGTGTTTACAATTGACTTAGTCTACTCTAGCTACATCACAAGAAGTGTATTGCCTATTTACTGTAAATCCTGGCATTGTACCTCAATGCATCATTTGTATTTAAACACATTTTCCTAATATTTCAGACTTTGCCTCAGTGAATTGAATCCTGTTGTTCTGAACTACATGACGGAAATGATGGAACTCAGTCTTTCGGAAGTTATCAGCATTTTAATAAATAACAGACCTTCTGCAGCCATGGCTTCTTATTGTTTATTGTTGAAGAAACTGCTCAGGTACCAGAAAGACAGCAAAAGAACCCAGGTAAGATATCATGACTATGACAGGCACGAAGTATTCTCTGGATTCTTATGAAGAGCGTGATGACAGCCACATAGCACATGTGAAAAGAGTGGTTGTAGGTGGAACGAGGACAAAACTTACCAAAAATAGTAATGAAATTTCAGTTCTGGGTGCAGTGCAGTCTCAGGAAACTTACATTCTGGCATTCTCAGAAGTGCTTCTTTTAAGAGATTTTTTTTTTTTTCCCAGAGATAAATACATATTTTTTTGTAATGACTAATGAATTTTAAGAATAGACTCCTCATTGTAAAGAGATTGAGAATTATTTTGCTTTACAGAAAATGTTACTTTTCCTTTGGGAAAAAGAACATTAGTGATCTTGCCATCCCTTCTCTTTCTGTCTGGTCTGTGAAGGGCTAATCCAAAGTCCAAGGAGCTAAATGGGAAGCTGTGAAAGTTGTAAAATATTTTTCCCCAGCATAATTTTTTTGTATTTTTACCACTGTATCTTACGTTCACACTCCAGCTCTGACTCACTTACGGGCCTGGGATGAGATCAGAAGGGACAAAAATTTGAAAAATAAATTCAGAAAATTATGGTAATCACTGGTAATGCCACAATTAGTTAAAAAGGCTGTTAGCTTTTCTTTTACAACCGTCTGCACTAAGGGGCTCACAGCTCAGTCATAAAAATTTTGCTTCAGGCAGAAAATAGGCAGACAGGAAGCCAAACTCCAGCTTCTAACACACAAGTGCAACGGGAAATGTTTCAGCTACAAAACAACACACATCAGTGATTAGCCTCCCCTTCAAAGCATTTGCCCTGGAGAAGTAGTGCTTTGAGAACGTTCAGTTGACTCCTCTAGAAATTATTCAGATGAGCTTGAGCAGATCCAGGTCTCCATCTCAGCACATAGCTCTAAGGTCGCAACGGCCTGTGCAGTGTTTACAGGCAGAGCTGTAACTAAAAAATATGAGCTGGTGAGAGTGTGTGTGTGTGTGTATGTGTGCATGTGCATGCTTGGGGGAGGTGACTTTCCTTCACATATGTGATTTTTTTTCATATTAGAATTTTAAATTGGATCTGCTAAATCATAAGTCATTCAAAAAGAGCTGTGCTGTGAATGCTATTGACCAGTTTTCATGTCCTCTATGACCTGTTTTGGCATCTTACCCAGGTGGAAGAGGGAAGTGATTGTGTGCGTAAAGTAAGTTACAAGCTGATTAAGGGGTTGTGTTGCTTCCTGCCACTCCTGGCATCCAAAATGTCCTCTGAAGGCAGACAGTCAAGTTGAATTCAAGCACAGACCCAAAAAAAATGGCTCTGATTGTAATGTAATAACACTACAAATTATTGTTTTGAAGTCCTAGAATACGTATGTTTCCCAGGCAGGCTGGAGATTTTGGTAGAACAAAGAGGAAAAGAGGGAAAGTTCAACAAAGGTATGACTGACATTTTCTTTCTCTATGTTGACCTTTTTCCAGTCAAAGTTTTAAATTCAGATCAGTACAGACCCAGCTCAAAATAGACTTTCACAGGATCACACAATCACACAATCAGCCTCAAGCTGAGGTCGGCTGGGGCCTCTGGAAGTCAATTGGTCCAACCCTCTTGCTCAAGCAGGGCCACCTAGATGCCCAGATGGCTTTTGAGTCTCTCCAAGGATGGACAATTTACAGCCTCCCTGCGCAACATGTGATAGTGCTTGGTCATCCCCACAGTGAAAAAGTGTTTCCTGATATTCAGAGGGAACCTCCTATGTTTACTTTTTTGCTTGTTGCCTCTGTTCCTGTTACTGGGCACCACTGGAAAGAGTCTAGTTCCATCCCCTTTGTACCCTCTCTTCAGGGAATGGTATGTACTGATGAGATCTCCCTGAGCCTTCTCTTCTCCAGGCTAAACAGACCCATCTCTCTCAGCCGTTCCTCATAGGACAGATGCTCCATTTTATCATCTTCATGGCCCTTCACTGGACTTTCTCCAGTACACCCATGCCTTTCTCTGTTCAGTAGCTTTATTAATGATCTGGATGAAGGGATTGAGTGCACCCTTAGCAAGTTTGCAGATGACACTAAGCTGAGTGGCAGTGTTGATCTGCTTGAAGGAAGGGAGGCTCTGCAGAGGGATCTGGACTGGCTGGATTGATGGGCTGAGACCAACGGGATGAGTTTCAACAAGACCCCATGCAGTGTTACAGGCTTGGGGAAGAGTGGCTGGAGAGCTGCCTGGAGGAGAAGGACCTGGGGTGTTTGTTGACAGCCGGCTGAATATGAGCCAGCAGTGTGCCCAGGTGGCCAAGAAGGCAAATGACATCCTCATCCTGTATCAGAAACAGCATGGCCAGCAGGACAAGGGAAGTGTCTGTGCCCATGTACTCGGCACTGGTGAACTGTATTCAGTTCTGGGCCCCTCACTACAAGAAGGACATTAAGGTGTTGGAGTGCGTCCGGAGAAGGACAATGAGGATGGTGAAGGGCTGGAGAACAAAGTCCTACGAGGAGTGGCTGAGAGAACTGGTGTTGTTTAGCTTGGAGAAGAGGAGGCTGAGGGGAGACCTCATCACTCTCTATGGCTACCTGACAGGAGGCTGTAGCAGAGAGAGTGTTGATCTCTTCTCTCAAGTGACAGGTGACAGGAGAAGGGAAAATGGCCATAAGTTGCGCCAGGGGAGGTTCAGACTAGATATTAGGAAGAATTTCTTTACCGAAAGGGTGGTCAGGCATTGGAACAGCTGCCCAGGGAGGTGGTTGAGTCACCATCCCTGGAGGTGTTTAAATAACAGTTAAATGAGTTTTTGAAGAAGATGGGTATATTTGGACTCAATGATCTCAAAGGTCTTTTCTAACTGGAAGATTCTATGATTCTATGAGAAACCCAGACCTGGACACAGTACTCCAGGAGTGGCCTTACCAGTGCAGCAGACAGGCATCGTCACCTTCCTTGCCATACTGGCAACTTTCCTCCTAATGCAGCCCAGGATACCATCCACCTTCTTTGCAGCAAGAGCACGTTGCTGGCTCATAATTAACTTGGTGTCCACTAGGACCTCCAGGTCCTTTTTTTGTCAAGCTGCTTTCCAGCTGGGCAGCCCCAGCACATCCTGGTTTGCATTTCCACTTGAACTAAACCTAGAAGGGACATGTCTAACATGAACTGAGTACACACTCTGAGGTCTTTTCAGTTGTGCCGTATCAAAAATCTACATTTCTACACCTTCCCTGTGTCCCTTTCCACATAGCTCCCAGGTGTGCAGTTCTTTCTTCCGCACCACAAAATAATGCTGATCTGCAAATCTTCACATATTCAATATTGGGACTTCTTAATTTTGCATTTAGACAGACAGAACTTCTCTTTGACAGCTTGCAGGGAAATGACACTTTTAGGAGGACATCTTTGCTGAGAACCTGAAATACAGGCACAAGCTAGATTCCTTCTAATGTCTGTTTCTGAGACATAGAAATTAAGAAAGAAGAAAAGACTAATTCATACCATCTTTCCATGTCATTAAAAGTCTGTTTCCTCTTGCGTGTTAGCACATGTTTTATAAATGTTACCTTTAGACTCATAAACACAAAGCTTGCTACTAGTGCCATCTAGGAATTATTCTGTTATTGAAGAGTGTTTGTAAAACCCATAGGTTTTTTTCCCACTCACTCTACATTGTTTATTTCTTAATTTTGTCCCTCTGCATTATGAAAACTAGTATTTCTCCCTTGCTAGCAGTCAGTCTCTGCAACTGTTTGTAGTTACTAATGATCACCTCTTTGTTGTTTCTTATTCAAGCCTAATATGCAATTAACCTGTACAACCACTTCTCCCCATGATCTCTTCTATATCATGGCTATCAGCGCTACCACCTCATGCGAGTTTCTCCAATGTGCAATTATATGTGCAATAATACTATTATTTCTGAATATTGCTCAGAAAGGCTGGGATTTGGTCAAAAAGTGGGCAGAGAGATGGGAAGGCTGACTATGAAATCAGGTTGGGCGTTTCTACTTAATGCTCTGATTTTTCCAGTGTCCTCTGGCCTGTTCTTCAGCAAAAGCTACTTTACACAATGGCAAAACTTAGCCCTAAGCGTATGCAGAGTATATAGGAAAAAGAGAAGAATGCATCTCTTGAATCCCAAGGCGGAGTCCCACATGTGTGGCACGACGTTTTTGGGCAGAGGCAGAGCCAAAAGCAGCTCCCAGCTCCCCTGGAGCCTAGCCCATGCTGCGCTGGAGAGGCTCTTGGAGGAGGCAGCTGGCAGGGCATTATCTTGCAGAGAGGATTCTCAGCTTTGGTCTAAAAGAGGCCAAATTCAACCACCTCTTTGGCAGGCTGTCATGCACTTCTGTGACAACCCGGCCATAGAGAGCTGAAAGTGAGGAAGAGGCACAAAGATTAACAGAATGCAAGGGGGAGATTTCCCACTTTTTCTTCATCTTCTTGTTGAGTTCCTGATAATGTTACTGGAGCTTAATTATAACAGCATGGTATTTGATATTTGTATTGCAAATTATGCCAAGGATATTTCAAAATCCATAGATCGATGTTCTTTCTACTCTGTATAATGCCAACTATTTGCCATTTATTACTAGCAGTGTGTGATTATCATTAAATCATATCATTTTCTTCCAGCTCTTTCCTTTCAGCAGATCTTGCAAATGTATGCATCTGCTTTAACTTTAAGTACATGAATAGTTTCACTGAGCTCAACAAGGCAACTTGTGTGAATAAAATTAAAACACAAAAATTAGAATTTACATCTAAATGAATGCAAATTTCAATCTAAATGATTGAAGCAAATATAGATAACAACTAACCGTCACAGGTAAAACGAAGTATCCTGAAAACAAACTGCCATTAATTTACATTATTTCTCTCTAGGCTTGCAAATGTTATTGCAAATTCTTGTATGCTTATTAAAAGAGATATTTACAGACAACCAGTATTTATAAAGCACTAAATACATTGTGAAAAAAAGACGCTAGTATTTTTGAGCCAGGTAGAAACCTCGCCTCAGTGAATTGTAGAGAAAGTTGGCATCTGGCTCTTCTGAAAATTCTGTCCAAAACGAAGAAAACATATCAAATATCAACACAAATGAAAAAGAATTATTTGCATTCATGGCAATGTTCATGAATAACACGCAATAAAAAATTCCACCAACACAAGCAGCCCAAAACATTGTTTGGAATTAAGCACATATTCTCAAACCCCTGCATTCAATGCATTCCAGGCAGCAGACTACAGTATGATTTTTCACACAATATTGAAGAAACATACATTTCCTGGAGGCAAGTTTTCAGCAGAACTTCTAATCTACAACTGCAAAAATCTGTGGGAATTATTTTTCGACCATCTGTGTTTGAAAAACGAGTACAAGCCATTGTATTTGCAACTCCTTGTATACACAAGTTAACATTTGCACGTGCAAATAATAGTTTTGGTGGATGCAAACAGATGTGATTCTCATTTTTCTGGGTGCAATTAGAGAAGTCTGCTGAAAGCCTGACCCTGAAAAAAAGCACAAGATCTTTTCCATGTTCAAATTTGAGCCATAAGTCATTGGACAAA
The DNA here is from genome assembly GCA_033556795.1 of Tapera naevia. NCBI lineage: Eukaryota > Metazoa > Chordata > Aves > Cuculiformes > Neomorphidae > Tapera > Tapera naevia. The sequence continues at coordinate 1,340,292 of JAUMJJ010000079.1, read as the reverse complement.
CTTAAAACACAGTCTGTCCTTTTAAGCATCCTAATTTCTCCAAGCAATGTATTTACATTTTATGTGTTTTGTTGTAGAAGAGGGAGCCTTAATGATTACAATTTGCCATCCAGAACTTTATAGCTAGTCCTTGCAGAAAGTAACATTTCTGCCAAAAAGCTTCCTGCCCAGGTGCTTAACCAATTAGCTCTTAAGAGGTCTGGCAGTAAAACCAGTCATGGCAAGTTTTCTGATATACTGTATATAAGGTGACAGCTTGCAAAATGTAAGATGAAAATTTGTTTTCTTAACTAGTAGTGTGTAAAATCCTGGGAGACTATTTGATTGCATAGCCTAAAATGCTTATGACATCTCAAATTCCCAATTGATCTAGTGTGGTTGTAGCAATATGTTGTCAGCTTAAACATATTGTGTTTCTTTTTATAAACACTTTAAAAATAATTTCCTTAATTGTGATTGGGTTCTGCAAGTATGTAGGAAGGATGGAGTAAACCCACAAGTTTGAGGTTTGGGGCCCTTCAAGTTTTTCCAAACATTTTTGCTAACTCAAAAATACGTGCAAGCTTTTAAAAGTGCCTTTTCTCCATAAATTATACCCACTTTTTATAATGGCATGTTAGCTTAAAAACGTATTTTTCACAAGGGGAGTACTTTGCACTGCACAGAACACAGAAGAAAACCATGAAAGATACATATGCCACAGTGAAACAAATAACATCTCTGATTCTGGAAGCATGAAGTTTGTATTATATAGGGATGGCAGGGAAAAGATCAAAACTCACTGTTGCTAATCCTTGAAGTGGAAGTTGTATAACAGCAGAGTGGGCCCGTCAAAAATGATGCAGAGAACATCCAAAAAAATCTTGGTATTGAACTGGAATATACACACAGATAGTCAATACATTTCAGAAATTTCATTTTCAGGAGTGCCAGACCTGACAGAAGAAAACCTTTGGCAGAAGCAGCACATGGTGCAGATAGCTCATCACAGGACTTGGTACTATCAAAGTGGATTCATTTCACTGTGCAGCCCTTGCATTCACAAGGTTTTGACACCTGAAACTCAGTGTGCATGAGGGTATCTCAGTGAGGACTCTGAAAACTTGGATCATAGGATAGACAAGTGTCCTTCATATGAGAACACCCCACACCACGCGCATGCAAGTTGCATGTAGGAGTAAGGGGGATGGCACTGCAGCAGGAGTGAGTCCTGAAGCTCATGGTCTTGTTGGGATGCATAGTCTTGTTACCACAGCTCCATGGAGGTCTTTCATTTGCAATCCCCAGGACTGCTCTAGCTCTATGCTGATTGCTTGCCCTCAACAGTCCCAGCAGACAGCATGATAATCTTCCTCCTGGATCTAGGGGTGGCTCACAGCATCCTGTAATGTTTTTGCTTTGCAGTAGGAGCTCTGTGGTGCCCTGGTCTCCCTTAGACATCTGTTAGCAGACTCTGTGAGCTATAAGCTCGAAGAAAGAGCTATGGGCGCTCCAAAGATAGCATTCTATTCTCCAGTGGGTTTTCATGAAATCTTGTTCCCTGTGTGACCTGTGAGGTAAGAGACAGGGTCTGCCAGCCCATGGGCAGCTAAGTTTCAGGAAGAACTTCTGGCATAGGGTCTGCTGAGATGAAAAGCTGATCTATGTAAGTAAGACCTGTGTGAAAACAAGATTTCCTATTGCACATGTTATTCTGTGATTTCCTTTAAAGTTCAAGGTGCTTTTTTGTTCTCTGCTAATCAAATGATGCCTGATCATTTTGCAGAGGGAAAACAAAGTAGAAAAACACAATATTAATCCTGACAAATATTTGAAAAAGGAGTCAGAAATTCAAATTTCCCAGAAGACTGAAAAGGACACTCTGGAAGACCTCCGGAATTATGGCAATAGAACATTTCCTTCTGTACTAACCTTGGCAGTGTCAGATGCTATTCAAGAAGACGAGATTGCAATCATATTGGAAAAGCAAGAGAACTTGCCAGAAGGTACTATTCTGAAACAAAGTCTTGTCATCTTAATCTGAAAGGGTACTAGGATATCTGTCTGGGGAAAAAAAAAAAAGTGGAACATGATTCCTGAAAATACTATAGAAATATCCTTCCACTTTTTTTCAAAATTACAAGTATTTTGAGCAATTGTTTCCCAGCCCCAAGTTTAGAGATTGATTCAATGTTGATCAGGTAAAAAATTAGCAGATGACCACTTGATCCAGTTTATACTCTGCAGGTACAGATTACAAATAACTGTTCTAGTACTAGTACTGCTAAGGCACTTCCAAGAATAGGCATCTACAAGTAAAAAAAGTAAATTATTTACATTCCCAGGATGAATGTCAGCATAGTGTGTCACAACTTCACACTCAAGAAGGAGTTGCACCAATATCCATGGCATAATTTCCATAGTCTCCAAAATACAGAAGATGAACAGTATTGGATAATCAAATTCCAGACCTGAATTTAGACTTACTTATGCTCCAGTTATTGCAAACCCACAGATATTAACATACGTATCATGGTTAAATTATTGTGAAAAGTAGCCCCAGAAGCATAAATGAGTAATAGTCACTGAAATTAAGCTAAGCAAATTTATGCTGAGAGACCCGTTCAAGACTGCTCACTCATTCAAAAAATTGCTGATTGCCTACCTCCAGGTCACCATTTGCTTTAAAGTCTTGGTGCAAAATTTGATTCTATGTCAAAATCTACTTTTACTTAAGCTTTTACCGGGACTGACTTTTGTTACTATGGAATGAAGATGTTTTGATATTAACAAGTTATTTCTCTTGAAAATACCATTCCAGTACATGTTGATCTGATTTATCCTATATTTTATGTAGTTTCCAAGTTTGCAGGCAAACAGTTGGTCCACCATAGGCCTCCTAAGTCACTAAGCAAAAGTACACCATGTGAGCCCATATATCAGCCACTTTTGGACTTTCAGGAGAATCTGAATGGTTTTGAAGACTTGACTGAAGCCAGAAAACCATGTCTTTATGAGAAAACACCATCCACACCATCAAATAACCAACCTTCCTCTTCAAACGTTCAAGCATATACAAGTAAAGTGCCTTCTCGGTCCCTAATGGAAAACCGAACTATAAACAGGAGTCCTTTGCCTCATCAGGACATGAGGTTTAAAGACCTTCCGAAGACAGTAGATGACAATATTTACATCCCAACACAGTGGCACCTTGATAAAGAGGGCACTGACCTACTCATGATTCGCTCTCCCCAGCAGTCCCCTTTTCCTAAGCTGCAACAAGCTGCCCTGAAACAAACCCTAGCTAGAAAGATTTCCTGGCTGGGTGCATCACAGCAACATACAAATATCTGCCCTCTGTTTTTTGTCAATGGTTCAAACCCACCAGCCTTCCCCTTGTCCCAACAGCAAACATTTACCTTCAGAAGTAGGAGGCAGTCTAAAGAAAACCCAACTCATTTTTTCAACAAGAAAATGAAGAAAAACTTTATCCAACACAGACATGCACCTAAAACTACAGATCTAAATCTTCCAGTTTTATCTCCACTGTACCAAACCAAGTTGGGGGAAAAAACAGAGATTCTAAGGCTAAATTTTGCGTCAACATTCACAGAGCATCAGAAGAAAATATAATAGGACAAAGGGGCAGGAAACAAACAAAGATGAACAGAAAAAGAGACTGAGAAAAAGAAGGCAGGAGAGATTAGAAGGATGATATGATTTAAGCCGCATATCCTCTGACATCCATCAAACAATGCACTACAAATTTTGAGGGGCACAACAAAAATGCAGAAAAACAGATGTCACTGTAGCAGAACAACATCAAACATATTTAGTCAAAAAAAGTGAAGATTTCAGACAGAACATATGATTTTAAAGATTTTGTATCAATACAGGTCTTGTCCCAAACTTGTGTCACTTGTGCTTTTACATTTCATTCACGAAATAAACCGTTCAGACAATTTTCATTGAGCTGTGAACGTAATGTGGAAGGTAAACAAACAGTAACAATGATGGAATAATCAATTTTGGGGGGTTTGTATTAATAAACAAAATAGATATGGAATTGATTTTTTCTTTAGTTTTAGCTGTGTGTATTCTAATTAATGCAGACCATGCAACCTCCCCTGAAAGGAGGAAATCAATATATTTTCCTTGTAAATTTAACAGCTTAATTAAGACTGCCTGTTTCTAACTGTGTGCCTTTGCAATGTTTGTCTCTTACTACTGGAAACATGCATTTGCTTTCAGTTTTAATGATTCATGATTCTTAGCTAGATTTTCATGCAACTAAGCATTTAGCCTGATTCTGTCTTCATACCAGTTTTACATCAGTTTAAATCCCTTAAGTTCAACATATTTGAACTTGACTCCAACAGAGGTGAGAATACAATGTTCATATTTGCTGCTCTGTAAGCTCACGTGTAGAAGAAGGGTTTCTAAAATAATACTAGATGGATATACAAAGAACAGCAGCAAGAAAATGCTGCAGCAGAAGGCAAAATCTTGTGAGTTAAAATGGAATCTTTTATCTGACAGTCACCATGGTAAGGCTTTGGTTGCATTGAGCGGGATCAAACTCGCAGCCCCATTTTACTCTGTCTGGCCTTCCCCCACTGCACTGAGGCCACATCCACGGGGTGAGCTCTTCACAGTCCATATAGCTGCTGCACAAGCGTGCTGTGCTGCCTTGGTGAGGGCAGATTTCACAGACCTGCACGGGCACCAGCCACTCCGCCTCCTCCTCAGTGGATTGAAACAGCTATTGCGCAGCTCTGCTCTCAGCCAGCCCTGAAACAACCTGCAAATAGAGAGCTGTTTTTAACTCAGTACATCTTTGCCAATGTCATGGTGTAGCCCCAGCCCCTGGCTCGATTGGCAGCTAAATGAGAGCAGTTGTGTCCGAATCCACCACCCCAACATGGAAAGGAAAAAGGGAAATGAGAGACTTGTGGATTGGAAACCAAAACAGCTTTAAAGAAACAATAATAATAATAATAATAATAATAATAATAATAATAATAATAATAATAATAATAATAATAATAATAATAATGAAATTTATACAAATATGCAAAATCAAACCTCCTGATGACTATACGTCATCTCTGAAGCTGCAGAGCAGGCACAGGGAAAGGTCTCATGCTGACTCAGGAACTCGATTCAGGAGTACATGGATCTGGGATAAGAGACTAAAAGGCCAGATGTAGTCCTTACTGGATACCAGCCATCGAAGAAGAGCACTTGACCCTCATGATCCCACATTTTCATACCAAGCATGATGTGTATGGAATGGAATACTCTGTTGGACAGTTTCAGGTCACCTGTCCTGTCCACTCCTCCCCGTGGATGCAGCCATTTTTTCACCCCTTTGACTTATGGCATTCCACCAACTTCACTATGACCTTCATCCCCATCCCCATAGGGATAGATGTAAACAATGGCCTTCCTGCATGTCAGTGTTCTGTTACTTGGGGGATAACCATAATTTTTAAGTGTCATCACTTCTGAAGACAGACACTGTCTGAAAAGATGCAGTTAACTTTCAGAAAATGAAATTACTTAGAGGAGGCTTGACTGAAAAGTCAGAAAATTAATTCTGCTTTAGCTCAAACCAGAATAGCTGACTAGGCTTATAGGGCAGGTCCACAGCTGCAGATGAAGAGCTGGAAGGAAGGCTGGAGCATGTGGGCAGGAATTTATTACTCCAGCTTCATCACCAAAGAAAACTTGCTGTATAACTTTGTCCTGTGAGTGTGTGGCTGCAAGTCAGAGGTGCCACCTGGGATTGCAGCTGAGCTAAGTGGAAAGTCTAGTGCCTCTGCCTATCGTTTTCTTCAAAGCCAAAAGTCTCCTCAAAGCATACACTCCAAAATCTAGCTGGTCAGAACGATCTAAGTTGGAAAGAAACTTAATAGTAAAAATGCTTTGTGACCCCAGCACAATTTGGAAGAATGTGGTCAGGAAGCAGATATATGTGTGGCATTTATAGCCCTCTGCCTGGAGGGGGAGGAAGGACAACTGGTCTTTGGACAGTGGCAAATGGCAAGGAAGCTCAAACCCAGCAGTTTCCCTTATGAACACACCTGAGCTAATCAGAAGTGCAGGGGTCATTTACTGTGCTTGTAACTCTGGCACCATGCAATTCAGAACATAGAGGTAGCTGAGTGATTTCGAGATAATGTTTTTCTCAGAAAATCTGATTTCCTTAGAAATTAGAAAAAGTTTATGTCTTGAGAACATTTTTAGCTTTGATTTGCCCTTATAAAATACTTCTTGTTTTAATATATGCTTTGAAACAAATGGTTTCAGCTGCAAGTTGACATTTCAATTTACTGTTTCCTTTCACAATACTGAAATGCTTCATTCTGACCATAAATGTCTAAATGCTTTTTCTTCCACATCATTTTTTTCCAAGAAAGATTTCCTTCCTTGACACTTTTTAATATTTTGTCTTTTTACTCTAATTCCAGATGACAATAACATCAAAATGCTCTAACTTTTTTTACTGAGTAGAAACATTACCAAACAGCTCTACCACCCTTTTCCAACTCCTCCACAAGCCCTCAAACGGAGGAGAGCAAGAGGAGCTTATGTATGCTTCTCTTTTACAAATCCAATGCAGGCATGTCTGTTTAGGTGCCCAGCAGACAACAGCCACAGGAAAATACCCCTTCCCCTCTAAAATAAAGGTAAGAAAGATTAGTCTTAAGTGACTGTGCACCATGACCGAAGTGGAGAGTGTCAGGTCTTCCTGGAAGAGCCCTGAATTGTCATACTTTCATGCTCCCATGGCCTCCACTGCCCCTAGCCCAGCCTCCACTCTGGCTGCAGCAGCAAACAGATGTTTCCACGGAGGAAGACATTTATAAGTTGTCAGAGAAAACATTAAGTCTTTGCAGGGTCCCTGCCATCTGCCTGTTCTTTCCATCTTCAAGGTAATATGGTTTCTTATTTCTAGGAGTGTTTTACTAAAAAACAAGGAAATATTCCTTCTTCTGCCGTCTCTAGTCCTTTAAAGGTCACAGTGCTGGAAAAAGGGTTTCTTCAACATGCCATAGCTGAGTATTGCTTTATAGACGCCACGTAGAGAGAGAAGAGAATACCTACCTTCACTTCCCATACACTCAGCTTCAACCCAGCGTTCTCCTGAGCTGTTCCAACACATTTGAAACATACATTTGCAGCTAGCACAGAGCAGCCATGTCTGAGCACGAACTCTCATCTGCCACATATATTAACACTTTGAAATAAAAGCCATCTCGTTCCTGAAGGGTGGAAGAGAGCGGTGCAGTTAATGGGTCAATGCTATAAGCGTGGGCCTTAGATCATGTGCTGAGCTGGAAAGGGGCAAGGAACACAGTGCAGTATAGCTGATAATGTAGCCCATGATGATAGAAACACCTCCAGGCAGTCAGACTGCATGGGTGGCCCAGGCAGGGAGATGGTGCCGATATTTTAACAAGTGGCTCCCACAAAAAAAGCTTCCCTTTAGCAGGTGATAAATTCATCCTTTAAGGATGTGATGTCTGCAGAAAGAAGTGAGGAGCGCAGGAGTTCACCCTTTTACTTTATCATATAAAGAAAAAATTTACATTTCTAACTAAAGAAGGGGACATCACTGCTTGCCAAGGAAATGTATATTAAGAGGCACTTGGCCAGAAATGCACTGAGTCATGTGGAGCAATGTTTGACCAGTGCAAATCATGTCAGGGGAGAGGAAGAAGCCAAATGTCTTGCATTGGAGTACCGCAGCATCCTACTTCATGATAGGTTATTGAAAATAGCTAACATTGAGTAGAGTCCTATCAAAATTCTGATAAAAAGCCAATGCGAAGAGGATGCGAAGCAAGATGAAGTGGGACAGCACGGGTTTTATACCTCCTCACTCACTTCTGGTAGCAGAAAGGTAACAACAGATTCACAAAGAGACAGCTTCTGAAGGAGCATTTCGCTACTTCACTATCCTTATAGCAGTCCCTTGTACAAACAAACTTCACATAAAGTCCCTGCTGGGACTGACACCGGATATTTAGGTCCTCCAAGGCAGTTTCTATACGCAGATCCTGCTATTTGCCTGGTCTGTCAGTGCAATCATGAGAGTTTCCCAGCCCTCCATTTCATAGGTTTTCCATTTATACATAGGAAATGGCACCTTTTACTACTATCCTGTTTCTGAGCCATATTAATAAGTTCAACTGCTTTATGTATTACCAGTTTCAACACTGTTCTGCTTTTCAAATCACAACTACTTTCATGTGAGCAAAAGAATTTCAAACCACAGGAAATTCTGGGGATGAAATACATATATACAGTTAGAAAGAGCAATCAGGAAGCAGAATCAAACCTTCAGATGGAAAAATAGGAAAATAATATCACTACTTTCATACTACACTTCTAGTTTCATCATAAATGAACAAGATCAATAATTCATCCAGTAAAGGAATTTATGGTTAGCTTCTGAAAAAAGCCTGAATAATTTAGAAGTTCTGACATTAGAGCGTCTTTGCCATGCTGACCTATCTACCCTGGGTGAAACACTGAAGACAGATCCAAGTGACTGACCCATTCTCTCATAGCCCTCTCACATTACAGCTTCTAAACAATAAAACTCCATCATTCAGAATCTCACAAAAACAGAGAAAGCAGCTCACATTCACCTGTTGTCTGTGCCACTAAGATGGTGAAAAAGGGCAAGTAGGAGCATTTGACTCATTGATTACAAACAGTGTTAAGCTGCAACATCTGATCTGCAGCCCAAGGAAACCCACTCTTTTGACTTCCATGGGTTTTAATCATTGAGTATGTGAGAAGTTTAAGAAGTTCACAAAGTATTCATCATACAAAAGCCATTTTAAAAGAAATATTTTTTTGCCAAACTGAAAGTTAGCCTGAGAAATAAACATGTATTTTCTTCTATAAACCAACACTTATAGTTTTCGTGTTCTCTGTACATAACATATATTTGCTTCACCCGTATATCTGAAAATAAAATCTTTCAGTATAATAATGATAATGAACTACATATAACTTTCCTTCCTTTTACCACTTTTTCAGTTCTGATCATTGCTTTGCATTACAGATTATATAGACACGCATTACAGAAAAATGTCAGGTAGCGAACTGAACATTGTCTTCTTCAGAATAAATATTTCAGACTTCTGCTAGGACACCTGGCATAAAACATTCCAGCATGAGAATCAGCAGTGACCTTCCTTACCAAGTCCTTCATTTTCCTGGCTGTGGTATTTGGTCTCCAGTCCTTTATACACTCATATATTTTGGCTTAGAGAGAAAGCAAGAGGAAGCCTTCAGGAAAGAGCTATTTCCCGCCAGAAAGGAGCTATTATAGAGGTTAAGACATCTAGGACCACTCAGGAGAGTGAGCAAAGAGAACAAACACGGCATACTCAGACTGAGATTTCGAGGAGCAATACAGTCCTGCAGTGGAATGTCACTCACCCAATATTAAACAGTAGAGATATCTCTGACTAAGCTGGTTGTCTAGACTCCTTTGTAGTCAATGGAGATTATGAACATCTGGAAAACAGGGAGAATAAATCATTTTAATTTTGGAGGTCCTTGAAAAGATCCTTCGAAGGCTGCTCAAACGCACTGCCGTAACAATGACTTGATTCAATATTTTGGGCTTTGAGTTTCCACAGATGAAGAATAAGAATGGATCATTCACCTAATCTCATGAACATAACAGCCAGCAGGACTCTTCCCTGACCTCCACAGGAGAACAACAGTAAGAGTTTTAAGTCTTTATCTGGAGCATATATCAAAGGCTCAGAAGGTAGAAGAGACGATCAAATGGGTCCTTAAATCTAATCAGCTTTTTCTAGGCAGACAGGTATTTTATTTGGGACATCTGCATTTAGTAACTGTAACAGCCTTCTGAGGCCAGTAAGAAGACTGAAAGCCACTTTTTACAAATCCTTTCTTAGAAAGCAAGTCCCCTGTAAAGCAGAAAGTGAGTATTCTCCTATTAAGACAAAAGAAGGATTTAACTATTAAGCCTATCTACTGCAGCAGCTGAACAATGAAAAGCATTAGGGACTATGTTACACAAGTCTTTTCTGTGCTAATAAATACTTAACCCACATTAGCAGCTTCTACAGTATGCTCCAATGGGACCAGAAAGAAGAGCAAATGTTCCCCCAGCAAAGGAGGAGCCCTTTGGTTCAGACCTTCAGGATGTCTTCCCAGTGAATTCTGCATACAGGCCTTTGAGGGCATGGCAATATTTCAAACTACCAAGAGGTCTCTTTCATGGAACACAGCTTATACATCTGCCAGACAGCCACTCTTAGCCAGACTACACCCTTTCTTAGCATGACCGTGAATTCCCACATTATGGACACCCTGATCTTTCTAGGATTTGCTGCTTCACGTATGCTTTAATAATACTCAGTGCTTCTACTGCAACTAAGCAAAAAATAACTCCCCAAGATGACTGACACATAAGCCACGCATTTATAGGCATTTACACGTAGGTTAACATAAAGAGGTGTGGAGGATATGCTGTAACATGATGGATATGAAAAGTTAAATAACACATTCTGTGTTTGTCTATAATGTCTCCCTTTTATTGCTGCTAGACCACTCTCCTTTCTTCAACATCCAGTGAGATAAACAGGTTATACAGATGATAACAGGGTACCAGCTCAATTTATTTTGCTCTGACACCGTTCTAGAGAAAGAAAACCATGTTCGAGTCACTTCACTGCTTTCATCAGGAGTAAGTAGGCAAATGACACAACCCTGCAGCTGAAAAAAAAAGTCATGTTTCAGAAAACACGCCCCAAAATGTCGGAAATGCTCTCAATAAGGCTCTAGTAAGACTATTTATCTTCTATTAATTTAATAATTTTCCTTAAACAAAAAAGCAAGCAAGCATCCCTTGAGCTGCCAAAGGCAATTCTTTGAGAACAATGGACATTTGAGAGACTTCTATGCTCATGGAATGTATAGCAAAGATGGCAAAATTTCCCAGTAAGCCTGAAAAATACCTAGAGGTGACTGCAAATCGGTAAAATCATGACTGCTGTATAGCTGTTATGTTATCCTGACAAATATCACTATGTGAAATTACCAACTAATGAACATCTGGGCTCAAAAGGCACAGCCTGCGACTGCAGCTCATATATTACTCATGTCTATGCAATATCAGAAAGAATTCGTAGGCTGCCTTTTCTTGCTGCTTTCTCTGCAGGAGTCCCTCTGGTTCTATGTCTAAATTGGCATTTGCCCTGTGGATACGACAGAAGAAATGCCAAGCACAGATTTCAATGTATAAACATATTATGTGGCATGGTAAAAAAAACCTTGTAACAGCCGAGTTTGGAAGTACTGACTAAAAACTGACTAAGCAAGAACTGAGAGCTGGCATTTTTGTCCTTTCATTAAAGCAAGGAGAACAAACTATGGCTTTAGGCTTAACCAGTTGTATCAAGCTTGTCATCACTCCAGTGACTGTATGCACTCACTATACTTTGGGTCCTCATATCCTGTGGTCTCTACAAATCAATCCATCTTGCAAAAATGAATGCCTCCACTGCATCCTTGCTTTTGTTTCCCCATGCCTATCACTGTCATTGACACAGAATTTGCATGTTGGAGAAAACAAGTTCCATGTTTGAAATGAAAATAAAATCTCCCTTCAAATGGCACAAAGTTGTTTAAAAATGTTAATCTGCCTTATTTTTATGATGTGCTTAAAATTAAATGTTCCCATATGGGTACAACAGGGAAAACCATGTCCTTCCATTTAAGCAGCCTGTTTACTTTAAAATCTGAAACTAGCTGCAAATTTAAAAAAATTTTGCTTTTGTCCACCTGGAAAATATTATCAAATACTAAAGTGTGTATTGTAATAGGAGTAAACACTGAAGAGTGTGAACTCTTAAGTTCCAATATCTATTTTTAAATTGTTTTTCATGTAAGATTTTAATTTAGATTTAATAAGATTCTAATTGCATTTTTTAAAAAATTCCAGTTGATTATTGAAGACATATTTCTGTAGGATTAACTTACATAGCTTAGACTTTTAAAATATTGTTTTAACTAATAGTTTGGTATTTTATGATTTATGCTACCAAATCTAAATATAGGTAGTGAAAAATAATTACAGAATGATTGCAAGAAATAAACTTATTGAGGATTATCCATTTTATGAGAGACATGCATCTCCTATGTAATTATTCAATGTCAATAAATGCCTTCAGAAATCTGCTGGTAATTAATGTATGATGATTGCTTAGTTATATTTTAGCGTACTGTATAATTATGTCAACTGAAAGTTTTGTCATTTGCCATACAGCTCAGAAACAAGAAAAAAATATATTAGCATGCTAAACGAAACAACGCCTTCAGCTTCATTCTCAGGTCTGCTCCAGCTGCTTTTTGCTGCTTCAGTGGTGCAAAAGAGCCAGAAATGCAGCAGCTTTGCTCTCTCAATGGTTCTCCATAGAGGGGAAATACTGGGTAATTCAAAGCAGCAACAGTGGCCGTATGCCACCTTCCCTCCTCCACCTAGAGAGTGTAGTATTGATACTGTGCTCCTCCCTTGCTACCAGATGCAGTCTGAGCTCACATGTAGCTAAGATTAATTTTATACTAGTTTTACAGCAGCCTAAAGATCTATAAAGTCATTTTTGCCTCACTGATCTGGCACTGCCTGCTATAGCCAATATAGGTCTTTAAGCACAGGAAGGTCTTATTTAATTGTAGTCTTAGGCTAACTGTAGGCTTTAGTCCTGGATTGAAAAGGCATTAAAATCACCTGGAATTCGTCCCTCGCCCTCATTGGGAGCCGCACAGGCCTTTGGTGTGTTTCATGCTTCATGGAAACATCTCTCTCCTGGCAGGCAAAAATCTCCTGGAATAGTTATTACCACAGATATTATAGGAAGGACTACGCTAGCAGGGAGGCTAACGAGATAAACTATTTCTCTTTTTTCACCAATTTATTTTTACATTCTTATCAATACCAATTCTTATGTCACTCACTATTATTGTGACACCTTCCATTGCACCCCTCAAATATTACATACTGTATTCTCTTTAGTGGTTTTAGGATGCTTCTTTCCTGCCTTGTTTTGCTGTGTTCAGTTTGCTGTTCTGTTTTTTACTGTAACCTTGATATATAAAACCTGAGCTAAATCAGCCATCCAACAGCCCAGCCCCATTCAAGATGCACTTATTTCTGGAAAACCCATAAAGGCAATACCTTCTTTGACTGTCTGCTGTAAGTAAAACTGTCCTTAAAAAAAAGTGTTGCAGAATGACAGCAGAAGAAGTTCTCCATGTAGATGACTCCTTTTAGTGCTTTTAAATACTTTACAGGCACCTTCTGTACCACTTTTCCTTTAGTGTTAGCTCATAAGACAAAAATAGTCTTTGACATTATTATTTGACTTAAGACCATTTCATATCAAAAGTTAGACCCTACAAAGCTGCTGTACGTGATATGTAAACCAAGCGTAGAACTGAAGTCTTCTAGTGATCCACATCATCACAGGCTAAGTAACTGCTTGAGACTGCACTGATCATGGGGTCATGTTTCTCTGCCATGAATCACTCTTGAAGTAAAAAACTAGTACACAATAAAGAATAAAAGCCTGAAACCCTGATTCTGATGCTTGATCAAAGCCCTGCTCCTTGTGCAACGTGGTGGCACTACCCTGCCGGGCCGCTGAAGTTAGCTGTCAACCCATGCAAACATGCCACTGGCTCGGGCTGCACTCAGCCGAGTGTGAATTGGTAACAGCAACAGTCAATCATAAAAAAAAGGTTTATCTGAATATGAAGCATTATTCAAGTTATTGTTTACTAGACTTTTGAAAATTAGTGAAGACTAAACTAATCAGCCTGCTTTGTCTTTATATTTACTGAAGAGAAATGTGTCCAACGGGGAGAAGATTAATGTGAATGTAGGCTCTGTACTCAATGAAGCAAGGGACTGAGGACAGCAGGCATGGAAAAAGCTGAGGTACTCCATCTCTTTATTTTTCCCCTCAGATTTCATGGGGCAGGTGTGTTCTCAGGCCTTTCAGCCCCTGAAACTGCCAGCAGATTCTGTGGGAAAGAGACCATACCCGCAGGAGCTAAGGGAGCTGCTTGACACAATTGCAAAAAAGCCATCATCTTTTAAAGGTCACTGCAGCCAGGGGAAGTACCTGATGAAAAAAGGCAAACACCACACCCATCTTCAGGAAGGGCAGGTAGGATGGCTCAGATCAGTCAGCCTTACCTCAGTTGCTGGGAAGATTATGGAGAAATGGGAAGGCATTTCTGACTGCGTGAAAGGCAAGGAAGATGACTGAGATTTAAGCAAGAGCAAATAATTCCTGACCAACCTGACTGATTTCTATGATTAGATGACCAGCTCCATGGACAAGGGAAGAGTTAAAGATGTTGCATATCTTGATCTCACTTTACTAGTGGCTGGACACATATAACCTCTTCATGTGACGCCCATCCATAAGAAGGGCCGTAAGGATGTTCCAGGTAATTACAGACCTGTCAGCCTGACCTCGGTCCCAGGTAAAATCATGGAGAAGATAATCCTGGGTGAAATCATGCGGCACCTGCAGAACAGTCAAGAAATCAGGCCCAGCCAGCATGGATTTAGGAGGGGTAGGTCCTGCCTGACCAACCTGATCTCCTTTTACGACCATGTGACTCGCCTGGTGGATGAGAGGAAGGCTGTGGATGTGGTATACCTGGACTTCAGTAAGGCCTTTGACACGGTCCCCCACAGTAGACTCCTAGGGAAGCTGGCAGCCCGTGGCCTAGATGGGAGCACTTTGTGCTGGGTTAGGAATTGGCTGGATGGCCGAGCCCAAAGAGTGATGGTAAATGGTGTTTCATCCAGTTGGCGACCGGTCACCAGTGGTGTCCCTCAGGGATCGGTATTGGGTCCCGTCCTGTTTAATATCTTTATTGACGATTTGGATGAGGGGATTGAGTCCATCATCAGCAAATTTGCAGATGATACCAAGCTGGGAGGAAGGGTTGATCTGTTAGAGGGTAGGATGGCCCTACAGAGGGACCTGGACAGATTGGAGAGCTGGGCCGGTTCTAATGGGATGATGTTTAATAAGTCCAAATGTCGGGTACTTCATTTTGGACACAACAATCCCATGCAGAGCTACAGACTGGGGACAGAGTGGCTGGAGAGTAGTCAGGTAGAAAAGGACCTGGGAGTGCTGGTGGACAGGAAGCTCAACATGAGCCAGCAGTGTGCCCAGGTGGCCAAGAAGGCCAATGGCATCCTGGCCTGCATCAGGAATAGTGTAGTAAGCAGGACCAGAGAAGTTATCGTCCCCCTGTACTCGGCACTGGTCAGGCCTCACCTTGAATATTGTGTCCAGTTCTGGGCCCCCCAGTTTGGGAAAGATGTTAGGATACTGGAATGTGTTCAGAGGAGGGCAACGAAGATGGTGAAGGGGCTGGAGCACAAGCCCTATGAGGAGCGACTGAGGGAATTGGGGCTGTTTAGCCTGGAGAAGAGGAGGCTCAGGGGAGACCTCATTGCTCTCTACAACTACCTAAAAGGAGGTTGTAGTCGGGCAGGGGTTGGTCTCTTCTCTCAGGTGACCAGTGGCAGAACCAGAGGGCATGGACTTAAGCTTCGTCAGGGAAAGTTTAGACTTGATATGAGGAAAAAATTCTTCACTGAAAGAGTGATAGGCCATTGGAATGGGCTGCCCAGGGAGGTGGTGGAGTCACCGACCCTGGAGGTGTTTAAGAGGAGACTGGATGAGGCTCTGAGTGCCATGGTTTAGATGATGGTTGGTGTTAGTGTTAGTGTTAGTGTTAGGTTATAGGTTGGACTTGATGATCTCAGAGGTCCTTTCCAACCTTGTGATACTGTGATACTGTGATACTGTGATGGGTGACAACAACCTGGGAGGAGCAGTCAGTATGCAAGGAGCATAAGTTGCTGTTCAGAGCAACTTGGAAAGAGTGGGGAAATGGGCTGAGAACAACCTCATGAGGTTCAGCTAAGGCAAATACAAAGTCGTGCATCTGGAAGGGAATACCTCCACGCAGTAATAAAGGCTATGGCTCAACCCTCTGGCAAAAAAGGCCTAGCAAAAAAAGGGACGAGGGTGTCCTGATGGACAACATGTTGAACAAAAGTCAGCAGCATGCCATTGCAGCAAAGAGGGCCAACTGAACAGTATTAGCAAGACTGTAGCTTGTACACCAAGGGGAGTGTTTCTTTGTCTTTTGTGAGATTGCAACTGGAGTACTCCAAGCAGTTTCAGGGCTACTCAGTACTACAAAAACCTGGACATGATGGAGTGAGCCCAGTGGAGACCCACTGAGATAGGCAGGAGGCCAGCACACAGGATATATGACAAGAGGCTGCACGAACTGGGTTTGTTCATCTTTCAGACGAGAAGGCTTGAGAGGGAACTTAATGGAGCCTCTTCTCAGAGGTGCATAGGCATAAAACAAGATGCAAGGGATGCAAGTCAGAGCTCATTTGGATCAGAAATTCTGATTGCATAAAAGGAAAAAACTTGATACCACAAGGGTGATCAAACACTGCAACAGGTTTCCTAGGAGCTTTTCAAACCTAGTCTTAACCAATACCTGAGCAACTGGCTTGTCTTTGAGATAGGAACTGGACTAGATGAGTTCCAGAGTTTGCTTCCAGCCTGCACAGTTCTGTGATTCTGTCTTAGGAAAAGACAGGAATAGATGCATTTGCCCCACAGCAGTTCCCATTTCTCTCCATCAAATATATACAGAGATGAATCTGGATAGCTTAGACATAGACATCCCAATTTTAGATGGTTAATTTACAGAAGATAAATACAACTTTTAGAAAAACAGTAAAATAGAGACAAAGTAAGCACAGTATTGTACCTTAAATGACAGTAGAGCATTAAAGTGTAGTAAGAGAAATTCCACTATATATTGGTATCCTTGAAAAAGTTCCTAATCTAAAAGTAGATGCTTTAACTATTAGTTTCTTTCCTATCTCACATATTGCACTTGAGATAGGTGAAAGAGAATGAAGACCAGAAATTTACTTGGAAAACATAATAAATGTGTATTTGATGTTTACATATACAATCCAAAATACACACAAAACACACATCCTTAGTTGTGGGCTTTAAACAATTGAAGTAGTACAAAACAATCCTCTTTGCAGTTCTTCTGAGTCATCTTCATAAACCAGAAATTCCATCACTAACATGACTGGATCACAAGTTAAATAAGAAAGGATCATCTTAATTGCAGGACATTGTAAGCGATAAAGTCTTGATTTTGAACTTTTCCTTTTTCCCTTTCCTCCCCAGAGTGTGTTTTTCCTGATTTTGATGTCCGTTGTACACCAGTATCTGTTTTACCCCAAAACCCTGTGGCGAGGCTGACTGACTGGGACAGGGTTGTGGCACATCTGTGGTTTGAGCTGTTAAGATCTGTATTTTAGCTTAGTTGTTAAAATGTATTTTTTTCTAATTAAAATGTATCTTCAGTTTTGATTTGGGGAAGGTAGATTAACTGGCTTCTGCCAACATTATGGTTTAGACCTTTATTGTCTTCTAGTAGTGTCCATCACTTTCCATTCACTGTAGAGAACAACTCAAATGACCTTGCTCATTATTTAGGCCTAAAGCCTAATTTAGGAGCTTTAAGTGCAGTAGGGTAAACCAAAAACTTGCAAAATTATGTGGCAGTGTACTGTGATTTTGTGAGTTACAGAGTTGTGAGACAGGATGTCTGTCTTAAAGCATTCTCTTTGTTGTTATTTTTAAAAGGGATATCAGGGACAATGTTGGTGCATGCTCTCAACAAATCTTACTTCTGCCTGATAACTGTATGTTCCAAAGAACTTCTCTTACCTTGTGGTACCCTTGCTGAGTTATGAAGCATTTCTTATATGTTCTCTGCATACATAATCTGGGGAAAAGTTTCCAGACTCATTCACACAGAGGATATTACAATCAGTTCATTCATGAGCAGCAAATGGCAGAAATTATGGCAAAGTCATTATCTGAACACTTGAGTTCTACAATAAGCAAACCTTAAAAGTGAAAAATTGAGTACTTACTTTAAAAAGTGTGTTTACCTATTCATCAAATCAGTCCATTTTTTGATATGAATGACCAGTATATACATCTGTAACACATTTTCAGTAAATGATAATACTTAGATGGGAACTGGAACACTTCCGAGACTTTCAAGATATGTGCTATATATTGCTTTGAATATCCAGTCTGGACCAATTCCGAAACCACTAAACAATTTCTAGACTTGGGTAGCATTTTCTTCAGGATCTCTCCCTAAATTTCCTGACACTAGCTAGAAAATGGAATTGAAGTAGCAATAAAACTAAAAATAATTTGCAATGCACTTACCGCCCACCCCCCAACCACACCCCCAATAATTAAGTAATCTAAACACAACTTAAAATGAAATAAATTCTTAAAGTATTTCCAGGATGGTTTTGCAGGCTTTCCATCTTACACTGTTGTTTTTATCTGATAGGAAAGTTTTGTATTGAGTTGATATTATTTCACAAGTGAAGTTTAGTTAGTTCAGAGGAAATTTTGGGCACACATGCAAGGATCTGGGTCTAAATTTTTACCACAGTTCTGTATGTTTTAAACAAACTCAGTCTATATAGATCACAGGCATTCAACTGGTTCAAGTGCTACCATAATCATTGTTACAGCAGCTGAGACTCTGGCACTGATATTAATTCTTGTTGCATTAATACTACTACTTCTTGTCAGCATCTCCCTCCCAGGCAGCCATTCTCAAGAGATCTTGGTTACTCAAATGTTTTGTGACTAGAGGATGAGATTACTAATGATAGTACATGCAGTAAACACCTTTATTTCATCATTTATGTCTTCTTTTTGTTGCAAGGAATAGGTGCACCTGGGTGTCAGTCCTATATTTCTTCAATGTCATTTAAAGTAGTAAAAAAGGCAACCCTGAATCCTACCAAGAAGCCTAAGAATCAAAATTACACATGTTGGTAAACAGGGAGAAACCTCCTAGCAGGATTGTTTTGTAAATACTGGAATAGACTTCATGTAGAAATTACAACCTGTTTGGTGGATGTCCTTAATAACAGGAAAGATAATCCTATCAGGAGCAACAGAGCCATGCTGCATCCTACTTCTGGGCAGGATAACAGACTAGGTGATTTCTTAGATCCTTTCTGACTTATTTTTATGATTCAGTAATGCTACTAATTATCCTCCAATGCATGTGGTAACTACATTTCCTTCTTACAAGCCACATCAAAGCATTTGTTCCTTTTACAGCTCTTCCTGACATTGCAATATCACATCTAGTGTTTATTTGTTGTTAGTTGTTACACAAGTCTGTGATGACTAATTGATATAATCTCTCTTAAAATTTCTAAATATCATAAATTTATTAATTCAAGCTTTTGATCAGTCCAGACTGTTGTTCTAGTTTAACCAGAATAAAAGACATGCTACAAAGCACCGAATTATCAGATGCAAGACAGCAACTCAAATTGGAATTCATAGCTGGATGCCTATGTGGTCACAGATACTGTACCAGAGAGTGAAGGACTCAACCTCTCTCTGGGGGGATTATATCCAGGAATCTCTGCCCATTTCTGGGTACTTCCATACCAGAAAGAGAGCAACAGAATGATGCATACATGAAAAAAACCATAAAAATTACTGAACAACTGGAGAGTTTATTTATGAGAAGAGATTAAAGGAATAATGTTTAATTTTCTGCACAATATCCAAAAGGCATATGTTAACCACTTCAAGTATCTGACAAGTGTAAACATCAAGGATGGGAACAAATAACCAAATGCACAAGAAGATGTAACTAAAAATATAGAACATGAATATAGTAGAGGACATTCTTAACAATGAGCTCTGTTAACTAGAGATAAGTATCTGAAGAAAAGCAGCAGAAGTTTTATTGTTCCTAGTAACTTCAGGAGCAAACTCAACAAATCACTAAAAAAAGCCATTAAGTGGCTATCTGGGGCTGGCTTTGTTATTGTTTGATAACTCGTTCCTCTATCATATTTATAAATCAAAATGCAAAAGACAAGCAATGACTCGTTCAACTGAATTAGTCATTTACACCATTTGACCTTCCTTGTCTAAAATATTAAAGCAAACAATATACTACTCTTATGCATACTTTACTTGTAAACACTCCTGAAGGCATTTTATGTCAGGTAATTTTAAAATTAATAAAACCCCATAGCACTGCATATTTAAAACAGAACAACAACAACAAAAACACCAAAAAAATTTTGTTCCTAAGCAATTCATAGGGAGCAAAGTTGGAATTGCTAACAGAAAACCAGTACCTTCTGCTAGCTCATTCTCATGTCTGTCTATTGAAAGTATAAATCACCACAGTTGTAATCCAGAATTCAGGGACTTCTATTTTCCACTGCAGCTTCAGAAAATGTTATTTTGTACATCTCCTTTGTTGCTCAACCTTCCTGTTATAATAAGAAAAGTTTGTTCCTTGACAAAAAGCTGCAATTTCCATTTATCTGCAAAAGAGGAACTTGATATTCTCTCTACTCTTGCAAAAAAACCATATCACTATTTAGTAATTCCCCCTTAGTTCTGCTTCTGTGTTTTAGAGATGAATTAGAAGTTTCAAAAGATAAAAATGTACTCGAGGTGGACTCCAGGGAAAGCTCCTCTCAAAACCCGTATTCTATGCATATATGCATTTTGGGAATAATTAGTCTCAAGTTCAGCCATATAATGGACATAGGGATGTTGACTTTAATGCTAGTCAGTTAGCTGTTCAACATCGTAGGAGGAAAAAAGCTTATATCAAGACCTGGGTCATTTGAGAGAAAAGTCCAGGAGTAAAACAGTGCCTTTGCTGCTGGGAAGCCAGTGTCCACAGTCAAAAGAGTGTACAAACCAAATGAACTTTGATGACATGTCAACATGGCCTAAAGAAGATGTTCACAGCTTCATCTAAGGAGTAGAGACATCAAAATGCAAAATACTTACAAGAGTATCTAACATAGAAAGGGAAACTCTTTTTTCTTAAAAAACAGTTTTAACATATGTTGAGAATTGTTGCCTTAATTCAGTTATCAAGACTGCAGCTCCCAACATTCTCCATTCAAAGCATTTCTAAAAGTAGAGGTTATTTTTCCAAATTGAAATATTTCACAGTTTTCCTATTTTTCAGCATTCTTTTCCTCACTTTCCTGCTTTCTTTATATCCATGCCATCTCTGAAGGAAGGAATCTAAAAAGCAAAAGAATGAAAAGAGGAAAGGAAGAAAAGGAGAAAGATCTAAAAGAGAAAAAAAGTCCACAAGAAACAAACAACAAACAACAACAACAAAAAACCACAGAAAATGGAACACTTAAAATACATTTCAAAAATCTCAGAAAAAGAAAAAACATAGACATCTCTCACCAGGATGCCATAAGGGTTTTTAATATTAATACATACATCCCATCCCCTGGTGAAACTACTCACAGAAACCTACCAAAGATCCTGCAGAGCGATTAGTCATCAAAGGAGCAATAGGTGGAAATCCAGGACTATGAGCAAGAATCTGTCCTGCCGAGTTGGCATCACCCACATAATTTTTTGGCTCTGGCTGCCTGCAAGTTTTAAACCCACATCCTTAAAAGCAGTTAGTGTGCTTAATATGAGTCAGTGGACTTGAGGCACCTACATAATAGTTAGTCACCTAAATACCTTTGCAGATCAAGGTCTTATTTCAGAAAATGGCATTACAGAGCATTTTTTTGTCAAGGGAATTGGTATTTGCCACAATACCAGTGACAGAATTTGCCACAGAAGGTCCCCAGCCAAGCAGCTTTATTTGGAAACGACCACATCTACAGCAACTGTTAGTTTTCTGAGCGAATGTCCACATTTACTCTTGGTTCACAGGGAAACATTTATAAGAAGAAATATGGAAAGATTTTGCCTTATCATGTGTTTTCATAATAGAAAGTTTGTCTGCAACCATGGACTTTCAAAAAAACCAATGTGTGACTCAAGGAAAACGGCATCCAGGGCAGTGAGCTGGCAGGCTTGTCAACAGCCCCCAAGAAGATCTGTCTGCCCGCAGAACCAGCAGTGGCGTCAGCCAACGAAGTCAGCCACAAATCCAGACACGGCTGCTGGAAAAACACATTCCAGGTCCTACACATCACTGCCAAGTCCACCCTATGACTGTAACCGTGTACTTTGGAGAAGCCAGAAGAAGAAGGTGAAAACGATTAGGATCAACATTGTCTAAATCAGGAAGAGATAGTGCCAAGGCAACACTGAAATTAACAGTAAGTCCCATTTTACTTTGTTCTTGCACTATTTTAATGCACACTCTGGCTATAATCTTTCAAAGTTTAAAGGAAATTTTTTCATTTTTGGCAGCAAACCCAGCTTTCTTAGTGAATGTGATAATGGTCTTAATTACATGGCCTTGTGCCCCAAGGATTCCGAAGCGTTTTACAAACTATATGGACAATGTACATAGGGACATCTTCATCCACTGGTAGAACGGGCTCAGTCTCTAGGGCAACCTGTCATAATTGATTAGCAAAAAAACAGAAGCTCCCTGCAGTATTTTAGGCTAGGACATGATGAATGCTTTGCGCTACTGAATCTGAATAAGAAGGCAGAACATAATTATATGAGCAGAAATTCAGTTGTACACAACACCTATTCATCAGTTCTTCAGCTCTACATCTACTTTTAAACTTCCATTGATGTGGAAACAGCAGAGGCACCAGTTGGAAGGGAAGGAGAATCCAACCGCATAGCTGAGGACATTACCTTTTAGTGATACAGTTTGATGACAACCTTTGTTTTTCAAGCCTCCTTGGGTAATGTCCTCAGCTATGCGGTTGGATTCTCCTTCCCTTCCAACTGGTGCTTATGCTGTTTCCACATCAATTGTTACTTCTGCACATAGGTGTACCTCCATAGACTCAACCTCTTCTGGGATGTGGGTAATCAACACCAATAAAATTCTGGGTGAAGACGTGCAAATCTCTTCCTTTTCAGTTATTTACTGCATAGTGACAATTTGTCACATATGATGCTTTCTTTCTTAAGCACTGCTGGGT
Source organism: Tapera naevia (assembly GCA_033556795.1). Taxonomy (NCBI): domain Eukaryota; kingdom Metazoa; phylum Chordata; class Aves; order Cuculiformes; family Neomorphidae; genus Tapera; species Tapera naevia. The sequence continues at coordinate 1,317,212 of JAUMJJ010000079.1, read as the reverse complement.
TATAACTCCTCTACAAAAAAAAAAAAAAAAAAAATCATTCCACAAGAGTACAAAGTATTCAGGCTCAGTAGCTACCTGTCCACAGTAGGAGAGTTACTCTTAGACACAATTTGCTTCCTTTTCCTAATTCTACAATAAAATTATTATTTTCACTCTGAAGTATTTATTAAGCCACTCAAATTCTCAAGACCAGGAGAACATCAAATTACTTAATCCTTTAAAACAATGCTTTACATAGCTAAGCAGTTTGTGCAAGTGCCTACAGAGTTTGAGGGGTTTTAAAGAGCAACTAACTATCTAAAAAGGTTCTCAGACACAAAACCATCCCAAATTCAGGCAGTACTGGATGAATTTAAAAAGTATCAGCAGAATCTCAGATATTCTAAACAACAAATGAAGCCATGCACACTTTCAAGTTTTAATTCCAAGACAGAGACATAGACATTCATTCAAGGGAAGTTAAGGAAAAAAATGCTTTCTGATTTCAGTTTCCAACTTTGTCTTTTTCCTATCTACCTCATTATTTTCTCTCCTAACAGAGCTGATTCTCACAGCTGTCACTCCTACTGCATGCATTTCTGGAGTAACCATGGACTCAACTCAGAATACATTGTACGAATGTCAAACTCAGATCTCAGATATTTTTTATTTTAAGATTTTGAAAACAGATAGTGTCTTCTAAATGTAAAATATTTCTGGCCTCATGTGAGTAACAAATATTAACTGCCATTTTGACTCTGAAACTTTCATCCTAATACTCAACAGACAGTCCTATCCATTTCACCACACTTGAATGTGTCACACAGTATTACAGTGTGCATCTAAGAACAAATGCAGGCATTTGTTTAGTTGAAGAGCTATCACTTCACAAGGATGAGGTAGGGAATTTGTTACACCCCAGGGCAAGTGATAAAAAAATGACAAAATTGACTCAATTTGCCTAAGGAATTGTCTAGAACCCAGGTACACGCTAGCCTTGAGAAACTGCTTTCAGAAGCTCACACAACTTAGGAGACATATTAGAACTATTTACTATAGCTTTTAATTACATCATTACACATCTAGTTGAAGAAAAGAAATGTAACAGAGTTGAGTGTGTCATTCTGAAGTGGAGCTGAATTTCAGTGTCCTTATTTGCCTCACAAATCTTCTCATTTTCAAAAAGTAAGGAGGACGTAGTAGAATTAGATCATTTAGTCTGACTTGCTGGATCTTTAAATCACATCCAGTTACTCCTGTGTGGGGCCCAACAGGTTGTGCTTGGCTAAGGCATCTGTGCCTGGATCTGGTGAGTCCAGCAAACAAATGTAGTGCTGGCGGTCTGGTTTGATTTGAAGATGTCCAGATTTGGAGACACTACCACTCCCCGCAGTGGTATTTTCCAGGGACTAATCTTTTCCCTGTACAAAACTTGTGTCTTAGTTCCAATATGACTTTGCCCGCCTTCAGTTTCAAGCAACTAGTTTTCATTTATTCCTTGGACAAATAAAAATGTTCGCAGTCGTACACATAGATATTCAGCCCTGACATTCCTATGTTGTCTCCTCTGTGCTCCCAGAGAGCTGAATAGGTGGTAAAGGCAGACTACCTTGTGTGTTGAAAAGGTGAATACTCAGATAGAGAAAAGATGAGAATACAGAAAAAGAATTTTTGTTACTTTAAGATGACAACAGCATCCACAAAGATGTGCATTATTTTGAGACTGCAGTCTTTCCTTGAACTTCTCACCAGCAGCTCCTTGCTGGAGCGCTGCCTCCACAAAGCACTGCCCTATCCACAGCAGCTAGCTGTGAAAATACTTTTCCTTCTCTAATTATTCCTGATGGGGGAATCTAAGTTTATTTCTTGGTTTGCCACATTGCAAAGAGAAACATATAATGCCAATCTCTTCCAGTGCATTTTTGTTGGACTGCTACTCTCAGCTGAGGTGGCTGCAGAAAATCACACCAATATTTTAATGAGGAATTCAGAGAAATTAAAAGACCTTTCCGTTCCTGTTTAAATTTCACACAAACAGCAGGCTGCAGCTGTAGTCTTCGCTGCCAATGGATAAATGTATTATTTCAGAACATGGCCAAGACCTCCTTGTAGGAGGTCCTGCAGGAGTGGAGCCAACAAGTGATTATGAAAGGCAGCCTAAAGAACATTTGACACTGTTTTCTGCCTACAAGCACCTCACAGTTTGGGCTGTAGTTTGCACGATTTTGGCTTTTAGAAAATATGAAACACCTTAGTTAGATGGATTTTACCTCAAGGAGATTCCATCTGAGGCACCGAACCCACCCAGTTTTATTACTTATATTTTCAAAAGGTTGGGGAAACTTTAAAGTCGCATCTGAAGAATTCATGAACTTATCCTAAAAAAATACCTGGAACTCTGGCATTCATGTACTTTTTAAAAAAGTAAACACAGAGAAAAAATGTACTCAAAATATACTTCAAATAAATCTCACCGGCCTTATTTTCTTAAGCAAAAATCAATTAATTTTATTAATTATCTTTCATTTAATTTCCTTTGAATAAACTAACCCTTATTTACTACCTCTTGAGATATCATTCCATATGTCACACACAGCCCTAGTTTGTTTTGTATTCAGTCACTGGGATGGAATAACCTCCTGGCAAATGAGAACATTTGAGTCAAATGAAAACAGAAAGCAGAAGCTGCTGACTGGGCAGAGTTCTCTTCACAAAGGTGAAGAGAAGGACATCTTCCATTTTGGGAGAAAAGCTTGGAGCAGTGTTGAGAATACACTTTCTGAGGATTGGAAACTTGATTTCTACAATCAAGTGTCTTATACCATTTGGGATTTTGATAAAATATTGTAAGCTGCCCTAAAGTAAAGGACTAGAACCCAGACCTGGTCTCCTCCAAGTTACGCTCATTTACTTGGATATAAAGTCATCTGTCAAGGTCCGTGAAACCTGCATTCATTCCTTACACAGCAGCCCAGCTTCAAAAGGAAGATTAGAAGCTCTTATTACCATAAGCTGGTGAATACTCTTCTCCTTCACTACTCCTCTGAGGGAAGAACTGCCCTAGGTTTCACATTCCCTAGCAGTGAATAACACCATATTTGTACAGTGTTGCAGCACTGCTGGGTTCTTTGTCCTGACCTCACTGGTACTGGTTTGTGCTGAATGTGGCTTCAACGTACTTTTTGGGTTGGCTGACTCCAGAGTGTTCACCAGAGGAGCACCACTAAGTGTGAGGATCCCCAAGTGATGGAAGTGATGTATCCTGACAAAAAAAAAAAAGGCAGGAAGGGTGGAGAATGTAAGGGTTTCACTTGTGAAACAAATGTGACGATGTGCTGCTCTTCTCAGCTGCTATATAGCAGTTGCTCACCAACATGTGTTTTCTGCAGCTTACCACTTTAGCCCAGAGAGACTAGAGGTACCAGTTCATCAGAGGGGTAGGAAGGAACTTCAAGCCTTTTGAAATACTCTGACTTGGCACCTCAGAAAAAAAGGCATTGATCCACAAGAGGAAATCAATAGAACTATGGGGGCAAGAGACAAAAGAGAAGGAGTTACCAGAGGAAGGCATCAGAAAGTAGGAAAAAGAGGGAAAATCAGTGTAAATGACAGACAGATTGTAACAAGTTTCCATGCAATCTTGGAGCCACAAATCAGAAAAGAAGAAATTAGAAGATTCCTCTGAGGCCATTATGGAAGGGGGAGACTGGACAAGCAATCTAATGTCTGATATGCAAGGCTGGACTCGTGCAGCTCTTTGGCATTTAACTGAGAATGGAGCAGCTTGATTCTATCCAAGAAGGATCTCTGGCACTACAAAAGACGTTGGGGGACAATATATACCACAGATTCCTGTAGGATTACCAGCCTTTCTTTAAGAGGTTTGAGCCTGGAAGCAGACACCTAGGGACTCAAACACTCCAAGGACATGCACAATAGAGCAAGACTGCTCGAAGGCCAGTAACTAAGGAGAACTCCAGACCCAGAAAAGTCAGCAAGCCAGACGATGAGGTGAGGAAAGAGCTCGGCCTCCCCTGCATGTAAATACAATAGTAACATGACATTTTATTAGTCCAGTCAGCTCTCCAGCATTGCAACACTTCTTGTCCTCTGGTATCTGATATTAGATAATACATCTAATTCAAGAAATTCAGGTGGAAAACAATTTCAGTTGGCATTCACTGCTGTGTTTCTAAAAAATATGCATTGCTAAACTAACAGTGTAGCTTTTCAACAAAGTCGCTATGCTACTCTACCTAGAAAATTAATTACTGTAAAACTACGTGCAAGAACCATGTAGTGTTCCCCACCATCATACTGCAAGGCTTGCAGTTCTCAGGGCCTGTCTTCATCTTTGTGTGCTTAGTGCTGTAAAAGTTGTTCCAAAGTTATTTGGGTTAGCCCAGGAAAAGATTATCTCCAGACTATTTTAAATCTTCATTACAGAATTCAAATGCAAGATTCAGCAATTTGTAATCAAGTCGTTCAAGCTTCCACCCATCTGCTCTGCTTTCCTTGGATGTAGTGCTAAACATTACAGTTAAAAATAAACTAAAATGACCGTGAGGCTGTGGTAGTGAAATTAAGCATGTGTTCCAAAGTAAGGTAAATAACATATGAAGAAAGTTAGATCAATTAGGTTTGATGATTCTCAGTTGGGGTGCTAGGACCGTTACTTATTACACCATTTACAACTAGTTGCCAGCTTACTTTGTTCTCTCTTCTTTATTTACTTTTCCACCTGATGTGGAATATTACGATATGCAGTGCTTTCAAGTTTGGAGAGGGGCGTTCTTTTCTTAAAACTTTCTTTTTTGTGCATGTAAGTAATGTCTAAAGCAGGGCTGCAATGGAAATTATGGTTAAAATATTTTCTAGATGAAAAGGTCAGCTTAAGTAAGAAAGAAGAAGGATGATCTCATGTTTCTGACAGTTCAGAAACAAGCAAAACTTCGCACCAATAAGTTATGTCATTTGTTAAATTCACATAAGCAGAATGCTTCTGTACATTTTGCACTGTTATGACAAGGCTGTAAAGAACAGGGGTAAATACTCCATACGAAATAGCTATTTATCAGAGTTACTTGTGTCTATTCTTATCTTTAAATAAATCAACTGAGAATTAAAGCCAGCATGGTTTTCTGTTCTGTCTGCAGAGACCTAAGCTGTGCCACATTAAACAATGTAGTAAGCATAAATTTATATTTGGCCAGAATAACCTTGAAAGTTATAGCATAGTATGTTACCCATTGAAATACTGTCCATCCCGACCTTGGCTCTTGCTTCATATTTTGCACACCATTACTGTCATAGTAACAGCCAGAGCCAATGATAATTTCCTCATACAATTTACAATACATTGTCTCCCAGTCACACCGAGGGCTCTTTAACCATCAGCAGATGTGTTGCTTGTATTAACTTTATTTGAACAAAGCAGAAACTATTCTGCTCTGAAGTCCCTGTGGCTGCTTGGCTGTGTCTTGAGCTTAGTGTACAGCTAATTTGGGGTGTATAGATAATTTGGTGTCCATCCCACTGTAACTAATTTCAGCATGGGTGAGGAGTTTTGGAAGTTTTAGCCCACAACCTGCTATCTGAATTTCATGTGTTTCTCTCATTCTCAGCACATGAGTTTTAGGAGTCTATCCTCAAGAGAGATTAAACAGAAACTAATATTGCAGCTCCTCCGTGATGTTCAGCCCTTTAAATTGTTTCCATGTGAATACTATTGAAAACTTTTTTCACCATAACCCTACAAACATTAAAGATCACTTTTTAAATGCTCAATATTTGTGCTCAAATCTCAAAATCTTATACAAATCTATATATTTATATTAACATTCCTAATAGGAAACTGTAAAGAAGATGCAACACAATAAAAGTTGTCCTGCGAGAAAGATAGGAAGACTGCGATGTTCATTAAGTTGTATGTACACACCTTACATACAGGGGATTAGAGAGAAAAAGATGCAATTCCTTAGATCCAGATTTAGCTTCTTGATATAGCAACACAAATGCATCCAGCACAGTGCAATAAAGAACAACCTGAAATAGCTGGGATTGACTTATGCAGCCTGTACTTTACTCTGCCAAATCTCCAATTCTGTCAGTAGTTGTTTGCACGTTTTACCCAGTGTACAGACTTGTCTTTTTAACACCTTTAACCTGTCACTTATTTCCTTTTCTAGTATCCATAACATCCCTCCTTAACATCTGCCTACTAAATGTACCATGGCAGCACAACGGAGAACATGGTGCTTATTGCATATTGCCTTTTTTGATTGTTGCCTATTTTGATGGTAAGGCTCCACAGACCAAAGGTCTTGATCTGTAAGTTTGACATAACAAGCCTGAAATGGAATCAAACAAGTGTAGAGGAATGCTCTTATGCTTGCTAGAAAAAAAAAAAAAAAAAATCTGGTCTCTTCTTCTTTTTACTGCTTCCACAGAAGACAGTATTTTTTCTAAGCTGATCCCCAGCTGCTTTGCTTGCCCCTTGAGTCTATTGCCAGATAATACACAACCCCAAACAGCCTTAAGTTTGCTGGAAGTTCCTCAAGAGTCTGGACACAGGAAAACTTCCTCCTGAGGTGTCCTTTTTGCTCTTTGGACATAGTAGGGCATCCGGACTTCATATTTCATTTCTTTCTCTCTGCTTCCCTTTCTGCAGTCGTGATGCATGTCAGATCTCCTGCCTCTTTGCAAAATCCAGGCGAACTTGCTGTAAAGTTAGATGTTGGTCTGATCACTGCAGACTGGCTGTCTAATCTTTCTGCTACTTTTCTTTGAAGGATCCCAATGACTGAACTATCAGCTGTTGGCAATGGATTTCTGGGACCTTTGGTTCTTAAATAGTAATATCCACTTTAATTGTGATGATTATGAAATGAACGAGCTAGTTTTGCTTAGCTCTAATGTGCCTCCAAATTTACTGAGCTTCAGAGTAATAATTGTGATCAGAATAGATAATTTTGTTCCTATACAGCTCATCATTTTTTTTTCTGAGAAAAAATATTGCTGAGTTTGATAATTCTAGAGACAGAAAACTACATATCTTTGATGGATCTGGGGATTTTTGTGCTTCTGCCCTATAAGATCTTTACATCATGCTCCTAAAATGCAAGGATGGTGTGACAAAGGCGTTCCCACATTTTTGTTATTTTCTGCATTTTCAGGAATGCCATATAACCTGTCATTTCTTCTCCTTTGAGTATTTTCTAAATCAGCACGTTTTGTCCTTGGGAGCTTGTTCTGGTTTACTCAGAGAGGCAGTTTAATCTTTCTAAAGATTGTCTCCTTCATTTCCTTACTCTTTTACTTTTTGATGCTCATCTATTTGAATGTATTATCAAAGTTTCTGACAGCCAGTGGTTTGCCACAAAGCCCAACCACTTCATGTCATGTTATCTGGTGAAAATACTGGGTTTTAAGAGCTTTTCCTAAAGAATGTAGAAGAAAACTTTGAAAATATGTCATAATGTACAGTAAAGAATGAAAAACTCATATACAAATATCTGCAAATGTGTACTGTTTCTAAAAATTCTCCTTTTCTTCCTAGTCTTTTGATTACTGGGGCCTGATTCATGATTCTGAAATGCCTGAGACAGGCAGTATTATTTGTTACCAGAAGTATAACAACTTTTCTTTTTGGCCATCTGAATACCTCAGGAGATTTCTGGACAAGAGTCATCCTGCATGTCACTGCTTGAGTCAATCACTTGGCCCAGCAGTGCTTATCGAGTACCACATTTTCTTTCCTCTTCCTATCTGATGTAAGAGACTCTTGCACAGCTTTTCCACATCTATTTTTTCAGCATCTACATCTCAAAGTGGATAAAGTGAGGCAGGCAGCCTTTATTTTAAAAACATATTCTGCAACACCACAGTTACATTTACACAGGCAGCTCTTGAGTGTCAATGCTGGACTAAGCAGCCCCTACCCTTCATCCTTTCTTGCATACCCCATCCTCTAATGACGCTACCCTGTGCACGTATTTACAGAGAAACACATCAGGAAACTGGATGATGACACGTAAGTGCAGCAATGAATGCTCAAGGACAGTTAGGGTTTGTTTCTGCCAATCAGTTTAGCACCTGCGCCGAATACCACACTACAGACTGAGATGTGATGAAGTGGCATCTTTTGGAGAACACTGAGGAAGGCCACCAACATTACACTTAAAATTAAAACAATGCATTAAATATATTTTTTATTTTATGATTTTAAGCAAAGTAAGTAATTTACTCAGGATAAGCTTTATGAATCTAATAGATTTTGGGGGTTTTAATTGGTACTTTCATCATATTTTATTTTTTCAGACATATCCCCCAGACTGCAGGGAACAGGAATTGGTACAGTGCACAAGACTACAGCAAGGTACCAGCAAGGTAATATTAGTGCTCTAAAAATACATACACTTTTTTCATTCCTATCACTATAATATTTGAGAACCTGAGATTTTATGGTCATAGCATACTAGTTTTTAATTAAGGAGATTAAAAGTAAGACTAAAATATGTATGTTCAAAACAAGGAAACAAGGAAACAAGAATGATGGAAAACAGTTAATCAAATATAATTTAAAGTGAATCTTTCTATCATGACCTAAAAATTACTATATAGGAGTAAACTCAAGGGTGTTACGGAGTTTCCAAATAAATGTTACTCTAGACCAGGGGTGTCAAACTCAGGGCCTGCTGGACAAATCTGTCTTGGCACCTTGCTTCTTGCCGGTGGCAGTACCGAGCTCCTTGCCCCTGCGCTCCTGCCAGCACTGGTCATGTGTGCGGTGTGTGACGCGCATTATGCTGCAGGAGCAGGAGAGCGGTGGGAGTTGCGAATTTGACACCCCTGCTCTAGACAGACCTGAAGGGTAGAAAGCTGTCTGTTAACACTGAAAATTGTACAAACTAGAAAGCATGTAAATGTCTCTTGGATAAGTCTGTAAATAATATTTTAAATACATCCTAAGGAGAACTAGGAATCGTTGCAGAGATTTGCAAGGTAGGTTAAGTTGGTTTATCCTGAAAAAATTTGGTGAGTCTACAATCGTAGGCAATATGAAGAAAGGTTCAAGTATGCATGGCATCTTCCACTGCGAAGAGCTAGGAGCCACCAATTGGAGCTAGTAAGAGCTACATTTGAAACAAACAGAAGGAGGTAGCTACAGCCTGTAAACTTGTGCAGCTCCTTGACAAGGGGTGGCTGCAGGTGAGGTATCACAAGGGAAGGTACAACGTACACTTATTGAAGATTACAAACTAGACAAACTACAACAGATCCGGGAAACCTCCTGAGCTGACAGGACAATTGAAACTAAGAGGGTACAGAGGGTGTCGGGGCAGCTTGTCCTGTTCCTCCTCATTCCTAGCATCTCGTTACAGGCACTGTTGGAGCCAGGACAATGGTAAAAGCAGCCCTTGCTCTGAACTGCTAAGGCCAGTAGATTGGTTTTATGAATTGAATTAGGTATTAGGTATTTGTATCAATCTGCCAGAGCCCTAAACAATACACTGCAGTGATTTTGCCAAATAACTCCTGATTGGAATGACTATCTGGCAAAACTTAGATTCTGCAGCATCACGTGCCTGAACTTTTAATAAAAGAAACAATTATTATTCCAATAGTCACAGATTCAATCTTTAAAAAGAAGTAATTTTGTATTCCCAAAGCATTCCTTTTAGGGAACTTTTTAATTAAAATAAGACCTCAAAATGAAGGTCCTTCTTTAAGTAAATAACAAATCCTTAAGAGATGAGTCGTATCATGTGTTTTAAAAATTACCAGCTTTGTGTGTTAAACAACAAATAAATAATACAAGAACAGATTTTTTTTCTGTTCCCAGTTGACTGAAAATAATGTAAAAAATGTTTTAAACAGGTGAATTAAAATACTGCACATTAGTTATTATGCTGTTAGCAGCTGCACTATCCACTGCAAGCTTGGCTTTTCCAAATGATTAGAGCTATATATAAGAAAAGTAAACAGAGCATGATTTTGTATCTAATATCTTTAATCGGCAGTTTACGTAGAATATCTTTCGCTTCCAACTCAAATGACAATGGAACTTGAGGCTGTAGTCATTAGCACTTTAATTATGTGCTATATGGAACAAGTCCTAAATAGTAAGGAGAATATAAGCTTTACTGGCTAGAAAAAAAGGCTGGGATACAGGCAACACATCTTTTCAAATACAAAGTAGACCTCAGTCTCTGTGTGACCTTGAGCAAGCTATTTGATCTTTTTGTGCCTTGTCACGACAATTAATAAAAATTGGACTTCTCTGACAAACAGATGTTACTGTACATCAGCATAGAGAATACTAGAGTAAATACGTCACTAAAAACGTTCAAGATAATAAAACAATGTGGAACCAAATTTCTTTCGTTTCCTGTGATTTGTGTCTTCATAATTCTTGTTGCACTCACTGACAAAGCCATTTAAACCATGAGATCACTTGTTTTCCAACAAATTAAGTCCCAATACTTGCCAATCATTCTGCTTCAGAGGTCAAGGAAGATTAAAGTCCTTCCCTTCCTTGCATAGATCGTTTAAACCATTAGGATTACATCTATTTGCAAGAAGTGCTCACTAAGCTAACAAGTTACAAATGTTTCCTTTTCTTAAATGCATGTTTGTTTCAAATCACGTTTTTAATCTGTATAAACCGCCCACATTTTATTTATCTCAAGCCTACGCCATCAAAGAGATACCGTAACTAATACAAGTCAAGCAAATATTTTTAAATGGCCAATGCATTCAGAACACAGTAATTTCTTACGAGCAGGTTATGAAACCTGCAGCACCAGTAAGTAAAATACTAATTATGGAGAGTTAAAGCTTGTTACTTAAGAGGGGCCTAGCCATAATTAAGACTAGTTACACCATAGTAATAAGTTTTAATACCTTGGAATTAAAATTGCACTTACCTAAACAGTGTAGGTTCATTACATGCCATCTCAAGGTGATCATTCAAGGTTAAATGCTTATTTAAAGCTCATCCTAAATTCTGACTGTAGTGAAGAGAGAAATGGAAGTCCCTCCAAGGGTGGTACATCCCACACTAGACCAGTTGTTTAAAATAGGCAAGATGAAACATGGAATTGTCTGTCTCGGTGACAGAGGCTCTCTCTACTGAAGTCCTAGCTGTGTTTCCAGCTTGAACACTGAAATTCAAGTGAAATAAACCCCAGCCAAAACCCAGGGCAATCATTTTTAACAGTGCCAGACAAACAACATGAAAATGAAAAAAGCCAACAAGTCTATCTGATAGCAAAATACTTCTAGGTCTCTACTTTAGCTGCATTGCTTGGTCATTCTTGCTTGGAAACTTTGCAGCACCTTAAAAACATCTATTTTTTTTTAAATTTATATCATAATGAATAGACTTCATGTAATTGTGACATCATAAAAGATTATGGAAAAAGAATATGCTTTAACATGTGATCAAAAGTTCCACTGTAAAAAGGACAGTCTTGAAAGAGACAACATGCAAATCAGGGTAGATAAAACACTAAACTTCCAACCAAAGAGAATCACTATTCCATAATTAGTGTGACCTCTGCTAGATGCGGATTGTTACTACTTAGCAAAAAAACACTCATCAGAGATATAGACTTCAGATGGCTCCATGAAACTTGCTCTCCTAGTAGTCATCATAGATAATTTCCTGAGCTGCTCCCTGACTCACAGTGTCAGCTCCCACAGTCTGCCCCAGTTATTGCCACATTGTGTGTCATTTAGCTTATCCTTCTATAAAAAAAGCTTTTCTGGTGCTGCCTTCATCAGTGTCTTCTCCAAGTAATATTGGAAGCTACCTTCACCCCTTAACAGCTCAGTTACTGAGTGTAGAAGATCCAGATCAAAAGATGGGATTCAATCTTCAATCACTGTTACTCATGCAAGTAATGGTGTTCAAATGGGTAAAAGGCAAGAGGAAAAACAAACCAGTTCTCTGTCTTTGAGAGTGTTAAGACAGGAAGGGACAGCTTTCAAATAACAACAAGGCAAATTTGGAAAAAAAACCCTCTTCCAACGGTAAAGACACGCAGAGAAGACTCCAAAACCAGAGGCCCTTAATGGGCCCCTCAGAGTGGGATGACGTCTGGAAATATTGAGACAAGCACAGTTACCTGCTTTGGGGTGCAGTGATACAGAGAGGGGATGCTTTGCCAGTTCTTTTCTTCTGCTATGATTCATGGCTCTTTCTTGACTGAGAATTGCCTTCTTTCAAGACTGAGTACTAGCACCTACATCTCATGTTAGCGCAAGTGCTTTTGTCTAAATCATTTCCAATACTAAATCACACTGCTGCACTTTACATTCTGAGAATTATTTTATTTTCAGAGCATCACTAAGCTTTTTCCTAGAGAGGTTAAAATATAAGTGTTTAAATTTATATAAGTTTATATAACTTGTAACTTTTATAACTTGGATAAGAAGAGTTTTGAGGGGATTTTTTTGCTTTTCTTGTCAAATGGTTAATAGCAAAATGTTTAATAAAAATTATGACTCTCAGTTAGGGTTATTATATGGAAACCTGTGTCTTCCTACGATATACTCCAGGTTGTTTAACAATTAGGGTTTGGAAAATAATCCAGGTAAAATATGGAGAAGTCAGAATCACTATAGTGTCTTTTACTGATTCCAGAGGGCCATCCAACAACGGCAATGATACTTACATGTTAAATATATAGCAGCTTGCCATATTACAGAAATAACCTATTTCATACCAAATGAAAATGGAAGAGATTTTTGTGAGGAAACAACAAGAGTTCCCCAGGACATGTAAGCTGGCATAGCTTTAGTGGCATACATTCTTCCAGTGAATTCATGTGGACCGGAACAAGCTGCAGAGATGGGAAGGAAAGATGAAAGCGACATTGTTGGAATTACACTTCAAGTCTGAATCTCATGTGAACCCTTATAAGGTTTCCCAAAGAAAGTGGAAGATCATTTCTTTTCCACTCCTATTGAAATAGCTTCAACAATTTTGCACTTGGCTCTTGCTGCAGTGTCCTGAGTTTCTTCCTATTTTTATCTGATTCTTAGAGATAGTAAAATCCTAACAATGCCAAGTGCTTGATAGATGTCTTCACAAGACAGATTCTGGCAAATACCATTGTCAGAGCTATCTGGTCTCTTACTCATTTCTATGCAGTGAATGAAATACTGACATGTAAAGAAACTAATCCGAGAAGCATTTTTCCACTTTTAGGTTAAAAGAACCTTACAATCAAATTCTGCTGTATGTCAATATCACACAGGCAGCTGTCCTTAGAACCAGCCCTGTCCAGCTTTATTACTGTGATCAGAGATTGATATGAAACCTGAAGCCGTACCTCTCAAGAAAAGACAAGAAAAATAGAACTGTCAAAAAATACCTAGGTTTCCCAAAGATACAATTGTAAAATAATGCTAGTCGGGAGGTTTCTAATGAACCTTATGTGCAATTAATCAGTTCTCTCTGAGGCAAAACAAGATTTCAGACTGTAGCAGTAACACTGCTGACTGGAAGAAGAGTTGTTTTTCTTGGGGCTTTTTCTTGACAAGAGGATGAAAACCATAGGGATTCTTCCTATGGAGTACTGCCACCTCGCTCTACATAGAACTATAACATACATTTCTTTCCTGTACACAGAAGTCCTAACTTAAATGTAATTTTTTAGCCTCTAGGAGCCCTACTAGAAGCAGTCTGCACTAAATAGTAGAAGCTTTCCTAAAGGATCTTCTCCTGGCCCTGGTTACATTGGGCCCTTAGGTCCATAGGAGAAGGATATGTGACAGCAAGAATCCCAGCAGCTTGGGTGGGGGTGATACATGCACTCCCTCCTCCATCCCTATTTATGAGTAGAGCCCAGCACAGCAGGCAGAGCCCACCAGTTCCCTGGGCACTCAATATCCCTTAGCAATCTCTTTCCCAAACCTCACACCATGTTCTTTCCTTTTTCATCAGTTCTCTTCCTCATTTAATTCTTCTCCATATGTTTCCTGCTTCTTTGGCCCCTTCCCAGTTGGAGAAGACTTGACACTGATGAGGGTTGGACATTAGTCCTGAAAGGAAAAGTACAAAATGACCATGATATTGTTGTTTCAATAGTTACAGTCGCTCTTCTAACTTTCAGCCCACACATATTTGTATCTGTTTGCAGCCCTGTGCCTTCCTTCAAGAGTTAGACAAAACTGAGTAGTTCCCAGTAGGGTTTATTCTCTGTTCTCTCAACCCACAAAATATATTTATAAACTATTCACACCTCTTGTTGACCTTCATCAGTCAGGCTTAATATCAATTTTTTTGAGCCTGCCCCCCTAAAGCAGTCTTCCTCTTCCATCATTCTCTGCACCTGTTCCAGTTCAAATCTTTTTTGTGGTTTTGTTTTTTTTTTAATGCAGGCAGATAAAATTGTGTAAGAATTCAGCGAAGGTCATATTGGTACCACAAAGAAAAAATCCTTTTACATTTAATGCCTCTGCCAGAAGTACTTCTTCTAAGATTTATATTTACTTTTTTTCCCAGCTGTGCCACATCCTTGGCTCAGTCAGAGACCTTTGTCTTTCCCTGCTTTCAGCTGCGGCTTTCTGCTTCGCATAAAATTTAAGAGAAGCTATCGCAATGAATTGAAATAACTTCTTGTTTCACTTAATTTAGTCACAATGAATATTAAATGTTATTTATAGTGCTATTTTACTTGTTTAGATTAGAAGACTTTCTTATTCATGAAATTCCTATAACCCAAAAATTATGCCAACAGTTAAAAAAAAAATGCAGGGTGAAGAGCAGGCATCTGTGCCGGGATCTGGGGCTGCAGTTTCAGAAGCTTCAGCTTTGCTACTGTCAGCTTCAAAGCTTGACTGCAGTTTCAAAGATGTCATCATCTCACTGCAAAAATTAAGGCTATTTTAAGAGGTTCTTTGGTTGTTTATGGGGATTCAGATCTCAGCACAGTCAATTCAAGTGGTGGGAGCACGTCTGAAGACATCTTTGGACATCTCATACGTACACTGGGTTATTCCTCAGTGCAAGTTCAGCATCCTGTAGAGCCCAAGAGTTATTATGGTAATTAGCAATGACGAGTATAGAAAGCAACAGTCACGCTAACTTAACTGTGGTTGATGATGGTTGAAACATGAGGTTCTTTTTGTATTTTCCTATCACTTGAAAAGTTCATGGCAAAATGACTGATTTACTGATTGATAATCTTTTTCCAGCCCTTTCTCCTCCTATGCTTGAAATGGCCAGTTAAGCCAGAATTATGGCTGTGAAACATCAGCAGAAAAGTAAAGCCAGAGTTCAAGGACTTTCACAGGTTACGAGGCCAGATAGACCATCTGATTTCCTTTATAATAGAGTCAATAAAAGTCCTCAAATCTACATATCTCACAGCTGAAGTAGCTTTATCAGTGTTATTTAACTCTTCCAGAAAGTGCATTAATTCCTCTATTATTTCACCGGCTCACTTCCACACCATGTTCTCAGTTCTATTTTTACTTTAATGATTTGCCATTTGGTAAAACAACAGATCCCTGGGAATATGATCTGGAATCCTTGTTTTGCTCTTGGTCCAGGCATAGCCCACTGTATGGGGCCAGAGTCAGTTTCTCTCGTGCTTTCTACTCTACACCTCCCATTTCCCAGGTGAGTGTTTTTACCATTAGTCCATCACACGAAAGGCAAATGACAGCATGCCATATGACAGTTGCTTTCCTGACCAGATCCAGTACCACATTGCCTAAAATTTGAATATCAGGACAGTGTTAAGCAGGAAATTAACACCGTTCTTGAGTAAGTGAGAAATAGACTCAAGACTAGACATGAGTGGTTAAGTGAAAGTGTTAAGGTTCTCTGGGTTGGTGTATAACAAACCTTTATGCCTAAGGGGTTGTGAGGCAAGAAGTAGGTAGACTGGATCACTACCTGGCTTGTTCCAGAATATTTCTGCCTTTTATCACTCCTCTGCAAGGGTTAATGTGATATGGGCTATAACAAGCTGGCCAGCTCCTGACATGAACAGAATCTGATTGATTATATCCCCATACAGTAACTCTCTGCAGATGATAATGACCATCCATGTATCATGCATTCAACAATCACTAACATCTTTAATACAGATGTAAACCTTTGTATTGATGCCAGTTAAGCTACAATGAAGAGAGAAAGAATGTCAGAGAACATTCATTTTATTTCAAAGGGTCAGTCCCAGCAGTGCAGCATGCCATTTTGTGCGGTTGTCGTTTCTCAGAAACATAATTCCCGGGAACGTACTGTTCCCAATTTCAGAAATAGGGACACAATTAAACTGAGAATTACTGCACACAGATAATATCCAGTGCAGCACAGCTCTCATCCTTTGTGCAACAGCCCTTTGTGTTTGTGACAGGAGACCAAGGTGGTGATGGTGACCACCATCCCCACTGGACCAGCTGTGATGAGTTAGCCACAAAATGAGTTTCAGGAGGGTATTTTCACCTTTGCGTCACAAAATCCTCTTTCAGGTATCTACTTAAAAACATCCCAGATTTTTCAACATTCTGAATAACCTCAGACGCTCTTGGAATCAATGAGAGACATAGGCAGATATCAAAAAGAGGAATACGCAGAAGAATAACTCAAGGAGAAATTTCTGCAGTGAATGGATAAGAGTTTTAAAAATCATGAGCAGAAAAGAGGATAACATACAAAGGCAACAAGAAATGTCGTACAGCAAGAGAAAGGAAAGCATATTAAAATACTTGCATTTCCTTGTTTTCAGTATGGTGGTATCATATAAAAACATTCCTGACAGACTGGAAAGACAGGGGAAAGGTCAGTAGGGATGCATGGGATGGGTCATAACAGAGACATCTGAAATTGCCAGGATAAGTAGGTTGAGTTGAAAAGGGAGAGCTCTTAAGTGCAAGCTCTACACCATGGTGATAAATCCTAGCTCCATGTTGAGCATAACTTACATAGAGATGGCCTGCCTTTGTTCGGTGTCAACCTATTTTACTCTATACCCGTTCTTTTGTCGCTTGTGTCAACACAAACGTTCAGGCAGCAATTCACCAAAGAGTTTACCTTTGCAGGTCATTCCTCACCTGCATTTGTTTCCTGATCTAAGTCAGTAGAAGTTACTGTAAACAGTTCTGTTGGCGTAACACAGGAGTCAGCAGACAGAGACTGGCATGTTCATGGAACAGGGTATGGACACATGAAATTAATTATGCCCTTAACTTGACCTTTGCTGTTTCTGCTTCATATCTGAAGGTGGGCTTGTATGTCTGAAAGCTTGTCTATGTTATTTTATCAGTTAGTCTGAAAAAAAAACATAACAGAGAAGGCTCAGAATTGAGATTTGGAGGAAAACCAGCTCTATTTTGTAAGTAAAATAGTTGCTTCCTTAAATAGTTTCACAAAGTTAGCTCTGCTTCATTTGTGTGCTGCTGTAGACTACAAGCCAAGTTTTGCAGCAATTAGAAATAAATCACAGAAAGGGATTGGTCAGAAAACAAATGACAAAGTAGAGTACCTCAAAGGTCAAAGCCCCAAAGACCTAAGTATTTTTGAGGAACATTTCCATCCCCTGGTGTAGATGGGTGTAACTCTCAAACTTGAAGTCATTGGTAGGAGTGGCTGATTGCATCAGGTGCATGAGTATGGCCCCTGAGAGGCCCAAGTATCTCATGACATCAAAATAAATAAATGGGAGGACTGCTTCCTCTTTCACTCTCTGCCTGGTACTTCTTGATTAATTCTTCTCCCTATCTACCCTCCATCAAATGTGTAAGTCACTTACTTTTCATGTCAAAGTGTCCAACGGGGCTGATTATCCTTCCAAGACAAGATCACATCACCTGATGTGCCATCTCAAATAACATGCAAGATATTTAGTAGATCTGCATTCACCTACAGCTTCACAAGGGTTATGTAATACTGGGACAAGTGAGATGTTCTTAGATGTCTGTATCATATGCAGGAGGAGAAACATATTTGGCACCAGTATTTTTATATAAATGTCATTCTGACAGATCTGTGTATTATGATAACTAACAGTCGTGTCCAAAAGACAAAACAGCTACCAATTGAGTTTGTTCAGCAGTTCTTGCTGTATTAAGATACTAAGAAAAAAAAAGAGAAGTGAAAAGAAACTTCCATGTGCTGGAAAGGAACAGCTCAAAACTCCAGAAGGACAAAGGAATTCAGGTTCACTTAATGCATAAGCAATTTACCTTGGTTTACATACAGAATTAAGCTTGGTTCTTCCGGTAAAGTGAAAAAGATGCAAACAGAAAAGTATAACTGATGAACCTACCAAGAAACATAAAACCTTCCACAGGTCAGGAGCTCAATTTAACTGGCAAAATACAATTAAGAAAGAAAACAGACTTACTGGACTTCTCTATTTGTGTAACTGATTCCTGTGTCTGTAAACAGCTTGTAAAAACTATTTGGCCTCAAAATTTCACATGTAGTAATCAGTCAGAAGTAGCCCTTCTGTTCTGAAGATGATGTTTCATGAGACTAAGCTTCAACATTTCAAATGTTCAGCTAACATATTTAAAGAAATTAATTTGTCTGACTTGTTCTGGAGCAGATTACTGAAAATAGGATCAGCTGCTATCTTTTTTTTTTTTAATCTGCTATGGGAATTTAAGACCTCTGTGTTTCCTCCTCAGGAAAATGTCCATTTCAAACCTGCTTTTAGCTCTGTCCAGAATCTGATCACTTCCACTCAAGTGAGGCTTTGCTATAGCCACGAACTTAGCCAGAAATCAGCTCATGCAGCAGTTTTACATGTAAAGAAATAGTGTTGGTGAATGTCCCTTTTCCTCCTGCTCCAGAATTAATCACACATAAAATGATGACAATACTGCCCCTGCTGATGAGGACAGTTCAGCGTGGTTACCCAAACCCTGATTCATCTGATTAGATGCTGACATCTATATGGAAATTTGTTGTGCAAGCTAGATTTTCTAGACAATGGAGAAAAAGGAGCATTTTTGGGACAAAATCTATCTTGTAGGATAAGTATCTAAATCAGGGAATTATTCCTGCAATCTTATTTGTCTGCTTCTCTTGACCTTGAGTGACTAGGTGAGATGCAGACATCTAGAAGAACCTAAAAAAAAGATGTAGATGTCTTGATGGCTTAGGATCCCAGCCAGTGGCAGATTTCCTTAGAGCACACTGTTATTTTTCAGAGGCAAACCTGCTATGCCCAAAACAGTAGGTAGCAGGACTCACTGCTGTTGACGTCTCGGACCTTACAGTGAGGTGGAAGCTTGCTCTTCTGCTCTGCCATATCTCAGATAATCTTTCCTACTGCAGAATTTGTTGAGCACCTCTTGCTGGTAATTTTCAGCCCTATGTGATGAAACCGTGAGTCCAAGTACAGCC
This sequence comes from Tapera naevia, assembly GCA_033556795.1. Classification (NCBI taxonomy): domain Eukaryota; kingdom Metazoa; phylum Chordata; class Aves; order Cuculiformes; family Neomorphidae; genus Tapera; species Tapera naevia. The sequence continues at coordinate 1,297,861 of JAUMJJ010000079.1, read as the reverse complement.
TCCAAGTACCAGTATGGTATCCTACTGTAACAGCCACCCTCACCACCACGGCTTCCTTGGCTAGACAGAAAGAAGGAATGTCCACAGCCAAAAGAGACCTTAGGTAGAATTTAGAAACTAACATTCAAAATTGGAACATGTAGTGCCTCTTGCCAGCCCCAAATATGCCTCCTTAGCCCCTGAAACCACATGCCTAAAATCCACAGTTCCCTTCACCCTTCAAACTTCATTTCTGGACAACCATTGGGAAGCATCCCAGGATGAAGTGTCTGAGCAGTTCAACAGCCACCTTAAGCCTAAACCGTCTTCAGATCCACAAACCAAACATTCTCTCTCAATATATCCTGAGACACTCAGTGCAGCAAGTGCTCTCAGAAACACTCAAAATGCAGTAGTAGCTGCCATCCTCTTTCAAAATAGTTCAGTTTAACCACCATCGTTTCCACTCCCTCTCTTGCTGCCAGCTGTGGAGACCTACCCTTCTCTTTCCCAGCTCTGGCATTCATTTGACCCCTTAGAAAGTGAATTTAGCTCACTCAACTGGCAGAAATCTAACCCAACAAAACAAAACAAAGCAAAACAAAACAAATCAAGAAAAAGTGAATAGTTTTCACCACTTTAGTGAGCTAATGGATCAGACGCATCCCAGAGATGACAGAAGGGAGACAAATGGAGCATGTGTCCAGGAACAGGCCTGCCTCTGTCACCAGCAGCAAGTTCATGGACTGACTCAGCTGCCTTGTGAAACTTCATCCACAGGAGAGGAGAAAGCCTGTTGGAGAAGCCAGGTAGACAAAAAAGGACTAGGAAAGATAGACTGAGCTCTTTCCAGCCCAGTCACAGTGCTGGAGGGCTGCAGAAAAGGAGAGCTAGGTAAGAGTAAGTCTTCTCAGAGTAGTGCTGTGACACCATCTGGCTTCAAGTTTAGTCACCCATCAGCTTAGAAATGTAAGGAACGGCAAGAAAGGCAAGGGAGGTTGTCAAAACCTATCACATCCTGGAGAAGGGGTACGGCTGGACTAGTGCCTTTGAAAGGATAGCGCTATGGCTGGCTGTGAGTACAAAAAATGATGTGTCCCATAATAAGAAAATTATGGACCAATCACATCAAAGTTTATCACAGCAACTGAGGACATTAAGCTGAAAGAAAAGCTGATCTAATATATGGTAAAACTGGACGACTTGCAACATTTTCTGGTCAGTCTATACAACCGAGAAACATCAGAGAGTGAGAAGTCGGGGTTGACAATGCTAGTAAATAATTTGTCAAAGAGAAGAACCTGCCCCGTGTTAAATCTATGTATGGATATAATTGACCACATTTCATCTTGGGAGAAAAGAAAAGTTGTGGCCAACTTCAAAGGGAACAGAACAAAAGTATCTCTAATGATTAATGAATTAGCATCGTTGAGTAAATGAGCTATTCTGAATGCTTGCCCAGAGGCAGTCATGGGAAAGTTTCCAAAACTATTGTCATTTTTCCTGGAACTCATTGACTTTAAGGACTCCACAGCTGCAAGAATTGTGTGAGCATTTCAAGACTGTCAATTTCACCACTGATTTTCTGAAAAATTCTTCCTGAACTGATTTTTATTGGTTTCAGCTGGGGAATCCATTGCATCCAGCCAGGAAATGCCACATGCCTACTAAGCTACTGCTCTATTCTTCTTGCACTGATGCTATCAGACTCAAATTCACTGCAGGGAGAACACTGGGGGCCAAATTTGCCCTCTGATGTATGCACACAGCTCCCATAGAGCTAATGTAGCTTTTTTTCGCCTTTGATGCCTCTTATAAAACACAGTTTAAAGAAGCCTGGAAGTATTGCATTAGAACAGGGAGTTCACACTATTGGTGGTCCCCATTGTCATTAACACAGTTAGTGGCATTCCAGTGAAAAACACAGAACAACTCTTTTGTTTGTTTGTTTTATAAGCAGATCTTTCAGGGTGGGATCTGGCTTGCTCAAATCCGGCCAAAGACAGAACTTCAGCATCTAAAACCCACGTACATCAACAGTGATCCACTTCGTCTGCTTTCCAGACCTGTCTAAACTTTCATGTGCCTGAATTCATCAAGCACTTCCATCCTCTGCCTGCAAACTCCCCAGACAACTAATTTATAGCTACATGTTTGGCAGAGCCAACGGAACACACTCCCAAAAGGAGTCAGAGAGGGTATCTTGCTCCCCTTCCCTCCTCTCTTACTCCGAGCTATGCAATGCCATCCTTTCCCTTGTGCTAGCTGTGATGCTCATGGGACCCTTGCTGTGGCACTTTAACTCACTATACAGCAGAAAATCTTCCACATTGTTACTGGGCTTGTTTTTTGCTGCTTTAGTGAGCTGAATCAGCTCCCAGCAGGGTCCCAGTCCCACAAGCAGCCCAAGGTAAGTGGCTGCAGCACACAAGCATGGAATGGGACTGCTTTAGAAGCGTTTTCTCATGAAACCAGTTGCTCAATTTCCAGTTCATGTTGAAAACTCCATTTCTGGAGAACAAGGAGCTCACTCCAGCTGAGTCATCTGCTGCAACCTGTAAGCAGGAAACTCCACAGGAACTACCTCTAGCCCCTGCAAAATCGGAAAAACTAAACAACACCAAGGCTACAGTTTGCATCAGTTGCTAAGAGTTGGACTCGATGATCCTTTTGGGTCCCTTCCAACTCGGGTAATTCTATGATTCTATGATCAGGCAACTTAGTTTGGTTGACTTGGCATTTTCTTTGATACAGAGTCTATTTTTTTTCCTATGAAGTCTAATAAGGAAAGGCAAAGTAGAGTAAATCATTAAATTAAATTAAATACATATAAGCATAATTTCACATTGAAGGAAATATAAGTGAAGACATGTAACTTGGAAGAGAACTGAAATCCACGCCCGTCAGCTGTACTTAGCTCACCTCCGCCTACACCCATGAGCACACACCCTGGGTGTGCTGCTCTGTGGAAGTGTCTTGGTCCTCTGACCAGATTCCCATTTTCAGTATAGACAGGAAGCTTTGATCACAGCTCCTGCCTGAATGCATTTTTGTGTACTGGAGCAGCCATGTGAGGGCCCTTGACGAGACTGAGTTCTGAGAGCAGCAACAAAAACTCATTTGGTTTGATGTGACAAAACTACTCCTCAGACAAATACTCCGTGGTGGTCCCATGGTAGGACATGTGCAGAAGTTCTTGCTGAAGTAATAATACTGAAGTAATTTTATTCCTCCCCAATTCCAGGCCTCTTGTTAATACAGACCATGAAAATTCATTGACCTCAACTGGTATAAATGAATGCAGCTTCTCTGACTTCAGCGAAGCCATGTTAATTTACCTTTCAAATTTGAAGAGGATCTAGTCTTATGATCTTTTATGAAACTAGCCTAAGGAGGTTTATTCTGAGTCCTATTTATAAATAAAAGCTTGTTCTTCAGGAGTTCAACCTTCCTCATGGCACAAAAATGCTCATTTTATTCTAGTCTGTGATTAGAGGATAGACATATGGACTACTTGTATTTATAAATATCTAAAAATTTTAAATTTCTTGTTTCCCCAAATAAGGGATCAAGTTCTGTAGGAGACATCCTATAAAAGTATTCTTTGTCAGATCTACATCCAGGCTTCAGGCTCGAATACCTACAAATCTCATATCCATAAATTACAGAGAAGCAACATGAGCATCTAAAGCAAGGAAATTAATGTGTGAATTTTTACTTTGGTTTCTGAAGCACTATTACTTTGCACACATGAATTCAAATTCTTATGAACTCATTCGTTAAAAAAACAGCTCCATCAGTTGCATAACTGCCATCAGTAATCTCTCTTTTGTCGTCACATATAGAAACAATTCTAGGCAGCCTGCTAATCCACTGGCAGCATTTCTCAAAAGGTCAAGCAATTTTTCAAGCCCAGAGAGGGTCTAGATCCCCATGGCTGCCACTGACACAGAAGAAGAGAGGATATGGCAAACTCCTCTACTGTCAAAAGAGACCAGCAATGAATCCATCAGAAGTCTAGACCAGAACGACTCACAGAAGACTTTAAACCTGATTTGGGTGGTATGATGGATCATCTATAAAAACACTCAGCATGCAACAGAAAAAGTTACAGAGTTTGATGTGACGTAGGCTGAGATTGCACACAGCTTCGCTTCTTCGCAAGAAAGGGCCAGTATAGTCCCATATTTTACTTGCAAATCTGGTAATTGAACCCTGACATTCTGAAACTGATGCAGAATACTAAACCTGTTAAGCTGTTTAAATCTGATGGGATGCATTAGGTGGGGCCAGTTCTCTAGTAATTGGATATTAACTGGAATATATTGGAACACTTTTTAACAACTATTCTATTTAATGAAGTACAATCACAACCAGGTTTGCCATTTTTCTGAGGCCAATGGAAAAAATGAAAGCTTTAGGGAATTTCATTGCCTGCCTAGAACACGACATTTCACACCGGACCAGGATGGAAATCACTCATATCGCTGCCAAGCATGCGAGTTTGTTCTTATAAGATCTCTTAGACTCAAACTAATTTTAGAATGAAGAAAAATCCTGCTTCAAGCTATCCTGCAGCACAAAATTTTCAGGGAGAAACTTTTACTTTCTTCTTTTATATTCAATATAGACTTCCAAGTTTCTCACTACACTGTCAAGTTCTCTAAGCATCAGCACTCTAAGCATCTCTGTGAAAGAGAATGGGAACAGTTCCTCCCAAAAAAGAAAAAAGAACAAAAGAACAAAAAACAAAGATCAGTTTTATTAAAATAAAGATGATTTTGGTTTTATCCTGTGAGTTGACTAACATATTTTAAAACTAGCATTTTATTTTACTTCAGTGAAGAGGTTTGTCAGAATGGTAAATCTAAGTCAGAAATTTGATATTTAATTTTGGCCTTCAGATTTCTGGTGAGAAATATTTTCAAAGTTAAACAGTCTTAGGCTTGTGTTTTGACCTCTTCTGTATGCTTTTTCCCCAGTGGCCTATAATTACAATATCCTCCCTCACACTCTAAGCTTTCTAGTAACAAAGAATATCTTTGCACACTGGCTTGCTAATATAATGAGCAGCATTTCAAACCAGAACCGGTGGAGACTACAACTTGAAATTCTCAAGGAAGGGTAAAACTAGGGCAGCCTGCAGGAGGGGTTTAATATAATAAAAGGTTATAGAAGCCCAAAGGAGGATGGTAGTCAATGAACTGTATCTTTTCCATGAACAGAGTAAGGGTAAAAAGAGCACTGTCCAAAGTAATGTCCTAAGATCAGAATTATGACTTAATTGACATGGCAGAATTAGGTAGACGGTATATAGAACTGGCATATTTATAGGAGGGAACTGTCAAAATGTAGTAATTCTTCCAGTCCATATCTCATTGTCTGATGGTGGCACAGCAGTTCACGAAGGATGTGAGTCTCTTGTGAGGAGTCTGGAGAAGGTGTCTAGATGAGGAGACTTAGGAATTACTGAAGGATATCAAGCTATTTAAGTTTCGAAAAAAACAAACATATTTGTAAAATTATGATAGTGCTTTAAAGATAATGTAGTGCAAAGTGATCTGGAATTACCAGTTATCACAAACATGATTCATTTCAAATGAATGGACAAGAATGCTCTGAACTTAAAACAAAAGAGGTTTTGTTTAGACATTAGAGACTTCTTTCTCTGGCAAACCTAGTGAGATGGTGCAGTGGGAATTCAGCAGTCCCAATCTATTAATAAAGAGTTTTAAGAACAGCTTTCATCAATGCCTGCATTAATGTTGTATATAATTGCCTTGGAGTAAGTGGTGAAGTAGGTGAGCCCTCACAGTCATTTCCTACAGTGGTCTATCACTCCAGGACTCAGGAAAGCTAATTTTAGCCTAGAGATGCTAATTCCTCTTGGTTCTCTCCATAGTCAGTGGAGAACAGCTCATTTAGATGCAGATTCAGAAAAGGGCTATTCTCACTGGTCTAACTAACAAGAATAGCCTCAATAGTTTCACAAAGTTGAGTACACTCATCCTGGTCCCCTCTCTCCACTACTGCCATAAATAGCTTTGTGCTCTTTCCAGTCCACTTATGAGCTCTCCTTCCTGATATCTTCAAATGCTAGACCTCAGCCTATGAATCTTATACAGACTCACATTTCTTCTTGCTGTTATCCCTGCCCCTTATTTCCTACTTTTGAGCCAGGACAACTTATCAACAATTTTAAAAAAACCTCTCAGACTGCCAGGGGTATGTATGAGGAATGCCATGGTCTTAATCACAGCTAGGTCCATTATTCAGGAAGTGCAATTACAGTACCACAAGTGTCCTTCATATCCAATCTTTCTAATCAATGCTAACTGATTGGCAGATACCAGTGCTCTCCATAATATTCCCTCAGGTTTGAAAACTAGCCACAAGTCAGCAGTCATTTTTAAACACTTGCATGAGAAAACATGTGGTCTCTTTGCCTTCCAAAAAAACCTCAGAGCCTCTTCTACACTAACTATAGATTAGTAGGGCACATTGCCCAATAGTAAAAACAACACAAAAACATAATTCCTGACAGACAGAGTTCAACAATAACAACAGGCCCACAGCCACTCTCAGGTTTCTGCCAGTGACAGGGTTCAGCTTTCCCTGTATGGGTTTGTCACGGGTTCAGTGACCACAGGTCATGCCTTTGAGCCACCCACTTTCCTAAGAGTAGGCTGGCTGCAAAGCATTTTGCCTAGTCTTATCATGTGCAGATCCTCCAGTCTCTACTGCATGTGCAGAACTAGCTGACAAATGACAGGGATCATTCTGGGTGAGACCACAGGCACTGCATGAATCCCAGATGCATGTGTGCAACCCCTATCGTTTCTCCTAGAAACAAGGAAAAAACCCACAGTGGTCACCTGGTCATTTCACAAACCCCTTGCTCAAACAACCCTCAGTTTAGAAATCAAGTTTATTTCTAAAGCCTCATGAGATAAAGCATAGTACAAACTGACCCAAAAAAACACGCAGGTTTCAAAATTATTAGAAATTATCATTTAAAAATTTATCATTTAAATCAAAAGTACTGCTCAGCCTTTAATATCATACTCTGTTAACTCCAGTATTATCCATCTTAAGGTCCTCTCTGTCATTTGCTTCTGTGTTATAAACTACCAAGCTGGGAGTCCCTGTGTGAGTCGCAGCAGATGAAGCGCTAAGACAAGGCCACAGACTTGCGTCGACACAGACAGAACGGCCCCAGTACTGAATCCAGCTAATTTGCCATTACATTCCCACTAGTCTGCTGGAGGCTAAAAAGAGCTCTGAATATACTAGTGGGGCTGTAGTGATTTGGAAGGAAGCAAAAAAGATGTTTGAATGATCAAAGAGGTCCACAGGTCACGAGTTCTTCCTTGGGAGATGTTAAGCAGTATCAAGCTAAGGCAGACCGCTGTACTGAAGTGATGTTGGCAGGAGAGACTTGAGGCTTGGCAGAGGGATTCGGCTATTCAAGAACTGTGAAGGGAGCAGAGTGAATAAGCAGCTACAAACTTAGCCACATAAGAAAAACATTAATTCTGAATAAGATACCATGCAAAGTTTACACACCATACCTGCTCACAATCAGACCACTACACCACAAGGAAAGGAAAAAAAGCATAAAAATGGAAGAGAGAACACATGCATTGCTTTGTGTAAAGAGCAGAACGGAAGATAGGAGTGATGGTTTGCTGAAAGTAATGAGACAGTGGCCAGAGAGAAGGAACTTGCTAAGATAGAAATGTGAAGGAGAGCTTGTTGAGGAGAAGGAACAGGCAATGGCCATTTTTACAAATGTCAGAATTAAGGATCAAACAAGGAAGAGAAGTCAAGATGCAAGAGATTAATGACAGTCATTTTAATCCCCCAGCTCGAAATGGGAGAATGTTCAAAAAAAAGTGAGTGGCAAATATGTACACGACATACTAAGAAAAGTAAATGGACCAGCATATGTCATTCAATACTCACATCTAGTTTATTTTTCAGCTCATTCAACTGAACTAATTTAAACAAGTTAGAATTATGACAAATACTAAGACCCATTCTGCCTAAGAAAACCAACAATGTACTAACATAAGCCATGCCAAAAGAATACTGAATGCTCCATAGGAATGCTATTGAAAAAGAATGAATAAGACATATTGAATGCTCAGAGATCATTATCTTGATGATGCCTCTATTATTCATGTCATGACCAGAGCTGAACATTGCTAAAGAGTAGCCCTGCAACCCTCCCAGCAAACTTCTGTTTCTTTCCTATTCCAAACTGTGAAGTTTGGTTTCAGTGTTTTAAAAACATTTATCCCTGAATGACAGATGATACGTCTCACTGAGGTATATGATCAGTCACTCACTGTTCTGTAAGATATTCACAATACTTATGCTTCTGTAACAAAATTGTTTTGGAGAATTTTCTGTTGTTGGTCTACAGTTTTCCACACATAAATTTTGGATACAAATAACAGCAGAATCAAACACTTTACTTGGCATTTCCTGTAGTTCATAGTCATCAAACTGCCAACTCTGCTCCATCAGCAATGCCACCTGTAATTTGAGATGTAGACAAAAATAACGAAGAGCGTAAAAGTCAACTGTCAGTCCGTTATTTAATGTGAATGCCACAAAGCAAACTGTTGCAGTTCCTTTTCTGAGATGATTTGGACTTGTTATGAACACATTCTCATGAATTCTCAGAAAGTATGCAGACAATTGAATGTTAGCCAAATCTCCACCACAAAGGTAGGCTGAAGCACAGGAAGAGAAGTGTAATAGTAGCAATATATAATTTATTCCAATATCCCAGTTACACTTGTATCTGCTTTCATCTCTACCCAGATATTTTCCTGCACCTTATAAAGAAATGTCAAACACATTCCTAATCTGGTGTTGAGTGTAATCCGACATTTGGAAAAGTTTGGTAACTAGAAGGTGAGGTCACATACACCCCTGAGAGAATCTGGATACTTCAAAGGACAGATTTACCAAGCAAGCAGAAATTATTTTTGCAACTTGCACCGCAATACCAAGATCACATCTTTCTCTATGTTTACTGGACGGAAAATAATCCTTACTCAAATACCAGTCTTCAAAGACAGGGAGCCAGAAATGCACAGCAGATAGCAGGGCCTTTTCACTTAGTACCAAAAAACATGAAAAAAGAATTTAAAAATACTTTGTACATTTCTAGAAGAGAGGTTCTCCATACAATGCCCCAAGTAACAAGCAACTTAGGAGGTGGAAAATGGCTATTTATGATGGCAGAATAGCCCAGCTCCTTCCAGTGGAATCACAAAAACTTCAGTAGATCCTAAGTCTTCCCCTCGCTCCCCCTCCCCATGGCTGTGCCTGACCAGCAACAGTGCTGTGGTCCCCACCTTTAACCTATCACCAAGTTGCTGCTCTCCTTTCCTTGAACATAAGCTCCCGCCCCTCTCCCTCACCCCCCCTACACAGGGACTTCTCATACATTAGTTTTCAGTCTGGCCAGCACCTTTCACATGCACTCCGTGCCCTTCCTTAGTAGCTCCTCAGCACTATGGGCCTTCCTTAGTCCTTTTCCCACTGAGGTCAGCTCTACACAGACTCCCTCGGACTTTCTTACCCTTTCTCGTCTTCCGGATCTTTGTGAAGGATCTCTGTCCCAATTGATGAGAGTAAATCATCCTGTCATCACCATTTCTAGCTTGTCCTTTAGCAGAAATCAGATCCCCTTCCCCTGCTCTTCCATCCACAGCTTCATTTCCATTCCCATCTTCCCTGCACACAATTTCATTTGTGCAGCAGGCAGCTTGAAACCTCATTTTTACCCCTGGTAGACAAGACAGCATGCTTTGAACAGTTTTCCTTCACCATATTTAATGCAAATCCCTTAGCCTTCTAGGGATGAGCTGGTTTTGTGGGCAATTCGAGTAGTAAGAACACAAACATAATTGTCAAATGAACTAAGCTGTTCCTGAGCTTTCCTGAATAAAATTCCTGTCCTAAATCACAGCTCTCTGTGCTTTAGGAGCTAATTGCTGCCTTGTATCCCAATCCTGCCTTACGACTAGATGGAGTCAGTGTCTTACACCTGTCAAAACCACAAAAGATTACAAGAACCAAGAGTTCAAAATTTGCTAAGAGAGAGTGTGAAGAACAGTTTTGCCAGCCCGCTATAGCCATTTTAACAAACAGGACAAGTTCAATTAACAAACTAGCCTTCTAGCTTCTCTTTCAGATTTATCCTGCAGTAGATGAGAAATACTTGTCAGGAAAGATATTCCCAGCTTTTGATTTGGAGTTGGAACCTATAGTTAATATTTTTATTTAAATTCCATTGCCTATTTGACTTCATTCAAAGCCCAGGAAAGCTGTTATTAAGCGTTCATCCGAACACACACTAGATCTGGTGTGCTGCCTTCTAGCAGAATGCTTTTAACTGAAAGGAAAACCCTGCCTCCTGCTACGTTTGGGTGGGCTGCAATTAGTTCCATACTAGTTAGTTTTGCCAGAAAGTCATATAACTCTTCTACACAGGCATTCCCGCTCTGGTCCAGCTGCAAACAATACACTGAGTCAGCAAAAAAGGAGGCAGAGACAAAAGAAATTTTTCTTTGAATTAAGAATCTGGTCTGCCCTCCAATCTTATGAAATGTGTGTTGGAGTTTGTCTTGTCCTGGAGGTTTCCCACTCTGATTGTGCCAGCTACTGGCACTCGCATGGGACCTGTGTGCTTGCAGCAATACTGCAAACTGCCCCATCATGAGGAAACTTTGGACTCCATCGACCAGTGGCAACACCTTGCAAGTTAACGATGTGGGCCTGTGTGGGCAGTAAAATGCTCCCTTACACCTGAACCCCAAGGCTTCAGCAAAAACTGTTTCTTCTGCTCCTTACCTGCAAGGAAAACAAAACCCACTGCCTTACTAGCAAGACACAGTGACTGAAATCAAAAGCAAAGCATGCAGAACATTCGAATTTTGGCAGATTCAGACGCCGACAAATGAAAGTTGGAGGAAACCTTTTTCTGGGTACTTCTGGTTTATTTGAAGCCAATGAAGCATGAAATGGTCTTAACAGTTTGTTATGTTTTGGTGTAACATGAGGATCTAGAATCTCTTGAAAAGTAGAGGACAAGCTTGAGTTTCAGCTCACTGATTGGTGGTTTTCTGGATTCATCCAAGAAATGTATTTAAATAGCATGTGCAGCGGAAACCATTTTTAGTCATGAATGTTCAATAACAAACATCTGAAAGTGGACATAAGTTAATAAAAACAACAGTTTAGTAATTCCTTATCATTTCCAAAGAGAAGATTGTTGGAACTGAGAAATGTATTTATCCATTTACATGCATCTAGGTATCTGCTAAGATTGTCCTATGTTCTAACAGAAATCCATGAGCTGTAGACACATTCAGGAGCTGCCATTTGCCTTTACTAAACCTAAGAAACACCTTGAGGCCCATGAATTTTGGGGTGTGTTCACAATTTGGATTGGCGCATCAGGTCTTCTCACATGATGACTACTGCATAAAAACTAAAAATAGTGAGCCCACATTGAGGGCATTTCTTCATGAGCGTCTCTTGATACTAATAAAAAATACTAGATAAATTCTGCATGGTCAACTAGAAGTAAATGGAAAACCTCTTTTTCACGTGGGAATTTCTAATGGAAAATTCCTTATTTTAACTTTTTCTTTTGAAATTGTAGGTTTTCATAATGGGAATTTTTTTTATAATTTTACAGGATTGTTTGTGTTTCACTTTGACTTAAAATATTGTTATTTTTTTCATGAAAAAATATGCTGGGTTAAAAATGAAAATTAAAAAATATATCATTTTGAAAAATCGATTCAATATGGAAAACATTTCTCAATGTATTTCCTAGAGGGAAATTGAAAATTTCCAGTGGAAAGAAAACAACACTATAAAAATTCATCTTAAACAAAATAATATTTTTGGTAAGAAAATTTTCTGGCCACTAAATACTGTAGCCAACAGTAATTACAACTTGTCCAAATGTCTGGGAAAGCTACAATGATTTTTTGGAACCTTTCAAATATCCCACCTAATGCAGTAATAATGTTGCAGAGTGAAAGAGTGTGAAAGGATTATTGAGAAAGGCTTGTATCCCCACAGCACCTGAATCCAAACAATACTTATGTTTAACTGACAATAGCTTCTTCAATACACAACTTTAAATTTGCAGAAAACTATAAATAGGCAGCACTTTCACTGAAAGCATTAAATTAGCCAACTGGGTACTTGACTTTGTAATGTGGAGCAATGTGGAGTGATAATGAACACCATGTGTGTGTGATAATGGGGGTTGTAGAAAATAGATCTGGCCAGCTGAGTGAAAAGGAAATGCTAAAGAAAAATGAAGTCCAAGCCAAAACAAGTGACCTAGAGAAGCAAGTTAAGGTCTGTATTTGGGGCAGGCTAGAGGCCTGAGAGAGATCAGCAATTCAGCAGGGTGTTTTTAAGCATGTGCTCAAGGCCCTCCTTATTCGGCAGGAAACTTAAGCATATGCTCAGAGGTTAAGCACCAGCTAAAGTCTCATTGATGTCAATGGGTCTTAAACACATGCCTAGAGATACATATGTGCTGAAGTGCTTTTACAAATCAGAATGGACTGGGGATCAGGGCCTCGGTCTCCTGGTATTTCATAGCAGGCTAACCCTGCAACCTCCTGGCTTTCCAAATTCTTCAGAGTAGATCTCATTTATTACACACACAGGACCAGTCTTAAGCGTGCAAGAACTTGCATTACTGTACATAACTGCCATTGGTCCTTTGGAACTGAAATAAATAGGAGAGTACAGATACACTTATAAAACACCAGTAACTTTTAATGTAATTTGCCCAAAGAATTTCCTTAATGATAGCAATAAAAGCATAAAATAATAAGCATAAATGCAACTTTTGAGTAGGTTAGTTAGCACTTCAGTTACTGACATAAGAAAACTTCCACAAGAATGAATTTAAAAATCATACTGAATCTTAACTGAAACCTGACAAAGTTACTTATTTTGAAAGAGCACATGGTGCTCTTGATTTTTGTGCAACAAATGGATCTGTATTTCCTTGTGACCTGTGTCTGAGGAGTCCACTTATCAACTGCATAGCTGACTGGGCATCACTGTAACCACAGAAAACCCATTTCCTTCACCAATCCCACTTCAAGTAGGCAAACTTAAAAGCATTAATATGCCTTGACATAAATTTAGTAATCTGTAATTATTCTCTGAATCTGAGACAACAGAGTAACATCATTAAAAAATCTTCAAAATTTTTAGATAAGTTACATCAAATTCAAGTATGGCTTCTCCTTCTTTCTCCTTCTTTAAAACTGCATGAAAATATACCATAAAGTGGCAAGGGGAATTATATGGTCAGATCACTAATGATATTAAATATTTTTTCCATGCAGGATTTGAAATTATCAGTAAAAAGCCTTCCTATGCACTTCAGTGAACCTGAACAACCACTTGATCTCTACATTTCATAATTCTCTGAGGATAAATATGCATTGGAGGAAATGGTCATAAAGACATATTGCAGGGCCTTTAGGCAGAATTTGTAATGATGTAATTTGTAAATGATGGCCCGTTTTAAAACACCCTTAATGTGACAGGAGCAAACTGGGCTGCATCTGAGCAGCAGGACATTGCCAGAGTATTGCCGTGTGCAGCCAACTGCGCTGCTCTTCTCCAATGACGCCGCAGTTGGAGTTACTACTCTGTACAAATTATAGCAAAAAGTTGACTTCAGCAAACAAAAAAAAGCCAACTTCTTCATTAAAATTTATTAAACCAGGCAAAAAAGCCCAGTAATCAGCTTTACACATACGTTTTCCTTTCGTCACATGACTCTCATTTTAAACTGCAGAGCATTACTGTTCAGCATTTCCTGCAAATGCATGGAGGAAAAGCCACAGCAATATAGTATTTCTTCCATGGATGTTAACATTTAAAGACTCACAGAAGTGGCTAATGTTCAATTTCTGGTTAAAATTTGCTCACTTTCCTGCTTTGTTTTTTCAGATGAAGACAACCTGGTGAAAGTGTTCCCACATTCCTCTTTGCACTTTTGCCATGACAAAACTTAGCTGACACAGGCAAATTTGAGTTCTAAAAACATCTATCTTAGTCCTATTTTGTTTCAAGTTCCTGTCTCTTTATTAACTATGGAAGAGCACCTCTTCCTTCTTGCCCAAGTAAGCTGCTAGTTATCATTCCCATCCCTCTTGTCGGTCAAGTAACACATGATGCTGGCCTAGCATAAATACAAAACAGGTTCCTGTGGAATCTGAAATGCTGTTTGTACATCCTACCACTGACCACAGCGGAACAATGGTGTGCCAGTGATATGGAAAAAAATAACTCTATTTGCTCGTTCTTTCTGTGCCTCTGTCTGAAATGTACCTAGCTCCAAAGCTATTATTTATAGTTATGAGGTGGAAACTGAGAGCTAGCAGTCTGCTGAGTGAAAAAATGTTTGCATTTATCCATTTTAGAGATATTCTTTATATATACACACATACACGTGCAGCAGCTATTCATACTGGATAAGAAGTACCTAATCAACTACAGTGCTTACTCAGTGGTAACAAAAGAAAAGGAGTTCTTTATTTTGTGCAAATTAAGCGACAAATTTAATTTTAAATGACCATTTGAAAAGAAAACAATTTTAAAGCAAAGACTACAACTGCACTAGCATTGTTTAAAATACTCAGAAATAGTATTATAAGTTTTCTGTGAACACTTTTGCCTATCATTTTTAATAAAGGAATCACCTTTTCTAAATTACTTGCAAACAATGTGTTATTTTGAAGCCAAATTTGAGCAAAATCTTTACATTTTTCACAGAGTCACAGAAACGTTGACATTGAGAGGTCTCCTGGAGCTCATCCAGTCCAACTGCCTGCCTGCAGGACTATCAGCAACACCAGTCCAAGTCAGCCATGGTGCAGCACCTTTCATCTTTCCCTAAGGGGCACGTCCTCCACGTCTCTCACTATCTTGCTACAGCTCCATTAGGTCCTTTCCAGTATCTCTACACTCCCAATGTTTTAACCAACCTCACACATCACTGATGAACAGGATGATGCCAGCTTTATTAGGGTTGCTCAAAAGATTGTCACTGAACAACCCCTTTTCTCCCTTTGGACCCTATGGATCAGCTCTGTCAGGCAGTCTAGACACCAGCGCCCCACCGTGTGCTTTTCTGTAGTCTCAGAGGTGACCACCGGTAGCACTGAGGTGGCAGAAACCGGTGACTTCTGTTGGTGCCCCAACACCTCTCTTCAGTTATCTCTGCTTTGGAGGCAGCAGAGGATCTTTAATGGCTCCCATCACCACACCTAAATCCCTTCAAGTCCATTTTCAGATGGACTTTACCTCTGAATTTCAAACAATTTCATTATTCCTGGATCGTTTTTCCTCGTGAATGAATCATTTCAAGGAAATATAAAAAACAGTCCTATGATCAGATGCAATCTAAGTCTGGTGACTGCTGCCCTTGATTTAAGAGGAGCAGAAATCCCTGCAGAACTCTTTCCAGCAGGCAGGCATTTAATAAATCTTGTTAAAGTGTGAGGAAAATATGAAAAAGAAAGGAGATACTGATAAGAGAAATACTTTGGAAATTGACAGTCAACACCAGATGGTTTAAAGCCATTTCCTAGCCAAGTAATTACAATTGTTCTCTGCCATAATTTCCCATGGGTGAAAAAAAAAAAGTAAGTCAAACCCAAACATGTAGTAATTTGCAAGTCTGAACAACAGAAAACCTGTTGCACTGTCTCCTAAGGGAAGACTGGAAGGTTAGAAATGATGTCAAAATGGGAGTGCTGTGCTTTTCTAATCACACAAATCTTAATGGTCCACATCAGGTTGTGGTCCCTGACCGCATGCATCTTGAGACATGTTGGGTATTAACACTCTCACAAGCACCATGACTTTTTTGTCCTCTTCATCAGTAGTGCAGCTGTGTACTTCCTTCCTTAAGGTGGGAGAGACAACTACTGAACAGAAGAACCATATTTTAATAGCCTTGATTCCAGCCAAGTCTCAGTTCCCCACAAGTAGGGACATTCAGTCCATGTTTCCTATTGACTGAAAACAACTCCTCTTCCCCATTCCTTTAAGTATCTCCCTGCACAGTGCCTTGCTCAGACTCTCTGTGTTGCAATACAGAACTGTCAGATCTGCTCAGCTCCCTATAAGCTAGGCAGAGGGGATGAGATGGGATTTAGGTATCTGACCATGGCCTGAAGTGAAGAGTCCAAGTATCCTGCCAACAGGTGACAGTTGCTTGGCTCTGCTTACCTTAGCCATCATGCATGCTAGATTCAGCCAAAAACTCACCCAGTTCAGGGGCTATCTGGGCCTACAAGCTTCCAGCAAACTTTTGGGAGAGCAGTTCATATACACACACACACCTCAGACAGCTCCCTCTGAGTGTGCCAGGCCATTGAAAACTTATATTGTTCCCAGCTTGGAAACATTTGACCTGCTGAAGAGAAATCAACCTTTGGCACGTTATCCCTTCAGACCTCCCAACCCACACTTCATTTTCATATTCTTCGCTATCAGTGAAGACATTTTAACAAGCCACAGAATTGTTCTGGATTAATTCACTTAGTTAAAAGCATTTCTGAATCTACACTGTAAACAGAGAGATGACTCAACAGCAGTACTTCCTAAAACCCTAAGTACTCAACAGAAAGTTATATACAGGAAACAAGACAGTTTTAGTCATACAAAAACAATTTCATTCTCATATTTGGTATTTCTGTCATCTATAAGAGACACAGTAATAAGTAATCAGACCTCTTTTGTGTTATTTGCCCATCATCTCAGCATGCAAATGAAATCTAGAAAAATAAAATCAAATTTAATAAGTCTATGATGACAATATGAAGGAGATAACTTTTCCTTTTTGCACTCCAGGCAACTTAAAAACTACCTCTGAAACTGCCCGTGTATGTTGTCTTTCCAGTCACCAGGCGACACGGAATGGCAGTGGCAAAAGTCAGCAAATTCTCTCCAGAACTCTTCTGGAGACCCACTGACTTAGGCTGGGATTCGGGATTTTAGATCAAGCTAGATGTCAACCTAGTTTGTACTGTAACAGCAGCGTGGATCAATTTCAACATTGTTGAAACCATATGGACACTGACAGTCAAGCAGCAGAGGTCTGGAGCTAAACTGAATGGCACAACAGATCTCTAAACACACAGTGATTGCTGGTCCCTCTGCCTGGATATGTTCCTGTTTCCTGCATATTCCTATGCAGTCTTGACATTGTTACAAGAAGAGTGTGCATAACCAATCCCACGAAGTTGCCTGTTCTCAAGGAATAAACATGCTAATACGCTGTGGGGCTGAATCTGGGAAAAGAAAAGGTATGACAGGTTCGCCCCATTTCCATGCCTGTCTTAGGAGTCAGGGGTTGCCATCATGTTTGTAAAACACTAGTAAATAACATGAAAATCTCCTCAAGGGAAAAAGAACAAAAAGAAATATGTTTTAGTAGTTGATTCATTGGTTTTGTGAGCACTCTTATATAAACTCAGAAATTGCACTGATTTCAAGTGTTTGCTTTTGCAAGGAGAAAAAAAGTGCTCCCTTTAAAGAGAGGATAGAAGTGTATTGGAAAAAAAAAAAAAAAAAAGAAATGCATACTTTAGGAATGTTTCTCACAGGAAAAAAAGACACTCCTACCAAAGGACATATAAGGCAAAATTAGCAGGCATGTAAGACCATAGGAAAGGAAATACTAAAGCTTACCACACTTCTCTGCTAAGAACACACCTGACCTATCTGACTGCCTCTCCTCTCACAGCCAAATAATCTCTCCTAGATGAATGTTAGTAAGAACAGACTATACTATACCAGACATAGCATCTTGACCCAGACTAACACTCTTATATGGATGCTAAGGACATTACTAAAGAAACACAGACCCTGTTGTGAATCATTTCTCTTAGCAAACTTCCTTCACAGCCTAAGCTAAGTACTATATTAAATTGTGAAGAAATCATTATAACTACTATGCTGCAAGTGACTTTTAAATCAAGTGCATCAGTTATATGGTATTTAGCACTGTGCTGTAAAGGGTGGTAAATGGAGGTGTCATAAATATCTGACTTTATCAACTGTTGACTCATAATCCAGATGCCAATGGGATATAAATCATGTAAAGCATGTTTCCAGATTAGGAAAGTCTGACTGTTCACTATTGTTCTAGCAAACCGCATTATTTGTTTGTAGGATCAGGAGTGCCCTCTGATGGTTAATATCTATTACTGAGAAGTAAGAGTTGGCTGCAAAGTGGCTCATCCTAAATTGTCTACGCAATACAAAATGTTTGCGCTGGCTGCACTACACATTTATGGCATGCTTAAATATTTGATAATCAAACTTGCTTTGTTGGCGATAATTTTTTGCACACTTGCCTTTCCATTTCCATTATCTTTTCTATTTCTTTATTTATATATCTGAGGGTGCACACAAACACACATATTAGGGATACAACCAGGAAATTGTTTACGCATACATCTGGTTTGAAAAGAAGTAAGATGAAAGGAATCTCAGACATAAATTAGGGTACATCTATGATAGGCTCTGTGAAAGACCTTGAAAGGCTCTGACAAATTCAGACACCTGGAAACTCAGATATTCAGCTAAAGAGGATATAACTGGAAAAAACAGGCAAGTGCTTATGTGCCCAAGAGCTTGTACGTACTTTTCCAACTATATAAACTAATGCAATAAAACATATCAACTATCTCTACAAACCTTGCCTCACTTATACCCTTAGAACACCACATCTAGATGAGAACTGTGAGAAAATAGGAAATCAGTTTATTCCCCCCCCACACCTGTGACTTGACATGTCCTTCAGGTATTCAGCATTTCAGGGTTATTTATAATTTTAAGTGTTATCACCTATATTATTAACTGTCTTTTCAGGACAGAGCTGGTAGCTGGAAAGAGCCACATACTTGGAGCTTCCTGTGAAGACCCATATGCCCACTACATAACAGATTCACACCTCTCCCTTCAGCTCAAGGAGTTCCACTGAAGGACCGGAGCTAACACCTCTGGAAGGACAAAATCCCACTGAGCTGGTATCAGCCACACACTTTCTTTATTATATGCCGGAAAAAGAAATGCAAATTTGCAATATCCAAACCCTTACAATATTTATAAACTATGTCTTAGGGTTAATACTAGTCTGAACACCTGAAGGTGGTCAAAAATAGTCAGGTAAAATTCTAAGAATTGCACATTGTTTCCTAAGTTATATATTCAAATAGCCACGAGTTTCAAAAAACTATTCCTCAGACTTGCAAAGGAGGATGGATGGCAGCAAGCTGGGGAGCAGAGAGCATTTTCCATACTTATCCATCACCATTGCAGCCATTTTGCTCCTAGGTCTGTTCCACTCTGTTAGCAAAGGGAGACACACAAGCTCTGCTCTCTCACGGCTACTTTATCTTGTTGTTATTTTTGTAATCCAAACCAAATGCAATTTTTAGATTTCCACTCAGATGAGGAAAGCAAGAGAAGATAACAGCTTCGGATGAAAGAGCCAACAGCAACCTTAATCCGTGCCAGTTTTTATTCCTACAGTACTTTCACATCTAAAGTTTACACCCATAGAACCCTAAATATTTTGAAATACAGCAATACTTGGTAATTGATTTGAATGTCTCTTTTCCACCTGGGATTACAATCAGCTGAGACTCACTGACCCGGGACATAAGCCACAACCCTTCTGAAGCATCCCTGACCTTCCCATATGAAGCCCAGCATCCTGTCTAGTCCCCACATGGGAAGACAGCTCCCCCAGCCCTGAGGGTGCTCTCCCTCCCCAGCTCTGAGGGTGCTCTCTCTCCCCAGCCCCTCAGGTGAGGCAGGTTCAGCCGTCCCACAATCCAAAGCACCCAGCGTTGTCCCCTCACCTCACCTCACAGAATCATAGAATCATTTTGTTGAAAGTCCTTTCAGAACACTGAGTCTAACCGTACCTGTCCACTACTAAACCATATCTCTGAGCACCTACCTACTCATCTTTTAAATACCTCCAGGGATGGTGACTCAACCACCTCCCTGGGCAGCCTGTTCCAGGGCTTGATAACCCTTTTGGTGAAGAGGTATTTCCTGAAAAATTTTTCCTGTCTAAACTGAACCTCTCCTGGCACAATTTGAGGCCATTTCCCCTTCTCCTATCACTTGTTATTTGGGAAAAGAGACCAACACCTGCCTCACTACAACCTCTTGTCAGGCAGTTGTAGACAGTGATAAGGTTTCCCCTCAGATTTCTTTTCTTTAGGCTTAACAACCTCAGTTCCCTCAGCTACTCCTTGTAAGACTTGTGCTCCAGAACCTTCACCAGCTTCATTGCCCTTCTCTGGACACACTCCTTCTTGTACTGACAGGCCCAAAACTGAACACAGTATTCAAGGTGTGGTTTCACCAGTACTAAATACAGGGGAAGGATGATGTCCCTGCTCCTGCTGGCCACACTGTTTCTGATAAATGCCAGAATGTCACTGGCCTGCTTGGCCACCTGTGCACATGGCTGGCTCATGTTCAGCCGACTGATGACCAGCATCCCAGGTGCTACTGCCAAGCAGCTTTCCAGCCACTCCTCCCCAAGCCTGCACGGTAGCTCCCTTGAAGGCAGCCCTTCCTAGCCCTAATTGTGCCTCCTCCAGAAGGAAAAACTACTCAAGCCGCTCGTCCTGAGGGTGCTTCCACCCCACGGTGCTTCTGGGTGAGGGTGGAAGGAGACAGGGACCCCATTCGGGCCCACGTGGGAGCGGAGTCGGCCAAGGGGCTCCTGTCCCAGCACCAGTCCCGAAAGGGGGGAGCAGCAATTGCCCCGTTAGAGATGGGGGAAACCCACTGCTGTTTGCTCTCTGCTGCCCATGCCCCCCAGTAAGCCAAATGCTGCCTAATCATAGAATCATCACAGAATCACAGAATGGTTTGGGTTGGAAGGGACCTTAAAGATCATCCAGATCTCACCTCTCACCTCTCACCAGACCAGGCTACTCAAGGACCCTAATGAATATCCCGCCGGCCATCCGGTCCCGAGGCTTCAGCGTCAGCCGCGGACACGCTGTCACTGCGGGCAGCGGGGAAGGAGGCAGCGGTGGGAAGACAGAGCCACGAGAAGAGCCGGAGCCCCCTCTCATGGAGGTCGGGGGAAAGCTCCCCAAGGACAAGGTTTTCCCTCAGCCGCGGCTCGTCCCGCACAGCCATCGCCTTTCCCAGCTGCACAGCGCCCCCCGGGACTGACACAAGAAGCAGTTACCTTTCCAAAAAAAAAAAAGAGGAATATTTTGATTTAAGCCAAAGTAGAGTTAAGTTTCATTTAATTAACTCTATTTTTTTGAAAGCTAGACAGAATGTCCCTCTGATAGCATCTTTCTTCTTATTTTTTTTCCAAATAGTGTTTTTCCAGACACTGTTCTTTAAGAAACAATAACATCTTGTGTTATGTATAATATGTGCTCAACAGATGTGTCTCCTTCTGTAATCACCTCTGTTCGCAGCCTTTCCCTATCTGAAATGCAAGGTCAGTAAGAGAGCTGACTCCAAATCTCTGATTAGCGAGAGAGTGAAGTTCATAACAACATTAAAATTAGTCCTTGGAAAGTTATATAAAATGCATAAAATTTCTGGGAAAAATTATATATCTAAGTGGGAAATATACTCTGTCCCCAGCTCTTGTCTTATTATGCATGATTGATGGAAATCATTCCCTCATGTGTCCAACAATGAAATAAAGGATGCTGTTTTCTAAAACTCCAAAACAAGCCTTGGAGAGTTTATTTGCTGGCATTTTTGGTATCAGGGCTCAGTGCCAGGGAGGGCAAGTCCAGCTGCTGCCCACTGCAAATCATGCCCCAGGTGTCTCACACCTGTGATGGCTGTGGAGTGGCAAGAGGCAGCGGGCAGGACACAGGTGTGCAGGGAATGGTGATGAGTTGGACAGGCATGGAGCACAGAGGAGGCCCGGTGGGTGCTTGCAGCAAACTTTAGCAGCACCTTACATACACTGAGCGTGCTTTGGGAGTGCGCTGGGCAATGGGAGCTGTAGCCTGTCATTGCCTGGAGTGCTCTGTGCCCTCAGAACTGTTAGGTAAGGTGGGAAAACAGTCTGGAGGGAACTGCCACTGGCACTGCCATTTTAGAATCATAGAATTGTCTAGGTTGGAAAAGACCTTTAAGATCATCAAGTCCAACCCTTAAACTAACACTGCCAGGGCCACCTTTAAGCCATGCCTCTAGGCACCAAATCAACAGCCTTTTAAATACCTCCAGGGATGGTGACTGAACCACCTCTCTGGGCAGCCTGTTCCAATGCTTGCAATGCTTTCAGTGAAGTCTAAACCCCTCCTGGTGCAACTTGAGGCCATTTCCTCTAGTCCTGTCCCTTGTTACCTGGGAGAAGAGACCAGCTCCAGTCTCGCTACAGACACCTTTCTGGTAGTTGTAGAGAGCGATAATGTCACCCCTCAGGCTCAGAATTAATGTCACTTACATCCAAAGTTTGACTGGACTTGCTCTTTATAGGTAAGGCCTATAAAGACCCTGCGTTCCCATCTCTGCCATAAATAAGGAGGCAGAAGTTCAGAATTGTGCTTTTGTCTTGCCATTTTTGCTTGCCATTCCACTGAAGGAATCTTCTTTTGCATCGTTAACAATTCAGGTCAAACAGGAATCAAACACAGGAATCAAACACATTAGCTATGAGAAGCAGAGAATTAAACACAATCCAGAAACAGAGATCCGTGGACCAAAAGGTAGCAAAGTCCCTAGCCACTGGGATGAATGGACATTAATTTGTCAAGAATTCATCAGTGTTATGAAGGAGAAGTATAAATAATAAAACGGTACAAAAATACCAGTCTTGTTGCTTTATGGACAAACCGACCTAGCCAGTCCAGCACCTTGAATGAGGGGAGACTGACATGGAAACCACGGCCTACATATCTTTACCCTTCAGGCATGCCGAGGTGATGGCAAGATCAAAGAGACTTTTGAAATGCCAAGTTCTGAGAAAGGAAATTGGGAAATATAACTCCAGAGTTAGTTGGAGGGGGCAGGGATGAGGGTCATGTTAGAAGGTGTTAACCACTGTAGAGAGAAGAGAGACTATTATCCCAGATGGTGCAGACATTTCATTGTGGAAATATAACTGTGACCAGCCCATGTTATAAGGTAATGAAATCTGCCACAACTTGAACATCAAAAGTGGTCACAGGCTATAAAGGAACAGTGTTTGTGGAAGCGGTAGGGATGAGAAATGCTGGATACTAGAGGCCGTGTCTCTGAGACGCTGTAGTCAAGAGGATCAGAAAGGAGAGGAAAGAAGAGATTGTCTTGCTGACAGCTGCCTGAGGACAGGAGTGAAGGACAAGTAAGGTATTGCTTCCTTTGTAATGAATCCAAGGTGTACCTCACCAGTCTGACATCTGCTGAGTAAACTGAGTTAGTTACTCAGACAAGTCCTTTTGGTCCACACTGTACATTCTTAGTACATTTTGTTTTAATTAGACCAGTTGCGTCCTTGACTGTTTGCAAATTTCATGCAGACTTTTCCTTAGTGGTGCTTCTAAGGAAGTCCTAGAGCTACAGAAAGATGCCTGGAGCATATCATAGTTGGGATGTTTGGTCAAAGGGGGCATGGACTATGGAGACCTCTCTCACAAGAGATGGCACTTGCAGGACAGAGGTCTGGCAAACACAAAGGAAATACCTGGATGGCCGGATGTGTTTCCATTCCTTCATCTTTCTTGCTTCTTATATCTTAGGATTTTAGTTTAATAGACACCAAATCAGAAAGAGGGATATCAATCAGCTTCCATGAAAAACATCACCGCAAAGTGGAAACGATTTGTGCTAAAACTGTACTTGTACTGACAATTGCTCAATACAAACTAATTGCTAAAAATAGGGAAAATCAAAAACTGCCAAGTGAAGAACTAGCTGCATCCAGCAGAGTGCAGCACCGCCCTAGGCGAACAGTGCATGAGCAGGACGGCTGTGAACCGTTTGCCTTCTAATCAAAAAACAACAGGTGTCAATTGCAAATAAGCAAATCTCACAGAAAATTAATGATACTTTTTCTTTTAGGCATTTTGAATAATAATTAGATGCATAAGAGATTGAATGTATTTTTCAACATAAATGTTTTGGGGGTGGAAAGGAGGAGAAAGAATCTGGGACTGGAATTGGAAGTGGGAGCCAGGACGATTCAGGCTGGACGCATGGCGAGGAGTGGAAAGTTAGCCCAAAAAACAATGAGTCGACTGGTAGCTTGGTAGCAGGACACTGAAATCAAACGAACTTACTGGACTGACAGAGCAAAGAATGAAATTAGAGGTAGAACAGGCAAAAAAGAATGAGATTAGTACCTGGAGCTGGAGCCAGAGAGAGGGGAAAAAAACCTCATGCTGGTAGAGATGAGACAGGAGGGATCAAAGAGGCAAGCAAAAAAGCAGAAAAGGTGTTCTGTTAACCAGTAAAGCCCATGTCTCTCCAAAGGCCTTGGAATGCATATGTGACACTCCGCTGCATACTGCAAGTCTCTGTGAAACCTTGAGGCCGACCTGGCATAACACTGCACTATGAAGGATGAAACCCTGATACCGCTATCATTTTGGCAGGAGTCAGCAGAAGAGGTCTATACCGTGAATGCAGAGGTTCCAAACCAACTGTACTACCACAGAGGTAATAATACGCTCCCATATTATAGAACTTTTGGTTTTGTTTTTTGTTCTTGTTTGCTTTTTTAAAAACACTAGGGCATTGCAGATAAAATTATTTTTAAAAACCTTGTTGCGGTTGCAGAGAAAAAACAGGCAATGCCAGCATTAAAATTGTTTTTACCCAGTCCCCAGTGAAAGGGCATTATGGTGGGGTCTGGAAGTACATGGCCACCTACTATTTCTCCATTGGAATTATGTTTCATTCTCTGTATGGAAAAAGTTGGTTTGGGGATGAACAGGTTCATACCATAAAGGAGGCTGCTTTCCCTCCCTTCATACCTCATTTGTTATGGAAGTACAAAGGATATAAGACATGAGACAGGGGTTTAAAGAAGAAAGATGGTGTCATGGTTAGAGTTACTGGACAAACCCTGAAGAACACCACTTTACTTCAGTACCTTTGCACCTCTGTAGTTTCGCCATGATATTTGGAATTTACTTAGTGAAACTGCTACTAGTCACTGCTCACTTGCATTATTCTAAGTGGTGATCATGTCATCTGCTGCTTGACTTGAGGGTCAGTGGTCTACAGTGTGCAGGACTAACAAAGGCTACAAGTGAATTTGTACTGTGCTTGAGAAAAGGACTATACACATCTGCATACTCTGAAAAGCCATGTCTTAGGAGACTGAGGCTGGGGAGGGTGACACTTCCAATCTTAATTTCATAAAATCATAGAAGCATAGAATCATTAAGGTTGGCAAAAATCTTTAAGATCATCAAGTCCAACTGTCAACCCAACACCATCATGCCTACTAAACCATGTCCTGAAGTGCTATGCCTATATGTATTTTGAACACCTCCAGGGATGGTGACTCTACCCCTTCCCTGGGCAGCCTATTCCAATGCTTCACCACTTGTGGGAAACACATTTAAGAATTAGATATTTTGCATCATGGCTTAAAAAATACTATGATATTTCACCTCGTTAGTGTCAATTGACACACTTCATTAACGGCAAGTGCAAAATATACAACTACCCAATTTAACAGAAGAGACTCAACTAGTCTGTCGATTTGATTTCCAAATCTTATTTTCTGACCAAACAATAAATGCATAAGTAAATTCTAACTTTGTTCTCAAAACTTGTTTTATTTTAGATTTCTACATTAACTTTCCCAGACTCTCTTTTCCATCTGATAATTTTCCCTACCCAATTATTTGTTTAACAGCCTGCTCCATGTACTCTTAATCTGGACTTTAAACTCTGGGCTAAGGGCTCTTTTTTATGTCCTGTCTGATTAACACTTAATATCTGAGACACTTCTTGCATTGAGATCTAAGCATTTCTGTAGAACTGGCAATAAATATTCTTAATACTAGCATCATAATATTTTCTAGCAAAGTAGCACTATATGCCAAAGATATGTGGCTCAATCTAGGCACTGCATCCAGGAGATCTAAATAATACTGGTGAAATGCACTTTGTCTACCCTGACCCACGGCATTCAGGAGCCATGGGAATGGGAACAAAGACAGAAGTTAAATCTACTTTCAGCAGCAGCACACGGTTCAAATAAACACATGTGGTTGTTATTCCATTATAAGGGAAGAAGTAATGATTTGCCTTACCAGCTGGAAGGGTGGTATTAGTCACTGGCCCTTTCCAGCTCCAACTCTACTGTGGGAAGGACAGAGCCTTTCTAGAGAGGGTTTTTGAGCAGTTCTGACTCGGCATACTGCTTGAGAAACCTGTGTACAGCCCACCCCAAAAAACTTACAGATGGTAGATAGCCACTTTCTTCTCTTCCCTAGCCTCTCAATAACATGTAGGAGTCAGCAAATTATTCTCTATAAAAGCAAAGGACTTCAACTTTTGATGTTATGGAAGTCAAATCACTATGCCAGAGATAAAGCAATAGATATTACTTCAGTTAATGCCACAAGTCCAACAACAACTACTGATATCAACAAAAGAAAGAAACACAGTCGCATCAAATGGAACTGAGTCTGTTCAAACTAAGCATAACAATGAAAATTCATACTTGTAAGACTTAAAATGGAGAGATAAGAGATGAGGGTCCCTACTCCTCCAGGATGGAAATGAGAATGATGTCCAAAGGATTTTCTGAGGGAAGCAAAAGAACGGGGAATCATTCAACCTTCTAAGGCATACCTAGGAGCCCATTTCCAAGGAGGAAACGCATCTTGCTCAGCCCTGGAAAAGTAATGACAGCTTATACCAGAGATGTTGTAAGTGGGGCAAAATGAAGACATGCATGGGGATGATGACCTGTATGAGAAGCTGATGATATTGTTTATGACACTGATAGTCATCTGAGAAGGCTTGTTTCTGGGTTCTCATTCTTGGGTAAAAGTAGCTGACACCAGTTTAGACTCAATCATACGACTAGAAGGACAGTAGACAAAGCCCCTTTCCATGTAAAAGTCTGGTTATTCCTGTAACACCTCCAAGTAGAGAAATGCCAGAAACCACCATTCCTAGCAGCTCAGTTGAGTGCTGAGACAGACCATCCTGGAATGCTTGTGGTAGAGCATGAAAAATTCCACCCATGTGGGACGTTTATCCAGCTGGCTGACAGAGTCTGTTATAGTTCTTACTCATCTCAAAGCCAGCCTCTGAAGAAAGGGCTTCCTTGGCTCCAGTGTCCTGAGTTCCTCTAGAAGCTGCCCAGTATAGCTGCGTGGCCCACTCTTGGCCCATTTCAGAATATTTTGAAACCAAGAATGTCGCAATACCTGATGTGAGATGACAGGAAGAAATATAGTGGTAAAGAAGGCTTTCACTGGAAGCTCTCTGCAGAAACTCCAGAAATTACTTCTAGTAACAATTAACCCCAAATGTCAAGATATATTCTTTATCATTTATTCCATGCTGGCTTCCAGAGTAAGACCAACAGCTCAATGTCCATGCAGCTCTGCTGAGTGGCCTAGAGGAACAATACAGAGCAACCCACTTCCTAGAGGGAAACCACAATGAAGGAAAGGTAATACCCATGCTTTCTCAAGGTACTGAAAGTTGGCTGTGGAATTCACCGTTGCCCAACCAAGGTTTGCAACACTTCAGCCAATGTCAGAAAAAGTCTTGTGTAAGAGTTTTGGAGATTGTTAAAGAAGGTCTGGAAGAGCTTTCCTGAGGCATACACCAGTGCTGAATACAAAGACTGAACTCTACTATCACGGGATATGCTGCTGGCATCCTCAAGCATGGCTTCATCATATCTTTCAGAGGAGCAGAAGAGGAGAAAGGATGGAGTCAGCTAGCAGTTATAGAAGCATTTTCTTCCTCTCTTTCACCCTTTCTCTTTCTCAGAATTGGTAGACATATCAAGTGTGCTTTCTTATCTTCTGTAACTTCAATTCCCACAGCCTCGGGTGTATTTCTAGGCATTTTAATAATGTTGTGCTTTTCCTTGAAACATCAGTGGCAGACCAGAGAGGAGCAGGTGGATAAGATATCTGGTGGACATTTTGTTTTAGTAGCACATCCCTTGGCTCAAATATCCCTGCTCTGGCCATCCCATCATGGTTTGGAGTAGGCTTTTTTTAGCACGAGGCTGGTCCCACATATTCTCTCTCTTCTTGCCTCAATATCCAGGAAGCTGCTTTTCAAAATAAGGCACAGTTGTCAATGAGCCCTTCCAACAGCAAGAGCATGCCTATCTATGTGTCTGATCACCTCATAAATGAACGTTGCATGAGATTAGATGCCTGCAGAATCAGAATGAGAAGCTTGAAAACAGAGACATAATGAACAGTCAGCGCCAGCAGGCACAAGACGTAGAGTCCTTCCCCCAACCAAGTACTGCATTGTACATGAGGTGCAGTGTCTTTTCACAGTATCACAGTATCACAAGGTTGGAAAGGACCTCTGAGATCATCAAGTCCAACCTATAACCTAACACTAACACCAACACTAACACCAACCATCATCTAGACCATGGCACTCAGTGCCTCATCCAGTCTCCCCTTAAACACCTCCAGGGTCGGTGACTCCACCATCTCCCTGGGCAGCCCATTCCAATGGCCAATCACCCTTTCAGTGAAGAACTTTTTCCTCACATCAAGCCTAAACTTTCCCTGACGAAGCTTAAGTCCATGCCCTCTAGTTCTGCCAGTGGTCACCCGAGAGAAGAGACCAACCCCTGCCCAACTACAACCTCCTTTTAGGTAGTTGTAGAGAGCAATGAGGTCTCCCCTGAGCCTCCTCTTCTCTAGACTAAACAGCCCCAACTCCCTCAGTCGCTCCTCATAGGGCTTGTGCTCCAGCCCCTTCACCATCTTCGTTGCCCTCCTCTGAACACATTCCAGTATCCTAACATCCTTCCCAAACTGGGGGGCCCAGAACTGTACACAGTATTCAAGGTGAGGCCTGACCAGTGCCGAGTACAGGGGGACGATAACTTCTCTGGTCCTGCTCGCCACACTATTCCTGATGCAGGCCAGGATGCCATTGGCCTTCTTGGCCACCTGGGCACACTGCTGGCTCATGTTGAGCTTCCTGTCCACCAGCACTCCCAGGTCCTTTTCTGCCTGACTACTCTCCAGCCACTTTGTCCCCAGTCTGTAGCTCTGCATGGGATTGTTGTGTCCAAAATGAAGTACCCGACATTTGGACTTATTAAACATCATCCCATTAGAATCAGCCCAGCTCTCCAATCTGTCCAGGTCCCTCTGTAGGGCCATCCTACCCTCTAGCAGATCAGCCCTTCCTCCCAGCTTGGTATCATCTGCAAACTTGCTGATGATGGACTCAATCCCCTCATCCAGATCGTCAATAAAGATATTAAACAGGATGGGACCCAACACCGATCCCTGGGGGACACCACTGGTGACCGTTCGCCAACTGGATGAAACACCATTCACCATCACTCTTTGGGCTCGGCCATCCAGCCAATTCCTAACCCAGCACAAAGTGCTCCCATCTAGGCCACGGGCTGCCAGCTTCCCTAGGAGTCTACTGTGGGAGACAGTGTCAAAGGCCTTGCTGAAGTCCAGGTATACCACATCCACAGCTTTCCTCTCATCCACCAGGCGAGTCACATGGTCGTAAAAGGAGATCAGGTTGGTCAGGCAGGACCTACCCCTCCTAAATCCATGCTGGCTGGGCCTGATTTCTTGACCGTTCTGCAGGTGGTGCATGATTTCACCCAGGATTATCTTCTCCCTGATTTTACCTGGGACCGAGGTCAGGCTGACAGGTCTGTAATTACCTGGATCATCCTTACGGCCCTTCTTATGGATGGGCGTCACATTGGCCAACTTCCAGTCTTCCGGGACCTCTCCAGTGAGCCAGGACTGCTGAAAGATGATGGAGAGCGGCTTAGCAAGCTCATCCGCCAGCTCTCTCAGCACCCTAGGATGGATCCCATCTGGCCCCATAGACTTATGAGGGTCCAAGTGGACAGCCCAAGCTGTTTCTGATACACTCTCCCAGACCAGACTAAAGCATGCCTATTCCAGGCATGAAGAGCACTGCAGAGTTTTGGGTAGGGCTGTGTCTTACAAGCCAAAGACAATATTGTGTGTGCAAGTACATTTTGCTTCCTTTGGTGTTTTGCTGTGTCTCTATGTTTGCACAAAGCTGCAGTGGGCAGAGCCAGCATCTGTTTAGAAATGGTGTGGTTGGGGACAGTGACTGATGAGGAAAGACAGTAAGGCCAGACAGATCCAATGAGATAAAACAGTGTTTGGTGCATACATGCATGCAAGTCTGGCCATCCAGAAGCAAAGCCAGAGTCGTCTTCATTTCTGACACAGCTGAACTCCTAGTAGATTTTGGCCCCTTGGTAATGCTGGCATTGCTATTTGTCTCGCAGGTTCAGAATGGGGCCACTGGATCAGGATGAAGGGAGTGTGACTGAACTCAGGACGGGTGTTTACTTTCTACACACGATGAGCTGTTCAAACACTCATAAGGTCAGTGGAGATCTAGTCAGTAGAAGGAATGCACCCTGAAGAGCAACGCAGCAGACCAGCCACAGCATGTGACACTCAGTTGCACAAACAGAGACATCAGTCATCCAAAACAGACATGAAGCTGACATATGACACAACACCAACACTAGATTTCCCCTTCCGGAGAAAGACCTGGAGACTACACTTTTGTTTAGGTGATGAAACCCATCCAGAACATCTACATTAGGGTGATTTAATCACCCTCTATGCACCAGTGAGTGTCCTGACAAGACTTCCATTGGCCACAACAAAAGCTTAAGCAAAGTAGAGCATGTATAGACATTTACTTGTGGACACCTAAATGTATCTCGGCTTTGAACTGAATCCCAGTCAGTCTGGCAGCACTGGCCAATGCAGGGGTGAAACATAGCCAAAGGGGATGTGAAAAGGAGGACAGAAAGCACAGCTACAGTTTTTGCTAGCACAGCTCATGCCATTAGGGTTTCCACTGAGATGGGGAAAGCACTGCACAGGAATGAGAAGATACCACACAGCTGTTTTAATTCATGTCACATACGGGAGCACGGGGAGAGACGGGCATAGCCACCATAGAAGAAAACACGGGTTCATTCACTTTTCAGCCATCTGAGGAAACAGACAGACCAATTGGGTTCAGATTCCATCTTGTGGACTTTGGGTACCCAGGAAACTGGGGCATGACATCATCTCACAGAAAGCAGATGGTCACTCATACGGCCTCTGTAACGCTGTAAGTAACCATCGGTTCTCTACACAGTGGGGAAGGTTCAGTTTTTAAGAAAAAAATCGACCAGTCAGTCACTGCTTACAATGTGCTATTGTCAAAAAGTTGCAAGAAAGTACACAGAAGCTACAGCACTTCAAAAGCTAACTTTCAAAAACTTCTCTCTCCAGATAATTTTGGCAGCAGACCCACTGCGGGTGCACAACTTCAAGGAGCAGGTGTGGCCACCAATCAGTTGGATTGACCAAAGTGGTGATTGCCCCACGCTGTACCCCTAAAGAGCTATTTATTCAAGGCATTGGCAGGTTTCCCCCACAGCATGCATATGCCAAACCACAACTAAAAGCTTAGCATTTAACCACGGAAGGGAAGTCTTGAAAGCAGTTCATGACAGTACACTAAAAACACTAGAGCTATAATTAAATCAGCTCTTAAAGTAGTGCAACTCTTTTTCGGGCTGAAACAGCACTCTATTTTAAACCTCATTGGAGAAAGAGGAGGAGAGAGGTTGAGTGGAACCCTTAAGTCTGGAAACTCTTTTCAGCGCACTAAACATTCACCAAGCCTTCCTGTAAGCATTGGAGTTTGTCCTTTCGAATTTCCATCTCGTTTGACCTCAAAGCGCGTTTCCAGCCCGGCAGCAGCTGTGAAGGACACCGGTGGGCAGGACGGGACAGCGGGGCTGGCACGTACGCGGCTGCGGAACAGCGCCTGCAGCTCGGGAAGCGCCGCCAGCGCCCGGCGAGCTGCGGGGAACCCAGACCCCACGGACACCCCGCAAGAGCGGAGCACCGGAGCCTTCCGCGCCCGCCCTGCAGTGAGCGCCGGTGCCGCTGGCGGCTCCGAGACGCTTCCCCTCGCGCAGCGGCACTTTTCCGTCTCCCCTCCCATCTCCTGTCCCCACCATCTCCTGGCTGAGCGGTCCCGCGGAGCGGTGCGGAGCCTGCGCAGGTTCCCCAGCTCCTCGCCCGCTTCCCGCCTCGCTGCCACCCCATCTATACGTCCCATCTCCTCTCCCCATCTCCTCCTCAACATCGAGCGGTCCCGCGGTTCGAGCGGTCCCGCGTAGCCTGCGCTGGTTCCCCGGCGGGTCTCCTGCTTCCCACCCCGTCGCGGCGCTTCCCGTCTCCACTCCCCGCTTCTCCTCCCCATCTCTCCTCTCCCTGTCTCCTCCCCACCACCTCCCGGCCACGCGACCCCGCGCAGCTTGCGCGGGTTCCCCGCCTCCTCTCCCGCTTCCCGCCCTATCTTCACTCCCCATCATCTCCCGTCTGAGCGGTCCCGCGGAGTGGCGCGCAGCCTGCACGGGTTCGCTGGCCCCTCGCCTGCTTCCCGACCCGTCGCGGCGCTCCACATCTCTCTTCCCCATCTCTACTCCCCATCATCTCCTAGCTGAGCGGACCCGCGGAGCGGCGGGGAGTCTGAGGAGGTTCCCCGGCTCTCCTCCCGTTTTCCACCCCGTCGCGGAGCTCCTAGTCTCACCTCCCCATCTCCCGGCCGCCCGGTCCCGCGGAGCAGCGCGGAGCCTGCGCGGGTTCCTCATCTCCTCCCCATCAGCTCCCCGTTCCTGTGCTCCTCCGCGTCTCCCCCCACATCTCCTCTCCCCGTCTCTCCTCCCCATTTCGCGGCCGCGCGGTCCCGCGCAGCGTGCGCGGGTCCCCTGGCGGCTCGCCCGCTTCCCGCCCCGTCGCGGCGATCCCCATCTCTCCTCCTCATCTCCTCTCATCCTCATTTCTTCGCCCTATCCCTCCTCATCTCCTCCCCACCACCTCAGGCGGCGCGGAGCGGCGCAGCCCCCGCGCATGGCGGTGCGGCTGTGCGTGTGCGTGTGCGTGTGCGCGGCGCTGTGCGCGGCGGTGGCGGGATTGCAGCTGACGCTCCTGCACACGAACGATGTGCACGCGCGGGTGGAGGCGCAGGGCGCGGGGGGTGCGCGGCGCTGCGCGGGCGCGGAGCCCGGCTGCGCCGGGGGGGCGGCACGGCGGGCGGCGCGAGTGGCGGCGGAGCGGGCTGCGCGCCCCAACGTGCTGCTGCTGGACGCCGGGGACCAGTACCAGGGCACCGTGTGGTTCTCCCGTTTCCAGGGCCGGGAGGCGGCACACTTCATGAACCTCCTGCGCTACGATGCCATGGTAAAGCGAGACGCGCTGAAGGGGCTTCTTCCCCTTGGGTGATGGGTCTGTTCCTTCCTGTCCTCCTGCACTGCCGGTTGTTTTGCACTGCCGCTTCCTTGAGCGCGTAGCTTTACATGGGAGAAGGCTGCAGGCCACGCTAAAGTCATGATGAAAAGTGACTGAGTGCACCCTTAGCAAGTTTGTGGATCACACTAAGCTGTGTGGAAGTGTTGATCTGCTTGAGGGATCTGAAAAAGCTGGATCAATGGGCTGAGACCAACAGGATGAGGTTGAATAAGGCCAAATACCAAGTCCTGCACTTGGGGCACAACAAGCCCAGGCAGCATTACAGGCTTGGGGAAGAGTGGATGGAGAGCTGCCTGGAGAAGGACCTGGGGGTATTGTTGACAGCCGTCTGAATATGAGCCAGCAGTGTGCCCAGGTGGCCAAGAAAGCCAGTGGCATCTTGGCTGTATCAGAAAGAGTGTGGCCAGCAGGACAAGGGAAGTGACTGTGCCCCTGTACTTGGCACTGGTGAGGCCACACCTCAAGAACTGTGTTCGGTTCTGGGCCCCTCACTACAAGGACATTGAGGTGCTGGAACGCGTCCAGAGAAGGGCAATGAGGCTGGTGAAGGGGCTGGAGAACAAGTCCTACCAGGAGTGGCTGAGGGAGCTGGGGTTGTTTAGCCTAGAGAAGAGGAGGCTGAGGGGAGACCTCATCAGTGTCTATGGCTGCCTGAAAGGAGGTTATAGTGAGGTGGGTGTTGGTCTCTTCTCCCAAGTAACAGGCGACAGGACAAGAGGAAAAGGCCTCAAAATGCACTAGGGGAGGTTCAGTTTAGACATCAGGAAAAACTTCTTCACTGAAAAGGTGGTCAGGCACTGGTGGAGCTGTGCAGGGAGGTGGTTGAGTCCCTGTCCCTGGAGTATTTAAAAGGCGGGTAGATGTGGTGCTCACAGACATGGTTTAATAGTGGACAGGTACATTGAACTTGATGATCTCAAAAATCTTTCCCAACCAAATTATTCTATGGTTCTAAGTGATGTGCTAGGTGACGGGCACCCAGCCGAATGAAGGCATGAGCTGGGAGCCCCATGGACAGCCAGAAACTGGGAGACAATGCCAAGACTACACGGAGGAAAAGACAGTGATGCAATGGAAAAGCTCCCTCTGAGAGAGGCAGGAGCTTGGGGTGAGTCGGGGGCTGGATGGGCTCTGATGTAGAGCGGTTGGCAGA
Organism: Tapera naevia; assembly: GCA_033556795.1. Lineage (NCBI taxonomy): Eukaryota > Metazoa > Chordata > Aves > Cuculiformes > Neomorphidae > Tapera > Tapera naevia. The sequence goes on along the minus strand of JAUMJJ010000079.1, from coordinate 1,263,133 downwards.
GGCATGAAAGTGAGCCCAGCAAAAGCCAGGCAAGGAGCCTGGCCTGCGACAGAGGGATTAACCGTGAGCCTCAAGCTCAGGCTTCAGTCCTGTGGGAAGAGACAGATGGCACATGTTGGCTGTGCTGTTTTGAAGGGTGATAATTTTTAGTTTTCATCAGCCCCACCCGGGTTGTGTCCCATCCCACCAGAGCTGTGGCCTTGATGGGGTGTAAGGGGCTGTGTGTGAATGACCTGGGGACTGTAACAGCACATCTGTGAGGCAGCTGTCTGAGACAGTGCCAGTCCCTCTCTCTCTTTTGGCGATCCGAGAGCTGAGAGGAAGGTAGAAGAATTTAAGACAGAGTTTGGGGGATGCCACTCCACATACTTACATCTTTTGTCTCAGGGCAATAGCCTATCGACACTTAAAGAATTGTTAACTTACTTTGCTTGCATATAACCCTGCAAAGGAGGAGAGACATCAAAGTTATGTTTGGGAGTGATCATTGTTTGAGAGTGTTCGTCCCAATTGACAGCTTGAGGGGAAAATCTGTGTATCACACCCTCTGTCTTCATCTTTTTTTGCTTTCTCTGGAAAGGACTGCACTCTCATTTCCCAGATTAAAAGTTGCTTAACCCATTTCTTCCCTCTGCCTCAGAACAGCTCTGGAAGAGAAAGAGATGCCTCAGCACTCTTTCCAGAATAAACACACTTCATACTAGACAGGCAGGTCTGTGAAGGGTGCTGGTTCTTGTTCACATGGCCTCACAAATGGTTTCCTAATCACCCTCAGCAAGTTTTAAAACAACATCAAGCTGATGATGCAATTGATACACCTAAGGGATGGGATACCACCAGGGGGACTTGGAGAAGCGGACCCATGTGAACCTCATGGGGTTCAACAAGGTCAAGTGCAAGGTCCTGCACCTGAGTTGGGGCAACCCCGGGGTATCAATACAGGCTCAGGAATGAAGTGATTGAGAGCAATCCTACCAAGAAGAACTTGGGGGTATTGTTGGATGAAAAGCTGATTGTGAGCTGGCAACATGTCCTTACAGCCAGAAGACCAACCATGCTCTGAGCTGCATCAAAAGAACTGTGGCCAGCGGGTCGAGGGAGGTGGTTCTAACCCTCTGCTCTGCTTTCATGAGACTCTCACCTGGAGTACTGTGGCCAGCTCTGGGGCCCTCAGCAGAGGAAAGACATGGACCTGTTGGAGCTGGTGCAGAGGAGGGCTGTGAGAATGATCAGAGGGATGCAACGCCTCTCCTATGAGGAAAGGCTGAGAGAGTTGGGGTTGTTCAGCCTGGAGAACAGAAGGCTCCAGGAAGATCTTTTAGCAGCCTTCCCTTCTTGAAGGGGTCCTACAAAAAAGCTGGAAATGGACTCTTTACAAATGATAGGACAAGGGGTAGTGGCTTTAAACTGAAAGAAGGTGGATTTAGATTACATATAAGAGAAAAATTCTTTACTGTGAGGGTGGTGAGGCACTGGAAAAGGTTGCCCAGAGAAGTAGTGGATGCCCCATATCCCTGGAAATGTTCAAAGCTAGGTTGCTTTGAGCAACCTGGTTTGGTGGAAGATGTCCCTGCCCATGGCAGGAGACTTTGGAACTGGGTGATCTTTGTGATCCCTTCCAACCCAAACCACTCTATGATTCTATAAAACTAACATTAGCAGGATTTTCCCTCCTGGTGAGTGGAAAATCCTGGTGAGAGAGGAGTGTGTGCATTCAGGACTTGTGCCTGGTGAAAGCTGGGAAGCACTTTGGGAATCTGCGGTGCAGAATTAGCTCAAGGTGTTTTTTCCTACCTTTCTTCTGAAAGCTTGCTGACCATCATTCCTCAGGCTTGCATTTGCTGGTTTGACTGGTTCATGGGCAGACTGGGAGCTTGTACAGTTCTTGATTGTATCACAAGAGGAAATTCTTTCGGGTAAAATCAGCAGTATTGAACTAGTGCTTGGTTTTAGAAACACATTATGTAGGAAACATCTGCAGACTGGTTAGGATGTTCAGGAGCTCTTTCATCTGAAGTTAAAAAAATTCCATGCCATACTGGATATCCAGAGACTTGTACTGGTTGCTAATGTCTTAGGGTAGTCAACCACTTGTTCTCTGTGGAGGTGCTACATGTTATAACTGGAATATTGTCAGTGGATAGAAAGGGACAGGATAGACTGAAAAGCTACAGAGACTTCAGGACCTTCCTTTGATGCCAAAGAGCCTGACGACAGACTTGCTGAGTGTTGAGCAGCGCTACAGCATCCTTTTTGATTCTGGTCTGGGGACCATGCAGTGAGGATGGTGGCTGGGGGGACGCAGAAAGCAAGGCAAGAGCCATGCTGTAGAAGGGTGAGCTAGTGTTTCTTTAAGCAAATTTGGGAGGTCACATCCGTAACAGAAGAGGTGGGGATTACTGGAATGTTTAAAAGTGGGATGCAGGAGTAAGATTACAAACAGGATGAAAGAGGGAACATGAGTCATACAAGTTGTTACAAGATGGGGGCAGGAGCTGTAGGAGTGTTTAGGGCAGCCTGGCAGCATTAGAGGTTTGTTCTATGAATGGGAAAAATTTCCTCTGGTTTAGGTTTGCCCTTTTCTCAGTTATGCATGTTATTACCTCAAGCCCATTCACTCCTCTTTATCTAGGTGTTAGCTTCCAAATTTTCTTGGCACTAGCCTTGTTTTTTTAGTGTAATTAACACCAAAATACAAATTAAGTACCACAAAGGCACTAATTGGAGGGGGGATAGAAGTCTTCTAAGTTGCATCCTTCTGTTAATTTGTTTCCTGATGTTGAAATGTTGTTAGCCTGGTTTCTTGTGAAAGGGAGGATTGTATGACCATGTGCTGTGTGCCTGAATATTTCTGTTTGTTGTGACTTGTACTTGTGTTGGTCACCATTCAGATATGGTGAAGGGATATTCCACAGGCACAGAGTCTTAGAAGCTTTGGGTCTAAGGGCAGTTAGGTAGAGTACAGGAACCCAGAATGATCCATATTCTCCTCCCCAGGGGAAGAGCGGCATCAAAAATAAAACTGTGTTATTATCCACCAGTGATTTCTCATGACCAATAGACTTTGTAACCACCCACACCATGGGAAAAGTTTTGATCAAAGCTTATATCCTGATGGACATGAAATAACCCAAATGCAAGATACAATGCCAAGAGAAACAAGATTTCGTAAGTGGTGTTGGTTGGGTTTTTTTTTTCACAACAAGCTAATGGCAGTTACATCTAATTCAAATTCACATTTGATTTGCAACTTTCTTTTTTTTTGAGGGGCAGGGGGTTAATTGCATATTTAGAAGAAATAGGAGGCATATGCATCAGCCAAAAGGAAATAGCTTGTTACCATTCTGAGATGCTCTACCAGTCCATGTATGTCTTTTCAGAACATCAGTCAGCATCAGAATGAGTTTCCTTAGAGTGTTATTTTTTAATTTTTTTTTTTTTCCAGCAAATTAGATTGCATTTCTAACCATATTCTAACTGCAATATAGTTGGAGTGCATGGTGTCTTCGTAAGTCAGGATTTTTTTTTAAGATCGTTATCAGTTGTTTTGCGTGCTGCTGCAGCACTTTTCCAATTTGGCTCCTTCATTGAGGTGTGAGTAGTCTTCTCACTAGCATCAGCAGGAGCAGCTGGTTGCCAATGCAAGTTACTGCCAATATCCTGATTTTTCCACAGGGCCATTGTCTACCTGTCTGTGGGGATCAGAAGAGCCAGGAGTCTTTGTCTCCCCCAAAAGAAAATTGCTGCCAATCAGCTGATTGAAATACTGAGCTTCCATGCCTGTAGTGACTTCAGGGTCCTGTTTGGGTTGGAACACAATCAGGGTTAACATCATCTGTTTGGGGAATAAAAGTTGGAATGATCACATAGGGATTGTTTATCTAAGTAGAGCAGAGGAGGCATGTAAGTCTTCTTAGATGATGAATGTGGGTTTTTCCACTTAGTTTTCAGCATGAAATTGTGACCACACCTCTCTGGAAGAGTTGTCCCATTGGCTTTAGCAGCCCTTTCGTGCTCTGCTTCGGTTGCCACCTGAAAACTTGTACCAAGTTACACAATTACCATATTTCTGTAGACAGCTTTTCCTTCACTAACACCTAAATATGCTACAAGGTTCTTATATTGTGCTTCCACAAAGTTGCTGTCTGGAGGTTTCGCTGGCTATTGCCAAACTTGCAGGCACAGGCATGTAGAAACTTAGGCTGAGCATGAAAAAGGGATGGGTAGGAGAAAGTTCCATTGTCCTTTAAGGTAAGTCCATTTTTGTCTGCTTAACCAATCCTAAACAACTGAACGTTCTCATCTTGTTGGAATTACCTTGCTAATAGAAAACCTGGACTGCTCGTTTGTGTGATAGTCTTAGCACTTCAGTGCTATTGTGCACACACACTTATGGATTGTCTATGGAGATTCTCCCTAGTTGATAAATATTAGATTTTCCATTAGAAAATGATACGATGACTAGAAAGTATTTTCTTGTTGTATGTTAAAGCATACAAGAAATTTTACTAAATATGAGTTAAATGTTTTAAATCTTGTAGTCGAAGCACAGCCTCTCAAAGTGCATGTAACAAATTATCATTAGCACTTAACATTTTATTTTTTAAACTTTTTTTAAAAAAGTATTTTTTAAACAACCGTATATGATTACAAACACATTTAGATTTTGACTTGCACATCTGATAGAAGACAGTCTGAAAAAGAAATCCTAAACCTAAACAAAATATTTCTGTGTTCATGAGAAACAGGAGTGTGCTGTTGTAGACAAGAGGGCTTTTTCTTTTCCCCTTGAACGTAGACTTTGTTTTCTCAAACATACCTCCTATTTCATTTATGAGAGTGTTTAGAGTGAATATTGAAGGTAGGGTCTTATATTTTCTTCTTGCTTTTCACAGGCATTGGGGAACCATGAGTTTGATAGAGGTGTGAGCGGATTATTGGATCCTTTTCTTAAAAATGTTAATTTTACAGTCCTGAGTGCAAACATTAAGCCAAAAACCCCATTAGCGAATGAAATGATGAAATACGTTAATCCTTATAAAATAGTACATTTCGGCTCAGAATCAGTAGGAATTGTTGGCTACACCACAAAGGAGACTTCCTTTCTTTCACAGCCAGGTATGTTTTCTTTACTATATAAGTTTGTCTCCTTTGTTACTATTTTATTACTTGCCCACCTGTGTGTGCCTAAAAATGAAAGTTTTCAGCTGAAAAGTGAGAAGTTTGTTGGTATTTACTTGTGTTGTATTGTTATTACTTGTGTTATTCAGCTTTAACTGCCTGATTTTTAAACTGGAGAAGGCTTATTAACATTAAAAGCCATTTGCTTACAGACCTGAATTATTTAGCATCACTAAATTATCTAAGCATAGGTGAGAATTATCTAAGGTCAATGAGATTGCAGAAGAACTGGGGGGGGAGGTTTTTATTATTGTTTTGTTTTTTAAAATTTATATTGTTTTTTATTTTGTCATTATTTATCCATTTATCCATTTAAACATATGTTGAAACATGAGTACAGCTTGTATCTAGAGTGAAATTTGTTCAAACTAAGGCATTTCTGCATGTGTTGAAATTTTGCTCTTGGATGCCTCCATGCTGAAGCCCTAAGTAAAAGCAAGGAGAGCTTCATAGATGTTTTTGAAGCAGAAATTGTTCAAGATGTTTTTAGCCTGTCAAATATTTCCAGAAATTAGACTACAGAAGAAACACCCGTTCAGCTTTTACCACAATTGCTTCATTCGTGAGTAAAATTAGAACTGACAAGGAGAAAGACTTCTCAATTTCTGACTGTTTTTCCAACGTTTAAGGGGGTTTGGTTTGTCGAGGTTTTTTTTTAGTAGAATAAAATGGCCTATTGGAATGAGAAACACATTTAAATCAGCTGTGGGAGATCTGAGTCTCTACCTGCTCAAAGCTCAGTCCCCCTCTGACAAAATTGGACTTTCTTCCCTGGTTCTTGCAGTAGGGATGCCCTTAAGCATTGGTTTAAAGCATTTTCCACATTGAGAAAGGACTTAATATTATTACTTCTCTTTCCATTGCTTTTTAATGCAGGAGTGATGCATAACTTGCTTGAGAAAAGGAATATTCAGTACTTTGAAGAAATATTGGAATATATAACTGTTCCTTCTGTGTTTTTTAATACCTATGCTGGGTGTTTAAACTGTTAGGAAGTGGATGTCTGTGGTGAGAATATATTTCTGTATTTCACTTGTGGTTTAAGGTGATGTGTTTTTGGAGTCCTATCTCTTTTTCCCCAATGAAAAAGAAAATTGATCTGTATTTTGTGTATGCTATAGAATTTCACCTGTGTTTGAGGGCATGAGGGTAGATATCACCTGACATCACATTATGTTTGAAAAATGGACATCCATCCAATATCGTTCTTCATTAAGGATTAATAAAATAGATCTCAGCTCTTCTTTCAAACAACTGTTGTGGTGCAGTGAGGTCATCAAATTAACTTTCTTGCAAATAAAATATACTAGAGGAAAATCCAGATAGTGTTGGAATGATTCTCTGAAGCATTTAAATACTTTTCCAATAACATCTAGACATCATATTGAACGACTCAGTATGCTGAGACACTATAACACAGATCGCAACTAGAAAAAACTGTGTTAGCTCCATAAGTGAAGCTGAAGCAGCCATAAGATAAGTACAGCTCGTGGTGCAATTGAGCAACATTTATAATAATAAGAGTTTTTATAGTTTTCCATTTTGCCTTCTCAGTGTGTGGAGGAACACTTGGAAGCTTTGAAAATGTGAATTAAGAATATGTTAATTTAACTCAGTGACAGTCTGTCATCTATGACCTAGCAGTCCTTCAGACTCATAAAATTTATGGCAGAGGTGGGTCAGTGGCAAAATAATTATCAACCCAATTCCTGAATTCAATGAATAAGATACCTTGGGAATGTTAAATCAGCACTTTGCTTATCTCTACGCACTTCTTCCAGATAATTCAGTGTTCTCAGGCTCTGCAGCAATTGCTTTGGCATGCTGTATGCTCTTAGGGCATTCTCAAGGCAAATAAGAAGCTTGAGAATTGCTGAAACGTGAATTCCTGCATGACTACATTTTGGAGTAATCTCTTGTGAGTGTGATTTCTTCTACTGTTAAATCTCAATAACTTCCACAGAATTATGAAATTACAACTTGCACTTTTCATAGTCTGCTTAAAACAGCTATCAAAGTACTTGAACAAAGTATAAAGTTCTTAAATGTCAATGTTTCCATTGTGAAGGAACAATTAATCTCTACTGAAGGTACTGATAATGTTACTGTTTGGAAATGATAGGGATGGGGAACTCGGCACAATTTAGACATTACAGCCAACTGGCAGTTTTTCTAAAGTTCTCTTCCATTTTGTCATATACAACTGTCTCAGCTGGATGCCAGACCAGTTTTTTCCACATCCTGCAAGACTTGTTCAAAACCTGGCACACGGACAGAGTTAACTGTGTATTTGCTTTGCACTGATAATCCCAAGACTATCTTTCTAGTATTTGATAGTGCTGACTCACTTGCTTTAGTTCTGTGTTGATGTTGTAAACCCCACAAAAAAGTTGATGCCTTTATCTCTCCTGAGAGATTCTACATATACATTTGGTGCTGTGAAGTAATATATCTCTTTGTTCACTGTCTTTTTGTATAAAGTAGAATCCAAAACTGCTTACTTGGTGACCCCAAAAGGCAGCAAAATATTCACTAAAACTATAACTTGGTAGAGTTTTCTAAAATGGAATTTTAAATTCCATTTATTCCACTTTATTCTGTCTTGCATAATGTTTTTAACATACAGCCAGTTCTTTTTTTCTTTTTCATTTATAGCACAGTTTCAGTGTTTTATCTGAAAATCTACCCCATTTAAAAAGAGAAGAGGATATCACATCAGTTTAATGCCTTGAAAGAGAAGTGAAATACTAACACAAGCTGTAACTAACTCTTAAATAAGCACCGTATTTCAACTCAGATTATTTTGAAAAATGCGTAGTGTATTCCTTTTTGCCTGGTCTCTTAGGAAAATGAGCACTGTGTAATTGCTTTTACAGTCCCCTGCTGTGTAACTTCTGAACTTGCTGGTCCATTACAGCTCAGTTTGGTCAAGTGCTGAGATGAGTAGCACACGAAGCTGTGTAAGATGCCATGTCTAGGTTGCACAGAAGGGGTGCACGAAGCTGCTGCAGCCCCCAGGCAGGAACCCCTTTCTGAGGGCAGCAGGCAGCAGCTGAGCAAGTGGGTTGGCAGTGCCACTGCCCACCCCTGCGCTGTTGGCTGCCTGTGCTCTGCCGTAAGAGCCCTGGGAGAGAGATGGACTTCCTGGCATGGGATAGGCCTTGGACTTCCCCTCATCGTGAACGTTTGTTTTAATGTGGGTTGAAGATTAATAATAATGTCTTCAGCGTATGGCGCATTGTAGGCTGCAGTGGCATAGAGGGTCAACAGAGCTGGTGCTGATGGGGAGAACCTGGTTATCATGGGCCACCTGGCTGCATGCCATGGCAGTCCTTAGCCTGCAGGCAACTGTGTGCCAGCACAGCTGGTCAGCAGCTCCCTCTTACTTTTCGTTTTGCCGTGGTGTGTATGGCCTTTGTAGCTGGTCCAAGGTTTGAGAGATGAGCTCGTGGAAGGCCTACACTCAAGGAGCATGTCTCGGACGGCTTCTTCTGCCAGTTGCTCTGCATCAGGCCCAGTTTCTGTCAAGCACAGGGGTGTACAAACAGAGGCTGAAGTTGGTGGCTTCCTTCAGGCTGGAAAATAAAGGCTGAGGGTGAACTAAGTGCAGTCTTCCACTATCTTAAAGGGGTTTATAGAGAAGACAAGAACAGATTTTTCCCAGAGGGGAACAGAGAAAGGGGAAGAAACAATGGGCTCAAGTACTACCACAGGAAGTTATGGTGGGACGTAAGGAAAAAATTTATCATGGCAAGAATGGTTAAGCCATTAAACAGTTTGCCTGGAGTGGTTGTGGAATTTCAGCTTGCTCATATAACACCCTGAACATCCTCATCTGGCTTTGAGTTTCTACTTTGAGTGGGTTTTGGACTAGATGGCCCCCAGAGGTCCCTTCCAACCTCAGTTGACTTATGCCTCTTTGATTCTAAGAAGAGATCCGCAGGAAGAAAACGTGTGGGGATGCACTGCACAATTCACTCTGCAATGTGCAGCACAGAGATTCCCTCTGGCAGTAACAGAACTATTCAATGGGTGTGGTGGTGAACCAATTTGTGTAACCCTCTTTTATCCCTTCCATTGTAGCAGCTTCCTCTTCATTTCCTGAGACATTCTGTACTGGGTTGTGAATCCGTTTTGCTCCTCCTTTTGTTATGAAATAATGTAAATCTTTTGACTTTAAAGGCATATTTCAGAATGGTTTGTTCAAAAACTCTGCAGGGAGGGGAGGAATTAGGTTGAGGAGGAATTGGTAGAAATATTACTTGATTGTCTTCACCAGAAAGTTTAGGATTATAATTTGTTCTTAAAATCTATTTTGAAACTTCGTCAAATAAATTAGCCTCTTACATAGGAAGTCCTTTTGTGCAACTCAAAACATTGTGCCCATGATAAAAGCGTATGTTTGTTTAGTGCTCTTGTAACAATTTGTCATGTTAAAATAATTTCAGTGTGCACAGAAAGATTGTGAGTTTCCCAACATTGTGATCTGGAAAAGGTTTCTCCTTTCCAGACTTTCCGTTCTTTATGTTCTTGTTTCAGGATGGTAGCTCAGTTGTGTGCTGTGCTGTACTGGTATTACTTACTGAGTGTGGTTCATGTTAGGTAAGATAATTTGCATGAAAAAGCAATTTAGAGTTTAGTGCAGGACTTTGAAGAAGCTGTTGTGTAAAGCCTTGGGGAGTGTGTTTAAAATTACGTGAGTGTGGAGTAAAAAGAGATTTAGCTCAAGAGAAGATGGAAGATCTCAAAGAAATATAATTTGGGAAGAAAAAACCTTTATAGTATCATACATGTGTTTATATTCAAACACTTACCACTATATTTAGTTTCCTTTCTCTAGTTAAATAATAAAAACCATTCCATTTTTCATCCCACCATTGGATGTTACTGGAATTTTTTTATGGAGTTACAACTTGTTTAGTAGAGGCAAGGGCATACAGCTTAGTGCAGGAATGTTGTATTACTCTAAGCACACGAGTGCTCCTGAAAGATTGGAGAACATCAGATCAGATCAGGAGCTTGAACCAACTAAGGGCATTTGAATGTCACTGACACTCAAAGTTCCATTAATTATATGAAATATTATCCAATATCAACTACTTCTTTTTGAAACTAGTAATTAAACTACTTTGTAGATACAATCATGTTTGTTTGGTTTTTTTTAAGGAGATGATGTAATCTTTGAAGATGAAATTGAAGCATTGCAAGCACAGGTGAATGAACTTACTGCTATGGGAGTGAACAAAATAATTGCACTAGGACATTCTGGTTTTACTGTGGACAAAAGTATTGCCCAAAAAGTGAAAGGAGTGGATGTCGTAATTGGAGGACATACAAACACATTTCTCTATACAGGTATCTTATTTCTTTCTGAAGTGTTTCTTCTTAAGCAAAGCTGAAACTGTTTCTTTTTAAACTGAGAGAACTTTCACAGTTTACTGCTGGCTGTATTGGACCAGATTCATAGCTGGTACCTATCTGGAACTTCCGTGGAGGAAACTGATTTAAAACAGCAAGTGCCCAAAATCACTCCAAGTTTCCTTAATACTGTGGATGTTCGAGGTGACCTATACAAAGCAGGACAGAGAAACAATGGTAGTAATACCGGTAAATTACTGCCAAGCATGCTGTACTTGTTTCAAGCTCACACATATAAGGGATTATACAAGATGTTTACATTTAAACTTGTATGTGACTTAACCAAAACAATCAGTCATATAAGACTTAAGACGTGATATTAATGTTTTTCCATAGAATCTGATTCTGTATTAATAGGTCTCCATTAAAAATTAATAGGTCTGCCATTAAAAAACTTTTCCTAAGTTTTCTGTCTTTTTCAGTCTCTCTTTAATCTCTCACTTTATTCCTCTTTTCCCTGGAGGTAGTCATCTCATTCCAAAGATAAACATTGTTGATCTGATTTCTTCCACAGCAATACTACTTGAGGCAAAACTTGCTATCAGCAGCTTCTCCCGTGCTGCTGCCTTCCCTGTGCAAGTGTGTAAGGACACAAGTAAAAGAAGAGATATTTGGGGGAGAGAGGGAGAGAGACTGAGAAATACGGATCCACTTACCGAGTCAAAACATGAGTTCTGACAGAATGAGGTCTGGGTCTGTAATTTTTGTTCCAAGTGCTGAGAAGTACTTGCTAGTCCACCTAGGATTTGTGAACCATTCCCTTCTGAGTAAAAACTGTCCAGCCAGCAATCACAATGAAATAGTCACATCTGTGGATGTGATTTGAGTGCAGCATAAAACATACAATTTTAACTGTTTGTGTGTGTGCCTGTGTACATTAAGCCTGTAAGATCTGATTTAAATCAAGAGAAGTAATCAATAAACAGTAGCAGAATTTGGGAGAATGTTTCAGCTTAGTCTAAGTAGAGACATACCAGCTGGTCAGCTGAATCTCTTGACTGTCACGAAGTGAGACACATGCTGCCCATGCAGGCATCTCCATAGAGATACCTTAATATAAGGGCCCAATCTTGGACTAGTCCAACTTGTCTGTCTCTAAGACATTTGCAAATCTCCAGTTTATCCACAGATTATGTGGCAAACGTTGTCTTGATTTGTTCAGGTATGGTTTGGGTTTGTAGAACTGATTCAGACTGTAATGGTAGTTTTAGGTCAGAGCATTTTAATTTCTTGTTTTCATCAGAAATTATGTTTTGAGAATGTAGTGCATTGGCTAAAACAAGGTAAGAAAATAGGTTACAGATTCTTCAGTTACTCAGTATTTCTGCATTTGTAATGAAACAGCATATCACACTTTGAGATTTGTGCAACAATTCTAGTGCTCTTTTCTTTGGGGATTAGATGCACTGAAAAGTCTTTTCATTTCAGAAGGAGCACATACATCTTGTAATGGAATAATATATTAGTGATAATTAATCCTTCAAGAAAGGACGTGTTTCTTTAGGAAGCAAGAAATAAATAAGGCTCTGGACAGGCACTTAACCATGTGCAGCTGATGTAAACTAAAATGATTACCAGAAAGCATAACTTTCTCTTGCTAATGCTCTGTTCATTTGAAGACTACACAATGGCAAGGGATCAAAACTGCTGCTTTTTTCAGTTCCAAAAAAACAAAAGCAACTTTTGTGTGCGTAAGTCCTGATGGATTCTCATTAGCTACAGTATTTCTTAAATTTTTCCCAAAGTAAATGTTGAATTGTGAAGAGGCACCACCAGAAAATCAACTCTGTCAGATGGGCAGAAAGTAGAAAAAATACTTCTCTAGTAAATTTGGCTCAGCTTGTAGTTTCTTGTAGCTGTTCTTCCTGCAGAAGGGGAAGGATTAGAGATGGATACGAACTGGAGTTCCAGGAGGAACATTTGTCATGTTGCTTATCCCAGGTTTTCTTCTAGCATAAACAGCTGTAAATGGAAGGAAACAAGTTCTGTAAGCGGTGGAAGTGAAGAGCCTGCTTTCCTCTGGATCCACATCCACTCCCCCATGCTTCTGTCTTGCTGGCACCCCAGCTCTCACCAACACAGGGATGGGAAATACTGCTGGCTTTGAACAGGAGCGAGCAGCAGGCTTTGAGGGAGCTCTGCAGTGGGGCCTGCCATGCAGCACCTGATACCTGTCAGAGCAGCTCCACCTTAATCTTTGGTGAAGGTGGGGTAGAAATACTGACCAGAATAACAGGGGGGAGTGATACTATTTAGACAGTATTGTCAAGGAGACGGGGAGAATGCTGGTACCCTTGAGATAAGAGCTGTGCTGTGTCGTTTTGTTTGCCACTTTCCTCCCCAGTGTGGTTTCTAAATTCTGTGGTAGCATGTGCCAAATGAGCCGAGATCTCTTTTCTCTGTAAATGCCTTGCTTTAGCTTGTTTCCAAGTCCTACACCTAATCACCCTTCAAACTTTGCAGGCAGATGAGAGTTTTGAATCTGTGATCCCAAAATTCTAAATGTTAATGAAGTTTGGTTTTGCAGAGGGTTTGCAGCCTGTCTGAAATTTTGGAGGCTAAGTTTGGTGTAGTTAAAAAAAAAAAAAACAACAGAAAGTAGTTGGGTATAAGCACAAATTGACAGAACCACTTGTAGGTATTCTGACTGCATATTATCCTTAAAGATAGTTTAGACCTTTTCATATCAGGATGTTCTCTGTATGTTTTACTAACATTCTCATTTTGTATCTAACGCAGAATAGTGTAGTGTGAAGGCGTAACAAAAAACCTTTCAGCCAGAGGCTGATATGTGTGCATTACTGAGAAGTTTACATAGAAAGAATTGGAGTGAAGAGTCCTTTTGTTGCTATTGTGCCAAGTCATGGAGGAGTGTGCTCTCAGAACTTAAAAACCACTGTGGCAGTTATTAGAGCTTGTGTCCTGAAAACAACATTTTCTCTTAGGAAAAAACATAGCTAAACAATCAAATGTGTGCTTGTCATCCAATACATTCATTGTTGGTTTTGCTTAATATCCTATTTAGCTTTTTTAAGGCCGAGAAACATTTGCAATGTCATTCTAATAATTCCTTGAAGGTCACATGAGCTGAAGACCTGCTTCACATGCTTGTTTCATGCAGGCACCCCACCCTCTACTGAAAAGCCAGCTGGCCCATACCCGTTCATGGTGGACTCAGATGATGGGAGGAAGGTGCCAGTTGTACAAGCTTATGCTTATGGAAAATATCTTGGTTGCTTAAATGTTACATTTGACAAGAAAGGAAATGTAGTCGAAGCAGTTGGAAATCCCATTCTGCTGGACAGCAGTGTTCCTGAAGGTATGTGGATATCTGAATCTGCCTGCAGCACGCTGGTACAATCCAAGTGTTAATATGTTAAACATTGGCACAATGTCTCAGAAGAGTTCATCTTTCTTCCTGAGCTCACAGCTCTCTTTAGTGTGCTGTTCAGGCTCTGTTACAGTTGTACCTGTTTGCCTCGATTTCTCTTTCTGAACAGCGGCCTGTGAATATGCATAAATTCAGAGGATGTTTTTTGTCTATTTAAAGTCAGTGAATCCTTTTTGTAGGAACTCAGGTGATACCTTCCCTTACCATTTAGCGGAGCCCATTTCAGCTGGCCCTGTAATTGTGGTTCTATGACTAATTTTTGCTGTTTTCCAGGGGCCGGGTATCACAGTATCACAGTATCACAAGGTTGGAAAGGACCTCTGAGATCATCAAGTCCAACCTATAACCCAACACTAACGCCAACACTAACACCAACCATGGCACTCAGTGCCTCATCCACTCTCCCCTTAAACACCTCCAGGGTCGGTGATTCCACCACCTCCCTGGGCAGTGCATTCCAATGGCCAATCACCCTTTCAGTGAAGAACTTTTTCCTCACATCAAGCCTAAACTTTCCCTGACGAAGCTTAAGTCCATGCCCTCTGGTTCTGCCACTGGTCACCTGAGAGAAGAGACCAATCCCTGCCCGACTACAACCTCCTTTTAGGTAGTTGTAGAGAGTTTAGAGAGTTGTAGAGTTTTAGAGGGTATGGCAGCATGCAAATATTATACACAAACCCCATGGCTTCTAGTTTTTCAGTGCTGAGTGTGTTAAATATTTCAGCTCTGAAACATTTAAAGAACTGGCAGGAGGAGAGCCTGTTGTTTTGTGTTCATAATTCTGTCCAACCTCTGTTACCTGCTCTTTGTTGGGTGTGTAGTTACTGGGGGCTGGTTCTTCAGTCTTTGTTTTTTGTCCAGTTTTTGCTGTGTGAAGTTCTGAGCTTTTATCAGACTTTCTACATTCTACCAGAGTGTTTATAAAATAACTCCTTTAAAAATGGTGTGTTAATAGATATTCTTATTAACTGTGTTATTGTCAGTGATGCATTAATGTAGTGAGGTGAAGTAAAGAGACTTTACATTCTCTCTCTGGTGTCAGTAAAAATTCAGATTGATAGGTGTTCTCATTTATAAATATTGCTGTTGCTGACAGGTATGTCACAAATTTCTTAAAACAAATAGCAAATATAAACCAGTTGTGACATTGTATATACAAGTATCTTTGTATCTTTTTTTTTCTGAAATAATTAAGTTTGCACCTGGCAGACAGGTGTGCATATAGAATTAATTTCTATAAAGGATTTTTTCCTTGACCTTGATATTTGAGCTAGTGTTCCTTTTAGCACTGTGTTAAAGGGGAAGAAGCTATTGGGGGAGGAGAGCGAAAATATGATGTCGAATAAAGACCAAGCTCACTTTTATATTATAAATTCTTTTATAGAAGCTCTCATCTGCTGAAGTAGGTGCTAGAATTGCCATTGGTCAGAGGTTACAACAGGACTGGGCAAATGTATTTTTAACTGTTATAGAGGAGATAACCTTGCACAGGAATAGCTTGTTCATTTGCTTGCTCCGTCCTGCTTACTCCCTTTAGAGGCTTTGTTTGAAGTGAATATAAATGTCTTGTTGCTTGAAGAGCCTTTAGGGAAAGTGTAACATTTTAAAATCACGAAGTATTTTCCCTAAGCTTTGTATTCACTGAAGTGTCATTAATATAAGGTATGTGCCATGCTTATTTTACGCTTTTATTCTACTTTATAGATGAGCACATTAAAGAAGAAGTGGAAAAATGGAGGAAGAACCTGGGAAATTATTCTAAAGAGATCGGGAAAACTAGTGTTTACCTGAATGGTACCAGCCAAGCATGCCGTTTCCAAGAATGTAACATGGGAAATTTGCTTTGTGATGCTGTGGTAAGACGTTGCCACCGCAGGTGGCAATCACTTCTAAGTGTTACTCCAAAGCTATCATATCAGGTGAAATACTCCCAGGCTCCAAACTATCAGCACACAGGCTCTGTGCTGCTTTCCAACACCGTAACGTCTAGTGCATCCCTAGAAAGATCTGGCAGAAGCAAGACTATAATGGATCTTGCCGTATGGAGTAAGGAGCAGTTTGTCCTTTGTCTATATCCTCATACAGAGAACAGCTTGTTCACAACTGGTTCTGAGGCTGCAGTTTTAAGAGCCCCAGTGGTCTGATCTAAGAACCTGTTCCTCAAGCCAGGAGGAGAGCTCGGCTTCCCTGGCCCTCCCCTGCCCTGCTGTTGCCCCCCTGCTCACACACTTACCTTCTGTCCTGTCATTACTCACTGGGCTCTGCTATCACCCTTTTCTAATGCACTAGCCCAGAAAAAAATATACTGTATAGTTTTCTTCTGAGTTACTGCTATGAATTGTCCTCCCAAAGAATTCCAAAAGGTGCAGCTGAAGCAAAGGAGGGGGAAAGGCCATACACACAATCAGGCACAGAAGAGGTAAAAGTCTGCAGCACCCCAGCTTGGAGGGAGCCACTGGCCTCTACTGCATCCTGATAAGTCTCACTGGGCTTTAACAGTCACATACACCAGAAGGTCTTTTTATGAGAAGCCGCTTCTAGTTTTCAAACTAGCTGGTTCTGATTGTTTTGCTCTCCCACAGCAGCACCATTTCCTTTGTGCACTCCAGAGACAAATATTCAGTAATGTGACTGTTTCCAGAAAATGACCACTGCCATAAATGTCTTGCTGCATTGCCACGAAGTCAGGAGCCAATTAATAATCATGAGTTTTCATTTCGGTATTTCCCCAAAGCTGTTCATCCAGTCCATGTGATTACTTTTATTGTAATCTTCAAAATAATTCTTACTATGAGCTGATTTCCAAATTAGATTAAGATTGAGGAGCGTGTGGTAAGAGTGTACTCCTGTCAAGCCAAGATTCTGTACTCGAATCTGCCCGTCTCCACCAGCTTGCAGGTCAGGGACTTCCCAAGCTGGAAATGGTGTCTTGGTACTTACTGGCTCCTGCTAGAACTTCTTTTCCCTGAACTTGGCCCATCTCCTCTTGTCTGTCTTCAGCCTTCAGAACAGCCGGTGGCAGGGCATTCCACTGCTGACATACACATCCTGCAGAGACCTTGCTCTTCTGTCTGCGTGCAGCGTGCTAACCACTGGCTGGATGCCTGCAGGAGGCCAAGGAGTAGTCCTTGCTTTGGAACACTTGCTTCCTGTCCAACCCTCTTCATGCCACTCATGGCCTCTCAGATATTTTCCTCCTGTTGCCTCTTTATCAGGTCAGACAGTCCTAGCCTGCGTCATCATTCTACGCTCAGAAACTTTTCTGTGTCTTTGACTGTCCTTGTCCCCTCGCTCTGAATCTTGCTTAGTTTTTGTCTGAAAACACACCGATTCCTACCCAGCCTCCACATGCTCTATTTGATTTATAGACTTCTGTCACGTCCTTCCTGTATGTCTGTCTTTGTGAGACAGAGAAGTTGTAACCATAATCATTCATGTATGGAAACCAGTTCATCCCTTCCATTACCCTTGTTTCGTTTCTCAGGCTTTTCCTGTTCTACTCGGTTATTTCCGAGGATGAACACTGTAGGCTTATTATCTTTATGCAACTGAGTAAATCCCTGGTCTCCATTTTCTTTACTATGTAGGATGCCACAAGCAAATTTTATCTTGGCCTTGCATTTTGTCGGTTTTGCCACTGTTGGAGATACGATGCTGTGCAGAGTAGACTTTTGGGTCTGACCTAGCATACCTGTTTCCCATTCCTCCACTCTTCTGCATCTTTCTAGTTTGCCAAGACCATTCCAAATATTTAAAAAATAATCTCAGAGAAGCTGAAAAATCTTGATTTCCTGTGACATACAAGAGGTAGATAAAGCTATGTATTTCCCTACATGTTTCTAATGTACAGATATATTTAAGGTCCTCCACTTCCCAGTTCTCTAAATATGCTCAGATGATTTGTCTTCACATCACAGCTATTGGAAACAAAAAAATCATCCTTTCTTTGTTCAGCTGGCCTGCCCTGATCATGTCATACACACACAAACTATGGGAGAGTTTGAGAGTCTTTTACAGGAAATACTTTAACAAAGAAAAACATATTCTAATGTGGTTTTGCCATGGTTTTTTTTTTAGAATAAGGTAATAATTTACAGTGGGGCTGAAGGTAATGTCAAAGAAGATATAAGACTTTTCTCTCTCTTTTCAGTCTCAGATTGTATGGGGTCTAAATTTCCAGAGCCTAGACTAAATGAAGATTAAAAATGAGTTTAAACATTTTGCTTTGGTAGCTTTATGAGAATGTTGGACGTCCGGATAAAAAGTCATGGAACCATGTTTCAATGTGCATCCTGAATGGAGGTGGGATACGGGCTCCCATTGATGAGCAGAGCGCTAATGGTATGTAAAATTACAAACTGAATGACAACTTTATCAGAAAGGAAGAATCAAGTTATTGTGCAAGCCTGAACCTAGTGTTAGGTATGGGCTTGGTTTGATGCGATTTACACAGGGAAGGCGGTTTTAAACTTTCTCAAAGGGTTACCCATCATTAAAGCCCAACTGTGCTCAAGCTGACATTAATAGAAGTTACTAGCATTGTACACAGTGATTTTTTTTTTATCATTTCTCTCTCCTTTGCTGCCTTGGAAAAAAAAGAAAGAGAGTAGATATTTCTTCACCTCCTACTGTAGAGGGTCACTGGGAGCCTTCGTAGTCTGCTGCAGAACAAGTGAATTATGGGTTTTCTGAATGCCAAGGGTTTATGGTTCTTATATTCCTGATATCACATAAATGAAAACTGAATAAAACCATTTTTTTTTTCATTTTAGCTATATTTTTCTGTAAGTCTACATGAGTAAGTCTTAAGCAATTAGAGTATTTGCCTTAGTAAGAATATCTAGTTTTCTTCATCTTAGGGTGGTGGTCTATAATATCTTTTAATATCATTAATTGAATAGCAATGCATGCCAGTATGTCAAACTCAGATTTACTGGTCTTGATACTTGCTGGAGGATGAAGATGCAAGTTCTTTGATTGGAACAATATATGTGATCCTCACCTCTACCAACCCCCACGTTCTCAAATCATATTTGCCACGTTCTTTGTCACAGCCATACTGTTTAGACAATCCTAAAATAATACTGTATTTTTTTTTAAAATGTTTTAATGAAGTCTCATTACCCCAGGTAGCATTACTGTGGAAGATTTGCTGACTGTTTTGCCATTTGGAGGTCGTTTTGACCTGGTAAGGGTGAAAGGCTCTACTCTGAGAGAAGCTTTTGAGCACAGTGTGCACAGATATGGAAGAGGAAGCGGAGAGCTGCTGCAGGTTGGAGGTACGTTTTCTTCCTTCCTCTTTTCAGTTTTCCAAGCCAGCCATCCCTTCTGTGGGCCTTGTTTGTATTGCACCTGGAAGCCTCTTTAAGAATGGAAACTAAGTTGGCCATACATCCTAGCCCTGTGCCCTACACGTGCCACCTAACACTGTTTACCCTGTGTGTGTTTAACTGAGCCACTGCAGCACATGGGCCATCGCTGTTCCCTTCTGCAGGGACAGGATTCCCAGTTGGTTCAGTAACCCACGATGGCGGCATTTTAACATTTCAGTTAACTACAGGAAGATATAATTAAGTATAGCTGTAATGCAATAGCTACAACAAACTCCAGGTTTCAGTTCTCCACTGGCAGCCTACCTGAAACCCCATACTGGATGTCTCTGCCAGTTATTGCCAAATTTCAGTTATCAAGAGCATTTTGTGCTATTGTCCAATGACTGCTCACAGCTTTAGAGTTAGTCCAAGCAGACTATGGAATTGCTCCAGTGAATTTCAGAATATGTTAGGGATGAACAGTTAATACTGAAAGCATACGTGTTTCTTGAATTGCAGCTCCTCATGTATTTACCCAGATGTTTGTTAGGCCACAATCAGGTTTATTCCTGGTCTCTCTATAATGCAGTGCAGATATTGTTTATTTAGCAAGAAAGCTAAGCCTCAAGGACAAGGGCTGAGGGGTTTTTTTCCCTCCCTCCATGCCTATCACCGTGTAGCCTGGTGATTGGGACACCCCCTCAACATGTGATCTTGAACCCCCATATGCCAATGAGCCAAGGACACAACACATGTCTTAGATATGATTGACCAGTAAGCTACCAGGTTCTTAGGTACTACTAAAGTAAAGCAGCAACAGCCCTTCTGCTTGCTGCCTTTTCACAAGAAAAAATAACTGGTAGCTCTGGAAAAGGTTCAGGACAGAAGATCCAGAGCAGGAAGAGCGCCTGGGCTGGAAGAACCTCTGTGCTTTGGGATGAGCTTTAATGGCTTCCGTCCAGATCTGCAAATTCTTGGCAAGGCTGTTCTGGGGGCCTAATTCTCCCCTGGCTTTGATAGAGGAAGGCTCACAGTTAGATGTTACTTCTGCAGCAAATAGAAGCAAAGTTCAGCGCTGGTGTGGCTTTCTTTTTTTTTCAGGACAGTACTTATTATCCGTAATAGCTGCTAAGTTAGGGTGTTCGGCTGGTTTTAAAAGAGGTCATTTCAGCCAACAACACAGTGGAATGAGAAAGCATATGACTGCCAAAATAAGGGAAGGTATTTTTATCTTGCAGTATCCTAATCCCATGACTAGTAATTTCCTTCTGTGGAATAGTGATGAGAACAGACGATCAGAGAAGTAACTAAGGTGGGACAGTACATCAGCAATTCTCTAATCTTGTTAATTTTCTTGGATAAAAGCTTATTATTGTGCAAAGAAAACAGGGTATTAACTAGTATCACTCAGAGCAATAGAACCTCTCTGTCACATAAGCTAACGTAAAGAATTTGTTCGAAACAGTGGAGGATGATGCTTCTAGCCCTGTATGTTCAATAGGAACTGCATAAAGTGGCATTCAAATGTGTGTTTTCATAGGCATCCACGTGGTTTACGATCTCTCCAGAGCCCCAGGAAACAGAGTTGTAAACTTAGAAGTGCTTTGCACAGCCTGCCGAGTCCCAGCCTATGTCCCACTCCAGATGGATGAAATATACAACGTGACTCTGCCATCCTATATGTTATTTGGAGGAGATGGCTATCATATGCTGAAAGACAAAAATCTGGGATACAGCAAAGGTAAGAATGGGATACAACAGGGTAGCAGACAAACAGTTCATAAAAGTTAGATCTCTTCAGAGTATGGGTCTCAGACTTTCTGCTTTTATTGGACAGATTGAATTTGCTTCTAATCTGACTGCTCTGGATTAGTAGTTTTTATTGTAACCAGCAACTATATTTTTTCAGTTAAATCACAAGTTTCAATGAGAAACTTGTCTCATCGACTCAGCACTGCTCAGACAGCAGTTCTGAGATCATGGTAAACCAGAAAAACAAAAAAAGCAGAAAGCACACGACAGTGAGTACATAATACATGCAATGCTGGCGCTCGTACTTATTACTAAACAATGCATCAAAAAGAAAGGTACTGTTTTCTTTAGATCTCAAACCTCCACTCTATAGAAGTATTTGCAAACATAGAAGCATCACGTCTTCTGCTAAAGGGCACACAGCTCAGGCAAGCAGCACAGAAGGCGAGGGGAGAGGTGCCAAGTTGCTCTGTGGGAACTGGCCTGCTCCAGGGACTCGCGAGGTCTGCAGGACGCAGTAATTAGGAATAATAAAAGGGAAAAACTAGAGATGTTCCAGTAGTCCAGTACAGCAGAGGAGCAAAACTATAGTTACTTTTAAGAATGAGATGTTGCACTTCAGGATTTCGAGAGCTCGGATCAGAAAGGGCTCACGTGACATGGCTGACTGCAATGACTCAAGGAGGTCTTCCACTGTAGAAAATGCACATCATATTTTGTGTGCATGCAGCAACGCACAGACTAGAAATTATTCCTAAAAAAGTAAAGTTAAATTTGCAAATGCATAAGCGATGCTTTGCCAGACCTATAGCACTGCCCCAAACAGGGGTGAGACTACCTCAACCTACCTCAACCTGACTGGAAGTTACCAGCGTGACAGAAAGATGCGAACAAACAAAAAATTCCAGACAACACAAAGAGGACTCTTTTTCAGTAAAATAGGAGCTGCTACCAAAAATTCTGGCTACAAACCACCACAGATGTTTTATCTGCGCACAAGGCAACTCTCCACACCCCTACAGTGTCTTGATGGCAGCTTCCAGTTCAGAAAGACAAACTGTAGCAAAGATTTTGCTTTATAAGGCTTGAGCTAAAACTGCAGTTTTAGACAGGTTCTTGAATGTTGGTTGAAGGCTTGGGCTGCTGCAGAGAACACTATCTTTTGTTTCCTTGTTCAGGTGAACCTGATGTCGAGGTTGTTTCCCGTTACCTCCAGAGAATGAAGAGAGTTTACTCAGCAGTTGAAGGTCGAATAAAGTTTTCTTCTGGAAGTCTTATTGAAGGAAGTCTTACCACAATTTCTGTATTGCTCACTGTAACATTCTTCCATACTTGATTTTTGCTCACTGTGTTTTTTTATATAGAAGAAAGCAGGAGAGATGGTGCTGACAGAGGGAAAAGAGAATTCTTCTCTTTTCTTACTGTTTAAAATGAATGAGTGTTTAGGTAAGCAGCACAAGCAATTGTCTTCTTTAATGTGGTAGAGTCACTGAATAATGTTGCAGAATGAGTGGGCAGAATTCATTACTTCTCTTAGTTTGAATCAGCAGGTAGAAAGAAACTCACGTAACCTACAATTCAATTTGATGTTTCAAGAAGCAAAATACCAGTGAATACTAATGCTCCATTATAAAACAACCACTGACCCAAATGGGATATTTTTAACTTGTCAAACTCTTAGCTGCTTCAGCTACTGAGTTGATTAAACATCTCATTCCAGTTATGTAAATAAGCCTCTAGAAATGGATTTATTATAGGTACATATACCTTTCTTTGATCTCCACTCAGTGATAAAGCTTTCAATGTAATAACTCTACTTTGCTTCCAGTCATATTTATCAAATCTACACCTATGCCTGAAAGAGCTGGATTAAATTCAGTGTCATTAAAAGCATGCGATCCATTTACATGCAATTAAAAAGTTTTATTTTACTTTTGAAGCTGCAGCATCTCACTTATATTTTCCATTAATAAAGGACTCAATGAAAATTTGGATTTGATTTTGATCAGTTTTAGCAAATTCAGTTTATATCCTTCACTATTTGATATGTCCAGTTTGGCGACTGCATCTAGAGTAAGAACGTAGTCTATGGCTATGTTTCATTTAAATATGCTCAATTTTACACCTTTTTCCAAAGACCAAAGCACAGGACTCCTGACCATTACTCTGTATCAGCAATGTTCAGAGAGAATGTTTGGTACAGGCGTTGCCTCCTTTGGAAGTTGCCCAGTAATGGGGCTTTTTACAGCATAACCTAGCTTTATCATAATTGTGATCATAACTCAAAAGCCCGCCTCTTCTAGGGGAAGGCTGTGCTTAAAAAATACACCGTTTTAAGTGAGAGGCTAATGAGTATAAATGCAGAAATCAGATTAAATGCTAAGTGTACCTTTCTGACACTTTATCAAGAACCAATTGCTTGTAAACAACTGCAAACAATCATGATTTTTCTAAGATCATTCACATTTGGAATTTTGACATCAACGTGTTTCCACATTATTTATGACTGTATTAAACTGATTCTCAGTGTTCTGGATAAATCTGCCTTGTTTTTCTGGAAAGTGCACTACACTCCATTTCAGACCCAAGCTACTCACCTCTTAAATTCACTGCACCTGCAGATTTCAAGGAGACAAAAGTGCATTAAGATTATGCTTTACTTTAGGTAAGTTGTGTTAGAACAGGGAGACAAAGAGCTGACCTTGACACACCACTAGTTTTGATGTGGCATTGATGATTTGTCAATACCAGCCCCTAACGTTATTAATTTACAGAGCGTTTTTCCCCAAATCAACCTAAAACCAGGAACAGAGAGCGCACTTATGGACTGAGCTGTACCTGTGTGGCCATTTTTATGAGTCCTTTGGCATACCCAGACAGAAATAATACTTTTGCCTTCTTTTGACAAACAGAAAGAAAAGGTCTGCAAAGTAGTAAGGACAAATAACACAAACTGTATTGACCAAGAACACTCATATTGTGAAAGACTGGTCTGCTTGTGAAAAAGGAAAAAATAGGTGTTGTCTGAAAAAAAGAAATAGGTGTTGTCTGAGGAATATGTTAAAATATCTCTATATTGTCCTGTGAGTAAAACTTGTTAAAAATCCACGCGTTAAATTCCTTTTCAAAGTCTCTTTTATAAAGGTGAAGGCAACAAATTAAGATTCACAGGAAAAATCTTCCATACATTGTTATAAAATTATAGAAAATGCTATGAGCAAACTCACTTTTGTAAAGAGGATGTCAGAAAAAAAAACAACAAACCCAGATAAGAATTCGCAGAAAAATAAAAGCTAAGGTGAAAGTCAAAACCACTTTTCACCCCTGTTATTAAGAGTGCTTTAGACTTGAAGGTTGGATATTAAATACACTAAATTATATACGATTTTCCACATTCACGAAAAAGCACGAAGGCCAAAGATAATCCTGAGATGATTTGTATGCAACAGATTCAATCATGTAATTTTGTTTGAAAAAAATAGCAAGATTTGTTAAGACAGTTAAAAATAACTTAATGGGAGCATTCTACAGCTTCTTTCAAATAATATTTTTACATATCCTTTAAGGAAGGCAACAGTAATTGCTCTGTAACAAAGCATACATTGGTTGATCTCCCAGCTGTCCTAGCTTATGTCATTCTGTAGTTTTATATGCAGAAATTAATTTCACTTTCACTGGTAACAGCCAAAACAAATATTAAATAATAAGTGCTGATATATTATTTACTTGTAATTGATATTAAATTTTAATGCCTTTATTGCATAAAGAGATTTTTAGAACTTAAATTTTATTTACAAGAAAATATACAATGCAAGGTTAAAATATGACATGTCCATTACAATAGTGCACAGCAAACAACAGCAGATGTTTCTGCTGGGTGTCCAGCGAGGTCCCTGCATTCACATCCAACACGAAGCAGAGCTCACTTCCTTTGGACCCTGTTAAACAGTAATGTAGGAAAAAACCCAACTTACTAAGTTTCCAAATGTATATTTACATACAACTGACTGAACTGAGCTGCAATGATTAATAGTATTTGAAAACATGCACTTAAAACCAGAGTTCAGAGAAAGGATGGCTACCGCTTTCAAGCTTTTAATACTGTTTCTCACAATAGGTATTTACTTCTTTCTCTGGCCGTCCTCACCTCCCACATTTCTAACTAACTGCTAAATACCATTTTCTTAACACAGTGACTTTCTGCTCTGGAAATGGCACTGGCACGATATTTTTTTCAGCTGGATTTCTTTCCTTCCTCTGCTAGGCTTGCTTCTCTCAGCTGTTCCTTCTCCTTGTATCGTGTGCCAGGGACTTCCAAGAGACTGGCTGTACTTTGTATCAAGGGCCAAACACAGAACGGGTGTTTCTGTGCTCTTATCCTACGAGCCTGTTCGCTCGCGGACGCTGCCGTTAAACACAGCGTATATCGAGTGACCCATTAAGTATCTGCACGGGTACCTGCAGCAGAGTTTTTATACGATATCAGAGCTCAAGGGTGGAAGCAGACTAACATCCCCACCAACAAAATATTTCGCCCCATTAAATATACACACTGCTATGGAATCACAGCATGGCTGGAGCGGGAAGGGGCCTCTGGTGATAACTTGGTCATACCTCAAGGAAGGTCACTCCAGTGTTTTTTTTAATATCTCCAAGGATGGAGACTCCACAACCTCCCTGGGCCGGTGCTTGGTTACCCTCACAGTCAAAAAAGCATCTCCTGATGTTCAGAAGAAACCTCCCGTGTTTCAGTCTGTCACTGTCACATTTCAGTTTCTGTCACGGGGCACCACTGAAAAGAGCCTGGCTCCATCTTCTTTGTACCCTCCCCTCAGGTATTTATATGCCTAAGAACCTCTGAGCCACCCTCCTGCCAAATACTCTCAAGGAAAATTCTGAAGCTCAACCCGAGCTCTGCATGCAGAATTCACTTCCTGTACCAGGAAATGCATAAAGAGTGGAGACAGTCAATCACAAAGAAAGGCAGAGACCCCAACTGCTGATTGCTCTGTCTACTTCTACTGAAAGGCAGCTCAGACTTGCTGTATGCTAGACAAATGGGCCCAAACTGATTTGGAAAGAGCTAATTAACAAAAATGTAAATAATCCAGATTTTGATGATTTCAACACATTAGTAAAATACATATTTTCCCCCAAATTTAAAACTAGTATTAGCCAAAATGTAGCAATGACCAGCTCATTAACAGCCTGAAGAATTCTGCAGCTCTTGGGCGGAATTATCATGTACCTTACTCAGCTCCGGAAAGAGTTCTTGAATCCCAATATCCAGCAGAACATAAGTTAACTAAAAGAAAACAGAGAAAATTAAGAACCCGCCAAGACATCACTAACGTTTATTATTTTGAACTCTGTATTAGAGCTCACTCCTCTGCTATAGCCATACATTCACTTCAGGAAATCCTGTGACAAAAGACAAGTTTCTCACATGTGGTGTTACCTGTTTGTTGAGCACTGGTTGCTGCATTCCATCAAACAGAAGCCTGATGCCTTCGTATTTAGCCTCCTCCCCAATGCACTTGCCTATTAAATCTAGAGCAGATACAAACAACAAGTACAAAAGTCAAAAGGAAGCACTGCAAAACAGCCATAAAAATACCATTAGAGAACTCCAGTAATTAAAAAAAAATTAAAAACGAGTTAAAATTTTATCTATCTGAAGTGGTAAATGGAAAATAAACACTCATTTGGTTCCTTCTTATTTCCTCCCTTTCCTTCAGGGCTGCACACCTAAGTAGTTATTACTACCTTTTATAATATCTATGTATTGCCCTAAGGCGTTGTTTAATAAAACACAAGCTGAAATTTTTTATTTACTTTCTTAATAACCTAGCAAACGGGCCCCTCTTCCTTAGTTTATACAGTGTAAGGAGAGCTCAGATTTATCCCCCGGCTTCATGGTGTGCCTTTTTTAAGCCAGTTTTCATCTGAATAGAACGCAAACCATAGGAGCATTCTAAAGATGGAGAAATTACAGTATTAAT
This sequence comes from Tapera naevia, assembly GCA_033556795.1. Classification (NCBI taxonomy): domain Eukaryota; kingdom Metazoa; phylum Chordata; class Aves; order Cuculiformes; family Neomorphidae; genus Tapera; species Tapera naevia. The sequence continues at coordinate 1,236,077 of JAUMJJ010000079.1, read as the reverse complement.
TACATTGTAAAGCTCTTCATTTCCATCATGTCTTTATTAATCACTATGCTACGACCTTAGTCAGCAACACTTAAGTGATGTAACTAAACTCCTGGGATTTTACACCCAGCATTCTAGTCCACTCCAATCTCAGGAGCATACGCATTACTTGATTTGGAAAGTTAATGTGACTGTATTCGGGTTATGTATCTGCTTCAACAATAAATACTCATCTAGAGAGAGTTATGAAACACAGAACCTGGAATGTATCTCATCATTTCTTCAAAAGTCTGCTTTGCTCGCTTCTGTTTGTCCTGGAGAGAGCGGGGTTCGGTATTCTCACAGAACACGGCATCTGCAGCAAAGAAACATTGAAAAAGAAAATCTTCAGGCAGCTATGCATCACTGACATATAAACATGGTTTGGATTATGGCTTCAAAATTGAGCTTCCTTTCTGTATGATCTTGACTGGAAGGGAATTCCAGCCTTTCCAGATAATAGTCTTTTGCTTATATTGATTGTGGAGGACAATCTTTTGCCAATTTGTTTCCAATCTTTTCAAATTTTTAAGGCATTATCTTCTAGGTTTCGATCAATTCTGCGTTAGGTTAATTATGATCTTCTTTACAATCTCCCTTATACTTGTGCTAAAACACTGTCTGGAACTGTCAAAAATTTCAGATTTCCTTGTGCACAAAAAGACATTGTTACTCATCAGAAATATTAAGCACTCAGTTTCAGTTTTAAGTTATCAAAGATTTATTCCTTTCCCTTTTTTGTCTTTCACAAGCTCTCATTTTGGCTTGATAAGAACAGAGGTGTCTTGATTCCAGGGCTTTGGCCAGAAGAGTTGTTTGGATCAAACTGCAGTCATAAGGTCTCTATAGTCATGACGTAGTTTTAAACTTTTTTTTTAACCTCTCTCTCCTTCCCTTATTTGAAGGTCACAAACACTCAAGCCCTCTCAGAAGCCCACCACAACAAAGGAACAAAAAAACTAACAAAGCACTGTGATGTAGCCCACAAGTGAAAAGTAACTTAAAGAGTGCACAAAATATTTGCACTTCTATAAATGAAACCACCTTTTTTTTTTTTATTTCTCTTGTTCTTTGCACACCATAGCAAATTACTATTCATAATATTTTTTTTGTGTAATTGTCACTGACAGACAACAGGCTCAGTATCTTTCCATAATGAGCTTCTGGAATCTTTTCACAATGCCAACTTGGTTTTTAAAACTCCATTAACTTAGTTAAGCATTGCGAAGTTTAGTATTTCAAAATTTAAAAGAAGGCATTTCAAACACCAACCAAAGCAGTATCTTCGCATCAAAGATATGACTTCTACTAACCTCTCAGCAGTGTTATCAGAGAAACCAACCGGTGCTCCTGAAATAGCTGTTCTAACTTACAATGCAGGTAATAGTCAGTGTACAGTTCCAACGTATTTTTGAAGAGAATTCTTCCTCCCATCAAGAGGTGATGCAGCCAGTCAGGAATGCGGAAAACCACCCTACCTGCAAGGTTACAGTAACACAATTTTATAAGGTTCTCCTAATAATGATGGCAAAGGAGTCACTTTTTCAAAAGAAAGAAAAAAAGAAAGCAAAGATTTAAAAGAAGCAAATATTATTTTAGTTTTCTTAGTGCAATGCTGAAAAATCACTGTTCTCCAGACTGCTTATCAGTTCCCACAGTGTACCAGCAGCCTAGGCACATCTGAGAAAAGGGAAGGGACCTACTCCCATAAGCTCATACTCTGAGATGTAGAAAAAGAGAGATATAACAAAACAAATGAGCAACAACGAATGGCAAATCATGATATTTTAGGACGGCAATAAAGCCTTTTAAAAAATGACTGTGTTCTTAAAACTGTATATTGTTAAGCTTGCAAGGGATGAACTATACATGATTACCACAACAGAATTCTATATCTTAACAGAGAAACAAAACTTTGTATTTTGCATTAAGTGTAAGAATAGTTAAGAGAAATTACTTCTTACCAACGTACATTAAGTAGTCATAGACTCCTTCTACAGTCATCACTTCCATGAAGTAGTTCTGATTTTGTCGTCTCTCTGTATTCTCAGACCGGTTTGCATTATTCTTGAATAAATCATTGAAAAGCTACAAATAGAAATATAAGACCAAAAAGACTGTATTCAAAGGCAAAAGGATAGCATCAGCTCTTTGCATCTTTTTTAATTGGAAGTAGTTTGTTTTTTTCCAGAGCTTTCAAAGAACTAATTAGTTTTCCTTTTTATAATTTTATTTATCTTTTTAAACTCTTCACTTTCCAAAGGGCAGAAAAAAATAAAGAACATGTCATATGTTCCCAAAATTCCCAACAACCAAAATAACCTAGATTCAGAACAAATCAGCAGGGTGACTAAGCCATTAATTCGTGAGCTCTGCTGCTCCTGATACCTTCACGTACATAGACTTTTATGACAGGCTTTGATTTCTTCAATGCCCCCTGTTCTGTCAATGAGGGGCGTAAAGAATACTAATTTTGCCAGTCTTAGATTACTGGAGAACCCTACAACATATAAAATATAAATGTTCCTAAAATTTCCTACTGTCTTCCTTTTTGAGATGAATACAATGGTTTCTGAACCAAAAAAAAAAAAAAAAAGCTGACTTTGTATGCTTTTTTCTCCTGCCAGCAAGACTTCATGAATATAGCAAAGACTTCATGAATCTTTGTAAGTTACTGAAGTTTGGGCTTCTTTCCATTTATTTCATTTTATTCCTTTATCCTTCTGTTTTCCCATGTTCACCACCACCACCAAGATCTCTCCATTTCCCTGCCTTTGGATCTTCCCCAAAAGCTATTGTTATAATACTTGTAAGACCCCAAGCAGCTCTTCCCTGCATCCTGTAAGGAGTCCCATATCACCTAGGCAGTGCTCTTTCCCCCTCACCTCCCAGATCTGTGGGCTCCACCAGCTGGAAAGGAGGGGTTCTCTGAATCCTGAAACTCTCCACATCTGGCAATACCTAGCAGTCACTATTAACAGTTCATTTAATATTATCTTATCCCCAAAATTGTTTATCTAAAGATAAAAAAGAATTTAAACAAAATACTCTCTATTTTGAAAAGAAAGTTAAAAAGTTTAAGCCAAGCTTGTAATAAAACATCAATTCCAGAACTAGAAGCAAATGAAATGTAATTATAGTATTGCATAGTTTGAGGTGATTGCTACTGACACGGATTTTTCTGTATCACCCCCAAATTAAATGTAATTCCAAGGAATGGTAAGTAATTTGCTTATATGAGGCTCACTTTCTGTAGAGGAATTCTCCCTGAAAAAAATAACGCAATAAAACATCCAAATCACAACAGGCTGAATCATGCAAGTCTCTAAACAGAATTCTCTGCAATCCTAGGAGAAATTATATCAGGAAATCTGGCAAGACTCAGGTTTTGACTTGTACTCTTTTTGTTAAGTACTGCACTGCTGGTATTACCTTCACAAAGTTTACTCAAACTAAGCAACACCAAGTTATTACATAAATTACACGGAAGAGCAAATACAGTTAATGCATTGCTGAATGACTGGCATCCAGGAAAGCTGTAAACCTAAGAAGAACACATAATTATTCACACCTGCTGTATGAAAGCGTCCCTGGCATGTTGTTTAAAAAGACCCTATATAAACTGAAGTCTATATTCTCCTCAGTACTGAAGCTAGGACACTGGGAAAGTGTTAGCTGAACTACTGTAACTTAAACAAGAGCCTCATTTCTTTTTTTAGATACATCATACGACCTGGCAGAGGCGATACATACTGAGCCAACTCAAAGCCGTTGCGCAATGCAGATATAGGTTCAGGCTAAACTATAGCTTTAACAGTAGACCAATAAGGGATTCATTAAAAAAAAAAAATCAAACTTGAAAGCCATCTTAGGGTAAAGCTTTTTGACTTCCAAAAATTATTTCACTTTCATCCCAAACCAGAAGTAGTATCTTTTGAATATTTTATGTACCTCTGCACACAGATAGTCTTGACTTGCAACTTAAATGCAATGTTTCCCTGATCACTGTCAAGCTTTGAAAGCTTAGAGTCTTGCACAGGGCATTTCAGAAAGCAACAGCAGATCAATGCATGCCAAAACTACTGAGCCAATGAGTAGTTTTTATGAAGTATATACTTTGGACTATTCCAGTGCACGTGGGTATTCTACAGTCATTAGCAATAAAATCTGAAGGGTGCAGCAGGCACCACACAAAGTCACATTACATTACATCTCTGCTAAGAAGGTGTTCTGCACTTTTCAGGATTTTGGCTCAGATGAAAGCCAAGTGAAAAACATACAACTGTATATCTAATACAAAAACTGAGATTATTTTCGTAATTCAGATAAGCATGGGATTTTGTTTGTAAATGTTTCTGCTCATGTTAATAACTGAGGCATGGTATAATGCTCACTGCTGCAATTAAACCAAAAAAAGACAAGCAAGATGAATACCAATTGAAACATTATTCATATATTTGAGATTAACCAGTAACAGTGATTATAACCATGAAATATTCTTAAAAGGCTCTCAATAAGGAAACTCCACAGATTAGTACTGGTTAATAATGACAGCCAAGCTCTTGAAGTAGGTGAAAGATGAAATGCCTGTATTAAGAAAGAGACTGAAGTAATCCCTTGTACAATAGGCCATTGTATCTCAGTGGAAAAAGCTAACAGATAAGTGTGAATGCTTACAGAAAGTGGCTATAGCAATAAAGAAAATTACTGACCTGTTAGTCAATGTGCATGCAAATATACGCCCCTAAATTTGAGCCTAAGTGTGAAGTTTATAGAAGTAATCCCATAATTACGAACAATATCCACAGCCAGAGGCATGAACTCTCCACTGGTTTTCCTGCTCATTTGCAAAGCACAGATGAGTACACCAAACTGGTAAGAAGAATGAATGGATGTAGTGTCTGAATCACCTCAGTGTGTGTATTGAAGAGTAACCGTGTCTTCCTCCAAGTAACTATGCATAAAAATACACTGTGCTGTTTGTGTTCCAAGAGCAGCTTTTATTGATGTTGGCAGATCATCACAAGCCAGGAGAACAATGCCTTTGTAAGCTTATTTTACAAAGTCTCCATCAGCTGAGAAGTTCTAACCTATTCTAGCAAGTCTGATGAAAGTATGTTTGGGAGACGAATGAGCTGCTTACAGACCTTCAGAGCAGAAACACAGCTGGGAAAGCCAGAAATCCTGCTGGTGCCCCTAGGAGAGGGGAGTAGAGTTTTTGGTTCACTTGTTTTAAGCAGGGAGGTTGGTGACTCTTTCAGTCTAGGGGATCTGATAGAGCATAAAATCTAATGGCTATTGGCTGTACTAAAGTTTGACCACCCATGATTGTTACACATTTTTAACTAGAAGTCTTTCCACCAATATTTAAAACATACAAACATATACATGCCCTGGGAATATGTAAAAAGTCTTTCAGAGAAATAGGCACATTTCTGATTAAACTCAAGCTTTCACCTGCCTGACAGGCTTCCAGGCATTTCTTATTCAGCCTGTTGACAAAAATGTAGCCTAAGGGTATTCTATTCACCAACAGAATGGCAATACAAGCACTGAGGAATGTGTAGTGCGTTCTCAGTGGATTCCAACATGTTCATAGTAGAATAAATAGATCTGTATGAGACAATGCATATGGGAACGCTCTGGCAGTACAGGTATCAGCTGGAAACCAACTCTAGCATCTACCAAAAAAATCTGTGTTGATGAACTTTCTTGCTATGAGACAACATGGTCTTCTCACATATGGGCACCAAAGTGTCAATGTTCCGCTTCTTCGCCTGCCTGCCAGATCTCATCAACGACTCCATACAGGTAGCTCACACAATCCTAGTACAGATATTCAGCATTCATCCCCATCACCAGTTTCTAATAGGTAAGGGTGCCAAGCTACTGCACAGTGCTTACATCTTCATGAAGATGTCATGTTGCACAATAGAAGTGAAACTGCAGAACTGAACAACTGAAATCTATGCCAGGTGTATTTGGGGAGGTGGGGATGGGTGTTACCTCAGTCTACCTTTGGCCTGGCCACTCCCAGACAGTATTCTTCAGCCTAATTTCATTAACTGAAATAAATTCAGTTAATGAGTTCTAAGACACCTCCCTAGTATGAGAGAGAATGCAATAAGCAGAAATGATCAGGAGATTTGCTTCCAAGAAATGTTACTGAACTAGAAGTAAAATGGTCTGGCAGATGAAACCACTGCAACTTTCAAATCAAATCCAGTTAAGTGACAAGATGGAAATGGCACAGTGTCCTGGCATGTGGCACAAAGCTCTTTCCAAGCATGGAGTGACTTGAGGAAGAGAAAAATGTCTTCCAAAGAAGACACAAGCACCCCAACAAATAAGTAAAACGGATTAATTTCACAATGTGCATGGGAAGACTCAGCAGAGACTACAACACAGCACAACTTGGGATATCAGATCATTAATAATTAGTTATTGTGTGAGAAAGCATCTGTGCTTTGGCTAAACTGATAGATGGGAAGTTTCCATTGTGAGAAAGCAGTCAGTACACGAATTCCTTAGGCATACAAGCATCTGCTGGTCAAAATTGGTCACATAATTTGAGCACAAACAGATACTGAGTATCTAATCACAGAACTGTCTTGCGGTATTCCCCAGGGGCAAAATGTCTTAAGTGCCCATCATTAAATAACAATCATAGCTCTGCAGGAGAAATACTGAAGTCTGAAACTTTCCATCCATTTACAGCAAATGCATCCCCAAAACAAAACAGATTTGTTCTGGGAAAGAGAAAAGAAAATCTAAAAAACATGTAGAAACAATGATTTAATCACAAAGTATCTCACTAGAATGACATTGCTTAGAAAAACAGTAAACTCACTCTCACAACAGACAGTGAGAAGGAGTGAAGGACTGGGGCCAGCCTCAACTTTTTTCCTCTCTGCAAAGAAACTCCCATCTCATGACAAAAGCACCTCCTACAGGGTAAGGTAAGCGCTAGTAACAGCTCTGACAGACTCCACGAACTTGTGTCTCCAATGGAGTGCATACATGGACAGTGAGTCAGCTGTGATGAGGTTTCCCTCACAACACTATTTCTGGAAATGACATTAGAAAAAAGTAAACCAGTAAAGATGTACCTTTTCTTTAGGGAAACTTCAGTATTCCAAATTGAAAGACAAAGTGCAGCCAGCTCTCTGCCTTCCTAGGATCACCACAGCTAATTTAAGAGCCTGAATTTCTGTACAGGTGATCTTTTACAAGAATAACATACCTTCAGTTTAGAGAATGAGTTTGTAATTCAACTGAACAATGCCGTGTATATTTTCTTAACCTTTTACAATCCAAAATTATTCTGAACACCATTTTAAAGAATGAATTTGGATCCTTTAATGAAGCTTTGCAAGCAAACTACAGAAAAGAATCCTGTCTTCATAGGAATGGTTCGGAGTGCAAAGCTTGTTACTCAAGTGTAAGTATGTTATATGTATTAAAACTACTAACGTCAGTAGATCTTGACAGACCACAGTAAAAAATTAACTTGATTTTTCACACCATGCTGTAGTATGTTGTCAGTTGTTTCATAAAAAGCATCTGAAATATTTATGCACGTACTGTTTTTTAGCATATCAAAACCTCTACATCTGATTTTTAGAACTGGTGATACATTTATACTCTCTGCTGAACAGAAAGCAACAGTAAAACATCATAACCTTGGAAACAGTGTCCGAGGTAAGAAAGGACTTGTAATGAAGGATACTAATTTTGTTTGTGGGCACACGTAAGCTAACACTACAGTACTGGATGTAGTAATTCAGACTTCAGGTTTAGAAGAAGAAATTGTAAACAAGTCAACAGATTTAACAGCCATTGTACTTATAAAAGTATAAAAGTTTTCTAGCTGCAAATACTGTGTCATAACAGTATAAAAATGTTCACAGTGTAGGAAAGGGTCCATTTTTAGAACAACCTGTCACCAAGAAGAACCATAAATGGATCCAAGGATTCTAGCTCCTGCAAGAAGAGAACAAGCATAGACTGTATTTTTCACCAATATTTTTCCAGCCTTCAATTTACTTTAACTAAAAAAAGTTCAACAGCTGGATGCTGTTTCTCTACAGATATTCACCCTGAACGTATTTTCTTTTGGGGAATTTTTCCTTCTAGCATTCACACCATCTTTCCGCAAAGCGTTCCACAAATCTATTAACCATTGCAAGAGCTACCAGTTCCACCTTAATTTAAAGCCTCTTAGACTTTGCACTAGAAGAGATAGGAAAAAAAAATCCTTTATTATTTGGACTATCATACACCTCCAATTTATCACTGCAAAATGAAGTGTCCCAGCTTACATAGTTCAGTTTCAACTCCTCTTCCCAAAGGAAACAAGAGAGCAGAAGATCATATAGTACTGAGTTTTATGTTAGAATCTCACACACAGCAAAGTGTATGTGCACTAAATATTTTGTTCCAAATCACATCAACTCTGCAACACTGAGCTTGGGTCTTGTAAATCCTAGTCCAGAAACAATATTCCTCTGTAAATTCCACAAACACAATAACACTCTAAAGGAGTCTAACACAAATGCAAAGACCAGTGTCTTTTTAAGCCCGTGAAGCTAACTGAAGTCTTTTAAGTAATTTTCACCAGGCTCTAGCCACACATATAGGAAGATTAAGAAAGGAACTATCTTAATCTTACAGTCAAGTAAAAAGTTAAAATTGAAAGTGCAGACCTGTAACTGTGGCAATATTAGAGGGAGAAACTATACTTAAGTTATGTTGTTAACCTATAATGCACATCAGACATCAATGAATTGTACACTAACATTTTAAAAGCAGATAAACAATTATCAGCACCTTAACAGTGTTGGCTTGTAGCACTCTGACAAGCCACACTTTCATCAAACACTCCAGCTCTTCACTTTCAAAAGGAAGCTCCCTTATGGCATTAAAACTTTCCCCATTTTACACCTTCGCCTTCCCTCTTCTTCTCTCTGTACTTTGCAGGCCCTCTACTCTGTATCCTCACCTCAAATCCAGTAAGAATTAAAAAAATTTATAAAAAAAGCCCCAAACAAAAAAACCCACAAGCCTCAAAACTCATTCAGACTAAGAAACTTACAAGACAGGAGCGGACAGTTATTTGTGCGACTATTCTCTCTCTTGTGTGAAAAGACAACACAAAACAGGTAAGCTGTTATATTTATTCATTTTCTGTTTACTCTTTGCATTTTTGAAGTATGGCCAAGTTTCCCCACTCTTATAAAGTGGGGAAGGAAGACAACTCACTGTACCTTCTTGTTGTTTTCAGAAGTCGGACTCAAAATGGTAAGTTCAGGCCTACTTGGTTTAGGCTTGGGAGATTCACAGGAGTTGATAAAATTCATGATGAATGGCTCCAAATGCTGACCTTTCTGAAATGAAATACGAGTGACCTGTCACTTGTGTAATTACAGAACAAAAAACAGAATACTGAGTGTGTAAACAAATTTTTGACTAGCCTATATGTTAGTAAGCACATAAAACTGATTATTAAACTTAAAATGCTGGCAATCTGGAAGACTTACTCACCTCTTTCATCAGCTTGCCTGGAACAGATTTTATGATTTTACCTATAATTAGAAACAAACAAAACCTTCTGTTACCACTGCCTGATCTTAAAAAAAATGTAGCAGAGCAAAATGTCATGTACTAATTGTCTAATATTTAATATAAAAATACAATAGGCTTTTAAATCCTTTTTTTTTAATTTGGTACAAAAAACTATGAAAATAAAATATTCTACATATCCAGCTTATAGCTTCATGCTTAGTACTCTTCAGAAAAGATATTTAAAATAAGAAAAAAATACAGGTAATTATCTGAACACTTTTTTTGAAAAAATCAAAGTACTCTAGATTTGCCTTCATAATTTTTCTAGAGGCTCCAACATAAATGGCTATAACACCACAACAGCAGTACTAGATGACACCAGCATAGGTATAATTTTCTGTAATTATGTTCTTCATCCTTTATAAACATTTCTCACACAAGAAATCACAAAAACTGAGCTTCTCCTCTTTCCCTGAACGGATCAGGTAATCTGGAGAGATTCTGGAAGGATCCAGTCTTGAAAATTCTGGTGAGTAAAGTTATACAAATTGGACAGTCTACAGCTGTGGTCTTAAACCTCAGCTCTTCTGTCCTATTAAGGCTATCAGGATACAGCATAGTAACTTTGAATGCCAAGAAATGAAAGTGTCTGGGATTAGTTTTATTTTAAGCACTACATTTACAATAATATTTTTCTTATCTACATGTCATTAAATTTGGAACTTACATCAAAAAGGATTTACAATAATCAAATGATAATAAAATTGTTCATTCTCACAAAAAGCCCTACTAAAATACCAAGACATTCTCAAATGGCATTTATGGAAGTGAAGCATATTCTCAGACATGAGATGCATTATGGTAAACACCGTAATTATAAGCTTTTTTTAACAACGTACAGTCGGATCTAGAGGGGAGAAACATGGATTTGATGGATGAACCACTTGGTGGATAAGGAATAGGCTGGATGATCTCACACAAAGAGTTGCAATCAACAACTCTGCATCCAAGCGAACAGCAGTAACAAATGGCATTCCTCAGAGGTCAGTATTGGGACCAGCATTATTTAACATCCTTGTTTGAGACATGGACAGTGGCACTGAGTGCACCCTCAGCAGACAGTGCTAAGCTGTGTGTGGAGTGGTCGACGTGCTGGAAGGAAGGGATGGGATGCCATCCAGAGGGACCTGGACAGACTTGAAAAGTGGGCCCATGGGAACCTCATAAAGCTCAACAAGGCCAAGTGCAAGGTCCTCCACCTGGATCGGGGGAACCTTTGGTATCCATACAGGCTGGGGAATGAAGGGATTGAGAGCAGCTCTGAAGAGAAGGACTTGAGGATACTGGTGGATGAAAAGCTAGATGTGAGCCAGTCATGTGCACTGACAGCTGAGATGCCAACCATATCTTGGGCTGCATAAAAAGAACTGTGGCCAGCAGGTCGATGGAGGTGATTCTGCCCCTTTACACCCTCTGGTGAGATCCCATCTGGAGTCCTGTATCCAGGTCTGGGGCCCTCAGCATAGGTAAGATATGGACCTGATGGAATGCGTCCAGAAGAGGGCCATGAAGGTGATCAGAAGGATGGAACACCTCTCCTATGAAGAAAGGCTAAAAGAGTCGGAGTTGTTCAGTCTGGAGGGTCCAGGGAGACCTTATAGGAGCATTCCAGTACCTGAAGGGAGCCCACAAGAAAGCTGGAGAGGGATTTTTAACAAAGGCATGTAGCGATAGGACAAGCGGTAATGGCTTTAAATGAAAGAGGGCAGATCTAGATTAGATATAAGGAAGGCATTCTTTACTGTGAAGGTGGTGAGGCACTGGCACAGGTTGTCCAGAGAAGCTGTGGATGCCCCATATCCCTGGAAGTGCTGAAGCTCAGGCCTGATCGGGCTTTGAGCAACCAGATCTAGCGGAAGGTGTGCCTGCCCATGGCAGGAAGGCTGGAACTATATCATCTTTGAGGATCCTTCCAACCCAAACCATTGTATGATTCTGTGATGCTATGTCTTGCTTGCTGAGATATAATTTTAATGGTGCCGAAGAGCAGAGTCTTATTTCCCACATCCACATCTATTAATTTCTACTATCATTCAATCACAGTATCTACAGTATTAAAATACGTCAGCATAAACAACTGGCAAATCACATACCGAGATTCACATCAGGCAACATTTTATCAAGAAACTGAGTCTCTCCTCCATTTGGGGATAAGAAGTCAGCTAAAAGCTGGCTGTTACTTAGCTCTGGATGTTGCAGAAGTTTCTTTGAGACAGAAGGAAAGAAAAAAGTGTAAGTACTTTAATCTTTAAAAATCAGTCTCTCTATAGCAAAAATATATTCAAGAAGCATTATACTACCATAGATACTGTTATTTGCAAAAGATTTCTGTTTTCAGCCACATGATAACCTGGGTTTTTTTGCCTACTTGAACTCTTTCTATAACTCAAAGTTACTTGGACACAAATAAAACCAGCATATATTCTTTTAATAGTTTTATATAATTAGTTTTAGAATATCTTTTGCTTCAAAAGTTTGTTCAGTACCTGCAGATATTCCTGAAACTCCTCTCTCTTCGATTTTAAGAACTCATAGTTTTTGGGACCAATGATTCTCTTTGAGGGAAGTTGAGCATCAGGAAACGTACCTAATAAAGATATCAGATTAAATTATTCTTGCGATGCAGCAAAAATTGATTTCATTATTTTAAATCTCAGCTCAGCACTGAAGGATAATCACAGCAGAGGAAAAGTAGCTTTCCATATGATGGGGAACATACCATGAAATTCCGTTAGCTTTGACTCAAGCACATAAAATTCAAGATACCTCCTGTAGACAGACCAGTGTTCAGGTTCATGCCCAACTAGTGGAAAAAAATATTAAAAATAAATCAGGTTTTATGCCACTTGAGAAACAAATTAAGCAACAGCAAACGTATACTGGATTATTACAGGAAAAACCTCAAAGATACGAACCCCTCATACTGCAGTAAAATTAAAAAGAAATCCCAGCCAAGTAATTTAAGTGTTAAATTAAAATGCATACCTGGTAGACAGCTATGGTACTAGCACAGAAATTATCACCTCATTTAGGGGATCCCTAAAATCTAAACAACGGAGCACTGCATAATTCCAGGATTTATCAGGGGTGACTATGTTAGTTCTATTTTCAAACTTTTAACCAAATGATTTACAGAAATACTGCTTCTTGAATAAAGTCCTCTGCACCTTCAGCTGAATCCTGATTGTTCTTCCTCTTGGAAGATATCACTAACTCTTAAACAATTCCTGCTTATTGTGGAAGCTTTATTTTCACTAACACAAATCTATGCAGCTCCAGGATGATGGTATTTTCCCCATTCAACAAGGATGTATTGGTGTTTAGACACTGACAAACTACCTGCAAGCCAGGATGGTTCCCAAAAAGCAGAACATTTTCATTTCCTAAAAAATATATTTTAAGGTTATATAAGAAGTTATTTATTGTTAATTATTCCGACGTTCAGAGTGGGTGCAAGAAAAATATGCCAAGTGTTTATTATTATGAATAGCAGGATCAATATTTTTGGAAAGATAAAACCTCTAACTTTGACATGAAATCTAAACAGACCTGATTCATGTATGGGAGGTAATTTTCAACTTGCAAACACTAAATCTGATCATTTAGATCTCAAACACATTTTCTCGGGATTTTCAAGTAACTATTTCAAAATCAGAAAAATGTGTGCAAAATATACCACAACAGTCATCAGAATACATCAGGTTAGAATATTTTTAGTTCATTTTTAAATGACATTTTATTTATCCACAAAATTGCGTACCTGCTCTTCTATCATTTCTCTCTACATCAATGCAGAACACAGGGATTCTTTCCTTTCTGTCTTTTCTCTCCAAGGAGGGATCATCAAAAAAGTCTACATATGGGATGCTAATTTTCCATGCGGCAAGGTTGCGGGGTGTATTTGGGGTACTAACAGCTTCCTCAGGAGAATCATCTTCCATCACCATAACACCTTCTTCAATCTGTAAAGATTCAAATGTCAAGATCCGCAGTCCTATTTTAACTGGTTCAGTTTACCTTAGCAAAACGAAAAATAAATTGTGTCTTTAAGTACACATCACTAAATATCATAGAATCATAGAATGGTTTGGGTTGGAAGGGACCTCAAGTATGATCTAGTTCCAACCCCTCTGTCACAGGCAGGGACACCTTCCACTAGATCAGGTTGCTCAAAGAACAAAAAATCCATTTCATTAAAGGAGTTTTCATGTGGATTAATTTCTATTTTCAGATCCACTGCAAATTAACTTGAAGTCAGGAACCTTTAGTGAGATCTGAAAGCTTTTCTAGCACTATGAATTTCCATATCTGATAATTCAGAGAAAAAAAAACAAAAGGAGGAGGGGGAGAGGGAACAGAAGTACTAAATGAGACAGCTGGAAGAATGCCTTAGACACACTGAATCCTAGAAGACCCAGCTTGGGTCCAATAAGATTTAGCTGCCCTGTTTTTTCAGCATACCAGGACCCAAACACAAGACTTGAGTTACTAGGTCAGGCGAAGAAGCTCTCTATACACAACAAGAGACAGAGGCGAACAGTGCACCAAGACAGCAGGTCTCCCACACCCACAGCTGAGTGCAACATCTTATGTTATGCACTCATGAATCAGAGCTGCTCTGCATGGTGCAACATGGCCACAACTGGGACTGCGTTATTCCTGCAGCCCAGAGCTACTTTTAAGTAAAGCCATTACCGCATTCCCCATCGGCTCCAGTTTCGGCACCACACACCCAGAAACAGATGCACCAAGGGAGCAGCATGGACCTAACCCTTGCTGGGTGCACGCAGGGCAGCTCCAGTGCATGGAGTTTAGAAACTCAGATTCCACACCACAAAAAATAACACTGATTCTGCTGTATACAAGCAGACCTTAGAAGCAGTGACACGTGAACGCTGAAAAAATCCTTTCAAACTTGAACTGCAGTCCCAGCACCACACCAGCCTTCACTTTACACTCTGATACTGCTCATCACAGACAGGCTGAGCTGCCCACAGGTAATGAATGAACCAAGTACCACACAGCACATTCAATTCTCAGGCTCCTGGCAATGACAAAGGAAGTGCTACAAACCTTTTGGGACCATAAACAAGAGAAAGGTTATCTTAAACATCTAAACTTAAAAATCCAGGCTTCAGCTGCTGCTCTTGGGAAGATACTTATTTCTCCAAAGAATGTTTAACCTGATTCTCATCTTCACCACACAGAAAAAAAAAGAATAATTAAAAAAAAAAAGACCCAAAGGAATGAAAATGATTTTTGCAAATGAGGAGACAGTACCTATGAGAAGGAAGGGTAGGGCTGGCCTTAGACTCAAATAGGTGACAAAGTAAAGCAGAACGGAGAACTGGCACGGAGATCAGCCCTTGCTTGAGATACTGGGGAAAAAAGCTCTTGTACTTTCACAAGTGTAGGCAAGTAAATGTAAGAGTAGTCCTGTTACCTTACAAAACCGAAATTATTTGAATTTAATTCAGCCTCCTGCCAGCCTGCAAGGGTTTCTAAAACTTCGCAGACCTCCTGGGAGGCAGGCATTGCCTAACGAGGAGCAACTCTCAAGCCCATCATCTTGCCTTCAGCTTGCACCCGCTAAAGCGGTCGGCACCTCACTCTTCCCACCACAATCTACAGAACTGTTATTTATGCCGAGATAGGTTAGAGTTAAGTGATGATTCAAAAGCACAATATTTTAGTAAGTCTCACATAGTGACTGAAGAGCAGTGCCAGCTGATGAAGTTAAAACAGGATATTTTAGCATATGAATTTACAACACGTGAAACTACAGCAAACCAGAAAACATGAATCCCACTTTCAAGTTCTCTTCCCTTAGCTTCATAACTTAAAGACAGTTTTCCCTCGAAAACCAAGCCTAGGTGGCTTAACAAGCTTTGCCTGTATTGGGATAATGTAACCAATGCATTAGAGCAATACAGCATCCCTGAAACAATTTTGGCCGTCTATGCTACCATATTCACATGATCATGATTCAACTGCAGCTGAAACATAAATGGTTCAACACACATAAGCAATCTTTGTTCAGTTCTGTTTTGCCTTTGCATAATACTGAAATAATCCTTAAACAGCTTATAGTGTGGACCATTGTCTTCTAAAACAGATCTCCGTAGATCCACTAACTACATCTCCTCTTTCCAAAATGCATTTTGCTTCCACTTACCTGATTTATTTGATAGAAAAACTGTGACAGGCAAAGAGCAGTCTCAGTTGCCACTGCACAGAAATCACACTCAGCTCATGATGTGAGAGCTAAATCACAGGCTATGCTCTTTCACAAAACAAAAAAAAAATAACCCCAGCCTCAAATGAACAATTAGGGCTCACAAACTGAAGGATGAACTTAAACTGGAGAACGGAATAGGATAGATGATTTCTGAACAGTAACAACAGGGTTGTCAGGTAGTTTTACATTTACAAAGTCTTCTGAAAGAGGTATTTTCCCCTTTCCTGGAATTTAAAAGATATAAAAGAATAAAAATGTATAATAGAAACAGCAGATACATGATGGAAAAGATACAATAGAAACAGCAGAACAATGTTTCAGGACAGCAACTCGGTCAACAACATCTGAGTTTCTGTAAACAAGGCAGCAAGAACTGGGTGCAATTTGCACTTACTCCTTCACCTTGTGAGGGCTGACCTACCAGCTGCCGAATTTATCACTTTTTAATCTATTCTGACTAACTGTGTATATTTGCATTAGCTTTAACTATACTATCTACACTAGGACCTCCTTGCAAAAATGCAAGACCACTCTAGAAACACTCAAACTCAGCTGATCCTGTGGTTTGTAACTAAAATAAATGATTAATGCATGGACTTGTCTGAAACACAACTCTTGCCTACATTTTCTGAATCTTTGTTTCTTTAGCTTACCACCGCTTGCAGTTGTCATCTCCTCTCACTTATTTAGTTTCATACACTGGACTATCTCATCAGTTGACAGGGTGATTATAATCCCAGCACTGCAGTCAGTATAAGGTTTTGGGCAGGCAGAGGCCATTTGCTTTTTAATTGCTCATAAAGGGGCCATAACCTCCCTGTCTGTTTCCCTCACTTGGTCCTTTTGAGGGCTGTATTGAATCATCAGCAAAGTTTTACATGCTCCTAACCTCCTTCACCAGATTCCTCACCTGACTTCTAGCCTAGTTCCAGTAATAATCCTATGTAAATTTGCAGGTTTTCCATTAAGACAAGCACAGCACCTACACTACACACCACTGTAAGCCAGGAAGCATGGATTTCTGGGTTCTTTGGTATTCTTTCCAGACAGATCACCAACCTCTAGTAGTTATAGGTTGCCTCAGTCTGTTTCCATTTGTCTCATCCAACAAAGCCATAAATTTAAGACTACAAGGTCTTCTGGCTGCGTTGGGAACAATACCTGTGCTTTAATATGCAGAATATCTTTTGCTGTATTTAAAAATTTAGCTGACAAAGACTGAGTGCAGTTTCACGGAATTACTATTAGCATGTTAGCAGCTTACAAAGCTGCTGCCCAGAGCCACAAAAAGCTGCTAACACATATTTCAATCCTTACATGATTTCCTAAGATTAAATGGATGTTCCCTATAGGCTTTAACTGCAACCTACATGACTTGCACAAAAAAAAAAGAAAAAAAAGAAAAGAAAAACAAAAGAAAAAAAGAAAAAACATTGTTCAGTTTCTGTCACAATGCACAGAAGTCCATTTCACTGCCATTCTTTACCTTATATTTACCCTAAACCACCAAGCTTACCTCAACATCAGTGACTTAAACACCTAATTATGATCTGTGCAGGAGGAAATAATACCCACATCTCTCATACTTAAGCTCGTCAAAAAGTTGCTAAGTTTGTATGCTGCACTGCAACCATCTTACAATTATACTGTCATTTCCCAGATTATGTTTTTCTTCCCCAGAGAGCTCTTCCTCTGACCCTATGGATGCCTGCTAGGAAACTATACCTCAGTATTTACTGCAACATTATTAGTGTTGAATGCTGTATATTCAATATTCATCCACAAAGCCACGGCTCTGTCCAGCTCTTCAGACACACAGTAACCTTAGAACAGTTTAGTGCTATTTCTTTTCCCATTTCTTCTTCCCACCCACACATACCAAGTGAAGGAACTTAAGTTATTTTCCAAACTTTGTCTAAGGTGTAAAATGTAAAATTTTGGTAAAAAGTAGTATCCTCTCTTTATCTGAGACAACGCTACACTTCAAATTTTCCATTCTTGCCTCAGCTAAAACGTTTCTATTCATCTGAAAGCCTTCCTTAGTAAGGATTAGACTCTATATTTGTACGTCTCTCTCACTGAATTCGGTAACTTCTCACAAGTGATTTCTTGCACTCTGGCACAAAACCACGTTCTTCCTCTGAGCTCCACTACTTCAATTTCATTTCTACTGATTCCTGTACTGGGGAATTAATACTTCCACTCCCTTGGACAGCACAATCTACAGATGTAATGCTGCAAAGTTACAAAACACTGTCTTGTTGTCTGCAAGATTCCCGAGAGTGCACTTGATCCCGCTGTCTATGTTGCTGATGAAGATATGAAACAGTTCTGATGCCACTGAAAAAATGATGACCAGATGAAAAGCCATGTCTGCAGTCCAATGCATACCTTGTTAGCCAGAATTATAAAATGGCATGGCAAGTTTTTAGAGAAGAAAATTTTTGATTACAAAAACGTCTGATAGCGCTACTTTTAGTACTTCTCTGCATTAAAGCAATAACCTCAGAGGTACTGGGGATGTGGCCTTGCCTGTGAGTGAATATAGGAAAACAAGTGCACCTTAATCAGAAGACAGCACCTGGAAACCCTACAGTGAAGTCAGACAGCAGAAAAGGATGAAATTGAACATTTTGAGATAAGGAAAGGAAAAAACCTGCCAACAACAAAGATTTAAAGACAAATCTAAAGCTTTTACTCACAAAGTCATCTTCTTCATTTAAGTTATAGTTAGGCAACATAGCTCCTTCCATTGCAGAACTCTTGAATACACCTTTTATTTTGTTGCCTATTCTGCTGATTCCAAATGATTCTCCTCTCTTCTGTGTGGTCCTAGAATTACAGAAGCCAGAGTACACAACACAAGGCATATTATTACATAGCAGCACAGCAGGCTGTTGCATATCATTTGCAGATAAGAGAAACAACTCTGTAAACAAGTAGCCAAAATATTTACTCTTCCACTTAAATTGAAATTTTTATGGCAAATTTGTTCTATGATGGATTAGCAAAATTTCTGGATTATAGTTTCAAGAAATACGGGATGTCCAGATGTTTAACCATGAGCAAACATAGTATCCCAGTAATGCAGGACACAGAATAAACAATTAACTATGCAAACCAATTTTTGTTTTGACAGCAGAAACTGTCATATTGCTACAGGCACGCACACCAAGGTCACTAACTCTGTCCTTTCCCATGTACTCATATTTAAATATTTATCCACTCTTGCCAAGTACTGAGTGGAGAAGTTAAATGCATTTTTTAACATAAACATCTCAATTTTACAACCATGTATGATTCAAGTTAGATCCCGACTTTTAAGCATTAGGGACAGACAAGAGGAATGTGCAAGGAGCAAGACTGAACGTGAGACAAAACAGATGCAAATGAAGAATCTTGGCTTGAAGAGCCAGGTCCGATGATCGAAAGATGAAGATTTTTTTAAAGTCATGCCATTTACGACAAAATATCCAAAAAGCAACAAGGTATGGAGAAAGAATAATAATCAGGCAGGAAGCACACTCCTGAGTGTGAGAGATTTCACAGCATTCTTATGTTCTTACAGGAGACCTGACACCATAGATTATTTCTTACTCAGAAATGCCAGTAATTCTGGAAAGAAAAAAGTTCCTGTTGAATATGGAATCAGTCTCAGGTTACTTATGTTGATTCAATAAATACTGTTGATTTGCAAGTTAAAAATCAATACAGTGATCTGCAAAATCAAAGACTCAAAAGAACTTTATAGATTACTGAGACTAAAAGCAAAATTAGTACTTTAGAGGACCAAAAAATATCCCAAGTGTATTTTTCCTTTAAAACAAAAAAATTATTAACTTCTCAACAGTAGTACCAACAGAGTATCATACACCAGTAGGTAAAGTGCCTTGATCGCCCATAAAACCACACTGACAAAATCAACTACTCACTTAACAAGTGCATGTGTGCATTACTATCTTCCTGTTTATAATTTTACCCAGACTGTGTACATGCCTAAAATTGCATAACTAATTCACTGCTTTTCCAAATCTTTTGCTTTTTCTATCTCATATTATTATCAGTTCCAAAGCAGACAGGCACCATCTTTCTTATTTATCTCTGCTAACCAAAGATAAACTGGCTTGGCTGTTTGTAGTCTAAATCCATGTCTGAACAATTTTACTGGATTTTTAAACTTCTACATGTTATTGCACTGAATGGAAATCTTCACATCGGGGACCTACCTGAATCTTGTTCAAGAGCTTAAGCACTGGGCTACCAAAACACAGACCTTATTCAGAAAAAAATAGATAGCTTTTCTAGAAGCGTAATACTTCAGAAGTCTGGCCTGACTCTGGTTTTCAACATTCCTATGAAAACTTGTGTAGTTCTCAAAGATTTTGAGCAACTAATTAATTCTCACTAGGTTAAAGATCTGATAAAGGTACTCCAGGCTCAGATCAGTTCTTTTCTGCACTGATCATGCACCATCTGAAAGCAGAATACAGCTATGCCTGTAACTGCAGTACGGAGCTGTATGAGGCCAGGTCCCAGTCTGATACCTAGGAACCACCCTTTTCTGCCCCAATGCAGAGCCCAAACATTACGTTTAATGAATACAGAGCCATCAATAAACTGGAATAGGTATAAAGTGACAAACTAGGATGGCATTCTCTTGACAGCAAGATACAAATTCAGTGAATAAGAATGTTCACAGAAACATGGTGGGCAACTTATGGAGAGAACATAGGACCAGTTTGGCAAAAATCCTTGAGCAAGTAGGCCAAGCATAAACCAGACTAGAAGGCTGTGGAAAAAAATCTGTGGATGTTAGCAGAGGCAGACAGACAACAGGACAATCACACTTTCGAAGAAGCTGAGCAAGGAAAAATATATGTATGTAAACAGGCATCAGGACAAAAATCTAATGGATTCACTGGTTACTCAGAAATACTTGAGGCTAGATAGAAGGGAAGAGATGGGACTACGATATGGTCAGGTTCAAGGCATGAGGGAAGAAAGAGGAGAAGAAGTGGTCACTTTAGAATAGAGGCCAAATCCTTCAAGACCTTTCTCACTGGGAAAAGTATCCCACTCCCTCTAGTGCTGATCCACCTAACAGCACTATTAGACCACTGTTCTATAGTTACTTTCTTGGCAGGGGCCAGAGTGGATAGTCTAAAGGTTCCAACATTCCTGAATGATGTGATGACAAGAGATTGGAACACTTTTTGATCTGTTGTTTTTTTGTTTGTTTTTTTTTTTTTTTAATACTCTAGAAGTCACACATACCTAACATTAAAAAATTGCAATTGTTATTCACCTACAGCTGGGACCAGAGATTGTATTAGTGCCACTGTGCACTGCGATATTCTTTAATTGTAGATGGCTGCAAACTAATTTTCCCACAAGATTCCTGCCTCATTCAGCACACTGAACAGATCTTCGCAAGTGATCTGCCAAGGTCATGTAGCTGAAGAATGCTGCTGTGAACCCTGGCAGGTCAAGAAGTACCAGACAAATTGCACATATCAGACAAGCTAGATATTTACATGCATGTGAATTCACAGTACCATTTTCCTTTGTCTCACTAAAAACCCTACATCAAATTAGGAGACATGCTCAGGAAGTAGAGATGCACTTAAAAATGGATGAATCTGACTTACATCTCAAATACTTCTTACTGTTCAACAATCTTGCAAGTCATAACTGAATAACTGATCTAGCAGATAAAAAAAAAAAAGTGCTATACACTTTGATTCCTAACATCTAAAATGTAGTTGATAAACTTCCCTCAGGAATGGTATGAGTAATATACATAATGTCTTTGCTCTGATAAATTCTATGGCAAAGTCCATCATGAAAAAGTTGTTTTCTGAGTTTGGATAGCATGTATTTAAAGAGGCATGAATAATGAGAAAACAAACCAATGAACAGCTATTAAAGCATTAACGAGTGACCACAGACTACCTAGAGCAAACTACAAAAAAAGCATATGTTGTAATCAAACCTGTAACAGTCACAAGAGAAGCTGCAGAGAACTAACTTGGGGAACTGCTGGTTTTCAGTGCTTGATAATGTTCATAAAAAACGGTTATATTTGCATGCAGTGTTAAGACAATGAATATCAGGGACACAGCTGTGCAAGACAGAACAAGCAGTTAAGTGGCTAAAACTTCAAACAGGATCTGGAAATGTGCATGGAGCAATGGAAACTTTGGAGCAGCTAGCAGCCACATGCCAAAAAAAAAGCTTCAAGTTATGCAAATGTATTTCAAAATTAATAACAAAAGACAAATCATTAACAGTAAACAATATTAACATACTGAAAACTTGTGAAATTAGCAATTAAGTAATTTCTAAACACTTGTGAAAAGAATGTGGGGAGTAAAGCTTATTATGGGGAAAAAGGCAGATTAGTCCAGAGAAGACATTCACATGTCTTGTACAAATACAATGGACAGTTAATTGCCGCTGTGAAGGCTGTGTGATGCAGTCACGACAGATGCAGCACAACTAACACACAACATTTATTGAGTGTTAGACAGACTTACCGAAAGTCATCCAAACTCAGGCTACTTCTGCAACAACAGGCACATAAATTATCTCAGAGCCCAAGAAAAAAATAAGGTTAAAAGAAAAAATAAAAAGGAAAAAAAACCTCACAACCCAATTTGACAGACCTGTTTGTACAAATCTGAATGGGCTTTGCTTATCACTACAGATTAAAAAAAAACATGGTACAGTTAGGAGTTCCTGACCTAAAAACCTAAGGAAGTGAAACGCAAATAGTACCTGCACATTTCATCACCACAATCTTGGCCTTTGAATCTAAACCTTCTGTTACTGAAACTTTCAGGACTTAACTGACATTCAGCTCAAGCAGCTACCAACGTACAGAGAACAATTTTCATTCCTGAAGTAGCTACCAGGGAGCTAATATTTCTATAATCTATGTTGAGAAGTGATGTAGCTGTTTATTAATAATTCATTTGGCCAATACAAAGAAAAAGCTGTGGACTTAACTTTATGTAATAACACCGCCACCTGCTCCACCATATTAGATATAGTAAAAACACTAGTAAAATACCTTTTTTTTTTGATTTCACAGATTTTAAGGAATGTTTTTGACATTCTATATAACCTGGTAAATGGAACCAATACATCACTCATTAATTCCAGCAGAGATGTTTAAATGGATTAACCATAAACACAGTCACCACACACATACTTTTAATTCACTGGAGCTACTGAATTCTGGAAAAAACTATATGGGATTAAAATATTTAAATTTTAGATTTTGTTTTACAAGAGGAACTAATCTTAAGGCATCTTACAATATCTTTAGTCATGTTAACTGTAAAACTGGAAACATAACTTACCAAGTTGGAACTGATGGTTACAAACAATTACATTGCACACACCTGTTTACAGACTTAATTTTGTGAGTTTTACTGCTAAGCACTCCCCAAAACTGTTAATACATGTAGAAAATCAAGGCTAACCCACAGCTATCCAGAAATCTGGGAGAGTACGCCACATAATGTTTTTTCATTTTTGCTGGATTTTCAACACAGAATACTTTTGAGTAATGTAGTAACATATGATGAATACATAAATATGAGAGAGGGAGAGGGAATTATTGTCCTCTCTTTCACACACCCAAAATTAAGTTGTGAGAATTGGGACTTAAAAACATCAGTTTTTACTGGCCACACACATTAAACATTAGGTGGAAATTAGCAGTTACTTTTGACAACCACAGCTAGTTATCAAATTATGAGAATATCCTCAATCTGACTTCTTTAGACTCATGAAATACCGGGACATCTAATATATTACCTTAGCAGTTTTCAAAGCATATTTGTCCTATCTGTATACAAATAGTGATGATTATTTTGTACAGTTCAAAGAAGTGATTCAAACCAGAAATTACACACTGATAATCACTTCTTCCTGCTTCCCATGTGGATTTCCTAGAAACTGCTCTACAATTTTCTTGTCTGACAAAAAGTGAAATCTTTCAACACATTACCCACAACTACATTCCACTGGGATTTCATATCTGCTTCTCGATCTGACTTTTCAACCAGCAGTATCTATGCGATAGACATACAGTATCCTAGCAAAGCATCAAAGATATGGAAAACAAACTCATTTCTTTGCATATAATTTCTCTCAACTGAAACTAATGCTAGAACAGGGAAGAGAAGGCAGGATAAGGTACACGTATATGGATAACATCTGGAATAATTCCATAAGTAACATTTTTTATTTTATTTTATTCTCCTTGGCAATGACTATCTGTACCAGATTCTGCAGAGGGAAACTCCAAAGCAACAGGCAAACTACATTCAGATAGGAACCTCTGTTTCATGGAAATAATCACTGAGACACCACTTCAAGAACACAGAGTACCTCATATTATAAACTGCCATATATATGCAGGGCATTCAAATTTTTCTAAAATGTAAACCAGACACATTTTCAGTAATGGTATGGATGCTGCTTGAACTCCAGGGGGATACACTGGAACAGGCTCCAAACAAAACTGCCTCATTTTGCAGCCAGAGGCGTATTTCAAAAACTCTAGGCAGAGAATGTAATTTCACCCTTACTGGAAATTAAAGCGCAAGGAGGTGACCTAAATGCTTTCATAACTTAACCAGATTTAAGAAGTGTATGACAGGAGACTTTCAACCCTTGACATGGATAACTTTGGGAAAGACACCAGAAGGCAGATTTAAAAGTGTGGATGAAATCCTATAGCCATCTTCAACGGAAGCTGGAGTGCGTTTTAAGGTCACTCTTCCTAGTGGAGTGCCACACAGGGGAGAAACACAGTTTGGCCTAGCTGTCTTCCATGTCTCTTTGCTAAGGAACAGAGCTTGTCAGCACCAGCTTGAGAAAGCACTACAAAGCCTGAGTCCTGGATCTACAAAAACTACAAAGACTACGTAAGAGACATCACAGAGGGAGATATAAAGAGAACGATCATGTAGCTTTTGGCAAACATTAGCAGGGGAGAAAGGGACCTCAAAATAATGCACATTATAGGCTGCATATCAATAGAGTTGTTGATAGGTGTATCTCTAATGCAAGCAGAAAAATAAATTTGTTACTTCTGTAGAAGAGAAATTTAACATGATACATACTAGCATTTTCTACAGTACCATAGATGATCTTTCATACCAAGAAAGAAAGCTCATCCAAATCAAAGACTGTCTCACTTAAGTTTTCCGTCTTTCGGCTAGTGTAACTAGTCATAAAAGTACTACTCATAGGAGTAATTTAGTCGGGCTAGTCTGTCACTGAGCCATCCAGCATAAAACAAAAGACAAGAAATGATGAGACTTCAAGCTTACTCAACTCAGCCCCACAGTGGAAGATCACCCATCCATACCACAAGAGGTGCTCCTCTTCTCCACAGGCCCTAAGGAGCCTTAAAGTCATCCATAAGCATATAGCCCAAACCCAGACATAAGGCTTCTGATGCTACATTTCTGCAATGAAGGGGGAGAGCTGGCAGACAGACACATTTGACCTAGGAGAAATGGCAAATTCTCCTTTTCACAAGAGGAAATTCCCATTGCACAACCAGGTCGGTCTGATGTAGGGAACACCATACCTATCCCCCTATGACCTGAAATCCAAGACGACCCAGCTTTGCACCAACAAAACCAATTAAATCACAAATTTATTGCCATGTTGTCTTATTGTCACTGGACACTTATTTTCCCTTTCCCCCTTCTCAAATGTTGACGTCTAAGTAACATTTTAAATTCTTTAATGTAAATCACAGGAAAGAGGCATCTGATATAATATTGTTTGTTCCATCAGTATGTAACTTGTTAATCTAAAAAACCACAGGGCTTAATATTAAGTCAAATTAGTATCAGGCAGTAGCAAAATTCCTATAGTTTAATATTTTGACACTTTTAACTAAAAAAATGAAAGAGAAATACTTAAACATTCCACCATACCTACCTGTTAAATTTTGAATTCCGTGTTGGTGACTCTGCTCCTCTTAAAAGGTGTCTGAAGTACTACAAGAGACAAATAAGGTGTCAAAGCAAAGACTGGACTACCTGAGGTAAGGGCTACTATGCAACACAGCATTACAGAAATCAGAAAAAAGAACAGAAGAAAAGGCAAGCTGACCATAATCAAGCAGGTAGAATATTGATCTGAAAAAGCACAGACCAAATTTGCAATACGTGCTTCTAGGACTACTTATTTTACTTTACATAGTTTTGGGGTTAAAAAAACCAAAACAGAAATAAAACCAAAATTTAACATCAAAATCCATGTTTCCTCCTTGCTAAAAAAATAATAAGAAAATCAAGCATTTGAAGCATTATAGCTATTACTGGAAACACAACCATCAATACCATTTTTGAGAAATACACTTTATCAAGAATAATGTCAAGTAAGATAAGTACCCATTCCCAGGACAAGTCAATAAATTCTGCCTCAAATAAATGCGAGAAGCTCAATGTGCAATCTGATTTACACACATAAGCTCTAAAAGGGACAAGAATTCAGGTTCACCCCTGCGTTTAAAGTGCTTTAGGCAGCCGTTGGCCCAGTGTGGGCATTTTTTTCTGCATTGAAAACTCAATCATAGAAAAATCTCAAATGCCTCGGATATTCCTTCAAATGACCCATCTGAAAACAGACACTTGACTTGCTGCTGGAATGCATAACACTGAAGGTAAGTAAATACAACTTGTGTATCTTTAAGTACCCTTTTATTTTAAAAAGTAAATAAAGAGATTCTTAAGTGTTCTATGTCTATCACACAGAATACTTTTGCACGAAATTTACAACTACAAAAAGAAGGGATGGGGAGGATTTTGTAATAGCAGTGATATATACAAACTGTTACATCAAAAAAGGAAGTGGTTTTTTTTTTCCTGTTGATGTTCTATTTTCTTACTGAGATTGGTCCCAACCCTGGCATGCTAACTAACATGGAAAATGAAGACATATTTTTTAGTTCCACATGCACACGGCTGTGGGAAACAGGGTATCCTAAAAAAAAAAAATACAGTCTTGCTTTACGACTACTCTTCAAATCTTTCACACTTACCTCATCACTGTGACAGAACATAGGAGTAAAAACATTCTCAAGTAGAGAGAGTACATGCTCATAAGCTTCAAAAAGACATCTCATAGTTTGAAGTTTCACAACATCCATATAGGGACCTTCAGCAACTATAAAAAATATGAACTATAAATAGCTATATGGGCATACACAGTTTGGGTTTTTTTCTGGTCTGAGTTTGTGACAGCTTTTCAAGTTACTACGTATGACATAAGAATTAAAAAACACTGACAAAACAAGGTTTAAGCACAATGTAGCAAGTGGATAGCTTTTTTAAAATTATGATAAAAGTAAATATTGAACATATTTAGATGAATTAGTCCTCATTTTATTACAGAACGTTGTTTAAATTCCAATGTAAATTATTCCTTTCAAACTCAAACTTACTTCTTTGAATCTCTTCCACAATAAAAGGGTCAAATCTAATTTTGTCGATGCTTTCATCCAAACAATAAGTTTTGTAAATTTTCTGTACTTCCTCATGAAGAGATATCTTTTCAGTATCTGACAGTTCTGGTCGCAAAATTCGGTCATTGAATTCCTCTGAGAAGTAAAGGAAATAAAATGCATTTGCTGATCAACAAATTTCTTTCGTTGCTTGGCTAACAAAGAGCATCTTGAAGCAACCTATAACACCAACTCATTTTCCAGCAGATCTAGAAATCTGTAAAACTTTAGAATGAACAGAAACAGAAGACAGCTCAAAATCTCAGGTAATAAGGTAGCTGCCTTCTTATTAGCTATAATTCAGATTTGTTCACAAAATTATTGCCAAAAATACATTACAATTAAAACTAATTATTTCTTATCACAGTAAAGATAAATCCATAAAGTTGCTTTCTAGCAGAAGAATGAATCAAAAAAATATTTTTTTTCTTCTAATTAAACAAACTGTAAATTGCAGTTTTGTTTTAGCATGATTTGCAGTTCATGCTAGACACACACGGAGTCCCATAGCCCTTTTCACCATTCACCTGCCTGTTCTGCTGCTAATGTATTGCAATACCCATCAAAATATTTTCAATAATATCTTTAATATCAGACTAAACTGAGAATTAACTTGCCCTGACAAACTAAAAATTCTGTTCAGCACAATTATTGTGCAATCTTACTTGATTTGTTGGACTATACTCTTAATAACATGACTACTGGCCAGAAAGAAGGGAAAAATAAGGTACTGTTTGATTAATTTTTTCAATTAATACACAAAATCGAACTTCTTCAGACAAACTCAACCAAGACTCTTCCAGGATATTTTCCTCAGTAAGTGCTTCTAATCCAAAATATTTCCATCAAGTGAGGAACAGCATACAATTTGGGACAGCATAACTAGAGGGACCTAAATCTCATTCTTTGTTTTATAGGCTAATCTACATATTCATCACCTATGAGAACACAAGAAAAGTTTAGAAGGAAGAAAACACTGAGTTTTACCCAGAAAAAAAGATTGATCATGGGCAACAGCCATAATTTGAGTAACTTCCCTGCTAGTGGAAGTAGCTCTAGAGAGATCTAGAGCGGTCAGCTTATACCCCCTTGCTGGTACCACCAGCACTGAATGGTTACTGCTTTGTTGGTTTTTTTTGGTGAAGAGAGTTTTTCTGATAAAAACACAACATGTTTGGTTATAAGCACATAAGAAGCTGCATGCACAGAGACTATTTATATTTCTCTAATGTAACAATTAACGATTTCTGTGGCATTTTATAAGATAAAGTCTGTCTATTTGAATTTATTATCTTCCTGATGTATGTATGGGCTCTGGATATGAGGGCACACTCATTTCCTATGTATAGAGATACTTGTTTACTAAAAAACAAATAAAAAACCCACATTATTTTGGTAAGTCATTAATTAACTACTAGTTGACAAAAAACTTAAAATAAACCACTCTTAAAATAAATACACAGAAAACCTTATCATTGGAAAGCAGAAGGCTTTTCCAACAACTGGAACAGGCTGCCCAGGGAGGTGGTTGAGTCACCATCCCCAGAGGTGTTTAAAAGACAGGTAGATGAGGTGCTCAGGGATGTGGTTTAGTCGTGAACCGGTATGGTTGAACTCGATGATCTCCAACCAGGCAATTCTATGATTCTAACACTTGTGTAATAATAAAACCAACTGCATGCTTCATAACCAAGATACAGGTTACTGAATAGAAGGTTGCAACACCTTTAACATTCCTGTTATGTTGCTGTTCTTTACAGAAATCAGAATTTACAGCTAAAAGAATATAAAAATGCTCTTCAGAATGAACAGCTCATTTTAGTAATAATTTAGTAACCACATATTAAAAAAAGGCAGTTGCACATTGCATCAGTGGCCAGAACTTTTTTCCCTCAAGAATAATTTATTTTAAAGTATCCAACCTCTATCAATAAACAGAAATACAATTAATAAAGACCTACAGTCCAAGCTGACATCAACCTTGCCAAGACTGGCATTCAAGAATCAGGAAATATTAAAGTAAGCAAACACAGATCTTGAAAGCTAATCTCTGGCTTAACAATGCTGCCCAGTTCTGAGACCGAATATTCACTTCAACGTGCAAACACTTAAGGCTTTTGAAGATCACCAAATGTACCTCAGCACACATACACAACCTTACCTACAGTCAGGCAGAACTGCAGCACATGGACTGCCCCCTCCTGTTTCAGGAAGTTCATAAATCGAAATAAAAGGTCTTGCTGATCTCTGATCTCCTTTAGCTCCAGTTTCAGGACCTTAGTGAGTTAAAAACACAGTCAGCCAATTTTCAAACTTTCAGCGAGCACATAAATAATGCAAGGAGATGCAGAACAAAAACAGCAGATAAAGTAAAACACTTATTCAGAACAGGAAAGCAAATAAGTGTTGCCTTTGCTTACAGATGGCTTTTTATTTCTTGGCTCTGCAAATTTCTGAAGGAATGGAACCAACGAAGAAGTAGGTTCAGTTGCTTTCTCAGGCTGCAGGAAAAAAAGTGACAAGGATTAAGAAAGCTTCCTCAGAGGGTGAACAAATTACTATTCCTTTAATTCTGTCAGTACTCACTGGACTATCATCAATGAAGATCAGCAGCAAATGGTTGACAGTGTCCTGCAGGAAAACACAATATAAAATTAGTATTAAAGAAACTCAATAAATTAGATGAAAATCACTTCACGACTATGTTACGCCCAAGTTTAAATCTGTCCATATATTAATACTTTAAAAAAACTAAGCCTGACAACACATATTTGAGAATTAACTTCCAATGGTGTCTTCAAGTATTTACAAACCAGGGAATTTCTGAGGAGGCCTGCACAAAAACATTCTTTACCCAGTGAAGAAAAGCTGTAGAAAGTGTTCTTATTGCTAGTGCAGATCCTTGCACTGATGTGATACCTTCGTAAGTATTGAAACTTTGCCTATTTAAATACATGCATAAATAAAATCAAAGCCGTTGCATCTTTAGAATCAGTGCACTCTTATTTGCAGAATTAAGGATAAAAGAATTGATTTCAATACAGCTGCAAAAAACCTGGTTTATTTACACTGCTACAAAGATATATACAGCTGGATGTCAAGTAATTGAGCCCTTGTTTAAATGTCAAAATGCACAGCAAGTAAGTCATTGTGCATCATCTGCTTTATCACAATGCACTTAGTAGGGAAACAGCAATATTGAATAAATTAAAGATTATTCCTTGCTCCAAAGTCTTACAGGATCAGCTAAGAAATCCATCGAGGGAAGGAAAACAGAACCAGGCAGAATTTCTCTTATCAGAAGAGCCAGGGATCTGAAAAGAAGACAAAAAAGAAAAAAAAATCAGAATAATACTACATCACATAATTTTCTAAGTGAAGTTTCTAATGACATTATATTTTACTGGGAAATATTTTAGCATTTCAAAATACCTTAAGCATGTTAGAATATTTTTAAGTTCAATCTAAAAACTCATAAGCAAAGGGATATGAAGGAGGGATCAGGAAGATGACTTCAGAGGTCTCTTTCATTTCCCAAATTATTGCACTACATAGTATACAGATACTTAAAAGAATAAAACTCTAAATAATTCCTATACCTGCACTCTGTTGACTTTGGGGGTAAAATATAAGGAAAAAGAAGTTCAGTAAGTTTTCTTAAGTACTGCAGTTCATCTCTTCGGCTTCTCAAAGCAACATGGAGTTCTGGTCCATATTCTTCCAAAGCAGCTTGCTGTAAAAATTCTGCATTTTTTACTGCAAGTAAAAAACAGAATTACAAATTGTTTCCACTGTTTCTTATTGCTAAATAAGAGGCAATTGCTTTTCATTTGAGCTAATAAGTTAATACTTTTAAGTTCCTATACAACTGCCATAGGAATACAATGTTGAAACTTTACAAAAGAATCTTGGCTTAGACCTGGAAGTCTATGAAAACAAAACCTCACATGAATCAGAATTCCTTCACCAAACAATTGCAGTTTGCATGGTTTCCAAAATGTTTGTCATTTCTAAATATTGAAGAACTCAACATTCTGATTCTTCTTAAAAACTGCATTGCCCAAAGACTGCCTCTATTTGCTTTTTTTCCTGACCTCCTTCATGGTCTCCCATTTATTAGGTTTCTACCTATTGACTTACCTATAACAATTTGAAATCAATATAAAAAAACTTCCTGTTTTTTTAAGTCCTGTTACAGTTCTTTCCTGATTAGAACACTTAGAAACTAACATGAAATAATATGCACTTTAAACACAGTGTAAATCAAACCAAAACCAGCATGGGGATCTGCAAGAGTCCTGCCTCTTCTATGTAGCCATATTGAATTGAAAGAATATCTGTTTTTATCAGATTAAAAACCTATACGTATTAGTTAATAGCAACAATGTTATATTCCTTCTAATCACTTCAAAGGCAAGAACTGAGCTGTAGTACATCACACCCAGCTGCTCTAGCAATCTGGCACAGCTTCACACCAAAACCCACACCAGACACACGTCAGGTACCCATTACATACCTTTTACCCAGAAGGCGTAAGCTTCCTTCCAGCATACTGAATTTAGTACAGAAGCCTGCTACCTTGTCTTTCACAACCAAGGAGCACAGGTGGTACCAACTGATATGGAGAATGCAGGAATGCACATTGCCTGATAAGTCTGCCTAATTGGCGCCACTAAAAGCAGAGACGAGTAATGTGTTCTCTGCCAAAGACAAGTAATGAATCATGGAAGTGTCTGTGCAAATAGTGAGCAGTTACTAAGAGACATAAGGGTAAGAAGAGTAGGAAAAAAGGAAATGCTTCCTAAAGCAAGCATTGGTCAGAGGGTATAGAAAATAAAGAGAAAAGGCTAGGCTCAACTAGCAACCACAGCAAGGCCTGAAAGCTGCCTCTGAACCATGTATTACAGATGGTTGGTTTAGCAACACTTACCAGAAAGTGCTACTAAAAGTAACTTTCAGCTGCTACTTCTCACATCTGCCCTCAGGAAAGAAGTCTTTTCCTTTAAAACACTGAAGAAAATGGCTATATCTTTAACGCTGGACATATAAAATCTAGTTCTATGTTGCTAAAGGAACGTGTTTCCAACTCCTTAGTCCATATCAAAGGAAATATGAAATTTGGCATAAACAACTCTGCAAGATAATCTACTATCTTGAAATTGTTGTGCTATCTTGAAGTTGTTGTGCCATGAGAAACATCTATTGTGATCACACTATGCCTCATTATTCCTGTTATTCATACCCACTATTCACCGGACCAATGGCACGTATTTACATATATTAAGCAGAGGCTTTGAGGGAAGGGAGGAAAGTTTATGACTCCAGTGAAAGTAAACATTTATGCTCAAAAGCTGAATGAAACCACATTCGGTAGATACAGCATTGTGGAAAACAGCCAATGAAAAATAAAATAACTATTTTCCAGCAGGAATATTTTCCAAGTATTCCTTCAATGCCCAGTTTTAATGTAATTTTTACATTATGCTTGTGAAGATACTTTTATTTGGATAATAATTAAATACGCTACTGCACAAATTAGTCTACAAACAAAAACCTAACCTTTCAACATGTTGAACTACAATAACTGCTCCTGTTAGCGTGCAGATGTGAAAATCATTCTAGCTACAAGATTTACAGTTACAGTACCCTGTACAGACATGCAAATCTTTCCATTATAGTTGCTCATCTGGAATACAGACGAAAAACGTCAAGAGGCACTGCTAAATGATTTTGATCACTCTTAATAGACGAAAAAACCACCTTCTTGTTTACCATACAAAGAAAGAAATCTAGTATTTTTATTGTGGGGAACTGAAAATCAAAACTGAGCAATTATTTGTTCTGTAATTTTTTCCCTATTCATCTTCACAACCTCCAAAGGAAAACACCAAAGGATCACTTTTTCTTTTTAAAGAGAAGGCAGTAGGGATGAAAATATTTAGCAAATACACTAACAAACATGCAAGAATAATTTATATTGCTCTTTGAAACTGCCAACATGTGAAGTTTTTACATTACCTTTCTGTCTGGCCTTAGCTATCACTTCGATATGCTTCATTGCTGCCTTGAGCATTTTCTTTGTTACAACAGTTGGAATATCCACCTTAAAATAGAAACAAAATTGTTCTAGGTTTTCTCCCAAAATTAATTACAGTCAAAAATCAAACATAGTAATTTGCTTATATGCTCCCATTCTAACCTTAAAATGAACTCTTAAGAAAAAAAAAACCCATGAATTCTCTAGATGAACTGACATTATGGTCACTCTTCTAGGTAAAGCATATATCATGTAGAACTAAATGCCATAAAAATACCGTTAATCCATTTATTGTCAACTTGTTCCCATTAGGGTTCTTTCATCGCAATAATGTAGTAATACAGCTTAATTTCCAAGTCACAGTATATAAAGCCTAGTTCTACATGAAGATTTGGCCACCGACCACGTAAGTTAACGATGCTCTGCTCCTAGTACTTGTGTACATTAGCCTTCAGCAATTACGTTCATAAGGCCTACAAGTAAAGCGAAAGTCTCCTCTCTATGTACATGCAGAAAAAATGTCACACCTCAGGTTATGGTAGAAAAGAAAATTTGAGTTACTGAGTCAAGATGACCATTACTGCCAACAACGACATCATGTGATCTTGTGCACATGCTGAACAAAAAAAGCATGTACGATTTAATCAAAGATTGTATTAAGAGTCCTGCTTTCTTTGATGGCTATGAAAATAAAAGGAAAATTACAGAACAATTTAGGCACAAACAGACCTCAGGATGTCTCAGCCCAAGATCCAGCTCAAGCAGGCTCAGTTCATCCCTGCTCAATATTTAGTCAAATAAAGACCGTAAGTAATGAAACAGATATATAGAAGTCCTTTTTCCAGACAAGGAAAGAGACAGTGTAATTGCGAATGCCACCAGAGCCGAGAGAAAAGCTGTGGGTTTTTTTTATTCATTTGTACGTGGAGAATAGCAGGTATTCCTGCACACTCATTCCTAATATTTGAGGTGCACACCTCTGACCTGACCAGGGCCAGACCATACAAGCTAGTACAATTGACTAGAACTGATGAAAAGTAACTAACTAGATTAAGGTCAACTTCTTCTTACAAGCAAGAAAGTGCTCACCAATGGAAGACCCTGTCCTTTGGGATTCACATTTCAACAGTAATTTCAATAAATTAAGAGCTCCCTACGAGCTCCCCTTCCCTAAGAGCACATGGATAGGGGAACATATATTCCTGCAGAGGTAAGTCACGGAGCACCACAAGCAAGTTGGCTTCTGACAGAACTTTCCACCAGATGAAGGGCTACACAAACGGAATCCCTTCACTAACCCTTCAAAACCCGTAATCAACCCAGCAATAGCCTCAATAAGGAAAATCCAGATTTAAAAAAAAAAAAAAAAAGGGAGTGAGACAGAAGTATTTCAGCACCTATTTAAGAGCTGACTGGCCTGAAGGACCTGCTACTGTGTTCAACAACCACAACTCAAGAAATCCACCTAGGCAGCCTTAAACAGAAAACAAAGGAACTATTTTCACTGAAGTAACTAATAATCTTAAATCTTAATCCAAAAGCAGAAGATTATTTGGCAAAAGTAGTATAAATATATAACCTAAAAAAAAATGAAAAAAATGTCTTTTTTTCCTACACATAGTAGTTCCTGAATTAAAAAGAAATTACCTCTATTAGCTGGAACTGTTATTTTCAAGTGTTTAATAATAAATCCAAATCAAAGTACAGCTGTTTGGCAAACTTATAAGGCTATTTTACCTTGCAATCAGTGATAATTTCTCCTAAAATGAGGTTATAAAGGACACTGTATCAGAGCTGAAAGGCTATAAAACATTCTGTCAGAACTCTTTTCAGCTAACTACTGAAGATTTAACCTAAGACTTCCAAAATGACGAAAAGCTGGTATTTTGCTTACAACTTGGATGTCAACTTTGACTTCTACACACAACATTTTTAGTAGTATATGCATCACAGCTGTTAGCTCAGGCTGTCTGAATCTGTATGTGCGTGTGCACGTACAGAAACACTTGTTCAGCAGGAGAAAAGCATGAGCTGAAAAATGCAGCATAGCATGAGACACCGTGCTCCCCTGCATGACTGAGCACACCACATTTCAACTATTTTCCAGAACACAAAGTTACTATAAGTATCGTTTTGCTTGAGATATCTGTACCACTTCACATAAACTAAATAAATCGTATTATTCTGTAGGATGGATATAAATAAATCTACACGTTTGTAAAATAAATGCATTTATCTGATGGCCTTTATTACGTAGTTCCCCTGACAGTGCTTAATACTTGTATTCATCTTGAGTTTTTGTTGCACATATTGTTTACCCAGATACACAGAACTATTACATTTACTTCATTACTGTCAAATGTAGATACAATTAATCAATACTCAATGATGCTATATCTGATCTGAGATAATACAATTAACACCTTATAACACAATGACCAGAGGAGATATCACCATTTTCAATGGAACTACAAACAAAGCAACCTCAATGTATTACAACTTCAAATTAAATTTTAAGACCTTGGTCCATATTTTCACCTTGAAGT
This sequence comes from Tapera naevia, assembly GCA_033556795.1. Classification (NCBI taxonomy): domain Eukaryota; kingdom Metazoa; phylum Chordata; class Aves; order Cuculiformes; family Neomorphidae; genus Tapera; species Tapera naevia. The sequence goes on along the minus strand of JAUMJJ010000079.1, from coordinate 1,200,078 downwards.
ATTTACTCCACTTTCACAGCTTCATAAAACGTTTGCACTACACAGATATTTCCTGATCTTCCCTCATGTTCACTTCAAAAAGCAACAAGATTGAATCAGAGCAAACAAAAAAGTCATCTGGATTTGATATATAGCAAGGAGAGAATCAGGCTGTTAATCAGTCATTACAGAGGACATGTACAACATGTCGTTCAGGAAAAATTGCGTTACTAAGGAGAAGAAAGAAATACACACATTTATGGCAGTTGCTCAAACAGAGGAGCCAGCTCTGAATAAATCTGGAAACTGAGTTAGCAATTCTTCCTGTTAAGAATAGCCAGAAATTTAGAAGCAGTTCCTGTAAAACAGGCTTGAAGCATTTTACCAGAAAACACACATGTGCTAATACATTAAACACAGCAAATAAAAAATTTTAATCTTCAGTCTTCAAAACATTTCTTAGAACTACATTAATGCAAGAATCATACCTGTTTTAAATCTCACTGTAAGCTATTCACTTAATGACAGCCTATTCTTTACAGGAAATGTAATGATCTTGTCTGCATTTTAAAAAGTCAAGCAGGCAGAAGCTACAAGACAGGTACACTGCTACCTGTTTTCTTATATTTCTTTTTCAATAATTCTCAAAATTATTTCTACTTCAATTAAGTCACTAAAAGACAGCTAAAAGATCATCCCTAGGTTTTAATAATGTCTTGCACTGGTGTAAAAAAATACATCCATCTGCAAGAATCACCGAATGGTTTGGGTTGCAAGGGACCTTAAAAGATCAACTAATCCAACTCCCTGCCGAGGGCAGGGACATCTTCCACTACATCAGGTTGCTCAAAGCCATGTCCAGACTGATGTTGAACACTTCCAATGATAAATATTCGAGGATGGTTTCTAACTAGGAATAGGAAAACCTCCAGAAGGAGGGAACAATAATGCAAAGAAGAAACTTATATGGAAACTGCATATATCCTGTAAGACTAAAAAAAATTAAAGAACTGCCTACAGATGGCTATCATTTATTGCTGATGGAAAAAACATTTTAATACCTTTAAGTCACCTTACCTTGTGAATTCTCCGAACTAATACAGATGCAAAAAACCGCAGAGTTCCTCTCAATTCATCCACTGAGGATTCATCATCAGTAATATTTCTGCAGCGCCGTTAAGTATGCCATGTAAGAAAACAGAATAAAGTACATTTATATATTAATCCAACCACAATATACTTGGCACAACTAAAAGGCTGAAACAAGAACTTTCAACAGTGATACTTCAACTGGTATTAATTGAAATGAAAGCCACCAACTGTAGGCAGAGAGTAAGCAGTATTCTCTTTGAGTAACATATACAGTGTTCCCACTATGTTTGAGCACACAGCAATGGTTTAAGAAATATATTATAAATTATTACAAGAAATTTGAGTTAGATATCAATTCCTGCTCTAATATACTGTCTGCATGGTATTGAATGAGTAAAATCTAGCTTAGTTTACACGTATGTGAATGTTTCCTAGTTCAGTGGCATGAAGTGAATCCAAATTAATATCAGCAAAGCCTCTGGAACAAGAGTACTGAAAGCCTCAGTTAAGCTAGGGAAAATGCAATTTTGACTACTAGATACAAGACCTTCTACACTCCAAGATTTCAAATAATTTTCTTCTGTTTTAGTAGAAATCTGGTTACGTTAACCTCTTTTGTTTGAGTTTTACTATACAATTGGTAGCTTCTCATTTAGCTCTAAATGAAATAGGTACATCCCTTGTATTTCAGCTCAGCCTCTTCCAAAAGAATACTTTAATCGGTATTTTTTCAACAAGTTTTAATACTCAGATGCCATTTAATACAATAATATTCTCTTTTTTAAATATAAAATTGGGCCTAATTCTGGTCTAAACAGATTGTCATTTCCTAGAAAGGAAAGCATACACAGGAAACCAACAAATAACAGAATTTTTTTAAAAGATGATCTACTTTTGATGCAGCATGAAAAGCAAAACCATCAACTACAAAGAAAAAGCAAGAACCTCAACCTATAGCCAGAGAACTGCAATTATTTAACATAGTTTCTGTTTGGAAACAAAGAAATAACGAAGAATTTAAAAAAAAAAATATTCTCAAATCCCAAATCACTGTATCAAAATATCACCTAAACTTTTTATCTGGTAACAGAAAGAATAAAAATCTACCAGCATTTAAGCAATTATGGACATTAGAGTACGACTAAAAATATTGGTAAAACTGCATTATAACAGCTGAGTAATGACACAGTAAAGGAAGTTGCATCCTGCTTCAGCCAATGACCAATATGTAAAAGCTATCACAGTTTTTGGCAATAAATGATTTTGCATATACAGTAAATGCAAACATTATTTGCATTAAAAATACCAGTACAAACAACAACAGAACGTTTAGAAAATAAAAATGTTATGCCTCTAACATAATTTTACATTATCCAGGACCCAATTTTTTAATTAGCCTGAGCTATATAGCATTCAAACACATGTTGAAGATGAACTGCTAGGTACAGAAACACCAGTGACCTGACAGTCGAAGTATGCAACTAATTGCATGAAAAAGGACGTCAAGGAAAGCAGCCTGTCATTAGGAATACAATCATCTTCCAATAGCTAAACATACACAGATAAGCATACTGCAGGGGAAGGTTTAGATTGTTTTACGATCTGCAGCTAACATTTTGGAAGCAATACAGTTAGCAAATACACCGTCAAAGGAAGCCAAGGGATTAGCAAACAAATTGTATGACTGTATTAGTAGTATTTGACAGACAACAAGATACATGAAGTAATTTGGACCAAGAAGTTGTTATTTCATTGACACTTGGATAACCAGCACCTTGGCTAATTCTATCTATTTGGACAAGACTTTATGCCACGTACTTACACAGCGCGCCATAGGTTTGCAGAAACATTCTTTTTAATCACCAGCAGACTCAAGAATGGTGAAAAAAACATCAAAGGCCTGTAAAATCTCAAGTCTCTAGTGACACAGTGGAAGGTCCACATAATTAGCTTGGAAACATTTTTAAAACAGGCTGCGTTTTCCCAGAATTTGAGGATAAGCTTAAAAACACAACTGTTGATATAATGGAGAAATTTGCTAAAAAAAAACAACCAAAAACAAAAGGCTCAGTCTTTTAATTGTAAACAGTTACTGAGTCCAGTGTCTCAAAAAGATACACCCAACTGCTTTTGCAAGCAAAGTCTTACGGGATCTACTGATAAATGAAAACCATATACAAGTACTGAAGTGATTTTTTTTCCTGTATGTGTCAACTATTTTTACAAAATTTCGCCAGCTCCTGTCAAAATGATGAAGAAAATAAACTGCAAGCTGCTAACACTGCAAAGGTATGGTATGTAACTCAACAAAAACCCTAGATTTTTTTTACTACTTCCACTTAAAACAGAAGCAGCTCAATACATGAAAACACTGGGTTAAGTCACTATCAAAGAAAAACGTTTTCATAGCAATGTATTACAAACGTAGTAATTAGTAAATTCTAATCTAATCCGAGAGAACCGGAGTTGCAGTAATAATCAATGACCAAAAAAAATCAGTAAACAGAGTGACTCACTCAAACTTTAAACTCTCATTTAAAATAAGGGATTGTATTATTGTACAGCACAAGCAATAGATTCAAAACAGTGTTTTCTAGCTTTGCAAATTGGATTTCATACAACTATGTTCTACTAATATAATAAAAAAAAATCTTCAATCATAAATAATTATTTAAATATAACCAGTATAAATACTTCGAAAAATAACAAACAAAAATGTACATAGGTGTAACTACCTATTTTAGTAGAGCTCACTGGATTTTAAGTACTAAATTTCATTCCTCTAAAGTGATTTACGTTTAGGGATGTTCGCCTCTAAATTTTCACCTGCTAATAAAATATTACAAATTCTTACACAGTTTTATTAACAAAACAAACATAAAACACAGCATTTTTTTTCTCCTGTGTATAGCACTTCATTTCTTCAGCAATAAATCTATGATTTTATCTTGCAACACACATTTCTGGGAAGTGTTACTGGGCTTCTAATTGAGAAATGTCATGCTACCTCTCTAACACCCAGAGTATGCACGGCAGCATCAGTTGGAAGGGCACAAAAAGTAAAATAAACAAAAAGAGAGAGGTAGCTTCTGCACAAATTCCATTCACTTGAAAGGGGGGGCAGCAAGCATAACAAATTATTTCCAGACTGTTCTGCAAGGGAAACCAGCAAACTCTTTCACTAACTTAGTCTGGCACGTCTGAGTTGCCTGCTGGTGGTTACCCACACAGCTAAATAAGGACAACGTGCAAGCAGAGGCTTCTGATTTGTCTCTGCAGAATTATCCAGAGCTAGTGAGCTGGCTCTGAAAAACATTTCACAAATGCAAGAGTCCTTTCTCCAGAGTAAGCTGAGTTATACAAACACTGTAGGCACACCTAAGTAGGAAAAGTCAAAACACCCTCCATAAGACAGATCTCAAACAGCTGCGCAGACACACAGCTCAGGCCTCCCTGCAAGATTGTCTAGAGGGAATGAGACCAGATCTAACATTACTATTGTTAGGCTGAAACTAGTAAGCACTCCAGTACCAAGTTGTTGCCAGCAGAACTACTCTGACACAACTGCACTATAGCTCAATCAACTCCCAGTACTTCAAGGTTCATGGAAAGCTCATTAGGTTTGACCAGCACAGTGTGAATTGATGGAGCTAGTTCAAAATCTGGAGGTGTAGCCATGTAAAACTGAAGACAGCACAGGAACATCTATACAGCTCACCAGAGGGCAAGATGTAGCCAAATCTAGGCTGGCTGGCTCCACACCAAGTATATTCTGCACTGCACTCTTAACTGCATATTACTATCCCCACCATACAACGTATTCCAGACTTCCACTGTCTTGGGTGTCAGAGATCTAAGTAATATGTGGATGTCAATGCAGAACGAAGACATTGAAGACATCTTCCAACAGCCAAACAATCCTATCTAATTTCAAATCATGCAATACAGAAGATGGTTTCCTTACATTTGTTGCTTTATCAAACAGCTCAACAGAACATGCTCTAGTTTTTGTATTCGAAAGTTAAAACCTCGAGTTTTTCAACTAAATCATTCACAAAACATGGTACTAAAGCTCCCTCTGCTGTTTGCATAAGCAGTTAAGCCTTATACTTCAGCATATTCATTACACAAAGACGGGTAGATGTGAGACCTGCAGATATCATCCACAATTAAAAAACAATCAGGCAAAGAAGTCTGTCCAAAAATTTCAGATTACAGACAGACAGCAAAAAACAGTGCAGAGGAAAAAAAAAGTATAAATTTCTTTTAGCAGAAAACGGAACCTTTTCATCCAGTGAAAAAATCAAATTCAAAATTAAGGCAAATTTTAACACATTAATTGACATTATGATCAATTAAAAATATTTTAATATCCTCTTACAAAGTACTCTGAAGTACTAATTAATATATAAAAGTATAAGAAAAAAAAGAGAATAAGTCATTGTCCCTTTTTTGTATACTATTTTAAAGTTACTTACATAGTACTACTCTATTTAGCTCAGCACAACCACTCACAGACTTATAACTCAGCAAATCACCAGATGCTCTGCAATAAGGTGGCCACAACATGTATTAAAAATACCTTTTCTATATTAAATAAAAGTGGAATTTTTTTTTTAAAAAACTGTAACATCTTTTTTTTCTTAAACAATATGAAAGACCAGTATGTCCCTAATCTGTTAATAAATTTTTGGGGTCCTTTGAGTTTTTACAAAGAGCTTTATCAAGCCTAATGTACTTTTCCAAGTAAGAGTTATTAGAAAATTGCCATATAAAAATGAATAATCTACAAGTGGTTTTAGGATGAAATACAAGTTTCAGAACCACTTTTACCATACCTAGATTATTAAAAGACTTGTTCTACCCTGCTAAGAGACAATAAAATATGAAACTGTAGCACTTAGAAGTGTGTTTTATATTTAACTAAAGAAACAGAAATGTTTATTTTCAGGTGACTGCTTCCTAAACAGTTTGACAAACATTTATGATATTCAAAAATAGTAACTTTCCGGTAAAGCTCCTACCTGTACCATGGATAAATAAAGTTCTCCAGCACCAACTCAAGCACCTGTGCAGAACAAAGACAACAACGTTACAAAACAAACAGTTTACAGTAAATCCTTGTTAAAAAAACAAGCACCTTCCAAAACTCACAGAACACAATTCATACATCATAAAACTTTATTGTACAAATGTGTACACTGCGATCCCATTGTGAGACCAATCATTTTGCATAATAATGAGTACTTTGGGCCAACAGCAACAAAATGATGGTTTCATCAGACACCAACATCAAACAGCTGGCACTTAGTGCTATCAACAATGCACAGCACAGTGTCACTGTTAGGTGAATACCATGAGAAATGCAATCTTGCCTTAAACAGACTTTCCCTACATTTTCATATCAGTCCCCGTTCTTTTCTGATGTTCTGTGGAGTTTCCTGTAGGCACAGCAACCCATCCTACACTTACACACACCTCCATCCCTTTTCACCCAAACCTCCCCCTCTTCCAACTCTATTCCACCCTCCAAGTCGAACAGTAGAGCCAGCATGCTCACCACTCAAAAAGAAAGCAAAAGAAGAATCCTAAAAAGCAAATTCTAGGAAAGCCATTCCCCTTTCTCCACATCCAGAATCATGGCTTTCAAAACATGCCTTTTGGTCCAACCATCTCCTGAAGTACCAGTCAGAGTACTTTCCAAAGTCCTTGTCCTACACGTATCCTCATGGACTCCTCTCTGCCCTTCCTAGCCCCTATATACCCCACATACATGGATCGCTGTACAAGAATTTTTTCCACCCTTTCCATCAAACCTGTTCCTCACAGGTCAAGCCCATGGTTGCCTTTTCCATACCAGAAAACCTGGCTTAATCAGGAAGAAGCAGTGCTGTTGTAGTCATGTCACCAGCACACCTTGGTCCAGCTTGGCTTTCAATGTCACAGCAGGAAGGGAGCAGGGAGGTGACAGTCCCTGTCTAATCAACAGGCTGCCACCACCACATACACAAGGTGTACCGTTAGCCCCACTGCAGCTTTGGCTCCTCTCCTTACACTTACATGGAAGTTTCAAGTAACTATCACAGTCCTTGAACCATGATTAGCAAAAAGAAGACTTCTGAAGGGACAGGGAAACATCAAACAGTGCCCAGAAAAAAACAAATATGAGGAAGGAGAAGGAAAGGTTAAATCATCTTGAGATCTCCTCCTTTTCTACAACCCCAAGATATACTCCATACTGCCTTCTCCTGTTGCAGCCTGTCCCTCAGCTGGGATCACTGCTTTAGAGATCAGTTTGTACTCGGCAGCATCAGTGCTGATCGGGATACTGAGAGAACGTGCGTGTTGCTATGTGAGGCTGCTGTGCCAGATTCTACAGAAGGAAAGGTTTTGCAAAAGAAGTCACTGTGTTCAAAGGAAAATGTAAAATCTGTTTGAAAGGAAAGCTGAACATTAACAGCTGATACTTAAGTGTTTTTTATGAGAATAAGTACTACTCTTGTAAGATTTGCTGTTGCAGTCATCCACGCTGTGTGCAGTGCAGGAATTCAAGACTCGCTAAATTCACACTATCTTTTGGGCACTACATGCCTCTGCTTCACTTATGGTTATAAAAGCAGGCTCAGTAAAATACACACCACAGTCTTTTTAATTCCTCTCAATTCTTCAGACTTGAGCAGCTGATGAATATTCTGACTTCATTACTAAGAATATCGCCTGCTCAAACTTTATAAGCTACCCTTCCTTTACACAATTGTTCCATTTCATGGATTTTCCTCCTTTTGTTTTTCAAGTTGAAGGAGGGATTTTGTTCCCTCACCCTCTCTTTGAAGGGATGTTTTCCAGTTTGCAATAACATTAGCTGTCTGTATCGAGCACCATACAAAGTTATCAAAATCTTTTTCTCCTACTCCTATGTGCTATAGCAGTAATAGATCCTGAAATTGTTATATGAACATGTGTTGATGATGGATAGGTAAGCTAAATGTCATGCCTCGCCCCCAAACCACATTTCCATTAAAAGCAGGGTGGAAGGGTAGACCAGAAAAGATCAAGAAATCCCAGAGAACCTCATTTGCAAGTTTATCTTCAAACACTAACAGCTGTGGTGCTTAGTTTCTGGCTGAGGTTAAACCACAACAGCGGTTTTTATGGTAATGATTCCACAGGACTATGCTGCACATGAACCCACTAGCCAAAGACCCAAGGCAGTATGCACACAGACAAGTAACTCAAAATATGCTTGAAGTCCACATATCACTGCTGGTCCTGATATTGGAGGTCAAAACATGTGCTACAAGAACTCAAGATCCCTGTATGGCCTTAATAAAAAATGCTTTGACTCTAGAAAGCAGTCCCTCTTTGCACATTTACTAAACACATGACATGGCAGAGACAGTCATGTATGATGCTCCATTACACCAAGGTGCTGTAGTGAAACTAAGAGAGAGCTACAATGCGAAATCATCCACTTTGCAAAATATAAGCACTGAAGGAAAAATTGGCGACTGATTGCCAGTAACAGGGGTACCAGACATACAGTCCACACAGTTTTCCCATTAGACCCTATGGGCCCTGAGACTGTACCAGTGTGATTCTGTAAGTCAGAAAAAAACCTGTCACAACATCCACTGCACTTCTGTAAAGCACTAGAAAAGGAGGACATGTGTACCCACTTCCATTCTAGGAACACGAACAATATTATTCAAGCTCAATTGCTCACACTACGCACATCTGACAACAGAGTAGAGAGGATGTCTCAAAGAAGACAGCTAATGACAAGCAATTTCCTTTTCTGTAAAGTATTATTCTCTGGTTTGAAATACAAATGGTGAGTCATTTCTTTTAAAGCCTACCTACTTTTCAAGCACTTGGCAAAATGACTGGTTCTACTATGTGTGAACAGTTTTGAATCGGAAAGAGACAAGTGTAAACACAAATGCAGCAGGTAGCAACATAAGCAGAAGCTGAATTAAAAACAAATAGGAACACAGTTGGTCAGTTTATTGTTGCTGAGACAAGCTCGCTGTTGACTGCCACAGTTGTCTGGAGGAGGAACTTTAGAGCTGAGTGATGAATGATTCATAGCAGGTCAGAACCACCAGGCCACATTAGATGGAAAGGAGCAAGGATTTTATAAGTAAACCACAAAGATGATTTGAAAAACCTTAGAAGATCACACAACGTGATAGCTGAGACCACTTCCTGATGGCAGAACAAGTGATTCCCAATATAAAAGTACGCAGGCCACTCTGCTACAAGAGTTCAGAATTGGCAAGAAGCACATATAGACAATAAATTATTTCTTTCACATAATTGTCCATCCCTTACTTTTAGAAAAAAAAAAAATAGAGACATAAAATCCTGAGAACCTGGGAATTTAAGAATTAAGAAAACATTTGTGAGATTAACACTAAGGTACTTCTATCACAATGCTGACCAAGAATAGTTGACCAGCTTCCCACAGGTTTGACTTACAATCATCCCCCACATAGCAAAAACATGACTGCGGGGAAAAAAACAATTTCATTAACTGAATCATATAATTAAATTCTCCTTTATACAGTCTGTAGCAGCTTAAATTATATACAACATAGAACTGACCATCAGATATCACATCCTAATTCAAAAAGAAAGAAAACATTGTGGAAACTAACATAAAGCACAACCAATTGGAAACTGGAAACAAAATTATACTTGGTCCACTGCACTATTTTTGCACATGATACAGTCCAAATGATCAAATCCTGATAGATGCAGGGTTGAGGCAATTTAGAGTTCAATAAAAAACATAAATGAAGGGAGAAGAAAGTCCAAGCACAGATTGTTCTTATTGTTCTAAACACTAGACAGCAGCTAGATAACCAAAACAATGCTGCAAAAGAATTTGAAACCATTATCACAATCCAACAGAGAAAAATCCATAGTTGTGAGAAAAACTTGGGATTTCTTCTAATTCAATTGTGTATTAAATTACTGTGTAACCACTTGCAAATGCATGCTTAAAGACTATGCAACTGATTCAAACTAGAAATATCTTGAAAAGAGAACATTGCCAAAATACTTCAACCTGTAAAGGAAGAACAAGAAAAACTAACCCAGAATAAAAAAATTCCAGAATTATTCCAAGTATTTGAAGAGTCTACTTTTCAGAAGCAGCCTGCACGCTGCACTCCTTTAGAACCTCATTAATCTTAATTCAGTTCTTGCTGTATCAGCTTCCCTCTAACGTATGACTAACCCACAAAAAGACAAAAAGAGCATTCTCTCCTTCAAATCCAAAGCAGGCTATCCAGTTCCAAGCACTCATTACATGCTGCATCCCCACAGCAGATGGTCAAAAGGAACAAGGAGTGGGTATAACCCCTGCTACCTTTGTAACCAGTACAGGGGAACAAAGCAACGCAATTTCTCGTTCCAAATAGTATCCTACACAGACGAAAATCATGGCTCCAACAGACTGCTTGTTTTCGTCCATCACAGAGGAATACTCTGGCTCACTGTCCCAAGGCGGCACAGAGCTCGGGTCTGGCACTTCCCTCTAGTCAAGCACGCAAATGAAAGAAAGCAACGAGAAATACAGCACAGATACACAAAAGCCATCTTAGGCTGCTTAATAAAGCAGGGTCAGGGACATGTCACTGATGTGAAAAAAATAAACAACAAAAAAAAAGCCCACACCACTTTAGTAAAGTAGAACTAGAGCAACAACAATCAAATACAAGATGTCAATGCGTAGCAATGCATTTTAAAAATTAGTCTTAGAATTCTGACAACTATGGTATCTACTTGCACCTCTAATGAATACCATACTACAAATAATGTCTTGTCATCAAAGACTCATTTAAGCTAAACAGGAAAATTTCCCGTTCTTCCACATTTACCACATCCTTTAGTAAACTCTAACAGTCAATTTTTACCCAAAATTCTAAAAACAGTACATGCATAGAAGGATTTATTTACATTCTATTATTGAAACAAGAGGTTTAAAAAAATATACTGAGATGATATCCAGCAACATTATTATTTTAATACACTTGAGCCCAAACTTATTTAAAAAAATAATTAATCTTAAAATAACAAATGTTCACTTCTCAAATTGCAGAGGAAGTTACTACATTAAACAAAAGGAAGTCAACAAGTTATCTGTGTTTTTTTAAAACATTCCTCAACTGTCCATCCCTCCCTTCCTTTCAGGTTTTCATTCTTTTGCCACTTACGCCCAGGACACCATCATGCACAGCTGAATTATAAGCGTTAGCTTACAACACAAAGGCATGTAGCTTTGACTTCATATACCGTGTTGTTAACCGAGAGCCGACATGCAAAAATCATCTCACTTCTGGCATGCCAGTTGCTCATCATCCTACCACAGAAATCTGAAGATGGAATTCTAAATAAATGGGGATTAAGCTACATATGGGCTTGCGTGTTTTTCTAGCTTTAAAGAAGGACAAAAGATTACCTACATAGTTGTCGATACATTTCATCAATTACCAATCAAGAAAAAAAAAAACAACAAAACAAACCCAAAGAAAAACTGCTCTCTGGATAGCTCTTTTGAAACAGAAAAGAACAAAACAAAATCTCTGATTTGCAGTCTTATTAAAAAACAGGTATCTATACTATCCCTCTTTGAGTAAATCCAGTAATTTCTTATTCAGACAGATTTTGTTACAGCTCTGTCTCGTGATTTCAAAGAGCTAACATCACATTATCATCTTCATCACAGAAATTTTGTAGCTGGAGCAAATCGTCTCTTAAGCTCCACTTCAGCAAACTAAGCAGGTTGAAATTCTCACTGATTCAAGAATCAGGCATGCTCAGTTGTAAGTGTTCTTTTCTATATATGTCCTAATTTACACAGATGTTTCTTCTACGTTCTAGGCACACAGGACAGGAACAGTCACCTCTGTCTTAACGAGTGGGCCGAGTAGCTTCTCTACTCCCGACATATAACCTTTCAATTTGTCTTTTACAGGAGCAAGATAACATACATGGGAAGTACATCTGACCAACCTACTGAAGCAGAAGTAATAGGTCAAAGAGATAAACTCAATGAATTTCATGACAAATGAAGCATCAGTTACCTCTGAGAGCGATGCATCTACCTTGGAAGGCACTTTCAGGTCCAGCCATGGCTGGTAGTTTTCCAGAAGCAAAGTAGGTCTGTAGGAGAACAAGGAAAAGTAGATGTAGCGATATTTATTTGAAAGTTTCCTACTGCTACATGCAAACTGTCAGAAATAATAAGCTTATCAGTGCCACATATTTAGTTTACCTGTGCCTCTTGCACTTCACCTTGCCACACACAGCACAACTGTGACCATGGGGAAACAGTTCCGGCAATTCTAATTGCTACAAGAAAATAATTGGAAGAGTTTATATTCCTCACAATGTTGACTCTCCTAACATATCACTACATTAATGAATTTCCTTTTAGAGTATACAATTGCAGAGAATTGAGTAGCATACAGACAAAGTTGTTCTCCCAGCAGGAAAACACGATAACAAGACATGGCATGAAAAACTACTGAACCGAACAGAAAACATGCTTCCACTAAAACAATGGCGCCCTTTCACATCTCCCTGTACATTAGTTGGTCTAATAACAGGCCAGTTAGTTTCTCTACAAACTTGCTTTACTTATAGCCTTGAACTATTGTAACTGTAACATCTTTAGTCCTATAAAATTCTACATTAAACCATTTTAAGTTAGAAAGCAGCAATTTCCTTTGGGATCTTTTTTTCTTTGAAATATTGTATCACTTAAAGAGGTCTGACTACTATCAGCAAAGACTTAGTACTGGCTTGTCAAGAAAGAGCATCTTCAGAAAAGCCTCGGTAAAAGAGTAAGACGTGATCATTTCTCAACTACTTGCTGCTCAAAGGCCAAAAGTGAAAAATGAACAAAGCAGAAACTATCATCCATGAACTCTCCCAACAACTGGCTTTACAGCTGTACCTATATTTGATGGGAATATGCACAAATACATGAAGAGTCCAAAACCTTAATCACTGTGGATTTCATAGAATCATAAAGGTTGGAAAAGACCTTTAAGATCCAGTCCAACCATAAACCGATGTTCCTACAGAGCATCTCTCAGCTGGTGGGTATGAGCTGCACTGATGCGCAGTATTTCCAGAAGTAGGCAGAATTTCACAAGAATTACGATTCAATATCTATCATCACCAAGATTTAAAGAGAGCACCAGAATGTTAGCAGATATATTTACCTTGGGTTTGTATTTTATTGTAAAAAGAATATTGGGCAAGAGGGAGTCTGGTCCCAAGGAGCAGTAGAAGGTGATGACACCAGCCACAAATGACCAGAAGATCATTAAAACGTGAAGATACCTTACAAATAAAACAGAAAGGAAATCACAGAATCACTAAACCATAAAATCACGTGGTTGTAAAAGACCTTTGAGATCATCAAGACCAACCATACCTGTCCACTACTAAATCATCTCCTTGAGCATCTAATCTACCCATCTTTCAAACACCTCCAGGAATGATGACTCAACCACCTCCCTGGGCAGCTGTGCGAGTGCCTGGTAACCCTTCCAGTGAAAAAATTCTTCCTGATGTCTAGCTTGAACCCCTCCTGGTGCAATTTGAGACCATTACCTCTTGTCCTGTCACCTGTCACCTGGGAGATCAACACCCACCCTGCTACAATCTCCTTTCAGAGAGTTGTAAACAGTGATGAGATCTCCCCTCAGCCTCCTCTTCTCCAGGCTAAACAGTCCGAGCTCCCTAAGACTTGTTCTCCAGACCCTTTATCAGCTTCATTGCCCTTCTCTGGCCGCGCTCCAGCACCTCAACGCTCTTCTTGCAGCGAGGGGCCCCAAAACCGATCGCAGCATTCCAGACGCGGCCTCACACGTTACTGCCTGACGAGGTGTCAGAGCCACACCATGTCGGGTCCGCCCCCCCCCCCCCCCGGAGCGCTCCCGGCGGGTCCGGTGCCGGTTACCGGTTGAGCAGGAGGGTGGCGGCTCCCAGCCCCAGGAGGAAGCAGCAGGAGAGCGGGTACTGCCGACAGACCTCCCGCAGCACGCCGGCGCCCCGCGCCCGCAGTCGCAACCACCGCCCAGCCGCCCGCAACCACCCCATGGCCACCGGGCAGCGCTGGGCACGGCGCCGCCACTCTTCCGGGACCGCCGCCCACGTGAGAGACCACGTGATGCCGCACCACACACGTGACGCGGTGCAACGGCACAGAAGGCATCCGGGACTGTTGTCACATGACCGACGGCACCCACGTGACGCGAGGCAGCAGCGGGGACTACAGCAACGGCAGGGAAGGCATCCGCGCCGCTTCCGGGCCCGCTGTCACGTGACACAGGCGGCGGTTGGCTGAGTGGGCGCCACGTTGTTGGGGGTGGGCAGCCGCCTCCGGTGACGGCGGCGGTGGGTGAGGAGCCCCGGCCCCGCGCTGGTGCGGGGAGCGGAGCGGCGAGCCTCAGTCTCGGGGAAGCCGGAGTGCAGGAGGAGGCGGGCACGGAGAGGGAGGAAGAGGAAAAGGGGGAGTGCGAGGAGGAGGAGAAGAAGGAAAAAGGGGAGGAAGAGAAGGAGAAAGGAAAAGGGAGGAAGACGACGAGGAGAAAAAAGGAGGAGGAAAAAGGGGAGAGGGGAAGGAGGGAAAGGAGGAGGAAAAGAAAGGAGGAAGAGGAGAAGGAAAAGGAGGAGAACGAGGAAGAGGAGGAAAAGGAGGAGGACGCTGCTGAGCTGGGGCGAGCTTACTGAGATCTGTTGAAGCAGGCGGCTCCCAAGGAAGATAGTGCCAGCAGCTCCCGTGTGGCATTTCTAGCACTGCCACGGGACAGGCTGTGCTGAGCCCCGTAAATAGATCATCTCTGGTGACAGAAAGCTTACCTAGTTATAAATACATAGGTTCGGAGCTCCCACAAACGGGCACATCTGATTAAATACTCTATACTTAGATGATGAGTAAGTCATTTAGTGACTGGGATGCCACCACCATACAAACAGGTCTCAGAACTTTGTAATTGCTCATAAAGGAACAGGGTAGGAGCCATAACAGAGCTCTCCAGAACATCAGTACATATGCAAGGTTAAGACACTAAAAGTACACTAATTCTGGAATGTAGTTTATTGCTAGTGAGAACAGTTTAAAGCCAACTTCACATGAATAACTACCTTCCGGTACAGCTTGAGTTCACAAGCTGTCAAACTGCTTGAATGCTTTGTCTGCAGATAACTCAGTCCTACAAAGCTCAGAGTTAACACGCAGATAGACTGGAAGATCAGTTCAAACGACAAAATAAAAGTGCTTAATCAACTACTGGGAAATCTCACTGATACAGGGGTTCCAAGTTGCAAATAGGAGAAAGACCTGTTCAAGAAGTGCTTGCTTTTGTTTTTGAATTGTTTTGAGAAGTTGCTTGTGGCCTCTTACATTCATCTGTGCTAGTCCCACACAGGCATATTTGGGCAAAGGGTATGCGAACACATATGAAATACTTTTGTTCAGAAGAGCCATGTTTACGTATCTTTAGTAAAAGCCCTGCAACACCACCGTTCGTTGAGGAAAAGTCAGTATTTGGGAGGTAAATCAATATCTAGAAATCAAAAGCTGAAAACAGCTTTCATAATCTTTGCTCAGTTTTGTCATTTTATGCAACACTTCCCTTAACCTCTACAGTAGGTGAAATGCTGCAGTTTGACTTCAGTGTGTTGACCTTTCTCAGAGAGCTTGGCAAAAGCCCAGAGTCAGCTTGAATTTCTTTAAGAGCGTCTGCACAGTATCATTTCGTGTCAGTCCACGTGTTTTCTATTAGAGAAAAAACAAACAAATAAGGTGCATACACACAGCCAATCTCCATGAAGTCTACCCAGTGGAAATTAATTTTACTCAGAAGCATCATTTTTACTACTTGCTTACTTAACCTCGGTTTTACTGCTTATTTTTAGTCCTTTATTTTGCAATGATTTTAACAAGGAGTAACATTTTAAAAATCTGGAATTCTTAACACAGCATCACATATCTGTAATATAGCAAGTGACCTGCACAGCTAATCAGGAGCAATAAAGTCAAACTTCTGCTTCCATTTGTGTTCTCTACTCCAGATGAAGTTTCTTTAATTTGTAGCTTCGTTGCTCAGGGTTATGTTTATTTAGTGTAATATTGCCACATTCACATTTGGCACTAATTGTACCTTACAATTTGAGAAGCTGTGCGATTTCCTTCAGTTCACAGAATTTACCTCAGCTACACAGCCACCTACAGCAACCTGCTTCATCGCATCCTGCTCTCTCACAGCAGCATTAGTACTGCTCATCACCCTCTGTATCCCGTGCCCACTCAGATTGTTCTGCTACGCTGAAAGACAGAGCTGAGGTATGTTGTCCAACAAAATAAAGCATAGAAGAACAAAAGCGAAATACTGACAATAAGATTTTCAAAATTCTGTTGATCTTATTGAGAAATAAGAATTTTATCTCCTTTCTCTCTTCACATGTTTTTAGGAAGACTCTCTGATTAAGTGGAGAACTGAAGGGGAAAAGATGCATCTGGGGATGGGCTCTGAAGCAATGTGGTCAGGAATGGGTCATTCCAGAAAGCCATATATTATTTTACTATTCAAAATGTAAGATATTTCACTGATTATACAAGTTGTCTTAAAGAGCAAGCTCCATAGTTTTATTTTTTTATATAGCAACAGAAGATTGTATGCATTCAAAAATATTTGTGTAGATTTTTCACATAATTTAAAATATAAAGCTAAATATGTTCACTGAATAATTTCAGTTATAAGGCTCAGATTCTGTTTACCCAAGTACCTTTTTAGCTTAAAAACTTGCTTGTTTTAATAAACCAGGCAGTGAACCAGAACACACATTCTCACCAGCTGACTGTATTAAACTTACTCTGCAAGTCTGCTTTTACTCTTTTCAAGGCATTTACATACTTATCTTTCTCAGGGATACAGTTGTCCAGGTTAACTTTCATAATATAATCCTTCATATTTACCCAATGAGGAATTAATATGCCCTTATAAATTATTCCCCACAAGTCCCTGATCATTTCTGTGGACCCCTTCCAGAATTTCTACTCTTCTATTTAGAAGGCTTCATTTTAACCTTTAACTTCAGCCACTTAGCAGGAAACTTTTAGAAAACATTCATTTTAAATATTTAGCAAATAACTAAGTTCAAATAAAAAAGTGAAACTGAAGTTAGTGACCCAGATCCCAAGAAAATTAAGCATTAGTAGGCACTTCAGATTTGACTTCTAAGTTCATCCTTTAACAAGTACTGGTTTCAATTTGTGAGATGTCAGTTGTATGCTAAAAACAGTAAGGTGAAAATTGACATTTAGTAGTGTTTCCTGGCCTTTCTGTACTGAAGAAACACTGAAACTCTAGGGGGCGAGTAGAGGCTGACCATTTGATACACATTTCTCATTTGGTTTGGGTAGGAGGATTATTAGCACTTAGGTAGACAAAATTAGCTGTACTGTTATAAACAGTCACATTCATTTCTCTCTTACTGAGACAATAGTCAGATTTAAGGCACCTGGGAGTCAGCTCCCTGCACCACCCACTCAGATCCATGCTTCTCAGCTCTATGGGAATGTGTTCTGCCAGCAGTTTGCACAGGTTCTTAAATTTGCTTCCTGGACCACCACATTAAGGACCATGGGCTGACTTTTGGTATTGTAATAATAAAGCAAATTGTATGAGAAAGTGATAACATAGGACCAAAAGTACCTGCTGGATACAGAAACAGGGGCTTTGTATTCCCAGATAAAATCCCACACAAGTTGTCTTCTAGAAGAATGAGGGAGCTAGAAGAATGAGGGAGCTAGAAGAATGAGGGAGCTAGAAGAATGAGGGAGCTCAGCTGCTCCAGAAGAGCAAGGGACAAAGTGGCAGGTAGAAGGGAGACACTGTTTAAAAAAAGATGGGTGACCGATTTCTCAGAAGATCACTGGTCTCCACAATTGTGAGGGAATGAGCTGCCAACTGACATTGCACAGGTTTAAACATTTTGTTGGGTGTTTACAAACAGATTTAACAGGCAATTGAAAGGGAGGGGCTAAGGGGTTTCACTTGCCACAGGCCACTCAAAATTCATCATTAGGTTTGGTTGAGGTTTTTTTCAAGATACTGTAAAATACAGTGCAATTAGAGGACCAGCCTGCGTTTAGGATTGAAGCCATGAAGTCACTGACTGCCACCAGGCAAAATAAAGACTTGCAGGGGAGAAAAGGCAGGGGGACTGTGCTGGTAAAGAAACTCAAGTAAAAGAGCCCACTTCCAAGTCAGAGAGTTTCCAGAGGGTCAGTTTAGCATGCTCAACAGGAATGACGCTGGGCAAACCAGCGAGGTGCTGAGGAGCGCAAAACGTCTGAAGAGCTTCACTGGGACAAGCAAGGTGCATTTTGGAAAATGTACTTTTGGGAAGAAAAAAAGGCAATGTGGTAGTTTAGCCTTGAGGAACTTGTGACTCTCAAGGAAAAAGTAAAAAGGGTCAAAGCAACACTATTAGAAACACTACACAGAGCTTTTCTTCAAATTATTTACATAAGAAGGATTTTGCTGAATGAGTTCTTTTACAGACAAAATACTGGAGAGAATTTAGATACTAGAGATGAAAATAATTTATTCTTTCATAAATTACAGTTTATGGGACATTAAAGGAGAATGATATAGAGCAGAAAGTTGCAAGGTGGGTGTAGAAGACTGCAGACAATAAGAAAGAGAAGCCTTAAAAATTTTAAAAAAAAAAAAAAACACAGCGAAAAACACCATTAAGAAATATACATAAAGAGAGACAATAGACCTCTAGAGAAGACACTGGAAAAAGGCTTAGAAAAATGACTATTAGGTTTGTGGCAACATTTGGCAAAGGTATAGTCTATGGAAATTTTATGTTAGTTCACCTGAACAAAAAAATAAGCTCTCTAGACATGGACCTTAATCTAGTATTGAGGTAGCTGAATAGGCATGTGCAGGGAGATCTAGAAAACATAATTCCTTCCCAAAACTTAGGCTGATCCAGGAGGAATGGGGAAAAAAAGGTAGGTGGATGTTAACAATTTGTAAGAAAGAGTTTGTGCAAGAAATTAACTGTATGAATGCAAAGAGTTAATGTTTGTGTGAAAATACAGCTCTCCAAACATTCCATGTGTTTGAGTGTTATATAAAAAGAAATGGTTAAAAATCATACTCTCCTAAGCACAACTGCTGCTTGTCATTTTTACCAAAATACTTTTGCCAACTAAGCAAACTGTCTTTTCCAAAATGAAATTACAGCTCCCGTGAATTGTTCTTCGCATGAAAGCACATTTGTACCTTTTATCATCTTTGTTGCTCTCCCTATCCTTTTCCAATTTTATTATCACCACCCTTTTATAGTGCTGCAGTAGGAACAAGCTGCAACAGGTAGAACAAAACTGTTCAACAAAAAGTATTCAAAGTGATTTTTATTAGTACAATAAGTACCTTCATAAATTGTTCCTTAACTATTTTTCCCCACTTTTGTGCATTTAATGTTTCAGCCGATGAAGATTTATCTTTTTTCCTCATTTGGACATAACTAGTTTTTGATGGTTTCCTTCTTTTCCATTTTAAGAGCGAGATAGTGAAAAAAAATCCCCAGCTAAAGTCTTCTGGTAGTTCCAATCCACATGCAAACCTCTCAAAAGTGGGAAAAAGCATAATTATAACTAAAGGGTGTTGTTTAAGCCAGCTTGTGTCAGAAAAAGCTTACTATTGATACACATCCATTGTTTCTGTTGATAATGACCATGTAAACACAGATGTAGTGAAAAGATCTGGAGGAATTATTTTGGTGACTGGCAAGCTGGTATCACAAAGCCCATTGCTCTAGCTTCTGTGGATACTGCAGTAAATGCCCTGAGTGGGTTTGCCAGGTCAGAATTCCATGGAGGTATTTTTAGTTTGAGCAACCACATGAAGTATGTAAAAGCAGTGTAGGCTAACAGTTAAGCAACACTGATTATCACTCTCAAAAAGTTATTTGTGCTCAAGTTAAGTCTTTGATCCAACACTTCACAGGAATTGCTACCAGTTATATAACAAGGATATTATTTTGTATAACATTTGTTGGCTGAGCATGTAAGCAATGAATTTGGTATTTTCCTCCATTTAAATGAAGTACAGAAAGAAAATGAGGCATTTTCAGAATGGTTAAAATAAAAAGCAATAAGACAAAAATGTTGTATTTCCCTAGCAGGAATGGTGAATATATGACAAAAGCCAAAAAAAAATCTGGTTTAAGCTAACAGACTATTCCTCTTCATATGTAACAATAAATTTTGAAGTACACGGGCAGCTTGCCTCTTATTACCTATTTTGTATGAAGGTATGCTAAATCCTTTTTTCTGCCCTGAATACTGGCATTTTTAATAGAAAAGTGACTTATTGTATACTACTTCCCCTCTAGCACTGGCATTAATGGTGCTTCTGTAGAAGCAGACGATCCCTCTGTGGGCCTATAAGCAGACATACTTTGGCAGTACAGAAAGCCCTCATCTCTCTTCCAGAAAAGCAAAGAACAGTTACTTACGATTCCTCCAGACGTTCTGCAAATGAGTTCCTGATTATAGTACACGATTGCCACTTGCATGGTGGTTTTCCCTAACATGTCCTTTGGGAAGGGAGAGTGCATGCTTAAGCAGGTAAGTGGACTTTGAGCTGTCTGGAAAAGGGACAAATTGTGAAATCAAGAAACAAGGACTATTTGGAAGACATAGCTAATTTCTGTGAAACTCCATCATTTATAAGTTTTACTTTGCTTTTTTATTTTCTGTTTTATTTAAGTGACTAGTATTCTAGCTAGGAAATGTACTGGAGCTAGTAAGGTCTGACATTGTATGGGGGACTATTATTAACAATCAATATTATTCCAAAACTTCATAAATCAGTTTTCAATTTGTGACTGAATCACTTGCTACTATATAAGCTACCTACCTGGCTTACCTTTGTTGTTCTACAGAAGTACAAAATAAACAGTTTAAAATGCTTAGTAGGCATGAAGTTTTTCCTTTCACAGATGCATACATATTTTAAAGCATATATTAATAAAGGGGCATTTTAAATATGAAAAACAGCTTACCATGTTTCATACCAAACTGTAATGAATAACATTTTCTTTTCCCTAAGAGGCTGTGAGTCCTCCAGTCTAATCTTGAGCTCATGGTATGTTCTGTAGATCCAATTCACAGTATTCTGTGTGCACCCCTAGGATTTCCAAGTGAAGCTTGAGGTCTTTGGAATCTGAACAGATGCACGTAAGATAGCTCGTAACACCACACAGAGAATCAGGGGGCCTCACACAAACCTCAAGTTAGGGTCTGTGCAGTTCAGATGCAAGGGGGAAGAAGGCTTTTGCTTTCTTCCTTGGTAAAGTAGAATTTGCTTCAGAGGGTATCAAATGGAGAAAAGATTCTCTAATAAGATTCAGGTTCCTAGCAGTCCATGTGTAAGTCACAACAATAATTTACCTAGGACAAGTAGTAAGTTCTCCACTGATCACCATTCAGCTTGGATATGGTAAACTGCAAGTCAAGTGTTAACTTATCACCAAACCATGGTGTATTGTCCACATTCAGCGCGTTTCTGGGATATATTATGTTCAAGAAACTTGGAACACCAGTCAGTCTCAATTCTGAAAAGCTCATATATCTAGTGTTCTCCTGGACCATAACACTGGGCACCAGTGCCCAGCTGTGCTTCCCTCTCCAGTTTCCCCTTCAGTAGTTTGTTAGAGCTAGAGAAGTTAAGCTACCTATACAGTAACGTTTCTTCTTCCCTGAAGCCCAAGGGCAACAGTTACAAGCCAGAAAAAAAAAAAAAAAGGAACAAAACTGAAATCATGGATTATCTGGAAGACCAGTTTTGGCAGCAAGGAGACATGGAGTTAGTGCGTTTAGTCCAAGGTATTTTAGTTCAAAGCTGCTCACCTGAGTTTCACCAAGAACTTAGAACATGCACCAATCTCCATTGGATGCTCACTTCATATTACTTCTACAGTCAGGAACATTCCCATCTCCCACTGAATCTTCAGGGGTGCCGCTCACCATGCTCACCTGCAGAGAAAATGACAACTTTTCCCCACTGAAAGCTGTCTACGAAAACAAACGCTTCTGTATATCCTGAGTGCTGATGTGAACACAATATAAATCCTTGCCTATACTCCATCCTCTCTTCACTCAGTAAGGATAGACCATCCGGACGAACAAAAATCTAGCAAATGCATTCTACCAGACCACATTCCTTCTTTAGCTTTCTCCTACCTTATGATCTAACACAGGCTTTTTCATTTGACAGCCTTAGAATAAAATTCCTTTTGTTCATTAAAAAAAAGTGTATTTTCTTGTATTAAGCTCTAGCCTAGACGTGAGGACACTGAACATCTTCAAACAAAGTTCAGTAACTTTCATACTGCGTCTTAACTCTATCTTGAGGTCCCAAATGTCTGTTTCCAAGCACATATTGCTCTTTCCAAGTACTTCTTTTCTGAGCACACAAAGACCACCTCCAGAGTGCAAGACACCTATTTGGGCTTCCTACACCATCAGGTCTTTAATACAAAGTCCTGGCCTGGTCCCGACAAACAAACAAAGACACCTCTCTCTCTCTCAGAATGCTGGGCTTGTATTCCACACTTTTCCAGAAAAAAAATGCAACTCTGTACAAGAAGCTAGTGTACTTGGCAGTTCTTTGGGCCTATTCTGAATTTGAAATCTGCAAAGGGGCTGCTGAGTCAGCATTGATTCAGCCCAGCTTTACAAGTAGAACTCCTATTCTCACCTTGTCCCCTGCATTAAGAGACATTCAAATGGACGACTTTACATGCAAGCTCTGCTATGAACACCAGCATTCCCATAAGCATCAGTCAGTTAGGAGGCATCATCAGACCTTATTAAAAACACTTTTTCCTAATTACCCTACTTTTGTCTAGCCTTTAAGGGATTATTAAGAGCAGTGAGTAACAAACACCATACCAGTTAAGATGAAAGAACTCCTCACATATACTGAACGTGTATCAGATGTTTGAGACTTACGCTCCACAGGGGCTGAGACTATTAGTTCATCACTTCAAAACAGCAGGTTTACAAACAGCAACTCTAGGATATTATTCGCCTCTCAGAAAAGGACATTTGAAATAGCAGCGTTAGGCACAGTAACAGGTTTTTTGCACCATTTTTATATTTTGCTGTGTTCAAAGCCTCCTCCATTAGAGATACTTTCAGACAATTTTCTTCTGAAATTTCTACCAAGATAAAGTGGCCCTGATGATTACGGCAGCCAGGACAGAATCTTCTTACCTTTTGACATGCAACCCAAGGACCCTGTGTCTGCTTTCAACCTGTTTGAATCTGGACAAGATGCATCACCTAATATTCCCTTCATATAGCGCTGTGGCTGCTAGATGGTGCCTGGCTTACAGTGTGCCTACCTTGCACAGGAAAAGGATAGACTGATCGATAGCTGAAGGACCCTACAAAGCTCTAACACAGCTAAACAAAGTCATTCTACATTGTGGTTTGCTGGGTTGTTTCCCTGGCTGTTTTGCCTTTAACTCTAAACTACAAACTTGCCAGTAGTGTATTTCAGGGACATTTTATGGCTGTCTTGTGCCTACAGGTAGATGATTTATTTTCACAGCTGTTCCATCACCTTATGTTTTCTCAGAGAGTAAACAAGAACATGTTTTGTTAAAAGCTTTCCTAAATGGGGAGTCTTTGCAATTCTATCACTCCTTGGTCAACATTTTAAATTCAAGACAAATATACTCCTTTGTATTCCTCTGAGGAGGAACTTGCATGGTTGTCATCACTGCTTTAGAAAAAACAAAGGTATTACAGAAGACCCCATAAGTTTTCCTTTTCAGAGAGACACTTTTTGCCCTTTGAGATGTCAGCGTCAAGACATGTCTGTTTTTTTAAACTGAACACTAAACACAATTCTAGTATCTGAAACCTAAGATCTGATCTCTCTACATAATTTTTAACGTGAATGAGACAGAAGTTCCAAGTTTATCCCATTCATCTTACTTGTCTCATATCTACTAAGTTTTCATGTATTAAAATAGAAAAAGGTTCCTTCAAGAGGACTCAGAAATTTAAGAGCTGCTCAGAAGATATTATGCACGACCGCCTCTTTTTCTTCCAGAGAATGAAAATTGGAGTGGATCATCATCTGCCTGCAGCTATACTGGAGTTACTGTCCTAGTTGTTCTTTACTAACTCCATAGTGAAATTACAGAAGCTTTTTAGCATATTTTAGTACCAAATACCCTGCCATAGCACAGGCCAACGCTGAAGATAGTTTAAGCTAACCTTGCTCAGATGTGAACCACTATGTGATTTATTTCAATGCCATCTGTACCCGTGTGGTGAGTACACATTAATGCATCTCAAAGGACATTAGAAACTGCGAGGCTTCACTTGTTATAAAATGTTACACTGAAGGTAATGAACTAGATACTAGTCTAGATACTGCTATTAAGAAAACAAAACTCTCTATTTTCTATTATAAATCTGCACCGATTACAACAGTTAACCTAGGAAAAGACCGAATACCTCAAAGAAGCAACTGTTGGGTATGAGACTACAGATGAGTTTACACCATACAACTACAGAGACTTTTCTTGGATAGGATGACCACCTGAGTGGCTCAAAACATCAACAAACCAAACTCTTCTCTATTTGAGATTAGCATACTATTAACAAAAAAAGAGCCATTCATTACACCATACCTGTTTTAAGATCAGCTCCATGCAAAACCAAGCTGGTAACACCACACAAACACAAGAAAGTTACTCTAAATCCAATGGATTTAAGATTTTCCTGATCCTTCTTAATTTTAACTGGAGTTAATCCCATAATGGGATTTATTTTTTTAAA
This sequence comes from Tapera naevia, assembly GCA_033556795.1. Lineage (NCBI taxonomy): Eukaryota > Metazoa > Chordata > Aves > Cuculiformes > Neomorphidae > Tapera > Tapera naevia. The sequence goes on along the minus strand of JAUMJJ010000079.1, from coordinate 1,175,099 downwards.
AAAATTAAGAATTTTCTGAGTTGGCATTAGCATTATGAAAACATTGTTGAGCAAGGCAGCAGAGATTACACACTCCACGAATCCACCTTCCACTGTACTGAAACCTGTAGCATTTCTTCAATTGCAAATTTTGACAGGTTTTAACAATGCACATGGCATGTTTCTCTTCAAAGTAGCTTTTAAGCATCCCACTAGTTCAAAAGCAAGTGTAAATTCATAAGTAAGTAAAACTAATCTACCTCTATAAAAGTGTAGATAATTTGAATGGAAGACAGCTTCACTAGACTAGCTTAAATCAAAGTTACATCCTGGTCACTTGGTGAAAGTACTCCTCACAGATGTATCAGTCATTGTCTCTGGAGGTTTGTCTTCTGCTAAAAATTATCGATTTAAGCACATATACAAAATTCTACTGAAAAGTATGGACTGGAAACACATGAACTTGTTAAAACAAAAGAAAAAAGGTATCCCTGCACAATCTCATAGAAGTCCTTACTTACAATCTGAAAAAGCAACAGTCCTTTGAAAGCCGCTTCGGCTTTTCCAGATGCAGGGACTAAGTATTTTTATCTGTTATCTCAAATGCTGTAGTACAAAAGATTAAAACCTTCCAATTGTGACACATATGCATTATGAGAACATTAATTGTAATTTATTATAGACTAGCTCTCACTAATGTTTTCTAATACAGAGCTTCATTCTTAAGCAAGCTGAAATTGCCCCTTAAGACAAGCCCTAATTTACCAATGGGATATCTACCTATGAAACTGCCTTTGTTGAATTCTCAGAGAAAGCTTTTAAATCACAAATTAGCTATATTTAGTAATACAGTTTTTAAATAACCACTGCTAGTGACAGAATTAAGTGCATCCTTCATTCCACTAAAGAGAAAAAAAAAAAAAAACCCTGAAAAACAGCAGACTGATACTGGAAATGACACACTTGGAACAAGGAGCCCAGTACCCAATATATTCAGTTCCTAGCTTTCAATGGCTGCCTTTGTTCATGGGAAATCCCTTAAACTACTCTAATTGCTAAACCATCAGTTTAAAAGTACACACTGAATGATTTCTGAAGCATTTAAGAGATTTTTAGATGAAGTACTTAACATTAAACAGCATCAGATTACACTCAACAGATTTACACTCAACATTCACTTAGCACTGAAGCAGACACACTAAAATTGAAGAGCTAAAACCCACAACTTCCCTAATATCTGCAGATGAGGAGTCAATTAAACACTACTGAAGCTGGATTTTAGGTTCTGCAAGCCATTTTAAGTACCAGAATGTCTATTTTTACTTACCATTATCTTCTGTGCAGTCAGACAGCATAGGCTATTCTACTGGCTATGTAAGAGAACTAAGAATGCATTTTGTAACATACTTAGTGCAAAGAAAATAAGCAATAAGGTTCAATATCTTTTCTATGTATTAGCAACAGTAAAACTCTATTGCCACACTTACTGTGCAAACAGAGAGTGAACCATCACCATTGATCAGCCAAATACACCATTCTCAGATTAGAGGAGATCCAGGTTTCTGACACTGCAAGTTTTAGCTAAGTGACTGTCCAAAAGTAAGTGCTGGCTTTAGAGTACACGCTTTGATTAACATTCAGGAATAAAACCACTCTTGGAACTCAATCTATCTTGTGATTCAAACTTTAACTTTTCAAGCTGTGCTTAATTACCTAATACCTACATACTATGAGTGTGTTTTCTAGAGTGTCACAGATGGTTTTTTCCTCTTTTTTTTTTTTTTTTTAAAAAACAAACCTTTTGTATGTACCTGGAAGTCTGACCATAGAAAGAAGCTTTCCTGAAGATAGCTTTACATAACCAATGTAACCCAGTGTTTCCAGACACTCAGCTGTGCAACATCCACGCGAGAGCTGTCCATTTAAAAATATGTATGCTTGTAGAAAAAAAAAAAACAGTAACCAATAACCAGCTAGCAAGAAAGAGATATCATTACATGAGACAACGACCCCTCTCGTCAAATTCCACGTAAACTAACAAGCTGGTCCTAGCGGCACTTTTCAACCTATCCATCTCTTGTATTAAACCTGGCAAAGAAGCACCAAAGAAAAGTTAGTCTTTCATCCTCTGGATTTTATAACACAAGTGAGTATAATGAAAGACTTGCAAAGTGTTGGCCAGATGACTATGTGAAAGTCAGTCTCCCAGAAAAAACCTTATCAGAGCTTCCAAGAAGCTTCATGTTTCTTTGCACTCAATGGCTGTAAAGTAACACCAATTTATTCGTTCTCTCCCCACTAACCATATTAAGGTATCTTCAGCTCTACCTCCTCTTCTGTCACCTCATACCATTTTTATCTGACAGAGCAAAAGACAAAGTATAATCTGGTGTTTCCTCTGCCCAACTAATGTAACTAGCTAACCCCAGCCAAGAGAGGTCATGTGCTGGTGCTGGAATTAATTCAGCAAGACACTCTGCAAACACATACTTTTAAGTCCATCATAGCCAGTCACAAAGCTGGGATTCATAACCTTCAGGCTATGAACACAAACTCAAGCTCCAACTTCACTGTTTTCAATTCTCAGAACACTACTTCATAAAGTGTATTGCCTCACTGCCTACTTCCAAATCTTGGTACTCCATTTTTAAACAAGTAGCATTTCCCACTAAGTTTTCACTAATACAAGTAACGGAATAACAGTCTTAGTTTTGTGGAATCTATCAATTTGAACTCACTCCTTTCAGAAAAAGTTATGTGTTTATGTCATGTTGCCTTTAAGGTTCTGGGTTGTTTTTTTTCCTAAAAAAAAAGTCTCCATGGAACCATCAAAATAACTGCTAGGCTGAACAGAGAAGTTAAGCCTCTACAGAACTGTCAAAGGCACAAGGGAAAAAAAAGTTGCAGACATATAAAACATTTCTGTCCTGAAATACTAAATTGTGAATCCTACCTTCAGAGGAACTTAAGTTTATTTTAGACTATGGCACACCTCTCACTCCAAAGAAGAACAAAATCAGTACTCCTTATTTTAGATTTTAAGACACTACTTCGGTAAGAGTTGTACAATGCAGAAATTCAGAAAGTGGTCTTGGTATCTCTAATGACAGCCCTCCTTTAAACACTAAAACCACAAACTTAAGTTCTGGGACATAACAAATCTCCTCCTTAAAAACTAACACCACAAAAAAAAGTACAGTTGTTAAGTTCCACATGAAACCCTTCAAACAAAAAATGAATGTTAAAACAAGAGTATACTTGAAAAAGCTGTGTATTGGAGTGTTTATAAACCAGAAGTGTTAAGCAGCAGCAGCAGAAGTTCCCAATTCCTTATTAAATTCAACTAGGCTTCAAATTTAGGAACACATTACAAACCCATGTGAAACTATGCTAGCTTATACTCAAACCTTAGCAGATGTCTCAGTAAAGAAAGCTACTTGTGAGAATAAAGAGAGGCAGCGTAATACATTATTTGAACACTTGCCTTCAACATGCCAAAGAACTGTGTTTATAAGTCCCATTTGTCACCAAAGCACCCCATATAAGATGCATTATTGCTGTAGAACATTTCAAGTTTACCAACACCCAAATGCAACCCATCTGATGTTGTATATACGCACTTGCCCATTCTCACCAGTACTTCCACTTAATAATGAACATTTTTCTCTACACAAATTTAAAGCTTTGAACATTTTTTGATTCCTTTTTTTCCACAATATTGATCACCACATGCAATTTAGTTTTCTGATCATTTTGCTAAAAAACTGCACCAATATCAGAACAGTGCAAATCATATTTAATTTTAAAAGTTATAATGGCTTGAGTTCATCATTAGAGGGAACACTGTCAAGATCCTGATATTTTTGCTCACTCACCATTGCTTGCATTCCATTTAAACCAAACACTTTCCCATCAATTTTGCTTTTTAACTTTTTTTAAAATAGTCCCCCATGCTTTTATCAGAGCTGAAATTAAGGATATGATCCACAATTTCAACACATTTAGTGGCTTAATAGCAATGTTTTTATGCAATTCCATCAACTGTTATAATTCCATAGAAATACTATCCTTCCCCAACATAGTTCTGGACTAAGAACCAGTCACTAGCACTTGTGATCCCACAAGCGTTGTAAGTTTTTCAGCAATGGAGAGGTTTCAAAATTGGGAAATCTGAGGACTTCCCCTCTCCTCAAGACCCCAGTGCATTCATTTCATAGCAAGTTCAAAATTGGTTTCCACATCTTGACAGTGTTCCTTATAAAACCGTATGACAGTAAAAGTGCCAGTAGGCATGGCAAACTCTTTGAAGGGAGCATTTAAACTCCTTGGCACTGGGAATGCCAGCACCAAGGATTACATTGAGATTCAAAATTATACTTAAGGCTACAATTATCAAACCCACTTTCCGTAAGCCTAATATTCTATCACTAGATTTAAAGATTCAGAAGCTAATGCAACTGCATATTTTTATGCTTAAATTTGAGGAAAAAGTTACTTTTTCTTTAGCAAGGGCAGTATATGAAACCATGGTAGTAAACGTCTCTTATGCATTGACTACTCGTTTCATCATCATTCACTTACTTTGTCTTAAAAGTTCAAAACTGGCAAGGCACATTTACATATTCCAATGAATACTTGACAATTTTAAATTACACTTCATGTCCCAGCTATCCCAGTAATTGACATACAACATACTAAAATGGTTTATTAATGTAACAAAAAAAAAAAATCAATTAATGTGAAACATACAGGCTATTGGCAATCACTATTCTAAAAATTATGTAAATACAAGTAAACATACTGAAATGTGTGCGATTCTAAGTTTTTAACCAGAAGGTCTCTGTACTAACACACATTTATATTAATGACACATAAAAAAAATAAAAACTTTATTACAAAAATAAGTTACACTCGCCTCCAGCTTACAGTATAAAACAATTTTATTTGCAGGAATGCAAAATGATTGTTTGCCATGAGCATTTTCAACATATGACATGTCTAATTTTGTTAAGATTTGCATTTACTGGGGGAACTGGTGTGTATAAAACCTTAATTAGGTATAAGCTTCAATTTTCATTGTGGTGCCTATGGGTATGTAGTATAACTGCAGTATCCCTTTG